>CM042433.1:34748771-36016271 GCA_023631565.1 Gymnocephalus cernua | reverse complement strand
TGGACTTGTGGAATCTAATTATTTTCTCCATTAAAATAAAAATGGAAACTAGTCTAGTAAAAAAAAAAAGAAACTTTTCTAGTTCTACATGTGTCACCAGTGTTAGTGGATGCTGATAAGGCGTTTTCCCACCAGAGTGACTTTTGCAGTTCCTAGAACTAAAACGTTCCTAGAACACATTTTTCGCCGTGTTCCCACCGGACAAATTTGGGGATTTTTTAGTTCCTCTGGCCGTATTACGGGACTTTTTTTTTAGCTCCTACTTGAGAGCAGGGTCTTTTCCCTTTTTCCTAGGTCTACTTGATTGGTCGAACTTATAAGTCCCGCCCACTGCCAACCCAGATCTTGCAGTGCGCCGTCTGTACTTGCAGACAGAGCAACAGCGGGACATTTGTAATAATTTTCACCATCTTATTCATCATTAAAGTCACTTCTGACAACGTTTTAGGCGAGAAATGAACTGTTTAGATTTCGAATATAGGCAGTCTTCCGAAAATCGTTGCCCGAATTGACAATTTTGCTTCAAAGTTTTCGGAGTTGAGAAGCGGCCGGATCGCTTGTTCGCCGGTCGGCCTGTCATCCTGTCATCCTGGGACGGCCCTCTGTAAACTAGCAGACTCTCAGACTTGTCTCGTAAATAAGAGGCTTTTAATTCGCCGTTGTTTGTTTAAATATCACAACACATGTCCATCATAAGATTAACGGGAACTTGTAATTAACTGCCTTTTTGCCGTTAAACTCCACAAGCGCCTGGTCCGCCGTCACACACACACACACACACACACACACACACACACACACACACACACACACACACGGCCACAGGCAGAGAGAGAGAGATACCTGTTTCTCTTCGGGAGACTTGTTTAAATTATGACGGATTTAGACATTAGATTTATATAGTTTGGAGTATTTCTCTTCTGATTTTAATTTAAACCGTTGCTGTGCTTGCGTCACTCCCTTTCCCCTCCTTCCAGTCCCTGTGGTCACTTGGCCGGTGCAAATGCAAAAAAAGATTTATTTTTGTTTATTGTCTGTGTTTCTCTGTTATGTACTCCAGCCTAGTCTTTAAACGCCGCCGTTCAAACTCTGTTATGAGGATCCCAGCAAGACACAACAGGAACATTCTGATGTTCTCCTCCTCCATGCTGCTTTGTTGTTGTACGTGGTGCTAAGGTCTAGTGACGATGATAAAGACCGTTGCAGTGCTTGCGTCACTCCCTTACCCCTCCTACCAGTCCCTGTGGCCAATTGGCCAGTGGGAATGCAAATGGAAAAAAGATTTTGGGGGAGAGTAGTTCTTAGAACTGCTTAGAAGTGTACTTTCCCCTAAAAAGTACGAGTACTATCCAGTGGGAAAACGCCTATAGTCCTGGTTCAGTTGGTTCTACCAGAGGGAAAGTTTTCACCCCTGCTGTCTGCTCATGTCCAGGTGTCTAATGCCATGTCAGAGGAGATCAGGAAGCTCCACGTGCTGGTGGATGACTTCCACATGGACTTCCACCCATCACCGGTGGTACTCAAGGTCTACAAGAATGTGAGTTTAACACAGTTATTCAACAGAATTCTTTGTCCTTAATGTGAGCTTCACAGGGCAGGCTGAAATAGAGCCCAAGCCTTCTGTCTATACCTGCCACTTTTTTTGTTTTCATGAGTGTGTACTAGGGATGGGGCCGATCCGATCCAGTATCGGTATCGGGACCGATACCAGCGAAATTCAGGTATCGGATTTTCCCGATCCAACCTGCGGAGATTTCCGATACCACGAGCCATGTCTGCACTTTAACGTTGTCTGCTGAAATGGCTCCAAAAGTGATTCTTGCCGGTGCCGGCTGGTCTGCTGGTTGGCTGCAAACTGTGGAAAAGATTTCCTGAACGGAGGCGCGGCTCAATGAGACACAGAGTTATGAGACACGTCCCCGCTCAGGAAGTCCATTCCGCAGTTTGCAGCCAGCTAGCAGGATAGTAGCGTTGAGCAGCATTGTGGCTAGCTCAATGCTATCCTGTGTGTCCGCTGTTTGGAAAAGCTTCACAGTGGAAACACCGCAGAGCAAGACAGCAACATGCAAAAACAAAGCAGGACTTTCCCAACCGTCGGTCCCGGTGTTGTCGCTAGCGTGTGGCGTGTCATTTCCCCGTTGTTGCGTCCCCCAGAGACCGCGGATCGTCTCCCGGCGGCCGCTGTTTCAGAGCAGCCGCTGCGCAGCCGTGAAAACAGAGGTGTGTGTGTGTGTGTGTGTGTGTGTGTGTAAGATGTTTACAGTTATTGCATTTTTCTTATATTTCAGATATTTGACATTTTAAAACGTTGATTTGTTGATACTACAAGAGCCAGTGTGCTTGATTTGCGCTGTTCACACACTGTTTTATTGATAGTGTGTGTGTGTGTGTGTGTGTGTGTGTGTGTGTGTGTGTGTGTGTGTGTGTGTGAGAGATTTTTACACTTGCACTTTTCTTATATTTCAAGACTCAAGTATTTGACATTTTGGGAATGTAATACATATTGACATGACAGTCAATTTGAAACCCTTACAGTTGCATATCTGTTTTCAGAATGGGATTTTTCCTGTTTTTCTGACTTCCTTTTCTGACCTTATACTTACCTCAAGTTGCCTTTTGGGACATACATGCATACGTACGTCCATATCATATTTGCCTGATGAGGAGTTTATTTCAGCATCATATAAAATCAACAATAATGATAATAATAATATTAAAGCAAACACAGCTCTGGTATCGGAATAGTATCGGTATCGGCCGATATCCAAATTCAGGTATCGGGATCGGATCGGAAGTGAAAAAATGTGGATCGGTGCATCCCTAGTGTGTACACATACTGTATTTTTTGGAAAATCTTGCAGACACGCCATGTCTGGGTGTTGCATGAGCCAATTGGCCAATAATTGTAGAGTCCACATGGCATACATTTAGTCATTTTCCTATGTCTGTATGGGCCTTTGCGTAGACATCCGCGTGTAGCCGGAAGCTACAAGAAATTATTTATTACATTCATTATTTTATTTTTTTTCTAGGCTAATAAATATAAAGATACTAAGAAATAAACTTTTACAGAAATTTACAGAAATATTGTCCCTTAATCATGTGTACTGTTGTTTAAGTATTGTGTTTCTGAATGTTGTGGTGTTGTGATTGAATTAGATTGTTTACCTAGCTTGTTTACCTTCACTGCAGTTGTGGCATAACACACTTCCAAAAACCGCGTTCCACCGCGTCTGTACTGCGTTCTGGCTGCCCCGCGATTTTGTTCCGTCCTCCGCCACGCGCCATACCACACCAGGAGCGTCTCAGAAGCGGAGTAAAAGTAGCTGTTTAAAGTAGCTGTTATTAAACCCATATCTAACATTCCCTTTTTCTCTAAGCTCCTTGAGAAAGTGGTCTCCTACGTTAATCAGCGTAAGTGACGGAGTCTCTTTTCATGGGATGTGATGCCCCACCCTCATTAACTCCGTTCTCCATATGCCTGCTCTCCAAAAGTGTACTTAACATTATTACTTTATTACTTAGCGTTCCCCTTAAAAACCCTAAACACATTTAAAATGGAACAAAAATGTCTCTCGCAGTGTTAACAGAAGTGTAGTGTAAGTTTAGTTGTGCATCTGCCCTGTGAATCAGATCTGCTCCAAAATGAATGGGTTTTTCCTCTGCCCATGCTACACTCTTTCTCCAAGTTAGATAATAATCTGGCCAGTAATCTGCTGATAGACAAGAGACAGACAGACACACTTAAAAGGCTTAAAAGGAGGCAGCCTTTCTTACAGAAATAAAACACTACTTCCACTTTAAAACAATATGTATTTAGTGTATTGCTTATTAAATCCTTGTGCTTGAAATGTGCACCTCCTCAATATAACGGTAAGGGAAACATTGTACTAACAGTTATTGTGGTCAGGCAGTAGTAGTGTGGACGTACATGTGAGGAAACCAAACAGCAGCATGTGTCTGTCTTTCTGTTCTAGGAGCTCCACCGGCACATAGAGGAGGGTCTGGGCAAGAACATGTCAGAGAGGTGCTCCACCTCCATCACCAGTGCCCTGCAGGCCACACACACCGACATGATCGGTAACTCACCTCCGGTTTACACCTGAGACTACTCCATTCACCTGTCTACACTGACCACAAACGTCCCTCTACACTGCTCAGGCTTTAATGGGCAGCATGTTGCTCTGTTTATAGTCTGCATCGACAGTTCCTTTCCAGTTTGTATGTTGCTGTCCAACTCCCTTGTCTTCACGGATCTAGCAAGTTACACGCTGAAAATGTCAACTGTAAATGTATTCTAGCGTTTACCAGAGACACTCTTTCTGTTCTTACCTTTTACAGTAAAACCCTAGACGTGCTACACTGTTTTCCAGGGGGAATTAAATTCACTGAGTATATCACTCTCTCTCTCTCTTCAGCAGCATCTTCCGTCACTTTCTCTCTCTTTAGCAACATCTGTCACTCTCTCTCTCTCCAGCAGCATCTCCTGTCTCTCTCTCTCTCTCTCTCTCTCTCTCTCTCTCTCTCTCTCTCTCTCTCTCTCTCTCTCTCTCTCTCTCTCTCTCATTCTCTCCAGCAGCATCTCCTGTCATGGTAGATTAGACAAAACCTTAATTGAAAACTATCGCAAATTTGCGTCACTGCCGGTGCGAACATTTTTGATGTGAAATATTCGCAGCCAATTATTTCACATTTTTGCGCTGCTTATTTGTCACACCCCTGGTGTGTAGCAGCCTTAACTGGGCATTTTTTGGGACCAATTGGCGGGATTGCTGTGGACAAAGTACGCACAGAGATACACTGGTAAGAGCCAATGAGGTTTAACCATGTATCAGCTAATTTAATTGGCTCACGTTACTGTATTGTGTCAACAGTTAACTTCATGTAATATTGTATGTGGCGTTTTCTTTTGCGTGGTGCAAATGTTCCACCAAAACAAGTTCCTTCCATAGACTATTTAGCAGAGCCACCACTGCTGTGTCCGGAGCTTAGCGCCACCCAAGACCATTGTGATTGGTTTAAAGAAATACTAACAACCCAGAATGTTTTTTTTCTCCTATCCCAGAATGTATGTGTAGTGTAGCCAGACCTTACTCCACTGCAGTATCCTTTAGTGGAAACATGTATGTAGCCACACAGTTTGTCACTGACTTCTGTGCCTAATGACTGAATACATCCTCTTGATTCTGTGCTGTCCCTGTGTGTGAGCAGAGGGTCTGAAGCCTCTGCTGCCCAACCCGGTCAGAGAGCAGGTAGACAAGCTGGTTCCCCGTCAGTGCTTCAGCCTCAGTTATGACCTGGCCTGTGACAAGCTATGCAGTGACTTTCAGGAGGACATCAGCTTCCACTTCTCTCTGGGCTGGACCATGCTGGTCAACCGCTTCCTGGGCCCCAAGAACACCCGGCGGGCCCTCATGGGCTACAACGACCAGGTAACGCCTTCTGGGACATCACATCAGTGTGTGTGGCTAACGTGACTGCAGTCTTTTCCGTGGTCAGCTCTTGTGCTTCTCTGTTGGCTCTCGGCCGCCACGTTGATGCTGTTCGACTCTTTATTTTTTGTAAAGATTATTTTTTGGGCACTTTAGACATGCAGCAAAAGGCTGCAGGTTGGAATTGTGCCGCTGCGGCAAGGACTAAGCCTCTGTAAATGGGCCGCACGCTCAACCAGGTGAGGCGCCCCTGTTTGTCTCTTTTAAAACTAGAACAGCCAGCATTCCATTTTCCTCCTGGAACTGCAGAGTGGGTGATTTTAGCCTGCATTCACACTGCCTGCAGTCTGTCAGACGGTACAGCGAATACGCACGTCTGCCCGTTCATTTGGAATGGGGGTAGTGCTCTTAGGCAGCGGGGGTGGGGGGTCTGCCTCTAACACTGTTAAAAACACTTTCCGTTTTTAGCTTTGACAAAGCGATCGCTCATGTTTTTCCACTCTCTCCAGCAGAATGCTTCTTCTTCTCCCAGTGTGGAGTCTCTGTCTGACCACACATTTAAAGCTGTTTGTCTCCCTGTGGTCTGTACATGAAGAATCATACAGATGGGTTTGGAATTTGGAGCAGTTTGGACAGCATTGGATTATTGGATATTAACAAACTGATAAAGGTTGAGGAAAAAAATGTTGGAGAAAAAAATCCTCTGCTATAACTCTGACTCTTCCATGTCGACCCTTCACGATAAAAGTCCAGCTGAAATTCACTCAGAGCATTTCGCTAAGAGGAAACTCAATAAAAAGGCATTTCTACCCTTCACAATAAAAGCCCAGAGTTACGAGAGCATGTTGCGCGACCAGTGATTCGGAGAGGCGCTTTATTTTTCCAGACACAATTTCCCAGTAATGATCACCTCTGATCAAAACTCCACTCACTGCTGTGTCAGCCAGGTGCATGTGTTTACGCTCCAGTTCTCTGCATGTTTCTTCTCCCGCTACCTTGATGGTGACGGAGCACACTCGAGGTGTTTCTCGTACAACTAGATCTATACTTTTGTCATTTCTGATAGTGCTTCATCTTATTTCACTTTATTACAGGTGATGTGTTTTGGGTCACTGGAGCCAAATGTGTGTAGTTTCATAGAATGTCGGATGTGATAGACAGATGGTTCATCCAATCATCTGCCAGGTATTTTTTTGAAAGGGCCGGCCCTTCTCCAGACAGTTCCAATGACGGCTTCTCAGCTGGTTCTGTGTTAACAAACCATCTGGATTGTCAGGTTAAGAACATTTCTCGTTGTTTGATAACATTAAAAGTGAATTTAGGCTTTGCCGTGGGCCGAGGCAATATGTTTTCATACGTATGCACGTCTGTCTTTTCTTGTGACCTACCTCTGCACCCCCTGGAGGGAATTTCTTCAAATGTTTTTGTCGGGTTGCGTAGCCTAAGCACTAACTTAGAGTATTGTCATTAAGTAAGTAACGTTAGTTGTAAAGCAGCTAAAAGGGCTTTTGAATAAGTTATTTATAATGTGAGAAAAGGTTATATTAAAGTTTTTTTCAAAGCTTAGTTTGATTTTGAATTTGTGCTTATTTAAAAATGGTGTAAGAAAGGGATAAATGACTTTAAACGTTATTTTTCATGATGAAGATTTCTTCGTTTCCCTGCCACATTAAGGGTAACATCAACAGCAGTACCCGGGTGTGTGTATGGGCCCAGAACAGCCCTCCCTGAATGTGTGTGTGTGTGTGTGTGTGTGTCTCTGTGCGTGTCTCTGTGGTTGTGTGTGTGTGTCTGTCTGTGTGTCCGTGTCCCCTGCAGGTGCCCAGGCCCCTGGCCTTGACTCCTGTCAGCAGCAGCATGCCTCCATTCCCCCAGAGCTCCGTCACCCAGGAGGAGCTCATGGTCTCCATGGTGACTGGGCTGGCATCCCTTACCTCTCGCACCTCCATGGGTGTCCTTGTGGTTGGCGGCGTGGTGAGGACACACACACACACACACACACACACACACACACACACACACACACACACACACACACACACACACACACTGATGAGGAATAAAGGCCTGGCTAAAGAGGACAAAGTAAGATGTGGAGTAAGGGGTGTTTTTACTTTTATGATGCACGTTTGCACATTGCTCATTACATAATGCACATCTTATGCCGTTTATTATGAGGACTCCAGACTAGATACATTAAAATGGACTTATCTCTTCATGCTTGGTTGATTTTAAAGTCAAATAGCTTTTTGTGCGACCGTCATCCGACAGTAATGTTGACGAAACTGGACCCGTGTCAGATTGGGCTTAGATATGAGAGGGAGGAGGGTTGAGCCAGACCTAAAGCTGTGATGGTGTCCACAGATCTGGAAGGCAGTGGGCTGGCGTCTGATCGCCCTGTCCGTGGGTCTGTACGGACTCCTTTACATCTACGAGCGGCTCACCTGGACCACCAAGGCCAAGGAGAGAGCCTTCAAGAGACAGTTTGTGGACTACGCCAGCGAGAAGCTGCAGCTCATCGTCAGCTACACCGGATCCAACTGCAGCCACCAAGTCCAGCAGTGAGCATGTTAACCGCACACAGGCGTTACTATGCACCGCATAATCAATTTGAAGGAATCTGGTGTATTCTAACCCTGCTTGTGTCCCTGCTGTTTGTGCTCAGGGAGTTGGCAGGTGTGTTTGCTCAGCTCTGCCAGCAGGTAGATGTCACCCGTCAGAACCTGGAGGACGAGATCACTGACATGAACAGCAAGATGGAGCAGCTGGACAGCCTTCAGAGTAAGGCCAAGCTGCTGCGGTAAGGACGTGACACACTCAGCCAGCATATACACAGCCAGACAGATTGGTGGGGCTAATCAGGAATCCCATTCAACAACAAGGTTTTAATTCTCCAGGCTTCCTAATGGTCTGTGATGTGCAGTGCACCATTGTGTATATCCCATGTGGAGGGCTCTTTGTGGTAACCACAGGGTTGATTCATATTAGTGATAACTGTGATCTCACAGGTCTGTGTCTGTCACACTGTGTGAGTTCATCCAGTCGGTCTCAGTCAGGTTTTGAGGCATTCCAGATTGTGTGATAAATGCTCGGTGAGTTGCAGTGCTACAATGGAAATATGTAAAATATACAAGAAGAGACTCATCAACTTGCAGATGTTTGATACATGTATCAAGTAAAAAAAGCAGACTTTAAGCCAGCTACATTTGAAAATACATTTTCTCTTTGTTTTGGAGCTCCATCCACACTTAGCCTAAACAAATCCCCGCCCACCGACTCTATACACAATGTGATTGGCCTGACTAGAGTTAGGTTTTTCCAGCTCGGAAGCCAACAGAGTTGCTAGACGACCCTGGCTGCACATTACATTTGCTGCTGCTAGGGTGCATCTAGATTTCTAGGCTATGGAGGTCATGTAATGATTAGAGTAGATAGATGTAATGTTTGCTGGTACGTCAGTGTTTTATCATGGATGTGTTTACTACATTTGCCTGGCAGCCTGCTTTCCTTAACTTCCGGTCTCTTCTTCTCTACTACTACTTGTTCATTCTAGGGCTGCACGATTATGGCCAAAATGATAATCACGATTATTTTGATCAATATTGAGATCACAACTAATTATCACGATTATTTGTTGATTTTAACCAAAACAAATTTTATTGTCACATAGGCTAATTATAACAGCTTTCACGTCCATATTGTGCTACATTCCTCCTTTTGTTGAAGGAGTATGAGAGCATTTCAGCTGTTGTGCAACCGCTTTCCACACATGCGCGTTTGCCGTGAAAAGATACAGGCAACGCAATTTTCTGTTAACGTTAACGGCACTGTTGACGTTAACGGCACTGTTGACGTTAACGGCACTGGTGCCGGTATCTACCGGATGAAATAGCAACGCGGATTTCAGTGCCTCATTAATGTGCCAGTTAAATGTCTGCTTTGCGCTCTGATGCTCCAAAACAGAGGCAACAGAAACATCGCTGTATGTCACGCTAGTAAACACTAATAACACGTTAATCACTAATAACACGTTACACAGCAGGTGACGTTAGCCTACCATTAGCTACAGTAGTAACTGGTTTAAATGCAGCTAAAATGCTGACAGCTTAACGGTGTAAAAGTGTGACTGTATTTTACTGTAGAGGATTCCAACAGTGGGAAGTACAACAGTCTAGCGCTAAGGCCGAATCCCAATTCTCTGTCTTACCCCTTCCCTTCGTCTTACCCCTAGCCCTTGTCCCTCCAGACAGAGTGGTAAGGGCTAGGGGTGAAAACATACCCCTATGAAATGGGACACCACTTGGTTACGGTTATGTCACCATACAGTATTGATCACAAACTTCCAAGATGCCGTCTGCAAGTATGTGAATTCTATTGCATAGGTTTTGACAACAGTGTCATATGCATGTTACATGTATATATTTTATAGTTCTTTTATGTTCACTTTGGTGGTGCAGATGTTCTTATCTGTGTACTACTTAGGTTTGTTTGCAATACATATTTTTATACACACTGCATGGTGTGTTTATCTGTTTCAGTTATCACTGTTTTGAATGTCATTGATATTCAGAAACACTTTATTTGTTAACAAAAATCTGTCTTTATTGCCCAATAAAGTAAACATAACAGGCAAAAACATTATAAAAATATATTATATTACAGAACCATTATCAACTATTAAAACCATAACTTGCATGTCACACACAAATATAAAAAGGCACTCAAATGTATAAAACTCAAAAGACACGCTAGACCACAACCAAACAAAAAAACTCCAGCTATTCTGAAATTCCAGACCAGTCTGATGCCTGTTGGCCAGTAACCTTTCCCTCCTGTATCATAACCAGCAACAATGTACAGGAATGAATTACAAATGATTACAATAACACAGTACCAATACAATAATGAATGGCTACAACATGAACGCATGACTCACTCCCATAGTTGCTTTGCAGCATATTTTGATTTAAGAAACTTCTGCTCGTTTTCAGCCTGAAAGTGGATCATCTGCCAGGTTTCCTCCTGTGTCCCTGTGTGATACAGGACGGTGTATGTAAAGGGCGTATCGATGTCTCCAAAGCAACTAGTGTTATGCACTGATATCAAACGGAATTCGCTGCTAATGGAGTTTAGTGAACACTGTAGACATGCATGGAGTCCTTTCAAGGCAGAGAAATGCAGGACTGTTGTGCAAATAAGCAATGTAACGTTAACGTTGTATTATGTTAGCGTTAGTTAGCATAGCAAGCTAGCGATTTTTAAAAACATTTCAATTAAGAACATGGTTGCAACTATATATGTACAGGACTGTGTAGAGCACAAAACACTGTCGTAATTTTTAAATCAATTCTTTGAGCCTAAAATACTTACATTTACGGGTCTCTCTGGTCGACCTGGCAGACATGTTGCTTGTTGTGCAATGTATCTGGATACCCCTGGCTGCCCAAGTGAGCTTGCGTCCTCACTTGGTCTGAAGGGGCATCTAGCCCTTCCCCTCTGTAAGACAGAGAATTGGAATTCAGCCTAAAACTACGAGTTAAAAGACACAAACTAGCACTGGTCCCAGCTGTTGTCTGAAAAACAACACAGACAGGACTAAATGTTGCGTTTACTGGTAAACTGGTAAACCTTGTGACCGACTGCTACCTGTTGTGGAATTTTCCTCACGTTACTCTGTCCTCTGTGACTGTCTACATCTAAACTAAGCTGCGCGGTGCAGGGAACAACTCTGATTGGCTCATGGAGGTACGTGATCAGACAGTGGTATACAGAGCGCTTTGCAAAAAAACACCTCAGACACCTCGCTAGATACATGTAGAGACTATTAAATGTATGTATGTGTGTGTGTTTTATTGTTAGGAACAAGGCGGGCTGGCTGGACAGCGAGCTCAACATGTTCACCCAGCAGTACCTCCACCACAGCAAGTAGAGCACCCAGAGGAATACGCTGAGAGACTGAGAAATACCAGAGGAACATCTGGAACACCTGCTGAACCCCCCTCCCCCCCCCTCCCCCCGTAGATAACACACTTCTGTATTTAGAAGTTAATGAGAGGAAATACTCCACCATGCTGTGAAGAGGAGAAAGAGAAGGGATGGTTTGATATGAGAGGAAGAGTTACCCGGTGGCTGAGACGGCAAAACGTGGACCTGAGCTCCGGTTGGGTGTCCTGTGCTCAGCTGGTGACCTGTCACACAAAACTAAAAAGTGACTCAGCTATTAGATATAGGCCACAACATAAATTATTAAATGAAAAAAAGGTTTAACCAACACCGTACCCTCAGTGTATTTCCTGATGCTCGTTCTTACCATTGAGCATTTTGATGTCCAGTTGTGGTGATATGTCTCCAGATGTCTGACGCGTCTGAGCCCAGAACAAACTCCACACTGGCCGTTTACATCTGATTCCAGTTAACTCTGCCTCATTGAACGTGTGTAGGTTTGATTTTGTAAATACAGTCAGAACAATGGACAACGCCATGCTGAAGTAAAAGTAAAAGGCAGTCCACATGAGGGAATAGAAGGAAGTTAGAAGGATACTGCAACATCATTTATTCCTCCAGCTGTTGTGTTTTTGGAAAGTGTAGCCCTTGTTCAGAGAACGAAGCTGTTGGAAATGCTCTTGGTGTAGTTGGAGGTCGCCACTGAGAAACAACTGTTGTATTGACATGCTCTCCTTTTGTCAATCAAAGTGGCGAGAAGGAAGACTACTTTTCCCTCTCAAAGCTTAGTTCACGCGTCACAAGGTTTTAGTTGAGCCTGTCACAGCTGTTGATGGTCTCAGAGTGGAGATGGCTGATTATTTAAACTACATATAAACCCTTGGCCCTATATGTACAATAGCCTGACATCTACATTTGTAGTAGTGTATTTGCTTTACTGTTCCTTCTGATAGTAAACCTACATCTTTGTTTTACAAGGATACTGAAGTTGCTTGGGCTGTGAAGTAATTGAATCGATTTTAGCATGTTAAACAACAAAGGAGAAAATGTAAGACTCCTTTATCCTAACTTTAAGGGTAAAGAGAAAATAGTGCATTTGTTGGGGGGGGACTGTTTTCAGTGTGAACAATGGAACTATACGGCACAGAGGAATAAGATGTATCAGGCTTTGGATATATGCACAATATTTAATGGGATACATTCATTTGTCAAAGAAATTCATTTAGTTTACTTTGTATTCCACATTTAGCCCAGCTACAGAGGATGACTGGGGCCATATGCCAATATTACATATTTCATGGTCAACATTCTCAATTTAGGAATTTGACTTTTTCTTGGGAACAAACATTGAAGACTAGAGCCTATGTGAGATCAGCATGTGTCATCTGTTAAAGCTGGGGTAGGCCGTTTATTTTGGCCGTTGTTGGGCAAAGATTCCAGAAGTTTTTAGCAAATTGTAATTCAAGTGTTCTGAGAGAAAACTAAACTTCTGCGCCTCCTCTTGGCTCTGTTCTCAGGCTTTAGAAGATCTAGTCCGTGATGGGAGACTTGGCCAATCACAGGTCATTTCAGAGAGAGCGCATTCCTATTGGCTGCACATGCACGTCCCTTCGGTGAACGTTCTGCTGTAGCCAAAGGCTCAGGGCTGCGGCTAATTCAAGGGGGGGGGGGGGGAGAGCTGTAGGAAGAGGTCCTACCCTACTACTTCATATTCTGGAGTTTTGTTTTCTACCTACCACTGCCAGGACCCTCAGGAAGTGCACCGGGCTTTAAAGCAAATTTAACATAGCGACCAAACAGTGGAAGTACAACTCCTGGCCCTTAGGGCCCAAAAAGACTTTTCCCCATCGACATACATGGCGAGAGAAATGTTGGTTAAGCTGCAGATAGTTATTTTTTAAACATCACAACCCCTGTGAATTGACCCGTTTTACTATCACAATTTGATCCATTCGATCCGATAACATTTGGAAAGTGTAGAAGAGCAGCATGATTAAATCATTTTATACCCATTCAAGTTAGGTGGGGGGCTTCATGCACCACTGAGCAACTCTCAGAGGAATGAACGGAGCTCCGCCTCCAACGCTGTATCCAGTTCTTATTATACATCATGTCAAATATATGTCTGAGGACATTAAGAAGCTGTCTCCGTTAAGGCCAAATTACAGTAGCCGCAGCCAAGCTGGCGCACATAGATATAGAAGAAATGGACCAACAGATCCCGTTGCTCTGGACGGAGACCAGTGAAGTCTATTAGAAGCACTTTTCTGGTGACGGCTGAGCGTTACTGCGCAGCTGCAAACTGAGCTTGTCGACATAGGTGTGATGTGAGTAAACTGTCTGAAAGTTGTAAGTCTTCTGGTAGCTGTGCAAGAGAAATCTCAATCATTCCCAATCTATCAGAGACGGAGAGCGTAGGTATATGTAAGGAGATAACATAGGCACAGGCTAATTACTGCTAACTTAAATGCTAGTTGACATTAGTAATTAAACTAAACAGCTGATGTAAGTCCAAACTGCCTGCAAGCTTCTCCTGTACTGTACGGTAATTCCTCTACTATGAGACAGGAAGTCTCGTGGTTATGACACAATCATTAGCCTATTTTTATAAAAACGTCTGCTACGGAGCCATAACGTGAGGTACAAGGTAACGGAGCCTTTTATACATTGTCGTGTTTCTTTAGAAATAAACAACGGACAAATCAAGTCTTTAAACGCTTCAGATGTAAAGTTATTGGCTGTCAAAGTGACGCCAGAATGAATGGCAGTCAATGGGATGCTAACGGGGGGTGATAGCTTATTGGCATGAAAATGGCGCCACAGGAGGCTTCACTCTGTGGAGAGAAGCTTGCCCCCCTTGCTGGCGCACGGAAATGTGACGTCACGGGACTGCCGTGAGTATTTATACTCGCGCGTGGTGGTCGCGACACTAGTTGCAGTCTTCTCCTGAACAGCGGTGGCGCTAAGGAGCAAAGGCTACCGATGTTTTTCTTTCTAAGGACTAGAAGAAGAAGAAAAAGATACGCAACGGCAGAACAGGCAGCAACAGTGCCGTGATTTGATTCAATGAGCTACTTGGTGGGATCAAGCCTTTCATTCACAATAAAAGAATTCATCTTAACCCGGTAAGTTTACGAGAGAGACTTGCAGTCAGTCGGAGAGTCCTGGCATCCGGTTTCCCAGGAGCTCGTTCATGCTTCCTGTTTCCAGTTTGTCGCTCGCCACTGAAAAAAATAGTCTGGTGCCCGCCCTCTGTTCACGTGCTGAAAATTGGATGCAGATACATCATTTTGACGTCACAACAGCGCGCGCCACCTCCAAAGCGTCAAGCATAAATCACGTATTAGACTTTGTCCACCAGAGAGCGCCAGAGTTTATATTTACTCTATAAAATGTCCCACTCAGCACATATACTGGTCACTATCATTTAATAACCACATTGAAAGAATTCTCATCAAAAATGTTAATGTTCCTGTATGTGTTTATGTGAAACAATAGCTCTGACTTGGCGGATTGTGATATGAGCCTATAAAATCCACTATTGGTCGGTCTCTGACACCTTACATTTGATGTTCTCAACCACAAAATGTTCGGATTTTCAAAATGTCAGTGTGTAGTTCAGAGGGGATTTGGTATGTCAGGTGCACCAAAACAAACTGGGGGTGTGCAACTTCATTTTCAGCTTTCTCTAGGTAAGCTCCAATTCCTGACTTTCTCACTATTCACAAATGATCTCAGAACGTCTTTCATGCGGCCCTAATTGTCTCCCATACATATTTAATAAAACAGACCAACTGTTAACTGATGTGAGATGGTAGCACTGGAAGTCAGTCTCCTGTGTATCACCACTACTCA
The DNA here is from genome assembly GCA_023631565.1 of Gymnocephalus cernua. Classification (NCBI taxonomy): domain Eukaryota; kingdom Metazoa; phylum Chordata; class Actinopteri; order Perciformes; family Percidae; genus Gymnocephalus; species Gymnocephalus cernua. The sequence goes on along the minus strand of CM042433.1, from coordinate 36,001,041 downwards.
GTACTTTTCTTTGGGCAGAGTAAAGTTTTTGAATTGCACTGAATGCATAGGTGGCCAGGTCTCTGCCAGTGTCACCTAAGGTTTCACTTCAAAACAAAGAGGTAGGAATCTGAACTACATATGACGCCGTATGTAAGAGGGGCCAAATCCAGCATCAGCTCCCCTGTTTGGAATGAAATTGTACTCTTGGTTTCTAAAATGTGTATATAATGTAATTTATTAATTTGCCTTGCAATTGGAAACAATGGGAAAATGCTGTAGGAGACAAAACCACACCAGACTGGATGCGCCTGAATTTGTCCAGTATATAAAAGCTGTGGTTGATTGGGCCATGCTATCAATGGAAGCCATACACTGTGTGTTGCCAAGGGAGCAGGAAGGCTGCCGTGAAACACTTCCTTTAGAGTGAAGATATGCACTTTATCAGTTTGCTGCTTTTTGATTTTTTTCTTTTCTTTGATGAAGTTAGTTTTTCCCCAGAATCCTCTCTACACTTCACAAAGTAGTTGTTTGGCTTCAGGAAGGTGAAAGTACCTGCATGTAGTATGGATGTTGTAGTTTGTTAGTGTTCAAATATGTATGTATGTGAAAAATAAAGGTGACACCATGCAAAAACATCTGTTGATGTCTGTGAACTAGTTTGTGTATAGGCCAAACATTGTAATGTGTTGTGCAGCCAGAGTGCGCAGGTGTTCATCCCCAGGCTGATGGACAACTGCATATCACGTTGGTTTTTTCTGGAGCTTCCAACCCTCATCGAATGAAGTTTGCCGAGTGGTCATCGAGTGTGGTGCTTGGTGATGTGATGAGTGGTTAAATGTACTATTTCAGAAAACTCAGGAAGAATGCCTTTTGGTGTGTGTGTGTGTGTGTGTGTGTGTGTGTGTGTGTGTGTGTGTGTGTGTGTGTGTGATGCCTCACAACATGCAACACAAAACCACTCTTAACACCAATACAATAAGATACAAATCAACATATATTGGTTGATGAATCATTGCTGAATGTTTAAGCTCTCAAATCTAATATCATTCAGGCTATTGCACACATTGAATTACTCAGTAAATACCATGGCAGGCTGCCGATTGCATTTCATACAGTTTGTGTTCAAAGGTGAAATGTGGAGATATTAGCAGTAGAGGAAAGGTGAGACCAGGAGCCCTGCCTACTAGTGGATATATCTTCCTCTGAACCAACATGTTGGACAAAGTCTACACAGACCAACATACGGAGTGCCGGTTTCTGACACTCACACTGAGTCTCCTGAAGAATATTTAAACATCACCTACTCTATTTTGTCCCTGCTGTCATCGTCCCCCTCCACCACCACATCTACAGCTCCCTATGGGGATCTCTGTTTGGCTGCTGTTTACAGGTCTCTTTCTATCCCCATAGATCTGTCTAGTCGACGAGGTGCAACGCCAAGTCTTTCTCAAATAAAGCTTCTCCATGGTAACTCGTGTGTTTTTCTTGGTTGGTCTATCTATGGAGGGATTCCTCAAGGGCAGGGGCGCCCCCAGGAATTTTGGGCCCCCTCTGTTCAGCTGTTGTCACCACATCTCTAGGACCTGACTCAAAAGCTTTACAGAACTCTAAGTAAAGGCTTGCAACTGTTTTCCTTCTTGTAGTTCAATACTAGTACTAGCACAATATTTACTGCTGGTGATTTGTACATGCATGCAAGTCTAGTATGCAGTTCACTATTTGATGCAAGATTAAAAGCAACCATAAGAAATGTGTTGAAGGCCATCTTTTACAGTCTCAATGTATTTGTATTGAAAGATTTGACAAAATGGAAAATTCTCTTAACAAAATTATTATTATTATATTATTAATGAAAGATTAAAAAAAGAAAAACAAACAAGCTTAAATATATAAATATCTATTAACTGCCCTTCATGATGGGAATAATAAAGTCTGTATCTATAGATGTCATTCCACAATTCAATCTAAATGAACGTATTAAACTAGATTATTTTAATATTGTCTGTATCTTACATGCAGGCTCAGGTAAACTACTCACTGTTTCTAACTGTCCAGCATCAGTACAGACAGTAGGTTGTTGTTTTTTAATTTTATTTCATAATGATCATTATTTGAGAAAATAATTGTTATTAATGTGTTTGAATTTCTGTCATTAATAAATATTTCATTTTCTTTTTTGTAATGGTAAAAAGAGCAAGAGACCCACAGACTCCCTGCAGTGATGCTAACTGGCATGTCACTGAACCCAATGTCGCTCACCTTCTTCACTGGGACAGGGAGGGGCCCAGTTAGGGGGAGACTGGGGGGACAATGATGTAATATGAATATCTTGCTAAACGTTTCCCTGCACTGATTAAATGGTGATTAAATGTAGGCTAACACTAGTCTGTAGCTAGCTAGCTTATGTCACTATGGACATGAAGCCAACAGGTTAATACCACTCACAGACTACAGGCTACCCACCTTTCTTGGTGAAAAACTGAGTTACAGTTTGACACCCTTTCCTTTGTCTTTCCTCTCTATTTTCTCTCTTTCCTTTTTTGAAAACCAGATTTTGATTTAACGTTACTTGTCAACATTGTGGTCTCTGTAGTTCTGGAGCATCTACTGACTGAAACTAAACAAACACTGTCACTAGTGCACTAAGGCAGGACCAAACCATTTCCTGCAGATACAGGGGGGTGGTCGGTCAATATGGATGTTTACTTTTTGGTCAATGGGGATATTTAATATTTACTGCCAAAAACAAAGAGCTCATTATTTATTATTATATTCTAAATATATATATGCTGAATGATGATGGTTTAATAATTTATATTAGTTTTTACCTATTTTTTGGGGCCCCTGTCAGTCATGGGCCCTTGGAATTGTCCTAACTTTTCCCTCCTATATGGCGCCCCTGCTCAAGGGGGTAAGCCCAAGGGGGCAGGCTTCTCTCCTCAGAGCGAAGCCGCGATGGCGCCATTTTGCTAACCCCGTATCCATCACCCCCCGTTAGCATCCCATTGACTGCCATTTATTTTGGCGTCACTTTGACAGCCAATAACTTTACATCTGAAGCGTTTAAAGACTCCATTTGTCCGTTGTTTATTTCTAAAGAAACACGACAATGTATAAAAGACTCCATTACCTTGTACCTCACGTTATGGCTCCGTAGCAGACGTTTTTATAAAAATAGGCTAATGATTGTGTCAACCACGCGACTTACTGTCGCATAGTAGAGGAATTCCCGTAAAGTACAGGAGAAGCTCGCAGGCAGTTTCGACGTACATTAGCTGTTTAGTTTAATTACTAATATTAACTAGCATTTTAGTTAGCAATAATTAGCCTGTGCCTATGTTATCTCCTTACATATACCTACGCTCTCCGTCTCTGATAGACTGAGAATGATTGAGATTTCTCTTGGCACAGCTACCAAGACTTACAACGTTCAGACGCGTTGCTCACGTCACATCTACGGCGGGAAGCTCAGTTTGAGGCTGCGCAGTAACGCTCAGTATCGCTCAACCATCACCGGAAAAGTGCTGGTAAGAGACTTCACTTGTCTCCGTCAAAAACAGCGGAGTCACTGGGTCCATATTTATATAGGTCTATGGGTAAGCCTGTCTCCACAGAGCGAAGCCGCTATGGCACCATTTTGATGCTAACAATGGTGCGTTCTTTTTGCCTCCCAACTGGTATTTTATGAGGTCAAAGTCGTAAACACGCCCCCTGACCTCATATTTACAAGCTTGGAACTCGTACAACCACCGAGTACCCCGAGTTCAAAATCCAACATGGCTGCCCCCTGTATTTACAGTTGTAAAAGCTGTAGTAACATAGTTATAAGCACTTCTGTGTTATTTGTGTCACACTAAATCAGTCGTACACGCAGCGCTGTCTTCTATCTGTGTTGTCACGTGGTTTGTATGTACAAAAAAAACAGCGTATACGTTGTTTAAACTGGCGTTGCTAACGATGGCTAACCTGGCTAGAGCTAATGAAAATGATGAAAATCAGACTTGCAAAAAGAACGCATTCAAATCGTGTGTGACGTCATTCCCAGTTGCGACCTCCGACTTCCGAGGCAAAAAGAACGCACCACAAGCACTCACCCCCCGTTAGCATCCCATTGACTGCCATTCATTTTGGTGTCACTTTGACAGCCAATAACTTTACATCTGAAGCGTTTAAAGACTTGATTTGTCCGTTGTTTATTTCTAAAGAAACATGACAATGTATAAAAGGCTCCGTTACCTTGTACCTCACGTTATGACTCCGTAGCAGACGTTTTTATAAAAATAGGCTAATGATTGTGTCATAACCACGAATGTGCCCGATTCCCCACAGGCCTGATAGAAGCATTGAATATGTAAGCTATAAACAAGTGTTGCACAAAAGATGTCTGCACACTATTAGGCTCCAAAACAAAAATTCAAGCCAATATACAAGCCCGAGGAACATCTTGTAGATCAAAACATTGCCTTGAAAAGAGAAATAATAAACCTATGTTGGCGATAGACGGGCCAAATCAACAAATCAGATCAACGAAGCGTATAACGTACGAAACCAGTCAGAGAAGAGCAAAAAATATCTTTTCCTCCGAGAAAAGCCTCCACTGCCGTTTTTTGCTCTTCTTTCAGTGAAGGAATACTTTCTAATTAGGATAAAACTTGCGCGATAGCTACGCTTATCTCATCCATGGAAGCCGCCATGTGGTTTAGACTGAATAGTCGCTTCTTGTTTCCTCACCACTGATTGGTCAATCATTTGGTGAACGGCTCCAAATTTTCTCTATCTCAAGATACCAGACTGATCTGCAAGTGGAAAACTGGAGCTCACAAGATCAGGATGGTCTCACGAGGCTACCGTGCCCTGCAGTAAAGCAATATTTGTCTTACAACAGAGTATTTTTGCCTAGATGTGCACACTTCTATGAAGACGTTTGACCATCAGTTATCTTGTATGACTTTCTTATGCAAATGACATAACAGGACTCAAAGAAAGAAGGGAAAACAGACTTGGAGTTGTATCACTCACAAGAACTGCTCCTTGGCATGATAAACGTCCCTGCACACTACACAGACCCTCAGAAGGGGTTTGATGTAGAGGTAATCCCTCAGTGGGGCAGTGAGGCCGACAAAGCTAGAGATGTATTCACAGGTGTCAAAGGCCATACCTGGTGTGCACACTCACACTACACTCTACTCTACTTTGGTGGTTGTTCATGTTTTCATCTCAAACTTTGACCGTCTCACTATGTGTTTTCACTTCAGCAAAGTTAATTAGAACATGTTAGTCGCCTAAAAATGTCTTGTTCAGCGTTCTGCCAACCAAGCCTAGCCAATGGGGACGCACCACTGTAAGACCCGCCCACGCGAGAGGTTTGTGCCAGTTTGGAAGCGTGAACGAGAAAGCTGGGAGAAGTCAAAAAAGATCAAAGTCTGAGAAAAATGGTTGCAACATCTATGAACAGACATAGATGCATTAAACATGAATATTGACAAGTGCAGATGTTCCTGTTTGCTGATAAAATGATTCAATGGGTGTCATGTTGAAGATGACATCATGGCAGTTTCATGCGGCAGTGTTACGGTGTTTAGCTGAGAATGGCACAGGAAGGCCTGCTATGCACAGTGGAAACTGAAATAGAGAAAAGGACCTGGTACCAAAAGTGAGTCTAGTCAAGTCAAGTCAAGCATATCCGTACCACGCAGTGGAAATAGCATAGGTGACTGTGGCGGCCAAAACAGAGAAAGAGCTCGCTCTCACAGTCCATTTATAGTTAGATGTAATTTCCCCAAAAGTGACCTAAGTAACCAGAAGAGAGAGAGAGAGAGAGAGTGTGTGTGTGTGTGTGTGTGTGTGTGTGTGTGTTCTTGCGTGCATGCATGTGTGCCTTGATCCGTGTCTTTAACAAATATTATAATACAAAACATTTCTCGAAAATCTTAAATATCCACATATCTGTCCTATGTCAGAAAATGCATGTCCTTCCAAGCATAGATATATATATATATATATATATATATATATATATATATATATATATATATATATATATATATATATATATATATATATATATATCTATGCTTCCACGCACCACAGCATTTCCAAAAAGGTTTGGTGTATTTAAGAATTTGGCCATCAGATGGCAGTATGACATCACTAACATGACGTCTCCATTCACAACTACAACTGACATCCTTTCAGGGCCCTTTCCTCAAAGGTTCCTTATTGGAGACATCCCAAAGAAGATACAAACATGAAGTTAAACATAGAAATGGAAGTGACATCTTTAGTTCAAGCTGTTCATTCCTAAACAAATTCACCAGAAACAAAGACATAACCATTTGTTTTTTAAATGTGTTTGTGTTTGTAAATGAGAAATGTGTTGAGTATCTATTTCCTCATTAACCTGAGGCCTTGACACACACACACAGTCAAGTCAAGTCAGCTTCATTTATATAGCACATTTAAAACAACATAAGTTGACAAAAAGTGCTTTACAACCAAGGCAGATGCTTTGAAATTTGCCTCAATAGACAACATTGCATAGACAAAAAAATACATAAAAACAACTATACAAAATGTAAAAGAAAACAACTGACATGAAGACACCAACGTCAAGTAGAGAAGAGGGAAGTTAGGGGAGGGAATTAAATCAACGATGGATAAAAAAGCAGTGTAAGGAAATAAAAGATAATTAAAGTGGTAAAAAGCAGCTAAAAGCTAAAAGCAAGTGAAAAAAGTTGGGTCAATTGTAGAACAGGAGGCTGTTCCAAACGCCTGGGAGCAGAAACACAGGAAGCTCGGTCACCTTTGGCTTTTGCAGTGTGAGTGAGGGACGAGGAAGAGCTGAGTGACCTGGGGGCAAGCAGGTCAGTAATATATAATGTGGAGCTAGTCCATTTAAGGCATTAAAGACAAATAGGAAGATTTTAAAATCAATTCTGTATTTCACTGGTAGCCAATGCAGGTGAGCCAGAACAAGAGTGATGTGTTGTCTTTTCCCTGTACCAGTTAGAAGTCTAGAGGCTACGTTTTGAACCATTACCTAGAGAGAGGGTGGAGTGGGGCAAACCAAAATACAGAGAATTACAATAATCAATTCTAGAGGTGATAAAAGCATGAATAACTATTTCCAGGTCAGATAAAAACTGCTTTAATTAGGCCTGTTGAATTCCGAAGTTCAGTAGTTTGAGATGCCGGGGAGTATCCGGGCGTCACCGCCGGCACAGCGTAGAAGCGCACCTGGGAGACCAACGGTGTACGGGGATCCGTCTCGTAGTTGGCCAAACCTCTCATCCTTTTGGGTGAATATCTTTAATGCTTTTAGTGATATGTTTGGAACTCAATTTGACCCCAACCCTGTTTGCGCCCTTTTTGGTTTAATTTCTGTGGAGTCCCGTGATAGCCTACCGATCAATGCTTGTGTAGTCACTGCTTTCACCACACTCCTTGCAAGGCACCTGGTACTTCTAAATTGAAAGCCACACACACCACCATCGTTCTCCAAATGGATCAAATATGTTCTATGTTTCTAAAAATTGGAGAAAAATCTGAATCAAGTATATACTTAAAGGGTCTCCACAAACCTTTGTTAAAGTTTGGAGGCCCTGGGGTCTAGAATTTGTTTCTGTATATTTCGTTCCAGTGGGATATAATTCTGAAAGTTAAAATATGTCCTGTATTATTGTGGGGTAAAAACTTTGAAAATCAATACATAAATTGTTTAAAAGAAGAAAAAAAATAGTAGAGATATGCCAGAGATACAAAGGTGAAGGGGTGGCTCAACACACAGGACAACTGAGGAAGGACCCGGAAAGATGAGATCTGGAGCAGAGCTTTTAACAAAGTGCAGCAATGAACATTTAGACATAAAGCATGTCTTCATCAGAGTAAGAAGAGCCAGTGCTGGTGTAGACTAACCCAAGGAGCCCATAACAGAAAGAGACCCCCTACTACATATATTGTAAATGTGCAAATTTCTCAGTGCAGTTTTTATCTATTGCATTTATTTATTTATTTATGTATTTATTTATTATCGTGTGGAAGATATGAATGACTGTGTGGAGAGAATGTGTTTTTTTGTTTAACTAGCGGCACCTTACAGAAGTAGCACTCTAAATTTCGTTGTACGTTTATAATGATACAATGACAATAAAGCTCTATTCTATTCTAAGTTGCATATTAAACTGGGCTTACAATAAAGTGTAGGGCCTAACCCTAAAGCATTTCTACATGCCTTTTTTGCATAGAATACTAAACCATGAAAATATTTGTTGGCATGATTTTATAAATCATGCTTTAATGTAAAACATGCATGTGGCACAGTGAATCCTTAGGATGAACTGTATCTGTGGAGCTTAGTGACTACTTTATCAGTCAGTGGGGTTTTTCACAAATTGTGAAGCTGATTTATATTTGCTAATAATATTGATAATAATATGCTGGATTCATTTTAAGATATTTTAATTTTCTTGGAAACAGTAAAAAAAAACAGTAATTTGGTGGCCGCCTGCAGTAACTCTGAGAACCCTCTTGGGGACCCGGACCTCCTGTTGAAGATCTCTGGACTAGAGCTCTGATTCTCTGTAATTTCTTAGGTCAGGTTCAGACGAGTCTATATCCTTGACGTTCCACTTCCGGGGTTGCTTCGTTGCCGTTGAAAATCTGCTGGATTTCACTCATTTAGGTTGGATGTCCATTGCCTTGGGCTTCCTTTGTGTTGGCGTTCTAACCTCCGGCTGATTTGTGAGGACTCTGGTTAACTGCTCCTCAGATCTCTGCAGGGTAAATCCAGACAGCTAGCTAGACTATCTGTCCAATCGGAGTTTTCTGTTGCATGGCTAAAACTACTTTTAAACGTACACACGTTCCTACAAAACAAGTTCCTTCCTGAGACTATTTTGCGATTGTGATTGGTTTAAAGAAATGCCAGTGGTTCCAGAGCACGTTTTCCTCCCATCCCCGAATGCTGTGTGGACTCGCCAGATTCTCCTCCAGCGTGCTTTGGAGGAAGGTCTGTCAAAACGAGACTAGGTTCACACAAATGTAGTTTTAGTTTATAAATGCAGACCTCGTAGTCTGTTTAATGTCATGAGTAATGTGTGGGCTGTGTACCACTGTGTGTGACCGCCATCTTTTGGATATCTATTCAGAATATCCATATTTGACTATCATCTCATTGATTTTTCGCTGCTGTTGACAAGATTCATGTCATTGACAGCAGTTGCCTAGAACAGTCCTCAGACTCTCATTAATAAGGAGAAATGTTATAAAATCTCTATTTAATATGGCATATGACTGGGCTGGACACTCGAGTGGCGTGTCACAAATGTCTCTTACCACACTTTGTTTTTGTTTTTATCAGTTTTAATTGGAGTTTTCAATCGAGCCGGGGCCCAAGCTGCTGCTGTGGTTCTGGCTCGGGTTGGGCCTGATCACAGCTCTAGTGTGCATTTGCCCAGCTGATAGCTGTTCCTCATTGGATACGCATGTCTGAAACAGTTTGATAGCTTGGTGATGGTACCGCCAAGAACGTGTCCAGTGATAATTATAATTCTTTAATAGTTTAAAGGATCTTTAATTATCGTTATTCCAAGAATAAGATATGAGATTATAAAATTCTGACACATTAAACCCACTTTGAGCAGCTTATTACAGAGAAGCGGTCAGAGTGAGAGTGCTGTCCCATTCAGCCTGCAAGGCAAAACAAGAAAGGACATGCCACTTTACCTTGTTGCTTGTTAAGATGATTTCTTAGTGCAGTGTAGCTGTCTTTAATGTCTTTAATGATAAACTTACAGCAAGCTGACTCACTGAACGTCAGCCAACGTCCATTTCTTCAGGCACATTCTGGTGTGTGTTGTCAGCCCTGTCATGTGTGTTCAATCTGAGTGAATCTCAGTGACAAGAGAAGACCAAATGTCCTCAATAAGTAGGCTTTCATTGGTCTCCATGCACCCCTCTTCCCCTTCACATCTTCACAAAGAACCGCATTCACACACACAAAGGAAGATTTGGGGATGAGAATACACTGTGATGACTTGGATCAGTTACATTACAAGCTTTTTCACGGCACTCACTCACAATAAGCTCTCATGTAATTTTTGTTGATATATAAGAATATAATATGATTTGATGCTTTGATACAGTAGATGCTTTGCTAGATTTAACACAAATGTGTGTAGCTACTGGACAATGAGACAAGCATCTTGAACTGGCTCAGTTATGACACATTCACCCCAAGCCAGCAACCATGCACGGTGACAGTCTGACCATCGGGAGCTTTGGGGCTCAGTTCAGTGTCTAAGATCCATTTAACACTTTAAAGGTTCTTACTACAGAGCACTTAAAGCGTAACTCTCTCCAAAATGCATCCTAGGGTCTTTTTGTGAATGTGAGTCAAACTTTAGTTTAAAAGCATATTTAGGACGGAAGCTCCACTTTTAAGATTGACTGTATTCTTGTTTTTGGGTCAAATGGCCTTTTGAATGGGAGAGCTAGGGGCACTTTTATGCTAGCCTCAAAATATCTATTTTTAACCACTAAGAAGACTCGACACAACATGAGACTTTGCTCCACGTATCACCAGGAGCTCTACACATTAACTCAAGCGTTGAGAACATTGTTTGTGGACCCAGATTTACTAAAAAAAAGGTTTTTGAACGACTTAGTTTAGCTGTTGTTGTTTCCGGGCAAAACCATCTCTGAATGCGACGTAACAGGCAGGAGAGTAAAGATGGAAAGCTCCTAAAGCTTAGTTCCATATAAATACATGGATAATTTGTTGTTTTTGTCGTTAGTGAAAAACAATATTGACCTTGTAGTTGAAAAAGGAGCCTCATATAAGAATGATATTTCCTCCTCTGGAGTCCGTTCATTCGCATTCGGAGATCGACTCTTTTTGACTGGCGAGATGGTAGCGCCCGGAAACAACAACTGTTAAAGTAAGTCGTTCAAAACCTTTTTCTTTTTAGTAAATCTGTGTACACAAAGAATGTTGTCAATGCTTGCATTAATGTGTAGAGCTCCTGGAGATACTTGGAGCAAAATAGCTATTTTGAGGCTAGCATAAAAGTGCCCCTAGCTCTCCCATTCTAAAGGCCATTTGACCTAAAAACAAGAATACCATCTTAAAGTGGCGATTCTGTCCTAATTATGCTTTTAACCGAAGTTTGACTAGGATACATTCACAAAAAGACCCTAGGATGCATTTTGGCGAGAGTTACGCTTTAAAGAAACCACATTTTATAGTTCACCTGTTACTCTCATTATTTCCTTCTTCCAGAACAGTGGTGAAGAACACCAGGAGCAACAGCCAGGAGTTGAGTTTCCATTCAAACTAAATGATGTCTGGTGTGTTAACTGCATGCCAAATGATGCATTTAAAAGGCAGACACACAGGGGCTACATTCACTTCCAACTAACTTCACAGAGAACAATGAGAGCAGAGCAGCATCACCGATCTGTTTGAACTGAATACTCTCTGTCCAGCTCAGCCTAAAACACTGGATCTACAGCATGTTACCGTGGCGATCACTACCGAGCCTGTTTGTAACCGGTAGGCCACGACATCGTGATCTTCATCTGTTTGTGAACATGTGAACTCACCACAGACAGTTGCCTTGTTCATAGACTCAGGGTGGTGTCTGCTGAGAATAAAAAGGGGAAACACTGGAATGGATATTTGGAAACACTGATATATGAAACTGCCCATTAGACTAATTTACTTATTAATGGAAGGTGCGAACGCTGTTCTGGATGGTTCTGGCCCACTGTAGCCCCTGGTCTGGCCCCAGGAGGAGCTCTGATTTGAACTTTGATTTGTTGGTCTCAGATGAAGTTATCCTGAACATTGTGCTTTCATTTCTAAATTAAAAGAACATAAGTAGAGAGTCTAAACCATGATTGTCATACTGATCATATGATGATTTTGCTGCCCAAACATTGTTACTGTGATTCTGAGAAACCTACTAAGGGCTGAATAAATAGGGAAAATATCTTAACCAGTAAATACCAGCATGTTGATTATGTATTAAAGTAATATTTTTTTGTATTACAAGTTTTCTTGAATTCTAATGTTTAAATATGCAAATGAGGCATTATCTTGTTAAATATGTGCTAATTTGCATACATTTCCAGAACAGAAATGTGAACATGGATGAAGCCAGATTCAAAAATCTTTTCATTTTGTTAACATATTAGAGTCAAAGGTTTGTACAGATCTTTTTTTTTTATCACTCCATAAATCAGAATATACTGTCAACAGCCATACAAAAATTTAAAATGTATTTTCGCCATGTTTGAAGGTATAAAATGTTCTGAATGATATCTGAACAACGCTCTGTGTAAAAAGCTTCAGAATATAGATAGGAATGGAAGTGGACAGTTCGGTGTGTGTGTGTGTGTGTGTGTGTGTGTGTGTGTGTGTGTGTGTGTGTGTGTGAGAGTGCTGCTGAAGTGGAGATTTCTGGCTCTGAGTCTGAGAACTAAACCTTTAAAGATATCAATATAGTTACATTCAGAAGACACTACAGGTGAACAGGGTAAACTTTTAACTACCAGATATCAGCATGAAACTTCCCCTACTGATTACTGACACAAATTATTTTTTACATTCATAAGTTTTCTAAAATGTTGTGTTTAAATATGCAAATGAGGCATTATCTAATGCTGACTTTTAGTGAATTTAGGAGACATCTACAGACACAAATAAACAAAGTGTTATTATATTCTAGTTTGGATGTTTTTTTCCAATAGTCTGAAAGAAGACAAAATAGCCCAACACCTCAAAATTGAAAAAGTGAAAAAAATGTGGCTGTAGTCCCTCCCCTTAAACACATTACAACTTTAAAATGAGCAGTTTAGATATTATATTGTATGACCAGCAAACTGAGTTGACTAAATAATCCAACTGTATACAATGTATGTTTATGATTCAACAAATTGGACATTTTACTGTTTAAATGAAAATGTTGAAATTACCACGTTTAGTTGTATATATTTTTTTTATTTCCCAATGTCCTAAACTATATTGGGATTGGCACTTTTTCTAATTTACAGATCTAATTTTATTATCCTTCTTTTTTTTGTCATCTACTGATTATTTTTCTCTTTATTGTGAAAATGTAATTCTGAAGTACACCAACACATTATTATTTCTCTGTCAAGAGTTGCTGTGGTCATGATTCACCTAACTGTGAGTAATTATTTTAAGATGCTTTAAAAAACACTTGCTTGTGTCAACTTAACATTCAAATTAAGCTAACTTTGTTAGCCACATACAGCCAATGCCCGATAAGCTGAAAGCTAAGATAAAGTCAAAAATCAAAAGAGACACAGAGATAAATGACCTCACTTTTTCTCAATAGATGAGACTATTTGAAGCTGTGTAGTTTGTCTTTGCATCTTATTATCCTGTTTTGTTATCCTGTTTATTGTGTTGCTTTTCCCCTCTTACTGCTCTGTATTAGCCGTTAGCATTTTATTAATGTTTGTACTTTAGGGACAGCACTTTGTAACCCTTTGAAAAGTAATTTCTAAGTTCTTTGCATTATTATTATTATATTATATGTATATAATATTATTTTTAGGGGACAGACCCTATTGATTTTGTGCCGGTTTGTTATTATTAGTTTTCAAATTGCTGTGAGCTGGAATGAGCTACAGAACAAGAAACTCATCACTGGAACAGGAAATGATGTGCAGATGCTTCACAAGGATGTTGAGCCCAATCAACCATGTGGTGGCGCTGTTATGTAGAAGTCTGCCAAGATCGAATTTTTGCTAATTTGCATAATGTGAAAAAAACTATCTACTTTGTGGATTTTGATTCTATCAACACACTTTTTGTATAGAGCATTGTGTGACTATTTCTACTATAAATGAGCAAGATTGGTCAAAAAATCATCAAGCAAAGAACTCCGTTATGGGCGGGGCTTAGAGGGTTTGTCCAATCATCATTATTTTGTAATACATCTTCAGTCCGTCTTGAGGAACAGGCCTACGCAACGATACCACAAGTATGTCCAGCAAAACCCGGTGGACAGAATTTCACCAAAATTGGTACACATGGTCTTGGGGCGAGTAGTAACCAGGATCTAAAGTGTCATATTGATTGGCGAATGTGGGCGTGGCCTATTTAGCATTATATGCTAAATTATGCCTTTTCTTCAGTTACTGGGGGCTGGAATGAGCTACAGACATGACAATTGTCACCATGACTGATGGTGATGTGCTAATGTTGCCCATAAAATATGATGCCATTTGGCCTGATGGTGGCGGTATAATTTAAGGCCAAAAAGTGTAAACACAATCAGTCCGATTGACTTGAAATTTCTCACACAAGTCCAGCTCAATGTGCAAAAAAGCCTCTTGGACCATAAACATCCGCCATGATGGATTGTTTGTTAATTTGTATAACGTGAAAAACAGTTTAATGAATGGACTTCAATTTTGACAAGCTACTGAAGTAACTTTGCTCAACTTTTTGAAGCACTTCTGTTGGCCGAGAAAAGGTTGGAACCGGGTGGCTATTATTATTATTATTATTATAAATAATGTTCAGTTCAGACAGAAAAGCCTAGCTCCATCATCAGTGGTGCAGACCAACTTTGTCACAAAGAAAGTGAAAACGTTTAGCCATATAATTCATATAATACAAACATTGTACCAAATGTAGCAAATGGATCTCGTGCAGACTGGAGATGTTTTTTTTTAACCACTCAGCATCATCATGCTATCCACTTTTACTCCTGTGAAAAATTACTCAATGAATAGCCACTTCAGACAGTTATTCAGCAAACGAAATGCATCTTGCATGGTGGATCTGTGCTGCTCGATCAACAAAATGGCAACATTGATCCGGAGGTGGCTCTCAGCCTCATGAAGGTCCCATGCTCTGCTGGCCTGTGAGCCCGTCTTGTTCTCACTGTAATCGCCTGTGAAAAAAACAAGTTAGCGATGCTTTCGACAAAGCTGTAGCACGCCAGCAAACAGCAAAAAATACCCAACCATAAGAAATTAGCTATGTTTCCAGTCCTCACTTTAACTTTTGGAAATCTTTGACTTCATTCTTTTATTTCTCACTGGCCACAGTATGACTGATTTGTTTCTTTTCTCTTCAGTAATGCTAAATAGTTACTGCACAAAAGGGACGATTGCTGATGTATAAACAGCTTGGAACATGCAGTATTTACTATTCACCTAATGTCTTCTCCATTCCCCCTAACCTCAGTGTTTGCCAGTAGACTGCTGTCGTCTCTGTGTATTCATGTTGCTGGGGGCCTGCAGGGCCTGATGGGATGTTATCTTTGGTGCTCAGGTGTGATTCCTGACCCACATGGAGACGCTAGATGTGAACTCGGATCATTTGAAGTTTCAACCGATATTTCAACTGACATGTCAGCCACACATTAGGGCACACTGCTGTGGAACTCTGAAAGCCAAAGCCCCTGCAAACCGACAGTTTATACTCTGTATCAAATGCCAACTCTAGACTCTATAATCTTAATTACTGAGGTTTGGCTATGGTGGCCAAAACAGCCAGTGGCCCCCAAGATGTTGAAATTGTATGGAAATAATTCCCTTCATTTGAAATTGGATTAGCGTTTAAGCTAACATTTGGGTTCCACTTGTTTAGTGAGACCTCCATGCTTTCAGATGCAGAGGCTAAAGCACATAATTCTGTCTGAGTATGGAACATCCTGTCAAGTACATTTGGATGAATGGAAACAAAGAAGAGAAGAGAAGAAAAAGAAGAAAAGAGAAAAGAGGTTGTAGCTCCACCTTTACAGTAGCCTGACAAGCCAGACCCACATCCAGATGTTGGGTCTGGGAACGCTCCATTGGCAGGGCTCAACCCGAGGGGCGGGATAAACGGTTGTCTTTCAAATTCCCTCTGCATGCAATAGGACAGATCTACAACCAGGCAGAGCAACGCTAGTTGATAGATTCAACTTTAAACTCCGAACACATCTTCCTTTTTTAAGAATGACTTCAGTGCCGTTCCTTGTTCTTTTCTCAAAGAAAAACTTTTTTACATTACATTACATGTCATTTAACTGACGCTTTTATCCAAAGCGACTTACAATTAAGTGCTTTCAACTGTGAAGGTACAAACTCCAGACAACAAGTATTAAGTGCAAGTACATTATCTTAAAATAAGTAAAGCTACAAAGACACATGGAAGCGCAGGTTCAAATTTTTTTTTTTCTTTTTTTTTTTTAAAACTGAACTCCAAGTCTTCCAGAGACCGCTGTTCGCCAGTAGCAGCAGCCATAAGTCCGCCCACCGACTCTATAATTAATAAAATTTGCTGCCACTAGGATGCGTCTAGGCTACCTTTACAGTGTTTGTACTGCAAACATATGTCATTTGGGAATATCCTAAAGTGGATCGTTCCTCTTGAGGCCTTGATTAGAGGAAGGTTATGGATTCAACAGAAAACTAGTATATTTCAATTGCATTTATTGTTATTGTTTTAGAAATTATTTTTTTTCAAAAGGAGGTGAAAACTGTGTTGTCTGGAGCAGGCAGACTTTTGCTGCTTGGTGAACTGGGGCATTGTGGGACATCAGACGCCTCTCTTTTCATGGCTTGGTCACCAAGATCGATTAAGTGAAACCAATTGACCCACTGCGTGGTAAATGAGGGCTGGTACTTTCATGTGGCTCACACAGACTCTTTTCTTTTCGGCAATGGTGAAGGCAAATTAGATGTAACTGATTAATACAAAAACAAGCAACAGCCTATCACATGATATGGAGGCTGCAGCACAGTGCATGTCAGCGGAGGACATGCTGGACACACGGAACACAAACCCTTCAGGGCCAAGCGTTTCAGCCGTCATTCTGCTCTGCTGCTTTGTTGGAGTACCTGAGGCCATGATAACTCAACTCAAAAGTGATTATTATAGTGGTTAGAAGTGATTAGAAGTGGAGGAAAAATCCTCACATTTTTGAAACTGGAAAACTTCTATACTATATAATAGGGCTGTCAAAATAACGCGTTAATTTCGATTAATTAATCTGAGAAAAAAAGAAATAACGCAGATTAATTCATTCCATATTGACCTTTCACCCGGAGCCGTTCTAGACACCATTCGACTGTAAAATGAAGGAGGGAGACGAGAGAATGCGTTGCCACAGGCAACAGAAACATCGCTGCGCGTGATGCTAGTTAACACTACACTCAACAGCAGGTAACGTTAGCCTTCTGCTAGCTAGTAGCTGGATCAAAGACGGTTAAAATGCTGACAGCTAACGCTAAACGGTGTAAAGTTTGACTGTATTTCACTCACTGTAGAGGATTCAGACACTTCTGCAGCTGCAGCTGTTGTCCGAGAAACACAGACGGAGACGGTGCGTTCAATGACACTGGTAACCTACAGCCTCATGGTGCATTCAAAGTTATTGTAAAATACCATTTTCCCATCTGGTGGATGTTTTTGTCATTCAATAGTAATTTACTAGTGAAATAACTAGGGCTGTCGAAATAAAGCGTTCATTTCGATTAATTAATCTGAGAAAAATTTGTGCATTAAAAAAATGTATCGCAATTAATCCATTCCATATTGACCTTTCACCCGGAGCCGTTCTGATACCATGGATGTAGCCACAGAGTGCGCAGAACAGAAACATTGCTGGCTAGTTAACAGCTTAACAACTCAACAGCAGGTAATGTTAGCCTTCTGCTAGCTAGTAGTTGGATTAAACACGGTTAAAAAGATGACAGCTAACGCTAAAGTTTTACTGTTTCTGCCGTTGTCGGAACACAGACGAGAGATGGTGCGTTCAATGAAGCTGGTAATCTACAGCCTCGCATTCGTAGTTGTTGTAAAATACCCTTTATATATATATATATATATATATATATATATATATATATATATATATATATATATATATATATATATATATATATATATATATTAGGGCTGTCGAAATAATGTGTTCATTTCAATTAATTAATCTGAGCGTTCAATGAAGCTGGTAATCTACAGCTTCGCGGTGCATTCATAGTTGTTGTAAAATACCCTTTTGAATTTATTTCCTCAGCATATTAGGTAATATTGTTGATTGTTGTGTGTGTATATATATATATATATTTTTTTATTTGAACAGTGAAATGAATAATCATCATTAGTGACATTAAAGTTAAAAGAAAACTATTTTTATTATGTGAAATAATAAAAATAGTTTTCTTTTAACTTTAATGTCACTAATGATGATTATTCATTTGAATTGGAATATTTAAAATACTTTCACAGCAAAAATTATTTATGCGATTAATTTAGATTTATATATAATTTATATATATACATACAGGGGAAAAAAGCAGAGGGGGGGATGTTTTTTGATCATGCACATCAAAACAAACATGCAAGAATTAAATAATCCAATACCACCATGGATATAGTGCCACTCAGCCAGGCATGCCAAAACACTTATTTATGAACTTCTACATTCAATGAAAAAAAAAATCATAATAATAAAATAGCAGTGGTGGAGTTCGCTTTGTGGCGAAAACAAAATAGCCGTTCACTCAGGAAACGCTCGTTTTCCTCGGGAGTGTTTGTTTTAATTCAAACCACTAACTTTTTTCTAAACTTAATGAGTAATTTTGGTGCCTTAACTTAACTGTCGCCGCATGACGCTCACTTTTTCTGGCTCCACTACCACGGCCCCTGAAAGGAGCGTGTTCTGGCCGTGCCTGTAACCGGCTCACAGTCACCTATTGGCGGCTAAACAACTGCTGCTGGTAGCCGGCGTCCCGGAGCTCTGTAGCAGCTAAGTACAACCAGCAACTGCTGCTCGGATTTGATCTTTCTATTGCACTATAGACTGTTCACGTTACAGCGCTGTACTTACGTATTTTAAAATACTTCAGTTTTAAATAATGGTCCATTGGTGAAGTTGATCACTTTGAGGGGGCGAATATTTAGTCCCCACCGGGGATAAAAATAATTCAGCAGAGGCAGGGATATATAAACCAGAAAGGGGGAAATCCCACGCATCCTCAATTCACATTGTGTATATGGATACATAGATGTGGTGGAAATAAAACAAGACTTAAATAGAAACACATTGATTAAAAGAGCAGGTTAGCCAAGGAGCTGATTCAGATTGGCCTTGTCCTGTCCCCAACTTTTTGTTCTATGACTGGGGCTTTTTTTTAATATCTGTGATTCTATTGTGTTCTTTTACTGACTGCTGTATGAGTGTGTGTCAAACAAAAAAATATTGATATGCAGTGCTAGTAATATGGTAAAATGGAACTGGTAAAATGCTTCTTTTTTTTTTAAATCCATCTGCTGATGAAGCTAATGAGATATGGCTGGAAGCTCCACAAAGCCCAACCAAATAAGTGGACCATGTGATAAGATTTTATTTTGTCAAACTGCTATTTCCAACGTTAAAAATGTACTTTTAAGCTCCAAAGGTTGGTAATGTTTTTTTATCGGATAACGCGTCCCTGTGGCATGGCCTATGTGGGGCAAACAGAATGCATGCTGAAACTGAGAAAAAGGACAACATACGCTGCAGTTCCACATCAAAATATGCAACTCTCAATTGCTTGCCTTCACATAGGCTACAAGCTTGCCTTACACTACTTTTGGGGGTATTGAATGTGTTCAAAAGACTCCAGAATGTGGGAGGTTTGGGAAGCACTGTAGGAAGTATATTCTGCTTTGCAAGACATAACAATGACACATCAGACTCGGCCCTATATCACTGCTTCAGCACTACATAGTGGTGGGTGATCGAGGACACGGACACGGACGTCGTCATTAGTCACATCGCAAATACGTTGATGATATTGTCCCAAGGACTACTGTACGGACAATCCCAAATCAGCCCGCCACACTGCCCTCTCCCACCGGGACCAGAGGAACACTGATGTTGCCGGTGCTCGGGCCCTAATTAAAGATGCCAGCAGCGATGAACACTGCACTGGGTGAGGCGCTGGAGATGATATATGGCACATTTTGGGTCACTTCCTGTGTCCACTATGTGGCGTTAGACACCATGCACTACAACAACGTGCATTATGTTGCTCTGTATCAAGTGTAGACCACACCATGTAAATGTCATGTAAATCGGATGATCTTTGTCATATAAAGCTGACTTACTGTTGCCAGCAGGTGGCGCTATGACTATGAGTTAATATTGTCCTGGAGATGTCGGACTCTTATCAAGCATGAGAAATTCGGGGCTAATTGGACTATGTAAAGTCACGTAACAACAGCCCGCTTACTGACCCAATTTGATTATTAGTTCCATACCTGTAAAGCCACATGCATTTTTATGATAGCCTAAATACATATTATACTGAGCGTATTTTCCCAAATGAATAAATACTAAATGACTGTTGTGTTGTGACTACTATATTATTTTCTTTGTTTTCCTATACCGTCATAAGGAAAAACCAGGTTCCAATGAAAATACTTCTGAGTAATACTCTTATAAACAGCTTTCAGAGTGCTGTGGAAATACCACGCCATTCAATATCTTTTCCTTCTTTATATTTGTATTTACAGCGTGAACATCCATCTCAGTGTACTGAACAGAGTTCCTGCTGTGAGCAGACCTACAGCAGCAACAGGAACCCTTCTGGTCCACATCCTCCGCTCCCCGTCGCAAGTCCCTGAAGAGATTACAATTCATTTACAGTCGATATCTTTCTACTGCTTATGTGACACTCCCAATGTATTTTCTCTACTACTATTTTTCTTAGCGACACTGCCTAACCCTGATTTGTGCCGTAATGGTGTAACATATTATAAACTAACAATTAATTACATAAACTGATCAAAGAAACTTCAATATTTAACTGCAACTTAAATGGAAAATTACATTTTTTTTTCAAATGGTTGCAGTTGTGCTGCTTTTCCTTCTCCCATTTTCCCTTCAGCACAATGCATGATGGCAATGGTGCTCGGTTAGTGACCATCATTGTCCACTACTTTTCACGATGCATTGTGGGATAGTTTGAGTCCACTATATAGGGTATATACAAACAGTACAAAATGGCCCACCTCCATGCTTTGGGCCACGCCTACATACAGCTTTTGCATTTCCCTTTTTGAGTGTCATATTTGATGTTTCCCTTTTCTTATTTCCATTTTTCTTCCATCTTTACAATTTAAGCTGTCAGTTTGAGCATTTTCATTTCAAATTTCATTTCATATTTTAAAATTAGTTTTTTTCAATTTCCTTTTCCTTATGGCCTGATCATTTGTAGTAGTGTAGTAAAATCATAATATTTTTAATTTTCTATCTTTTAATTTGTATTTGGACTTTTCATTTTAATTATGACTAAAATATCCTCCATAGTCTACAGTGTGTCTTATAATCCTACATCACACCTTAAACTAAGTGAATGTTATTTGTATTGCCTATATAATGCTGCATTTCTATACATGTATATCAATATACAAATTAAAAAGACAAAAAAATGCTATGCTGCATAAACAGTAGTGCGCTAACTTGGAGTCCTTATAGATAATGTTTTGCCTTTTTACTATACAGACCACTGTCACATCTGTGATGGATATCATAATCACACCTAGTCAACTGTGAGTCAACATCTTTCTATGATTTATTTCTTGAAAAGCATGCGGAGATGGTCCCAGTATCTGTAGAATACATTCCCACTGTTTTATTATTTCACTCTTGCGATATTGTGCTAACGCCATAATTAAACACACAGATTGTCTTTTCATGCCCCATAGAGCTTCATATTTCATATCCCATGTTTCATTTCCACTTTTACTTACAGTTTGCCAGTTACTGCATATTGTATTTTGATTTTCTTTCATGTGTTATTTGCTCTTCAAATAGGCACATAAAAAATAGGCTATTTATGTGTATTTTTGTATATAGGCTAAGCCTATACTACTACTACTAATAATAATAATACATTTCATTTATATAGCGCTTTACATGGCACTCAAAGGCACTTTACAGTAAAAACCAGCACATTTAGCACATTCAAAACAGATGAAGCAATAAAACCAACACAAACCAAGCATAATTTAAAAGCAAATAAAACCAGCCCAACAGTGTATACTAAGTGAGACTATTGTAGGTGGAAGGCTAATCTGAAGACTTGACTTAACATAAAATAACATAAGTGTGTGTGTGTGTGTGTGTGTGTGTGTGTGTGTGTGTGTGTGTGTGTGTGTGTGTGTGTGTGTGTGTGTGTGTGTGTGTGTGTGTGTGTTTATCCTTTCGTTCCCATTGGCTGATGAAACTTGTTGGAGCTTTTCTCTCTGGAAAAAGAGAAATCACCAAGAACCTATCGGTGCTCGCCCCCCCCTTCCCTCCCCTCCCCTCCCCTACCCTGGCGAGCCCGCCCGGTCCAGACTTGTCCGGGAGACCGTCAAAGTAGTCCAGCCTTTACACCGGTTAAATGAGCTCATGTTAGAGACAGCACTTCCATGTTGTGAGCACATTAACAGTGAAAGGATCCCCTGCCGCTCCACACACAGCGCTGCGCTTTGCCGCCGAATTTCCTCCACCTGGTCCACGAGCCCCGTTGTTCTGATATTGACTGCTTTGTCACACTGGAGCCGTCACACATCTCCACCTTCAAACACTTGTGACCAACAAGTCCAGTCTGCACTTGAACTGGACATCTAAAACGTTTTGCTTCTGTTTTTCATTTGTATTTTTTTTTTAAATGATACAATGTCGTCTTTGCCAGGAACGGTTCCGCGGATGATGCGCCCGGCTCCCGGACAGAACTATCCCCGCACTGGATTCCCTCTGGAAGGTAGGCTGTAAGCAGCTGCCGCGGAGCCGCGGACGGGCCTTTTCCACCGGCGGAGGACATTTTGTGAGGAGGCTGAAAACTGGAGAGCTCAGTTTGAAAATAAAATATGCTAGGCTAGACATGAAATTCTTTACCTTGACAATAGCCAGGACATGACTACATTCCCACCTTTTTAACAGGTTTTTTGTAAGTGTGTGTTTGAGCAGAGTAAATGGGAACAGTTTTTATGAGAGACAGGAAAATGTCATTGTATGTGAACATGCAATGACAATAAAGGCATTCCTTTATTAATGTACTCATTCAGAAGGCTGCTTTAACTTTTTTTTGACGTGAAGGACTGGCATTAAATTAAGTAGCCTAGAAGTTTTTCACACTGCCAAAATTGTAATAAGATGTTACAAATAATTAGCTTACTAGGTTAAATAGAACTCGGATGCACTTCATTTATTAATGCAGTGACCGTTTTGTCAAATTGAAAATGAGTCTTAAATCCCAAGGAACACCTGCCTAGACAGTCTTATAACCATAAATGCTGGATTTCTTCAAGTGCCCTGTGCCTGGAAATCAAATCAACAGGGAGAAGCAGATGATTAGGCTACATCAATATTTGTAAGTCGTGATGGTGAATAATAAAGATGGACAGAAGGAGTTCTTCACCTCCTCTAGGGTCGGATGGCACTGTGAAGTGGCATCCCTTAATGTCAATCTGTTAACGACATTTTTCATTATTAACATTAACATTGTGTAGCCTATTTGTTTCTACAATCCAGACATTATTTACGTGAATTATTGAGGCCTAGAATAATAGTAGGCTAGACCTATGATTATGTTTAGGCCTACATTTGATCTGAATTAGGCCAGAGGAAACAGGAGTGTTTTCCTATAACTATGTCATGACTCCATGTGAAAGCTCCATGCTGAGTGAGCCTGTGTCGCCCGCAGTGTCCACTCCTCTGGGCCAGGGGCGGGTCAACCAGCTCGGAGGGGTCTTCATTAACGGCCGGCCGCTGCCCAACCACATCCGACACAAGATAGTGGAGATGGCCCACCACGGGATCCGGCCCTGCGTCATCTCCCGCCAGCTGAGGGTCTCTCACGGCTGCGTCTCCAAGATCCTGTGCCGCTACCAGGAGACCGGCTCCATCCGGCCCGGGGCGATAGGAGGCAGCAAGCCCAGGGTAAGAGCGAAGAACCGGAGGATTAGACCCTATAAGAACAGTAGGCTAATAATAATAATAAATTAGAGGTAGGCTATTAATAGCCTATAGGCCTAAATAAGATTTTCAATTAGTGTATTTAGCCTAATTATTTTGTACTTAATACTGCTTGAGTAGGTCTTTTTTCCCAGTAAACGTGCCAGCAGTGTGTAACATTGTGTCCGTGTGCGTGCCACCTGCAGCAGGTCGCCACGCCGGATGTGGAGAAGCGGATAGAGGAGTACAAGCGGGACAACCCCGGCATGTTCAGCTGGGAGATCCGGGACAAGCTGCTGAAGGACGGGGTGTGTGACAGAAGCACAGTCCCTTCAGGTGAGGCTTCCTCTGGTAAGCCGCATTTCATTACATCTCTCATTCTCCGCTGTTTGCCGATTCGAATAGAAAAACAAAATGTTGTAGCTAATTGAGGCCAAGGTTGGTCATGCAATTATTATTATTATTATTATTATTATTATTATTATTATTATTATTATTATTATTATTATTATTATTATTATTATTATTATTATTATTATTATTATGGGGCAATTATTCGGCTAGTGAAGCTGCCTCTGTGTTCGCAGTGAGTTCGATCAGCCGTGTACTTAGAGCTCGATTTGGAAAAAAGGACGATGAGGACGAGTGTGATAAAAAGGATGAAGACGGAGAAAAGAAAAGCAAACACAGCATCGACGGCATCCTGGGCGACAAAGGTAGGCCACAGGAGACACACAGCTGTAGGTTGGACAGGCCGGGTGTCATAGCAAGGACTTGTCTACAAATTGGGCCTAAATGGGCGTTTTGTCGCTGGGGCTTTTCCTCCCTTGAGCAGTTCTCCCAGCAGACCCAGAGCCGCTCCATTATTTATGACGGGGAGCTCCCGTGGCGCTGCTAAACGCTCCATTAAAGCAGGGCTGACAGCTGACCGATGTGCCACTCAATATCAATTACAGGCGGCCTGTCTCCGGGGACAGGAGCGAGGCCGGCCGAGTATCAGCGGCCTGTCTCCGGGGACAGGAGCGAGGCCGGCCGAGTATCAGCGGCCTCTCTCCGGGGACAGGAGCGAGGCCGGCCGAGTATCAGCGGCCTGTCTCCGGGGACAGGAGCGAGGCCGGCCGAGTATCAGCGGCCTCTCTCCGGGGACAGGAGCGAGGCCGGCCGAGTATCAGCGGCCTGTCTGCGGGGACAGGAGCCGGAGGCCGGCCGAGTATCAGCGGCCTGTCTGCGGGGACAGCAGCCAGTCTAGGTTATAAAAAAAAAAAAGAGTAATGCGAAAATAACAACTTAGCCTATTATATAAATGTAGGCCCCTATTCATACATCAGAAAAAACACACGTTTTAAAGCAACGTTTGAATGAAATGTGCAGAAGGAAGGATCAAAACGATTACATTTGATCAGTAATAAGCCCTATGATTAAGATGGAATTTAGAGCTGCAAAGATGAATCAATTAGTTGTCAATTATTAAATTAATCGGCAACTAAAACTAAAATAATGGATTAATCAAATTTCTTTTCTTTTTTTAATGAAAAAAAAACAGTGAAACTTGTGTGATGTCAGCTTGTTAAATGTGAATATTATCCAGTTTCTTCTCTCCTCTGTGACAGGAAACTGAATATCTTTGAGTTGTGGACTAAACATTTTTCACAATTTTCTAACATTTTACAGACCAAACATCATCCACACATTAATTAACAATGAAAATAATCGGTAGTTGCAGCCCTAATGGAATTTAAGGTAGGCTACATTTCTCTCAGATTTGAATTAGGCTTTGAAATTGAGACATGTTTTGAATTTGGTGTAGGCTATATATATTATAAGATAGTTAAGCAATTACATTTTTTTCTCCATAGAAGTTTCCCACCGTAAATACATTTGATATGTGGTGTTCCTGTGTGAGTGGAGCGGCTCTGGATCAGTTGTCTCTCTGTGGGCCTGTTTGATTGGATCAGCTGTCCGTCCAGTGTTTCCTGACCGCTGGTTCCACTGGTGACATTTCTTCCAAACTGACTGCCTTTTCATGTTCTTTAAAAGATCAGCCTAGCTAGTGTCTACTTCTGTCATCCGGGCCTGGCATTTAATCATTTGAAGACTTAGCCTATTACAGCTGCTAATGAAACCGGTGTGTGTTGAATAGGCATCTGTGTTGGAGAGGGGTGTAATAGCTCCAAGGCATGGTAAGAAATATATTTATCCCCTATCAGCCCTCACTCTCACAGTCCCAGGCACATGCATTCTGTTGAAGGGCTTTAAAGCAGATTAAATTGAGCCTTTTATTTCTTTTCACTTTCATCTTTCAGCGGCTCACTTCGTGGTGTGGTGCCCACGGCGCAAATCTTGAGATTTTAAGGTTTTCTCTTGTGTTGTTTAGATTGTATTTTTAAATATTCATTTCATTTGCTTTTATGGGATTGTTTTTGGTGGCATGTTGGCAGAATCTCAGGGAGCGCAGTGTGTGTTTCTGCAGCAGTATTAGGCTGAATGAAAGAGTTGTGACTGTGGGCTACTGTGACTGATTCAAACACATGGATGAGTACTATTTACATTTCTCATTTTTCATCAGATAAGCTTCTGTTTTTCCACATGCTGGCACTAATATACAATGGGAAGCAAACTACATGCAAATAAGTCAGCTTTATTTCTGTACAACCGTTAAAACCAGTGACTAAATGTTTTTAAAAAATACACATAAAACAATACAAGAAAATGTATTACATGAGATTTATAATTCAAATCTCAGGATGAACCACTTTGTAATTTAATAGCATGCTTTTCTACTATTCAATTTGCTTTTTTGACAACTGACATTTGCATATACGAAGTTGCTCCACATATATCGTCATATCTCTGTAACAAGATACTGGTTGACAAAATATGATAAGTGTGGATCTTATTTTTTGTGTATTCAGTTATGATAGATGTTAATGTTTGGAAACTATAGATATGAAAAGCTGATAATCAGTAGATTAGTGCACTGTAAATATGTAGGATAGTTTCCAGAATACACAGGTTTGTTTATAGGGCAGGTGTAATGGACAGGCCAGGTCACCTGTCATCATACAGGCTGTGCATGACTGATGCTCATATGCAGCATTTAGTCAATATGCTGTTTCCCAAAGATATATATAACCTGCTGTAGGAAAAAAAAACAGTGTCAGTTTTGGGGTCCAGAATAAGCCTGGTTAAAAGAAGAAAAAACGTTGACAGTGAGGATGGAGAGAGCACTTCAAACAAATCCAGTGGCAGTGACGAGAGGCGGCTTTACGGCGAGCGCAGGCTGTGGGAAGTTCTATTGCAGCTATTAATAACACTTTTCCCCGGGCATCCGCACTTCCTCCATCTGCACATTCTCCCAGCTATTTTGCCGGGTTGAAATTGATGGAGACCCAAATGTTGGCTGGAGATAACACAATCATCACAGCCTCGGTCCTGGGCTGTGCATCCGTGTATTAAACTGGGATTAACCTCCCCTTTCTCCCCCGCTGCCTCGCACCAAAAACTCACATTTTTAAGAGACACATTGAAATAAAAATAAAGAAGACAAGGGGACTGGAAGCCAATGTGCA
Organism: Gymnocephalus cernua; assembly: GCA_023631565.1. Classification (NCBI taxonomy): domain Eukaryota; kingdom Metazoa; phylum Chordata; class Actinopteri; order Perciformes; family Percidae; genus Gymnocephalus; species Gymnocephalus cernua. Next base: position 35,973,530 of record CM042433.1, on the reverse strand, counting down.
ACATAGAGAGGAAATGTATCAACCGTAATAATGATGACGATCACCATTGTCATCATGATAATCACTGGGTTGAAATGATAATTGATTGATCATTGAAGTCATCTATTAAGAAGAAAAATCCCAAATGTTTTCTGATTCCATTTTCTCCAATCTGAGCATCTTTAACTGAGCAGCGTTAGTTCCTGGCCTGTGGGACAGTTTAGGGCAGTTTGAGCTAGTCACCCACTAAACTGCAGATGGATGTTTGTCTTTGAAATTATAACGACTAAAGAAATAATTAAAATACATACATGAATCTGTATTTAATATACATTTGTAACTGCAGCCATAATCTTTAGAAACATTTATTTAAGAAATGAACATGTCATATTATCCATACCACAGCATCAACATATTATGTTTTTTTTTTATATTGTAATAATACAGTAAGTATTGTGATAGGCTATAGTTAAATTTCTGGATGAAAATGCCTAATCCAGACAAGTCAAGTTCACAACTTCCTCACACTGATCAGTCCTGATCGTTGATTTGCAACACCAGAAATATTAAAGGGGCAGGTCGCTTGGTACAAATGGTATAAAAAAAAATATGTGACAACCGACAAATTCATATGGAATGTATATCATCATATAGTCCAACTTGAAATGTTCATGAACTGAACGTTATTCATTTAGTTATCTAGTTACCATTGGTCATGTTTTCTCAACTAATCATTCTTCAGGAGGACAAAATAATAATTTGTAGTCAGTTCTTTCATCAAAACAAATGTCACAGCAACCCAAAACCAAAGCCTTCTCCCATGCAGGGGGCACGCATCTCTGCCTCCAAATCATGTGTAACATCCCGTTAGTCCAAGCATTTGTCACCATAGGCGTATTTTACAGGGGGAATGGGGGTGTTACAACCCCTCCAGTAATCAAAACTGGCCAGTGCATCCCACCCCAAAAACCTATTATAATGTCTTTTACATAAATAAATACTATACATTGGTGCAGAAACAAATCTTAAAATAGCAAAGACACTTGCGTTGGGCTTTGTGGTGTAAGATAGGGCCCTTTGTTTCACTATACCTCTAGAGTCGTTACTCTACGTACCACACACACACACACACACACACACACACACACGCCGGCCCAGCTATTCTCTTAAAGAGATCGACGCACAAACCTACGCACAAGTATGAACTTCAGGCCACTTATGTAGGCTACGGAGAAAAAGCTCTGCGTGGAGCCTCCGCACTACCACTAACACTAAGTGACTTCAGTCCTGGCACCATGTAGCCTACCTGCAGAAGCAGCCATTCACTGGAGCCAGGGACACGTGGAGCAGATGTAATATATAAGATATAGCGATAACTGTGATCATTGGCTCTCTCAGTCAGAGAGGACCAACCAGCTCATGGTAGAGTGGTGTAGCTGTCACTGGTGATAAAGCTCGGGGCTGAGTGGAGGCAGCAGCGTGGCGCTAAATTACATCCCCATAATCCATATCCTCTCCTACAGATGAAAGGGAAGCTGTTTTTATTTTTGGAATAAAAAGACAGTATTTTGTCGTAATTTGCAAACAAGGTTCCTGATGTGGCATTTAAATGTGGGCTAAATTAGCCGTGGAGCCAGATAGCCTATCAAGATGCCATCTGTAACCGTTTCAATGTTCGATCTGTTGTCAGTAGAGATGAGCAGATTAGTAGTCAATCTTCTTGGATCTCAAGAAAACCATGATTTTTTTGTTTGTTTGCATTAAGTACCAGTTTAAGATTAATAGGAGCATTTAAGAAAAGTGCAGGTTTGCCATGGCCAGGCGCACATAATCAGCAATACAATTTATACAATATCTATTAGTATCATCAGCGTAAAGATGACCTTCTGTCAACCATTCAAAGAAGAGACAATATCGTTTGTAAGAAATGGTGAAGAGGACTGGAGCTAAAATGAATTCTTGCAGCCAGCACAGCCTTTGTTACTGGCAGAGACTCAGACTGTGCACCTCCCACCTCCACACACCGACGCCTCTCAAACACATTATTCTGAGAGAGCCAAAACCAATATTATATCATTTCTGTAAACGCACAGGATGATCAGCTGTGTCAAAAGCTTTTGACAGATCCACGAAAAGGGCAGCACAGTGTTTATTATTTAATGCAGATACTATATCATTTGTAGCCAAGTCGTGGTGTGATTAGCCTTAAATCCAGACTGGTGCACCCTTGAAACAATAATTTGCTAGCAGTAGTGTGCATGCTGAACATGTGGCTGTGATGTTCCTGCAGCAGCTGTAGTAGCTTGCTGACCTGAGGCAGACCTGAGGCAGACTGGTGCTCTGTGTTTCACACGCAGACCGCCCCGAGGCTCCCATCCTTATCATTTCATCACAGCTCATCATATTAGCTGGTGCCAGTGCAGCTTTCAGGCTTGCCTGTCTATTAATTAAAGCCCATTTGCCCCCCCCCCCCCCCCCACAGTTCAAAGGGACAGATTATATTCTATTTTGTTTGCTCTGATGACATTCAAAAGGAATACCTGAAAATGACCATTCACACATCAATTACTCACTGTGTTGCCTTGAATTTGTGAAAATAAAAACATTTAACAGGTTATAGTTTGTAAACAGATTTTTTCATATAGTTTTGCTGTTAAGTGAGGCTTTTCTTCACAAATTCAAGGCAGCACTCAGTGAGTAATAGAGCCGCTATGATGACCGATTAATCAATTAGTTATCAACTAGTAAATTAATCTCCAACTATTTTGATAATTGATTAATCAGTATGAGTCATTTTTTTAAATTTAAAAACAGTGAAACGTGTGTGATGTCAACTTGTTAAATGCAAAGATTTTCTAGTTTCTTCTCTCGTCTGGGACAGGAAACTGAATATCTTTGAGTTGGGGACAAAACAAGACATTTGAGGATATTTTATAAAACCCGGATCAACATTTTTCACTATTTTCTGACATTTTAAAAAACAAACAACTAATCCATTAACCTAGAAAATAATCAACAGATGAATTAACAATGTAAAGAATCGTTAGTTGCAGCCCTAGTGAGTACAGTAATTGACATACAAATGGTCATTTTGACACCAAATGAGTTCATCTTTCACATGCCTATAATGGTATCAAGGGGATGTTGCTCTGTCTGTATGGTGACCTCTCAGCCAACAACATGTTTTAGAGAACTTTGGAGAATGCTCCCAGTTGCAATTGATGATCGTTTTGAATATTTTGTCACTTTAGGCCAAACTCCCTGTGTTGAGGTCTCCCTCTCCTTATGTAGGATGAATGGGTTAATTATTGGATCAGGAAGCTGGCAAGGCCGCATTAGAAGATCCCACTGTGATCCCCATGCTGGGAAACTGGGTCACTGTGGTAGTACAGGGAGCAGACACACAGTTAATAAGAGTAGCAAGCCTAACATATGAGCTCAAATGCTTTATTTGGTAATTTGTGTAATCAACAGAGTTTTAGTATTAGCTCAGCGGAAAAACATCAACAGTTGAATAATGACACACTTAATAAGGCCAATGATTAATGAGTGAGTCAGTGTATCAATGTATATGGATGGTTTCAGCTTCTTTAACATGTCTAATAATCCATCCCAAAAATGCACAAATTTCATATGAATTTCAGCGTTTTTTAGACATTGCATGTGAAATATATTTGTTAAATGTACGTACATTCAAATATACATATGCTTTTTAATAAGGAGTTTTACCAATATTAAGATGTATCATAATTTGGCAAAAGAATAATGCAAAGTCAAATGTCAAAAATCAAGCTAATGTTATGCCTGACATGATACCAAACTCACTCTGAATCATTCATTAAATCAATAAACAGAAACACATTCAACACAATCCAGATCATATCTTAACAACGTTCTGCTGAAAGCTGATTAATGATGATTCTGAATTGATGCTCAGCTGCACCAGCACATGGTTTCTAGGAATGTCACACGTGAAATAATAAGAAAAATAAGGTGTGTAGGTATCAAATGTAGAGGAAATGGCTTCAACCCAACAACAGTAACACTCTTTAAAACACAACCATTCATGAAATAAAAACAGCAAACATTTGCTCAGATATTGACTGCTTCTTCATGTTTACTTTTGCTAATCAAACTAACTAACTGACAACATCACATTACTTTGCATTTTCACATTTTAGAGGCCCATCAGTTAAGAGATTGATACATGCATGTAATGAAATAAGCTTTACAGCATTGTTGTAATTAGAACCTATAGTGCAGCTAATTGTACGTTTATTCTCTTTTTCAACAGCCATTAGCATTTTTGTCGGGACTGACCTACTTGTTGATTTTTCTTTATTTCTAGAAGCACTTTGGACTTGTCAGTGATGTCTTTGAGAAAACCAATAGATATATGAAGGGGAGCTGCTGAACTGTGAGTGGCTTTGAATAGGAGAATAGCAGCCCAATTCTTTGCCATGGAGTGTTCAGTAGCCATCTCTTAATCCTCCTTTCATTTTGCCGACAAATGCCAAGAATCTTGTCTGGCAACCCAATGGGAAGCTGATCAGCCAACAAAAGAGGAGCGCTGCACAAAGAGCCAACAGGCCGAACGGGGAGGAGGGCAGTCAGAGGCCTCGGCATCCCATTAACAGCCCATTTGCAAAGGATACACATAAGACAATGGCAAACATAAAAATCACTAAACACAGCACAAACAATATGGCAACAGCAAATTCATAAAATGTCAACACTTTAACTGAGCCCTCGGTGAGAACCACAGCTGTGTCATCCAGATAGATTATACACAGATATGTTTTTAACAAGCTCATTTAGTGGTCAGGCTTTGTTTAAACACATAGAACGTTTTATAATTACTGGACATCCCAAAGTTTCCAGTTTGTTAATTTATATAATTTTGAATATTTCCATTTGATGAAACATATTCTGGGGTTATTGTTCTTCAGGACAGTTTACAAGGGGAAGAAAATGGAGGCTTTAGGAGGTTCACATGATATGTTGTGCTTGATTGGTTTGTTAGCTGCCAATGTGTCAGGATTTGGCAGGGACACATCTGCTTTGCCAAACACTGCCGAGAGCACTCAAAGCACTCAGAGAGGCTTCTTCCTCACAGCCAGCTGCCGCGTCAAACACAGCTGGCTTTAAAGACACAAACCCTGACTGAATGATTCTGTCCAGAAATACTGTAAGACAATGTCCTTTAGCTTCCTGCTTCATTTTTACACATGAAACCAAAATGAAATACTGGATAAGATCATCTGCGTATTATTAACATCTGCTATACTACATGTTGATTTGACCTCAGTGTTACATACTGGACCTCATACATATAGATAACATTAAGTATGGAAATGAATAATGTAATTACAAGCAGCCAAAGTATTATATCAGTGATATAAATGATTATATTATTTGTATTTTGAAAGACAGCTGGATATTGTGTTTTATAATTTTTTTTGTAATCCTATCATTAGCTGTTTTTTTCCTAATGTTTTCGTAATCTAATTTAAAAATCCAATATGACCGTAGAGATCGTGTGTATAACTGAGTATATCATATAGTATTCATATTATCAGTGAGTTCCTGTGTTGGGGGAAATGGTTGAAGGAATTATTTTAGCGAGTGACTAAATGCATCTCTGAAATCCTGTTTGAAATTTCCATACGGAGGGCCGTGTGCTTGGATCTATTAGATGGCTTATTCATGGATTTCTCCATCAATTCACGGTGGAAATCACATTCACCAAATGCAACCATCCAGTGTAATTGGCTAGAAAATGACCTTAAATATAGCGAGATTACTGTGGCATAAAGGCCCGTCAGTTTTGGGGGGTAGAGTAAATGTTCACGCTACTGAAAGGTATGAAAGTGGATTAATGGCCATCTCTCCGTCACTGTATTAGAATGATCTGAGCCACATATTTAACACACTGATGATAGGAACTGAGCATTGTTCACAATAGAGCAGGGAGCACACTCTGCACCCAGCTTACGGAGCTGATCTCACACTATCTTCTGGCTTTTTGCTCTCATCACTTGTTATTTATTGTAATTGTTTGGAAATATGAGAGTGTATGTTTAATTAGGCTTTGGCAGTATTGAATGAATGAATATTTTGAACAGAAACTTATTATTATTATTATTATTATTATCATTATCATTATCATTATCATTATTATTATTGTTATTATTATTAATAAATCAATATGCAGCTAGGTGACACATGAATGTGAGATTCGGTGCCTGAACCGATACTTTTTAAGAAAGTTTTTAAAAAAGAAGAAGAAACAAGAAGGATAGGCCGACTAAACAACAGTCGGTGACATTTAAGAACACATTGTTTATTACTAAGGCCATATGGTCAAAATTAAATGATTTAATAGTAATGTAATAACTATAACTTAAAAGGGTATTTTACAATAACTTTGAATGCACCGCGAGGCTGTAGGTTACCAGTTTCAGTGAATGCACCGTGAGGCTGTAGGTTACCAGTTTCAGTGAATGCACCGTCTGTGTTTTTCCGACATTGGTAGCTGCTGCGCTGCAGAGCAGACTGTTGATATACAGTCACACTTTACACTGTTTAACGTCACCTGTCAGCATGTTAACCGTGTTTAATCCAGCTGCTAGCTAAAGCTAGGCTAACGTTACCTGCTGTCGAGTGTAGTGGAACGTCAGGCACCGAAATTTTCGTTCTTATTCGGTCTCGTTACTACCGTTTACGTCGGAACCGGGGACCTATTGGCACCGAGTTTCGGTACCCAACCCTATGTAAAATACCCTTTTCCCATCTGGTTGTTGGTTTTTTGTTCAACAGCAATTTACTAGTGAAATAAGTTATTGTGTATTATAAGTTATAGTTATTACATTACTATTAAATCATTTAATTTTGACCATATGGCCTTAGTAATAAACAATGTGTTAATCTTAAATGTCACCGACTGTTGTTTAGTCGGCCTATCCTTCTTGTTTCTTCTTTTTTTTAAACTTTCTTAAAAAGTATCGGTTCAGGCACCGTTTAGGCACCGGCACCGTTTTAAAAATACCGATTTAGCACCGGTATCGGAAAAAACCCAAACCATACCCAACCCTAATTATGTAGTGAGAGTGCTATAGACATCCTGATGGTTATATTTAGTGATTGGTTTTTATTGGACTGCGATTATGTCCTTCAAACTAAATGAGTCACATTCCATTTTATATACCAAAACAACCCTTTATGAATGTGACATTTGATTGGTTAGTTTGATTGCTTTTCTGTCCACATAAACACTTAAATTAATATAAAAGCACATAAACACTGTACTGTACTAACTTTCATCAGTTAGATAATATTCCACACAATGCAGCAGTCAGAAAGAAAGGAGATCATATCCTTTGTTAATGTCTTTACATTGGCTACCTGTTTATTACAAAATTGATTTTAAGATTTCACTCAGTGCTAAGACGCCAGACTGTATCTGAGTAACTCTGAGCTTATCACCCTGCAGCAGCCTAAAGTTGCCAGGGCCGCTGTACTCCGTCTGACACACACACACACACACACACACACACACACACACACACACACACACACACACACACACACTCTCACTCACATGCTCTCTCTCCCACACTCTCTCTTACACGCTCTCACTCACACACTCTAGCTCACACACTCTCTCACACGCTGTCACTCATACACTCACACTCTCACTCACACACACAAACACACTCACACACTCTCGCTCTCACTCACACACTCTCATTCACACACTCACACACTCTCACTCACACACACTCTCACTCACACACTCACACACTCTCACACACTCTCAGAGGACATCCAGACGAAGACGCGTTTGGGCCAATTGTCCACACGAATCCTAGCTCTGCTAGCTAACATCGGCTCTGCTAGCTAACATCGGCAGTCAACAAACATCAATGATCCGATGTCTTTTTGATAATCTAGCTACACGTTTTTCTTGCGGTAGCCTTTCTACAAAAAGCGGTGCTAAAAGTTACTATAATCCGTTCAAGGAGTTGATAAGCAGACAGATTAGCGAGCTAGCAGCGTTGCGTCCCTGCTAGCGCTGTCAGCTGGGTTGAAGGCGGAGCTTTGAGTCCGAGGTGTGTGGGGATGACATCATCGATACGCACGTATGCGGTTTCGCCGTCCATATGAAGCCAAACGTGAGCCGGCTCACACACTCACACACTCTCACTCACACACTCACACACTCTCACTCTCTCACTCACACACTCTCACACACTCTCACTCTCTCACTCACACACTCTCACTCTCTCAATCACACACTCTCACACACTCTCACTCACACACTCTCACACACTCTCAATCACACACTCTCACACTCTCACTCACACTCACACACTCTCACTCTCTCACTCACACACTCTCACACACTCTCACTCACACACTCTCACACACTCTCAGACACACTCTCACTCTCTCACTCACACACTCTCACTCACACACTCACATACTCTCACACACTCTCACTCACACACTCTCACTCACTCACACACTCACACACTGGGAGAAACTCGCCAGCCTTTCTTAGAATCACGTTCGGCAGGTTGGATTACGTGTGAAACTTGTTACAACTTGTTTGTTGTATGTTTTTCTTTTCCCCCATTTTGGTTCATTTTGTAATCTCTGGTTTTGATAAGTGCTTTATAAAGAAACATTATTATTAATAATTAATATGATTATAACATTATTATTACTATACAGTATATCATTAAATCAAACAATTCAAACAATTTATTTTTATTTAATGTATCAAGCCATTGCCACAATGTTGCAAATCAGTGAGAAATAACAGATTTACAGGGTAAGATTTTAATTAATTTCAGTTTATAATTCAGATAGATGTCTTATTTTCCAGAAAACTATATAACAATATCGCAAAATAAAATTACATGCAGTCTATTAATAATGCAAACTCCTAATGTATTCTGAGATGGAATCAGAGCCTTGACATCACAGTCCACAGTATTTCCAGCTGGGAGTAGCTCCTCCATTTCTGTTGTGCATTGCATTGTGGGACAACAGTGTCCATCAACACCACACCTCAACAAGTTACAATTAGTGTACCAGTCAGATGATTTCACCTCTTTACTCTCAGACAGTGACACATCTCTCACTGATCCTTAACGTAAAATCATCTTTCCTGCTTCAAAACACTGGAAATAACACTTGGCATGAAGACAGGCGCTTTTTACAAATGCTAGCCTTAAAGTCAGCATTGTTCAGCATTTTGAGCCCTTTTCAGATGCCCATAGATGTTGCATGTAGACACATTCTGTCTGTGTCCATGCATGATCTGCTGATACATAAACAGCTGCTAACAAGGAAAAAATGGAGTAAAAAAAAATCTAAAATGGGCAAGGAGGCCCGTCGGTTATTTTGTGCTACCATTTGCCATTGAATAAGTTGATGAACTCCTCCAAGTTTATTAAAGAAAAGGAAACAATATGAACCTAAGGCTTGAGGCAAGCAGGCTGACAGTTTATAAAGTGGCGGCCATTGTGGCCTGAAGGCAGATGCATGAATACCTCTGAATAGACTCCCTCAAAGTGACACGATTGAGCTAGACAACAGCAACACGCTGAAAGGAAAGCTTCTCCTCTGTGCTGCCGAGCTGATTTCTAATGCTCCTGCTTTGAATGAATGTACATCAGCAGTGGGAGGGTTTGCTGTGATCCACTCACTACACATTTTACTGGAGTCTGGGTGGAAGTAAAAACTGTGTGCCTCCTACAGCCACTCCAAACAGCAGGTGTCTTCATACTATTAAATATAAAGTATATGAAATAAGCTAACAACATACTGTTACGTCTGTAGTTGTTGCTCTTTTCTGAGCTGAGTGTAGCATGTTTCCTCATGTTAAAATGATTTCAATGCATTTAATGAAGAAAGGAGGGATACAATAATCAATAAGAACAGATGAACTCTGGGAAAGGCTACCTTTTTATGTTCTTGCAGCTGAAAATGTGTAGTTGAGAAAACATTTTGTTTTTTTCAACCTGGACCCTATTTTCCCATGTTTTTGTGACTGATGGGAACAACACATTTTGACATTGGTCCAGTATGAAGCAAGACAGCTGCAGTCAGCAGTGGTGAAACAAGCTGTAATGTAATGGTAATGGAGAATGCCCACTTTGAATTTCAATCTCCTAAAAAATCAGTTTTTGCCACAAATATGCTCAGATTATTATTCTAAGAGTCTGACAACATTATGAAAGGATCCCTACAGAGATAGACCTTTTAGTTAAAGAGTAAGATCCTTTCAGTTTAACATCAAACAGCCCCGAAATCACCATCACCAAACTACACCAGACTCCATGTAAATAATAACTATAAATAAATAAATAAAAAAATAACTTTTATCATCATAAAACACACTTCATTCAAAGTGGACAGAAACAAAATAAAACGACCAAAGTCTGTTTGGTTCATCTTTCTACTGTTCCAACAATCACCACTCTGGTCTTGTTGAAATTAACCCTTAATTCACCCATTTACATGTGGAGATATGCTGGCTCTATACACGCTAAAAGTAGTGATTATTTACATGGAGTCTGGCTCTATACACGCTAAAAGTCCTGATTATTTACATGGAGTCTGGCTCTATACACGCTAAAAGTAGTGATTATTTACATGGAGTCTGGCTCTATACACGCTAAAAGTCCTGATTATTTACATGGAGTCTGGCTCTATACACGCTAAAAGTAGTGATTATTTACATGGAGTCTGGCTCTATACACGCTAAAAGTCCTGATTATTTACATGGAGTCTGGCTCTATACACGCTAAAAGTAGTGATTATTTACATAGAGTCTGGCTCTATACACGCTAAAAGTCCTGATTATTTACATGGAGTCTGGCTCTATACACGCTAAAAGTACTGATTATTTTACTAATCATCCCACTTATCCCATGAAAAGATAAACCAACCCTGACTGTATCTACTAACTGTTGTGTGTGTATCTCCACCTCCTCTGTGCCATAGAGCAGCCACTGCTGCACTGGCTGACACAACCACTCACTAGAGAACCAAACGTGGATTAATCCGCCGCTGAAAATAGTCCCCAGCAAAGTCACTATTTCTAACTGCTTGAGTAATGTTTCCTAGCAAGCCACATAACGTCATGATGACGTTGTGATGACATCTGTCAGTGAGGTTCAGGGCTAGCCAGAACACAGCTGATACAGGGATGGTTAGGACATCATCACAAGGACTAAGGGGCCATGCAAACGCACATGTTTTGCATCAAGAAAAATGTGTAGATTATCAAAAAAGACATTGGATGTTTGTTTGACTGCCGATTGCTAACGTTAGCTCTGCTAGCTAGCACGCTGCAATCATGTCTGATGGTAGACAGAATCCATCCATCCATCCATCCATCCATACCCTGCTGGAGCTGCTACCCCACCCGCACATTATACAATGTAAACAAAGACACCTTTTCTTGCGACGGCCTTTATAAAATGAGCAGCGGTGAAAGTTAATAAAGTTGTGTCATGTTATGAACGGAAATGGAAGTGACTGCTCTTCTTCTCCGTTTTTGGTTAATTGGTTAAAAGGTAGCAATAACAGCGCCTAGCAGCTATAGGTCTGGAATATGAAGTAGCGTGTTGAGTCATTTACAAATGGATTTGTTTGGACGCAACTATTCTTGAAACGAATCCAGGGAAGACGGGTAAAAAAAAGATCGTTTTGGTATGTGTGGACGTGGCCTTAATCAGGCCGCAGAACTGGCTGTTGTAGGCTGTCCCCCTGGTTTCCCCTATGCCCATGCCTCGCGCTCTTGTTGGCTGTAGCTCCCCAGCAGAGTCCCCGCAGGCTCCAGATATTTAGCCTGCTAGATATCCTGAATCAGCTGCAAGGCACCAGCGAGCCTCTTGTCTCATTGTTTTGAACAGTTCACAAATGGCACTTGAGCGTGTGCACCTCAGTGATCTTTTAAATGAAACTATATATTTGTTTTAGGTGTTTTAAAAATGTAGTCTTCAGAAGGAACCAGTGGGCTTGGAGCTGAGAAAGACAGACTGAGTGGGGAAGACGTTTGGGTCTGCACACAAGAAAAATATAGAATCCTTTCAAACTTGCTCCCAATTTTTACTGGATTAGGGTGTAAGGGTTTAAGGGTTTGCGAAATGGACAAATCAAATACAACAATAACTGTGATCTTATTGCTTTAATTGTCCAAAATGTATAAATCACAAGCTAAAGTTAAAATCATATTTTTATATATAAAGTGTATGTTCTAGTTAATGTTAAGTATTGAATGGTAAAAAAAAAAATTGTATTCAGTTGCAACCCTATATGACACGGATACTTCTAATTCTTAAAGCCAGTGAGATTTCCTGCGATGTTTTTCAGCTTCTCTTGTCCAACGTATAGGTGGCTTTCACTGTCAATTTGAATAATTTGAAATAGCACTAAGAATTTACAGTTCCCTCTAGTGTTTCTACATAGATGATTTTAACATCTACATACTGTAACAGCAGATTGCCATGAACACATCAGCAGAAGGGTGACAAGCAGCAGATGAAATGCTCACCTATCCCTCCATCTCTTACAACTGTATCAGAGAGCATTTCAAAGCTTTTCAAGCAGAATCTGTAAAGACATTCAACAAGCTCAGATCACTTCATTTTATTTGCGCTGCTCTGATTGTTAATCTACTTTCTTCCAAAATAAGATTATTCTATTGCTCTTTAAAACTTTCTGCAATTGCTTTCTTTAAGCCTGCAGCTGTCCACTGAGAGCTTTGCTGTGTCCAATATATCTTAAGAGGGCCTCTTATTATTATATTTGCTCCCAGCTCTAATCTTTATCAGTGTTTATATTGACAGTCAGCAATTTTTGTTTATGCTATTTTTTATCTACAAAATAAAGACACGTGCATGCCAGTGCCTTGGGAGGAAAGAAGATAAAGACTTTGCATTAATAAGTTTGCTAAGACATAATGCCCTGATACAGCCAGCATATTTGTGTGGGCTGGATTGAGTTCAATGCCAGTTCTATGCAGTGTTTTCGCCTGTAACAGATCCTATAGCTTTCTGTGAGACCATATATTATGGTTGCAGTCAAGTTGTTTTTCATAGGCAAACAACAAAAGTTGGGATTTTCCATTCATTTTTTTATTTTTACGCACAGAAAGTGTGCAGACTCCCTAAATCTTTTGGCAAATATTTTACCCATCATTGTAAAACTGCCTACGTTGCACACAGTCCACTCCTGATGCTTACTATACACTTTTTGCTGCATTTGTTGTGACTAAATACCATTGTGTGTTTTGGAACAAAGGCAGGAACAATGCTGAAGTGTGTGAATGGGAGCGTGTGCAGAGGCAGCGGCGGCGGCGGCGGCGGCGCTGCTCTCACTTGGGCTTGAATTTGTCGCCTTTGTTGAGGAGCGGCTCCTGTTGCCAACTGGCAGATTTTATTTCACTTTCTTTTGTGTTCTTTGAATACATTTGAAAACTTTGTCTTTGGCCTCAATTAGTCAAATTTTCATACCTTCATTTCAAGGCCCTGTGTTGTTGGTACATGCATTAAAATCTGCAAGTTAAATGAAAATATGCCATTGTAGCAAAACTGAAATGAACCTGCAGCTGACATTACAGTAAGCTGTGTTACGTAAAACGTATTCATTTTATAAAAACCTTAGGGAGTAACTGAAAGCTGTTTATCCATAGAAAACATTCTGTAGAGTTTTGTAGAAAATGTAGTTACATTTCTTTTTCAATAGGTCACCTACGAGTGTTCTTAAATTTGCATTAGCAAGACATAAAGTTTTAGGGAATGTATGACCGTAGCAGGTGCTTCTGCAGTGTTATTATCGAGCTTCATTTAGACTCTACTTTATTCATGCTGATGAATGCTGTTGGACAGGAATTTAAAACTCTAATATGTTAAAATGCAGCAATACCTAAATAAAACAAATCTGTTTCAGGTTCCAACAACCTCCCCCATCTATGTGTTCCATGTCATGCCTCGGCACCATTTGACCTCTTTAACTCTTAAATATGCGGGCGGCACTTTGCTTGGCTGCTCAGCTTTAGTGACTCTGGAAGTGTTACTGAAGTTGTGCAGAGTGCGGCGGGGCTGCTCCTCTCTTTCATGGCCAGCAGCCCCCTGAGGTGCTGCCTCTATTGGCCCTGAAAAGCCCTGGGCAGCTGACCAGAAAGAGGCGTCCAAAGAGCCTTCACAGCCAAGACATGACGGCTAAAAGAGCCACAGCCAGCAGCTCTCCACTTCACTATGGCCCCATCTATTCACATGCCTGCAGCCAGCGCTGCTCAGCTGCTGAGGACTGCCAGCAGCCTGGAAGTGGACATTGTGATTGTAGTCTTTTACTGCTGGGAGTTTGTACTAGGGCTGCACGATATGACCTAAAATCAAAATCACGATTAATTGCACATTTGACCTCGATAATGATAAATGAATAATAATATAATAATGATAATTAATAGCGTTGTAATAAATCTTCTGAATTAAAATCTAAAATTTTCTGAAGCCAAAATGTTTCCAGACGACAGACACTGCGACAAGTTGCTCAGTTGACTCGGACTCGGTGTTTGAGTTATCCTCCATTATGCTTTCAATGTGGCTGACTGATCCGGGCGAAGTCACGTGACTACACACGAGGTAGAATGTTTTAAGGAGAAAATTGGCCTATCAACAGGAATAAATTATCAAAATTATGGTCTTGGGAAAAATACGTCGATAACAGCTTCAGAATTTCGATGTCGATTAATTTTTGATTAATCGTCCAGCCCTAGTTTGTACCTCTCTGTTCATTGGTCTGTTTGCAATGAAGAGTAAATATGTCTGAAGGAATTAGCTAGCACGTTTCACCAAAATAACAAAAAAATAAAAGAAAGCAAACTCAAGCTAACCACACGCGGTACACAAACCTATCTATGGTCTGTCCACCCCGATCGTATCGCTGCCGCTGCTGTGTGCTGCAAGAGTGTAACACTTTATGCCAGTGAACACAATCCAGGCAGCAATTACATTTCCTCCCAAATGTTGTTGGCAATGAAATGAAGTGGTGAATGAATTAAACACAAAGTTATTGGGGGTGATGGTAAATAAACCACCATCAGGAGAGAGGATTTCCACTCCAGGCTCAACATGTCCTGCTCCATCTGTGTTTAACTGCTCACACAGACCAGATTCATCTAGTTTCAGTCTGAGATTCTGGGCAAAATAAATTAAACGGACTTGACTTGACAGTGTGCAATGTTGAAGGGAGGTGTGTGTGGTAGGGAGCTAGTCACGGTGCGAGTGTGGGCTGTGAGGAGAGCAGGCAGGTGGGGTAAATCCTGCCCTAAGGCTGAGCAGATAGCACACACACAGATGCTTATCAGAGACAGCACACTAGAAAAGACTTTTACTGCCACTTTCTCCTTCATTCATCTCTCACATACACAAACACAACAGCTGCAGACCAAACTGAGGCATCAACACACCATTTTGCAAGAATTGGTTTTGCACAATAATAATAATAAATTCATCAGTTGTTGAGCCAGTGTAGTCTGTTCCACCGGTCAGAGCCTCTGGAGCCCAACTGAAAGCAGATCCTGAGTGTAATTATACTGGAACTAATATGATTTTCAAAATGACCCATAATTAGTTTCATGCAGCTCTCCAGAGCTCTGTCGGTCTTTGTCCCCATGTCTTGGTCAAAGTGGGGAACAGTATTGTCAGTGCTCTGTTTACACACTGCAGTCTTACTCAGGACTTGTGTCATCTGTCTAACAAAGGTTTGACAATCCCTGTCCTGCTCTTATATAACACCAACCAAACCATCTGCTATGCTCCTTTAAATACATGAAAGAGCTCAGTCGGTGTCTCATAAAGTAAGTCAGGGAACCCAGGATGGGAGGATGGGAAATCTGCTCACAACGAGAAAACAAAAGGTAAATTAACATCCTTCTTTTATTTCAAACGCCAACCAGTTTACACCTCGCACGGTTTCATCAGGGTGAAAGAATAACAACAACATAGGCAATATCATCATAGTAAATAATACGCACAAAAAAGTGTAGACACAGGTCTCGTTCCTGTTCACACTCTAACATGGTGCATGGTGGGTAAACATTGAATCCTAAAAAAAAATAGAATTCAGTGTTTTCCCAGCAGAACTGAATTCCAGGCAGTGTTGAGATGGCTTCATGATGGGAAAAAAAATACACAGGACATATATACAGTAAATTAATAAGTAACTCAATAAATACTATATATATATATATATATATATATATATATATACATACATACATAACAATATCAGAGCCTTTATTTCTGTTGGAAATTGTTTTGGGGTGGGTTCTACAGCACTGTTCCCATACACAGCACAATAAACACATCTACCAAATATTTACCTGTGAAGGGTATAATAATGCAATGATTTACTTTACTTTAATGATGTACTTGTGGCTCTAGAAACTACCACCGTTACTACCAATGCTAACCAATTTCCTGCCTGTGCTTCCTGCTGTCAGAATGATCCCATTGGGAGGCATTGATGGACTTATCTCAACCAAAAAGTCGTTGTTCAAGTTCACTTCAGGACAGGAAAAGAATAAAAGCCTTAGACTTCGAGCACAGCACACACTTAGTGCACGTTGTGAAAAACATAATTGGGTATTAATTTGATAATAAATCTCTCTCCCTAGAACATAACTATGGAATTACAGCTATCATTATTAATTAATCAGAATGTTCCATTTTACTGTGACAATGAGTCAGATGCTATTGGACTTTAATTAGATTTGTTATTTAGAGGTGTGTGTGTGTGTGTGTGTGTGTGTGTGTTTGTGTGTGTGTGTGTGTTTGCAGTTGCTGCACATGATGCCAGTGATCTGATAAAAAATAAAAGTGTGGATGTGTTTCTATACTAATCGTATTCTCTCTATAACAAAAGCAGGCTGTTATTTATACCACAGCACAATTGTGAACCCTGTAAGTGTGTGTGTGTGTGTGTGTGTGTGTGTGTGTGTGTGTGTGTGTGTGTGTGTGTGTGTGTGTGTGTGTGTGTGTGTGTGTGTGTGAGAAGCTGCTCCATGCTCCCATTCTCCCGATAAGACGTAGCATGCCAATCGAGGGATCTGGTGGAGACAAAGATGAAGTCCAGGTTTAGCCCCTCTATCGGCTCTGGGCGTCTGTCTCATTACCATAATCTCTGCTTTCCATTATCAGCTGGAGAGAGGAGCTGACCCTCCTGATCCACCGGCCTGTCAAACTTTATTCTCCTCCATCCTCATTGTGTTGCAATCCTAAATGAGCGTGGAGCTGCTGCAAGCATGCAATACCAGCCCGGCGATGCTGCGGCGGCGGCCCGGACACTGCCGGCGACGGCTCGGCCATTTACATGTCCAATTACTGGGAGCTTCGTTCTCAGCTCTGCTTTTCAAATGTGCTCTCAGGTGACCCAGTTTTTATTGAGTCTGTACTCTGGCAAGAACACTTAAAATGCATATTATTCAAGTGCAAATGAAATGTTACTGCCGAAACACAGGCACGTAGAGGATTCTTCATTCTCATCTGCTTATTCTATGATCAGATGTTACCAAATAATTAATGGTGCTAAAACAGCTGACTCTATATACATTTTAAACACTATATTTAAACACATATTTAAACACAATATTTTATTTAGATTTCCAAAATATATTGACCCACATGATATGCATTTCACGCAACAACAATACTAAACTAATGAGTCCTGAAGTAGATAATCAGATAATATTGGTTGTTGAGTTACATTAAGTGGTTATGGTAGTAAGGTGATTCAAAAAGAAGATAGAAATAGGTAAAAACAGGAAACGACAAGCCTTAGGCCGTTTTCTTGCTCCGATGTGAAATCCATGCAGTGTGGGCTGACAGAGAGCGAAATTACTGTGAGGCCAGGAAGCCTCATTTTCACTCCCATCCCTCCCCCCCTCCCTCCCTCCTCTGCCCTCTCCTCCCCTAAATCCAGCAGCATGTGGAGGGAAAACAAATAGAGTCCATCCTGTCGCAGCAGCACCCCGAGGACTCAGAGGTGCCTTTTGGAAAGTGATCCCAGCCCACTGCAGCGGCCTCAAGTGTTGTCACGCTGAGTTAGTGCCAAACTGCTTTGCATATCCCTCCACCAACCTACCAGCAACAAACAAGACATATACTGTATATGGAGGCTCTCTTTAAAGACGTGCATGTGTATAAATGTATATGTTCTTTACCTTAGCTTTTTAGGAAATCAAATCTTTGCTGGGACTAAATGGTGAAAGAAATGATTTAATTAATGCAGCAGCATGTCCTGCGGCCACATGTAATCCGTTGAGAATTCTCTAGTGGGAGCTTTCAAGAGGGACAGCTAGGCGGAGGGGGGGGGGGATACAAAAAGATATTCTCCTAGACCCTCCTCAAGTGGCCTGTAATGGGAGCCTCGCACTAATCCCATAATTCCTTGTTTAATTAAACTACAGAGCCAACCCTGTATGTCTAAGACAGTTTGATTGGCCTTTTCTTTCTTACTTTACCAACAAATGGCCAACTTCTGCACGCACTGAACTCATGCAAACAAACAAACAAACAAACAAACTGCCCTCCACTCTTTAGTCAATACCCAGAATTCTCTACAACACAACACAAATGCATTTACATATACAAATATATACCTGCACATTTGCAAACCTCTGCTCCACTTCACTTCTCTACTACTCATCTGATATATCAGAAGCTAAAGCCTCTGTACTCGTGCGGTTGCAGGAATCTTCACAATGTGTGAGATGGATCGAATGATCATGATGCCTGGTGAATTATACACTTACAATGAGCGCGATAACGAGTTAATGCAATTCCTTTTAACGCCAATAATTATTGTTATTTCTTTTTAAAGATTATTTTTGGGCATTTTTAGGCCTTTATTTTTATAGGACAGCTGAAGACATGAAGGGGGAGAGAGAGGGGGAACAACATGTAGCAAAGGGTGGAGTCGAACCTGCGGCCGCAGTGTCTAGGAGTAACACATATGGGCGCGCGCTCTACCAGGTGAACCCCCCAGGCGCCTAGTGAATATTCTCAACAGTATTGGTCATTGTTTTGGATTCTTGCAACAATAATAAACATTTGCATAAAGCAAGCATGTTTGTCCGCTCCCATGTTGAGCAGAGCATTACTTACAAACTTGAATTTTTACTACTACATTTAGAACAGATTAAACATTATTAAACACTATTCACAATCATGCAATTAATCGTGATTATATATTTTAATTGATAGACAGCCCTACTTACAATGTAAATGAACAAACAGAAGGCAGACAGAGATGTCATTAACTCACATCACCCAGCTGCACAGTTCTCCCATAGAGCCACAGCAAACAAACACAACTTACATGTGTCGAAAAACACCAAACCCGAGGATTAGTTAAAAGTAAATTAAAGTTTATTCACAACTTAACTATTATTGATTAAACCGAACCTATGGGAGTCTGGAGGTCTGGAGATCTCCCCCCCCCCCCCCCCCTAAACTAAAGAGTAGTGACTAACTAACAGAAATAAAGCAGCGAAAACTAGACTACCAGACCTCCATCCTCAAGGCAATAAAACACAAAAGAAGACAACAGAAGATGAGATGAGAACACCTGAGATGAACAGAGAGGAAGAGAGCATTTACATGCTCCATGCTTTTTCATTTTACCACCAACTTAAAAATAAGTGCTAACACTGTTGCATTGGTGTATTTAGTATAATTTCATGCCATATTTTGATTGAATAGTTTGCAGACATGGGTGGAATTGTGGGATTGTAGTCTTAAATGTGTTTTTGGTCTCTATAGGCCTTCATTGCTTTATGTGCAAAAGTTAACAAAAGTACGCCCACCCAGACTATACATAGGTGCAGGACAGAAGAACATGTATAAGACTGAGAAACTGAGAGCATGGCTTTTATGCTTCACAGTGAGATATAAGACCACACATTTCCACAGCTTTCTCTTGCCATTGTCATATTTCATCCAAACAGCCCACAATCA
Organism: Gymnocephalus cernua; assembly: GCA_023631565.1. Lineage (NCBI taxonomy): Eukaryota > Metazoa > Chordata > Actinopteri > Perciformes > Percidae > Gymnocephalus > Gymnocephalus cernua. The sequence goes on along the minus strand of CM042433.1, from coordinate 35,953,512 downwards.
CAGTGCAGGGAGCCTTTGTAAACATTTTCATTTAGATATTATATATGGCTATCAACAATCTATGTATTTGCATCTGTAACTGCCTTCCTAAAAATGCTAAATTAACAGAATGAGACATCCTGTTGACATCCGTTTTGAAGCCTCTGAACACCCACACAGGTCATTTCAGTTATTGTGTCTGATTAGACTCTGCTCAGGTTGAAGGTGAGCTGGAGCTTAGATGGGAGTTTTTTAGGTCACAAATCTTTTTCTACCAATAAGAATGAAGCAACTATCATCTGTCCTGCCCTAAAAGGTGCATCAAAGCTCACAAGAGACTCAGGAAGATGTCAGTCAATCAGTCTATATACACACCCACACAGATTAACTGAAAACACCTGCAACATGCTCTGATTGTGGTTTTTATTTTGCATATTCATCAGTCAATACGTTAACGCTGTACCTTGGTGTGTGTATGAGACCTCTACACAACACGATGCGTTTGACAAGCCTAAAATAATGTGTGGTCTGTTAGAACCTTTCTGTCACAGTTTTCATCCTCTCCTGTCGTTACAAAAACGTTACTAAGCTAGTCAGCAGGCGACTCCTACGGAAGAGGATTAGGCCCAATGTGAAAAATGTATTAGAATTCTTTTCCTTAAACTTTTCCTTAAACTCAATGTTCTGACTTTATTCTCAGAACTCAATTCATTTTAAATTTGTGGCCCTAATCCTGTTCTGTACACTACCACATCATTTAATTCTGGATAGCATGTTCATATAATTAGAAACATGCTTGTTTAAAAAGAATATGTTACAAAAATATCCAATATATTCTCTCATACAGAATAAGATTTGTGCGTGTTATTTGTTACAGCACGGTGAAGGGCAATCAGTAGGTTTAGCTTTCTTTCATCTGTTGTGGAAGAAGTTTAAAGCTACATTGTGTAAGAATTACTCCCATCTAGCATTGAGATCATATATCGCAATCAACTCTCTCTCGCCACGCAGTTGAAAGTACATATTGCAGCTACGGTAGCCGTCACGCTTCAAAAAGCGAAAGTGTACAAAAGGCCGTCAATCAGCCGTGGTTGTTGGAGTGCATGTTCTTCACACCACCCGACAGAAAGGAGAGAGAGAGACAGAGAGAGAGAGAGAGAGAGAGAGAGATAGAGAAAGAGAGAGAGAGAGAGAGAGAGAGAGAGAGAGAGAGAGAGAGAGAGAGAGAGAGAGAGAGAGAGAGAGAGAGAAAAAGAGAGACTGCAGCATTCCGGAGGATAATTAACTAGTTGGGATTTGCAGCTCCAATGTTCACTGTTTTTCTGATGACGCCGGTCTCTTGCTCTTTTCAACATCTGTTTTCTTATTCTGGGTGAAGAAGAATATGAATATGAATATGTGTGCTCCTCTGTGTTTCCTTCTTCAAACTTGCCGGGGCCGGGGAGCGACGAGCAGCTGTGAGTCGAAAAAAGGTGGAGCAGTATGTCCTGTATGTCCCTCACCGGCTAACGTATTTCAAGATGGTGCATGAATATGGAGCGTCTACCCCAGTTCATGTATGAATATGGAGCGTCTACACCAGTTCATGTATGAATATGGAGCGTCTACCCCAGTTCATGTATGAATATGGAGCGTCTACACCAGTTCATGTATGAATATGGAGCGTCTACACCAGTTCATGTATGAATATGGAGCGTCTACACCAGTTCATGTATGAATATGGAGCGTCTACACCAGTTCATGTATGAATATGGAGCGTCTACACCAGTTCATGTATGAATATGGAGCGTCTACACCAGTTAATGTATGAATATGGAGCGTCTACACCAGTTCATGTATGAATATGGAGCGTCTACACCAGTTCATGTATGAATATGGAGCGTCTACACCAGTTCATGTATGAATATGGAGCGTCTACCCCAGTTCATGTATGAATATGGAGCATCTACCCCAGTTCATGTATGAATATGGAGCGTCTACACCAGTTCATGTATGAATATGGAGCGTCTACTCCAGTTCATGTATGAATATGGAGCGTCTACACCAGTTCATGTATGAATATGGAGCGTCTACTCCAGTTCATGTAAGCGCAAATGTAAAATTTCAAGCCAATAGGAATACTTGAAAAAAAAATCACAAGTTTGTGAAGGTAATACAGATTTTTATAATAAACAACTACAAACGTTACACAATGGGGCTTTAAAAACATCATACATATATATCAGCTGCATGCTGAAAATGGCACGTTTTGAAGAAGAATTTGGATTGTGAAATAAGTAGTAGTAGTAGTTTGTTTATTGTCCCCATGGGGAAATTAGGTTGCAGCAGAAATCACATGGCAACAAAAGAAAAAAAAACAACAATGAACACAATTTCAGATATATATAGTATACACAGACATCAAAACACATACCATGGACCAACTGGGACGTTTTGGGACCGATTGGTGGGATTGCTGTGGATGAAGTACACACGGTTATACACTGGTAAGAGCCAATAAGGTTTAACCATGTATCAGCTAATTTAAATAGCTCCCGAGCGAGAACAGTTAACTTCATTTAATATTGTATGTTGCATTTTCTTTTGCGGGGTACAAATGTTCCACCAAAACAACTTACTTCCTGAGACTATTTAGCAGAGCCACCGTCGCTGCGTCTGGAGCCAAGACGATTGTGATTGGTTTAAAGAAATCCCAGAATGTATGTGTGGTGTAGTCAGACCTTACCCCACAGCGCTGTGGAGATAGAGCAGGACATGAGAGACTAGTTTCACCTGAACTGTGATGGCAGCCTCATTTGAAATGGATATCTGCATGCTTCAGATAATCTTCCATGGCTCTTTCTGAACAGCGACATGGACACATTGTGTATGAGTGGAATCAGCTGCACAATAAACATTTTGGACTATTTTCAGCGTGTTTGTCTGGGCTGCCCTGAGGCCCATAGTGGAAGAATGGTGCTACACACATCACCAAGGTGGTCCAGAAAGATTAGCACCCCTCATTCCACTCCAACTATCAGTGCTGTGCCCTAGGGGATGCTGGGATATGCAGGTTTTGATATAGAATTGTACTTACCAAGCACAAGAAAATTGTTTTGTCATATAAATAACCACACAGAGCTGTTTGAAGCAAAATTTATCCCTCATCCCTCTGCCTGGCTCTCTCTGTGAACGCTGCGCAAGTTGCTGTGCAAGTTTGAACCACTGAACTTGTTATCGATAGACATTAAATCCACAAGGCAACTGGGGCCTGTACTACAGAGCAGGATTTGGGGTAAGTGGGGTAACTTAGGGTTAACCCTGGGTTATCCATCTTATGACTGGTTCACTTTTCACCTGGATAAATCACCATGGTAACTTATGCTGAACAGCTAACCTGCTCCAAAGAGGATCATGTTCGAGATAACAGATCAACCCATATGTAAAGCGTCTCTGCTGACCAATCAGTTCTCTTGGAAATATATATTTCTGGTCTGAAGGACTGACTTATCTGTGTCCGCTTCTTCAACTGATTGCTGCCAGTGCGGACTGTGTACAGATATAATTCTACCACACATTGGGCTAGATTTATCAAGCTGTTTGCGCCTGTTTCCAGGCGCTAATTGGTCGCAAAGACGGATGTAACCGATGCGGGCTATTTACAAACAGGGCGCACTTGGGTACAATCACAGATTTCCTGCCACATGAGCGAGAAGAGACAAGTTGCGCTTTCAATATGCGTTCGTGGGAGGGTCATGGGGGAAGTGGGAGTTCCACCCAAAAAGGTGGGAGGATATGCGTAAAGTGCGCCTGATTATATATTCTGTGGTATTTACAAAGACTGCCAGTAAGAGCGTGCCTCTATTCTGCGGGGGAAATTCTCCGCCTCTTAAAAGCAGGTCTTAACCAGCCGCAATCAGGTTTCCTCGTAGGCACATATGCCGCTGGTGAAATGGTAGCAGTAATCAGAGCAAGACGAAGACATAGGCCAGGCTGAAAATATGTTTAACACAAGAATCACACACGAAAACATTACATATTAAGCAGCCATGCAATATTAGAGTTACTGAAAGAAATCAAAGATAACATTGAATCTCCGACTCAGCGTTCACATTCCATTCCAGCAGTTGTTAAACTCCTCGCTACATTACAAATATTGGAATCAGGATCATGTCAAACAGTCACAGCATCAGCAGTGGGAATATGGCCGTCTGCACTCAGCCGTATCATAGCAACAGGACCACTTTACTACAGCACAATTTACGGTCTAGTGGGCGGAGAAAGACGCTGATTGCCTGATGGGTGTCAGGTTTGATAAATACTATGCAAAATGTGGAAGCAAAGAACTGAACTCGAATGAGGCCCATTGTGTGTTTTAGTTTTACCAGTCCCACCGGCATTGAAGCTAAAAGAATAAGGCAACATTTGACATATACTCCATGTTTAACCCCCCGACCCCCACTGTACATCTAAGCAACAACTTAAGTTAATTTAATGGAATACACAAATGTAATTTTAATCAGATCTAAGCGTGTCCTAGATGAGCAGTGATATTATAAAACAAACAAAACTCCGATACTCACAGATAAATAGCCTTGTTAACTGTGATGAATGCAGTTCCATCTGAAATGCATTTGTGTTTACCCACAATAAATAAGGACACTATTAATAAGAAGACTACATCAGAAGTGTGGTTATTATGCTTCAAAACCAATGGGTTTCGAATGCCAATTCGTAAAAAGATTATTTAAGCCTGAGTTTCCCCTCTTTTATAAGTGCATCTGATACACTGTTTAATTTGGAGCAGTGTATGCTGCTACTTTCCATTATACAGTTATATTATAAGCCTATAATCTATGCATTTACACAGTGTCAGCAGTCTTTCCTGCTTTTCGCCTGGATTTTGTTTAACCTCTCCGTATTTGTCTAATAATATAGTTTTCTCTTCGCTCTTCTGCCAGTAGACTTGTCCATGAGTCTATTCTACTCTGGGCCACAGTCTTCAAGAACCACAGCTCTTTTATTGGTGCTCTAATATCTGTCATTTTGCAGATGTCAATGTCCCCTCAAAATGAGTTTACACACTACTCATTTACTCTGTCAAATATATTTTGGAGACACTGTAACTGCTGCCTGGATCATGTTCACTCAGACTGAAATTGCTCTGTCAGTCATTGCTGCTGCCTACCTCTTGTATGTGCTTCAGTGTGGCCTCTGGGACTATTTCCTTGCCATCATCTGTGCTTTCTTTTTTTGTGCTTTGTGCTTGCTCCAATTGTGTGCCATATGTTTGAATGTCTTAACCCCTTGGCTAGGCCTGCTGTAATTATGAATGTAATATAATTTATATTTAAAAAAAAAGTTTTTACCACTGTATTTGAGGATGCCTATTGACAACTGGCTGGGGACTACAGCTGGAATTAGAGGCTAAAGCTGCTCCTTAACTGTACAGTTAATTAAAAGGGACTGTCCACGACATTATAAACTAATAAACTAAACTAAACTAGGCTCATTCAAACTGCTCCTCGCCTGTAAAGTGGACGGGAGCAGCATCCGGGGGGCGGTGACAAAAAACTTTTGAAATGATTGTATGCCTCAATTTCCACCAACTGCGGACCGTCTGCGGATCGGCTCCGCTGCGTGTCAGCTCCGTGCTCCGCTGTCCTTCAATACCCACCAGGTCTGGATTTGTTGCGGAACGGCTGTGGCCATGACTGACAGCTGATGTCATGAGGACCCACGAGATCTCGCGAATTCTCGTATGATCACGCGATATAACAGGATGTAGTTTCTATAAACAGAACCACACTGTTGACTTCAGGCTTGTCTCCGCCCATTATGACTTTCAAGGTGTAGTGCAGGGAAATATAATCCTAGCTTTAGACACTACTTGGCCGGGAGGAAGCGGACATCAGCAAACAGCAGTTGCTGCAGCTGCACACACACACACACACACACACACACAGACACACACACACACACACACACAAACACACATGGTGGATGCAGGAAAAATCGGAGATGAGACGACACAATGTCATTATTGGAAGTGCAATGATAAGTTAATGGTCCCATGACATGGTGCTTTTTGGATGCTTTTATATAGGCCTTAGTGGTCCCCTAATACTGTATCTGAAGTCTCTTTCCTGAAATTCAACCTTGGTGCAGACTTACAGCCACGAGAGCCAGTCCCACAATGAGCTTTCCTTAGTATATACCATTTCTGTGTCTGTACCTATTGAGGAGGAGAGAGGGGGATTCATCTTCTTATGACCTCATAAGGAGCAAGATTCCAGATCGGCCCATCTGAGCTTTCATTTTCTCAAAGGCAGAGCAGGATACCCAGGGCTCGGTTTACACCTATCACTATTTCTAGCCACTGGGGGAACCAAATGAACAGATATTAATTTATTACACAGTGTGGTCTGTACACTATTCACTCGATTTCACCTCACGTCTCTCTTGGATAACTATACATTGTGTGTTGACAGGTTTGATGACTTTTAATAAATGCTGGACAAATATGATATTGACAAGTTGGCTCCATTTTGTGTCCATATAAATTGTATATGATTTCGTTCAGGAAGGCCTTGTAGTCGTCATGATTACATCATTTGACTGATACCGCTTTTCATTTAGGCAGTCTGAGCGTTTGTTTGAGAGGTCATTCTCACAGTGTCTTTGCATAGCTTCAGTGTGACACAGTGACATACTAACAGCAGGGGCTGCGATCGTTAGCTGATTACAGATCAAAGGAATCTCATCACAGAGATGAAAGAGTTCCTCAATGTATTTACAAACATCGTAACCATGATTATTAACCATGACTCAGCATTTTTGGTAGACAGTCAAATTGAATTAGAGACACTTTAATATGAACATAACAGATCACACACACAGACACAGACACACACACACAGAGACACAAACACACACACAGACACTCACACACACACACACACACACACACACACACTGACACACATACACACACACAAAAACACATACACACACGCAAACACACACACACTCACACGCTCATACGCACACACACACACACACACACACACACACACACACACACACACACACACACACACACACACACACACACACACACACACACACACACACACACACACAGACTCTCTCTCTCACACACACACACTGACACACATACACACACACAAAAACACATACACACACACGCAAACACACACACACACACACACGCACGCTCATAAGCACACACACACAAACACACATCCAAACACAGATATAAATGCACACACATGTACATGTACATTATATGCAGTTCAGACTCCAACTGACAATTTTACATTTAATTTTCCAAGTTTTTCAGCAGTGCAGTGCAAGCCATTTGAGATATTTTAAACTTTTTTGGAAGCGTTTTTTTTGTCCCAAACATACAGTTTTTTACAATCACTTTGCTACTAATTTCAGAACCTTGACGTCATTTTTCAAAACTCTAGACACAAAACTCAAAACGATCATCACTTGTAACACAGACTGTCCAATGTTCAAAACATTGGATTGTGCATTCATATCTTTAAATAAATCTTGCACTTGCACAATCATTGGTTCAAAAAACAAATATATTGTGAAATACCATTGAAACGTTACTTTAGATCACAGACACACAAGCTACCCATAGTTTCACTGGGTCATCGTTTGTACAATCATTCAATATTGTAGTACAAAATAGGTGATACATGTTTCATTATGGTACTAGATGTAAATACATCCCTGTAAAAGTACTGCAGTAGTAGAGAGAATACTACAGACACAGTGGAATAATTGAACAAAACCTGAAATGTATTGATGAAAAACAATACAGTACGATCACAACATAGGTTTATTAGAATCAAAGCAAAATAATTAGCTAGGAAATAGAAAAGAAAAGACTACTGCAAAACATCAAATGCAGTGTTCCTCAACTTGCTTGTACTGTAATAAGCAAAACAAAGTGATTACTGTACTTCTACATATTCATCAACTCTGTCTTGTAGATTTGGCCGCAGGTTCTCATCTACATCGCAATTAGCCAAACATCTTGGAAAAAACCTTATATATACCTATATATATATATATATATATATATATATATATATATATATATATATATATATATATACACAGTACTTTATATTATACTTTATTATATAAAGTATATATCTCAATAATCAGTAACGAGTTGGCAGAATTGGACAAATAATTCCAAGGGCCTGCATGCATACAGTGCTGTACTGTCAATATTGTAGATACTCTCAAAGGTAGTACATGGGACCATAGAAACAGTGTCTGGTAAACAGTAGTACATTACAGTAAAGACTGATGATGAAATATTACATCCATAGATACTGTAGTCTGATTGGTTCATGCTCAACACTAATTGGTGACAATGAATTTCATTATCTTGAAACTTTCATGATCTAAACATGGAATATTTTTTATCTGTTTCCAACTATGCATTAAGAGTAATGCAACAGTTACTTATCATTTTGAGTAGTTGTATTGATTGATAGTTAGATCATTGTAATGAAATGAATAGACAGTCATCTGAAATGTAATGTGTGAATTGCTTTTTGAAATAGTAGTACATTGATGTTAAGTCGTGTCATATTGAACAGGTGATCTTTGTTAAATGAACAAATGATCTTTGGTTTATGTGGATTGTATCCAAGCAATTGGAAAAAGTGTTTGTGTTTTGAAAAATGTGTATTTTGATCATTGGTTGTGAGGTTGGTGTCCAGAGTTTTGAAAAATGACGTCAAGGTTCTGAAATTAGTGGCAAAGTGATTGTAAAAAACTGTAAATTGGAAGAAGCGTCCTAAACCGGACGGACCTGACGGCCAGCTGTCTATTGAGTGAGTACAACAGGCTTTAGTGAGTCTGTCCTAGCTTAGCTACATTTGCTTTCAGTTGTAAATACACATTCAAAACACTAATCAAAACACACCTCTTCAGATTATCTTAGCTACCGTTTTTATTGTTTTAAATTGCTTCTAAATATGATTGTTGTATGTGTTGCTTTTATTGCTTTTCTATTTGTAATGTGACATAAAGTGTGTGCTGGTTTTTACTATAAAGTGTCTTTTGAGTACCATGAAAAGCTCTCTATAAATGAAATGTATTATTATTTATTGTAAATAGATGTGCCACTTCGCTAGCTAGTGAAATAACCAAAGCTCGGCCTCCCCCCAGGCCCAGCCAATGCAGACTTGTGGCCTACCGGGTGATTCTGGAGTGCATACTAAAAACACTGACACAACGTCGTAATCATCCGAAAGCTCCATTTGCTTCTCTCTCTCTCTCTCTCTCTCTCTCAGCTGACTCTGTGTGTCTGTTGCCTAGCGACCTGCGCATGCGCGATAGCTCTTGAACTTTTGAACTCTCTGTGGCTGCAGAGTGGTGTCAGGTTACAGCATGTTGCTATAGTCATTAGTAAGGACTTAACCACGGCAAATCGTTTTTTTGTGGAAAAAATATGTTTTGGACTATTGGATTGTATGAGTTCGGCAATCGATTTGTGTGGTCTTCAAGCAGAAATCAGGAAATAACCAGAGGTATGGATTAACACAACTTTTCTGCCTTTCTGTCACATCTACTGCAGTCAGATTCATTGTGTTCCCTCGGAAGGAATAACTGCACATGGGTAGGCACTTGTAATGATATTTTGAGCATGTTTAGAGGCTAAAAACACGTTTAAAACTTGCCCGGTTTATGCCTGTTAGGTGCTAGAGCGAGTAGGGGGATAACACGGTGTAGGCAGCACCGATTGGTTTCGTTTTTTTTGCTACTGACAGCACTACAAATTTACAAACAACAGAGCTACGGGTTGAAATCGACCGGAATTCTCCTTTAATTTAAATTTAACGTGCAAATAGGGAAATAAATGTGTAACGTTACATATAAAATAAAGTCCCCTGAAATAAATAAAAGTAAAACATATGTATTTAGGCTATTGAGCTATATTGACTAATTTATATGTTTTGCCTCATTTATTCATTTCAGGATGTATTTCATAGTCATATTTATGTATATTTATGTAAAGAGGTGCAAAGAAACGGAGCATCAGTCGCTCAGGAGGTTGGGGTAGGTTTCCCTCAACTGCAGATAACACTGCGAAGCGGAAGCTAACTTCAGCGTAGTGTCAGATGAGTCCATGCGGTCTATGGTCACATCATGAGCCATTTTCAGCGCAAAACCTCCTCACATTTCTTGTAGAAAATCCTCTTGCACCCCCACTTCCCTGTGATATGCGCATAGAGATTTCTACACACACTTTTTTCCACCATGTCTAAAATCACATCAGAGTAGGAACCCAAAGTCTTGCCTGTGCTGAAAGCAACACTGGTACACTCACTGGCGCTGTTGCCTTGGAAACGACAACATCCGGTCTCTGAATATGAAAAAAAAACAGGCCTTTTTTCATTTATATTTTCAAGTGATTTTATTTTTTGCTATATGAAATAGAAAATGAAAATTAAAGCATATTTATATTTCTCTCATCCCCTTTAGACCATGAAAATGAAAAAAAAACGCCTTGTATTTTAAAATAAAAATCAAATAACTATTCATTTTTTGCTTTTTAATTTCTGTATATGAAATGAAAAACGAATGAACCAAAAAGTACACGGACCGATATGACTTGTACTTTTTGCTCGGTGAGCTTCCAAATGACAACAGTTCCGAATCTTCGTCCATTGGCAGCAATGTAAAAGATGCTCCACATTTCATTTCAGCGAAATGGACAGCAAACCACTTTTTCAAATCGCTGATATGCCCACATTTTTGACTTCATCCATATAAATTTTACATGATTTCGTTCAGGAAGGCCTTGGGGTCGTCATGATTACGTCGTTTGACTGATACCGCTTGTCATTTTGGCAGTATGAGCGTTTGTTTCAGAGGTCGATCTCACTGTCTGAAAGGCTGCACTGTGTGAGACAGGTGTCAGTTAACAGCAGGTGCAGCTCATCACAGACATCAAAGCATGTTTACAAACAGTCACGGGTCATTAGCCAGTAACCATGACAACACTTTCACAGACACGCAAGTTGAATAGTAGAGATTTGTGCATTATACAGGAACAGTGGAGATGACACATGGCTTTTGTGTGGGAGACCTGGGTTCAAATCCCACTGCTGCACATCAATCACTGTATCCCTGAGGAAGACATGTAACTCTCTCCTTTCTTTCTCTATTTATTTTTTCTTTTGCTCCCTCTTTTCCTTCTCTCTCTCTTTTCTTTCTCTTTTCACACACACACACACACACACACACACACACACACACACACACACACACACACACACACACACACACACACACACACAATTGTTGTATGCAATGGACCTGTCTGATAATAATACAAAGAATTCATACTTTCAACCTTTTTAGTCAATTTATTTGAACTTCCACTTTTGACAGTATTACAGTTTAGCTTACAGCTTTTCTGGAAATGTATTTCTGCTCTTAGCTTATTAAGGTAATGCAGTTCAGCTTTCAACTGACAATTTTTTGCTGAAAGTTTTTCAGCAGTGCAGTGCAATCCATTTGAGATGAAATTTTTTGTCTTCATATTTCTGCATTTTCATCTACGTATGTTTCTCACAGAATTTGTAAGTCTTCCATACTTATTCATAATTTTAGTTAGAAAAATTATTCAGACCTCATAACGTTCTACATCATTTGACATCGTTGAACTTTTCAAGCCAGCAATTCAGTTTAGCTTCAGCTTTTCAAAAAAACTTTAAATATTCCACATCTTTTATACGTTAGTGGTGTTATTCAACTTTTCAATGAAATTCCTGTCCATTATGCTTTTCCACCCATACTCACTACTTCAGCTTCTTCTAAAATATTTAAGCTATTCATCCAGTTTAGCTTTAGAAATTTAGCTATTCAGCATTCCCACGCATTTTCTGCAGGAAATGCAATTTCTAGTTAGAAGTAGACATCCGAAGACAACTAGGTCCCCATTTTGAAAAACATACCTTATAAATAAAATACAGCTCATACATTCCCCAAGCACAGAATGGCTTGAATAAAGCCTAATTTTTTTTCTGTATGTTCGTCAACCATCTATAAGAATGGCAGTGCATTATACGTACAGTTTGATCAATAATGTTTAGTATTACCAGTATTATCAGTAGATGACCAGGAAAAATCTATAAGCCAATCAGCATATTTTTACTCCAAAGTATTTTAAATGAGGAGCCTTTTGATTTAGTCAGCTTATTATGTGTTTATCTTTATAGAAGCAGCACATATTGACAGTATAAAACATGCTGACATGAATGTGTTTGTCCAGGCAGTCGGATGGATGAATTGTCAGACGTGGAGTCGGAGCCTGACCTCCCCCTGAAGAGGAAGCAGCGCAGGAGTCGCACCACGTTCACTGCAGAGCAGCTGGAGGAGCTTGAGAAGGCTTTCGAAAGAACCCACTACCCCGACATCTACACCAGGGAGGAGCTGGCCCAGAGAACCAAACTCACCGAGGCCAGGGTCCAGGTAATACACACCCTTCCATCCATCCATCCAATTCAATTCAATTCAATTTTATTTACAGTATCAAATCATAACAAGAGTTATCTCAAGACACTTTACAGATAGAGTAGGTCTAGACCACACTATAATTTACAAAGACCCAACAATTCCAATAATTCCCCCAAGAGCAAGCATTTAGTGCGACAGTGGCGAGGAACAATTCCCTTTTAGGGAGAAACCTCGGACAGACCCAGACTCTTGGTAGGCGGTGTCTGATGGTGCCGGTTGGGGGTGTGATGAACAGTGGCAATAATAGTCACAATAAATAAAATGGAACTATGACTAGAAATAGTAGTTGTAGTAGTTCATGGCGTAGCAGGGCACTGCAGGGTGTTACATGGTGTAGCAGGGCACTGCAGAGCGTAGCATGGTATAGCAGGGCATAGCACGGCATCGAGCAGGACCAAGGCAACAGCTGCAACCATGATTTAGGTGGCACCCTAATCCAAGGAAAACTGCTGGGCGAAAAAAAAAGGACTCCAGGGAATAAGCTCCCCATAGCTAAGTTAGTAACAAGCATTTCTGGGACATGGATGCACACAGATGGAAAGAGAGAGGAGAGAGGAGCTCAGTGTGTCAAAGGAAGTCCCCTGGCAGTCTAAAATTGGCCCACACCCACCGTGATTGGTCAGAGACATTCCCTGCAGACAGTCCTCTTAAAATATGCGTCCATTCTATGATATGAGTTGCCTTTGTGTTCTGCTTTCATGTGATGGTTTTGGATCCTTCAAGAGGTCTCAAGACTTATCTGTTGATCTTACACTTAAATAATGAATTCATTCTTAGAGTTATGATTTGTATATTTATGGTATTTTTTATTATTATTATTGATATTTGATATTGCATTGCCATTATTGTTATTATTACTATTTTGCTTAAAAACTGTTTACTGTTAATTTTAACCATTGTAAGATTCATATTTTGTCGCTTTGGACAAAAGTGTCTGCTAACTACAATAACCATAACCATAACCCTTCCCAAAAGCTACAATAAAGCTGGGAGTAGTACATGCGCTGGAAAAGAGAAGCAGTGTACTCACTCACTTTTGATTGGTGACCTGGAGGCCATAGGGTAGCCTACACAATGTCCATACTCAAGTGCAAGTCATTGCCAAAGATAAAGTTTAAAGTATAATTTCAAATTATTTAACAACATTTAAGTATACAAGTTTATTGTCAGTAAAGTCAATCAAAATGTTGCCTTGGCCCACACCAATGAACAATAAAGATTTACTCTAACAAGGTAACCTTTAAAAGAGTGAAAAACAGAGAGAAATGTCAGCTAAGTTAAGGTATAATTCATTTAGCTTAAATCTCTAGGCAATGTAGAGAGACAGCTGTATACATAGTATACATGAGCCTAGTAGAACAGGCTGTATACATGAGCCTAGTAGAACAGGCTGTATACATAGTATACGTGAGCCTAGTAGAACAGGCTGTATACATAGTATACATGAGCCTAGTAGAACAGGCTGTATACATAGTATACATGAGCCTAGTAGAACAGGCTGTACACATAGTATGAGCCTAGTAGAACAGGCTGTACATAGTATACATGAGCCTAGTAGAACAGGCTGTATATATAGTATACATGAGCCTAGTAGAACAGGCTGTATACATAGTATACATGAGCCTAGTAGAACAGGCTGTACACATAGTATACATGAGCCTAGTAGAACAGGCTGTATATATAGTATACATGAGCCTAGTAGAACAGGCTGTACATAGTATACATGAGCCTAGTAGAACAGGCTGTATACATAGTATACATGAGCCTAGTAGAACAGGCTGTACACATAGTATACATGAGCCTAGTAGAACAGGCTGTATACATAGTATACATGAGCCTAGTAGAACAGGCTGTATACATAGTATACATGAGCCTAGTAGAACAGGCTGTACACATAGTATACATGAGCCTAGTAGAACAGGCTGTATACATAGTATACATGAGCCTAGTACAACAGGCTGTACATAGTATACATGAGCCTAGTAGAACAGGCTGTATACATAGTATACATGAGCCTAGTAGAACAGGCTGTACACATAGTATACATGAGCCTAGTAGAACAGGCTGTATACATAGTATACATGAGCCTAGTAGAACAGGCTGTATACATAGTATACATGAGCCTAGTAGAACAGGCTGTACACATAGTATACATGAGCCTAGTAGAACAGGCTGTATACATAGTATACATGAGCCTAGTACAACAGGCTGTACATAGTATACATGAGCCTAGTAGAACAGGCTGTATACATAGTATACATGAGCCTAGTAGAACAGGCTGTACATAGTATACATGAGCCTAGTAGAACAGGCTGTATACATAGTATACATGAGCCTAGTAGAACAGGCTGTATAGATCACAGACTTCAGCTACCCAACAGGCCAACCCTTAAACAGTTAGGCTACCTGACAGCCACTAACTTTAATGTTACTGCCAAACTGCTTGTTGTCATTATGACGTGAGGCGCGCACACACGCACGCACGCACGCACGCACGCACGCACACACACACACACACACACACACACACACACACACACACACACACACACACACACACACACACACACACACACACAACCTGTTAATTCACGTACTTCTTACCGTCGTCAACTAGGCCTACTCTCTCTTCCATCTGTTCCTCCCTATCTCCCGTGGCCCTGTCATGGTCGCTCTCCTCCTCCTCGGCCTCTTCCCTGTCATCATGATGTTGTTTCTGCTTCTCTGAATAGCCAGCCACCTCTCCTCCTTCCTCTACTTCAGGTAGCCTAATGCTGATGTTGAAGCAGCTACTACAGCTCCAAACATGTCAGACATGTTGGCAAATTTTGAGGCATTCGCCTGTAGATACTTAATCTTTTTCTCCCGTAATTTCTGTACACATCGCTTGCGTATGGTGTTCCATGGTCGTTTGTCCATTTTAACGTGGATGCTAAACTTCCAGCATATTATAACGTTTACAGCTCGTGTCTCAGGGCCGGGAGTGGGGAAGGGTGTTCCTGGATTTGATTGGGTTAGGTCTAGCTTAGGATTGTAGTTGAGCTGATTCCGGTTTCCAACTTCGCCCCAGGGATGTCAGTTAAAACACGGACGGAGACAATTATCGCTCTTGACGCTTTATTACATAAGGCAACAGTACAAAATGGGCGTGGGTAGCTCTGCTATTGCTGTGTATTTGTGTGTGGTTCTGCAAAGAAACAAATAACATTGTGAAGGTTACCATACACAATGCATATGAAGTATAGGCTACATATAGGCTAGCAAACAACAACAAACCCACTATTAATTACACTATATCAATGTAATGTAACTACTGCAGCATAATACAATACAATAATAATACAATAATGTAGCTAAATACAAACGTGAGCAAGAGCTTCCAACAATTCCAGGCCCAAATGAACTGACAACGTAAGCTATGGGACTTACAGTTCTCAAAGACGCACACACGCGAGCTCAACTTATTATCCTCTGGACGCACACAGTCTCTTTTCTCTTTCTCCCACTTTTCTCTCCGTGTGGCGCGTGCTCGCAGTAAGGCGCGTGTCCGCGCTACCCCCCGGCATGCAGCCACAATCAGTCCTGACAGACGAACTTTTGTACAATTACTGAATGGGCCGCTGTCAGTTATCTATGGGCCGGCGCGGCCCAAAAAAATTAAAAAATTAAAACAAAGGCCTATAAATTATATCGGCGATTCGGCCCAAAAGTGCGTCGGCCCACCGGGAAAATGCCCGGTATGCCCGATGGCAAGTCCAGCCCTGACTATGAAGAGAAGCAGAGAAGAGAAGGGGTGCCGTGTCTGCATCTATACACCCTCCCCCGCCGGTCTAGGCAAATGCTGCAACTCCTCACTCCCTAATTATAAGCTTTATCAAAGAAGAGAGTTTTAAGTTTACTCTTAAATGTGGTGATGTATCTGCCCCCCGAACCCAGACTGGGAGCTGGTTCCACAGGAGAGGAGCCTGATAGCTGAAGGCCCATTCTACTTTTAGAGACTCTAGGAATCACAAGTAACTCTGCGTTCTGGGAGCGCAGTGCTCTAGTGGGACAATAAAGTACTATGAGCGCTTCAAGATATGATGGTGCTTAGTAGGTTAGAAGAAGGATTTTAAATTCAATCCTGGATTTTACAGGAAGCCAATGCAGAGAAGCTAATACAGGAGAAATATGGTATCTTTTCTTAGTTCTTGTCAGAACCCATTCTGGATCAGCTGGAGAGTCTTAAGGGTTTTATTTGAGCATCCTGATGATAAGGAATTACAATGGTCGAGTCTGGAAGTAATAAATGCATGGACTAGTTTTTAAGCATCGTTTTGAGACAGGATGTGCCTAATTTTGGCAATGTTATGAAGAAAAAAATAACTCCTAGATTTCTGACAGTAGTGCTGGAGGCCAGGGCAATGCCATCCAGAGTAGCTTTAGATAATGAGGTTCGGAGGTGTTTAGGGCCCAGCACAATAACCTAGGTTTTGTCTGAGTTTAACATTAGAAAATTGTAGGTCATCCATGCTTTTATATCTTTGATGCATACTTGAAGTTTTGCTAACTGACTGTTTTCGTCTGGCTTGATTGATAGGTATAACTGGGTATTGTCCGCATAACAGTGAAAGTTAATTGAGTGTTTCCTAAAAATATTGCCTAGGGGAAGCATATATAAGGTTAATAGAATTGGTCTAAGCAATGAGCCTTGTGGAACGCCATGGCTAACTTTAGAGTACCTGGAGGATATCATCGTTAACATTAACAAATTGAGATTGATCAGATAAATAGGACTTACCCCAGCTTAGTGTGATTCCTTTAATGACAACTAAATGTTCCAGTCTCTGTAACAGGATGGTATGGTCAATAGTATCGAATGCAGCACTAAGATCTAGTAAGACAAGTATGGAGACAAGTTCTTTGTCTGGAGCAGTTAGAAGGTCGTTAGCAATTTTCACCAGTGCCGTCTCTGTGCTATGATGCATTGTAAATACTGACTGAAAGCCCTCAAATAAACTATTGCTATGTAGAAAATCACATAACTGATTAGTGACTACCTTCTCAATGATCTTGGAGAGAAAGGGAAGATTAGATATAGGTCTATAGTTGGCTAAGACTTCAGGATCGAGGGTGGTCTCGTGCGTACTACCTCTCGCAACTGAGCTTAATGGCGGCCAGATGGTGGCTTGTTTGAAATACGATCTCGAATTTTACGAAAATAGTTCACCGAAACGTGTTTCTGACAACATTTTAAGCGAGAAATGCAGCTGCTGAATCGGTCTTCATTTCAGATCAACAAAGGTCAGTTTAAAAGATTTTCATCAGATTTTGAGAGGCGGCGCCGAGCCGACCACTTGTCATTTCCGGTAAGTGTTTTAACATAAGTGTTCCATTTGGGACAATACTAACCATCGAAAGTGGGTACTACAGCAGGAAGTGGTCAGTGCACATTAGCAGTGTACTGACCGAAGTAGGCGGTTTGAGACACAGCCCAAGCCCTGGGTATGACGTCCCTATATGACGTCATGAGGGGAAAGGTTACCTCCCCTTTCTCTGCTTTGCCCGCCCAGAGAATTTGGCCCGCCAATGAGAAAGAGAGAAACATCATGGCTTGCAAACAAGTGAAGCATGGCAGTTGGTCAACGCCACACCCCCACCCTCCGCCTTGCCCCGCCTCTCTCCTCCTCAATAGCATTTAAAGTTACAGACACAGAAATGGCACGTCCTAAGGAAAGCTCATTGTGAGACTGGCTCTAGTGGCTGTAATTCTGTACCAAGGCTGACTTTCGGGAAAGAGACTTCAGATACAGTATTAGGAGATCACTGAGGCCTATATTAAAGCATCCAAAAAGCAGCATGCCATAGGACCTTTAAGAAGTTGAGGGCAAGAGTTGATGAATTTTATCGCTAATTATTATAATTTTATCATTAAAGAAGCTCATAAAGTCATCCCTACTCAGAGCTAGGGCTGGGCGATATGGCTGAAAACTGTATCACGATATAAGTGTTTCATATCAGTCGATATCGATAATTATTGATATTTTTTATGACCTATTTAAAATAAGGACCAGGAGAAAAAATGTATTCAATTTAAACGTTTTTATTTTAAGCTTAACCTTCCTCCGATTATAATCCTCTCAGTTATAAAAGCAGAAATGTCAACACAACCATGGAAAACACTCAAATAATTCAAATGGAAACATAAGTCTAAAATCACAATGAACACTTCTGGTGAATGAAGTGTTTTAAAATATGTGCAGTGTTTTGTAAACATAGGAGAAATTGAAATAAAACTGAGGTAGACTTTACATCTGTAACATAAAAAACAAACCTGATACAGCACAGTAACAGTTATTATTTTTCTCCGTCTAACAGTCACGGTACAGCCTAAACTGTACATGGTGGGGGGGTGCTCAGCGGAAGCATGTCTTCGCCTATATGATATGCCACTGCCTCCGTTATTTATTTGTACCGTTTAGCTTTTACAGTCATAAGGCACTGAGAGTACCTCTCCGTGGTGCTCTGCTGCTTGTGCGGGGTTCCAGCTGCAGATGTTGTTGGACATTGCTGGTGAATACGGCTGTGCTCCAAAGGTAAAACAGGTTTGCGGTGGGGACGGTGGTCTTGCATAATTTGCAGACGACATTGGTCTGACTACGGTAAGACTTATAAAATCCAAAAAACTGCCATATTGGCGAGCTGACGTTTCCCGTTTCATCAAGAACTTCCGCGCTCGCTGCTTCACTCATTTTCCACTTATCACTCCACGGCAGTTCTGTTATTGAAGAATCCAACACGAGACAACGATATGGCGCAACCAAACACAATACTGTTACATGATTGGCTGTTAGCGTGTCACTCCCTACGTTGCTAGGCTACCAGAGAGCGAGTGCCTTTGTTCATGCAACCAAACTTGCTTTGAAACCTCTGGTTTCTTCCGACGAAGAAAAAAAAAAAAAAAAAAAAAAATTATCGAACTTTTATCGAGCGCATTTTTTATTGATATTGATTACATGTCTATCGCGATACATATCGTTATCGTTTTATCGCCCAGCCCTACTCAGAGCTATAGGAATAGATGGCTCAGTAGAACTGTGACTACGTTTACAAGCAGCCAATATTCGGGTTATGGTCGGGTTAAGGTCACTATTCGGGTTTCTGAAACATTCGGAATAACCCGTTTACATGCGTGAGCAGAGAGAGTTACTCCTGTATACATGGGATTTGTAATCAATTGGCAATATCCCGATGTAAGCGGCGACGCACGGTTAGCGTCTGGACGTACGGACAACCTTAAGACGCAATATGCGTCATTTCAACAAACACAACAACAAAAGACATTATATTCATGGTTTTCACCACACTAATAAAGAAATTGGTTTCCTCTTCGCTTCCAAAAGTGTGGTGCTGTCTGCGTCTCGCCATGTTTACCTCTACTTCTTGTTTACTTCCGTTATACTGCACGCGGGTTTTTGTATGCGCCAGACGGCGCATACAAGAAGCTCCTCTACTCAAAAGACCAAGATTCCTTGCGAATAGAACATGCGCAGAACACAAATCAATGTTCCTTTTGATGGGGATATGCCGATACGCGTTTACATGACCAAATATTCGGGTTAGAAAAGGGGTAACCCATGGGTCATATTCGGGTTTTTAAAAACCGGAATATGAGCATATTCGGGTTTTTGCCAGTGTTTACATGGCCGTGCGCGAACGGGTTATTGCTAATATTCCGGTTTTGAACGGGTTATTGTCTGCATGTAAACGTAGTGAGTGACTGTCTGTCAGCCTGGCTGCAGTGCTGAAAAGAAACCTTGGGTTGTTCTTATTTTCTTCTATTATTGATGAGTAATAGTCTGATCTGGCATTTCTGAGGGCCTTCCTATAGGTTTTCAGACTGTCTTGCCAATCTAAACGAGATTCTTCCAGATATACCAAGGTGCTAGTTTCCTTTGCTTCATCATCTTCTTTTTGAGGGGAGCAACAGAGTCTAAAGTCATCCGTAGGCAGGCCGTAGCACTGTGGGGACTAAAGTTAACAAAAGAGTTCTCTATTATATTAAATATATTAAATATAAGGCATGGCATTGAATTAAATGCTGTTGGAATATCTTCCTTAAATTTAGCTATAGCACTGTCAGATAGGCATCTAGTGTAGAAGCTTTTATCTGATTTTCTGTAGTCGGGTAGTACAAATTCGAAAGTTATTAAGAAATGGTCTGATAATAAAGGATTCTGCGGAAATACTATTAAATCTTCAAATTTTGATGCCATATATCAGAAAATGGACCTGGAGCTCGGTAAACAACAACAAATATAATTGGCTGTACTGTTTTCCATGTTGGATGTTGAAGATTAAGAACTAGGCTTTCAAACAAGTTATAATTTAGTTTAGGATTAATTAACAGGCTTGAATCAAATATGGCTGCAACTCCCCCTCCTCGGCCTGAGCCTCTAGGTATTTGAGTATTATTATGACTGGGAGGAGTGGCTTCATTTAAACTAACATATTCTTCATTGCACAGCCAGGTTTTGGTAAAACAGAATAGATCAATTTGATTATCTGATATCAAATCGTTTACTAGTGCTGCTTTAGAAGACAGAGATCTAATATTTAATAGTCCACATTTAATTTTCCTATTCTGTTCCATCATTGCAGTTGTTGTTTTAATTCCAATAAGGTTGTTAAGTATAGCTCCTCTTTTATTAATCTTTGATTTAACCAATTTGAGTCGGGGGACAGACATCGTGGTTATTAGACTATGAGTGGGCAACTGCTCTATCGGAGGCATAGAGGAGCGAGTAGCACTGCACCTCTGATTACTGATTTTAACCTTGGGTTGTCATGGTTTATGGCCGATAATAGACTCAGTCAGATTTCTTTATATGAGAGCGGCTCTGTCCAAAGTGGGATGAATGCCGTCTCTCCTAATCAGACCAGGCCTTCCCCAGAACGCCCCCCAGTTATCTGTGTAGCTCTCATCATTAGCTGGGCACCACCCTGACAACCAGCGGTGGAAGGATGACATGCGGCTGTACGTGTCATCGCTGATCAGGTTTGGCAGGGGTCCAGAGAAGACTACTGAGTCCAACATTGTCTTTGCATATCCATCCATACTCCCACCCACCCACCAATCCATCCATACATCTATTAATCCATCCATCCATCCTACCATCCATCCATCCATCCATAACCATGCAGATATTTTGTGTTACTCAAAACATTCAACATTCACTCAAACATTTAATTCTAAAATTCAACAGCAACATCTATTTTTAGAAACACTAAGAGACTGATCCTTGGCCTTGGTCCTGTCAGATTTCTTTGTCTTACTCAGTTTGGGCCACAGATCCATTTGACAACATTTCTAGCATGCGTCGGTGCTCCATGTATTTCTGCCCTAGTTACAGTTTTCCGATGAAGAGCAGCGCACAGCCTCTGTCCTGAAGTTTGTCTCATGCAGAGACCAATGTCAGTCCCAAGCAGGGCTCTGTGTCTGTCAGATGGTCTGAATGATATACTGCCATACAGCAGAGCAATAACATAATGCACAGTCAATATAGAGGGCAGGTGGATTAAATAATGTGACTTTAATAGTTTTTATTAGTTATATTTTGAATGTGCAGAAAGTTTTAAACATGAGCAGACATGTTGCTAAAACACACCTGAGATATTACAGTCCGGGGGTTTATAAATTAATTAATGTATCATTGACGTGAACAGGTGCCAGATTTAAAGAGGTTACTTCCCCAAACAGTAGTTATTCTGGGGAACGACCCAAGACCCCCCACCTATTATGTGTCCCATGACTGTTGAAAAAATGCCTATTCCTTTGGGTTGCTAGCCAGCTGTCATCTCACCAGGGATTTGAACTAGCAACCTTTGGGCCAATTGTCCACTTCTCTAACTTCTGGGCAACCAACCACCCCAAGTCGCCACCTATTATTTTTACCACCCCTCTCTAATATAGAAGGCTAAAATCGGCTGAGTTTACCCCTTTCAACCCCCTGTTTACTGTTGGTTGGTGACACCGTCAGCTGCTCCTGGACTCTCTCTCATTAGCTATTGTAAAAGTACTGACACAAACATAATCGTAATCATCCAGATTTTTACTCTTAAATATCAAACATGTTTGGAATTTTCGGGGCGAACATCGATACTGACCCAGGTCCTGGACCAGGTTTCTCGCTGATTGTCGGGGAAGGGTGAATTTGGCATCAAACCGTCCAAAGCTCCTGTAGTCTTAACCTCTAGCAGCAATAGCCAATATTTCGGGGGTTCCAATGTAGCCAGCGGATATCCAGATAATGGATATGGAAGTGAGAATGTTGGAGTTTAGAGAAGATGTCTCTATAAACAGATATCTGCATATGAATGCAGATACATAAAAAAAACCCGCTTCCAATACAAAAATCTTGTCCCGTTGCCTATAGATTCTGCATTCTTTTCAAGCTGTTCTGTTAACCGCTATGACAGGATGTATTATTGCAAAATATGCCACATTACTTAACAGACCAAGTTCCATATTTACCCACTGAGTTAAACTATTACTCACACATACATACAGTACAATGCTAGAGACTCTGCCAGCTGTTCACATCCCAGCTAAGAACCCTGTCTTTCATCTCGGTTAGCTTTTGACAGCTCCCCAGTGTCCCAGTACTGTTGGAGAAAATACTGTAGAGCTGTAACAACAGCTGTTAGGTGTTCAGCAGTGGGGTGGGGGTCACATTCCTCATACATGTATCACTCTCTGACATCTTGGCTGGAATCTGTATTTCCCACCACTTTCAAGCCCACCACTCATTGTAAAATTCACAGTGCATCACTGAAGGGTCTGAGGCAGTCTCATGGGAGCTTTAACAACTGCAAAGTGGATCAATCAAGACCCAGGAAAACCCCAGAGTGAGAAACCAGTATGGCATGGAAACCAGTCCACACTCTGTCACTTAGTTCACCTGCAGACCTCAGAATTATCTACGCACATCTACTTGAAACAAGTCTTACATCCATTGACACGTTTCACAGTCAAAGAAGAACAGTTAATGTACAGTTGACAAAACAAACCCAACTCAAGGTCCACTTTCTCAATTGTTCTGGAGCTTTTGACTGTATCACACAGTCCTTGACGTCATTGCTTAGAGGTTTGGACATCTATAGTTCCAGTGATGTTGCTAGATAACTGTCTGTATCTGTAGCATTTAAGTCAGAAAGGACGCAGTAAACTCACTATCAATTCCCCCTAGAGTTTACCCGATAATTACAACCCCAAATCAGAAAAAGTTGGGACAGTATGGAAAACAAAAATAAAAAAAGAAAGTAGTGATTTCTAAATGTACTTTGACTTGTATTTCATTGCAGACAATACAACAGCACATCATTTAATGTGTTCCTCATGATTTTTATTGTTTAAAAAAAAAAAAAAATCCTATTTTGCTTCTTGCAACACATTTCAAAAAAGTTGGAACAGTAAAGCATTTACCACTTTGTAATGTTGCCATTCCTTTTCACAACACTTAAAAGACATTTAGGGACTGAAGACACCAAGTGATGAAGTGTTTCAGGTGTAATTTTGTCCCATTCTTGCTGCAAACAAGTCTTAAGGTGGGCAACAGTACGGGGTCTTTGTTGTCGCATTTTGCGCTTCAAAATGCGCCACACATTCTCTATTGGAGACAGGTCGGGACTGCAGGCAGGCCAGTCAAGTACCCGTATCCTCTTCCTCCGCAGCCAGGACATTGTAATGTGTGCAGAATGTGGTTTCGCATTATCTTGTTGAAATATGAATGGACATCCCTGGAAAAGATGTCTTCTTGAGGGCACCATATTGTGCTCCAAAATCTCTATGTACTTTTCAGCATTAATGGTGCCATCACAGAAGTGCAAGTTACCTTTGCCAAAGGCACTGACACAACCCCATACCATGACAGACCCTGGCTTTTGGACTTGTTGCTGGTAACAGTCTGGATGATCCTTATCTTCTTTGGTCCGGAGCACACGGCGTCCATTTCTCCCAAAAAATACCCGAAATACTGATTCGTCTGACCACAGTACACGTTTCCACTGTGTGATGGTCCATACCAGATGCCTCCGAGCCCAGAGAAGTTGACGGCGCTTCTGGACACTGTTCACATAGGGCTTCCTTTTGGCACAGTACAGTTTTAACTGGCATTTGTGAATGTAACTACGTATTGTGGTACTTGACAAACGTTTGCCAAAGTAGTCCTGAGCCCATGTGGTGATATCGCTTATAGATGAATGACGATTCTTGATGCAGTGCCGCCTGAGGGCTCGGAGTTCACGGTTGTTCAGCTTAGGCTTGCGCCCTTGTCCTTTACACACTGAAATTCCTCCTCATTCCTTGAATCTTTTAATTATGTTATGCACTGTTGAAGGTGAAATAAGCAAATGTCTTCCTATCTTTCTTTGAGGAACATTGTTTTTAAACATTTCAATAATTTTCTCACGTATTTGTTGGCAAACTGGCGATCTTTGCTCCTAAAGGACTAGACCTTTCTTGGATGCTGCTTTTGTACCAAATCATAATTACAATCACCTATTGACATCACCTGTTTCAAATCACATCATTATTTAACCAATTTACCTGATTACTAGCCCTAAATTGCTCCTGTCCCAACCTTTTTTGGAATGTGTTGCAGATCTGAATGACAGGAAATGATGTATATTTACAGATGAAATTAAGTTGACCAGACAAAACATGAAATATGTTGTGTTCACATTGTCTGCAATGAAATACAAGTCAAAGTACATTTAGAAATCACTACTTTCTTTTTTTATTTGTGTTTTTCATACTGTCCCAACTTTTTCTGATTTGGGGTTTTATAACACTTTCGTGTAACAAACTTTGCTGAGAGTTTTCAGCTCCTACACACACACTTGGGCTGTTGGAACATATTCCCAAAGTCAAATATAATTTCAATACTAAAAAGAATCAATACTAACTGAATGCTGAGATTCCTATTTGAATGTTTATTTTTTTATAAATATGTTGGCTAAGGTTAGCAAATCTCCCTCTTCTCGCCTTGGCCTACCCGCGTGTGAAAACAAAATTCTCATGTCATGTTACGTCTGATGAACAATAAGTTAACGGGAGTGAGAAACACAAGGCATTGTGACGTCTTAGAGCACGGAGCTGACATTATGGTAGAGAGACTGAGTAACATTAGTAGAGAGAGACTCATTAACAGGAAGCTGCAAGAAACACAACCACTAACATAGTAGTGACAGCACCGTTTGGCTTAGTAATCAATGCTGTTAGCATGGTGGCTAACAACGGCTGTTACTCCGTTTATAGTCTTGCTTGAAGGTCTCTCAAGTCCACATAGCATTCTGGATGGGAGAAAAATGTGTTCTGGTTCATTGGCATTTCTTTAAACCAATCACAATCGTCATGGCCGATGCTAAGCTCCGGGCGGAGCCCCCGGTCCCCCACTAAATAACCTCGGGAAGGAACTTGTTTCGGTGGAACGTGTACGTTTAAAAGTAGTTTTAGTCGTGCAACAGAAAACTCTGAACAGTTTTACCCTGCAGAGATCTGAGGAGCAGTTAACCATAGTCCTCATAAATCCACCGGAGATTTCCGGTGGCACCAGCGCAATCCCCGGAAGTCGAACATCGTGGATATAGATTACTCCTTTTATGACATGTTGTTTCGGCTGTGCTTGCTGACATGATGTAATTGTGCTAACTGAGCAGCATTAGCCTTTACAGCAGAGCTGCTTCAATTCACTTGTTAGATAACGTTTCATTACAGAGTTCTCTGTTGATTTTTGTTTGTCACTAAATGCTTCAGGTTGAAAATGAATGTAAACAGAGCAACACTAGTGCAGTAAATATTAATAATAGGCTGAATTTGAGCATTAAATATCCATCCATCCATTGTCGTCCGCTTATCCGTGGTCGGGTCGCGGGGGGAGCAGCTCCAGCAGAGGACCCCAAACTTCCCTTTCCTGAGCCACATTAACCAGCTCTGACTGGGGGATCCCGAGGCGTTCCCAGGCCAGGTTGGAGATGTAATCCCTCCACCTAGTCCTGGGTCTTCCCCGAGGCCTCCTCCCAGCTGGATGTGCCTGGAACACCTCCCTAGGGAGGCACCCAGGGGGCATCCTTACCAGATGCCCGAACCACCTCAACTGGCTCCTTTCGATGTGAAGGAGCAGCGGCTCTACTCTGAGCTCCTCACAGATGACTGAGCTTCTCACCCTATCTCTAAGGGAGACGCCAGCCACCCTCCTGAGGAAACCCATTTTGGCCGCTTGTACCCTGGATCTCGTTCTTTCGGTCATGACCCAACCTTCATGACCATAGGTGAGGGTAGGAACGAAAACTGACCGGTAGATCGAGAGCTTTGCCTTCTGCCTCAGCTCTCTTTTCGTCACAACGGTGCGATAAACTGAATGTAATACCGCCCCCGCTGCGCCAATTCTCCGACCAATCTCCCGCTCCATTGTCCCCTCACTCGCGAACAAGACCCCAAGGTACTTAAACTCCTTCACTTGGGGTAAGGACTCATTCCCTACCTGGAGCAGGCACTCCATCGGTTTCCTGCTGAGAACCATGGCCTCAGATTTAGAGGTGCTGATCCTCATCCCAGCCGCTTCACACTCGGCTGCAAACCGATCCAGTGAGTGCTGAAGGTCACAGGCCGATGATGCCATCAGGACCACATCATCTGCAAAGATCAGCGATGAGATCCCCAGCCCACCGAACTGCAACCCCTCCCTACCACGACTACGCCTCGATATCCTGTCCATAAATACTATGAACAGGATTGGTGACAAAGCGCAGCCCTGGCGGAGGCCAACCCTCACCTGGAACGTGTCCGACTTACTGCCAAGAACCCGGACACAGCTCTCGCTTTGGTCATACAGAGATTGGATGGCCCTGAGAAGGGACCCCCTCACCCCATACTCCCGCAGCACCTCCCACAAAGTCTCCCGGGGGACCCGGTCATATGCCTTCTCCAGATCCACAAAACACATGTAGACTGGATGGGCATACTCCCAGGCTCCCTCCAGGATCCTTGCTAGAGTAAAGATCTGATCCGTTGTTCCACGACCAGGACGGAATCCGCATTGTTCCTCTTCAACCTGAGGTTCGACTATCGGCCGAACCCTCCTTTCCAGCACCTTGGAGTAGATATTAAATATTGAAATATAATTTGAATAATAAAAAAATTGGACAGTTGTAGTAAAGGTAACGTTTTACTTAAGTTGATGACAAAATCAGTAAAAAGTAGAAACGTTTAGAAACATTTCCACCTGCTTTTTCCAGTTGTTTTACACAGCCACAGCAGGCTTGTTAAGCTAATAGGCAGGGGCTGGGAGTAAGTCACACATGTGCAAGTCACAAGCAAGTCTCAAGTCACTGTGGTGAGAATCATGCAAGTCAAGTCATACACAATTCTTAGTTCTAACCCAGTTTTCACATTTAAATCAGTTTAAAAAGACAGTCTTGTTTTATTTTCAATATTGCAACGAAACTGCAGCAAACTCAGTCGCCGATTGTCTTTCACATAAACTGTATGTCTTAGCAATAGATTTCAAACCAAGTCTAAAGGAATTACTGGAATTGTTGGGTCTTTGTAAATTATAGAGTGTGGTCTAGACCTACTCTATCTGTAAAGTGTCCTGAGATAACTCCTGTTATGATTTGATACTATAAATAAAATTGAATTGAAATTGAATTAAAGTAAGGTTTGCTTTCTAGCTAAAGTTTTTCTAGCTGGTTTATTACCGTTAACGTTAGCTAAAAGACACATTCACGTATCTTTGTTTGTGTTGCTTGAAATGATGGATGAAGTTGGATGTTCTTGTGTTTGTAATTTTGAGTTGCAATCCTTGCACACCGCTGTTCTGTTTTATAACGAGCATCGACTACAATCTCTTTAAACCAAATGTTTTTGGGGCATAATCCCTTCCATGATGGCTGCCTCCTACGTTTGCCTCTGCTGGTCTGCCGCGCTCTGGAAGGTTGCCTAGCAACTTGGCAGGGTGGCGTATATAGCACAAAGATGTTCCAAAGATAAAATCTAACTTCTCAATACCTTAAAAAAGTGTACAGCCTGGCTATTACATAAAGAAAAATTCAGGTCCTTTCAAGTCATCTGTCTCAAGTCAAAGTCAAGTCTCAAGTCAAAGTCAAGTCTCAAGTCTTGAATACCAAGTCAAAGTCAAGTTGAGTCATTTATCAATGTAAGTCAAGCAAGTCTCAAGTCCTCAAATTGGCGACTCAAGTCAGACCAAGGTTATAATCGTTAACAAAAATGAACAAAATAACGAAAAAGGAGGGAAAAAAACATTGTCGTTAACTGAAATAAAAATAAAAATGAGGCATTACAAAAACTAAAACTGTAATGTCCGTTTGCAAAACTGACTAAAATAAAATAAAACTAGAACTGCAAGCAGTTATGAACGGGGTCCAAGCTCCGTGCGCCAGTCCCCCCCTGGCGCAAGTCGCCGCCAGCGACGCCAAGAGCCCGTGAAAGGAGAACCCGAAGTGCCGCCGTGGCGAGACAAAAATTCGGGAAATTTGACCGAGCGTGAGCTCCAAAGTCCGTAGTGAAATGCAATTGCAAATTTCCTCTTGGTTGCGAGATATTCATGTTTTGTGGCTAGCTATGACAAATTAGTTTGCTTGTAAAGTGCGAACGGTGTAACGTAGCAAAATTCTTTTGATAACTTTTGGTCACCTCCATATACAGATGATATCTACCAAGTTTCGTGCACATCGGTCACACGGCCTAGGACGAGATCGAAAACATTTTTTTTTGCATTGCGTGATTTTGCGAAAAAACTTTTTAGTATAAATGGACGTGTCCTATATCATCAGATTCAGATGGATACAAGGAACACGTGGATCTATAAATATTCCGTCTGCGATGTAGCCTGTGGGAGTTATAGGCAAAAACACGTTTTACGTCATTGTAGCGCCATCTAGTGGTCCACTTATGTAACATTTGGTAGGTCAGGTCCATGAACCATTGTACATTGACACTGTAAATTTTAAGTTGCTCACTTTAGTGTAAGTGGTAGATCCAAACATGGGTCCCATAGGCCACGCCCACTTTGACGAATCAGTACCCCACTGTATGCCTGGCCTCAGGAGTGGGCCTAGATGGTACGCTCCAAATTTCGTAAAAATCGGATGAGCCGTTCAAGAGATATTAACTAGCATAAAAGTCTAGGCGGAAATGGGCGTGGCCTATACCACGAGATTCAGCTGGATCCAAGGAATGCGTGGATATGTGTATTTTTAATGTGCGATGTACGGTTCGGGAGTTATAAGGTCAAACACGTTTTTTTCTGCTATAGCGCCACCTAGGGGTGAAAGTGGCTGAATTTTTTCGTCCAAGGTCCCTGCAGTGATCTGGACCAGTCCTGAAAACGGCAACCTCCCACCATGTACGGTTTAGGCTGCAGCGGGACTTTTATGCGGAGAAGAATAATGGATGTATGAATAATCAGTAGAAAAACAATAGGGTTCCACAGCCCTGCTGTGCGAACGGCGTAGCTATTGCTACCGCCGATTCTTGCAGCCTCGGGCTTGGACCCCTAATTATCGAGTAAATGTCCTTAGTTTTTGTCTTTGTCAATGTCTTTCACAGAGCAAATAATATACTTTTCAGAGTTGACATTTCCGACCATAGACCTATTTTATACAGTCTATGCCGTAGACATGTATAGTTTCCGAATGGGAACCCAGAAATTCCGACATTCCATGTCAAATTGAACACAACATAGTCTGTGCCCCTCACCTGGCATCATAGCAATACTGAAAGTCGGAAGAAAGTGGCCGAGTCCTATTTGATTATGACTGTGTCCGATAAAAGCAAGTGCCTTGCAGTTGTTGGTTAGTAGGGGTGGAACGGTACACAGAAGTCACGGTTCGGTTCATACTTCGGTTCAGATATCACGGTTCGGTTCGGTACAATGGAGGGAAAAGCTAAACAAAAACGCAGAAGACAATTTTTTTTATTCTGCATATCTCAGGCTGTATCACCTAGTGTCATACAGTCTCTCCTGAAGTGTGTTTAAGATGTAAACAGTAAACAATAAGTACCCCACATCATCTCCAGACTCCATCTGGAACTTGCAAACAAAATACAGCATCTCTGTTCTCTGCAAAGACGAACTAAATTACCTGATTAATGCAATGTTATCACGACGTCTCCCGGCCATGTTTCACTGCAGAAAGCTGCTCCCTGCCTGGCTAAAGCTAATATAGTTAGCCTAAAGAAACAAGGCGTCTGTACCAACTAACGTTACATTTCGGAGCCGCGACGCTCGAAATGTAACACTAATCTACAACAGCAGTCTTATCCACCACTATCTCGCCTGTACTACTGTAACTGACTGGGAAACCAAAGTTTTCCCAAACTTGACCTTAAAGAGGCCGGCAGGTCCTCTAACTCTTGTGGGTCTCCACCACTCGCCATACTTGTCCTTAGTGCTGCTATCTCTGACTCACTAAAACTGCATACATAGGCGGAGCCCGGCTACATAGGCGATACCAATCATAGCTTCAGAGCTAAGGTGCGGCTACAGATTAGGTGTCCCTGAAGAACCTGCGTATCTAACAGTAATTCCGCATTACATTAGTTCATTTGCAGAAGTTTATTTATCTTTATACCGTGTATTCTCTGTGTAACTGTAAATTCCAGCACCGAACCGTGACGCTCGTACCGTTTCGGTTCAATACGAATACATGTACCGTTCCACCCCTACTGGTTAGTAAATATGCAGGAACACCATAAGCGGGAGGAAGCATGGGTTAATATGTGTATTAATACTGGGGTGTCTACATAACTGTGTGAGTCCATTGACTTCAAAAAGTTCAACACTTTCTCAAACCAAAGTTCAAAACACCTGTTCATGTCTGTCTTCTGGCTATTTAGGTTCTTTCCTGGCACACGTCACTTACACATTTTGCACTTACTGCGGCGTCTTGTGTAGACTGTTTACATATTTGTGCTCATCATCATATGTACATTTCATGTACTGGTGGTATTGTTGAATACATTGTGAATACATATTTCTAAAAATGTATGGTTGTTTTTGTTGAGTTATTATTATACCTTTTTGAATCTTGCCAGCGACAAATAACCATATTACCATATTACAAAAAAGACAAAAACTAACACTAAAACTAATAAAAACTAAACTAAGATTTCAAAAATAAATAAAAAATAAACTACACTAGCAAACCCGCTTTAAAAACTAATTAAAACTAAACAGAATTCGAAAACAAAAAGTGAGAACGAAATTAACATAAAAACTAATGAAAAATGCAAAACTACAATAATAGTTATGATTTACAATGTTAATATAAAAAGAGCATGTGAAAATACATTTCTGTCTGTGGTGTTGAACCAGATATGTTCTAGCAGAGTTGGCCAGGAGCGTTGAAGTTCTGGGTCCCTCTGTCTGTTCACTCATATTACCGGCTCTGACTTACAGTGTGGAGGTATGGGGCAACACCTCCAGCACATTACACTCATAACGAGCCATAAGCATAGTAAACCATGTTGGATAATGTGATCACACTAACATTCTGTTTTAAAGTAATTTAAAAGGAAAGTTTGGGAAGTGAAAACTTCTTCCTACTCCTTTTTTGGAAATTAATTTTTATTTATGTTGTTTTTTATGCTTTTTATGAATATGTGTATATTGAGAATGTGTTATATGTTTACTCTTAATTGTATTTTTATTATTGTTTTGTTTATAAAGTGTTACATGTTTGAAATAAATAAATTAAATAAAAAAATCGAAAAGCATGTCAGATGGTGCAATGAATGCAGCTCTGTGATGTTAATTAAAAAAGAAAAGTGATGCAAGCAGAGACATAGACATGTCATCAACTTGCATCATCCCTCTGGAACGCTCTCATGTTCTGAATGTAACAAACACTAGATTTTTATTTATAGTGTCAAATCATAACAGGAGTTATCTCAGGACACTTTACAGATAGAGTAGGTCTAGACCACACTTTATAATTTACAGAGAGCCAACAATTCCCCCCCAAGAGCAAGAGCATTTGTTGCGAGGATAAACCTCCTTTAAACAGGCAGAAACCTTAGGTGGGCGGCCAGGATGGGACACAGAGACACTGATATAGATATACAGAAATATGATTCATAATAATTATAGCAGTAGGTATGATGAACAGCTGCTTTGTTCGCAGTCCTGCTGCTGATATTAATAGGAGTCGACAGTGATAGACCTGGTCCCAGGCAGATTCTGGTCAGGCTACTGGATGTTCAAGAGAAGGTGAACATTTTCCTCCTTTCCAAAGAAAAGAAGGAGCCAAAGTCACATTTACATACATCCACATTTCAGCCCTTTGACTCTGTGAAGCAGAGACTTTGTGAAATTCCATACTATATCCCTGCACACTGAAGGTGTTGGTGAATGGATAACAGCTGCTCTTCAGCTGTCATGTCTCCTACCAACTCTCTGTCTTAGGATCCTTTACTCTCTCCACAGTCATGTCTTTGGACTATTGAGTTGATCAGTCAGACTCTACTTCTTCTGCTTCTCTTGCAGTAGTACCTGAGGGTGTCAACACCGGTTCTAATTATTTCAGTCTCCTCTACAGAAATAAGAGTCCAAATGATCTTCTACACTTGAAAGGCATGTTTCCAATTGCTCCAAATGAAAAAATTCCTGAAGAAAATGGACAGGCGGAAAGCTGGAGGCAATACATAGATTCCTGCTCTGTGTGTGTGTGTGTGTGTGTGTGTGTGTGTGTGTGTGTGTGTGTGTGTGTGTGTGTGTGTGTGTGTGTGTTTTAACTCATATGAGTGGTATATGGATAACAATGCAGTTACCTGTATGTGGGTCAGTGTGTGGAGACAAATCCAGGCTCTGTGAGTGTGTTTTCTGCAAAGCGTCAGGCTGCTACCTGCCCTGAAAGTCTCTCTTTTTGTTGGCTTTAATTAAGAACTTGGAAATTAGTGCCCTGCTGAGTTGAAAAAGAAGACAGTTTAGCTTTTGGCATTTCACAATCTGTCTGATTTGGCTCAGTGTACTGTGTGTGTGTGTGTGTGTGTGTGTGTGTGTGTGTGTGTGTGTGTGTGTGTGTTTGACATGTCCTCATGTTCAGAATCCTTCCTTTTCTTTTTAAACCCTTAAGTAATGACACTACACTTCTAGACAACTGATGATACTACTTGTACTAGGGTTAGGTTTATTCAGATACGGTGCTAAAACGATACTTTTAAAACAGTCCCAGTGCCTAAACTGCCTGAAATGTTTAAAGTGAGCACAAAATGACGGAGAACGGCTTATCACTAAGGCCATATGGACACAATTTAAATTATGCATTTAAAATACACTAACTTAAGTTATAACAATAACTTATTTCACCAGTCAATTGCTGTTAAATGACCAAAAGAAGAATCACTAGATGGCAGAAGGCTACTTTACAACAACATTGAATGCACCATTATCTTATGAATTGCAAATTGAACACGCCATTAAGTCCCAACTACAACTTTGATTCCGGCAGTGTTCCCGTGTCTCAAAGGTCAGCTAGGCTCTTCTGTGTCTTTAGCTGCAGACTGCAGTGCAGCCATCTAAGTGTAGATACCGGTCGTTCAGGAATCGGTGCCATATTGGCTAGGGTTGCACGATTTGGAGAAAAAGTCATAATGTGATCGTGATTGAGATATAATGGTATCATGAGTCTACTTGCATTTTGAAATGTGTATTTTTTTACTTAAAAATACACAGTAAACGAGCATGAGAAGAAATACATAAACAAAAAAAATCTTTTCAAAATATTTGCTCAACACAAATGAACAATTAAACAATAAACGAGAAAAATCTGAATTCTCATTAAAATAATCCATTTTGTTAGCCTAGCGGCAGCGCATTTGATTTACAGCCAGGGGGGTCTGGAAAAACCAAACTCTGGTCAGGCCAATCACATCGTGTGTAGAGTGGTTGTACCGTTTATCCCGCCCCTCGGATTGAGCCCTGTCAATGGTGAGTTCCCAGACCCAACATCTTGATGTGGGTCTGGCTTGTCAGGCTAACATTTTGTATTCCCTTATAAACAATGACATTTGAGGTGGGTGTAATATAATACCTAGTGATTAAGTTACAAAATATATTTTGTACAACCACTTGTTAAAAACAAAGCTTCTGATTCCCGTGACAACACAGTTTCACTCCCAACTCGTCAAATGTCTGACGCATGGCCAAGGACCCGCCAGGGAGGTACCCCTTGCGTTATTTTCCGACGAGGGGGTCCGTCAGATAGACAGTCATGTTAATCCCTCACCGTCAGATATCGACGAAAGAAAAAACACGCCCCCTTAACTCGAAATCTGTGACAGTTTTATTGTTGGTATTTTTAGCCCAATAACCGCTGTTTTAATCAACATTATTCACCAGATCTTATCATGGTTTATATGCATTTCTTTTAATGTTATTATTTCGGTCTATTTCGGCCAGGGAAGCTGGGTTTCTTTGTTGTTTATTGATATTTTTTAAACTATAACGCTACATCTATCAACATTTATTTAGATGTTATCATGATATTCATTTCTTTATTTTAATAATATTATTTCGGTCTTATTACCGGTGAAATATTACAGTAGCCTATGCTGTAATACAGAACATTACGATATGATCCGAGCTAGACCCAGCTAGACGCATTCAAAGCCCATATCCCACAATGCAATGCGGGCATTCATTCACAAAATTGGACAGCGATCAGCGAGTCTTTAACGCCAGTATCGCTTCAATGTTCATATATATAATCAGTGGTTTTATCACCAACAACAACACGTTGCTCAGTTTTGTTCCAGTAAGTTATGCACCGTAATAACGTTTTAAAAAATCAGCTGAAGACTCCGGAAGTGACGTAGTACGTGCCGCTCGGCAGATAAGAAGATACAAAAATACATAATATTGATGTTTTTGTCTAACATTGTATTTGAGGATTTAAACAATGAAGATAATAATAATAATAATAAAATACAGTTTCATGTATTTGTCTCATGTATTGTCTGCTCGGTCGGCCGGCGGGCGGCGGCAATCTGAAATGGAATGAAGCCCATTCACAGCAGACAGCAGAAACCACCGGAATGGAACATAGGCAGCTCCCGTCTCTTATGGGAGTTGTAGTTTTAAAGTATATTGGTATATTTCTCATAATTAGAAGTTAAAAGTGTATCATTTTGGATGCCCCCTGGGGTTTTTTGGGATGGGGAACACACTGGTGTCATCAGATTTTAAAAATGTAATCGTTAAATAGGTGAAAATAGCTTATTACCATATTTGACAGTGCTTACAGGGGTTACACATTGGTGACCATATCTACATGACAGCTGAGGTCCAGAGCTTTCTATAACAGCTGGTCCCATGTTTGTAGCTCCTTCTGTTGCTAAATGACAAGCCTTCAAACATGGACTAGGTTCAAGGTTCAGAGGTCAATATTTCAGAGTAGGAGTAATGGATCCTCTTCAGACTGACATATGTTACTGTGGAGGTTGAGACCTTTCCAACAATATGTTTGATATAGTCCTACGACAACATTTTATTTTTCACATATCATGGATATGCAGGTGATACGTTATTATCCCCGGAGTGATATCTGCCTTGAGTTCAAATGCTTCACACATAACACTTGACATATTGTTTTATCATACAGCTGACATATACTTACAATAAAAAAAACATAAACAAAGTGATACGTAGTCAGACTGAAGCACATCACACAGCAACAATCTATTGATCATCTTGCACAAACAGTGCAGAGTAACACACAACCATAGCATCATATCATGAAGCTATTGCACAACCAGCCTCAAGCAACATTATTTAAAGTTGTAAGTGAGGTAGGTCCGACTAGGCCTATAGTTTAGAAATGTTAAGGTTACATTGGGGTAAC
Organism: Gymnocephalus cernua; assembly: GCA_023631565.1. NCBI lineage: Eukaryota > Metazoa > Chordata > Actinopteri > Perciformes > Percidae > Gymnocephalus > Gymnocephalus cernua. The sequence continues at coordinate 35,917,071 of CM042433.1, read as the reverse complement.
CATATCTTCTGCTAGAGTATAAGAACTCATATTTGGCATGGAGAATAAAGATAGATCAGGTCATATTCTCTGTGCTTGCCTGGAGAGACTGGTTTCTATTCCTCTGCACAACCTTCATGACACATAAACCCTCTGATTCACCGTGAGTGTCTGCTCTAAATGATGAAAACACACTTTGAACACAGGCCTTCCAGCCAGGTGTTGTCCATATGAACACCAAGGTGTCTATAGGAGCAGAGCCCATTGATTGGTTCATCATGTATGACCTCTGATACCCTCTGGCCCATGTCACCACCAACTCCTCAGCTTGTCACATGGTTGAATGAGATGTGTGAGTTTTGTCTGTGTGCAGTATAGGCTGAGGCAGAAGTGTGCCAAAAATGCCAAAACACATGTTATATATGTACACATACCCATACAAAGCTATATACATCTTACTCTGTAAACAAAAACCTCTGCAACAATCTGCTTCTTCTTTTAATTTCCTGAAAATGCCTCCTAAAACTAGTCCCTTCTTAATTTTGAAAAGGTAGTCTCTCAGTAAAGGCTACAAAGGTTAGGATGGCTACAAGCTGTAACCATGGTGATTGATATGAGATCATCTTCTGAATATAATAATTAATATGTTAGGCCTACCATAAATTGATATTTCAAAAAAGTAATTTATTTAAAACAACTAATGCAGTGTGATATTAAATCAAACTAAGTCCCACACATAACTATGCTCATGTTTTTCCCTTTAGTATTTGATATTAATAATCATCAACCGCAACATTAGAAAATTGGGTTTTAAAATAACTATGTACGGAAAATAAAATAAAAAAAGCTTCTCTTTGTATATACACAACAGTACAAGTCAAAACAAATGCAAATTATTCATTCTATTATTCTAAACACTCAACTGTAGGTTTTTTATATACAACCCCAAATCAGAAAAAGTTGGGACAGTATGGAAAACACAAATAAAAAAAGAAAGTAGTGATTTCTAAATGTACTTTGACTTGTATTTCATTGCAGACAATACAACAGCACATCATTTAATGTGTTCCTCATGATTTTTATTGTTTTTTTTTTTCAAAAGAACAAAATTCCGATTTTGGTTCTTGCAACACATTTCAAAAAAAGTTGGAACAGTAAAGCATTTACCACTTTGTAATGTTGCCATTCCTTTTCACAACACTTAAAAGACATTTAGGGACTGAAGACACCAAGTGATGAAGTGTTTCAGGTGTAATTTTGTCCCATTCTTGCTGCAAACAAGTCTTAAGGTGGGCAACAGTACGGGGTCTTTGTTGTCGCATTTTGCACTTCAAAATGCGCCACACATTCTCTATTGGAGACAGGTCGGGACTGCAGGCAGGCCAGTCAAGTACCCGTATCCTCTTCCTCCGCAGCCAGGACTTTGTAATGTGTGCAGAATGTGGTTTTGCATTATCTTGTTGAAATATGCATGGACGTCCCTGGAAAAGATGTCTTCTTGAAGGCAGCATATTGTACTCCAAAATCTCTATGTACTTTTCAGCATTAATGGTGCCATCACAGAAGTGCAAGTTACCTTTGCCAAGGGCACTGACACAATCCCATACCATGACAGACCCTGGCTTTTGGACTTGTTGCTGGTAACAGTCTGGATGATCCTTTTCTTCTTTGGTCCGGAGCACATGGCGTCCATTTCTCCCAAAAAATACCTGAAATACTAATTCATCTGACCACAGTACACGTTTCCACTGTGTGATGGTCCATCCCAGATGCCTCCGAGCCCAGAGAAGTCGACGGCGCTTCTGGACACTGTTAACATAGGGCTTCCTTTTGTCACAGTACAGTTTTAACTGGCATTTGTGGCTGTAACTACGTATTGTGGTACTTGACAAAGGTTTGCCAAAGTAGTCCTGAGCCCATGTGGTGATATCGCTTATAGATGAATGACGATTCTTGATGCAGTGCCGCCTGAGGGATCGGAGATCACGGTTGTTAAGCTTAGGCTTGCGCCCTTGTCCTTTACGCACTGAAATTCCTCCACATTCCTCGAATCTTTTAATTATGTTATGCACTGTTGAAGGTGAAATAAGCAAATGTCTTCCTATCTTTCTTTGAGGAACATTGTTTTTAAACATTTCAATAATTTTCTCACGTATTTGTTGGCAAACTGGCGATCCTCGGCCCATCTTTGCTCCTAAAGGACTAGACCTTTCTTGGATGCTGCTTTTGTACCAAATCATAATTACAATCACCTGTTGACATCACCTGTTTCAAATCACATCATTATTTAACCAATTTACCTGATTACCAGCCCTAAATTGCTCCTGTCCCAACCTTTTTTGGAATGTGTTGCAGGTCTGAATGACAGGAAAGGATGTATATTTACAAATGAAATTAAGTTGACCAGACAAAACATGAAATATTTTGTGTTCACGTTGTCTGCAATGAAATACAAGTCAAAGTACATTTAGAAATCACTACTTTCTTTTTTTATTTGTGTTTTTCATACTGTCCCAACTTTTTCTGATTTGGGGTTGTAGTATATATATATATATAAGGCAAATCAAAGTGCCTAGCATAAAGCACTATTTTTATTTATTTTAATATTTATTATTGGTATTTTATTGTGTAAATTCTCACCTGCAACATTCATTCACAGACGTCACTTCTGCAGATGTTTTAAACGTTATTACGGTGTGCGTGTATAACGGGAACAAAGCTGAGTAACGTGTTGTTGCTGGTGATAAAAACACTGATTATACATATATATATATATATATATATATATATATATATATATATATATATATATATATATATATATATATATATATATATGTACATTGAAGCAATCCTGTCGTTAAAGACCAGCTGATCGCTTTTCGATTCTGTGAATGAATGGCCACATTGCATTGTGGGATATCAGCTTTGAATGAGTCTAGCTCGGATCATATCGTAATGTTCTGTATTACAGCGTAGGCTACTGTAATATTTCACCGGTAATACGACCGAAATAATATTGTTAAAATAAAGAAATGAATATCATGATAACATCTAAATAAATGTTGATAGATGTAGTGTTATAGTTTAAAAAATATCAATAAACAACAAAGAAACCCAGCTTCCCTGGCCGAAATAGACCGAAATAATAACATTAAAAGAAATGCATATAAACCATGATAAGATCCCGCGAATAATGTTGATTAAAACTGCGGTTATTGGGCTAAAAATACCAACAATAAAACTGTCACAGATTTCGAGTTAAGGGGGCGTGTTTTTTCTTTCGTCGATATCTGACGGTGAGGGATTAACATGACTGTCTATCTGACGGACCCCCTCGTCGGAAAATAACGCAAGGGGTACCTCCCTGGTGTTGAAACTTAACGCCACGGATCCTTGGCCATGCGTCAGACATTTGACGAGTTGGGAGTGAGACTGTGTTGCCCGTGACAATACACGACACACGCGATACTGCCTTAACATACTGACTCATGTCTTTTGTGGACATTGTTACGATGGGAGCATAAGTGAGAGCGAGAATGGCAGCTGTGTTTAGTGACGTCAGTGTGTGAGTGGTCATGCAAGGAGAGCGAGCGCTAGCGGAGTCGGTGTGAGAGTAAATATATATATACAGTTATGTCTGGAAATATTTGGACAGTAACACAATTTTCATAATTTTGGCCCTGTGCGCTAAGACAATGGATTGGAAATGAAATCATCGAGATGAAATTGTAGTGCAGCCTTTCAGCTTTATTTTGAGGGTATTTACATTACAATAAGAGGAAGGGTTTAGGAATTGCAAACATTTTCATACATAGTCCCCTAATTTCAAGGGACTTAATCCAAACTTATTTATTAATGATCTTATTTCTATTAATTGGGATAGGTACCAATTAAATCCTAATGTTTAAGATGCTTGGGTTTTTCTGTACATGGATTGGTAGACAAACAAACTCCCTGAAAATATCAAAAGTCAGGGGAAGACATCTACCCTGGATTAGTTGAGAACAAGCGACAACTTCCAGGTCTGAAACATGAAGCCAATGCAGTATTACCTTAAAGCTGCATTCTATCTAATTTCCAGCAGGGGGACACTCCACTGGCTCTAAAAAGAAGTTAAAGAAATTCCGTCCATGTCTTTTCCTTACCACTTTTCCTTGACCTGGATGGAAAACACGATGAGGTTAAAGGTGCCATGGCATGAAAATGTCACTTTATGAGTCTTTTTAACATTAATATGAGTTCCCCCAGCCTGCCTATGGTCCCCAATTGGCTTGCAATGGTGATAGGTCTAAACCGAGTTCTAGGTATCCTGCTCTGCCTTTGAGAAAATGAAAGCTCAGATGAGCCAATCTGGAATCTTGCTTGTTATGAGATCATAACAAGCAAGGTTACCTCCCCTTTCTCTGCTTTGCCCGCCCAGAGAATGTGGCCAAACAATGAGAGAGAGAGACACCATGGCTTTCAAACGAGCAAAGTGGCAGTTGGTCAAGGCCACATCCCCCCCCCCTCCACCTTGCCCCCCCCCCCCCCCTCTCTCCTTCTCAATAGGTACAGACACAGAAATGGCACGTTCTAAGGAAAGCTCATTGTGGGACTGGCTCTAGTGGCTGGAATTCTGCACCAAGGCTGAATTTTAGGAAAGATACATCATATACAGTATTAGGGGACCACTAAGGTCTATATGAAAGAGACTTCAGATACAGTATTAGGGGACCACTAAGGTCTATATGAAAGAGACTTCAGATACAGTATTAGGGGACCACTAAGGCCTATATAAAAGCAACTTCGGATACAGTATTAGGGGACCACTAAGGTCTATATAAAAGAGGCTTCAGATACAGTATTAGGGGACCACTAAGGTCTATATAAAAGAGACTTCAGATACAGTATTAGGGGACCACTAAGGTCTATATAAAAGAGACTTCAGATACAGTATTAGGGGACCACTAAGGTCTATATAAAAGAGACTTCAGATACAGTATTAGGGGACCACTAAGGTCTATATGAAAGAGACTTCAGATACAGTATTAGGGGACCACTAAGGCCTATATAAAAGCAACTTCGGATACAGTATTAGGGGACCACTAAGGTCTATATAAAAGAGGCTTCAGATACAGTATTAGGGGACCACTAAGGTCTATATAAAAGAGACTTCAGATACAGTATTAGGGGACCACTAAGGTCTATATAAAAGAGACTTCAGATACAGTATTAGGGGACCACTAAGGTCTATATAAAAGAGACTTCAGATACAGTATTAGGGGACCACTAAGGTCTATATAAAAGCATCCAAAGAGCACCATGTCACGGGACCTTTAAGGAAAGATGTGAAGGGGAATTCATAAGGACTTGATTTTTGTGCCGTCTGTGACACAAAGCTTTCGCCGTGGCCTGTTGTTTTATACTTGTGTGCTGGTGTGTGCGTCCAGCCGGCATGTGTATGTGGGGAGTGTGTTTTAGAGCGACGAGGAAGTGAGAGAGTGACGGCGATTAGCTCCGGAGCTAGTAGACAGGTAAGGGGAGAAACAAAGTGTCTCCCCTGTTCTTTCTGACCACGGTGGGAAACCTGGAGCAGGAAAAGTTACCCCTCTCCTTGATTTCATGTTGTTTATGGAGAAGGAGAACCAGGAAATGAGTCGGGGGGGAAATGCAACGCAAGCTACGGCCGAGAGATGTGCGTCGTTGCGACGTGTAGTTACATTTTTTGAGAGGTGCACGTCAGGCTACGGCGTAGGGTCCGGCGTAGACGCAGAGGGGTCTGCGTCTACGCCGGACCCTATGCCGTCGATTCTACGCACAAGTATAAATTAGGCTTTAGGCTGCATTCACATCACCAAAAGGGTGATTCTCCGCAGGGTTGTGCGCAGGTGTGGAAGTATCACTGAAACGGCCCATTTGTGTGACGTCCTGTTGTGTTCTTTAACTCCCCAGTGTAGCACAAGTAGACTTAATATTTCACAGTTACTGTTTTCTGTCAGATCATTTATAGATCCAGACATTTTCGAGCACGATTGAAGGCAGCTTCATTTCCCGGAGAAAGAGAGAAAGTAAAGAGACGGAGGGACTGAGGAGACAGTCAGCTGTTCCCCCAACTCCCGGGCAGTTCAGTGCTTGTGTTTGGTGTTTTAAAAGTTTCTTGTGGCAGCAATAGAAGCAGTGATGTTTCCTGTTTCCTGTACGGGACTCTCACACCGCCTCAAAACACAACGAAAAGTCGGATCTCTGTTACATGACTGGTCACCGCAGCATGACACAGGGTTATGTTTCTCCAAAATGTGCAAATGTTCTTCGGCTTCCCCATGTGGCCTCCCCCACCTCAGCCTAAATGCACTACCCCCATTCAAAATAAATGGGCAGACCTATGTTTTCAATATGAATACAGCATTACACTCAAAGGGCGCAGGAAGACCTGTGGCACACAATGGCCCATTAACTTACCCTGTAATGCTAATGAAGTGTTTGGGCTGAGATGAGCAGAGACCAGCATAAGTATAAATACTTAGATACCGCCTACGGCTGTGTGAGATGCGTCTGTACTGCCACCATTTTGGGACGGACATCTGACCCGATTGACCATAAAGACTCAGACAAAAAGACTGACTCTTGTGCTGCTTTTGGTTGTTCATGCGAAAGAAATGCCAAACTAAGCAACATGGAACATTTCAAACATTTCACGAATGAAAAAAGATTTTTTACAATATTTTAATGTTATGAACTTGTTTAATTTAATATCACAAGAGGTAATGGTAATCCTTCTTTTAAGATAAAGTTAAGTGTAAAGCTAGGGTGTGTCAGGTAAAGTGTTTCTTTTTATTTCAGTAATTAGTGATAGATCAGTAAGAAACTGAAAATTATGTTTGTCATGTTTGTTATTAAAGCGGCAGCTCCGCGGCTGAACTGCAGTTCCTCGATTGGCCGCTTGAGCAGAGTCATTCCCCGTAGACTCCCATGTTAAAAAATCTAAACTTTGTAGCAGAAATAAACATGTTTACAGCCTAGTACAAAAAACAGTTTTGGTAAGACAAGTTCATTTGTAATTTATTAAAATGTAACAGGAGAGCTCACTGTGACTCTGAGATACAGTTGAATGACTAATGAAAATGATCCATTTGGGTTTTTGCTCTTTGTTTCAGGTTTGGTTCAGCAACCGAAGAGCCAGGTGGCGAAAGCAAGCAGGAGCTAATCAGCTAGCAGCTTTCAACCACCTGTTGCCGGGCGGATTTCCTCCCACAGGAATGCCAACACTTCCTACATACCAGCTGCCAGAGTCAAGCTACCCAACCAACCCTCTGTCCCAAGGTACAGAAGATAACACATTTACACTTATAAAATAAAATATAAACATGGGTGACAAATGACAGTAAACAACAGCATGCAGTGTGTTAGTAAGGTGCTGTTCCACCACAGGCCTCTACAACAGCTTCTGCAGGTGTGTGGACCTCTACTGGAGGGATGAACAACATTTTTCCAAGACAGTATACCATGCAACAGTAGAAATGTGTTTGACAATACTCTTCCCACCATGAGAGCTATTCTCTCAGGATCTTGTGATTCTTGCATGATCCCATGATTTTTCGCTAGATCTCATGAATCCACTGCCTAACGTGACTTGGGGAGACATAGTTGTAAATACAGAGCAGGACGAGGCATCCCAGCCTTTTAATCTTTGTCATTTGTATTGAAGCTGGAATTACATGATTACTATACATTTGCACACAGTAGTTTATTTCGATAAATTTACTGAGATACATTACATATACCGTGATAGAAGATTTTGCCATAACACCCCCACCTAACAATTATGTACTTTTATCAACATTATTTACAAGATAAAAAGTAAACAACAAAGAAAACAGATGCAGTGCAGTCAAAATAATTATTGTTTCACAACAATGACCCGCCTAAAACAAGTTGAGGTCTATTTTAATGTCCACAGTGTTAGCATGGTTAGCATTGCTAAGCCTCTGTCCTGATTGACAGGTCCTAAAGCATCCGTTGCTTTATCGACTGTTTTAAAATAAATGGGAGCATCATTTACTAAATAACATCATGCTGTATTGAAGAAGACTTGAAACTAGAGATTGAGACCATAAACTCATTATGAATGTTTAAGGTAATAAATCAAGTTAGAAGGCTCATTTTCTCATAGACGTCTATAGAAACTGACTTCTTTTTGGAGCCAGTGGAGTCGCCCCATGCTGGAAGTTAGAGAGAATGCAGCTTTAAGGCAACTTAGCATTGGCTTCACTTTTCAGAACCGGAAGCTTCGTTCATTATTTTTATGGTCCAATTACCTCATGTGCTGGAAATCAGCGGGGCAGTTTACAAGTCATATTCAGTGAACAGCTAACACTGTCACATACTCCGGTCTAGCCATACACCACCAGTCCTAGTGTTTTGTATTCGGGTTCCTCATTGTACAGTAGGCTCTCTGCAGCCTGCAGTTTGAAATGCAGGCTGTGGGGCGGCCTCTAGCTCACCCTGTAAGAGTGTTCGCCCCATGTAGGCTGAGTCCTGCAGCGGCGCAGCTTCAAATCCGACCTGCTGCCCTTTGCTCCTTCCATCCCTCATCTCTCCCCCTTTCATGTCTATCCACTGTCACTATAAAACAAAGAAAGAGAAAAAGCCCCCAAAAAATAATAATGAGTCACTTTAGGCGTCACTTTCACAGCGAATAACTTTACATCCGAATAACTTTACATCTGAAGTGTTTAAAGACTTCATTTGTCCATCGTTTATTTCTAAAGAAACACGACAATGTATGAAAGGCTCCGTTACCTTGTACCTCACGTTATGGCTCCGTAGCAGACGTTTTTATAAAAATAGGCTAACGGTTGTGTCATAACCATGCAACTTACTGTTACATAGTTACATAGAGGAATTACCGTACAGTACAGCAACTTTTCCTCTTTTAGTCTTTAGCTTAGTGCAGCACCATGAAACAAATAAACGCCATTTTGTCCAAATATGGTCATTTCTGGCTCCAAAAAAACAAGATGGTGACAGCCAAAATGCAAACTCGTGGCTTCAAAACTGCAGTCTACAAACAATTTGTGAGGTCACAGATTATTTTTACAGTATGGTTTAGTCCTGTTTAGCACAAAGACTGGTAGCAGTGGGAAACTGCTAGCCTAGCTCCTGTCCTGTGTACATGCTTGAACAATTGAAGAAATAGATGTGTTATTGCACACAAGGAAGATACAGGAAGGGGAAGGTTTAAGCTGGTGTATATTTAGGTGCTCAGCTTTGTGCTGTTGTGTTTTGCCCTTCAGACGGTGGTGGGACAGTTCACCGTCCCCAGCCGTTACCTCCATCCACCATGCACCAAAGTGGTCTGTCCAGCACTGACAGCAGTTCCGCCTACGGTCTGGCCTCCAACCGCCACGGCTTCTCCAGCTACCCTGACTCCTTTATGAGCTCTGCAGCACCTAGCAACCACGTCAACCCTGTCAGCAACGGACTTTCCCCACAGGTAAGACCCGCTGGACTACTGTAACATTTAGGCATGAGGATATCGTAACATAACTAAACATCAACCGGACCAGTGTTGAGCTGTTTTCCTGGCTCAAAATAAGGCGGAGGTGGTACCATCCTGATCATGTGCACATAAGTGCATGCATACTTAGCCTTTAACTGGCTAAAGCAAACACTTTCTACAAGCAAGGTGCTTTTTTTAAAGATTATTTTTGGGTATTTTTTATATGATTAGATTGTGCAGATCTCTGCACATTAATCTATGAACTGAACTGTTTCAGCTGCCCTCATGATTCTCTGAATCAGCTGAAAATATTACACTAATGGGTTGTTAATAACTAATAACATTAATTAAAGGAACCTTTTTAAGAAATTGGATGTGCTTGAATGCAAGAAGAAAACAAAACATTATTTATCTGTTTCAACAGTCATGGAATATCAGAACGCTGCCTGCCACATTCCTGCTGTAGGGGAACCAGACTCGAATGAAACCTGTATGTGGCTGGAGTGTGTTTAGTCCATGTGCTAAATTGTGGCCAAAAGATAGTCACCAGTGTCTATAATGTAATTGCCTGTATACAAAATGTTCAACTGCAATTTTCTGTAGTGGTTCCAGTAAATATTTGTTCTTAAAGTGTATTGAAGTAGCATATTACAGGCAGCGTTGAGAGTAATGCATTATAAAGTAACCCGTTACTGTAATTCCACTACTTTCAACAGTAACTAGATACGTAACTACTTACCTTTTCAATAACGTAATAACAATTACTGAAATTTAAATGGGTTCGTTGCTCGTTACTTTTTTCTTAAGGCTCTGACACATCAACCCGATGGCCGACTGTCGGCAGAAAAGGCAGTCGGACTGATCATTCGGCTCCTGTCGGTCCAAAACGTTCCTCGGAACACACCGAAGCGACACTGACTTGAGCGTACGTTCTGCGCGTGCGCAAGACATAATACGTCTCCATAACAGTAGGCGGCACTAATCTGTATTGTCACCCAAAAAAATTAAAACCGGAAATGACAAATGCGTCACGTGGGTCTGGCTTCTTTACGAACACACCAAACAGACTTGAGTCACCAACCTCGCCAGACTGCCGATAATCGGGTTGGTGTGTCAGCGTCTTTAGTCATAGCAGGCTAACACAGCCTATTCCCTGGACTTTTTATGATCTAATGTTAGTCAGCGGCATCTCTAAGCCCCTTGCTGCTTAACCACACTGATTCACACCGTCCAGGTAAGGACGAGAGCTACCGACAACACATACAGAGAGAGAGAGTCTACTGTCTACTCAAGACAATACAAGTGCAGCTTACAGGTAGGAACGCTAGTCGTTGCTGCCTCTAGTGGTTGGAAGAATTACTAACTCCAATCACTACAAGAGAAAGAGGGATACGTCTTGATTTATCGTTGTGGTGCTGTATCGTCACGGTATATCTTCTACCTGTCTGTCAGAGCACATTTAAGTCCCGACCCCAATGGAGCAAGTGAGTCCGTCTGCAGCCTGCAGGACCCTTCAAGTTACGCCCTCAGCTTCAAGTTACGCCCCTTTCAATGTGTGATTGGCTACTCGTTGCCATGACGCATCCTTATGAAGGGATGCTATGCGTTGCCATGCCGCATCATTTTAGCTAAATTAGGTAACTATCTTAATTTGCTAATTCCACCATGCTTTCCTGAAACACTGGTAATGGAAAATGAGCCGAACAAAGTTTCCACTCATCTAGCAATAAGATTGTGCATTCCTACGCTGTAACAAGAGTGTGTATAACGCATGGAGTTGTTAAGTTTTACTCATTAGCGTCTGGATAGTTGTTTTAATGCTACACAGTCTGGTGACAGAAAATAAACCCAACAACGGCAGCGCTGGATCTAAAGTGGGTCCCACTCTCTTTGTACTGATTTTGTGTGTTCTCTTCTTCCATCAACACATTGTGGCAACACTGGGAAGAGTTCTCCCTGTTTGTTATACACTGCCCAATGCCAATATTTGTTGCCAGTGCAAGATGAAGTGAGGTAAAAAGTGAGGGTGTAAATGTCAGGGAGGTGGATGGACATGTAGCACATCTGACTTCCATGCAGGACAACAAAATTCATGTCCTGTCACAAACTGCTACTTAATGTTTCTTCTTATTAACTGTAATCATTATATTTCCCTAACCTCAACCATACTGCAGTTCTCTTGCAAATACATTAAACAGTGATCATTTTGGACATAAAAACAAACATCATAATTCAGTGTAATCCAGGCTTCTACGGAATCATTCAATATTGATGTTGTGTTCTGCCGACAGGGTTGTTTTTTCATGCAATGTTAATCTCTGACTGCAATGTCATGAATCTTCACTTAAATCACTCATTGCTAATGTTAACACAGCTTTTCTCCTTCACAAACAGTTGGCAGCGGAATTATGTATCAGTGTGTTTTTGTGTCCACACTAACAGAGAGGAGTGAGGGATTCCCTGTGTTATCCTGTCTTGGTCTCTTGAACAATAACCATTCCAAATGAGACGTTGTGTGCTTGGGGGGATTGTTCTCTGTGGCAGAATAGACAACTAACACATCACTGGCTAAAAAGGCTCAATTAGTCACAAACACTGGGCAGTGCAGAACACCCCAAGCAGCATGATCCTCCAGAAAATAAGATTTAGAAAATCATTTTTATGTATATAGTACATCGATCCATGGATCCCTGTATCGATCTAAATGGACCACGATTCGGCCGATGGCCTGATACTAACGTAACTGAAGCTTTGCTGTCAATTCAACGAAGCTGCTGCGGTGTTTGCAATGCCGTTGAAAGACATGGGTGTGTGGTCATTTATATTCAGGGTGGCAGGGATCGGCACCTTTGGGTTTGAAGAAAAAACGTGATTGGTATATACCATATATGTGTGTGCGTGTGTTGTGCGTGTGTGTGTGTGTGTGTGTGTGTGTGTGTGAAGTTTACATTGACTGTTAGAATGTACCACATTAGCATAAAAATATGCTAGCCATACATTCACAGCAGTATTATTGTGCTTGTGACAGAAAAGTTCAACTGTGCTAGGGGCACGCCCCCTTATACACCATGAACTACTACAACTACTATTTCTAGTCATAGTTCCATGGTCTTTATTGTGACTATTATTGCCACTGTTCATCACACCCCTAACCGGCACCGTCAGACACCACCTACCAAGATCCTGGGTCTGCCGAGGTTTCTCTCTAAAAGGAAGTTTTCCTCACCACTGTCTCACTAAATGCTTGCTCTTGAGGGAATTACTAGAATTGTTGGGTCTTTGTAAATGATAGAGTGTGGTCTAGACCTACTTTATCTGTAAAGTGTCTTGAGATGGGGTGGCAGTAGCTCAGTCTGTAGGGAGTTGGGTTTGGAACCGGAGGGTAGCTGGTTCAAGTTCCCATACAGACCAAAGTATGGCTACCACTGGTCAGTTTTTTGTAGGAACGAAAACTGACCGGTAGATCGAGAGCTTTGCCTTCTGGCTCAGCTCTCACAACGGTGCAATAAACTGAATGTAATACCGCCCCCGCTGCGCCGATTCTCCGACCAATCTCCCGCTCCATTGTCCCCTCACTCGCGAACAAGACCCCAAGGTATTTAAACTCCTTCACTTGGGGTAAGGACTCATTCCCTACCTGGAGAAGGCACTCCATCGGTTTCCTGCTGAGAACCATGGCCTCAGATTTAGAGGTGCTGATCCTCATCCCAGCCGCTTCACACTCGGCTGCAAACCGATCCAGTGAGTGCTGAAGGTCACAGGCCGATGATGCCATCAGGACCACATCATCTGCAAAGAGCAGCGATGAGATCCCCGGCCCACCGAACTGCAACCCCTCCCCACCACGACTACGCCTCGATATCCTATCCATAAATACTAAGAACAGGATTGGTGACAAAGCGCAGCCCTGGCGGAGGCCAACCCTCACCTGGAACGTGTCCGACTTACTGCCGAGAACCCGGACACAGCTCTCGCTTTGGTCATACAGAGATTGGTACTGAGCATGTGTGTAATTCAGGGCTGTGTTTAATGTGTGTAATAACAACAGAGTGAAAACATTGGAATTTCCCCTTGTGGGATTAATAAAGTATACATTATTATTACACTATTACACATTTAATTGAATTATATAATCACAGTCTACCAGCTCCTTACAAATCATTCTTGCTTTTCTTTCATGAAGGAACTATACTAAGCTCCCTCAGCTCTTCAAGGCTAGCTTGGTTGGTTAGCTGCTAACCAACAGACAAACTGTTAAGGACTACATATGTTCCCGTCTGGATTTGCTGAGTAAGTACTTCGCAAGTAGCTGTACTTTGTTGTTATGCAGTTTTGGAGCAGTGTCCGCGTCAGGACGAGCTGGTCTTTTGTAGGGTTTAATATTTTCCCCGAAAATTAGATGAATCAGATCCCTGGAAAAGACAACGCATTTCCCGGGACTCACGGGAATTCCCGGCTGTTTTTTTAGCCCAAGTAATGTATCACCATCATTCAAATATGCGTTCCCAAATCCCAAACTGACATTTTTTATATTATTTGTATCATTATTAGGGCAGAAGAACACAGTTTATGTCCATCATCAACACAGTTTGCAATGATCAATTGTGCTGCGTGATCAAGTGAGCTGTGTGCTGCAGCGTGACATCTGCTGCAGCGCTAATTATGAAATGTCAGGTGGAATGTCTGGGACTTGTCTTCTGAAAATCTAGGCAGCCCTTATAAAACCAATATTTTACAGAACTCCATTATAATAACTAACGAAATCTGCTAAAGTAAACCACTGAATGATTTTTAGCTAATCCATTCTGTTAAACAAAATCCATTCTGTAGCTGTTGAGATGTGTAAGCGGCTGCAAATGGGAATAATCAAAAGTTAAATATTTCTTTACGAGGGCAGGGCATGCATATTTCTCTTTTAAACACATACAAGTTCAACTAAATTGAAGAAAACGACCCACAGAAATGTACAACTGTGCACTGCAAAAAGACAGGGCCATATCTTGAAACTGAATTGAAAAAAAAAAGCCTAAACACTCTGCCGCAATATCAGCATTGCATTGAATTTGTGACAACTTAGGCTAAATATTTCTTTTAGTTTACAATGAATTCTCACCCTGCCCTTCTCTTTTTTATTTTATTTTATTTCCTGTTTCCCATCATAACCTTTCCCGGGAATCGGGAAATAGTCTTGATCAGATTTACCCCAGGATTTAACTTAGTCACTATTGTTTATCGGTAACATTAGCTGTGTAACTTTTGACCCTCTGACTAATCCATTACGGCGAGCCTTCCTGGGTTTCGTTGGCATTTGTTTGTTAGCCAGACTGAGTACCTGGAGTAAGCTAACATGTTACATTGGGCAAACTCTTTTGGTACACGGTTAACTTGGGCTAAACCATAGACTGATAATATTAATGGACAGAGCATGTGTGACGTCACCCATTGGTTTGTGGAGATCTACGATGAGTCGTCGAGTTTGCCGTTATGGGCGCAGCCATCCCGGTTGCGGATGTGACGATTTTAGATGAGAGGGAGGAGCTAGCTGTGAGTTGGCAACGCTGCTTACACTCTACGTTACGTTACACACTTTCACTGGCAATCACATCATAGCTACGCCCTAAAACACCCCTGCTTTATTGCCAATTTTAAAATCGAGACCATAATTAAAATAAATGAACATCATTCTGTATTGCAGAAGACTTAAAGGAATACGCCACCGTTAGTTGAAATAGGGCTTATCACGGTCTCCTCTAGATGTAGATAGGAGGGCAAACGCATTTTTTGTCTCATTGCATGCATTGTCTCAGTCCAGCAGAGCCGACGTTAGCTTAGCTTAGCGTAGTGAATGGAATCCTTTGTTAACGTTAGCATGTAGCAAGTAAAAGTGAGCCAACAAAAAACAACCTAATTACTTCTTGTGGCCTGCGCATTCACAACAAGTACAAATAGCAACGCAAAATAAGAATAGGCGATTTCCTAGGCAGATATTGATTTGCCCTGGGAGCTTGCTCCCCGGAGTCTTTGTTTCTTTTCACCCAGGATGATGTCCTGGGATTAGGATGGCACCAAAATCGAATTGACATTGAAGTAGCCTACAGCCGAAGCACTGCTACTTGGCGCAGAGATATCATGCAGCAACTCTGTGTGAGTACAGGTCTAATATGGGTCGATCTATCCCGTAAAATAACCACGCGTCATGTTTACAGTAATCACTTACTCTGTGGACAGCTGTTTATTGGGGCCATCCGGCAGTACGTTGTCCCACTCGCCACATCACAGACACTCTATTTCAGTCGGCATATGTTGGCATATTCCCGCACACTCACACCACCAGATCGTGTTGGCTTTCATCGTCACGTCCTCGGGCTGTTGAGCGATCACAACCTCCTCCTGTCTGAAAACTCTGGTTCTCTAGAGGTATGCTTCTGGGTCTTGACTGTCTGAGAAGTCATCCTCTTCGTCTCTCACAAAATCCGCCATGTTCATCGGCATTCACTGTCTACTGTAGGAAAAATATCCAGCAATATTCAAGCCGGTATGTTGATGAAAGTTTTCAGTTTTAGGTGCTGCTGTTATGGGGGCAGCTATTCTCTCTGTCTTGTGTATGTTGCTGGCTCATCATGTAAGTAGGTCAAGGGGCGTGGCTGGGCGATCTATCTGCCTGCACAGCTGTAGTTGATTCAACTAAGGACTGCTGCAGTATTTAGACCCAGGCGGAACTCATCTTTGACGTCAGATCCTTACAGCTACCAATGTGGTAACTTGTCTCCCAGTCAGTGTGATAGCTACCTTGTTTGTTCACGTCAGTACTTTCCTGTATTTCCTCGTGCTTCGCCCACTGTGTCTGCATGTGATTCTCTGTGTTTTGGGTCAGAGCCTCGGCCGTAACAGCTGCTACGTGATCTCTGCACCAAGTAGCAGTGCTTCGTCTGTAGGCTACTTCCACCCAATATAGTCCCAAATCAATATCTGCCTAGGAAATCGTCTAGTCTTATTTTGCATTGCTATTTGTACTTGTTGTGAATATGCAGGCCACAAGAAGTAATTAGGTTGTTTTGTTGTTGTTGTTGGCTCACTTTTATTCACGACATGCTAACGGCAACAAAGGATTCCATTCGCTACACTAAGATAAGCAGTCCGCCGGACTGAGACAATGCATGCACCGAGACCACCTATCTACATCTAGAGGAGACCGTGATAAGCCCTATTTCAACAAACGGTGGCGTATTCCTTTAATACTAGCGATTGAGACCATAAACTCATTATGAAAATGTTTACTGAGCTAATAAATCAAGTGGATCACTTTCTCATAGACTTCTACAGAAACCAACTTCCTTTTGCAACCGCAACCTTTTGCATGACGCTCCTTCTACGGTTGTATTTTCTTCCATCCAGTCACCATGTCCTAGGCAGCGACCCCCGCCAAAGGGTCGGAAGCGAAGGCTAGTGAGCATGTTTCCCGCCTGTGCTCCGCGTCATGTGGAGCATCCATCTTGAGCAGCGACCCTCATCTGATGTGCATAGCCTGCATGGGCGCTGAACATGCTCAGGCAGCGTTGGCTGACCCTCAGTCATGCACCCACTGTGTGTCAATACCAGAAAAGATGCTGGAAATGAGAGTGGCAGTGGCCAACAGTCAAGACCTATGTCTGTCGGGAACCACCTCAAAAGCCACAAACGGCACCCATCAGCCGCAAGCTGCACCTAGCTGGGCGGACGTGACATATATGAAATGGAGGATGAGGACCCCATTCAACAGTCAAATAAAGCTTGCAATGTTTCTGAGCTGTCCTTGGCACTAGCTGGGTCAGGGTGACACTCTGCTCGGCTCAATATGATTCATGGCTTCGGGAGATTCATGCAATCCGGGAGTGGTCTATATTTTCCATAGTGAAACACCGAATGACAACCAATACTTACCTCCTTGCAAAGTCACGGAAAGAAACCGTGGTCTAGAATGATTTGTTAGGAGCTAGTCGACTGTGATTAAATGAGGGGGGCACACTGTGACCTGTCTGTCATTGACAGATGTCATGTCATTGGAGGTTCCATAGTTGGTCAGGCAGAGGCGATTCCTATAGTAAAACACCTTACTCTGTTATCAAAGAACCGGTGATTACGTTAAGTAACCCATAGCAATCATGTAATACTCTATTTGATAATTATTGGAGTGCTCATAATGACTGTGTAACGTGGACCTATGTTTGAGTTACTGTCTCTCAGATTACAGCAGTAAGGAGGCTGTTTCATTTAATATGGAGCTGATGTGGATGTTATTTGGTTATAAGTGACTAGCTATATAAATTATACTATTAAAGGGGTGGTTCCGAATTTTGGACATAGGACTTCATTTCCAAGTTAGCCAGTGTGTTATTTATCAGTGGAGACAGTTTTCATCACTTTTCATCCAGTCCTTTGAGTTTCAGAGTTCGCTGGTGCTAGGCTAGCGCAAGTCAATAGTATCTGCTAGCCTGCCATTAAAAGCAGTCTTACACACTCCACAGTACACCAGAGGCAAATAAATTATAATGCCAGACTATCGATGTAAATGTCTGTTGATAGAGTAATGTTAGAATTAAAACTACCCTTGCATTGCATTGCAATATTGATATTTTGTTCCCTGTAGTTAGTAGCATAGGCTACAGCATCGGTGGAGTGATATTACCTAGGCTACCGAGAAAGCCAGTTTACATGACAACCACGCAAGTTTATTTACCTGCCACTGTGAGCTCCAGCTAATTCCACTCTGCCAGGCTATAACTCACATAACGTTACCGGTCCATGAAAGCACACAAGCTAGCAATTTGCATGTTAACTGTCCGAGTTTACATGACTTTTCTGTCAGCAATTACCTAAAGTTAGCGGTTAGCCCAGCCAGGTATCTACCAAGAGTGTAGCTATACCGTTAGCTAACGCTTTCACTCTCCATAATGCATTGAACAGTAACATTATCTCCACTAACGTTGTCAGTCTCAATTTATCAGTAGCAGCTAGGCTTACGTTATGAAAGGGGCTAGCTTTATTAGCTAGAGTAGCCTACCAAAAGGTATTACCTGTTCATCAATAGCTGTTGGTGCATCTGGAAAGACGGATGGAACAGCATTTCTTGTCAGTGACTTGTGGTCCTTTAGATTGCGGGGTTTTTCAAAGTCGTCTTGTCTAAAATGATCACTACACATTCACCACTTGAGTAGAGTCTCCGCCGGTGTCCAAGCCAGCAGCAAGAAGCCATAGCTGTCCTTTGTGGATCTCGCAATGGAAATTTGTGGAAACGTTTTGTGGAAATCTGTTTGATTTATGTTTACAATTTCTAAATGCACACTGAATCATCATGTTGCCTAGTCCTTAGTTTCCAATCCAAAGCTTCAGTTCCAATACTAGGCTACTACTAGGTGTCCCGACTGGAGTGCGCTTCTCTATTTACTTTTTGGTGCAGTACTACTAACCGGAGCTAAGTAAAATAGAATTAATATTAATAAAATAGAATTTGTATTAATAAAATATAGAATTTGCTTCTTTTAATTTATATTGGAACATGAATGTGTTTACATAAAACAAATATTAACTGTATCTATCAGATTGAATCATATCCCATGGATTCACACTGAATCGTTAAAATGTATCGTGCCTAAACTGTATCTAGATACGTATCAGATCAGCTTATAGTAAGATGATATATATATATATATATATATATATATATATATATATATATATATATATATATATATATATATATATATATATATATATACTCATAATTTGGCCACAATGCCAGGCTGGGTAAATGGAGTGAAACTAAATGGTCAGCCATTAATAAAATGTTGTCTTTGGCATCACATAGTAGCTTAAATGATGCAGTGGAACAAGCACATACCAGTTTATTTATATGAAGCTGTCTGTGTGGAAAATATGGTGTTTATAACTTAGAGCTCCTAGAGGGAAATTGAAAGGGAAAATCAGGTTTGAAGAGATTAAAATGGAGCCACTCTAAAGGAAGCTGATGCTGTGTGCTACCTTCTATACAATCTCAACATTATCATTCATAGTATGTTGTAGTTTCTAATTTTCTGCTGTTTGATTTGTTTCAAATAGAACAATCTGAATTTGAAATGGCTGCATCATCCTATAGAGCTTTCAGGTATATGTATGAGCTTAAGGAAGGACTTCTTTTATCTACTGATATATGTTTGGACAGAGCACCAACATATGACTTGACTGTGGAAGGAATACCATCACATTTAAATCAAAACAGCTCCAGTGAATTCATTTGATTGAAATGGTATTCATTCCTGACATGAAATGCATCAGCAGTGAATGCTGCTGCATTCTGTGTTTATTGTCCTCTCAGTCTGTTCTGAACTGCTCCGAGGCTCAGCTGAAGCTTTTCCATTATGGCTTTACTGTCGTTGACCCTTTCATCATGCTCCCAGGCATTTACATGAGATAACAATGTAGGATGAATTTCCTAAGATCCCACTTCAAAATTATAGGAAGACCATATGCTGTACGTCTGACAGGCAATAATTCAATTTGAAACAGCTATATTGCATTTGGAATGTAATTCATACGAGCCATTCTGCGCCTCCTCTCAAATTGAATGGGAAAGAATTAGAGGCTGACTTTCATGTGGAGATGGAGTGTGTAGCCAATTCCAAGTCTTATTGACAGAAAGACAAAATGACAGTATGAAATTCCATCCCTGTGATGGCACTGCATGTGTAAAGAGAAACCATTTCCACAGCTTCACCATCAGAGTTGTTACAACCCCCCTCTCCCCTAAGAAAGTCTGCAAAAATAAAGCCTTATTTTTAACCACCCTTTTTGACAAATTCCCATAAATCTATTCTGCTTTAGAGCCCTCTAAGTGGTGAGTTTTTTTCTTCAGTGATGCTGGCCCACTAATCCGTTTTTGTCAGGTCAGACAACTTAGTGACTTGCCACTGAAGATGAAACTATTACTTTCCACAGTGACCCCAACACATCAACACATCACACGAGTAAAGAAGAACACATTTCTCCTCTAGCAATACTCATTTCCTCCCCGGTTTGTTATGAGAGGACGATTTAGCCTGCTGGAATGGTGGAGTTCTCTGGCTCGCTATTTGATGTCGGGGTGAGAGAGAGAGAGAGAGAGAGAGAGAGAGAGAGAGAGAGCGGGCGAGTGCGAGTACGGATAGAACAGAGTGGGTTTCAGTGTTGGGGGATCAGAGCTGCTTTGGTTCTCCAGCTCTGTCTCTTTGATCCATATCCCCAGGCCTGCCTGCCTGCCTGCCTCGCTAACTCAGGCCTCTGCCCGTGATTCCTGACAACTGTCGGCCTGAGATAAGGAGGTGGGGTTGGGGGATGTGGGGTGCCTCTTCTCACTCACACACACACACACACACACACACACACACACACACACACACACACACACACACACACACACACACACACACAGCCATTTACATTAACAACAACCTATTTTTATTTTTTTAAATCAATGAGGAAATGTGTTGACTTATATTCAAGAAGTCTGAGCAGAGGGGCCCCTCCCTTAAAAAGATACAAATATCAGCACCCCCATTCCTGTGCCCATCCTCCTGCAGCCCCCCAGTTCACAGTGTGTTGACATGGCTGTTTGCACCTGAATGTCAATGAGTGCGATGCCTAATATTAGTCTCAGCTGCTATTAAAATTTGCAGTTCTAAGCCCTTTGACTGGGCAGGCTGTCAACTGGCACGCTCCCATGTCAACAAATCAAAAAGGATGAGCACATATATTTACATCATTCCCATAATGAGGAATAGAGTTGGGGTGTTGGGGGACAGGGGTGGGGGTGTAGATGTTAATTAGAAATTGCCTAAAAAACAGATGCTTTAGTTTGGCAAGAAGCAAAGCGAGGAGCTTTAAAGCAAATAAATAAATAATAAGACAAGACCTACTCAAGAAAGCTGCCAGAAAAGCAAAGGAATTTAAATCATACCCACTGATGGAATGTTTGTAGGATTTTTTTCTTCTTTATTTATCACTCAAGAGTGTTCTCTCCTCCTCCCTCAGTGGAAACTAAACTGAGCCCAGGGTGCTGTCTGACTGACTGAGTGGGTAGAAAAGTGTTAATGAAATGTAGGTGTTGAGTGGCTGCAGCGCACTACAACCTCATCTGCTCTTTATTTATGTGATCAGTTTTTACACTTGTACAATGACCACAGTAAATACTTGATTCTGATTAGCCTGATGGTGTGTATTATTTTCAGATACTTTCACATATCTGACATAGTGTTGAAAACCATTGATGCATTCACATGAAAAAATACAGCTGAAATGGTAAAGAGCTGCTATAGGCTACACAGATTCAGACAGAAATAAGGTAAAGGTTTCCACAGACTGTTGATGGCTAAAGAGAAGAGAAAGGCCTGGTCAAGCAAATGGAGGAGTACTTAGATATATAATTTGCCCACTAATAATCAAAATGTAAATGTATGGTGGAAAGCAGACAAAATGCACCAAACTGAACAAAGCCGCAACCATGAGTGGCTCTATTTCTGTGCTGATGCAGGAACACATGCCTATTTTGCAGCTTTAATAATAATGGTCGATTATAACTTTTTTCTGCAATGTAAATATATTGCAGACACTTTTGCTGCTTGCTCACATCACATCAGCGGCTCCTAGACACTTAAAAATCACTAGACTATACATTGTTTTGTAGATAAAGTAGGCTATCGCTGTATTTCAACATTTGTACTGCGTGAGCGTGGCCTACCAATGGCACAAGCCTGTACTGCAGTGACTGGAAACATAGTACTTAGCTAAAGCTAATTAGCAGCAAGATGCCTTCCTTCTCTGTGGATGAATAGCACAAACTTCTACAGAAGATTGCAGCTCTGGAAATACAAATTGATTGAAATGGATGAATGGACCAAATGGGAATGACACAACTTTACCATGGATCCTAAACAGTGGACAAAAGCATGCTAACACACAGATACTTAGCACCAACAAGACTGCAAAGAACAGGAGGGCCTTGTATCGGGTAGAACATCTACAAGTGTGGTCCTCCCTGGAACTCTCTTGGTGCAAAGCCTAAGAGTAAATCATTTTCCTGGGAAATGGGAGGACGAGTAACGGGCAGGGCACAGCGCCCTGAGATTTGTGATATGAACGGCTGGCCTGCATTATCATCCAGGCAGATTGCCTCTTCAACCCCTCTACTTAGCAGGACACTCCCGTAGACAGCTGTGAAAGGGAGAACTAGCAACAAAAAACCTCTGCAACTGGACAACAGATTTGCTCGACTGCTGCAGGACCCTGGATCTCCATCTGATGACCTGGATTATGTATCAACGTCACAAAGCAGGGTAAGGACTAAGAGTAAGTAAAAACCTAAATGGCTACAGGACTCATACTCGGATTGCAGGTGACTCTGCTATAGAAAGAATCCTGCATAACATGGCAGCACATGTGGTGCTGTAACAGGACTTTATGGATCTGCTGAACACAGTCAGCCCTCTGAATGCTGAGGTGTTTATCAGTGGCCCTCTACCACCAGTCACAAGTTCGGAGTTAAGAGATTCAGCAGATTGTCAGCACTGAACACACAGATTTCAACTGCATTTACCGTCCATTCGGTGCATTTTATTGACAACAATAATTTTGCGGACAACACACACATTTACATAACCTTATCACCAGGGGACTATGGTCCAATACAAACACTGAGTAAGTGCATGAGCAAATCCATGATTGCATGTGCTGGAACTTTCTTTAATTAAACAAAGACAAAAACTGAGGTGGTTGTTTTTGGAGCCAAAGAGGAACGATTAAAAGTCAACGCTAAGATTCAATCTGCAATGTTGAAAACAACAGACAAAGCCAGAAATCTTGGTGTAATTATGGACTCAGACCTGAATTTCAACAGCCACATTAAGACAATTACAAAGTCATCCTATTACCACCTTAAGAATATATCAAGGGTAAAGGGACTTATGTCTCAGCAGAATCTGGAAAAACTTGTCCATGCTTTTATCTTCAGTAGACTGGACTACTGTAACAGTGTCTTTACAGGTCTCCCTAAAAAATCAATCAGACAGCTGCAGCTGATTCAGAACGCTGCTGCTCGAGTCCTCACTAAGACCAAGAAAGTGGATCACATCACTCCAGTTCTGAAGTCTTTACACTGGCTTCCTGTCTCTCCCAGAAGTGATTTCAAAATATTACTGTTGGTTTATAAATCATTAAACGGTTTAGGTCCAAAATACATTTCTGATTTGCTGCTAAACTATGAACCCCCCAGACCTCTCAGGTGGTCTGGGACAGGTCTGCTTTCTGTCCCCAGGGTCAGAACTAAACAGGGAGAAGCAGCGTTCAGTTTTTATGCTCCACATATCTGGAACAAAATCCCAGAAAACTGCAGGTCCAGCTGAAGACCTTTCTATTTAAGGCTGCCCTTTTTAAATCAAGTAACTGTTCATTTCTTATACCCTATTCACACATGACTAGTAATACCTGGGGACCTGTAGTAATTTGTAATAATTGTGAAGGTCGTCTGTGATCTTAATCCAGTGTGAATCTGCCATGTCTTTAATTTGTCAAGTAAAATATTCCACCGCAAAATGACCTACTATATTTCACCAAAGACGGAGCTGATATGATATTAGTCCCGTGCGAATCAGCATTATTTGGGGTTGGATTGGCTGCGTTGGCCATTATAAAGGAAAGTTTTGACAGAGCCTTGCCATCATATGTGGGGGATATGGTCAGTAAATTTGAGTAAAATACAGACTTGCTTATTCCTATAAATGTGCCTCACTAAGCACAGACGTGGGGGGGTAATTTCTAAATCACATGATGTCCCCTGGGAATACTAGTCCTGTGTGAATAGGGCTTTACAACGCACTGTAACCTTTTCTCTTCAATTTTATGTATCTCATTTTTTATTTTAGCTTGTTTTTATTTTCTATTTTCTTTAATCAATGTTTTGACTTGTTTTTAAATGATCCTCAATGTTTGATGTAAAGAACTTTGAATTGCCTTGTTGCTGAAATGTGCTCAATTAATAAACTTGCCTTGCCTTGCAGAGAAAATATTCCAGACACAACAAACTGATATTCCAACTGCACTGTCTGTCTATCTGTGTCTGTCTGTAGGCATGTTCATGTCGGTCTCTCTGCGATGCATTCAGGACCCAGCTGTCTGCTGTTTGCAGCAGCACTCTGCCTGTCAGCCTCCAGCTGAGAGACATCTCTCTGTTTATATAAGTCATTATAGTGAGGAGGAGCAGATACTAACACTATCAGCTGCTGTTTGACCTGACATTTCTCAATGTCCCGCTGCTTGAGCAAACAGCTTCTGTCTGCTTCCATTGACTCGAGCCCAGCCTGTTGTCCTGAAATCATTAAAGGTAACCAGTTAGTAAAGGTGGTACGGGAGGGAAGTGCAGTGGGTGATGTTGGTGCGAGGGAGGTGCGAGGCCTTGCAAGACTGGGAGCATTTAGCTGCACACTGTTTCCACATGAGGAAGAAGCCCAGATATGGATGTAATGGTGCACAAATTGGTTGCCTGGAAATTGTGTATGGGCAGGTACTGAATTTGAGACATGCAATGAAAAATGTTTTCAGCAGTGGCTGAGTCTGTTCATTTTAAGAAATGAATATCAATATCAAAACAAGGACTATTTGTTGAAAGGTTATTACAAGCCCAGGTAAGACCACTAAGAGTGCTAACATGGTAATGGTAATTTCTTGACACATTTCCACAGTACTTATTTCATCATTACAACCCGAACCCAGCCAGCACAAACTCCAGCGCCGGGTGCTAACGATGCTAACAGCAGTAACAGACAATGGGCCCTATCTTGCACCCAGCGCAATTGACTTTGTACACCGACGCATGTGTCATTCCTATTTTGCACCCGACGCACGGCGGACTTTTCCCTCTACAGACGCACGTCGGTAAATTAGGGAATTAACTTGCGCTCCTGGGGGCGGTTCAGTGAAAAGAAGAGGCGTGTTCAGGCGCAAATGTTCCCTGGTGCTATTTTGCAGTTTCAGAAAACAATTCCGCCACTGACCAGAAAAAAACTGGTCTAAAGTCAGTGGAGCTAGTCTAAAGTCAGTGGCGCGTTATTCAGATGCATGGGGCGCATGCTTGGCCATAATGTAGCGTGTACACAACGCGCATACACTTTGCTTCTCTCATCTACACGGACGCAGCAGTTCCCATTTTTGCAAACCATACATAATTACAAGGAAAAATATTAGTGAAAATGCGCTTCAGGTGTTTGGATAGATCAGGAGGAACTTTACAGTCCAGTCCTCAAAAAGTCCCAGCATTCTTTGTGGCTTGTTGTGTTTTACACATTTCCATGAATCATGGATGTGTTGATGACATGAGGAAATATTAGAGGACTTAAGGAGACGTGATGTTGAACTACAGCGGGATTGGACACTTGAGGGTCCGGGAGTGGCAATGCGCGATGTGCTCCTGGTGGAGCGGGTGGACGGAGATGGAGTGGGGGGGAGGAGGAAGGGGCACAACAGGAGCAGGTGGTACGTTTGGAGGCCCACGCTCCATGGCTGCAACAATCCTCTCCAGACTTGAGGAGATGCGCCCGAGAGGCCGCAGCAACATCTCCACCCGATCAAGACAAGACGAGCATGTATTACTTTGCTGCATCCTGGACAGCTCCCGCTCCAGCCCTGACGAGAACGTCTCCTCGGCTGTGAACCCGTGCGCCAGGCAAATTCGCCGTCATAATAGCAATCCGCCATGGAACAAGCGCGCCTGCTCTTAAAGGGAATGTGAGATGATGCTCTGATTGGTTTATTGCACGTTACGCCCAAACCACACCTAGCTACTTCAGACCAACCCATTTTAGATTTGCGTCGGGCGCAAGAGTCATCTATCCCGCCGGTATAATAGCAACAGCGCCCGAGCTCCGCCCACAAAGCTACTTGCGTTTCGCGCTTGATACTTGCGTTTCAGATCGTTAAAATAGGGCCCCATATCCCTCCCAGGCGCCCGAGTCTGGCCGAACATGGGCTATCCATAACGTTGCATCTCCATTACCAGCCAACAAACAATGACTTCCCTGTGGCGACGACAGCTATATTTAGGCACCAAAACAACTATTTAAAATTAGAAAAAAGTGAAGAGGGAGAGTACTCCAGCAGCAGACGTCTCAGCTGCCCCGAAGATTCCGCCAGCCACCCCCACCTGCGAAGTCTCAAAACAAACCCCTTTTCCCCGGTGCTGAAAACATCCAAAAGGTGACACTGACATGTGAAATATGTTTTGATATTGTGTCTTTAACTGCTGGCTAATGTTAGCGTGCTTGCGTTAACTGTTCAGCTACCAATACAAATCATATCAAGAAAAACTTAATTATGTTGGGGAAAGTGCAGCTTTTTTATTAGAATGACACATCGGTGTTTAATAATGAAAACTATAACTCCCATAACCGCACGCAACTTCACGACATCATTAAAAGTTCATGTTTGCATCCCCTTTTTTATTGAGAGACTCCTAGTGGCAGAAATTACATATTGTACGTTTAAGTGCAAATTAATTTAGTCATATAATGATAATTTTTCTTTTTCAAGATTATATTTTGGGCATTTTAGGCCTTTATTTTGACAGGACAGCTGAAGACAGGAAAGGGGAGAGAGAGGGGAAACGACATGCAGCAAAGGGGCGCAGGTCGGAGCCAAACCTGCAGCCGCTGCGTCAAGGAGGAAACCTCTATATTTGGGCGTGCAATCTACCAACTGAGCTACCCGGGCACCCAATGATAGCTTTTTAAATGGATTAATTCGTCAGATGATTATAATTAAACATGGTAACATATATATCTATATTTACTGTGGTGATACACTCCTAACTCCATACATCAGCAGTCATGTCACATGTCAAGAATCTGTTGTTGCACTGATGGAATCAGTGCTGTGGAAAGGTACATGATACTGAATGTATCTAGACCTGGGGTTTGTTTCAGGAAGGAGGTTTAACAAACTCTGAGTCTAACCCTGATCTCTGAGTTGATTTACCCTGAGATGATCGGAGTTTTCGGTTCCAGAACAGCTGACTTGAGTTGGTTCAATCAACTCGGAGTAGGTTCACTCAGAGTTAAGCGTGTGCACCACCACAATTAAGGCAAGGCAAGGCAGCTTTATTTGTAGAGCACTTTTCAGCAACAGGGCAATTCAAAGTGCTTTACATGAAGACAATTAAAATACAAGAATAAAGGTTACAGTGCAGTATAAGAAATTAAACATTAAAGAGCAGTTAAAAACAGTTACAAATATAAAAGCAGATAAAATAAGCAACGAAAGTATAAGAAATGGATAGTTATTTAACGAAAGGCAGCATAAAAAAGAAAGGTCTTCAACCTTGATTTAAAAGAACTGAGAGTTGACTTCCGGTTGTGCTCATGGAGTAGTCGGTCGCATTGAAACCCCTCTCCCACTTTAACCGCGAAAATCCCTTTTAAACTCGCTATTTTGTTTGTTATCTTTAACAAAATAACATATGAGAGGGAGAAGAAGCGCGCTAGGCCACAAAAGATCGATAAAAATGCCCAAAGCTCAGGATAGAAGCGCCTCGGCCGCAAAAGCTAACACCCAACCGGTCCAAGCTAGCAACACCACGGCTGACGCGGGAACGAGGAGCCCCGGGATAAGCACGGACACTGCCGGGGTACTTAAGGCAATAGAGGACTTAAAATCTGATCTAAAAGGAGACAATGCAAAGCTCAAACATGATATTGGCCAACTGGGACAAGACATCAACGGTAAACTGGACAATATTGCAACCGACGTACAAGGCCTGTCACAGCGGATGGACGAGGCGGAGTCCCGCGTGAACCAGGTGGAGGGCTGGGCAGAGGAGGCGACCGAGGCGCTGTACACCTGCCTCGAACAGCAGAGGAAACTCCAGATCAAAGTGCTTGATTTAGAATCACGATCCAGAAGAAATAACATACGTGTATTTGGGGTGCCAGAAGGACAAGAGGGGGACTCTGTAAAGCAGTTTATTGAGAAGCTTTTGCAGAGCTAGCTACATCTACCGGAGGATTTTAATCTTAAAATACAACGTGCACATCGGGCTCTTG
Source organism: Gymnocephalus cernua (assembly GCA_023631565.1). Classification (NCBI taxonomy): domain Eukaryota; kingdom Metazoa; phylum Chordata; class Actinopteri; order Perciformes; family Percidae; genus Gymnocephalus; species Gymnocephalus cernua. The sequence goes on along the minus strand of CM042433.1, from coordinate 35,888,517 downwards.
CAAGTAAACCCCCACCTGGAGCATCACCGAGGGCTGTAATTGTCAATTTTCTGGAGTTTTCTACGAAAGAAATGATCCTGAGGGAAGTGTGGAAAAAAGGCAAGATACAGGTGGGCACCGCAGTTATTCACCTCGACCATGATTACGCACCCGAGATTGTTAAGAGGCGCAGAGAATACAACGGCATCAAAAAAATACTCAAGGACAAAGGCATACGTTTCCAAACGCCGTTCACTAACATGAGGATCCATTGGGAGTCAGGCGTGCGCACATACTCCAGCGCTTGGGAAGCCTATAAGGAGCTGAAGAGGCGCGGATTCCAAGTGGAGGAGCCGGTTAGAGCCAACGAAGGGAACAGCGCAGAGTCTCGTCTTCGGGAGCTATTGGGCTGGCAGCCGGCGAACAGCAGCGGGCCCATCATGGCGCTTAGAGCGAAGGCCAAGCTGCAAGAATTCCAGAGGGAATAATCTGATTAAAAAGGAGCAGGGCATCAAGCTACAACGCAATGTTTTTCAGGCCAGGGCTTGATTATCTATTACGTGGGAGAGGCCACACTTTATCGTCTACGTTGGACTAATAGGATGGTCGTGTCTTTACATCCAGACACATGTACTGTCTTTTTCGGGCAATCTCGTTCAGAGAGACTTAACTCTCAACCTGCCAACGGGGTTACAGAGGAGGAGGAAGAAGCCTCTTCTCGTTTGGAAGTCAGTTCATTAAGGTTCATTTTTGTTACTGTTCAATGTGTGTTTTTAGGGGTCGCTAAATCATGTACGGGTTTTTGTTATTATAACAGTGTCATACGACTTAAAAATTGCTTCTTTAAATGTTAATGGCTTGAGTAGTCCAGTGAAAAGAAAAAGGGTCCTAGCTAAATTGAGAAAAGATAAGATACAAGTAGCTTTTCTGCAGGAGACGCATATGTCTGAGCAAGAACACGATAAATTCAAAACATTAGGGTACTCAAATACATTTCATAGCTGGTGTAAAAATAGTAGGAAAAGGGGGGTGGCTACTCTCATTTCCAACTCTTTAAACTTTGAATTAATTTCTGAAAAGGTTGATAAAGAAGGCAGGTTTATTATTATAAAAGGGAGAATTGATAATGCTGTGGTCACATTTGCTAATATTTACGTCCCGCCGGAAAGTGATAGGACATTTTAAAAACTGCTTTTTGACACAATAATCTCAGTAAGTGAGGGGATTCTAGTCTGTGCTGGTGATTGGAATACAATCCTAAATTATGCCATGGATACAACCAGCTTCAAAAAACAAAAAACTGGCAGGTCAAAAGATCTTAATATTTTAATTAGAGAGACGGGTATGTTCGATGTCTGGAGGGATTTCCACATTAAAGAGAGAGATTTTACCCATTATTCTCTCACACATAAAGTCCACTCCAGGATTGACTACTTTTTGATGAACACCACTGACAGATTTAGGGTGAAGGAATGCAAAATTGGAACATCTGATATATCTGACCACAATATGGTTTATTTGTCTATTTGCTTATCTAATCAACCGAAAACAACTCTATGGCGCTTAAATATAAGCATTCTCAACAAGGAAACCACAATGAATGACATTAAGAAGGAAATAGCAGAATGTATAGAGGATAATAACAATGGTCAGGTAAATTCTACTCTGGTTTGGGATACAGTTAAAGCAGTAATGAGAGGCAGACTCATTTTAAGAACTGCCTATTTGAAGAAGATAAAACGATTAAAATATGATGAGTTGGAAAAGAATTGGACGCAGCTATTGGAAATCTGAAAACTAACAAATGCCCAGGTAGCGATGGGTTTCCAAATGAGTGGTACAAGAGTTTCAAGGAGGAACTTGCTCCCGTTCTGCTGGAGTCTTTTAATTGGACTCTGAGTAGAGCAGAGATACCGCCATCATGGAGAGAGGCTGTAATATCTGTCCTCCCTAAGGAAGGAAAAAATATAGAATACTGTGAGTCATATCGCCCGATCTCAATACTGAATGTTGATTACAAACTCTTTACCTCTATAATCTCTAAGAGAATGGAGTGTTTTCTTATAGACGTGATTCACGAGGATCAGACAGGTTTCATTAAAGGCCGCCAAACTCACGACAGCATAAGACGAACACTGCATGTCACAGACCAAGCCAAGAAACAACAACTGAGTTTGGCTTTAGTCAGCCTCGACGCGGAGAAAGCCTTCGACCGAGTCAGCTGGCCCTTTTTATACAAGGTACTCGAGCGCCTTGGCTTTAATAATCAATTTATTAGGTGTATCCAGTCACTGTATGATAGTCCGAGGGCCAGGGTAAAAATTAATGGCCATATAACTGATAGCTTTCAACTGTTTAGAGGTACTCGACAAGGCTGCTGCCTCAGTCCAGCGCTCTTTGCGTTATACATAGAACCCTTGGCACAGGCTATTAGGCAAAATGAAGAGCTTAGAGGCATTACTATTGCAAATACAGAACATATAATTGGACTTTTTGCGGATGATATTATCATCTACCTCCAAAATCCAGATATAAACCTCCCTAAACTTATGGGAACTCTGACAGAGTTTGGTCAGCTGTCAGGTTATCACCTAAACGTTACCAAAACACAAGTCCTAGCCATTAACTATTCCCCTAGTAAATTTATACGATATAATTATAAACTTAAATGGGAAGCTAAAAAGTTAAAGTATTTAGGTGTATTCATCTCCAAAGATCTAGATGATTTGTTTAGTTTGAATTTTGGGAAAGTTATTGACTCAATACAAAAAGATATGAAGCGCTGGGCAATGCTGATACTAGACTTCAATGCTAGATTGGAAATAGTGAAAATGAATCTGCTTCCCAGATTTTTGTACCTTTTCATGTCATTGCCAATCAGGATTGCTGACTCACACTTTAAGGCTTGGGACCCGCTAATATCACGATTTATTTGGTCTGGGGCTAGACCAAGGATAACATTTAGGACACTTCAGATTGATAAAGATCATGGCGGTTTAGCCCTTCCAAATTTGAAAGAATATTACTATGCATCGCAAATGAGGTATATGGTTTATTGGTGTTCTCCAGAAATTGAGGCTCGATGGAGACTGATTGAACTATCCCAAGGACAGAGCCAACCTCAAACCCGTCTAGGAGGTAAGGTTATCACGAAAAAAGATGGGAATCGTATAGTTGAAGATACGCTATTAATTTGGAAAGAGGTTGTAAAAAAATACAAACTGGCTAATGAAATTAAACTTTTGATCTGGCCCTCCTGCAACCCGAGTTCTCGTCTAGGTGAAATAGACTCTACGTTCTTGAGTTGGAAAGATCAAGGCCTCACGGCCCTCTATCAGTTCGTAGACGGCAACACCTTTAAGTCATTTGAACAACTTAAGAGTCAATACAAACTTGAGAACAGAGATCTATTCAAATATTTTCAAGTGAGACATTTCTATAACAGTGAAATAAAAAAAGGTATTTCTCCTGAAGGCAATGACATTGTTAAAGTTTTTATTAATGCTTATAAGCTCCTGCCAAGTAAAACGATCTCTAAATTGTATAAAGCACTGCAGAAACAAAATGGAAATAATACCTTGTATATTAAGTCAAAATGGGAAAAGGAGCTGTGTATGGAAATGTCAGAGGGTGATTGGCTTTCGATGTGTGTGACACAACAGACGTCTACTAGTTCTAAAAGATGGAGGGAATTTGGGTGGAAGAGTCTGGTCAGATCTTTCGTTACACCTAATATTATTTATAACCAAAGGGGTGAACATCAGCAATGTTGGCGACAGTGTGGTCATCAGAACGCCAATCACTCCCATATATTTTGGACGTGTTCAAAGTTAGAACAATTCTGGGACAGTATTGTTTTAATTACTAGGAGGATAATGGGCTATGTCATCCCTAAAGACCCTAAGATTTTCTTGTTAGGCCTACTACCGGGTGAGGTGGTTCAAAAAGATGACATTTATCTTTTTAAAATTCTAATGATTGCATGTAAAAAAGCTATCACTCGGTCTTGGTTAAAGATAGACCCAACTCGTACTGAACAATGGAAAGAAATAGTGGAGGAGATACACTTAATGGAGAAGATGACATACTTTTTACGTATCAAAGGTCACATATATAATAAGCGCTGGACAAAATGGTTTGCATATAAAGAAGTGGAACAATTGTAATACTTTTTAGTGTTATATAAGATATAGTGCCCCTTGTTCTTTGTATGTTGTTCTTTGTATGTTGTGTTGTAAATAAGAAAAATGCCAAATAAAGAGTATTAAAAAAAAAAAAAAGAACTGAGAGTTGCAGCGGACCTGCAATTTTCTGGAAGTTGGTTCCAAATATGTGGAGCATAGAAACTAAATGCTGCTTCTCCCTGTTTAGTTCTGACCCTGGGGACAGAAAGCAGACCTGTCCCAGACCACCTGAGAGGTCTGGGTGGTTCGTAGTTGACTAGCAGGTCAGAAATGTATTTTGGACCTAAACCGTTTAATGATTTATAAACTAGCAAACGTATTTTGAAATAAACTCTCTGAGGCACAGGAAGCCAGTGTAAAGACTTCAGAACTTTCTTGGTCTTAGTGAGAACTCTAGCAGCAGCGTTCTGAATCAGCTGCAGCTGTCTGATTTTTTAAGGAGACCTGTAAAGACACCGTTACAGTAGTCAAGTCTACTGAAGATAAAAGCATGGACAAGTTTTTTCAAGTCCTGCTGAGACATAAGTCCCCCTAACCCCCTGTTGTTTTTAACATTGTCGTTTGAAGCTGAGCGCTGACTTTTAATCGTTCCTCTTTTGCTCCAAAAACAACCACCTCAGTTTTTTCTTCATTTAATTTAAGAAAGTTCTGGCACATCCACTCGTTAATTTGTTCAATGCACTTAGTCAGTGTTTGTATAGGACTATAGTCTCCTGGCGATAAGGTTATGTAAATTAGTGTGTCGTCCGCATAACTGTGGTAACATATTTTGTTGTTTTCCATAATCTGAGCCAGTGGAAGCATGTAGATGTTAAACAGAAGAGGCCCCAGAACGGAGCCTTGGGGAACTCTGCACGTCATATTTGTATGCTCAGATGTATAATTACCTATAGATACAAAGTAGTCCCTATTCTTTAAATAGGATTTAAACCAGTTTAGGACTGAGCCAGAAAGGCCAACCCAGTTTTCCAATCGGTCTAGTAATATGTCATGGTCGACCGTGTCAAATGCAGCACTGAGATCAAGTAATACTAAGACTGCAGTTTTGCCACTATCTGTGTTTAAGTGGATGTCATTAAATACTTTAACAAGAGCTGTCTCAGTGCTGTGGTGTGGTCGAAAACCCGACTGGAAGGCATCAAAACCATTGTTTAGTGACAAGAAAAGGTTGAGTTGTTGAAAAAACGCTTTTTCAATGATTTTACTTAAGAATGGAAGGTTAGATATCGGCCTATAGTTGCTCAGTAGTGCCGTGTCTAGATTGTTCTTTTTTAAAAGTGGCTTGATGACTGCAGTTTTCAGGGCCTTTGGGAAGATACCTGAGAGTAGAGACGTGTTTACAATCTGTAAAAGATCAGAAGACATACAATTTGAAAAGGCCTGTTGGTAGAATATCAAGGCAACAGGAGGAGGTTTTCAGATGTTGTATAATGTCCTCCAGGTTTTTATGGTTGATCATATGAAATTGTGTGATATTGGAATTTGTTGTGCCTGGACAGTGTGGCAACACATATCCCTTACTTGATATGGAGGCACTGATTTTCTGAATTTTGTCTTTGAAAAAGGAGGCAAAATCATTGCAGGCCTTGGTAGATAAAGGTTCAGATGCTACTGGTACTGGAGGGTTTGTTAACCTATCAACAGTAGCAAACAGAGCACGTGAATTATTATTGTTTCTGGTTATAATGCCAGAGAAAAAGGACCACCTAGCATTCCTCAGTTCCAAATTATAAATGTGAAGTCTGTCTTTATAGGTGTTATAGTGGACCTGGAGATTAGTTTTTCACCACCTGCATTCAGCTTTTCGACACTTTTTTCTGTTCTTACCCGTATTACATTTCTACATGGAGATCTTTTCTTACTAGAGACAGCTTTGACCTTAGTGGGAGCAATGGCATCAATAACATTTGTAATTTTAAAATTGAAATTATCAACAAGCTCATTGACTGAGACCCCAGAGAGGGCGGTTGTGGAGGAGAAAAGCTGAATGAATGTTTCACTGGTGTTTTCAGTGATATACCGTTTTCTGATTACCTTAGTTTGGACACTTTTGGGCACCGAGATAGTGCCGTTAAAGAAAACACATGAATGATCAGAGAGAGCAACGTCAGTCACCACAACCTTGGAAATGTTCAAACCCTTGGAGATAATCAAGTCCAGAGTGTGCCCCTTATTGTGTGTGGGTTCCGTCACATGCTGAGTCAGTCCATAGTTCTCAAAAACAACACAGTTCTTTGGTCCCTCTATCCTGCGGGTTGTCCACAGAATTAAAAGGCAGCATGAATCTACGATTGATACTACGATTCACCATGGTAACAACCACAAACAAACTGTTCGGCGGAAATACTCATGAGCACATACAGCGCGTTTGAACATGTATTTAGTTTAAAAAAAGCATCACAGCAGCTGCTGTAAAATAGCGAGAATTGGTGTGGGAGAGAATTGCTGCTCGAGTCAATGCATAAGCTCTAATATCGTGTATTAATTTCATATTTATTCACAGATAACCTATAGTATTACTGGTGAAAACTGGAATGGTAGTAGGCTACACCTATAACCATAATTTCATCTAGGTGTAATCCTGTGGGCGAAAAAGTAAACTACTACTAATCCCATTCTGAGGTTGCAGCACCATCATTAACAAAATTATGATTTACAATAATTTATTTGTTTTAGCTACAGTGAGGCATCTTTTATTCTGTACTTTCTTTGATTGCACTCGCACATGCGCAGTAGCTCAGATCGTAGATCATGTCAGTTAGCTCCATAGACAGTAAAAGAAAGGTTGTTTCTCCAAATTTGGTCAGTTACAAGGCAGGATTAGCCGGGAGACTTCTTCTAAAGGAGGGCACACATGGAAGTACTTCTTTTGTAGATTATGGTGAACTTGTGTGTGTTGTAGCAGTGCTTTGCCATTGAGAACGAGGTAGCATGCTAGCGGTAGCATGCTAGCGGTAGCATGCTAACGGTTGTGGTTAGCCCGTCGTTTCGGCTAGTGAAGAAAGTCCTGCAGATTTTGAACAGCTCACCCAGAGACTGAAGGCAGGACACATTCAGAAACCGTATCTCACTCAGAATGACATGGGTGGATTTTTTACAAAGTTTGAAATAACACCCCAAATCCCAGAAAAAGTGATTTTTTCATAATATGGGCACTTTAAATTCAATGTTTGATGTGAATCGTGATTATACCCAAGGCTGAAATGTCAGCATTAGGGAGTAGTACAACATGTTCAAAGACAGTGGCAAAACATAATTCATTCATTGACTGGCGTAGCTGTGGGCAAGATACTAAAGCCAGTGTGTGAATGTGTGTATGAATGGGCTGAATGTTACCTGTAGTGTAAAGCGCTTTGAGTAGCTGTAAAGACTAGAATATGCAGTCCATTTACCACTTGTGATAACATCACAGACACAAACGTAACTGTCATTTGTCTCTGGGTTTATCTTATTTCTTCTGATAAGGTATAATATATGATATTTGTTTTTCAGTTTAATAAGGCTCTTAATGTACTTGTTTGTTGGTCCATCTGTGTATTTTTATATTTCTTCTTCATGCTATTAAATTTGATTTCTTTTTCATTACTGATGGGGGAGTTGGCATTTTCATAATTACCGCCTGTGACAGAAAACACATCTGCTTATAGTAAAATAGCAAAACAACCTCTGATTGCATCAGATATTCTGCATTCAACACTGACATGATCAGTGTGCTCTGCAATTACTGTCTCACTTACAATTCCATGGAAAATAGTGATAGATCCTGTGTGACACCAGCAGCATGCCAACATCACTTCTAAATCCCAGTCGCTGTATCCGCCCCCAACAGAAGCTCAACCTGACACTGTGAGCTAAATCTACTTTAAATTTAAATTCAAATGTTATACAGTCAGTAGAAGTACAGTAGAAGTTATGAAGAATGACTTCATCCTTGACTGTTTGTTCCTTTCTCTCTTGACCATCTCACCACGGTACAGTCTGCTCTCAATGACCATGTACACTCAACAACACGGATTGCAACTAGAATGCAGACCTTGGATGTGGATTAAATTTAGATTAACGAATAGTGACCATGAGATGTAGTGAGTGGGATGTTTACAGTGTAAAAATCAACTTGTATCTGCTCTTAACGATTTCATGAAGACTATTTATAAATGACCTTAAACTAGGGATACTAGGCCTTTTTTTGGCACTTTGCAGATGCTCTGTTTTATTTGCCTCATAACCAATAAAGTTAATTAAATAAAAAGCATTCTACTTTGGCTTGGCTACAGCTCTGTGTCTGTCCCTCTGCTTCAGTTTCTCTCACCACTGAGTTCATGTCCCGCCCACAACGCTATCTGACTCTCTGTTACTGGGTATTATGTTGAAAGTTTCTAATGTATTACAGCATTTCTTAAAGTATTTAAACAAAGTTTGTGTTGGAGTTTGTAACATTCCAAAATCTTAATTGTTACTTAAAGATTTTCATTTTCACTGTAAATGCATATTGGTTCCAAATATCGGTTATCATTTTCATTAACTACTAATAATCGGTATTGGCCCTGAAAAAACAGTATCGGTCAACACCCCTTGTTGTAAAATTACATCGTTACCTTTAGCCATCCATAAAAACAATCTGTTATATTTTATCTTATTTTTTTACCACATTTACATAGTCATTGGGTCCTATTGTTCAGTCTTACAATGCTATTGGATCGTACATTTGTTTAGAAGTCCCGCCTTATGGCCACGAGCTCACACAACCTCTCATGGTTTCCTTCGAACAACATCTCTTTGTTTCATTGGACTGGATTCATCAGATTCAAGTAAGTAAAATGTCTTTTATATTTTTTTTGGTTGTTATTATAATGTCTAGAGCATGTACATATGTAGTTATGGTAGAATAGATGCATACAATTTCATTTAGAGCTTGTTATATATTTGTTGCAATTATACAACAATGGGTTGGTGTGGTAGTCAAAATAGCAGGCTTGTTGCAGTGTGCTCCACTACACCACTGCCTGAAACAGAGTATTTTCTTTATACATGGACGGTATACATTCTACCCTTGTGTTGTGTTCTGGTCAAATATGACTGATTTAAAAGTTTTATCTCTAAAAACATTTAGTTAATTTGATCAGACTGACCTAAAAGTCCAGAGGATATCAACAGACAATTCAGTTCTGGGAAAGGTGAAAATGTTCCTGAATGTGGGGTGTGGATGTAAGTGGGGGTGTGCATGTTTTCCTTTTAGTATGACAATTAGAGAGCATAACAAGAAGTATTGTTATGTCAAGGCAGTATTGTGTGACTAAATGGCTGGTGATTGGGATGCATGTTTCATTTAGCATGATAAGTAGAGAGCATGGCTAAGCCATTTACATTTACATTTAGGGCATTTAGCAGATGCTTTATGTGGGAACAGCCAGGCAGGTGCGCCTACCCAACTGTAACCTTGAAGACGAGAAGAACTTGAAGAAAAAGGGGAGAGGAAGCTATGACGTCAGAGTGGAGGGGAATCACAACATCTGTGCTGTCAAATGGTATGACAACATGGCCGTCACACTGAACCTGTGCAGAAGATTCAACGCTGGGACAAAGCCAACAGAGCCTACACTGACGCTGAGAGACCTTACATTGTTGGTGCTTACAACAAGTACATGGGAGTGAAGAAGTTGCTAGAAACCTAGATTTATATTGTGTTAGTTTATTTTAATAAATGACTTCATAAAAAATATGACTAATGTGTGATTATTATTAATTATTATAATTAATTAATTCTTCTTATTATTATTATTATATACTTTTTATTGGGCTAAGTAAGCAATCAAACCTGCAAATGAACCCTTAGTTGTTCTTAATTGTTGTTCAGACGTGAGTACAAATACAGAATTTCTGCTCCCAACTTTGCCTAATGTTGCAGTATTACAACATTTCTCTAAAAACTTACATAAACATTTATAAAAAAAAAACTTTCATTTCTGCATCAAAGGCCTCCTACAACAACATCTGAAAGGTGAAATCATTTTTTTTTAGGTTTTTCTATACTTGGGGTCATACAGGGTACATATATTTTTGCATTACATTTCTTGTTTCTTGTCGGTTGACATAAATGCATATATATATATATATATATATATATATATATATATATATATATATATATATATATATATATATATATATATATCTGCAGTAAGCTGAAATTGGTTGATCATTTCACCCACAAACTACTAGTTTGAACTAGCTTTTCTGAATGGCCAGAGAGGGAGCAAAGTAACAAAGCAGGCTTTCACTTTCCTCAAGGGCATTCAGGTGTCACACTCATTTATACTGTACATACAAAAACTCATGGAAGTAGATGGGTGGATAAAAAATGTAAACCTTGCCTGCTTCCAAACCTACACACACCTGACCATAAAGTGGGCGTGATTATCAGATTGTCTGTTTTGGAAAGTTACACATTTCCCAACAATTGTGACATCAGACAGGTGTGAAGGGTATAAGTTTCAGACGGTGTTTGATAATCCAATAAGCACTTTGTTTAAAGCCCACATATGCTTCCACATACTGACTTTGTTATAGCATCCTAAAATCCCTAAATTATCTTTAAACGCAGCATTTTGAAACCAGCTCAGAACCAAGCACCAACCTGAATGTTGAATAAATAAATAAGCCGATGTGGGGGATAGCGTTTCAAAGTAGTGTAGCAAGAGGTGAGGAATGTAGGAGATGGTAATGTGTGGCACAGAGATAACTGCTCTCCTCTCATCTCTTCATCTGTGAAAGACTCCTGTACTGTTTGAGATGGAGGCTTCTCACCTTATCTACCACCTGTGTCTGTGTATATTATTTCACTACCTTTCATCCTTTGAGTGGCCTTGACTTATAAATCTTTATTCCGTTTTTACCGAATATCTCTACAATTTCATTCTGCATCTACAGGAACTCAGATGTTGGTGAACGGTCTGGCACATTTGGGTAAGGTAGCATATTCCTGCAAACATTTATACAACAGCTGACAGGATGGTCTGCACCACAGCTGAACTACACACACATCTCTCTCTCTCTCTCTCTATATATATATATATATATATATATATATATATATATATATATATATCTATATATATAGATATATATATATATATATATATATATATATATATATATATATATAAGATGGGTCTGTTTTCAAAGCTTTGGCGATTATTTGTTACATCTTAGTCTGGACCGACGGAAGTACATTTCCAGGATGACTGCCTGATGTCTCACCTTGCACTTGTGTTGACGTTCTCAAAATCATTTCGCTACGGGAAACAACAACCTTTGAGCTAGCAAGCTATATGCTCAGGTTTTGAAAAAAACGTGGATTGTGAAACAAGGCAGGTCTGCTTGGTTCTTTTGGGGAATGATTTACAAAGAATATGTTTAGGGCATTTCCTCTCTAACTGGGACGTTTTGGGACTGATTGGTGGGATTGCTGTGGACCAAGTACACAGAGATACACTGGTAAGAGCCAATGAGGTTTAACCATGTATCCAGCTATTTTAAATAGCTCACGTTACTGTATTCTGTCAACAGTTAACTTAATTTAATGTATTGTATGTAGCCTTTTAATGTTCCACCAAAATTCCTTCCTGAGCGTTTCCTCCTATCCCAGAATGTATGTGTGGTGTAGCTAGACCTTACTCCACAGTGCTGTGGAGATAAAGCTGGCAGTTAAGACTTTTTACATTCACTCATCAGTTTAATCTGGCAAGAGCACAGGCAAACAATCTGACAAGCCGATTTTAACAAATGCACAATTTAATCATGATTATTTTTTCAGTTATAACCATCTATTACATTATAAACTGTGCCTAAAATCTGGTATGTACTGTATATCACCAAAGTTAATAATTCAATTCAATTCAATTTTATTTATAGTATCAAATCATAACAGGAGTTATCTCAAGACACTTTACAGATAGAGTAGGTCTAGACCACACTCTATAATTTACAAAAAACCAACAAATCCCCCAAGAGCAAGCACTCAGTGCAACAGTGGCGAGGAAAAACTCCCTTTTAGGAAGAAACCTGGGACAGACCCAGGCTCTTGGTAGGTGGTGTCTGACGTGCCGTTGGGGTGTATCACAATATAGATAATGAAACTGTGACTAGAAATAGTGGTTGTAGTAGCGCAGGGAGCAGCACGGCATAGCAGGGTATTTCAGCAGAACCACGGCAACAGCTGGAACCATGATTTTGGTGCCATCCTAATCCCGGGATTTCATCCTGGGTGAAAAAGAAACAGAAAGACTCCGGGGAGCAAGCTCCCAGAGCTAGGTTAGTAACAAGCATTTCTGGGACAGAGAAGCAGGTGGGCCGGGCTAGGCAGATGCTGCAACTCCTCACTCCCTAACTATAAGCTAGGAATGACTTGCATCTGAAGTCAGGTTATATCTTAAGCCAAACAAAGCTTGTTGAATTGTTGAACAGTGTCTGAAACCCCCACACACCTTTGTGATGTCATACCTGGCGCCAATTATCCGACAATTATAGTAACTTTTGAAAACAGGTAATCATGACCAAAACCATAGAAATACTGCCCAGGCTGTAAAACACTGCATGTGCTTATTGCTGCTGAGAAAATGTGTGCTGCTGTGCAAATACTTTGACACCACTGGACACCTTATGGATATTGTCTCGGTGAAATGCTTGCTGGGAATGTTTATGAAGCCCTATAATTAGCTCCTGGCTACAGTATCTGTAAGTAGTACTGCTATCAGTAGGCTGCAGCTGCAGGAGCACACTGGGCTTAGAAACCAACAAAGAAGGTTTCCTCTGACATGAGCACAAACAAAACAAGGCTTCATTAGAACAGCTGAGGACATTCAAATGAAATGTTGATTTATTTATGCATATTGTATTCATTTACACTTCACACTCCTTCATTTAGACTGAATCACTTTATTACAGTTTCCAAGTCAATCATGTATATGTCTATCCTGTCTGCAGAAACCTCAGCTCTCAGGACTCTTAGTTAAGGTCTTTTGTGCTCTGGTGGACACCAGCTACATTCTTTTCTTTTAATGTTGGTAAGCATTTGCCATTGTGGCTATTAGTGAGCTTTAGAGGAGTATTTTTCATCTCTGGGCAGAGCCATGCAGACAGACCCATTGCTACAAACTACAAAAAAATTTGGCGTGCATGTGATATATCTTGGCAGCCCCATTTTGTTTGTATTCATTTCAAACAATATTGTGGAACACAGTTTGGGCACATATTGATAAATCACTTTACTGTATGTGGCTGCTGTTACATTATGATGCTTAAAGTTCACAACATTGTCACATTACCTTGTTACCGGCTGCTGGTGTTGCTTTTACCTTGTGAGTACACACGGTAAAACACGTTGTGTGGTTTTGAGTACTTGCCAGTAGTCAGTCTGTCTGTCTGTCTGTGTGTCAACACAGTCAGTCTGGGACAGTCTATGGGGTGGATGGGTGGCAGACGGTGTGGGGGTGCAGTGGGGGTGTTGAACAAAACTAGGATGTTTTCATCAGTTTCAATCAGTTTGTCCGCTCCACACACTGTATCTGGTCGGCAAGCGTGCACTGTGCCTCCTGCGCGTTAGCCTGCGTTGGGATGTAAACACTGACTGTATTCATCAAAGTAATTGCTGACGTCTTAGAACACAATGGCATCACTAAAAAGAAGCACTCATTGCACAAGAAAACTGAGCACACAGCTGCAGTAAGCACAGCAGGTCAAAGCTGAAGCAGAAATTGAGTCTGTATAGGGTTCCTCCTCCAGGGAGAATGTATCTTCTCAGAAAATTTCAGACCAATCTGCCTGTTAGATTATGAGATATCTTGTGAGCAATTTTGACATTTTGGCACTAAAGGAAAGCTCAGGTGGTCACCAAAATGCTGAAACTATTCAGGGCAGATTTCATGGTGATCTGACTAGTGGTTCTGGGGATATCTTGCTCTGTACCAAAGTGTCTTCTCTGTGTTTGCAGGTGATGAGCATCCTGAGTAACCCCAGCGGTGTTTCCTCACAGCCACAACACGACTTCTCCATCTCACCGCTCCATAGTGCCTTGGACTCCTCTCCATCCAACGCCATCTCAGCCAGCTGCAGCCAGCGTTCAGCTGAGGCCTCCATTAAGACGGTGGACAGCCTTCCATCATCTCAGTCCTACTGCCCCCCAACATACAGCGCCACCAGCTACAGCATGGACCCAGCTATGGCTGCTGCCGGCTACCAGTACAGTCAGTATGGCCAGAGTAAGTCTGACACCTTCTACTTCAGACTAAACAAACAGCAGCATTGTGATATACGACTCTCTATTACTTACTGATATTGCACAATTATAGCACTCAGTGAATGACTAGTGTTGTAGTGGTTTAACTGAATTTCCATATTTATTCACGGACAGTGGATTGTTCCTTATTCCACCATACACTGTCAAAAATTATGTGACTTTGTTTTTACCTTTAGGGGTCCAACAGCCAACATGCATTTTACATTATTCTTAAAAAACATTGTTTATACATTGATAAACAATGTTTTTTAAGAATAATGTAAAACGCATCAATGTAGCATAACATTATATATTGAACAATAGATTTCCGACTTTCCTTCTTTTTCTGTTTTAAGTCACACTTCCCTTAAAATGTTCAAATGTTTCTAAAGTTAACAACTGATATAACTTATCATCAATACAGCTAACTTAGCTAACTAGCTAATGGCAGCTAACTACAGTTAGCAGCATTTAGCAGGTACTTTAGCAACTTGTAGCCTAAAGTCATCTGTCGAAAACACAGTAAATTATCTCGGTACTGTATTCACTGTCATCAAAACTTTTATGACATATTAATGACAAGTCCAACTGGTTACATTTTACTTGAGGTTAAGGAAAATATTCACACAATTGTAATAGTTTCATGATAGCCAATGTCAAAACGTACCACTTGATGACATTTTAATGTGATGTCAACACATGAAGCTAAATTGTTTCTTTAAGTTTGATAATTAGGCCTGTTATGACACATTTATGACATAATATCTTGTCTTGCTTAATGTAAGTTGTCAAAACACAGCTCAAACAATGCTAACTTTGCATTAAAAGTTTCATAATTTACTGAATGACATTTAGGGACAGTATAGTCATAAACACTTATAAAGACTCACATGACATTACAGGTGTAATGTCATGGTTATGACAGTGTCATGTCAATCTTATGCACACCCCTTCAAATAAAGTGTTACCACTGCTTTTGCAGCATTGCTATTATGATGGAGGATTTGCACCGTAATATTTTTATTTGTAATCTTCTGCATGTGTGTGTGCTGCTGTGCGTCCCTGTGTGTGTAACAAGCATAGTGTGCACGTGCTGTGCGTAACCCTCGGAGCATTTTACTAATGCGCTGTTAAAATAACAATGAAATCCTGCGTTATTGACTTTAAACCAGGTTTTTGTTGGTCAATGGCGTGATCACTCGCTGCTGCCTCAAGATAACAATATGCCCAGAATTTTCCTGAACACACCTCCCTGTAAGACCAGCACTCACATGGACGCACAGATGGTCTCAGGTGCATTTGCTATTTAAACAACGCGGGCTCTGGACAGTCTTAAAGCCCCAGTGTGTAACATTTGTAGTTGTTTATTATCAAAATCTGTATTGCCCTTCACAAACTTGTCCTTTTTTATGAATATTGACCACCACCATCAATTAAAAGTATTCCTATTGGCTTGAAATTTTACGCTTACATGAACTGGGGTAGAACTGGGCCATAGCCATGCGCCATCTTGAACTACGGTAGCCCGTAAGGACATACAGGCGATACTGCTCCGCATTTTGCGCTTTTCACTCAGTGGCACTGACTGTGACCGACTGTTTTCTTTAACTGTCTATGACTGTGACGTATGCCAGGGAGGGAGGGGGGAGAAGATTACTTGTGACTCACCGCCGGCAGATTTGAAAGCCTGTTGCGTCTATTATCGAGGACATGTAACTGAGTCGCCGAGGAAATTAAAATGACAACACGACAGACAAAGCAACGCGACCAAAGTTAATATTGTTGTGGCTTTTCCAAGATGGAAAGAGCTGATGAGGAGCAAGGATTTTAAAAGGGACGCCGAAGTTGCTGCTTTCTTCTCAACAGGTAATTCTGCCTATTTGTGTAAAAGTTTTATAGTGTCTACTTGCTTGGCTAACTATAGCATGGTTGTGCATAACACTAGAATGATGTCTAGGATACTTTTCCTCACGTCAATGATGAAAAAGGATTGTCTACCTTGTAACATAAACGTAATAATATGTGCCGTGATTTCCCTGGCAGACAACTCACGTCATGGATCTGTAACACAGACTAGCTACTAGAACAGCTGCGTGGAAACGATGGAGACACTAAGAGATCATTTCAGTTTCATTGACATTGTTCATGCTGCTCAGAGAAATATATTAAAAACACAAACCTCCGTTGCTTCTCTCCTACACTGTAAACATCGCCTTACACTATTAATCTGGTACAATATACAGAATAACAATAGCACTGATACTTTACTAACATTAGCTTGCATATGTTTGGGAACCTGATAGCTGGTGTTAGCAATGAAATGGTATCAAAATAACGTCAAACTATTATTACACTGCAAGGGACACTCACGGACGGATGTCGCTAATTTCGGGTTCGGCCACCGTAGGAGTTAGAACGCACTCGGAATGGTGGGGGTTACAAAGTGAAATTCAGTTGGTTGTCATATACAATTTCACCGCTAGATGGGAGAAATTCTTACACACTGGGGCTTTAAAATAGCAAAGATACTTGTATCGGGCTTTCCGCCACGCTGCGCCGGGTGCAAGATAGGGCCCAAAGTGTTTTTAATTTGCATATCAATGAAGTCACAAACTGTCTAGCCTCTGATTTTTTTAATATTACAGAATCTTTAAATTTAAAAAATGTTTCCAGTGCCACTCACATGGGTCATTACTCAGAATACAGCTAATCAGATTTCAGTTTTGCTGTGATATTAATTCTAATGTTAATGATGTAAAGCTTATAATGCAGTCTTTCAACGAGCATTGCTGCATGTTGTAGAACAGAGGCACCTGTAAAGGTTAGGACTAGGGCTATCTGCTACACTTCTCCGTGGATGACAGACGCTGGCTGTAGCCTGAGACGTAAGTGTCACAGGACAAAAGGATTATTGAAAGCCACTGGGCTAGAAGTGCACCGCCTGTATCTCAAAGATCTTTGTAATTCTTTTAATGTACTAGTGAAGGAAGCCTGGACTTCTTACTTTGCTAACTCAGCTTCTTCTTTGAAAATAAATCCTACAATTTTGTTACTATTAGACTGTTAGATACTATTCATGACATTGTTTCACTGCCGCTTTCTACATTACCATGTTTCTCCACAGATTATTGTAAAAAAAGTTCCTTACAACCTCTGTTGATAAGGTAACGACTATTAGGTCCAGAATTCATCCTGGGACTCGCCCCCCCCAACTCTCGCCCCCTCTTTATCTCTTGTGTTCTGTTTATTTTTTATTTTTTTTAACCAGTCAGGTTACAGGATCTGATGGATTGGATTAGGATAATGATGCTATCGTCTTGCTCTCTGGATGTAATACCATCTTCATTTTTTTTAAGTTTTACCAATTAATGACCCAAGCTATTGTTTGTTATACTGTAAACTGTAATGTTAACCTTTGTATTTCCAAGTATGTATTTTTTTCTATGATGGTAAAACCATAATTGCGGTTTCTTTCAACTTGAAAAGGAATTGGTTAGGAAAAGATTGCAGTTACATTAACTGTTGGATTGTAACAGAGTGCAAACTGCTGTCTCCCACATGAAAGGCAGATGCGTTGCACACCCATCCACTACCCAATCTCTGCACTGATACTGTATTGGCACTGAACATAAATTATGCATGCCAGCTTTGTCCAATATAAATGTTATTGTTAGGGAAATTATATTGCTGTATTTGCCCATTTTATGTAAGCCTAATTGCTACCAACCCTATAAGAATGTCAACATTAGACTATTCTGCAAAACCCTGGATTACTTCCAATAATAATGGCTTTATTTATAATGCACCTAATTTATATAGCACCTTTCAAAACCGGATTATGTAATATATATATATATATATATATATATATATATATATATATATATATACACACACAGTCCCTGACAAAAGTCTTTGTCGCTTATCTATTTTGTAGAAACACCTGCTATTAACCTGACTTTTAATTAATCAATTGGTGTTAGAAATAGCTCATATGAAAAGCTAAAACCCTCCCAAATGATGTTTAATGCACTGAAATAAATTAGTTTCACTGAAAAAAGATTTATCATTTAATCAAGACAGAAAGGTCAAATTTTGGCAAGACAAGTTTTGTCGCCTATACAGAAATTGAACAAATTTACTGCAAATACAAAAATATGTCAACAAATTAAAGGAGAATTCCGGTCGATTTCAACCCGTAGCTCTGTTGTTTGTAAATTTGTAGTGCTGTCAGTAGCGAAAAAAACGAAACCAATCGGTGCTGCCTACACCGTGTTATCCCCCTACTCGCTCTAGCACCTAACAGGCATAAACCGGGCAAGTTTTAAACGTGTTTTTAGCCTCTAAACATGCTCGAAATATCATTACAAGTGCCTACCCATGTGCAGTTATTCCTTCCGAGGGAACACAATGAATCTGACTGCAGTAGATGTGACAGAAAGGCAGAAAAGTTGTGTTAATCCATACCTCTGGTTATTTCCTGATTTCTGCTTGAAGACCACATGAATCGATTGCCGAACTCATACAATCCAATAGTCCAAAACGTATTTTTTCCACAAAAAAACGATTTGCCGTGGTTAAGTCCTTACTAATGACTATAGCAACATGCTGTAACCTGACACCACTCTGCGGCCACAGAGAGTTCAAAAGTTCAAGAGCTATCGCGCATGGCAGGTCGCTAGGCAACAGACACACAGAGTCAGCTGAGAGAGAGAGAGAGAGAGAGAGAGAGAGAGAGAGAGAAGCAAACGGAGCTTTCGGATGATTACGACGTTGTGTCAGTGTTTTTAGTATATAGATAGTACATCTCAATCCGATGGGGAACACATGGAGGAGGTTTTTGAGTTTATTGTGTCTAGTTGTGATATTGCAATTTCGTTTTTGTTGTTATTTAAGTAAAGACACAAAAGCACAAATGTAATGTGTACTGTTATATTATAAAACCACTGATAACAGACAGGTGTTAGCAATATATTATAGAACTGTACAATTTACTTATTCAACTTTACTTGTACAATATAGAACTGTCCAATTACTTTGTTTATTCCTAGTATAATGACAATACAAAGTTTTACTAGAAATTATGTTATTAGACTCAGAAAATGTCCTCTGCCTCTTTGAACTTCCAGTTGGGGGGAGAGGGGGGGGGGGGGGGGGGGGTACTCTTGTTTGATCGCTGCTACAACACAGCTAGGCATGTTGTTCTGGTGCCACGGCCAAGGCGGTCTCCTCTCAGAACCCACTCCAGAATCACCCGGTAGGCCACAAGTCTGCATTGGCTGGGCCTGGGGGGAGGCTGAGCTTTGGTTATTTCACTAGCTAGCGAAGCTGCACATCTATTTACAATAAATAATAATACATTTCATTTATAGAGAGCTTTTCATGGTACTCAAAAGACACTTTATAGTAAAAACCAGCACACACTTTATGTCACATTACAAATAGAAAAGCAATAAAAGCAACACATACAACAATCATATTTAGAAGCAATTAAAAACAATAAAAACGGTAGCTAAGCTAATCTGAAGAGGTGTGTTTTGATTAGTGTTTTGAATGTGTATTTAAAACTGAAAGCAAATGTAGCTAAGCTAGGACAGACGCACTAAAGCCTGTTGTACTCACTCAATAGACAGCTGGCCGTCAGGTCCGTCCGGTTTAGGACGCTTCTTCCAATTTATGTTTGGGACAAAAAAAAACGCTTCCAAAACATCCTTATAGATCAGATGGGGAAACCTCTGTGTATGGGTGAAAGCATGTCCGTTATCTGTTTGAGTTCCCATTGCTTACAACACAGGCTTTCTTCCTCCGTCGTCATTGCGATACAGTATCCACAGGACAGAAGGACCAACAGCAGCGTCCTGCTCCTCTGTTTGTGCCCTTCTCTCGACAAGATATTGTGCCAATAACTCTTCATCTGTAGCTATATTCAGGTTTGAATAGATAACCCTGACCATCGAACTCCAAAACCTCCTCCGTGTGTACCCCATCGGATTGAGATGTACTATCTATATACTTAAAACACTGACACAACGTCGTAATCATCCGAAAGCTCCGTTTGCTTCTCTCTCTCTCTCTCTCTCTCTCTCTCTCTCAGCTGACTCTGTGTGTCTGTTGCCTAGCGACCTGCGCATGCGCGATAGCTCTTGAACTTTTGAACTCTCTGTTGCCGCAGAGTGGTGTCAGGTTACAGCATGTTGCTATAGTCATTAGTAAGGACTTAACCACGGCAAATCGTTTTTTTGTGGAAAAAATACGTTTTGGACTATTGGGTTGTATGAGTTCGGCAATCGATTCATGTGGTCTTCAACCAGACATCAGTAAATAACCAGAGGTATGGATTAACACAACTTTTCTGCCTTTCTGTCACATCTACTGCCGTCAGATTCGCTGTGTTCCCTCGGAAGGAATAACTGCACATGGGTAAGACCGAGTAATGATATTTTGAGCATGTTTAGAGGCTAAAAACACGTTTAAAACTTGCCCGGTTTATGCCTGTTAGGTGTTAGAGCGAGTAGGGGGATAACACGGTGTAGGCAGCACCGATTGGTTTCGTTTTTTTCGCTACTGACAGCACTACAAATTTACAAACAACAGAGCTACGGGTTGAAATCGACCGGAATTCTCCTTTAAGTAGTGGTGCTGTGAGATCAAAATTTAATATCTTGTATGACTTCCATGAGCTTGAAGGACTGCATCCATGCGGTTTGGCAAGGATTCATACATTTTATTGATGAAGTCATCAGGAATAGCAAAGAAAGCAGTCTTGCATGCCTCTCAGAGTTCATCAATATTCTTTGGTTTCGTCGTTCATGCTTCCTCTATCATCCTACCCCACATATGCTCAATGATGTTCATGTCTGGTGACTGGTCTGGCCAATCCTGGAGCATCTTCGTCTTCTTCGCCTTGAGGAACTTTGATGTGGAGATGGAAGTATGTGATGGAGCACCATCCTGCTGCAGGATTTGGCCTCTTTTATGGTTGGGAATACAAGATTTCTTGGTATTTTAGACTATTGATGTTGCCTTCCACCCTGCAGATCTCTCGCACACCCCCATACTGGATGTAACCCCAGACCATGATTTTTCCGCCACCAAACTTTACTGTTTTCTGGGTGAATCTCGGATCCATGCGGGCTCCAGTAGGTCTGCTGCAATATTTGCGGCGTCTGTGGTGTAATTCAACAGAAGTTTCATCTGAAAAATCCACCTTCTTCCACTTTTCCAGCGTCCATCCTTTTAGCAGGCTGTGGGCCTTGGCAAATGCGACACGGTTTTTCAATTGTCTTTTGTTTAGTGCTGGCTTCTGGTCACTGATTCGACCATGGAGGCCATTTCGAGACAGAATCCGACAAACTGTTCTGGTTGACACAGGGACTTCAGGTGACCAGGTCTCGTGGAGCTCTGCTGCAGTGGAAAATGGGCTGGCCTTGGATTTTCGAGCCAACAAACTGTCCTCTCGAGCAGTTGTCTTGCGGGGTCTGCCTGACCTGGGCTTGTCAAACACGTCTCCAGTGTCTTCAAATGTTTTTTTTTATCCTCTGTACTTGACGCTGAGACACATTGAAGGCGTCTGCCACATCAGCAGTGGATCTGGTCTTTAGCCTCTTGATAATCAAAACTTTAGTCTCAGGGTGAATCTTAGGCATGTTTGCAGAGGTCTAGTTGCAGTTGTCTAGTGTACTGGGGTTGTTTTTATACACACCTGAGACCTAATTGATCCATTATTAGTCACAGGTGAAGCTCATATGACAAGGCGACAACACTTATGTCTTTGGAAAAATTGACTCAATGGGCTTTACCAAGCTGTGAATATTAGAATACTTTTTGACAGTTTCGTTTTGCACTGAAACATTATTACTAAAGCTGTTGGGATTAAAATTAGCCATTTCTTGTACAAACATCTTGATTAGAAATATATTTCAGCGGCACTTCAGGTCAATTTGTACACAAGCGACAAGACTTTTGTCAGGGACTGTATATATATATATATATATATATATATATATATATATATATATATATATATATATATATATATATATATATGTGTATATATATATATATATATATATATATGTGTATATATATATATATATATATATATATATATATATATATATATATATATATATATATATATTCCCTCCCACCCTCCATAAAAAGAAACACATCAAATGTTACAGCAATAAGACTCAGGTTATATATTAAAAAACATGTCATCTCTGATGCTATAACTGATCCTCTTTGATGTGACATTTGTGGTTTGGCTGTGGCCCTTCACCCCCCCTTCCCCTTCCTGCATACAGATACTTCAGACATTTGACTCTTCTCTTGTTCTATGCAGGAAGCTCCTGACAGATTAAAGTACATACTGTCAAAATAGTTGAGGCGTGTGTGCACCTATGTTTATGCATGTGTGTTAGTGTGTATTATCAGACAGGTTCAATCTTGGAGGCAGAGGACTCTCAGTGTGACTGCTCGACAGGGATTTAAGGTATAAAGCTGGTTGACAGAAAAAACAGCTTCCTTCAGAGGACCTCACTAAACCCTTGTGAAACACACACACACACACACACACACACACACACACACACACACACACACACACACACACACACACACACACACACACACACACACACACACACACACACACACACACAGCTCCCCCTCTTACTGTCTGGGTGACTGGCATCTTGGCAGACAGACCTGCCCACCCATAGGTGCTCTTCTTTCTGTTATTCCTCAGTACAGAGTGACAGTTTCCTTGTCTGTGCACGCTAGCATCTTAACTGGCATGCCTTACTTAACTCCCCCTATTTGCCCAACACACACCCATGCACTCACAAACACACTTTGTCACATCCCATCTGCTGTCAGCCCTCCTCTCTCCTGGCCTATAAAAGAGAAGTTATCAGCAGCTGAACCAGGGAGGTGCAGCATCCACCACTCAGACAGAAAAATATGCTGAGCATTAATGCCAGCTTTACAAGGACCACAGTTATTCTACCTGCCTCTCTGTCTTTCTGTCTGTGGAGCCAAACTGTTGGCTCCTTTTGTCTGTCTGTCAAACATATTCTCACTCTTGTCGGTCAGTATGATTAGACATTAAAAAAACAAAACAATTCTGCAGCAATATAATGCATGTTTGAGTGGTGATATTCAATATTTTTTCTTCTTGTCAACAAATCTCACGTGCAGTGCCAAACCAAGTATTGTGTGTGTGTATCACATAACGTATTTGTCTTATACCCACAGTATAAAGTCATGAAATTGAATTACTGTATTTAAACCTATCCTAAGAATTAGGAGCAGTGGACAGCTATACATACAGCAGCCGGGGTGCAACTTGGGGTTCAGTGTCTTGCTCAGGGACACTTTGACATGTGGTAGGAGGAGCCTGGGATTGAACTGCCAATCTTATGGTTGACTCTACCCCCGAGCTACAAGCCACCTGTGGGGCCAGTCAATTTTTCTGTCAGTTGGGAGTTTAACCAGTTAAATGACATGGAATGGAAAACCAACTCCTATTTGACAACAGCATAAATGTGAGCAGTGCTAGCTGTGACATCCATAAAAAGGACTATTCCTGCAGGTTATGACACTACAAGCGTCATTCTACAATGACTATGATCAGACCTGTAAATGGAAATCAGTGGAAATTGCAAAAATGCTGAACAAATGTCCAAAGCTTAAAGGGGCATTGCACTGAATTTACATCTAGCCATCATGAGCTCTACTCTGTATAACAGTATAACAGTTGTGTACTGTCGTCTATGGCTCTGGACAAGCTCTGTCAAATGATGTCATAGCGATGTCATAGTAATGTCATCATCACATGAGCTTGGGCTCAGAGACTACACATGTATAACTGAAAGCCTGCATTACAAACTGGAAATGAGGAATTTAAAGAAGGTGGCAGGCTGTTGGCCAGGCAGAGAGGGCCTAATACAGGTTTTTTCGATTGCTTAGGCACTATTTTCTCAAAACACTACACACAATTAGTACAACCACACACACAATCAGCAGAACACCTCAGGCCCTTTGCAAAATGAAACACTCTTGCAAAAACTATACACTAATTTATAAAAAACATATTGTATTAGCATATGAAACACACACGTTCCATATGACTTAATTCTGTTTGAACCAGTTACACACTGCTGTTGCTAACCTAAAACACTTTTAGCAATTCTACTTTTCAGTGATTAGAGTACTGTAAATGAAGTACACAGAGAAAGTGCAAATATACAATACAGTAAGTTCACCAAACTCAGCAAACAACAGACAAACATAAAATACTGTATCCAGTACATGTTACAATTACAGGAAAAAACAACAAACAAACAAAAAAGATCTGAAAAAGTACAGAAACTACTAGACATTATCTCTTCACCTAGCTGGATCTGGCCAGAGAATTTCAGCAACATCATAGGCGATGTATCCTCATTGGCAAGACAACGTGGGAAGAACCGTCTTGAATGTGGAAGCCATCCTTGCACAGCTGCTAGTCAACCAGTTCACAGGCGTCCTCCATGGCCTGAATGAGTGGTACCTCTTCCTCTACCTCCTTCTCCTCCTCTGTGGATTCCCCCTTTCACCCTCCCTCTTCTTCTGACTCCTTTCATTTTGGTTGAAGGCAGGTGAACTTACCTACTGCATTTTTATAGTGCTTAAACCTGAATGGTGTTTACAATTAAGCAATCATGTGTTTACGCACCTGATGGCTCATAGGTGTGGTCATTTGACAGTCAGTGCTTTGGAAGGACGTGACATTACACTTCTGTGTTTAATGAATACAAGTGTGTTCAGTGTTTTGCAAATTACGGTGTGTATTTTTTTTTGCAAAAAGTGTGAGGCTGACATTGTGCTTATATTGGTGGACAGCTGGGCCAATGTTTTTCTCCTTGAGTGTAAGGTTTTGATAATTGTGTAATACTTTTGATTTAAGTGTGTAAGCAATCGGCAAAAACTGTAAAAAGACGCTATTGGTTGCATTATGGGAAATGTAGGACTGATTGTTTCTGAAGCTCAATTGATTGAAAATCACTATAGTGATCCTCTACAATACAAGTTAGTGCATGCAGCTTACCCTTCTGAGTCAGAGTCCCACAGTGGTCACACGGAGAGTAGGACAATAACTCAGATTTTGGTCATTGCTCCTTTTCAGCATGGTTCGCTCCGTTTTCTTCCTCATTTTCATTTCCATTGCAGTGAAAAGCATCCACATAAATGTTTTACTCAGTGTAACAACATACAACGTACAGTATGTATACATAACTCTATCAGTAAGTGTGTGTCCTGTCTCTGATCTCCTCCAGCGGCTGTGGATTACCTGGCCAAGAACGTGAGCCTGTCCAGTCAGCGCAGGATGAAGCTGGCCGACCACTCAGCTGTGCTGGGACTGCTGCAGGTCGAGACTGGCCAGGCCTATTAGCACTCACCGGACATGCAACATGACACCTGGTCACCAGCACAACCCACACCTCCTGCTACCATCCATAAAAAAACTCCCAGTGACTGTGTGTGTGTGTGTGTGTGTGTGTGTGTGTGTCAGTGTGTGTGTGTGTGTGTGTGTGTGTGTGTGTGTGTGTGTGAGTGTGTGTGTGTGTGTGTGTGTGTGTGTAGGGGGGGGGGGTTGTACATTGGGCTGATTTTATACTTTATTTTATGTAACTGTTTCTCCAGGGTTTAAGGATTGAATGATGCAGCTGTCCAAGCTTTAAACATTCCCAATGGGACTGACCAAAGCCACTGTTAGGAATATTGTTTTAGATTTGTTGTTCATATTGCACGACAGCCATAAACTGGTGATATAAACAATTACTATGTAAATCCTGAGCCAATCAATTTAGACTGGGTGACCTGCTATTTAACTTTGTGGAACTTTTTAATGTTTCTGAAACGGGTCCGATGCTCCTGCGAAGTCCCAAAATGATTACAGTAACACATTCTGGTCACAGATTTCAGTGTAACACCGGTAAAGCCTGTGTTAGTGAGTATGCAGGTAAAAGGTAGGAGATTTATATAGGCCTAATTGTATTTATCATTTTATTTCAGAAGTTATCTGTTATACTGGGGCAGTATCAGCCATAGCATGATTCTGTATGATATTCTGTCTGAGCAAAACATTGATCGCAATTATATGACCTCCCGGTAACGCTAACTCAGTAATACAGTGGGTAACACAGCACCAGCCGGCACGCGCTAGAAAAGATCTTTGAGACAGCAGGTGTGGTAAAAACAATACCGCTAGAATCAACACAAACCAAAAGTTCCTCATAGCTACTTTAAAATATTTTTACAAAAAAAAACTGCTCTTCTGTGGGTCAGCAAACAACAATTAATACATCCTGTAATGGTACATTCAGACTGAATGGCACTATAACTGGCGATATATCTAGGGGTATCTGGCCACAGACAGACAGACACACAGACATCTGTTGGCATCTATTGTGTCATTGAATTGATATGAAATACAATTGTTAACGCCAATAACTCCTTTGGCATTAATTCTGAACACACCTTATGGGAACACAGCCTGGTTACTCTGCTGAGTCACCTCCATGATCTAATATTGAGTTTTATTCATTGACATACGTTTCTGGTTGTGTCGTCAGACAACTGCACGTGTGATTTGATTACAGCTCAGGAATTTTAGCTCACATTTAAGTGTGGTGTACTTCTGACCTCTCACAGCATCACAGATGGGTGTTGAGAATTAAAACCGCTGGTGGTCAGCGGAAACAAGATTTTGAGCTGTTGTCTTTAAGAAATTGCCACCCAAATAAACAGATTGGTCCTGGCTTGATTTTAGTGTTCTAAATTCTAAAGATTTCTTTCACTTTGAGAAGAATTTAGTTTCAGGGCAACTCTAAAAACATTGTATTTTTTTTGTGAAAATATAGATACTGATTATCAGCACAAGATATTTGCAGTTAAAAAAAAGTGTCAGCCTTCAGGAACCCGTGTGTGTGTGTGTGTGTGTGTGTGTGTGTGTGTTTGTGCGTGTAAGTATGTGAGGGAGATAAAACACCTCTGTAGCAGACTGATATGGACTAATTCAACCATTCCTAAAGAGATGCCTCTGTTCTGACACTGCAGTCCCTCTTATCAACAACAGGAGCTCCTGAAGAGCTTTGGCAATAGTCGGAGGTCAAACAAAGCTTCGGACTGATCAGCTGACACTCGGTGTGACCATCACTCCACACCTGAATGCAGCCAGACCTTTCTCCAGGCAGCTTGGTACCAATCATGACACTTCCTTTCTTTATTTTCATTTATTTTGATTCCAGTTCATTTAATGTCTACTACTTGTATTTATCTATGAAAACAACCACTGGGTTGTTCTATGACATGCCAACACCAACTGTTCTAAAATACTCTTTGGATAAGAACTGGATTTTGATGAGTTATCTGCAATTACAATTGGACTAGTTAACAGTGTTGTTTAATATCATAAGTAACTTCATTCTCGCTAATTATGTTCATTGAGGAAATTACTTCATGTCGTCTGCCCATCACAACTAAAGTATGGTTTAGGATGGTTACAGATGCAAAGTTTGCTATAGTGCCTATGTCTGAAATCCTAAAGTGTTCTCCCAACTCACTGTTGCTGTGTTCAGGCGCCATACAGTTTACGGATGAGTTTCAACAACAGAACTGAGAGGAAAGTTGGGTGTTTCAAAAAAATCTGCAGTGAATCAGTTATATTAAGATAGCGTAATTGCTGAAATATTGGATTTCATTTGCCTCCACTACAGAGAGAACCAGGCCTTCATCTGGAACAGGCTTACATGAGTTTTGTATTTGTGATTTCCTATAAGATTTCCTGTCTTAATTTGCAGTTGACACAAATTCAACATGTTTACCTCATCTCAATCAATTGTCTTCTTCACTGTTCTTCTCATCACTGATAAGTGTGATAGAGAGTTCCTTATTTCCCACATAGATGTTTCAAATTAAAACTTCCAGCAAAAAGCATAATCCTCTTTTAATGTGAAATATCTGCAGGAAGTATTCCATTTACATCGACTCTGCAGAGTAGAGGCAACTGGAAACAAGTATTTGTCTTAACAATAGACACGCTCAGTGTTTTTACCTGGCCATTATTAAAAAAACGGCTTTCATTTGAGAATTTCTGTCACAATGTGGACAGAACCTCTTAAATGCTAAAGTGGTACCCACTACACCGGTTCCATAAAGGATTCTATTGAGGATGTGCAGTGCAGTCAGAGAGGGAGAGAGGTTTGTGAGAGATTCCACTCGGCATTACTCAGGAGAGGAACAACAATGCTGCAAAGATGCCACCGTATAGAGCTTTGTTTTGTGTTCTTTAGTGGAAACCACTTTTTGATGGGCTGGAGGATAAACAGAGACCAAACAGAAAATCATTCCCTCTATTGTATCATTCCATACAAAAAATAATAATACTTGAACAATCGAAAATACACTCCTGTATTAGGGCCTGTGTCCATATAGTGTTCTTCTTTGGCAGGGCCCAGGGGAGTGCTGCCAAGCGCTGCCTGTTGGTATTGTTTCTATGACAACGTTAACGTTAGATAACTTAACACTGCATTAATAATAAAACGGTTGACTACACAGCTAACAACAAGCTTACTTACTTACGCTCTGAAAAAAAACGCATGCGGCCACATTTACCCTGAGTCCATGAACAAGGCAACTGTCTGTGGTGAGTTCACATGTCTGTTAAAATAGCAGGACAGGCGAGTGTCTGTTAGCTCATCTGGTAAAGTCTGGAAGTGAATGTAGCCCCGGTGTGTCTGCGTTGGACTCCGTTTAAAAAAATAGCCTTTTAAATGCATCATTTGGCATGCAGTTAACACACCAGTCATCATTTAGTTTGAATGAAAACTCAACTCCTGGCTGTTGCTCCTGGTGTTCTTCCCCACTGTTCTGGAAGAAGGAAATAATGAGAGTAACAGGTGAACTAGCTTTAAAAGTGAGGTGTGTAGTAAGAAACGTTAAAGTGTTACATTTGAGAATGGACTTTGGCATGGTGCTTGCACAGACCTGAGAGTTCCTCAACCTGCTAGATCCCACTTTAACCCCCTGGGAGCAATTTAAAAAAGACGCTGGCGGCAAAAAAAGAAAAACCCGTCATGTGGACACTAAGCCTTATTCATTTCTTTTTCTTTCTTTCACTCTTGTTTTGCATTTGGCACCATTTCTGAGAAATACTGTTTACCATCATATGTTTAAAGATGATGCCATGAAATGAAACTGAGCTGAGATTGATTGGTTCCCACCAGATGCTGGTGTCCATGTATTCCTATGGTAAGGGGAATTGTCACTGTCTCATACAGAGACTTTTATAATATCACCCCTCTGCACCTCCACAAGAGCCATGAAAACTATTTGGATGCTGGCTGTGTTAACCTTCTACCTTGTGTAAATATATATTTTTCACTGACAGCAAACCAAGGAGAATATTAAGGATCAAATGTACAGATATGCTCATTCAGCCCCAGCCCTCCTGTTTACCTCGTAGTCCTTTTGTTTGTTCTGCTTTCTGTTTGGCATGTGTGTATTTTACCATAGTATAATTTATTCTACCTGTATGAAGTATTAGACTAGTGACACATTTGTATTGGCATTTCCTCCCCTCAGCCTCTTGGTGTGTTAACTGTAACACTGTTTATTAAAGCTCTACAACTGGACCAAGACCACAGGGTTGTGCTGGCTGCCTGCTCTTCATTTACATACACTGAGAGTGCTGTTCTTTGTAAACTCGAAGAGAAAAAAAGATTAAGTTCAGCATTTTTCATATTTGAGATATAAAAGCACCATTTATTCAGTACTTTCCTTAAATGTGTACCTTATGATGCTGTCCTCATTCACTGTTCGTACTAATACTGCAATCCTGAGAAAAGTAGTGCACTGCAATTCATATATAACCTACATAATCATTAGGACCCATGTTGACATTTGTTATGCAGCACCTCTCAACTTCACCTTTATTATCCAGACGTATATTTGATTTGCAGCAGGCATCAAATCATATTGAGGTGCAAGACAAACATTAAAGCATTAATGTTAATGTTATAGCAACAAATTAAACAAGGTACACCTGCTACACTGAACCAGAAGCTAAAAACGAGCTAAAATGGAATGGAGTACAAATGGAATGGAATAATAAATAAATAAACAATCAATCCAGGCTAGTCCAAGCTATATAACAAGGGTACATAAAAGCAAGCTAGTCGAAAGAAAATCAATAATCATGTATCTAGTCTTGGACACAGAAACTCACAATGACTGTATCGTACTCCTACAGTCATAGTGTAGTGTAGTCATAGTCATAGTAAATAAAATAAAAAGCAATGGCGAAAGGACACAGAACCAGATCATTAACAATCCACAATCCAGCCAACAAGATTTAAAGGAATACGCCACCGTTAGTTGAAATAGGGCTTATCACGTCTCCTCTAGATGTAGATAGGAGGGCAAACGCATTTTCTGTCTCAATGCATGCATTGTCTCAGCTTATCTTAGTGTAGTGAATGGAATCCTTTGTTGCCGTTAGCATGTCGCGAATAAAAGTGAGCCAACAACAACAACAAAACAACCTAATTACTTCTTGTGGCCTGTGTATTCACAAGTACAAATAGCAACGCAAAATAAGACTAGACGATTCCCTAGGCAGATATTGATTTGGGACTATATTGGTAGAAGTAGCCTACAGCCGAAGCACTGCTACATTACGCAGAGATATCACGCAGCAACTCTGTGTGAGTGCAGGTCTAATATGGCTTGATTTATCCCGTAAAATAACCATGCGTCATGTTTAAAGTAATCACAGCTGTTTATTGGGTCCATTCGGCGTTTTTCCCAGTTAACTTCATCACACTGGAAAAAAAATTTGAGGACTGCAGGATGGATCAACGCTGAGAAATCATCGGTAGCTGTGACACAACTGCGGGCAGCACGCTCATCTTGTCCGGCGGTACGTTGTCCCACTCTCCACATCACAGACACTCTATTTCAGTCGGCATATTCCCGCACACTCCCACCACCAGATCTGTTGGCTTTCATCCTCACGTCCTCAGGCTGTTCACTAAGAAGACTCAACACAACATGAAACTTAGCTTGAAGTATCACCAGGGGCTCTACACATGAAAACAAGCATTGAGAACATTCTTTGTGTACACAGATTTACTAAAAAGAAAGTCTTTGAACAACTCACCGGAGCTCGGTTGTCTCTAGCCGCAGCCATTTTATCAGTCAAAACGTGTCGATTTCCGAATGCAACGTAACAGGGAGGAGAGTGAAGATGGAAAGCTCCTGAAGCTTGGTTACATATAAATGCGCGGATGATTTTTTGTTTAATCGTTCGTAAAAAACAATATTGACCTTGTTGTTGAAAAAGGAGCCTCATGTAAGAACGACATTTCCTCCTATGGAGTCCGTTCATCCACATTCGGAAATCGACCAGTTTTGACTGATAAAATGGCTGCGGCTAGAGACAACGGAGCTCCGGTGAGTTGTTCAAAAACTCTCTTTTTAATAAATCTGTGTACACAAAGAATGTTGTCAATGCTTGCGTTAATGTGTAGAGCTCCTGGAGATACTTCAAGCAAAATCTCATGTTGTGTCTAGCCTTCTTATGGTGCTTTTCCATTACATGGTACCTGCTCGACTCGCCTCGACTCTACTCACCTTTTTTGGTTTTCCATTACGAAAGAAGTACCTGGTACCTGCTAACAGGTACTTTTTTTAGTACTACCTCAGTCGAGGTTCCAAGCGAGCTGAGGCCATCCCAAAAGGTGACGTGAAAGCAACGGAGGAGTCCTGAACAAACCCGCCATTTTAAAATAGTTTAGCCAGTGGTGTCTGTTTTTGCTGCCTCCAGCTTCATTTTAAAACAAAATGTGGCTCCACAGCCAGAAGACACATTTTGTTTCCACAAACAACAACAGAAAGAAAGAACAGGGGAGACACTTCTAGAGCCGCTAATCGCTCCGGAGCTAATCGCCGTCACTCTCTCACTTCCTCCTTGCTCTAAACCCCCCCCCCCACACACACACACACACACATGCTGGCTCCACGCACAAGTATAAACATCAGGCCACTCATACGCCAAAAGCTCTGCGTGGAGCCTCCGCACAACTGTAGTAAAAAGGCCTAGGTCACAGCAGTTTACTGCGTCGCCGCCATGACGACCAGCCACGCTGAGGCAGTTCTAAAATCTGCAATGGAAAAGGGACGCACAGTGCGTCGAGTCGAGTCGAGTCAAGGCGAGTCGAGCAGGTGTGTGGAAAAACGCCATTAGTGTTTCGAAAATAGCTATTTTGAGGCTAGCATAAAAGTGCCCCTAGCTCTCCCATTTTAAAGGCCATTTGACCTAAAAATGAGAATACGGTGAATCTTAAAAGTGGCGATTCTGTCCTAAATATGCTTTTAAACTAAAGTTTGACTCACATACATTCACAAAAAGACCCTAGGATGCATTTTGGAGAGAGTTATGCTTTACTGTGTAAAAAACATTTTATTTTTTTCATCCTGCCCATGGCTGCTGCACATTTATTCACCCTCAGTCTGAGATGCTCTGTTAGAGCGCCTGTCTCTTTAAACCCCCCTCCCCAAAAAGCTCAGTTTGCTCTGATTGGTCAGTGCGTTTCCACATGTCTGCGAGTAACTGGAATCTCTGCTGTTGTTGCACTCTGTTAAAGCCTGATAGTCCGTTCCATTTGTCCCCTGATGCCCCCTGACCTTGGAATTACGAGCTCGGGCAACCACAGAGTACCCTGAGCTAAAAATCCAACATGGCTGCTCAGTGCTCCGTGCATCAACAGTTGTGAAAGCTGTAGTAACATACAGTTATTAGCACTTCTGTCTTATTTGTGTCTCATTAAATCAGTTGTACACACAGTGCTGTCCATATTCTAATCTGTGGACACGTTGCTACGCTGTTTGTAACTGGCATTTTCTAACAATGGCTAACCTGGCTAGAGCTAATGAAAACAATGAAAAGCCAACTTAAATGGAACGCATTTAACTTGGGTGTAAGGTCATTCCCAGCTTCAGCTTTCAGTTCTGAGGTGATGGAACACACTATAAGACTGAGTATATAGCAAGACTTTGTACCGTGAAAAATCACCAATAAA
The DNA here is from genome assembly GCA_023631565.1 of Gymnocephalus cernua. NCBI lineage: Eukaryota > Metazoa > Chordata > Actinopteri > Perciformes > Percidae > Gymnocephalus > Gymnocephalus cernua. The sequence goes on along the minus strand of CM042433.1, from coordinate 35,854,954 downwards.
GGCTTCTAAACTAAATACTACACAACCGGACATGTTTCAGCAGTAATGTGACCCGAAATTGGGGAGAAATGAACAACATTGGTAGCCAAGAGTACAGGTTCTCTGGTGTTAGCATGTAGCTACAGTACTTGTGACAATGTAAACACTGCAGGAACGTTAGCCTAAAAAAAAGCTTCAGTAGCCTGCCTGGAGCCGATGACCAATCATAGAAACCCAGCTCCGGGTGACGTGACACAGAGATGAGAGTAGAAAGAAACGTTGAAACCGGAGCGTTCAGAACAGTGGGAAATCTGGGACAGGGATTTTTCTAAAATACATCTACCTCATTATTTGAAGCTTTGGCCATGTTTAACAAAACATTCGACATTGTAACCTTATGGATATGAAAGAAAATACAAAATAGATCACCTTTAAGCACCTGGCCACTAATGTTAATTAATTTGTTCGCAACCAAGAGACATCAATATTAAAAGCAGAGGTGTCCCTGACAAGTTCACAAATGATCAGAGATAAATCTCAAATAAAATCTATTTCAATCAATTATTTTGCCAGCTGCACATTTGATGTGAAACCATTTGGAAAGACAGAGCTTTTATTTAGACCTGTCATCAATGTTATACCATTCCAGACAGATCTGAGGTTGGACTCATTGAGTTTGGATTCAAGAATAACCAGCTGTATCACCCATTTTAAAACAAGCCTTCTTCTCCCCAAGCAGATTCCAGCAATTCCTTAGTTATCCAAGGCTTGTTATTAGGATAGGAGACAACTGTTTTTGATGGGATCACATTATTAAAACAGAAAGAAATATAGCTGCATATTACATCTGTCAGTTTATCAATAGTTTTGGATTCCTGAAAGACAGACCAATCCGTACAGTCAAAGCCCCCCTGAAGGGCCAGAGTGCTATCTTTGCACTCTGCTCCACACCTGGGCTTCCAATGTCAGGGACCACATTATGGTTGGAGAATCCCAGAGGAGTTCTGCTTCTGGAAGTCAATATGTCTATTTACGTTTCATTAAATGCTGATATAATTATTTATTTATTTTTTCTAAGATTTTTATTTTCTCCCTTTATTAGGTAGTGACAGTGGATAGACAGGAAAGGTGGGAGAGAGAAAGAGGGGATGACACGCAACAAAGGGCCGCAGATCGGACTCAACCCTGGGCCACTGCAAAGGACTCTACATGGGGCGCACGCTACATGGGGCGCACACTCTTACTGGGTGAGCTAGAGGTCGCCCCAATATAAAAAGTTTTAAGCCTGAAACCGAGCCAACCAGTTACGAGATGAAATTTGATTCGGCAAACATGACATCGCGAATAAAACATGACATCGCAAATAAAACATGTTTTCCTTAAAACCAAGTTGATTTCATACAGACTTCTAGCTTCTACAGGATCAGAAAACTTTAATTATCAACCTCACAGCTCGTGCTCAGTCTAGCTCGGATGGTTTAGTCATTATAGCTAATAATCCAAATCCTTATGGAGAAAATGAACAGGATTTTTACAACCCCAAATCATAAAAAGTTGGGACAGTATGGAAAACACAAATAAAAAAAGAAAGTAGTGATTTCTAAATGTACTTTGACTTCTATTTCATTGCAGACAATACAACAGCACATAATTTAATGTGTTCCTCATGATTTTTATTGTTTTTTTTTTCAAAAGAACAAAATTCCTATTTTGGTTCTTGCAACACATTTCAAAGAAAGTTGGAACAGTAAAGCATTTACCACTTTGTAATGTTGCCATTCCTTTTCACAACACTTAAAAGACGTTTAGGGACTGAAGACACCAAGTGATGAAGTGTTTCAGGTGTAATTTTGTTCCATTTTTGCTGCAAACAAGTCTTAAGGTGGGCAACAGTACGGGGTCTTCGTTGTCGCATTTTGCGCTTCAAAATGCACCACACATTCTCTATTGGAGACAGGTCGGGACTGCAGGCAGGCCAGTCAAGTACCCGTATCCTCTTCCTCTGCAGCCAGGACTTTGTAATGTGTGCAGAATGTGGTTTTGCATTATCTTGTTGAAATATGCATGGACGTCCCTGGAAAAGATGTCTTCTTGAAGGCAGCATATTGTGCTCCAAAATCTCTATGTACTTTTCAGCATTAATGGTGCCATCACAGAAGTGCAAGTTACCTTCGCCAAGGGCACTGACACAACCCCATACCATGACAGACCCTGGCTTTTGGACTTGTTGCTGGTAACAGTCTGGATGATGCTTTTCTTCTTTGGTCCGGAGCAAATTTCTCCCAAAAAATACCCGAAATACTGATTCATCTGACCACAGTACACGTTTCCACTTTGTGATGGTCCATCCCAGATGCCTCCGAGCCCAGAGAAGTCAACGGCGCTTCTGGACACTGTTAACATAGGGCTTCCTTTTGGCACAGTACAGTTTTAACTGGCATTTATTGATGTAACTACGTATTGTGATATTGCTTATAGATGAATGACGATTCTTGATTCCTCCACATTCCTTGAATCTTTTAATTATGTTATGCACTGTTGAAGGTGAAATAAGCAAATGTCTTCCTATCTTTCTTTGAGGAACATTGTTTTTAAACATTTCAATAATTTTCTCACGTATTTGTTGGCAAACTGGCGATCCTCGGCCCATCTTTGCTCCTAAAGGACTAGACCTTTCTTGGATGCTGCTTTTGTACCAAATCATAATTACAATCACCTGTTGACATCACCTGTTTCAAATCACATCATTATTTAACCAATTTACCTGATTACTAGCCCTAAATTGCTCCTGTTCCAACCTTTTTTGGAATGTGTTGCAGGTCTGAATGACAGGAAAGGATGTATATTTACAGATGAAATTAAGTTGACCGGACAAAACATGAAATATTTTGTGTTCACATTGTCTGCAATGAAATACAAGTCAAAGTACATTTAGAAATCACTACTTTCTTTTTTTATTTGTGTTTTCCATACTGTCCCAACTTTTTCTGATTTGGGGTTGTACTTCTGGAACCACCCACTGAGCTCTATGCTGTTGTACAGGCAGGCTACATTGATTACTATGCATTATGCAATATCTCAACAGTTTAACTAGAGACGCTGCTTTAGTCTAGACATGGTGCATGAACTGTATTAAACAAGCAGAGGCAGCCTGACATAGGTTTAGGGTGGTGCTAAGAGCTGAATGCTCACATAGACCAAAGTGAGGAGGGCTGACCTGCAACAACATAAAATATATATAGAGTCCAAAATATAAAGCTGTGATGTCCAACACTGTCTGAGGGCCATGGGGCAGGGACAAGTACAGTAGGTAATGCAAGTCAGGTGTTTGGGCAGAGGCAGGTGAGGATGTCAGAAATCTCCTGTATATGCTCTTTGAATTTATATTTATATTTAGATAATCCACTGGCCACGTTCTTTTCCTATTGCAATGATGACATAACCTCTAAATTATGATCTAACCCCCCCTTTGTTAATCTACGACTCTCTTTGCTTTGAGGGCTTTGAGGACAGCTCCAGCAATTGAAGATACAAAAAAAAAAAAAAAATCCAGAATGAATGGAGTCATGTTGATGAAGAATGCTGTATGAGCCCACAGTGAAGCAGTGTTGGCTGCTGCCTGAGGGCTTGTGACCCAGACCTGACCACAGCAGGGTATTTATAGACCGTCCAGTATGCCACTGAGGCCCACTGGCTGGACTGTCTCTTACAGGACCAGAGCCTTAAAAAAAAGCTGAAATACAAATACATTGTACATCATGGAAGACAAAATCAATGGAAAATGCCTTTTTTTTTTGGCTGGTGAATCCAGATTGTAATATTAAAATCTAGTTGGAATCACAGTTCAGGTCATAAACCACTGCCTCCCTGATCTCTCTTTGTGCGTGTCTTTGTTTCATACAAGCTCTACAGGGGCATGCATTGTGTTGCACTTGGCTGTTCACATTAAAAAGTGACAGTTGCGTAAAGAATGAAATAAGATAGCTGGAGAGAGAGAAGTTCAAACACTGCCTGCTTTCACACCTTCGCAAACCAAAGTCATATATCATATATCATGTTCATTATGGACGACCTCCGGGGTCTTGGAAATTGAAATAGAGCAAGTCTTTATTTAATATTTAATTGTACATTAAAACAGGTAATAAATGATTACCGGTAATCCATTATTTAATAGAGGAACTATAATCAAAGGTAAACTTTAAAACAGTAAATAAATACATCATTTAAAAATACAATGAATTTACAATTAAATTACTAAATAAAAAAGAGCATTTAAAAACAGGAATTAATAACTGAATTCACTAACTGAATTAAGAATACAGCTTTTAAAAAAGGCATTTAAAAGGGCAATTCCTTTTCCCATTTTCAAATCCATTTCCGTGCTGTTTTAATGTACAATTAAATTTCAATTTCCAAGACCCTGGAGGTCCTCCATAGTTTGTGGCTGATAAACAGAAAAAAGCCAAAAAAACATTTGACTGTCCATGGGGTCTCTCAACGAAGGGTCATGGTGATGTTTGTACGCGCAAACCTGTTCAGCCAGTTTTCACTTCAAACTTGTCTTTGAAATGAAAAGCCCTGCAAAACCCGCATTGGATGCAAAGTCTAAAGAACTGGGATGTGCACTATTGGGATGCAAGAGGCATGGTGACATCACTTGCGTGACAAGCCTTGCATTGGGGACACTGCATCAGGTATAAACACCTTCATATAAGTCCTTAGGGCACTGTGTGCGCTAAATTGGCACACAGCTAATCTGTAGAGACCAATTGACTATGTAAACTTTTTCATTTAACATTATGTTGAACCCTTTTCCCACATTTGCTAATGCTATTATTTACAGTATGAGCATAGCTTAGTTTGTCCAGAAGTATTAACATTCTGCTTTCACATTAAATGTACCCATCAGAAGGGGTCACTGCCTCACTGCATGTGGGGCTGTCTACAGGTTTCCCACTTCTGGAGAGAGGTACTAAACCTTGTTAGTCATATTATTGGCAAAGCAGTGCCTCTTGATCCTAAATTATGTATCCTAAATATTTACCCTGTCAAGTTGGTGCTTTCAAATGATACACAATCTTTACTTGGTGTTTGCCTTTTAGAGGCTAAGAGGTGTATTGCTATCTTGGAAAAGGCCCACTGTCTATGGAGTCTCTGAATGGTTGAACGGAATGACTTCCTATCTGGTACTGGAAAAGATTAAGTTATTTGACTAAAAACAGGCTTGACAGGTTTTGGAACATTTGGGACATTTTTTTAACTTCCTGGAAAATGAAAACATGCAAATTGATGGAGGGACTGATGGACTGATCTGATGGTTTACATGGCTGTTTATTTTGTATATTTTATTTATTTCTATTTAATTATTTTGACGTGCTCCTGTGCAATATTATTAATGCTATTTCTTCCTCTTATTGTTATTATTATTCCTTTATTTTATAGGGGTGGGGGGTAGATGCACTGTTTCTGTGCTGCTTTTACAATGTGTAGGTGCTGCCTGTGTTCCCTGTTTTGTTGTGCTTGTCTATATTGTTCAAAAAACAACAATAAATACGTTTGCTTTAATGCAGGTTCATTTTTATTTACAACACGTAGCAAAACCCTTAGTTTAGGGGAACACAGGGAGTAACATAAAATGTTTACCCAAGGTAAAGGTCCAACAAGTAAATTTATGGAACAACCTTTTTAAGCAGCATAAATTATTTGTAATATTCAGAAATTCAGAAACCTATGCTATGAACCTAACTGTTCTCTAACCTAAGTATTCGTTATTTTTTTTCAAAATAAGCTTTGGAGGAGTCCTTAAGACGTTTCATTTTTGTACACTTTTTTTGTACACAAATTGAAGAAATTTAAGTAGTGGTAGCAAATATTTGGAAAACAGGTGATTTAATGAGCAATTAACCTCAACAGAAAGATTACAGGAGCAGCGAGACACACAGTAATGATTCTTACCGGCCAGAACAAACGTTAGCACTTTAGCAGAAAGTGCCATGAGGAATGCAGTGATTAAAGGACATGTCTGTAGACGTTCAATCCTCCTACTGCAGCATGCCCAGGGGTATTGTGCATTAGGAGTACCGCTGTGTCAAACACTCAACACTGTCATAGTGAAAGCCCTTACAAAGCCTAACATCTCCCTAAATCCCATAATTATTCCAGGATACATTATGTACCTGCGCCCAGCTGTCTGATCACCACAGTGAGGGGATTGCACCCTCTACAATCAGCTTACAGGAGACAGATTGCTATGATTGGCTAATAATATCAGCTTGTAAGTAGTGTGCTTAAGCGGTGTGAAACAGACATAAGAATAAATTGCTAGATCCCTCTTCGCCTCCTCCCCAATTGCTGTTGTTGGCCGCTGTGGTTGCTAACGTTCCATCTTTTATTTACCTTGCAGATTTCATTTTCTCTGACTACAAAAGAAAGTGAGAGGTAGTGTCTTTTTTTGTAACCACTTCCTCATCTTTCATTTAGTTTGAGGGGTTTCCTTAAGTCTGGAGTCTTTTATGTTGTATCACAGCAATCCCCTGAATGTATGATTACTGAGCCCTGTAGCAACCTCTGTTGTTCAGCACCCCGCTCTCACACCCTGCCCCCGCACTCCCAGCACCCCACTCATTCTAATCTCCTCACTCCAGTAGCACTTTGAAATTAAGCTGGGAGGAAGATGCGAGTCTTACTAACCTCTCTGCTCCGACACCAGGCCCTCAATCAGCCTCATTGTGGAAAAAGCTCATCTGAGTCTGAGCTAACAGCCGCTCTAAAAACCTTGGCTTTAAAAAGCAACATGACTCGCTGATGCTAAACTGCTTCCACAAGCAAAAACATGCAAATAAATCACTTCTGAACATTTATTATTGCTTTTTGTGATTGCCATAAATGGTGCTACCATTTTAGATCAGTTAATGGACATTATATGGGAATGGAACACTGGCAATGCATTAACTACAGTACAACCTTTTCATTGTAATGTAGTTATTTTTATTTAGCAGAAGTCATTTTTCTAACAGGCACGAGTTTTGGCATGGATAAATGCCCAGAGAGCATTTTTGAGATAAAAGCACATCATATTCAATTCAATTCAATTTTATTTATAGTATCAAATCATAACAGGAGTTATCTCAAGACACTTTACAGATAAAGTAGGTCTAGACCACACTCTATAATTTACAAAGACCCAACAATTCCCGAGATTCCAGGAATTCCCCCAAGAGCAAGCATCAATGCAACAGTGGCAAGGAAAAACTCCCTTTTAGGAAGAAACCTCGGACAGACCCAGGCTCTTGGTAGGTGGTGTCTGACGCAGCCGGATGGGAGCAATAACAGATAATGAAACAGAATTGTGAAATTGTGGTTGTAGGAGCGTAGCAGGGGGCAGCATGGCATAGCAGGGAATTGCAGCAGAATCCCAGCCACAGCTGCAACCCTGATTTTGGTGCCATCCTAATCCCGGGACATCATCCTGGGTGAAAAGAAACAAAGACTCCGGGGAGCAAGCTCCCAGGGCTAGGTTAGTAACACGCATTTCTTGGACATGGATGCACAGAAAAGGGAACATAGAGAAGAGAGAAGCACAGTGTGTCAAAGGAAGCCCCCCGGCAGTCTAAAACTAAAACAGCATAACTAAGAGAGACAAGTGAAAGAGAGGTGTCCGGTCGGGCTTTGAACTCTCCCCACCCGGATCGGGTTGTATCGGCCTGCCTCCCTCTACTTTGATTATGTCATTGATTATATGATAGATGAATCTAATGACTATGAAGAGAAGCAGGTTAGCCGGGTTAGGCGGACGCTGCAACTCCTCACTCCCTAACCATAAGCTTTATCGAAGAGGAGAGTTTTAAGTGTACTCTCAAATGTGGTGACGGTGTCTTCCCCCCGGACCCAGACTGGGAGCTGGTTCCACAGGAGAGGAGCCTGAAAGCTGAAGGCTCTGGCTCCCGTTGTATTTTTAGAGACTCTAGGAACCACAAGTAACTCTGCATTCTGGGAGCGCAGTGCTCTAGTGGGACAGTAAGGTACTATGAGCTCTTCAAGATATGATGGTGCCTGACCGTTTAGAGCTTTGTAGGTCAGGAGGAGGATTTTAAATTCAATCCTGAATTTTACAGGAAGCCAATGCAGAGAGGCTAATACAGGAGAGATATGATCTCTTTTCTTAGTTCTTGTCAGAACACGAGCTGCAGCATTCTGGATCAGCTGGAGAGTCTAAAGGGTTTTATTTGAGCATCCTGATAATAAGGAATTACAGTAGTCCAGCCTGGAAGTAACAAATACATGAACTAGTTCTGAGACAGGATGTTCCTAATTTTGGCAATATTACGAAGGTGAAAAAAGGCTGATCTTGAGGTTTGTTTTAAGTGGATGTTAAAGGATAGATCCTGATCAAAAATAACTCCTAGATTTCTAACAGTAGTGCTGGAGGCCAGGGCAATACCATCCAGAGTAACTATATCTTTGGATAATGAGGTTCAGAGGTGTTTAGGGCCCAGCACTATGGGGCGCCAAATGTAAAAGGTCAGTTAAAATTTTTTAGCTGATACATTTTCAACATTTAGCTCACTTTCCTCACATTTAGCGCATTTTCCTCTCATTTGAGACAGAAATATATACATATGTATTATACCTAAATGTTAAATGTTATATCTAAATATATCTAAATTTAAATCTTAAATATATATCTAAATATTATATCTAAATCTAAATGTTAAATCTAAATCTAAATGTTGAATCTAAATCTAAATGTTAAATATATATCTCCATCCATCCATTGTCGTCCAAACTTCCCTTTCCCGAGCCACATTAACCAGCTCTGATTGAGGGATCCCGAGGCGTTCCCAGGCCAGGTTGGAGATGTAATCCCTCCACCTAGTCCTGGGTCTTCCCCGAGGTCTCCTCCCAGCTGGACGTGCCTGGAACACCTCCCTAGGGAGGCGCCCAGGGGGCATCCTTACCAGATGCCCGAACCACCTCAACTGGCTCCTTTCAACATGAAGGAGCAGCAGCTCTACTCCGAGTTCCTCACGGATGACTGAGCTTCTCACCCTATCTCTAAGGGAGACGCCAGCCACCCTCCTGAGGAAACCCATTTCGGCCGCTTGTACCCTGGATCTCGTTCTTTCGGTCATGACCCAGCCTTCATGAATATATATAATATATATCTATATATTATATCTAAATCTAAATCTTTAATGTATATCTAAATGTTAAATATGTATCTAAATCTTAAATCTAAATGTAAATGTTAAATATATATCTAAATGTTAAATATATATCTAAACGTTAAATCTAAATCTAAATGTTAAATATATATCTAAATCTTAAATATATATCTAAATCTTAAATATATATATATATATATATATATATATATATATATAAATGTTAAACTAAATCTTAAATATATATCTAAATGTTAAATCTAAATCTAAATCTTAAATATATATCTCAATGTTAAATCTAAATCTAAATCTTAAATATATATCTAAATGTTAAATCTAAATCTAAATCTTAAATATATATCTAAATGTTAAATCTAAATGTTATATCTAAATGTTAAATCTAAATCTAAATCTTAAATATATATCTAAATGTTATATCTAAATGTGTCGCCAAGTGTAAAGCTAAATATTTAGAAAATATTCAAATCCCCAAGGAAACCACGCCCACTGCATTGGCTTCAAATTGCGCTGCACCGCCCCCACCCCCTCCCCCCGCTCCCACCCACCCCACACTGGTGAAGTAGGCAAAAGGCAGGCATGGCCGGTTCTCTAGGTCTAGGAGACATTGAACGGGCGGTCATTGCAGGTGTACGGGCTGCACTCCATGGTGTACCTCCCTCGGTTCAGTCCACAACATCAATGGTAAGTTGTTTTAATTTTAGTTCTTTATGCATACTGGAGGGGGTTAGCCACTGTCAGTTACAGTTAGTTAGTGTAGCGCATAATTCAGGTGGCATAATTAAGGGTAGAGTCCAGGCATCAATGAAAAAGAAGGTTTACGAGGTTGAGGTGAGTTAGCTGTAAGCTAGCTAGCTTGACATAAGGTGATATTCCATGTTCTGGGTGAGGTATTTCAAAAGAAAAACATGTACAAGATTGCTATAACTGTGGATGTAACTGCACAAAGATTAAAAAGTAAATATGTGACAGCCAGGTTTTAGAGGGTTTAGGGAACTTAGGCTAGTCAATTTAGTAGTATGATCTGATAGCCCCGGGCTAGCTACAGAAGTATTGTTATGATAAACAGCGCTAACAGCAATGTGTTAGAAGTGTTAGGGTGAGGGTTAAATTGTTTTCAATACAGGTGCACGTTGAGGGCCAGGCAGTCAGGTACAGCACATGCGAGTGCCCAATCAGCAGAGACAAGTGCCATCATATGGCAGTTTTGTTGATTTGGGTTGAGAAAAATGTGTCCCGCACCGACGTGGAATGTGTGTGGAAGAAGGCCAACACTCCGAAGGGGGATGAAATTGCAGCCAAGAGAGTGTCTGAGATGACACCATCCACAACACGAGGTTTGTAATAAGTTTGTTGATGTTGCGTGGTTTGAATTATTTTCTTAACTACGTAATGTGGTTTAAAGCTATTGCTAATAAGATTAATCGTATTTTAGTTAACATACACTCGCGGTGTGTTGTATTGCAGCTGAAAAATCATGATCATAACCTTTATCACCATATTGAAATATAGTTGCAAGACAGTGAGGCTGAGATGTACACTGTGATTTTTTTTTTAAAAGCTTAGATTGTGTGCTATAAATACATGATGATCATAATAAAAGGCTATTAAATTGAGTTAAATACCATTACTCATTTTATCATTATAACCAGTTTTATACCATTATTTCAGCTGCCATCAAAAGACCTGTCACCCAAGTGGACAAAGAATGGGCTCAGGCATCCTTGTTGCAACTTGGGCGTTTTACAGGGATGGGGTGGATTTTGAGTCCAGAGACGCCTTAGGTAAGATTTTTTACTTTTGTACTTGCATGTTCCCTTAGAATTAGCAGAAACATCACAATTACATCTACATTAAATCAATGACAATTCAGCTAGGGTTGTGTCATCCAACACATAATAATTTTGTACAATGTTATGTTTAATCATTTCTTGAAATTTGAACCGGGGGTTTCAAACTGTGCAATATAGTTAAAAACTAACAATACATAATTTCGGCTCATAAAACATTTGGTAAACTACACATATGTATGTAAACCATTGCTTTCATTTTAAATGTATTTTGTATACACTATGTATGTGGACACCTCACTGACTTCACAACTTGTGCCTAACTTTAAATCTAGACTCTCCCAATCAAGATGTTTGATGGGCTGATGACCAGCCCAGGTTTTGTCCAAGCTGAGGACAAGGCTCTATATGTGCTATCAATGATCAGGAGAAGCAGCAGATTGAGGAAGCAACTGTTGGCCAGGCTAAGAACGCATTGTGGTAAGAAAGTTTATTAATAAAAACTATACTCTGGTGGTTCTGAGAGCCTAACACGCTGAACCTTAAACACATGCAAACAGACAACACAACCATAATTAAGTTAGCCCTGATGACATTCTGCTGTCATTGACTCTAATAATCCCGGATTTTCACCAACTGTGGAATCGGCTCCAAAGTGTCAGCTAAAGGCTGTAAATTTGCTCAAAATGTAGAAGTGTGCTGGAGAATGTCAAGATTGTTTTTACATTAAACTGTAATGCCAATTGTTGACCAAATTGGTCTCTCATGGTTTCTTTTAACGTGTTTGCATATCGCAAGAAAAGGATAACAGCAGGTAACTTTGGTTTGGTGTTGGCAGCAGTCAAGCGGAAGACTTACCCGCCGTCCTTATTCAAAACCCTGCTTGGCCAGTACAACCTCAAAGAAGGATCTAAAGTAAGTTGTAGTTAATAAGTGAATATTTAAAATGAAGGCATCTGTGTCTAAGAATACACTTATTAAGACTAAGTGGTATTTGTCCTCTCCCCCCAAGGCATGTGATTGGGGAATCCTGCATGAGCCAAGGGCAAAGCAGGAATACACTGAGCGCACAGGTGTTGTTGTACAAGAGAGGGGACTGTTCCTATCTGATAGCGGCCTGCTTGGTGGATCTCCTGATGGGACGGTGTTTGGAAACTGCGTGATTGAAGTCAAGTGTCCGTGGTCAGCCAGAACCAAGACTATCCTCCAGGCAGCGGAGAGTATGGACTTTTTCATGGAGTTCGATGAAGTGGTTGGTTCTCTGACACTAAAACAAACTCACAACTACTGGCATCAGATCCAGGGAAACCTGCACCTGATGGGAGCTAACAGCTGTCACCTGCTTGTGTGGACTCCTCTTGACCTTGTCGTTCTGCCAGTGCTCAAAGATCCTACATGGGCTGTGGACATTGACACTCTGGAAATATTTTATAAAGATTGTTTCCTACCTTACATTCTCTCACAGTTTCAAGAAAATAAATGAAAATTTGCCATTTCACACAAGCCAGGTATTTTATTTATTATACATATTTATTATTATATCACATTTATATTTTATCATATTTATTATTATAGTTTGTAAGCCCTTCATGCTACACAGAACTTGTAAAACATGCAACTAACCCTCAACCAAATCCTAATTCTACCCTAACATTTAGTCATTTTTAACCCTACAGTAAGATTTTGAGCCAGGACAAAAAGCAAAACAATTACTGATACATCTAAACATGTGTGACTGTTACGTAATGGTGTAATTTTCAGTTCATAAAAGCGATCGGTGATCGGTATCGGCCGATACGTCTTCCAGCAATCGGTGATCGTTGATCGGCCCAAAAAATCCTGATCGGAGCACCCTTAGTACATGTAGTGTGTAATCAGTTAACTCATCCAATTTCGCGGAGAATGGGTGTTTGTAAATTTGTAAGACACACACACACTTTAACTATCTTGTTTATATTTAGTTTAAACTGGTATGGAATGTGGTCCAAAATGTGAAACACTTTCAGTCGCTGAATTGCACGCTCCACATGTATCCTAGCTTTCGAAATGAATCGGTTATTATCCACTTCCTCCTGCGTAAACTGTCCATTGACGAGGAAAGACGAGATGTTCAGGGAAACTCCTTCTGGCAAAATGTCCCAAATTGTGAAGCCCTTGTCTGCCATAACCATATCACCAGGATGTAAATGTTGGAGAAGTCCACAGTCAGCTGTTATTGCCTTGTCTGAGGCACTCCCACCGTACAGGTCACTGGCAAAGGTAATGACTCCATTAGGCGCAACACCAATTAAAGCCTTAAGTGTGGTTCGTCCTTTCCCTGGTTCGTACTGGCTGTACAAATGGCACTGTGCATCAAGCCTCTCTGTGTTAGAGACGGCAACCTCTGTGCAGTCGAGGACGATCCTACAGTTAGGGAAGGGCTGGAAGCAGTCTGGAAGCGATGTTTGATTCTTGGCTGTGGAGGGAATGTTGTTCTCAAGCAAACCGACATACAAAACATCATACAGGGCACTAATGATGGTGGTGAAGATGATGGTTACTGTGGCTGTGCTACAATTAAACCTTGTTGCAAGGTCTACGTGGCCGCAATTTAATCTAAGCTTCATTAAGGTCAGGAACAATTGATCAATTAGGGGCATCATTTGGACAGTTCAATCAGAATAATATTGTAGCTCGAATTTAGAAAGAAGCGCTTCCAAAAACAGGACAGTGGCAGCATCAGGTAATCCAGTAAAATATTGAACTCTGTCAGGGCTGGAAGAAATTTGACTGAAGAAAAAAGTTTGCTTTTGTTTCTTCAATTGTTTTTTCAATTTGTCATTCTCTTCCCTCAGCATGTCATTCTCCACTTCAAGTGCCACAAGACTTTTTGAAGTACATGGGGGGCAGTTACCATGTCAGCATCCATTCCCTCATCCTCACCACTGCTAGGGACCATTTGTGTCTTCCGTTTAGGGAGATGGCTGAGGTGCTCGGGGAATTGGAAAGTCTTCCCCTCATTCCAAGCAAATCGCGATGGTCCAGCAGCTTTTCCATTGGGGAAATGCCAACTGCACACCCTAGAGTTGCAATTTGGAGTGAAGTTTTCACGTCTGTAAAAAAATAAAAAAATAAAAATATTACTTTTTATTATTTTTAGAATCAAATTACATTAATTCACCAAAGGGATTTTTGTTTTATTATTCAAAGGTTGTAGCATGTTCCTATTGACCTGACTGACTTACTACAGGTGAAATTCTGACAATACCTCCCTTACTGTATGTACAATAAGTGAATTACAGTAACTGTTTCATAAACATATTTGATTAAAGTACTTTTTCATGTTCAAAAGGTTGTAGTACCTTCCTAGTGACCAGACTGACTTACTACAGGTGACATTTTGATAATACCTAATAATACTTTATTATTACATAATATAATAAAGTAATTCACTAGAAGGGGGTTTGTTTGTTCCATAACCTGAAACCAAGCATACTAAGACACACACAGCGTCTTCAAACTTGGCCAGGCTTGTTCTGTGAATGTACACTGAGCAATGTAAGATCAGAATCAAATATGTAAACATACCTGGCCATTAACCATGATTTTGATCTTATATCTCAGACTCCCTCCAACAATGCTCAATTATTATAGAAATGAGAAACATCAGCAGATTATCATAATATCAAACTGGTCTAATGTTTTTTCTTGCTACGTACACACATCTTCGTGCTTCGGCTTGACTGTTGCCAAAGCTAACGTTAGCTAACTAGCCGTAGCTAGCTAGTTTCATCTTATTCTTCATTTGTTTAAGATTTGTAACTTACCTTATCAACTGTAGCCATTTCCTCTTCTCTTTCTCGTCACATGGAAAGCGATAAAAAGATCTATTTAAACAACTGCAGTCATGTGTTTGCACCCATTTTCAATGGAGGCTTTGAATGTGGACAATGATACAGATTTATTTTGTCTTCATTATGTGTACATTCCGAGGATCAATCGCACATTAGATGAGTTTAAATCTGCATTTAACAATCATTCAATTTCCTCTGAAGGAAACAGGACCCCAGTTCAGCTTTATACACTAGACAGACATCTCCTGTTACTAAACTATCCAGAAGCTGCAGATGAGGAAAGAACAGTGGACTCAGTATCAACTCCTCATGCACATTACTCTTTTTTCCCACTTAACCAGCAGGACTTGCAAGAATTGGTTGTTACAGTAAATCCACTTGAAAATGATGGTAACATGGGAAAAACATTGTATCACAGAGTACAGCAATTTGTATTACACAAAATTAAAAATATGTAACAATCAGCCAAGCAGAGGGGTGGGTGGGACTTTGACCCATGTCAACATTACATGATATTGTAAATTACTCAAATTTATAAATGTATTTTGTTATTGTATTTTAGAACTGCGATGATTAGTTGTCAACTATTGAATTAATTGTGAACTATTTTGATAGTCAATTAATTGCTTTGAGTCATGTTTTGAGAAAAAAAAATCTGATTACATCTTAATTGTGAATTCTTACATCAGTTTATTCCTGTGTGACTCAGTATCCACCTACCTCCATGTCTTGCACTTCTCTAATCCTTTCCAACCTGTGAATAATACGTATGGTTTTGGAAAACACAAGATATTGGACAAGAAAAGCTAAATCTGTTTTTGCAAGTGGTGTTTAATCAAATTGCAAACAAATCAAATGACACATGCATGTCTGTGCATGTTACTGCTGAAACTGTCATGGTTTTGGTGTTTTGTCTTATTTTGGTAGTCTGTTTTGTATTTTGTTCTGTTTCCTGTTTTATTTTGTATTCTGTTTTCTCCATGGTCTTGTCTAGTTTTACTTCCTGTCTTGAGTTTTCCCCGCCTGTCTGATTGTTCTGCCCCGCCCTGATGTGTCTCACCTGTTGTATCACCTGTCCCTTGTTTGCTCGTTACCTCTTGTATTTAGTCTATGTGTTTCCCTTGTCCTGTGTCAGATCATTATACTGTTTCTGGTTAGTGTGTTCCTCTCCTGTCTACAGTTCTAGTTTGAGAGTCTTTCCGGTTTGCCTTTTTTTTTATGGTGCGTTCTACTTTTTGACTTGGACTTTATGTTTTTTTTGGATAACCTTTTGCCTGCCATTTCCAGGACTCCTTTGGTTTTGTATTTGTTTTCTTTTATTAAATAATCAAGCAAGACTATTCCTGTCTGTCTGCCTGCTCTCTGCCTTTTGGGTCCACAATTCCCTGCAACTCCCAACAGAAACAAGCTTAAAGGCAAATAGTAAAGTCATGAAATCTGTTTTCGAGGTATGCAGCTAGCCACCAATAACAAATTACACTATACTGATGGTCTGCAAATACTCTCACTTCACATTCTCAAGGTATCTGTTCACCAAAACAAAATTACAATGCAGGATGTTCATTACTGAAATTGTACACAGCTTATTTAGAGTTTCTGGAATGGTCTATTTATTGGAACTGGCCACTTAATTGAAATACTGCATTTAAATAATTAAATGGAATGAAAACAATAGTCTGTGTCTGATACAGCTAAAATGAACAATGAATATTAATCAAACAAGAACACACCTGACAACTGGACATGTTGATGAAATCTGACAAGAGTGCAACCTCAAGCAAAAAAATAATAATACAAACAAGTATACACTGTGCCTTGTCCAAACTATATATGGCACAGACAGAAATAAACTGATAAGATGGAAACTAGTTGTACATGGCACAATGCAGTCCCTCCAGAAAAACGCGATTATGCGATCGCAGAATTCAACGCATAATCAGCCAAAGTCCGCATATTTATGCGGGGGCCGTATTTTTTTAAATACACCGCACTTTCGCCGCATAAATTGCCGATTTCCACGCAAAAATATGCGGGGCTTGCATGATTTCATAATCCCCGCATTTTCGTTGCAAAAAAGTCACATATATCTCAGCAGAAAGTTGAAAAATGTTGCGTTTACTTCACACAAGAGCAGCCATTTTCCCCTGTTGCCATGGGAACGTTATGAAGTGACGTAATTTCACCTACTGAGAACACGGTGTTGGGGGAATCACTTTTTTTTCTCTTTTTCGTCAAACCGCAGTTTTTGCAAGTTCCCGCAAGTTCCCGCAATTTTTGCAAGTTCCCGCAATTTCATCGCATAAAATGTCATAAATATCCCGCATATTCCATCGCATTTTTTAAGAAAACGTGCCGCATAATCGAAGATTTTTGCCCGCAACAATCACAAAAAAACTCCGCGTTTTTCTGGAGGGACTGACAATGGATGGTTACAGCAGAATGTTAATGTTTCAACAACAATCAGGCTGAAACTGTTAACCTCTTCAGTTCAGCCATCAGCAAGGTGAACGGTGAAAATTCCTCTGAAGGAAACAGAGCTCCTATAAAATCTTTTTTTTTTCTTGTAAATGCATTTAAAGAAATAGAAAGTTGATAAAGGAATTACTGTGTCATTTTACACTACTGAGAAGACACTGATATTGTTTTTACAGGAGATTATAGCATGCTGACTGTCTGTAGTTCAGATCAGACTTTAGGCGAAACTTTTTAACAGTTTTAACAAGTCATGTTACACCAGATTCTCAGCTTGTAAACATGATGTCCATCCATAAAAAGCTCTGGGCTCCAAATAAAAATGTACAAACCAAGCATTGTTTTTTGTAGACTACACTGCACTAAAAATGTATCCATTCATGAGAGCTACCAGAAAATTGTAATCAAATTCATTGTCATCTGCCAGATTCTTTCTGTTAACAAAGCTCATTTGAGCATGTGTGAGCAATGGGGAGGTGCTTCGTGTCATCATGAACAAAAGTCAGTTTTGGACTGGGAAAAAATCCAATTGCAGGAACTTTGCTGCTTCCCGTTGCAAAGGCTAGGATTTGTCCAGGATTCAATGTCAGGATAAACGCCGTTTCTGCCTCAGTGAGGTTTCTGGTGTAAAGATGTTCCCCAAGCTCCTTCTCTACAAGGTTGAAAAGTTTCAGAACAAAAGAAAATATAGACATTACAATTTTATCTACAAAACAGAATTATCATATAGCTTGACTTCAAAATATCTAGTGTAGTAAGAAATTTCTAGCCTTAAATATATTTCCATATGTGTGCGTGTGTACTGTGTGTTTTACTTATGTGTTCTTTTACTTCTGTTTGTGAACAAGTTATTCATAGAAATGTATGGGTGAACAGAAATTGGGATGATGAGAGATGTTTTGCATCTGTGGCATTCCTCCTCAAGGTAATTGGGCCTAAGTGCTTGTTTGTTAAGATAGAAGGGGCTGCCCTGACTTGGAGGAGCCATCTCCTAGGGGGGTTGGCGCCTTCATGTATGTTAGACCAGGCCTTGGGTAAATATCACTGATGTTGGTTGCTAGGGGTTACATCCTTGTACAATGTTGTGCAAAAGATGTGATGTGCTCATCTTGATTCCTGTCATACCATACTTGGAGATGCCATTTGTGAGAATGTCCTGTAAGAAGTGTGTCTTTTCTTTGGAACCTCAGACTGCATCTGGTAGCAACACGACGTAGGTCTCCGGGTCCCGTGAATAAAGCTCTCTGAGATTTCTGACTTGCTGAGGCTTTGTCTACTGACTGGCTTTCTACTGACTGGCTGAGGCTTTGTTCAACTGATTGCTAAAAAACCTAGACCGATAAGAGATAACATGACATGTATGACATGCAATGGTTTTATAGAAAGGGAAATGACATATTGTAATTATTCTCAACATACGTAGGAGAATGTAGAAATAAGGCAGAGCAAACACTTATCACAAATGCCTATTGTAACAATTATGACTGCAGTAGGATAGTGCATACATTGTACTACGACATGCACTGCAATATCCTCTACATCAGTGGTTCTCAAACCAGTCCTGGGAAACCCATCCATGCCACATATTTGATCTATTCCACCACCAGGACACATTATTCAGCCAATCAAGAGACTTGTTTAAGATTAAAGCTGTAACAATGAATCCATTAGTTAACAACAATTAAGTTAATTAACAACTATTTTGATAATCAATTAATTGGTAGGAAACATTCTGATTCCAGCTTCCTACATGTGTATATTTTCTTGTTTGTTTAGTTTGTTTGTTTTATGACAGTAAACTGAATATTTTGGGGCTATGGACAGAACAAGATACTTGAGGATGTCATATTGAGGTTTGGACGACAGTTAAACATTTTTCACAAGTGTCTGATTTTATGGACCAAACTAATCAATTAAGAAAACATTTGGCAGATTAACTGATAATGAAAATAATGGTTAGCAAACTTATAGCTTATCAGGGAAGATATTATTTATTAGCCATACTACATTTTACATCCATTTACCTTGCACACAGTCAAGAAACTCTCTGAACTTAACCACCATTAACTCCTCTCTTGGTCTTCTGTTACTTCCCAGAACAGAGTAGTTAGGTTTCAGGATGGTAGCCACAACATGTGCTGTGACATCACTGGGTTCTTTGGGCATATCAAGAAGGACCCTAAGGCAAGGCCTTTCTTTCAGGAGTGGCAGAACCTGTGAAAACAACAAAAGCCCAATTAGAAGCTTAACCCTTAAATGCATGAGCTTTTAGTGACCCAGGGAGACATGAGAGCAGCTTCTCGCTAACAGCTACATGTGTTTGAAGCAGAGAGCAGGGGGGAGGACAAATGTCTCACTACCCCACTCTGTGCTGCGACTCCGCTGCTGTTCCATGGTCATAGAGCAGACATTTTCAGTTTATAGTTGTATGATCCATCATCCAAATACGTATTGATAACATGCTTAGTGTTTTACAGTAAGCATGTTTTTTATGAGATGAACGTTGATGCTTAAATTAACTGAATGGGTTTTATTTCATTTAAAAAAAGCCTAAGTGATTGGAGGTGGTGGGGAAGTAATGTAATCGGTGTCTGAACACCTGTGCGATCTGTAGATAATTAAAATTGTTTATTTTGAATGGGACTAAACAGTGTTCCAGTGTGCTATAAAATCATGCACAAGCAATTCACTATCTGTTGTACACTAGAATGCAATTACAGTTATATTTAAGTCTAAACTTACCTCGTAGCACTTCAAACCCTCAACTAACTGATCATAGCAGCTATGTCGTTGAATGAGGACATGGAAAAGTATTGCATTCTGCACAAATGCATCTTTGTTGTCCATGCTGACTGGGTTTGGAAGACCTTCGATTTGGTATCTCCATGAGTCACAGCATTCCACTGCTTGCTCCAGCTCATCTGTGGTTAATGCTTGATCAACCTTAAGGAGCAATCGAAAAATAAGGATATAATAGATGCATTCAGAACTAAAATAAACACCTCAGAAACTGGGATTGAAGCAAATAAAATGTTATCACACTTATATCATACCTTTTTCAGGGCTTCTCTGAGTTCCATGTCAGCTACATCATCTGGAGTGACATTCAACTGAAAGATGCGTCCTGTCAGAAGGTAGTCCACTACCAGAGGAGAAAGGAGGGCTGGAGGTTCACCACCCTGGACGATGATGGTAGACATCATATGTCCAATAGTGCAGTACACTCCATTCTGCACATGAGAAATGTTCATTCTTGGAGTGAAGCCATTTAGAGACTCTAGGACAAAAGGACAAAAACAATTGTGTTTATATAGTAAAGACTAATATAATCACTCAAGATATACAATAATCTGAATATCATTTACCTATAACAGAAATACTGTATATGGAATAGAATTTTAGAATAGGCGAAAACACATTTATACTGCATGCAAAAACTGCAAGGGATTGCATAAAGTTACATATTACAAGGTTTATTGAAGATGTGTTGGGTTTTTGAGTACCCATAGAACCCATTTTCATTTAGTATCTTGAGGTGAGAAGTCAAGGGCCAATATTTAGCCTAACTTATTATTTGTTATTGCTATTTAGCCCCCTTCCAACAAGCTAGCATGACATGGTTGATAGCAGTGGACACCTTATGTTGTCTAGTTTCACATGATACCAGAGTATTCCACTATAGCCTCTGAAAGACAGTAATGTAGACAGAGAAAGCCACCATCCTTGTGGAGTTTAATTGGCTAATAAAGCGCTCATTAGTTAATTATGTATGTATGTTACCCAAACTTTTAGAGGGCAGCTTACCCAGTACTTAAGAAAAATAATTTTAACACCACAGCACAGAAGTACATTTGATATAAAGTACATAACTTCGAAAAAAAGATTACCTTCAAATGCTCCATTCTCTTTGAAAATGCCTTTTACATGCAGACGGAAGAATTCTCGCCTTGGCCCTCCGAGGTCTTCTCCATCTTCGTTGGTGCCTTCGTCACTGGCAAAGGTGACATACAGCTGATCGGTGCTCTCAGTGAATTTCCGTCTACTAAACTGTCGGAGAGCAGTTGTCCACACGTTTCCTCGGCTGATAGATTGGTCTGTATGCCTCTGTGAGAACCCTCTCACTGTGAGCTTTCACAATACCTGTAATTTCTTCTTTGCTCAAACTTTCTGCAACCCTTCAGAACAAAAAGGATAATGGTTATTACCAACACACATGGAAGCCACACTGACTGTGTCTTATTTTGACTGGTGCAACACTGAAAGTTAAAAATGAGCTAAGCAAGTATACCTTGAATCCTGTAAGGACTGCACACTCTTCTAAAAGACTGCGTCTGATGGCCTCCTCAATGGCTTCTGCTTCTTCAACATCAATAGGACTGTTAATTAGACACAACAGGATAAAAGAGATTTTGTTCCCTAACAAAAGAGGTTTTGTTCCCTAACAAAATGGACCAACATAAAATGTAACAAATTACATGAGAAAACCTTAAGTTAATACATATAACTGTACATGAAATCTGCAAAGTGATTCATAGCTTCAATTGGCCCTCGCTGTCCCTGTAGTTCCATCCCATCATCAGATGGAGCACTGTCTTCCACCCTCTCTTGCCTCTCACAGTGTTCCCTCTGGGCTCTGGACGGTGCATCTCTCTGACTCACTACATGAAGAGAATCAACTCAGTAACTCTTAATAATAACCTAAACAATACTTGCTTCAATAAGTTCAATAATGCAATAAGTCACCAATTCATCACACAAATCAAGACAGATCAACAATTAACCTCAAGAGGCTGTTCTTTACTGTGATTTCCCACACAAATGAGGGGTGTTAATTGTTTTTTTTAACTCACCTCTCCTTCATTGTACAACCAGACTTTCAAAATCACTGTCATCAGACAGCTCCACACACCAGCTCTGCACAAAAGCAAAGGTGTGAACTCTATGTAAAAACAGGCAACTTGTACAGTAAGTTACAAGGTGAAATCTTTACAGTGTGACAGAGATAATTTTATATGATTGAAAAATTACATATTTTCTAAGTGTGGGGAGTATACAACATCTAGCTAGTAGATGGAGATAGAGGTATGTGTTGTAGGGGATAATTCAGTTATTGAGTACAGGTGTGCTCATCGCTGGATCACCAGGTTATGGGTGTGTTCTGTCCCATGTGCAGTAACAGATCTAGGCCCAAGGTCTGTGGAAATGTAGAGGCCAAACATCTGTGGACTAGTGTGGGCTAAAAGCAAAGATGGGCATCCTTGGTTGCATATTGTTGTGGAAGTTATCTCGGTTCAACACGGTGTAAGTAAATAAAAGGTTTAAAGCTTGTAGTGAAACAAATGAAGACCATTGAGCAGAAATCAAAGTCTGGTTATTGAGTGTTTATTCTCATTGATCAATGGAGAAACGCTGTAACACATCCAACTCGGTGGCTATGCAAGAGCGCTCTAATTCACACTTCAGCAGACAGTCACGATACAGATTAAAACACATGGTCATTCTCAAACCCCCCTCCCTGGTTTCCTTCAGAAACCCATCTTACTTAAAACAAAAAGGAAAGAGTCATGTCAAGCCCTTTTGCCTAGTTGACAGGGGAAGACATAACATCTTCGAGGTCTCATCTGGGGGAGAAAATAAACTGTGTCTAATAAGAAAGTTTATGGCGCCTCTGTCCCCTTATCAAGGGTTGTTTGGATAAACAGATGACCGGAGACCTTCGAGAAAGGCCTCAGAGTTTCTCTCTCAGCCAGTGCTTTATACATTCAGAAACCATAAAGTTTAAACCATAATCTAAACACACTAACCTAACAGTGTTAAATGTAATTTGCCATCACATTCCACCCTTTTGATTACAAGCTAATCACATAACAAAATTACTTTTAATGATTCAAGCACTTGGACATATAGCTATGTATATGTATATATCACAATTGGTCTTTGAGGAATACAAAATAAGTCCTCTGTATAAATCAGGAATAATAAAAAATACAGAATAGTCTGTAATCAGAGCTAAAGCTTAAACCCTCTGTGTGTCTGAACCTATCCATGTGTACAGGGAGTGCAAGTGTGCCCCTCCTGGTAATTGAAACCAACCTGTCATGACTCCACAACTCCTAGCATTGAGCAACACAAATATAATCATTATAAGAAAAATAAAACAAAATGAAACAAATAATTAGGATTATACTGCACCACTGTCTGTGTCACTGGAGCTATCTTTGTACTTAAGCACTTGGAATAACTCAGTAGAGTCTTCAGCAGTCTGCAAGGCCTGGTATTGGATCATACTTGTCATGAACAGAGATGAAAACATTTTCCTGATTAGTGGGATGATACAGCAAGCAATAATCAAAAAGCCTACTAAGAATGTGATCACGGGAGCTATGAATCTCACCACCCACGCTTTCCAACCCCCGCCAAGTAGCCATTGTTCCCAATCCCAACCGGACGTGTCAGCCGAGACGTCGCGGGATTTGAGATCTGTCAGGAGTGAGTTGAGTTGATGAAAAGTGTCAGTGATGTTACCTTCAATGTCTGGAATGTAGGTGCAGCAGTGTGTACCTATGATGTGGCACAGGCCCCCTTGGGCAGCTAATATCAAATCGAGCCCGATCTGATGCTGAAGCAGCATGCTACGCATTGCTCGCAGGACTGGAGGAAATTCGTTGAACCCTGAAATTAGAGTCGCAGTCAGATTTTCGAGGCTCTCCTGAATGTGGTCGATATTGTGAGCATTATTGACCGCACCCCACCATGGAAAGATCCCCGCAACAAATTTACTCCCTGGCCCCGTTACCTCTCGCTTCCGTCTAACCCCTCCGTGTGACATCGGCATGTACTGAGGATAATGGTGTGTTGTGTGTACAAGAGAAGTCATAACAGTAATGGACGGTGACAAATAGATCATACTACATCTTCCAGCCCATAAGGGAGTCAAAATCTGATACCACTTATCTCCACAGATCCAAACGTAACTCACCAGTGACCCTGCACCAGAATCATCAGGCCAGCGCATCATGTGAGTTAGGGATGTGTCTAGAGCAGAAGCATTCAGATGACCTGCTGTAGTGTGTAGACATGGACTAATGTTATATTCACCGGTCGCACATGTACAGTTTAGAGTCAGTTGGCAGCCCGCATTTGATCCCAAATAACGAGAACCTTTTCGCTGAGCTCTCTCAATGCAAAGTGCATGTTTCAGATTTTTCATTAGACTAGGATGAAATTGGCCTAAGCTGTTTGAAAGTTTACCCTCTTTTGCGGTAAGCATAGTACCATTAGGAGCGCGCACAGTACGATTTGTAAACTCAGCACAAGGTGCTGGTTGAGGGTCGGCAGAGTAAAATTGGCCCCCCTCCTCTCTAACATCTTTAAGTGCTGTTAGCGCGCAGATGGCTTCCTTTAAAGTCAAAGGCTGGGGTTTTACTGGAGTCGCTTGTTTTTGTGAGTGAGGAAAAAGTGAACAAACATAACATAAGTGATTGTAACCTGAGTCACGCGTGAATTTCTTAACTAACCCTAGCCAGGTATTAGTAGAAAATGCATCGTCAATATTAGCCAAGGAAGTCCATTGATTTGTCATAATTTCAAGCGTTTCGGTCAAAGGTTGTCTATGTGGAATGTCAGATATGGGCGATGGAATTATTTCTATATAAAACATGTATATAAATATATGTATAATATGTATATAAAGTATGTCTTTCACCTGTGTAAACATAGCATATGTAGATTTCAGCTCGCCCACCATGTAACCCCCCTTCCCTACACAAGAAATAGTCGCAAGGGTTAAGCATGCAAGTAGAGGTCATATTAGCCATTACAGTGATATTTGATCTACCGTACTTATTGTAGTGTGAGCGCCATAGTTCTCTGGAAGTGTCATCTGCCGAGCGCATCTCGCGGCGTTTTCCCCCCTCTGTGCTGCATGAGTGACTTCAATGTGTGTGGGTGTGGCAGTGGTATTTGGGAAGGTTTTGTTAGCAGAGGTCATTACATCAATCAATTGTTTATCATATCTTTCTAATATCACAAACGCATCCCACCACAAATGCAGTAATCAAAACATAAAAACACCACAAACTCTGAACCCCCGAATTGTCGTGGAGGGTACCATTTCCGTCGTTTCCGGTCGGACTGCTCCATTTGTCGTTTTTCTCAACCACCAGTTGTGTTGTGGAAACAAAAGTGGAAAGAAAATACACTTTCCTCTGAAGCCTCAGAGAAGTCAAACAGTCTGTCAGTACCTAAACTGTGTGTGTTTTTTATTGCTGAACAGAAGTGCAGAGTGAATTGTTCCTTCAGTATTCAGCGTCACTGTTGTTTCCTGCAAAAAGTTTAATCAGTGGCCATACCAGTTTGTAGGTCAATCTTTCACTCTTTGATGCAAGGTGAAGTTATCACCCTTTTCCCACGCAGTCTTCTCGTCGGTTGCTGAGAGTAGCACAGAATCGCCGTCTGTCAGGCTTGCTCTCAGTTCTCCCCCGTAGGCGACACAACGGAAAGTGTTGTCGCTTGATGTGAGTTATCGCAAACCCAGCTGTAGGTTATCGCAAACCTAGCTGTAGGTTATCGCAAACCTAGCTGCTCCTCTCCGGATCAGAAACGCTGCTCCTTTCTGGGTCAGGAACCTGCTTGCAGTGTGTGGCGTGAATCCATGTGGCTCTCTCTGCTATCTTCTCTGCCGTGGGTGTCCATTCTCCTCCTGCTGTCCTTCACTAGCACCAAGTCTCCTGGTTTGAGTTGATGCAGTGCCCATTCCACTTTCCTTGGCAAGTCTGCTAAAAACCCTGGAAACTCATGGTAGAGAGAGTGCAGAAGAAAATTGTACACACCATTTCACCTGTCCTTTTCGCACTGAGCGGTGGAGGGAAGATGTCCTATCCCTACAGATGTTTTTGTTACTCTTAAAGGTTGTTTAGTGCAAGTCAATCAGATTTAGAAAAATACAAAGACTGTATTTAAAATAACTAAGGGCTGGGAAAATTAAAAATGAACACAACAATGTTTTGGTACCGCATGACTATCATAGACATATCAATTATTTAGTATTTGATCTTAATTATGACTCCTCAGAGCTGTCAGTGATGATGGTACTAAAAGGTTTCCCCATCACACTATCCTATTTTAATAATATTTTGAAGCCAACACTACAAACTTAATTATGAGCATTTTATTAGGCCTTTAATGTTGAAAAGATGCAAGTAGTGATGTCATTTAAAGCTACAGCTAGCTGGCCACTTGGATAAAAACATCTCAATATTTGTTTAAACCAATCAGATCATTTGTGGAATCAAATCCACCTCCCTCTGTCTCTTCCTGGTGTTCCTAATAGCATTAGGGAAAACTTTCCCATATTTCAGCTAATTTTGCATTACTAAAATATGTTCCTGAAAGGATTTTAGGTGAGAAATAGGCAATGAACTAACAGAATATTGATCATTTTTTATTCAATTTGACATTCAGTTTTACTGCAGTTCATGAGCAGTCATTTGAGACTATGCAGAGATTCCTCGGCTCTGATTGGTAGTTGTTCTTGGAAACTTAAGAAAACAGAGAAACATTATCTTTTCACAGACTGTCTGTGTAATGTGCTACTGTTTTTAGTCTAAACAAATTACCTACTGAACCTTAACTGTTACTAAAATTTACTTAAAAATCCAAATGATGTGAACACTTTATACTTTTAACTTCTTATTTATGAAGCTACTATTATCCCTCCTGTTTGAGGCATGTAAAACACATGACTCAAACACTCAGTATATATAAATAATGTTTTAGTGGTTTCTATACTAACACTGTCCTGTCTTACACAGAAATACCTGTATAAAAGCAACAAAAGTTAAAACACCAATCACCAAAACAAAACGTTTTCAACATCATGTTAATAGTTTAAACAATTTTATCATATAGTAACTAAAATGCAACCAAAATCTATAGTGCAGTTCTGCTGAAATCTCACTAGAGTACAATATTAAATGCTGATAGAATCTAATCTCTAAAACCCCGAATCAGTTTCAATATGGTCTTAACCAAGAAACTCAGATAAACCCAACAAAACTATGTAGTTTATCTTATTTATCATGTTTGCAACACAAGGTAATACTAATTACTGTCTAGTATTTAGCATAGTCACAAATTTAAACTAAGCACTGAGTACTGCAGTCCGTTTATCCAATTTGTATCTTGAAATCATATCACATTGTAACGATCTATGACAAGAACGTGTATCAAAATCATCATTGCTGAACCTAAATTCGAAATCCAAATGTCTCCTTCCCCCACATGCACAACTCCTCCCTCATCTTATCTTTGGGTATGTGTGTGCGTGTGTGAAAGCCCCCACCTTAGCTGCTCCCTGTAAGGAAAAGAAAACAAACCCTCCTCCTGTTGCATTGTAACACACATGTATTCAATGCGTGTAAAAAAATGTTGTTCCGAGCAATCCTGTCAGCCAAATAGATGGTTTTAGCAGCTAATTGACTTGTAGGTATATTGGAAAGACAGTTCAACAATGATAATACAGTAATAAACATGTTTCATGTACCAAAAAGTCCCAATTTAGTCTTACCCCAAACTATATGTCAGATCACAGTGATATCTAACTGTTTTTAGCAAAAACTCCAAGGTTCTCTCTATCTAAAAAAATCTTTGTGTGCACACCGTTTATCAAAATATGGTTAAAAATGACTCCCACAGCCAATAAGGAGTTAAGAACGAGAACCCGTACGGTTACATCGATCGCTTCCTGTTTTGTCGGATACTGATGTTTTTGAGGCCGGTAGTCGGAGCGCCGTTTTTGATGACCACAATTTTCCCTCAGAAGCAACGCGGTACCCTGAGGAAAAAAATTGGTGAAACATCAATTGGAAAAAGCGTTATTTTTACCGTGGAAAAGTGTGTGTTAGGCACAGACTTCACCCAAACGGTGAACACTGCAGGCCCAAACACGCGCTGTGGCGAACGTTTTCTTCATAACAATCCGTCCAGTCAGTCAGTCTAGTAAGTCATAAAAATGTCCTGATTTAGTCTCCTGATCTGTAAGAGACAAAGATGAAAAAAAAATATGAGACAGTTGAGTGAGAGATAGTCTGAAAAAACATACGTTGTTTATCAGTCAATGTTTTAGTCATACTGCACATTTATTCTTCCAGTAGACAAGACCACTCACGCTCATTCATTAAAAATGTCCTGTTTTTTTTCCCAAAAAAAAACTCTTCTGCTTCAGCTGTGACAAAAATGAAAACAAAAGAAGCACAGTGTGATTGTTATGGCTTCATGTGGACCTTTGTAGGCAAAAACATACTTCCTCTCAGCCAGGAGGTTAACAGGCTGGCAAAGAGAAACACTTGAAATGTAAACAAAAGTGTGCATTTTCCAATGTGTCAAGAATAATCAGTCAAAGAATGATTTTTATCAAGACGCACAACTGGAAACATGGAAACAACCATAATACCAAAATAGACACCTTAAGTGTCTGCCTATACGTTTACAACTCATACTTTGTAGGAAACAAAACTGAGCCTTTTTCTATTTGTTTTATGGATCCTAAAGATCAGTAATACACATAAAAAGCATAAGAGTGGTTCATTCCTTTTTTCTAGCATTTCCAGAGAGGAAAGAAAAACAACCACTAGTCTGTCAGAAAACTTTCTGATTTGTCGTTCAGTTTTACCTAAAAATAGAATTAGTAAACTCAATTTACCCAATAAGGAAATGAACAGTGAGCTGTTGTATGTCAATCCTTTTAAAACTCTAATAATTAACTTTATAACCCCATGGTGTCAAATACCAAGAATGAAGTGGGCCTACTATAATTATACACAATTAGGCATTTCTTATAGGATCTAAAAAGATCAGTATGTTGGTTAAACCTGTCTATAACAATCTTTTTACCCTATCGATTTGTCCCTAATAGCAAACAAAAAAACCTGTGTATCAGTGCGAAGCATTTCTTCATTGCATGAAGCAGTGTGTGTGTCTTTGAGTGTGTCTGTGTTACCGTCCTCAGTCAGCTTTGAGACTCAGTCAGTCAGCATGTTGTTCTCCCTCTGAGATGTTTGTGCTTTCTTCTTCGGGCAGTTACATACCCAATGTTCAAAGTCCTTGCAGTACCAACAGTGGTCTGGGTTGTAGGGCTCATCATTTCGTCCACGGTACCCTCCTCGGCCTCCTGGCCTGGCGCGACCACGCTCTTTGTGGCCGCGGCCTTTTTCGGGTCCGCGCTCCATATGTTGCCCACCAGCCTGTTGTTAACATGCAGACATACGCTTCAAACATGGTTTTGTCAAGTCTCTTACTTTGTTTGCTCTTTCTTTGGTCCTGTTGTTCCTTTCCACCTGATGCAGAGTGGACTGCTGTGGCGGTTCTGTCCGGTAGTCGGGTCTGAGGTTTTGGACGGCGGTGCACAGAAATATGTGTCCTCTTCGTCCTCTTCTCTTTCCCAGCTCGTCCTTCCTGGTTGTATAGGACTGGAAAACTCAGAATATGGACTTGGGTTAGGTTGTGGAGCTGATGAGGAGGTTATAGGTGTATGTGTGTTATAGCATTCTTTCCCTGTATCTACTTCCTGCTTCTTTCATCCATACATTGAAACATTCACAATCCTCCTTAATTTGGTTTAAAACCTATTGTTTCAATCGTTTTTCTTTCTTTCAGCTTTCTCTCTGCACCTTCCATATCCTGTTTCAGCATTCTTAATTTTACATCACTAAATGAACCATTTTCTGGGGAACCATAAACCTTTTACCAATCAGGCAGACATTTCAAAACAACCTTGTCCATATTTTCTGTTCCATTTTCCCCCACTATCGGGCCTGAAGGCTCTAGTGACTTTGAACCTTTGTTCCCCATCTTGAGAGAAACAAAAGTTGAAGTAGCTACTTACGTACGATTGGAACCGTCGTCCCAAAAGCTCCGTTTTATTAGTAAAACAGAGGGAAAAAACCTAGACCTGTGCGTCCCTGTGCCAAGAGGCAACGCGTCTTCTCGTTTTAAGTCGACAAACTGAGTAAAATCCTGGACAGTATCTTCCCTCTCCCTGAAACTATTAGGAGAAAAAAGAAATGTCCCAAACAGTGACCTCCCTAGCCCCAAATATAAATCTAAATATGAATATTTAGGGAATAGAGCTGTTTTCTTTAGTTTAACAGTGACCTCCCTAGTCCTAAGAACACTTAGGATCAGAGCTGCTTAAACTTGTTTAACAGTGACCTCCCTAGTTCCAAGAATACTTAGAACCAGAGCTGCTAAGTTTTTGATTAACAGTGACCTCCCTAGTTCCACTAATACTTAGAACCAGAGCTGCTTAATCTTTGATTAACAGTGACCTCCCTAGTTCCACTAATACTTAGAACCAGAGCTGCTTAATCTTGTCACTCCGTTCGTGGGAAAACTTGGAAAATATGTCCGTCTTTTGCCTGAAATGCCTCCTGAAATAGTCCTTATTTTTGATTATTAAATGGTTAAAATCACCCCTTTAATAAACTAAATAAAACATAAAAACCCAGTTTCAATTACCCAAAATCAACTCAGTCTTTGTTTTCCCTGGTCCTTATTTTTGATTATTATGTTTCTTTACAATTATGATTCTTCTCAATTTGTTTTTAGGGTTCGTTTCAAAGATCTTGAATTTCCAATTAAATCCGTTTAATTTGATCTTACCCGTGTTAGTTGAGATTTCTTTCCGTTCGATTGGATCGGTTTGGACCAGTCAAGACGTCTCCGTGGTTCCCTGACCCTCCATCTCTCTGAAATGCCTGTTGCCGAGGTAGGAGGCAGGCTGTCGCCTGGGTCGCTAACCACTCAGGACCCCTCAGAGCTCTCTCTCTCCTGTGTCCAACCGATCCCGGGTTTCGGCACCAAATTGTTGTGGAAGTTATCTCGGTTCAACACGGTGTAAGTAAATAAAAGGTTTAAAGCTTGTAGTGAAACAAATGAAGACCATTGAGCAGAAATCAAAGTCTGGTTATTGAGTGTTTATTCTCATTGATCAATGGAGAAACGCTGTAACACATCCAACTCGGTGGCTATGCAAGAGCGCTCTAATTCACACTTCAGCAGACAGTCACGATACAGATTAAAACACATGGTCATTCTCAAACCCCCCTCCCTGGTTTCCTTCAGAAACCCATCTTACTTAAAACAAAAAGGAAAGAGTCATGTCAAGCCCTTTTGCCTAGTTGACAGGGGAAGACATAACATCTTCGAGGTCTCATCTGGGGGAGAAAATAAACTGTGTCTAATAAGAAAGTTTATGGCGCCTCTGTCCCCTTATCAAGGGTTGTTTGGATAAACAGATGACCGGAGACCTTCGAGAAAGGCCTCAGAGTTTCTCTCTCAGCCAGTGCTTTATACATTCAGAAACCATAAAGTTTAAACCATAATCTAAACACACTAACCTAACAGTGTTAAATGTAATTTGCCATCACAATATGATTATATTTTTTTTCTGAGTTCAATAAATGGGCAGCAACCCATTTAGATTGAGCCTTTTGTTCTTCGAGTTACCACACAAATTTTTTCAAAAACATGCTCACCTGTGCAGGAACTTCCATTTCTGCCATGATATACAAACAAGTGCTGGAACACACAGAGGCAACTTCTTTACCACCCCAGGGGAAATTGGAGGTGACCTTTGGTATCATCAGTTTCTTACACCCCTTGATGATGCTCAAAAACTGAAATGGAAGTGACTGGTGCTCTGATAACCCAAATGCTCCACTGAAGATAGCTGTTATTTCAGCTCTCACTTGGTCTTCAGACCATTCTGTGAAAAATGAAATTTTTCCAACAAGGCCAGCCGTAGCTAACCTGGTCCGAGTTTCTCCTCTGGGTATAACGAAGACCAATGCCCCCGGTGAAAGAGGTAAACATATAACTTCCTTTGTGTATGTTTTGACATGCCTTGGTCTCAAGTATCCCGATTGAGCCCCATTACGTCGAGGGATGGATGACAGAGGAGCCTATTGAAAACAAGCAGACCAATAGTCTTAATAGAGCTGATGGTGACCAAGTTTAACATAAAGTTGTAAAGAACTGCATACAGGCCTCCATGCTGACATTTAGTGTTGTGGAGCCATTAATGTAATTTTGCCATGCACAGGATGTAATCATTATATGCCAATCAAGTTAGTACATTTCACATTAACACTTACATAAGCCTACTATGACCAGTGTTGAACTTAAATTCTAACCAAAAATTGTTCTATTAGTGCTTCTTTAATGAAGTAATTCTAGACTTGCTTCAATTTAAACACCCATCCAGATTTGCAATCA
This sequence comes from Gymnocephalus cernua, assembly GCA_023631565.1. Lineage (NCBI taxonomy): Eukaryota > Metazoa > Chordata > Actinopteri > Perciformes > Percidae > Gymnocephalus > Gymnocephalus cernua. The sequence continues at coordinate 35,822,425 of CM042433.1, read as the reverse complement.
ATCAATAAAACCTGTTCTCATTTCCAACTCGTCCTATGTTGATTTTTTTTGTCAAATCACTTGGTTTCACTATAGAGCTTATGGTGTGTTCAATAGACTCCATGACACAACCTCTCAATACAGTACTGGATGCACACAACTTCTCCTCCTGGAGTTCCATTTCTAAACATATAATAATTTGTTTCATAATTGGTAAAGAATAACTGATGAAATACCACCAAAAACAGTTTATATATTCTCTTCAACGTTTTCAAATTGTATTGCATGTACAGTGTGTAATGTAGAGCAGTTTGCCTTTTCACAATCATAACCGTGCACCAGAAATAACTACAGTGACACCAAGGGATATCACAAACAACATAATCACTGTAGGACAAGCTGGGAATGACAAGGGGTTGGACTGATATGCAATTATGTTTTAGTAACACAACCAATGCACAACAGATGCATTTGATGAAATGAGACTACAGCAGGCACCAACAGAACAACTCTCCCTCAGAAACATGCCTTTAAGTAAATTGCAGCTCATTTATGCCACTACAATCAGCACAATGTATCAGCGTAACATCCAGGATCTCTGCTTTGCTCGAAGGTCTGCGTAATGTATTTTCGCAATAATCGCAAAATGTGGATCACAGTAAACATGAACAGCTAGCTACAATCACAGTGTATACTGCTAACCCAGCTCTACACCAATCAACACACATCTGTCAGCCCCGCCACACCGCTGTGTGCTCACTCCATCCGTGCACTCCACTAGTTAGCTAATGTTAGCCAGCTTGTACACCTCAAATTACCAATGTTCAACTTGAATATTAACCAGAAACAGTTATTTTATATCAATAGTTTCATCTATTTTTCTCAGGGTAACATAAACGTTATCCAGTTATATCACAAGTTACTGATCTCAGTGACGTGAAGTTGCCTGTGGCACTGGGCACCGCTGGTGTTGAAACCTGAAACAAGAGCCCGCCTTTTAGATGTCAGATATAGCGGCAAAGTACCTTAATATTACACATGTTGACCACAGCACAGGCTTCATAGAGTAAGTGGTCAGTTTTGTCACTGGTAACCACTAAGTCAACTAGGTTATGGGTAACTTAAGTTACCTTTCTCAGTCACATTAACTACAGAAAGTGAATAACAAAACTTTAGCTAGCATCCGTCACACAGCTAGCTAACTGTCTGGGTTAGCTGACAGTGGCTAAGCCCCTCCAGTATTTGAAGCCAATGCAGTGGGCGTGGTTTCCTTGGGGATTTGAATATTTTCTAAATATTTAGCTTTACACTTGGCGACACATTTAGATATAACATTTAGATTTAACATTTAGATATATATTTAAGATTTAGATTTAACATTTACATATATATTTAAGATTTAGATTTAACATTTAGATATATATTTAACATTTAGATTTAAGATTTAGATATATATTTAACATTTAGATATATATTTAAGATTTAGATTTAGATTTAACATTTAGATATATATTTAAGATTTAGATTTAGATTTAACATTTAGATATATATATATATTTAAGATTCAGATTTAGATTTAACATTTAGATGTATATTTAAGATTTAGATTTAACATTTAGATATATATTTAAGATTTAGATTTAGATTTAACATTTAGATATAAATTTAAGATTTAGATTTAGATTTAACATTTAGATATATATTTAAGATTTAGATTTAAGATTTAGATTTAGATTCAACATTTAGATATATATTTAAGATTTAGATTTAACATTTAGATATAAATTTAAGATTTAGATTTAGATTTAACATTTAGATATATATTTAAGATTTAGATTTAACATTTAGATATATATTTAACATTTAGATATATATTTAACATTTAGATTTAGATTTAACATTTAGATATATATTTAACATTTAGATTTAAGATTTAGATATATATTTAACATTTAGATATACATTTAACATTTAGATTTAGATATAATATTTAGATATATATTTAAGATTTAGATTTAACATTTAGATTTAGATATAATATTTAGATATATATTTAAGATTTAGATATAATATTTAGATATAACATTTAACATTTAGATATAATATATATATATATATATATATATATATATATATATATATATATATATAATTTCTGTCTCAAATGTGAGAAAAATGCACTAAATGTGAGGAAAGTGAGCTAAATGTTGAAAATGTATTAGCTAAAAAATTGTAACCGACCTTTTACATTCGGCGCCCCATACAGCACAATCACCTCAGTTTTGTCTGAGTTTAACATCAGAAAATTGTAGGTCATCCATGCTTTTATATCTTTGATGCATGCTTGGAGTTTAGTTAACTGACTGGTTTCGTCTGGCTTAATTGATAGGAATAGTTGGGTGTTATCCGCATAACAATGACAGTTAATTAAATGTTTCCTAATAATATTGCCTAGAGGAAGCATATATAAGGTAAATAGAATTGGTCCAAGCATTGAGCCTTGTGGAACACCATGGTTAACTTTAGAGTACCTGGAGGATTTATCATTAATATTAACAAATTGAGATCGATCAGATAAATAGGTTTAGTGCGATTCCTCTAATGCCAACTAAGTGTTCCAGTCTCTGTAACAGGATGGTATGGTCAATAGTGTCGAAAGCAGCACTAAGATCTAGTAAGACAAGTATGGTCTGAGGCAGTTAAGGTCGTTAGTAATTTTCACCAGTGCCGTCTCTGTGCTATGATGCGTTCTAAGTCCTGACTGAAAGTCCTCAAATACAATATTGCTATGTGGAAAATCACATAACTGATTGGCGACTACCTTCTCAAGGATTTTGGAGAGGAAGGGAGGATTAGATATAGGTCTATAGTTGGCTAAGACCTCAGGATCTAGGGTGTTTTTTTTCAGAAGAGGTTTTATCACAGCTACTTTAAATAATAATAATAATAATAAATTTAATTTATATAGCGCTTTTCATAGACTCAAAGTCGCTTTACAGGGAGCTAGATTAGAAGGTAAAGCAAAACAGGACAATACAAGACAAAACAAAACAAAGCAAAAGAAAACAAGACAAAGCAAAACAAGATTCAGTCACAGAAGAAAAGGGGGCTACAGATAGGCAGAGGAGATGGGTCTTGAGGCGGGACTGGAAGATGGTGAGGGACTCAGAGGTGCGGATCTCTTGGGGGAGGGAGTTCCAGAGCCTGGGAGCTGCCCTGGAGAAGGCTCTGTCCCCAAAACTGCGGAGTTTGGACTTGTGGATGCAGAGGAGACCGGCTGAGGTGGATCTGAGGGACCGTGAGGGTTGGTAGGGCAACAGGAGGTCAGTGAGGTATGAGGGGGCCAGATGGTGGAGGGCTTTGTAGGTGAGGACCAGGATTTTGTAGGTGATCCGGTGGGAGATAGGAAGCCAGTGGAGTTGTTTTAGGACTGGAGTGATGTGGTGCCAAGATTTGGAGCGGGTGAGGAGTCGGGCAGCTGCTTTCTGGACCAGTTGGAGGCGGTTGATGTTGGTAGAGCTGATGCCGAGGAGAAGTGAGTTACAGTAGTCCAGTCGGAAGGAGATGAAGGCGTGAATGAGTCTTTCAGCAGCGGGGGGTGTGAGAGAGGGTCTGATTTTGGCGATGTTGCGGAGGTGAAAGAAGGAGGTTTTGATGACATGGTGGATGTGGGGCTCAAGGGAGAGGGTGGAATCAAAGATCACGCCAAGGTTTCGGGCCTAGGGAGATGGGGAGACAATGGTGCCGTCAATGGTGAGAGTGGGGTTATTGGTTTTGCTGAGTGTGGATTTGGAGCCAATGAGAAGGAATTCTGTTTTATCACTGTTGAGTTTGAGGAAGTTGTGTTGCATCCAGATTTTAATAGCTGACAGGCAGGAGTTGATGTGGGAGAGGGGAGGATTGAGGGGGGATTTGGTGCTAAGGTAGATCTGGATGTCATCGGCGTAACAGTGGAAGTCCAGGTTGAAGTGGCGGAGTATCTGACCAAGGGGGAGGATGTAGATGATGAAAAGGAGGGGGCCGAGTACGGAGCCTCGGGGAACGCCTTGAGTGACTGTGGCTGTGGCAGAGGTGTGGTTATGAAGAGAGATGAAGTGTGATCCGTTGGAGAGGTAGGAGTGGAGCCAGCTGAGTGCAGTACCTTCGATACCAAGGTCTTTGAGTCTGGTGAGCAGGATGTTATGGCTCTCGGTATCGAAGGCTGCACTCAGGTCGAGGAGGATGAGGATGTTGAGGGAACCGGTGTCAGCAGAGGTGAGGAGGTCATTGAGGACTTTCAGAAGAGTGGTTTCTGTGCTATGGAGAGGGCGAAAACTGTGGCGAAAATGACTGTGGTACATAACCTGTTAGTAAAGATATATTAATCATATCTAGTAATGAAGTATTAACCATTGGTAGCACTTCTTTAAGTACTGTAATGGCAAAATTATATTTTACATAATTAACTTTGACTTTCTGTAATGTACTCTTCTTATTTATGCCACAAGGAGCCACACATTTGTCTGTGAGAGACCTTGCATTGTTCTACCAAAATATACAGGAGTCACAAAGTCTACAGCTAAAAGAACGTGGCCTCTGGGTGAACTGATAGAGGTCAGGTCAAACTGTTAAATTATCTTGTTCTGTGACAACTGTACATCTCCAATTGATGAACGGGGCATCAGGTACCAAATGGGGATAGGCAAATTGGGGACAGACTTTAAGGCACCTCAGCTTGTCTTTATGATTTGCATTGTACGTCAAAGGTCAAGATAGGCTGGAGACTGTATGAAGTAACAGATGTCATTATGCATGTGTTGATGTCACTCCTCCATTCCTTATCTGTTATGTGGGCAGCTTGTCTCTCCTTTTCTGTGTCCCTTCCCACTTGTTTTGTCCCCTCTTTGTCTGTAGTATCTGTATGTGTGTTTGTCCCCGTTATGTTGGTGATGTCTGCCGGTGTGTGTCTGGAGTGGATCGGGGGGCGTGGCTCAGGATCTGCCTCTCCTGTGCAGCTGCGGGTGTTTCCATTGATTCCTGCCTACACAGCTGCATCCTATTCCCTCATCTACCTGCACTACGAATTCCTGGGCATGGCTCTCCACCGGCGCCAGATCGTTGTTCTTACCAGAGCGGTAACTTGGCTCACCAGTAAATTTGTCTTCAGCCGTGCCCTTTTGCTCTCCATAACATTTCGTCTTTTGTTCAGACTTACCTTCCAACCTGCTGCCGTGGAGTTTTGAGTTTCCAGTTCACCCACCTCAGTATTCAGTCACCTCGTTTGGACAATCAGCTGCCTGCCTGCCTCAGCCTCACTTCCCTCCGGAGCCGACTCTTTTTTCCGTTATTTTGGACTAAGACAAACTGAACTTTAATTAAAAGAATATTTGTTTTTGTTTTTTTTCACTCCTTTTGTCGTGTGTGTTTCTCTGTGTGCTGGGTTAAACCCAAAGCCTAACATTATCTGTGTATATAAGCCTGTGATTTTTGTATGCACGTTGAAGACTCCTTCACACCTTGCTGCGTGCATCTTGTGAATTGGTTCTCCTATTCTGCAGAATATATACTTTAATAAACCTTCACTGGTTCAGTCCACGACTATTTCATTGTATTTTGTTTCATCCTCAATTGTTTTAAATTCTAAACAATCTACACCTGCTGCACTCTGAAATATTTTCCATAACAGTAGCTTCGTTGGGATGGGGTCTAACAGACAGGTAGAAGGCTTAGCTAAAGAGACCTTTAACATTAATTGATTTTTTTTAATGCACTGTTATCTCGTGATAACGACTTATTAATTCGTTATCTCGATATAACAACCTTTGTTTTCTTGAGATTTTTTTTTTTTATGGATTTTTTTTGTGTGCCTAAGACACCCTTCCATTTAACCCGGGGAATGGGGCTCCATAAGTGGATAGAAATCTGCCGTTTCTCCCTCTTCTTCTCCAGTCAAATACTCGGAAAAAATCCCACCACGACACCCTGCCACCCGGAGAAGAGGAGGGAGAAACGGCAGACCTCTATCAGCTCATGGAGCTCCTTCCTCGGGTTAAAAGGAAGGGTGTCTTAGGAAAAAAAACAAAAACAATCCATAAAAAAAAATCTCCAGAAAACAAACTAAAAAAAAATCTCCAGAAAACAAACTTTGTTATATCGAGATAACGAATTAAGTCGCTATCACGAGATAACAGTGCATAAAAAAAATAAAAATCCATGGCCATTCTCGGCTTCCGTAGTTGAGGGCAAAAGATGATTAATTTTATCTCTAATTGTTATAATTTTATCATCAAAGAAGCTCATGAAGTCGTCACTACTCAGAGCTATATAGGAATAGATGGCTCAGTAGAGCTGTGACTGTCTGTCAGCCTGGCTACAGTGCTGAAAAGAAACCTTGGCTTGTTCCTATTTTCTTCTATTATTGATGAGTAATAGTCTGATCTGGCATTTCTGAGGGCCTTCCTATAGGAAGATAGGTTTTCAGACTGTCTTGCCAATCTAAACGAGATTCTTCCAGTTTGGTGGAACGCCATTTACTTTCCAGTTTTCATGAAATTTGTTTTAGTTTGCAAGTTTGGGAGTTATACCAAGGTGCTAGTTTCCTTTGCTTCCTCATCTTCTTTTTGAGGGGAGCAACAGAGTCTAAAGTCGTCCGTAGGCAGGCCGTAGTACTGTCTACAAAATTATCAATTTGGGAGGGACTGAAGTTAACAAAAAGGTCCTCTGTTATATTAAGGTACGGCATTGAGTTAAATGCTGTTGGAATATTTTCCTTAAATTTTGCTATAGCATTGTCAGATAGGCATCTAGTGTAGAAGCTTTTATTTCATTTTTGTAAAGTTGGGTAGTAAAAATTTGAAAGTTATTAAGAAATGGTATGATAATAAAGGATTCTGCGGGAATACTATTAAATCTTCAATTTTGATGCCGTATGCCAGCACAAGGTCAAGGGTGTGGTTAAAACAGTGAGTGGCCTTATGCACACTCTGACTGAAACCAATTGAATCTAATAGTGAGTTGAAAGCAATACTAAGGCTGTCGTTGTCAATGTCCACATGGATATTAAAATCACCTACAATAAGTATTTTGTCTGATTTTAGGAGTATACATGATAAAAACTCTGAGAATTCAGATAAAAATTCAGAATACGGACCTGGAGCTCGGTAAACAACAACAAATATAATTGGCTGTACTGTTTTCCATGTTGGATGTTGAAGATTAAGAACAAGGCTTTCAAACGTGTTATAATTTAGTTTAGGTTTAGGATTAATTAACAGGCTTGAATCAAATATGGCTGCAACTCCCCCTCCTCGGCCTGAGCCTCTAGGAATTTGAGTATTATTATGACTGGGAGGAGTGGCTTCATTTAAACTAACATATTCTTCATTGCACTGCCAGGTTTCGGTAAAACAGAATAGATCAATTTGATTATCTGATATCAATTTGTTTACTAGTACTGCTTTAGAAGACAGAGATCTAATATTTAATAGTCCACATTTAATTTTCCTATTCTGTTCCATCATTGCAGATTTTGTTTTAATTCCAATAAGGTTGTTAAGTATAGCTCCTCTTTTATTAATCTTTGATTTAACCAATTTGAGTCGGGGGACAGACATCGTGGTTATTAGACTATGAGAGGGCGGCTGCTCTATCAGAGGCATAGAGGAGCGAGTAGCACTGCACCTCTGAATACTAATATCAAACTTGGGTTGTCATGGTTTATGACCGAAAATAGACTCGTCAGATTTTTTGATATGAGAGCGGCTCCATCCAAAGTGGGATGAATGTCGTCTCTCCTAATCAGACCAGGCCTTCCCCAGAACGCCCCCCAGTTATCTGTGTAGCTCTCATTAGCTGGGCACCACCCTGACAACCAGCGGTGGAAGGATGACATGCGGCTGTACATGTCATCGCTGATCAGGTTTGGCAGGGGTCCAGAGAAAACTACTGAGTCTGACATTGTCTTTGCATATGCACAAAGTGACTCAACATTAATTTTTAGTGATCTCCGATTTGCGTAGTCAGGTATCATTACCACCTACGTGGAGTATGATCTGGCTGTATTTACGGCTATTTTTAGCCAGCAGCTTTAGATAAGATTCTACATCACCTGCTCTGGCCCCGGGGACGCACTCGACCGCAGCCGCTTTTCTTGGAGCCGCCAACCTCACATTTCTCAGTATAGAGCTCCCAATAACCATAACTGGCTTCTCAGCAGGTGTATCACTGAGTGGAGAGAAACTGTTAGAAAGGCGCAGATGCTCCTCTTTAGAGCGACCACCGTCATGTGCATTCCCCGGTTTAGAGCTAGCGCTACGCCTCTTTCGAACAGTCACCCACCCGCCCGGCTGCACGGGCTCTGCCGGGGGACTGCTAACAGAAGCTACAGTATGTTGGCCCGCACCAGCTACGCTAAGCTGGCTAGCTACAGAAGCATACGATTTTGATTCCATGGTGCTTAGCCGTGCCTCACACTCACTAAGCCTCGCCTCCAGAGCAACGAATATACTACATTTATTACATGTATCTTTATCACTAAAGGAGGCAGAGGAGTAGCTAAACATTTGACAGAGCAAGAGAGAGCAGGAGAATGAGAGGAATTAGCCATAGCTAATGGCTAAGCTAAAAGAGCTAACAGCGTTTTAACACTTGTGAGACAAGCCAAGAAGTTGCTGTAAGAGTAGAGAATTATACAGTCCCTCCAGAAAAGAAAAGAGTTTTTTTGTGATTGTTGCGGGCAAAAATCCTTGATTATGCGGCACGTTTTCTTAAAAAATGCGATGGAATATGCGGGATATTTATGTCATTTTATGCGATGAAAATGCGGGAACTTGCAAAAATTGCGGGAACTTGCAAAAACTGCGGTTTGATGAAAAAGAGAAAAGAAGTGATTCCCCCAACACAGTGTTCTCAGTAGGTGAAATTACGTCACTTCATAACGTTCCCATGGCAACAGGGGAAAATGGCTGCTCTTGTGTGAAGTAAACGCAACATTTTTCAACTTTCTGCTGAGATATATGTGACTTTTTTGCAACGAAAATGCGGTGATTATGAAATCATGCAAGCCCCGCATATTTTGCGCGGAAATCGGCAATTTATACGGCGAAAGTGCGGCGTATTTGAAAAAATGCGGCCCCCGCATTAATATGCGGACTTTGGCTGATTATGCATTGAATTCTGCGATCGCATAATCGCGTTTTTCTGGAGGGACTGACTATAGTGCTTGAGTATAACTGGTGTAATTTAAATGCAAACCAGAAAAATAGCCGCTAAATTTAGACAATAAAGCAGAGTTGAGTACGTTTTTGCTGGAGCAGCACAACACGAGAAAACCGGAAATGAAGCAACACGCTTACCGTAAACGTCAGCCAGAATACGAGTTCCTGCTGATGGCTAATCACACATATTGGTTCTGAATAGTGAGAAAGGTCTTGTGAGCTCATTATTAGAGGCAATGCAAAACCCCACCTGATGGCAACAGAAATCAGTGGGACTTTAGTGGTACAACGTAACTTATTTTAATATAATTCTGCTAAGCCGAAATTGACAATCCGGTTGCCATGTTTTAAACTGCCTATATTTGGAGCAATTCATTTCTTATGTAACTATACCACACATTTTAATAATGAAACAATGACATAATGGCTTGCAATATAATTTCCCATCCCTCCCAAATAGGGGTGCAACGGATCACAAAACTCACAGTTCGGAATATTATTACAAATGTAATAACAATATTACTTCTTTCACCAGTAAATTGCTGTTAAAAGACAAAAACAAGATGAGAAAAGGGTATTTTACAATAACTTTAAATGCACCATGAGTTTCCAGTTTCAAGTAAACGCAAATAACAAAATACTGTTGAAAAACAAACAGAACTAAACTCCATTGTGGAGATGATTCGAGCATGTTGAAAATTCTTCTTCAATCAAGTTCTCTTGATGGCTACTATTTCATAATACTGTGCAGGGTCCAAAATTAACACTTGCCTGTTGCCAAATGTGGGGCCAGCCCGACACACAAACACATAAACACTGGCGCACACACCAGCCACAACCTTCTGTTTACTGATAGCTAGTGTTTAACTCAGGCTAATTAATAATAATAATTAATAATTAGCTAGTAAGGTGCGATTTTTGGCAGCCAGCCTTCCAAAAGAAATCACAGGAAACAGAGTCTCAGGCCACGTCCACACATACCAAAACAATCTTTTTTTTGCCCGTCTTCCCTGGATTCGTTTCAAGAATAGTTGCATCCAAACAAATCCATTTGTAAATGACTCACCGCGCTACTTCATATTCTAGGCATGTAGGCGGCGTTGTTATTGCTACAGAAATGAACCAAAAACGGAGAAGAGCAGAGTCTTCAGTCATTAACGTTCACCACTGCTCATTTTATAAAGGCCGCTGCAAGAAAATGTGTGTTTGTTTACATTATATAATGTGCTGTTGGATTGCTTATTATTTTGCAATTCTGTCTGCCATCGGACATGATTGCAGCGCGCTAGCTAGCAGAGCTGACGTTAGCTCTGCTAGCTAGCATCGGCAGTCAAACAAACATCAATGATCCAGTGTCTTTTTGATAATCTAGCTACACATTTTTCTTGCGGTAGCCTTTCTACAATAAGCCGTGCTAAAAGTTACTAAAATCCATTCAAGGAGTTGATAAGCAGACAGATTAGCTAGCTAGTTGATACGTTGTTTACTTCCACTTTATAAACAGCTAACCATAGCAGCTAACCTTAACATTACGTCCCTGCTGGAGTGGTCAGAAACTTTAGCTCTGTTTAACATTAGCTACATAACATTAGCAATATATCTTCCAGGAGCAGCAGAGCAGAGGGAAGTGTCAGGGAGCAGAGACAAAGTATTTAGGTGAAGTGAGCTGATTTGACCATGGAGATGGGATACGGTTAGCTTGATCGCAGTCGTGTCAGTGGCCGTGCACTAGCTAGTGCGGGGTAAGAAAAAGGCTATGAGGTCGAGGGGTGTGGCGATGACATCATTGATACGCACGTATGTGGCTTCGCCGTCCAAACGATGCCAAAAGGGAGCCGTTTTCTGATTTTTTCACCCTGGTTTTAAAAAAGTGCGTTTTCAGGCAGTGCGTTTACAGAATTTGTGTGGACGAGTGGCCCAAACGATGCAAAACATGTGCTTTTGCATCAAAAAGCGTCTCCGTGTGGATGACACCTAAGTTCACCTGTCCGGGAGGCTCTGACACCCTTTCCGTACTCCGTGTCGGCGGACAGCTGTAGGCTTGTACCGGTGTTGATGTTCTGTGCATTGTCAGACACATGCAGCCACTGTCCTGAAACAGCTTGCGGGACTGACACAAGTCCACAGCGTAGGGTGACCATATTTAAGTTTCCAAAGACACAAATTCAGACAGGCTTCTCAGAGGTTAATGAACATACTTTATTATGCCTCAGTGGTACAAAAATAACTTCTGTAATAAAATAAAATATGTTATAAAATAAATAATAGCTCTCTTTTCAAATAAATAAATAATGTTCTAAATATGACCTCTTCTGTGTCCAGCTTCAAATAAATATCTCTTAATGCCTTTTCAATGTAATAAGATAAATACAACAGTCTCACAAAGATACTAACTTAACAAACAAAAAGGATATATTGTACTATAATACTCTATAATACTTTTAATCTTTAGTTGTCTTCTTCATCCTCCTTGTCTGCCCATCCATATTTTGCTGTATGTGCCAGCTTTGCACACGGTGCACTCCTCTGACCGGGACGGTACGTGGGAAACTTTTTTGCAGTTCAACTGTGAAGCTGCACTCACGCTTCGGCATTTTGTGTGCAATGCTGCTCGCTGTCTGCTCTGCTCCCGGTGTATGTGCGCCGCGTCACAGAGCCGCCCACAAGGCAGCCTCTCGGGAATTACGCCACGCAACAAGGTACCGTAGTATTGTGTGCAACGCGCCAGTCAATTTAAGTACACGCTTTTGGTCCTATGAAAAACAGTAAAAAACGGAGATTTACATGAATTTATAAAACCCCCCCGGACGCCCCGGACAGGACGTAAAAAGTGGACATGTCCGGGCAAAAGAGGACGTTTGGTCACCCTACCACAGCGGCCCGCGGCGTGTATGTCCAAGCCCGTCTCTACCGCTTCCACCTGCAGGTTGTCAGCTGTGTGTCTGCCTGCTATACTCTTTGACGGCCGATTTAACTCGCCGGTCCGACTCCTCATCAATATAGTTTCATGTGTCATGTAGCTCTCCACAAGCAGAAAAAAGAGGAGCTTAAAACACAACTTGTGATGTGATCTTGTGATCTGGATGGGAAGGATAACTCTGGGAGTTGGAAGGGGTGTGTCCCGATTCTGCCTCCTCACAGCGCGACACAGGTTCCAGGATCTAAGTGTCGCGCTTTCGGTTTCATATCGCATATCATTACAGCCTTAGTTGCGCTGCTGTAACACAAAGTGTATAGCTAAATGGAAAGCCTTGACAACCTCGCAGCTGGATATACCCTTGCAATCTGTATTGGGTAGCAAAATTCGAAAGAATTTTTTTTTTGGGGCATTTCCGCCTTTAATGGATGGGACAGCTCACGGGCCCGTTTCAGGAAGGAGGTTTAACAAACTCTGAATCTAATCCTGATCTCTGAGTTGATTTACCCTGAGATGGGAGACTCTGAGTTTTTGGTTCCAGAACAGCTGCTTTGAGTTGGTTCAATCAGCTGAGATTAGATTCACTCAGAGTTAAGCGTGTGCACCACCACAATTAAAAGGCAGCATGAATGGAGCCATGATACTACGATTCACCATGGTAACAACCACAAACATACTGGTCGGCGGAAATACTAATTTTCACATTGTGGTGTTTTGTAAAGGTATTTTAAGTATGAGCCAAGAGACATGTATCATGCTATTTCCAACTTTATTATTCTTCTTCTTCTACGTACATAACATTCACCTGTATATCCTCTAGCGCCCCCAGTGTTCACCAACTGCACCAACAGGACACAACACACATACAGCAAGTTTGAATATGTATTTTGTTAAAAAAGCAACACAGCGGTGTATTAATATATTTATTCATAATTTTAATATTACTGGTGAAATGGTATTGAACCTATAATCTATTTCATTTAGGTGCAATCTTGCGGGTGAAAAAGTCCTAGGCCTAGTAATCCCATTCTGAGGCTGCAGCACCATCATTAACATAATTATAATTCATAATCTTTTATTTCAAAGGGTTTACATCATTCACCTGCAATACTGTGGAACTCCTTTTTAATGGCTCTGACTGGTTTGTGTCCACAGAACACTACAAATGTTTAAAACACATTTCAGAGCGAGTCACATTCTTCTGACGTAAGTGCATGTCCACGATGGGTGACGTTAGTGATATGAGGACGGATAAGGTTATGTAGCTTACATAACTGATAGACTGGGAAGAAAAACCATACGGCTCAAATAGGTAGGCTAGTATCCGGCAATGAAAATACATCTATAGTGGGGGCCTCAATATCATCTCCCGACGTATGTTTAACTCCCTGTGAAATAATACAGCTTCTTCATCAACGGGATCGTCGACAAAAGGAAATGTCATGTTTTGAGAAAAAAAGTATAGTCTGCCTAACACAGTTAATAAACCAACACTGTTTTTTATTCATGCAGATAACAAACTGCGCTAAATGTGCCTGATACAGACTGAATGAATGAATGAGGAAATGAAAGCCCACTGTGTCAGAGGGAGGAGACAGTCGGGAGCAAGAAAACCTGCTCCCGACCAGGTTAGGTTCACAGGCTCAGTTACCATAGTAACTGACTCTGAGGTTAAGATACCTCTCTTTCTGAAACGGGCTGGAGTTCCCCCTTCTCTCTCAAGTTTGATCAACCTCTCTTTCTGAAACAGAAAACCCAGAGTTTCCCTCATCTCAAGGTTAACAAACTCAGAGTTTTCACTAAACCTGCTTTCTGAAACGGACCTCTGATATGAAAGGAGAGAGAGGGGGGAAGACATGCAAGAAACTGTCACAGGTCGGACTCAAACCCTGGACCTTCTGCGTCAAGGAATAAACCTCTATACTGTATGTAATGATCCCCGATCCCTAGCAAATATTCCTTCCTGTGATACAGACGTATGGAAACCAGCTCTAGTTAGCATGATGGCTATGACCAGGAGTCCACTGGCAGATCTACTGCCATTAAATCCAACAAGTAGATCCAACCAGGCAATCACTATAAAGTGCTCAAATTAGCATGACAGTACACCGAGAGCCATGAGCATCACTTAAAGTAGCTTATAAGTCCACCATTTCCATCAATGTTACAGAGTTGAATCAAAAACAGTTTGTGAAATATTTGTATTCATGAAAATAAATTAGGAACCAAAGCTGAGCTCCTAGATAGAGCGTACTTTTTTAACATAATGACCAGGTCATAAAAATGTGATGCTGAAGCGTTTTGTAAAACCCTGATAGGCTACAGGTTGTTGTTTTACGCAAAAGCAGGTTGGCTGAAGGAGACACCTGATATAGCCTACCAATCGATGAAAGCTGTTATTCAACAAAACTGCATGAAAATAAAAGCAGAGGGAGATGAATGATATATGTTATAGAATCGAAATTGCGGCGTGTGCCTATTACGTTTGCGGAATTTACAAGGCATGAGCATTTATGAATTTGTCGTAGGAAGCGTTTCACAAAGTTTAAGGTGTCGCCCTGACTCAACAACTCACGAAACAGTGTGACCTTAAATGAAGTCTGGTCATGTTTTCCCTTGGGTCAACCCTCTTTTATCAATATGTGTTTATTGGCAATAAATTTGTGTCTTTTTTTAAGCTACATTCGACATAATGATGACATCAGTTGAAACGGACAGTATGAAAGAGAGAGGTGGATGCGCTCAGAGCAGACAGCTGTCGAAGAGTCTGTACAGGGATATGAATAACATGATTTCTCTGCCATGCAAACATCATATCCCGAATATGATCAAAACAAGATAAGCCTAATAACCGGAATATTCATAACACACATGATTCAAACAACATGCTAGCTCCGTCAGTGGGTTCAGCAGCGTCCATAGCAACCAACTATCATAAAAATGAACATTCTGATTAGCCATCGTGGATGGGTTGTGAGTGAAATAACTATAATAATGAGGAAAATATTGAACAAAGAAAAAAATGTACACAACAGGATTACACCTGTCACCACCAATTGGAAATGTTTGAATTACCCAGTGTTTTTCCAACTCTGTTTCCCCGTCGAGATCTGTTCCCCCTACTTAAACCTAAACCCTCATAGCATTTTAACAGTAGAGAAACAGATATCAACGAGGGGAATAGAGTTTGACGCAACGCCGGTGCGGGTGACACAGTGCTGTTAAAAAAAGAGTTTGTGGACGTACAGGAGCTAAATCTGTCAGTATATAAAACATTATTTTCAGCAAATGTCTTTGTTACCCCACAACACAGTTTAGTTTTTGTGTTAATATGTGCAGTATTTATTCATTTTGGAAATCCTACGATTTCTACAAAGCTAACGTTAGCTTAAGTTGGCTGACTGACTAAACAGTGAGGGATTGGAACCATGTTATGGACCTTGATGCTAGCCACATCACTGTCGTGCTAAGGTTAAATCACACTCTCTCGTCTAATATTGCTTATATGTGTTATATCTATGGATAGAGTATCTCCCGACCCGAATATGATCAAACACGGGATAAACCTCATAACCGGAATATTCATGTCCAAAAAAACACAAACATGCTAGCTCCATGGGTTCACTGATAGCAGCGTCCATAGCAACCACTAGCGTTTGATGAAAATGAACATTCTGATTAATAGTGGATGGATTGTGGGTGAAATAATATATAATCAATGAGGAAAATATTACTGTGAACATAGCAGGGAGCAGAGGAGAGCTGCTGTCAAGTAATGCTCCTCTGTGCAATGTCTCCCTCGTTACAGTCTATGGTGTCACTGTAAGGTAAAAGTAGTAGAACCGAATCGAGCTCACTCCTGTAGCCAATCATGCTTTAAACTGAGGTTAGGACATCCTACCTCATTACCATATGGACACAGAAATAAATAAATGTACAAAATGTAGAAATAAATAAATACATCTTTTATTTATTTATTTCAGCATTGTTATTATTTTATTTATACATTATTTCTGTATTTATTCATTTATTTTTGCATTTATTTATTTATTCTTATATTTATTTATACATTTATTTATTGAGTAAGTCATGTTCCATCCATATTCTACCAACTGTGTCAGAATTGTGACTGTTCTGTTTATGTTCTGTTTCCTGTTTTATTTTGAAATCTGTTTTTTCTCCCTAGTTTGTCTATTTTTACTTCCTGTCTTGTGTTTTTCCCGCCTGTTTGATTGTCTGATTTCTTTCACCTGTTCCCCAGCCCTAGTGTCACCTGTTCCCTGTTACCTCATTACCCTGTGTATTTAGTCTCTGTGTTTCCCTTACCTTTTGTCAGATCATTGTATTCTGTATTCTGTCACTGTGCGTTCTGTTTGCCTTGTGTTACCTATTCGTTGATTTCCTGGCTTGTGGACTACTATCCGAGACTCCTTTGGTTTTGTATATCCTGTCCTTATTAAATATCTTGAACTGCATTTGGGTCCAAAACCTTGCCTGCCTTCGCACCAATCCTGACAGAATGATCCGACCACTTGGGCCCAGCAGAGAGGCTTAATTTTCCGGTGGGTTACCAGTTTTTATCTTTTTCCTGCTGTTTGCTGCTCCAAGCTACCTGGACTATGGAGTCTGCACAGTCCGTCAGATGAACTGTGTGACCTACTGTTTGATCTGGTGGAGCTTAAGGACTTGTGGAGAGAGGCTAACAGTGAGTACCAAAAGGAGAGATTGTTGTGGGAAGCTCGTGAGAAGGTGTCAGAGAAACCCTGGTGAAAGGACTCTCTTCCTTCTTGGGTGATACGCTTCATTTCCACTCATACTCCTCCAACTGCTAATAGGTTAAATCCATGTAAGCCTGTTTCTCGGCCTGCTAGAATTTTGGCTACAGTTTCTTTTTTCATTGCTCAGCCTGCTCCTTCGCCTGCACTTCCTAGTCGTGTCGTTTCTCAACCTGGAGGAGAGCCAGAGACTTGTATGACATTGCCCCAGTTTTTCGCCATGTGTACTAAAAGGACTGAGGAGAACAAAGCAGCCAGTTTGCAAGAAGGAAGAAAGAAGTCCAGAACATCAACTAACGGTTCCTCTGAATTCCTGTGTGTTGGCTCCACTGCTACTGTTCTGCAGGCACCTCCTACCACAAGCGATCTTTTGAGGGGACCCGTCTGGCTATATTTCCAGGGAACCGTGGAGGCCACAAGAGAATACGTGGTCGATATGGGCCACAACGCCATTCCCTGCTTCAACCCCTCTTCAGCCCAGAGCCCGAGCTGGGCAGCGGACCTGAGCCTATGCTGTTAAGTGGACCTGAGCCTGTACTGCCCAGCGGACCCGAGCCCGTACCAACCAGTGTTCCAGAGCCAGAACTGACCAATGTCCCCGAGCTGACCTGTGTACCTGTTTCCGAGCTGACGTCTCAGCGTCCTGAACCTCCGCTGACGTCCAGCTGTCCAGAACCTCCGCTGACGTCCAGCTGTCCAGAACCTCTGCTGACATCCAGCCGTCCAGAACCTCTGCTGCCGTCCAGAACCTCCGCTGACGTCTCAGCGTCTAGAACCTCCGCTGACGTCCCGTCTCCCAGAGTCTACGCTGACCGTTCCCCCAGAGTCTACGCTGACCGTTCCCCCAGAGTCTACGCTGACCGTTTCCCCAGAGTCTACGCCAGTCTCTGGCGACTCAGAGACTTTGCCGTTGGTCAGCGCCCCAGAGACTTTGCCGTTGGTCAGCGCCCCAGAGACTTTGCCGTTGGTCAGCGCCCCAGAGACTTTGCCATTGGGCAGCGCCCCAGAGACTTTGCCGTTGGACGGCGCCCTAGAGACTTTGCCGTTGGGCGGCGCCCCAGAGACTTTGCTGTTGGTCAGCATCCCTGAGACTTTGTTGGTCTCTGGTGCCCCAGTGACTTTGCCAGGTTTCCGCACCCCAGAGATTTGGTCACTGGTCAGCATCCCTGAGACTGCCACAGAGACTTTGCTGGTCTCCGGCCCACCAGCAACCTTGCTGGGTTGCGGCTCTCTGAAGACTTTGTCTTTGTTCAGTACCCCTGAGACTTTGCCATTGGTCAGGAGTCTTGTGACTTTGCCGGGTTGCAGTGCCCCTGAGTCTGTGCCTTTACCCAGCGAACCAGAGACTTCTGCCCCCTGTGTTTTGTCGTTGGTCCGGCCGACTTCTGTGTCCTGTCAGCGGCCCGACCGATTCCCGCCCCTCGTGTTTTATCGGTGGTCTGGCCGACTTCTCCACCTGTCATCAGCCCGGATGACCCGTCGCCTGTCATCAGCCCGGATGACCCGTCGCCTGTCATCAGCCCGGATGACCCGTCGCCTGTCATCAGCCCGGATGACCCGTCGCCTGTCATCGGCCCGGCTGACCCGTCGCCTGTCATCGGCCCGGCTGACCCGTCGCCTGTCATCGGCCCGGCTGACCCGTCGCCTGTCATCGGCCCGGCTGACCCGTCGCCTGTCATCGGCCCGGCTGACCCGTCGCCTGTCATCGGCCCGGCTGACCCGTCGCCTGTCATCGGCCCGGCTGACCCGTCGCCTGTCATCGGCCCGGCTGACCCGTCGCCTGTCATCGGCCCGGCTGACCCGTCGCCTGTCATCGGCCCGGCTGACCCGTCGCCTGTCATCGGCCCGGCTGACCCGTCGCCTGTCTCCATTCCAGCTGACCATTCGCCTGTCTCCATTCCAGCTGACTCGTCGCCTGTCTCGCCTTCGCCGCTGGCCGCCAGAGGGATTCTGCCTTCGCCGCTGGCCGCCAGAGGGGAATCGCCATCGCCGCTGGCCGCCAGAGGGGAATCGCCATCGCCGCCGGCCCCCAGAGGGATTCCGCCTTCGCCGCCGGCCCCCAGAGGGATATCGCCTTCACCGATGTCCTCCAGAGGGATATCGCCTTCGCTGCCAGCCGCCTGAGAGTCCTTGACGACCTGTTCGGCCTCCAGAAGAGTTTTGTCCTCGCCGCCGGCCTCCAGAAGGGTTTTGTCTGTGCCGACGGCCTCCAGAGGGATTTCGCCTTCGCCGATGGCCTCCAGAGGGATTTCACCTTCGCCGACGGCCACGTGAGAGTCCTCAACATCCTGCTTGGCTGCCTAAGCGGCCCCCAGAGTCCCTTGAGTCCCGGCCGTGTAGCGGCCCCCAGAGTCCCTTGAGTCCCGTCCGTGTAGCGGTCCCCCAGAGTCCCTTGAGTCCCGGCCGACTAGCGGCCTCCTTCAACCCCGGCTGACACCCAGCCTCCCTGTTCCCCGGCTGGCTAGCAGCCTCCCAGATTCCCAGCTAGCTAGCCACTCCCCCAAACCCCAGCTGGTGTCCAGCCTCCCTGACCTGGCCATGACCTTTCCCCCCCGTGACTTTTCCGGTCTCAGGCACCCCTGAGACCCCCACAGTGACCTTGCCGGGCTCCGCCGCCCCCAACACCAACCTACCCACCGTGCCCGTCTTTGTTCCTGTCACCGTGCCCGTCTCTGTTTCTGTCACCGTTCCTGTCTCTGTCACCATCACAATCTGTGTTCCTAGTTCTTTCCCTGCCCCTGAGTCTGTGTCTGAGTCCGTCCTGTCTGGGGCTGGGTCTGTCCTGTCCAAGTTTGTCCAGACCCAAGTGCCCTCAGTCCCCGGTTCCCAGGTTCCCCGATCCCCGAGTTCCGAGCGCCCTCAGTTCCCAGTTTCCAAGTTCCCGGTTCCTCAGTGTTCTCTGTCCCTAGTCCCCAGGTTCCTCTGTTCCCGGTCCCTGCCATCGCCTGTCCAGTGACTTTGTTGTTTTTTGTTTTTACCATTTTTGTTTTTTCTGTTTTTGGGCCGTCTGGGAGCCATCCCTTGAGAGGGGGGTCCTGTCACAATTGTGACTGTTCTGTTTATGTTCTGTTTCCTGTTTTATTTTGAAGTCTAGTTTTTCTCCCTAGTTTGTCTAGTTTTACTTCCTGTTTGTCTGATTTCTTTCACCTGTTCCCCAGCCCTAGTGTCACCTCATTACCCTGTGTATTTAGTCTCTGTGTTTCCCTTGCGTTTTGTCGGATCATTGTATTCTGTCACTGTGCGTTCTGTTTGCCTTGTGTTACCTATTCGTTGATTTCCTGGCTTGTGGACTACTATCCGAGACTCCTTTGGTTTTGTATATCCTGTCCTTATTAAATATCTTGAACTGCATTTGGGTCCAAAACCTTGCCTACCTTGGCACCAATCCTGACAAACTGAGCTAACCAGCCACATATGAGCAGCATTGTAATAGTTTAAATCAATGGACTAAAGTTCCTCTTAAAATCTGGTTTAAGGAATGTAAATCACCCCCTCAAAAAAGAGATGATACATCTCAAGGGGTTTATCCTAATAAATAAATTTTGAACATTACTCAAAGCTCCATTGTACAATGTTTTGAGTTGATTCTAAGCAAAAAACATTTGTTCTCATTACTTCCACCAACTAATCAAAGTATTCTCGTAAGCTTAGAATCTGCCATTCAGAATCATTCAGAATACACACGAGCGAGTCGCTCGAATGACGGCCACCATGCTGCGCCTCCATCTTTAAAATACATTAGCCAAAGAGGGACATACCTCCGCCTTTCATGCTTTTACACTCAGTGGCAACGTGACGAATGCCAGGGAGGGGGAGAAGATTAGTTTTGAGTCGTGACTGCCAGCAGATTTGAAAGCCTGTTGGAGGACATGTAATGGAGTCGTCAAGGCAGTTAAAAAGAGAATTAAAACAACAACGCAACAGGCAAAGCAACAAGACCAAAGTTAATATCGGAGTCTTTTCCAAGATGGAAAGAGCTCATAAGGAGCAAGGATTTTAAAAGTTGCCTGCTTTCTTCTCGACAGGTAATTCTGCCTATTTGTGTGAATTCAAAGTTTTATAGTTGCTTGGCTAACTATAGCATGGTTGTGCATAACCCTAGAATGACGTCTAGGATACTTTTCCTCGCATCAATGATGAAAAAGGATTGTCTACCTTGTAACAAACGTAATCATATGTGCCGTGATTTCCCTGGCAGACAAGTCACGTCATACAGTTGTAACACAGACTAGCTACAGCTAGAACAGCTGCGTGTTAACGATGGAGACACTAAGAGATCATTTCAGTTTCATTGACATTGTTCATACTGCTCAGAGAAATATATTAAAAACACAAACCTCCGTTGCTTCTCTCCTACGCTGTAAACATCGCCTTAAACTATTAATCTGGTACAATATACAGAATAACGATAGCACTGATACTTTACTAATATTAGCTTACATATGTTTGGGAACCTGATAGCTGATGTTAGCAACGAAATGGTACCAAAATAATGAAAACGTAAAACTATTATTGCACTGGAAGGAACATTCACGGACAAAGTCGTACTTCTTGTAATAATACGGCCACTGTAGGAGTTTAAACTCGCTCGGAATGGGAGGGGCTAGAAAGTAATATTCAGTTGGTTATCATATACAATTTCACCGCTAGATGTGAGGAATTCTTACACAGTGTACCTTTAAAGACAGTCTAGACTGCTGAGATAGGTCACTTTTGACCTGAACTTTAAGACAGCAAGGATTGACGGGAGGTTTAAGCATGAAACAATTGGCAAAATTGTCATCACTTCTTACTGTTTAATCTCATCAAAGGGAAAACTGAATAGTTTCCGGAAACTCTCAGACATTTATGGTTTAAAAGAATTTGACATTTTGTAAGGTATTTACAACCAAGGGATTATTTTAATGATGAGGTAAAACCTATGGAGAAATGTGATACCAGCTTGGTTGACATATTTGTATATGTATGTATATGTGTTGTATGTATAAAAATAATGACAACTGGAAACTTGTCTCAACGCTATACTTGACTATTCAGACTACTCCATTGAGAAACATTCAACGTATAAGGTAAGACTAAAATGGGAGAAAGAGTCTGGAATTGCCAAGATTACACCTCAAAGGCCCTACCATCCCTAATCTTCCCTACACAACCCAGAGAGGCATCAACCTTTTACAATGCGTTTGAGCATTTCCATGAACCAGAGTTGTACTGAAAGACTGTGTTGTACAAGGTAAAAAAGGAGACAGCACAGTCCCCTGTGGAGCTCCGTACTACTGACCACTATTTCAGACAGAACACTGCCCAGTTGGACAAACTGTGGTCTGCTGTGAGATAGTCAGTTATACAGAAGATGGTGGACGTGTCTACCCTCAGCACTTTCAGCTTCTCCCTCAGTAGCAGCGTCTGGATGATGTTAAATGCACTGTAGAAATCAAAGGATGTGATTCTCACAGTGCAAGCGTTTCCATCCATGGCATCGTCCGCTCCCAGATGAGGCTGGTAGGCAAACTGTGAGTTAACAATTTGAAAAATGTTTTTTATTGGAGGGGTTCTATACAATTTCAGTCTCTTAATGATTCAAGGCTTGGATGCTTAAACTCACCCTCAACCCCCCATAGCATCATGGGTTAGAGGACACAGCTGGAGACTGCCTCTTTATTCATTCATGAGCCAAGTGCTACTGTGGCTAAATGAAATAGCATCATTATATTGCTAAAGCGTTACTAATTATATGTACCTGTCATCCAGGCCCCTTCAATAATGAAATGTGACACACCCAAATGAAAAATCTGCTTTGCAGCCATTTCCCTCCCAGTCTCGCCCCTTCCCATTTTTAGTATTCTGTCACCATAATGTTGTAGCAAGCTCTTTACATTGCCTGTCATGACCCTGATGTTCACCATAAATCAAACTTCTTCAGTTGGAACTGTGACGACCCCTTCTGTGTATCTAATCTGTCTAGCCTGCTTGTGTTTTCTCCTCCGCTTACAGGTAGTGGGCTGGCAGAGCAGGTTGTTACTGGCTTATCACGTCTGCTTCAGGCCGAGGAGTCCCAGATCACCTTATCAAAGTCATGGGACACTGGTCCTCCCAAGCCTACCATCTTTAGCGTACATCTGCTTCGACATGCAAGACTTGTGCAATGCTCAGAAGTAGTTATTTATTCTAAATATCAAATAAAATGTTTATTATATATACAATTTTATACATCTTTGTTTTTACTGGAGCTTTTCCATAACCCTTCCAGCAGTGGATAAATCTGAAAATGCTGGTCTTGTTATTGTATTGTTTACAGAATGCAGATGTGTAATTGTCACTTCATTATTTCCCAGAAATGATTTTGTTTTTCTGTATAGAAACTACATTTAGAAGACTTTTTTTCTGTTGCCTCCAACTCTCATAACAGAGTTTTAAACAACAGCCCCATTCACACGGGAATAGTATTACCTACTGGTCATTTATAATTTTTTATAATATTCATAATTACGGAGGTTGTCTGTGATCTTAATCCTGTGCAAATTGGTCATGTCTGGGATTTGGCGGGGTCGAACATAATTTTTTCAAGGTTTTAGTTTCCTGTTCGCCTTATTATCCCTCTCGTGAAGACGGATATGGGATCGCCGGGGCCTGCAGACGCCGCCTTTCATGGCCAACCTTGTAACCACTGCCTGACCGGAGACCTCCGTCCTTGAGTTGACGCGATCCCCGCGGCTTCGTCCGAGGGCTGACGGAGATGCTGTGTGCGTGCAGCTGCGGCGGATATGATAGGTTGGCCAAAAGGATACGGAACCCCAACCCAAGTGCGGTGCGGCGGTTCCGGCCTGGCCTCGCCACACCTCCGGGTACCCAAATCTCGGGGTACAGATTGTAAATTTGAGTAAAAGCAGGCTTTGTCTATCCCGTGTATGTGCGTGTGTGTGTGTGTGTGTGTGTGTGTGTGTGTGGGGGGGTCACTTCTAAATAACACAAGGTCTCCAGATGATACTAATCCCATGCAAATGGGGCTATAGATGTATAATTTCTTATAGACTTCATTTTTATTTTTTCTGGGAAACCAAATAATTTTTTTTCTGAAAACAAAACAGGCCACTTTGTAAAACTCTCCCGAGTAGAACATATGGTGGAGATGTCTTTTGTTGCGGGTTTAGAAACACAGTGGCATCTCCCCACTATCTCCCCTGTGTTTTGTAAGCTGTGCAAAGAAAATGAATGCTACATCCCTCTATCTCTTCTAATTCAATTTCATTTCTGTGTTTCTTTACTACTCATCATCTCTCTCGACTGCGGATCACTTGACCATTCTGATTGTTTTGTTTCTACAGAAAGTGAACCGGGGTAGATTTTGTTATTAAGGGGAATATGGGAATACTACAATTGTTCTCTAAAGACAGACTTGACTCTGATTGTCTCAACATTTTCTTTTGTCAAGTTATTTGACAAGTTTATTTTTCCCTTTTGGTGCACAGCAAAATGAAGTTAAGCTACACACACACACACGGAAAAGTTCTTAAAAACATGTCCCTCTGCTACTTGTGCTCTCTGCCTTTGTCCTTAAATCCCCTTTGCATTCTGATAGCAAAGCAGCGGGGTTTGAGACTCCAGTTGCTTTCTTGGCAAGATCAGTGGAGGCCTGACAGTCTGATGTACATGTGTAATCAGGCACCTCAGCCATCGGGGATGGGATTGTGGATGCTCGCGATTAAATCACTACAATAGAGAGGCAATAAGAACAGGATTGTTGGTTTGCAACTCTGCAACATGCATCCAACACATGGATGATTTTTGTAGCAACAGCAGCTTCTGTCAGGTTTGTTATGGAGGAGGCATCTCTCTCTCTCTCTCTCTCTCTCTCTCTCTCTCTCTCTCTCTCTCTCCACGTCTATTACAGTTTTTTTCAATAGCTAACATGAATCAGTTTACACTAATACACGTCAGTTCAATACAGTAAGGTATCATTAATCAGCCCGAATCAACTACCACAATCCATTTTCCCCAGTACTGCCAGTATTTATTAGTGAAAGACTAATTTTCTCCATACTTCAGACTTTTGTCACAATATTGATCCAGTCAGTCTTTGTTGGAGATTCAGACTATAACCATTTTCATGTTATGGCTTTCTTGCTAGCCGCTAACAATATTTTCAAGTCTTGTCCGTGTATTCCTTTTTATCAGGAGACACTTCCCGACTAGAGGAATATAAATAAGCCAGGATGGACCCAGATTCAGTGTAGGGAATCATCATGATTTCTCATCTCTTTTGTTCATTAGCAAGAGCACTAAGATTATGAATTATGCTTTGGTGCTCATGATTTCAGTGAAATTAACTAAATGATTGAATTGTGGATAATGTACGGATCTAACGATGTATAGCATGTCCATATTGACAAAAGTTTTGAAGTTTTGTGGTTAAATGCTTATTATGAAACACATTTGAACTTACATAAGTTACGTAACGGGGCGCCACCGACCCCGTGGATATTAACAGGCTAGCTGTTCTATTATTTGTCTTTACCCACTTAGTCATTATATCCACATTACTGATGCATATTAATCAAAAATCTCATTGTGTAAATATTTTGTGAAAGCACCAATAGTCAACACTACTGTAACGGTGTCTTTACAGGTCTCCCTAAAAAATCACTCAGACAGTTGCAGCTGATTCAGAACGCTGCTGCTCGAGTCCTCACTGAGACCAAGAAAGTGGATCACATCACTCCAGTTCTGAAGTCTTTACACTGGCTTCCTGTCTCTCAGAGAAGTGATTTCAAAATATAACTGTTGGTTTATAAATCACTAAACGGTTTAGAGCCAACACACATTTCTGATCTGCTGCCACCCAGACCTCTCAGGTGGTCTGGGACAGGTCTGCTTTCTGTCCCCAGAGTCAGAACTAAACAGGGAGAAGCAGCATTTAGTTTTAATTCACCACACACTGTATGTATCTGGAACAAACTCCCAGAAAACTGCAAGTCCGCTGCAACTCTCAGTTCTTTTATATCAAGGTTGAAGACTTTTCTGATTGATGCTGCCTTTTTTTTTTTTTAATTCTTAATTCCATACACTGCACTGTAACTTTCATTCTTGTATTGCATATCTGATTCTATTTTAGCTGTTTATATATACTGTATGTATTTAATTGTTTTAAATGGCTCTTTAATGTTTTATGGAAAGCACTTTGATTAACCATGTTAGTATGTAGGCCTATGTATTTGTTGTATACTTCTTTAAAAATAAAAGGGAACTTGTTGGGACACTCAGCCCAGAGTAGTTTTATGCTCAGGGAGCATAAAACTACTCTGGGCTGAGTGTCCCAAGTAACCTAAGCTCATGATGCTGCAAACACTGGTATAATAGTACACGTTTTATGGGCCAATGCTAAAATCAATCAAATTAAATCAAATGTATGTGTCTCATACACAATCATACACAGTACAATGTGCAGTGAAATTCACTGTGTACCTGTTCCGTCTCAATAAAAACAACAATAAAATCCATAAAAATAGTATTATATTCAACACAAAAAAATGAGGTGGTGGCTTACCACAGTTCTCATTAAGCAGACGGACAGCCTGAGGGAAGAAGCTCCTTCTTGAAGGGTGAGTGACAGTGATGCAGGGTTCTCTCTCCTCTGGTGGGACATGTGATGTGCTGCAGAAGGTCAGGTCTGACTCTCTTCACGTTAGCATTGATAAAATCCCCGGCTACGATGACAGCTGCATCCCGATGTTCAGCCTGGTGGTTAACGAGAGCCTCCTCCCCTCGACTTTTCAGACTCTCTCGTTCTGTCCATGCAGTGAACTGAGAGGTGAACCACGCAGGCACCTTTTTTTATGGGGACCTGGTTTTTGTGAAAGGTA
The DNA here is from genome assembly GCA_023631565.1 of Gymnocephalus cernua. NCBI lineage: Eukaryota > Metazoa > Chordata > Actinopteri > Perciformes > Percidae > Gymnocephalus > Gymnocephalus cernua. Next base: position 35,795,700 of record CM042433.1, on the reverse strand, counting down.
AGATGGTGTCTGATGTGATTTATCAGTTTATAATTACCAACGTATACAATCATTATTAGATGAGCATCTAATGCAGAATGTCAGGGTAAATTAAATAGGCTGTAGATTGCATCTTATCTTAAATCCACAACTATCTGATGAGGTCTAGACTAACATGACATTCTTTTCCTGTTCTGTTGAAAATACTTTTGTTGTCCTTTACAGGATGTGGTGTATTTGCAAAGGGTTCAATTTTAAAGGAGATTTTGTTTTGAATTTAGAAGAGATATGATAAATGATGAAGAATCCCAGGCAAGAAGAACAGTTTACCACCGTCATGTGCTGCATTTATGTATGGTGGTAAGACTTCAAGTTGCACCTATACTATACTTCACTATACCCAAAATATCTATATTTTGGGATATTTCAATTTTTACAAGTATTGATGCTTCAAGAGAAGATGGATCATTTGGGCGTCTAATCAATGACAGATCTCCAAATTGTAAGATGAAAAAAATTGAGTTGAATGGAAACCCACACCTTTGTGTTTGCTCTGAATGACATTAAAGAAGGAGAAGAAATTACCTACGACTATGGAACAGGAGACAGCCCATGGAGAACACAAGTATGTTTTGACAGTACACAGTGTACACAATGACAATGTATGGTGTTGCAGAATGTATTGGGGTTGAATGGATTTTAATTATAATCTGTAAGAAGATATCAATCTAAGAATTTGTACAGACTGCAAGCAAATCAGATCCTTTCAACCACAGTGTCTGCACCGTTATTTACAAGTGATCAGATTTGTGTTGCCAGACATCACCAACCTATCTATGCACCTATGCATGGGCTGCTGTGGTAATGACGTAGGAGTCAGTAACTTCGTAGCACATATTAAGAAAAGTACAAATGTCCTAGGTTTGATTCAGAAATTCTAATCAAAAGTTCAACTTCGTAACGGTGGACAACTCCCAACCTTTCCCCCTGTCAGAGACTCCGATGGACGATGCCACTGGTCCAAACAACATTCCTCAAAAGGTATTTTTTCCTTTTTTGGAAAAAGGGGAAGGAAGGACAACATCCTTCAGAGACTCATTATTGAAATCAAGTCATGCAGGAAAGGCAAATTAATTGATTCATCACATCTCGTATACCAGCAAAGAGTGACTGTGAGAATTGTCTACGGGCTGAACCAGAAGCTCTTAAAGGCCCTGGACACCCACACGGGTGTTTATAGTTAATCTTGCTGATTGGACCTCTTCCCAGGACTGTGTGGGTGTTTCTAGATAGTTTGATTGACATCTTCCTGAGCCTCCTGTTAGCATTGGTGTACCTGTTAGGGCAGGACAAATGACAAAATGACACCTTTATCATTCTTACTGGTAGATGAAATTTGTGATGTAATAAATTCCCATCTAATGGTGCGTTCATGCCACCTGGGAATATCAGGGACTGCCCCCGTGATTACGTTGTTTTTCCGACTGCCAGAATTCACATGGTCGGGATGAGTGTTCTTCTTCTGTTATATTGGCATTTGGCATAACAACTTGTTGCATGGCCACCAACTGTTCAGTGTAGCCTAGAGCATCAGGTGTGTGAAAACATGGAGGCCACAATAACAAAGATTTGCTGCTGTTTTGTATGCGAGCATACAAACAGCTCATCGACAGGTGTTTGTTTGTGTTATCTGCAGGACAACGAACGGGAAAGGACGTTGGTAAGGTGTTGTTTTTTTATACATAGGCCTATTTATGAATAATTTGAAACATTTTATGTCTGTGTATGTTAGTGATGGCTAGCTTAGGACTGTAGTTGAGCTGATTCCGGTTTCCAACTTCGCCCCAGGGGTGTCAGTTAAAACACAGACGGAGACAATTATCCCTCTTGACGCTTTATTACACAAGGCAACAGTACAAAATGGGCGTGGGTAGCTCTGATATGGCTGTGTATTTGTGTGTGGTTCTGCAAAGAAACAAATAACATTGTGAAGTCTACCATACACAATGCATATGAAGTATACATATAGACTAGCAAACAACAACAAACCCACTATTAATTACACTATATCAATGCAATGTAACTACTGCAACATAATACAATACAATAATAATACAATAATGTAGCTAAATACAAACGTGAGCAAGAGCTTCCAACAATCTGCATTATAAATCAACAGCCACGTGCAAACTAGCTAAAAGGTGATTAACACAAACATCGAAATGACCAGCTAACTTACTTAAATTTACAAGAACTACAGACCAATACAACAACAGGCCCAAATGAACTGACAATGTAAGCTATGGGACTTACAGTTCTCACACGTGAGCTCAACTGATTATCCTCTGGACGCACACAGTCTTTTTTCTCTTTCTCCCACTTTTCTCTCCGTGTGGCGCGTGCGCCCGCTCGCGGTATAAGGCGCGTGTCCGCATGTCCGGTCTACCCCCCGGCATGCACCCACAATCAGTCCTGACAGACAGACTTTTGTACAGCCGCCCCCAAATAGCGGTAGCTATTTGAACCTAAGGAGGGGGTGGGTTAGAAGCCCGGTCCTCATCATCTGGGATAGCTGGGAGGACAACCAGCCGGGCCACGGGCCTGGTGTAGATCTTATCCTTTATCTTCACGTCAGCAGACCTCACATGACCATCTCCACTGGTGTGCACCTTGACCACTCGTCCTATAGGCCAGAGTGCCCTTGGTAGCTGGGGATCTACCAGCATGACAACTTTGTCCTCGGTAAGGTTGTCCCTGATTGTGTGCCACTTCTGCCGGGTTTGCAGGCTGGGTAGAAAGCTTGACCAGAAGTGAACTGTCAAGATCTGAGAGTGTCTCCACCTGCGTCGGCTGAGGAGCTCCGTATACGGATATACCACTTGAGGAAGGGATCCGTCGGGCCGCCCCATCAATAGGACGCTTGGGGTCACAGGGTCCAGATCTGCAATGTTGGATGCTACATAACCCAAAGGTTTTGAATTTAGAATGCCTTCCACTTCTATGAGCACCGTTCTGAGCACCTCTTCAGCCTGTGCCTGAGCACCCACGGTGGTGTAGAGTGCCTGTTTGACTGAGCAGATCTCCCTCTCCCAGATGCCTCCAAAATGTGGTGCTGCCGGTGGGTTGAAGTTAAAGGCGATCTTCTCCTTGGGAAGGCTCTGCATTAGCTCAGGAGACAGTGCCGCAAAGGCCTCTCGCAGCTCCTTCTCTCCCCCCCTGAAATTCATCCCATGATCTGAGAACAACTCAGCTGGAGTCCTTCTGCAGGCAATGAACCTCCTCAGAGCCATCAGAAAGGAGTCTGCATCAATGTTGTTGAGGAGATCTAAGTGCACAGCCCGGGTGGTACGGCACTTAAAAATTATGCCCCATCTCTTCTCGAGACGCCGCCCCACCTTGACCTGGAATGGCCCAAAACAGTCCATGCCAGTGGAGTGGAAGGCTGGCTTAAATAGGCGCAGGCGGGCTGCCGGTAGGTCGGCCATCTTGGGAATCACTGGTCTAGACTTCCATCGATGACACTCATCGCAGGTGTGCTGGTGACGACGAATAGCCTCACGCCCTCTGAGGATCCAAAATGTGCGCCTTATTTCTGCGAACACCCTCTCTGGGCCAGGGTGACGCAGCCGACTCTCATAATCCTTTATCAGAAGTTTGACTGCAGGATGTGACTAGGATCTAGGATGATGGGATGCAAGGTAGCATGCTCCAGGTCTTCAGATCGCCGTAGTCTGCCACCTACTCGGATAACGTCTTGTGACTCGTCAAACTCTGGGGACAAGGTAAGTAGGCGACTACTAGGTTGGACGGGCTTACCAGCTCTCAAGAGATGCAGCTCTTCTGGGAAGCTATCCCTTTGGGCTCTTCGGAAGATGAGGATCTCTGCTTTTCTGGTAGTCTGTGGCAGTAGGACTACCGTGCTGGTCCGCCGCCCCATGAAGCTCCTGTGCTGTATTATTGACGAGCTCCCTCCAGGTGTTACACTTGTCCGCATCTGGAACTTGAGGCTCTACTGCGACTGTGACTCCGCAGAAGGTCGACTTAAGGAGTTCTGATACCTCTTCCTCAGCTGAAGTGGTTGGTTTCACAGGCCAGGTGTCTGGGGCGTGGAGCAGGAATGGTGGGCCTTGACTCCACCTATTTTGTTCCGCAAGATCTCTCAATGTCTTTCCTCTTGTGATGTCATCTGCAGGATTCCTCGCTGAATCCACATAGCGCCATGCACGGAGGTCAGTGAGCTCTTGGATCTCAGCCACCCTTGTGCCGACAAAGACTTTAAAGCGGCAGGATTCAGACTGGAGCCACATCAACACAGTTGTGGAATCAGTCCACAGGGTGATCTGACTGATCTTCAATGTGAGCTCCCTTTGTAACACTGTGGCGATCTGAGCTCCTACCACAGCTGCACACAACTCCAATCTTGGCATGGACAGGAGACATTTGGGTGCTACTCTGGATCTTGCCAAAAGGAATGCTAGGTCCTCTGTTCGCAAGTAGGCTACAGCCCCATATGCTCTTTCAGAAGCGTCACAGAATACTTGGACCTCACATATGACGCTGGCACTGTCCACTTCTTCAGGGGTGTAGCACCTAGGCAGGCGGATGGATGGTAGGAGCTGTAGTTCCCCTGCCCACTCGTTCCAGGCGTCTAGAAGTTCCTGTGGGAGGAGGGGGTCATCCCATTCCCTGTTCTTGTCCCAGAGTCGCTGGACTAAGATCTTGGCTCTGGTTGTGAATGGCAGAATGAACCCAAGAGGGTCGTACTGGCTTGCCAGCGCATTGTACACATTCCGCATAGTGGGCACTCCATAGTCCACGGGCCTGTGCTTGTAATTCAATTCAATTCAATTTTATTTATAGTATCAAATCATAACAGGAGTTATCTCAAGACACTTTACAGATAGAGTAGGTCTAGACCACACTCTATAATTTACAAAAAACCCAACAAGTCCGCCCAAGAGCAAGCAGGTCAGGGTACTAAAGTATAATCCGTTTTTCGTTTTAAACCAAAAACGAAAAAACAAAAAACCGGGTCGATATTTCGTTTTTCGTTTCAAACCAAATACGAAAAAACGGAAATATGAGCTCCATTTTCCCGTTTTTTCAATGTCCATGCAATTTGAAAATTAAGTGGAAAATTGCTCGTTTTTCAAATGTTGTTATTTTGTTTTTCATCTTTCCGTTTCAACCCAACAACGAGAATACGGGCTCATTTTTTGTAATGTGCATAATCACTGAAAATCCGACGGAACACAAGTCTCGTTCTTGTTTTGTATGGGCTTATGTGTTGAAGATCCAAAGTCGCTCATATCAACGCAGCGCTGGACCGGAAGTAACATTAGCGTGTCAAAATAAAAGTACAAGAACTGTAATAATTGCCAGAGGAACGAGATACTTTAACTTTTGCCTGTAGCTTGTCAGATTAGGCTAAAATCAATTATTTAGGGTTATATAAAGTATTTAATTGAGTAACAACACGTTAAAATAGAAATAGGATTATAATAATTTGTAAATCACATTTTAAATAATATCTGCATTCCCCTAGCATTATGTGTGGCATTATTGACTACTTTTACTCTAATCTTACACCAGCCAGTAAAAAAAAGGCAAAAAATATAAGGGCTTTTTTAAATTGCTCTGCAAAATATTGTATGTGACATGGTTGACCACATTAGCTGCCATTGAACATGTCAATGTGATGAAGAACATAAATTAACAATGTAAAGTGTACTGGAGACTCTGCCATTCTGGTCTGGTCTCCTCAGGCCCTGCAGACTGGACCAGAGTTCATGGTGAGCATGGTAGACCTCCTCACTGCAGGGCCTGGGCCTGGATCAGCCAGCTCGTTAGATGTTCACTGCTCATAGTAAGCCCTTGAAACACTAGTTGACCAATATTGGATAATACAATATAATACATAATGGATATTGTGTGGTTGAATTACAATAAGGAATGGTCAATGGTAAGCACTGTGGCCTCACAGCAATACAGTACCGGGTTGGACCCTGCTGGCCCGGGGCCTTTCTGCATGTTCTTCCCGTGTCTGCATGGGGTTTTCTCCAGGTGCTCTGGTTTCCCTCTCCACTAAAAGAAAACATGTTGCCCTGCCTTTCACTTAATTGTAAGTCGCTTTGGATAAAAGCGGCAGCTAAATGACATGTCATTTAATGGAATGGAATGAACAAGTGAACTAAAGCACATACAGCTTAGAACATAACACCAAAACAACATAAACCTCTAGAACTAGACTCTAGAACTAAATAACTAATAACAATGTGCTGCCGTGTGCTTGTGTGCATGTGTGTGTTGTAAATAATATAATTGGTACCAGTCCTGACTTTGCAATGTATTATTTTTATGATCAAGATAACTGACATCTCCTGGTAAGCAATATAAATATTCACTGCCATTGTATTGTTGGAGCAGCAGCAGATGGCATATATATATATATATATATATATATATATATATATATATATATATATATATATATATATATAGAGTTCATATATATATATATATATATATATATATATATATATATATATATATATATATATATATATATATATATATATATCTTTCTCAGTTTTGGTTACAGAATGAGACCAGGATGAGAAGCAACAGCTTCCTCACTAATATGTTTTGCAATGTGTGTTTTAAAATTTAAAATGATTGAACTTCTTTTACACACAAGCTCAACCAAGACCAAAACAATGGATTTTTACTGACCAATTTGCAAATGCTTTCACACTGTAAGTCAGAACAGATAACTTCATGTTCTAAACCTAACGTATAGGCTAAAGTCACAGTGAACAGCTGTTCATATTGTATATTGAAACACAAATAAATCCCCTGCATTTTATTCCATTGCTACTGAGAAACAGCTGATTCCCCTCTAGGAAACACACTCAGGTGTTGAAGTTCTTTCAATCACATGACCACATGTTACTGTAGTACATACAGTAAAAGAGGACCTATTTGGGCTGATTTTGTGTGGAAAAGGAACAATAAAGATGAACACAAAGAAAGTAAGAAAAATGCCTACACGAGGGAGAGGAAGACGAGTACCAGGACAATTCTGTCTCTGTCTTCTTTTTTTCATTACATTACATGTCATTTAGCTGACGCTTTTATCCAAAGCGACTTACAATTGCTACATATGTCAGAGGTCACACGCCTCTGGAGCAACTAGGAGTTAAGTGCCTTGCTCAGGGACACATTGGTTGATGTATCGCAGTGGGAATTGAACCCAGATATCCCACACCAAAGGCATGCATCATAAAAACTGTAAGTGTTTTAGTGGTTTAGCCCTTGTGTTGTCTTCCTGTCAACCATGCACTTGTTGTCCTCCCGGGTCATACATGTTGCAAGCATAACAAAATTGACCAGTTCATAAAGCATGAAGTAATTTATTACTCAATTCTGTGTTAAGCCTTTTATCCAACTTCATTCCACTCATTAGTTTTACACTTATTTTTGCATTCATGGTCAACAGACCTCATTTACATGAATCATACCTAATTTCTGAGTAAAATGAGGATATATGATTAGTTGTTTTGGATTATAACAGACTGGTATATGGCAAATATTAGCCAGGATATACCCAGATCAAAATTAACTGATGCAATTTTATTCACCAACAACAGAGAGCCAACAAAAAGGACCAAACTATTTCATGAAGAAATGTATTGTCTCTGTTTAGGAAAAGACACATTGAAGGTGTTATAAGGACAAGTTTACAAAGCTGTAGCTTTGAAGATGTGTGTGCGCTCACGTGTGTGTGTGTGTGTGTGAGTGTGTGTGTGTGTGTGTGTGTGTGTGTGTGTGTGTGTGTGTGTGTCTGTGTGTCTGTGTGTGTGTGTGTGTGTGTGTGTGCGTGTGTGCGTGTGTGTGTATGCACATACTTGTACATATGCACGTGTGTCCGTGTGTGTGGCGGGGTGAATGTGTGTATGCGGGTGTTTGTGTGTCTGGGCATGTGCATGCATGTGTGTGCATGTGTGTGTGTTTATCTTCTGTAAAGCACAATAGTGCCCTATTGCACTACCTGTGGTCAAAATGCACCTGGGAAGACCATACATGCTATAAAATTGAATAAAACACCCATAATTCTATGAAAGTTGTGAATATGAATTTTACTTGCGAAGAGCATGGAACGAAACAATGCATGTTATTTTTGGTTAATTTGGTTGAAAGAAACCCATATTTCTTATAAGAAACTTTGAAAACACGACACATTTAACCCGAAGACAACAACAAGGGTTAGATGTCTTTTTACTGGCTGGTGTAAGATTAGAGTAAGTAGTCAATAACGCCACACATAGGCTAATAACAGAGGAATGTACATTTTATTTAAAATGTAATTTTAATATAATTATTCAATTATTAAATACTTTATATAACCCTAAATATATAATTTTAGCCTAATATGACAAGCTACAGGCAAAAGCTAAAGTATCTCGGTCCTCTGGCAGTTATTACAGTTCTTGTACTTTTATTTTGACACGTTAATGTTACTTCCGGTCCAGCGCTGCATTGATATGAGCGACTTTCGATCTTCAACACGTAAGCCCATACAAAACAAGAACGAGACCTGTGTTCCGTCGGATTTTCAGTGATTACGCACATTACAAAAAATGAGCACGTATTCTCGTTGTTGGGTTGAAACGGAAAGATGAAAAACAAAATAACAACATTTGAAAAACGAGCAATTTTCCACTTAATTTTCAAATTGCATGGACATTGAAAAAACGGGAAAACGGAGCTCATATTTCCGTTTTTTCGTTTTTGGTTTGAAACGAAAAACGAAATATCGACCCGTTTTTTCGTTTTTTCGTTTTTGGTTTAAAACAAAAAACGGATTATACTTTAGTACCCTGACCCAAGCACTAGTGCAACAGTGGCAAGGAAAAACTCCCTTTTAGGAAGAAACCTTGGACAGACCCAGGCTCTTGGTAGGAGGTGTCTGCTGGCCGTTGGGGTGCATCACAGTATAGTAAATAAACAGTGGTTAGAAAAAGTGGGTATAGTAGTGCAGGGAGCAGCACGGCATAGCAGGGTATTTCTCAGCAGAACCACGTCAACAGCTGGAACCATGATTTTGGTGCCATCCTAATCCCAGGATTTCATCCTGGGTGAAAAAGAAACAGAAAGACTCCGGGGAGCAAGCTCCCCAGACCCTAAGGTGTCGGACTGGTAGTGCCAACTGAGCCCGAGGGTCGATTCTGGAGCATCTGCTCCCTCTTGATTAAGCCAGAGCTCAAGGCTGTCTGATCTAGCCTCCTTTGGCAGGTGGTTGACTACGCTGGAAACATTACTTGCCCACTGCCGCAGCTGAAACCCTCCGGAGGCTAGGAGGGCCCGTAGCTTGTCCACTAGCTGTCTGGTATCCCTTGATGTTGACAGGCTCTGGAGGCAGTTGTCTACATAGAAACATCTTTCTACTGATGACCGGACACTATCTCCAAGCTTGCAGTGATCCGAGACATGCTTCTGCAAGGCATAGCTAACACAGCACAGACTGCAAGTGATGCCAAATGGTAGCACCTGCCACTTGAAGACATCTGGGGGATCTTCTCACCTCATGTTGCGCCACACAAACCGCAGTAGGGACCTGATGAAACATCCCCTTGATGCCTTCGCTGATTGCGACAGGATGCTCCCTGAAACGTAGAAGCACTCCCAGGAGTGATGCACCTAGGGTCGGTCCAGGCAGGAGGGACGCATTAAGGTTCATGCCTTTGAACTGGAATGAGCAATTAAACACAACACGGTTCTTCCCATTATGGCTCACCATGTGGTGCGGGATATACCACGATTCTCTGTCTTGGGTGAGCATACTGGAGTCTAGCTTGATAACGGAGCCTGCCTGAACTAACTTCTGTATCTCTGCGTTGTAGGCCGTCTCTGTACTTCGGAGGCTCAGCATTACTGCCTCCTTAGGAGCATGGAAGTGGGGCACGTCCTTCTTACGGAGTAGTGGTGTTGCGTAGCGGAGTACACCTGCCACATCCACATGCGTAGTCTTCTTTTCAAGCAGATTGACTGCCTCTTTATCTTGTCTTGTCCGAGTCACCACTTTCTCATTTCTGTATGGCAGCACATCAACCTGCCAGAGCTTCTCAACACTCTGGAAGAGCTCCATATTGGACAGAACAGCGGCTGTCAAAAGGCACTGTTGTGGCCTTAACTGTTGCTCCACTATTCGTGCCGGGCCCTGTAGCGTCCACCCTAGTCTGGTTCGGATGGCGACTGGTCCACCTGGAGGACCAAGCTTCACTGGCTCTATGGGGGTGATGAGATGTGAATGATCGGCACCAATGAGAAGGAGTGGGCTGGCGTTCTCGAACGGCTGGAGGGGGAGACCTGCCAGGTGCTTATACCTTTTCTGGAGACTGGCTACTGGATAGGATTGATCTGCCAATCCTATGCGAGCTGCTGTGAAGGCTCTGTTAATGCGGAAACTTTTCTTGGGCTGAGAGGCGGGAGAAACAGAATGATACAGAGGCCCCATGGAGAGTTTGGACATCCTGCCTGATAGTTCTGAGGGAGAGCTCTTCAACTACTCCCCTCAGTCCTTTGTTTTGTTTTGTATTGTATTGTCCAGTTTTGCTTTACCTTCTAATCTAGCTCCCTGTAAAGCGACTTTGAGTCTATGAAAAGCACTATATAAATTCAATTCATTATTATTAAAAAATTCAATTTATTATTCAGTCCAAGCTTCTTTGCTGCTGCTGGAAGGAGCATTGTGCGCTCGGACCCGTCATCTAGTATGGCGTAGGTGTCCAGGGTACGCTCACCGTTATGCAGGATCACTCGGATGACCTTCAGTAGCACCCAGTTGCAGTCGATTTGTCGATCCAGATAGAGTACCTCAGTAGCTGTGTTTATAAGGCAACTCTTTTCTGTTGGCTCCTCCTTTGGTGCTCTACTGTTGACCTCATGAAGGACTTGCAAATGTTTTCCTTGACAAAGCCCACAGAGCTTCTTAAGCGTGCACTGTGCTGCCTGATGGGACCTTCCACATCGCCAGCACTTGTTTTTGTACCGTATCCACTCAGTGATTTGGGCCTAAGTGAGGGTCTGGATCGCTGAGCACTGGTTGAGGTAATGCGCATTGTTTTCACAGTAGGGACAATATGCCTTGGCCTTAGTGTCTCTCTTCTCAGAAGAATCAGAGGGTGCAGCTCCCTTTTCATGGGCATCTCTAGTGCCATGTAGAACTGATGCAGTACGCCTTCCATGCCGTCCCTCTGACCTCTGTCCCTGGTTCTCTTTCTGTCCCTTGCAAGGAGAGTGGCTGTCAAAGTCTCGACAACGAGACTCGTACTGGAGCCAATCGGTGAAGTCCTGGAGTGTGTACGTGACACCTGGGTTGCGGAACATACAACGCCGAAAGTCCGACCTCATCTACAGGGGCAGCTTACTGAGGAGGCGTGCTACGTGGGACCCACACTTCAGCTCACTCTCACCTTCTGGACCCAGGGTCTTCAGCATTCCCACCAATGACTGGACCTGCAGGGCAAACCTCTCAAAGGCGACCGTGTCACCACGTCGGACGTCAGGTGAATCCATGACATTGGCTATCCTCTTCAGTGCAACCTGGTATGGCTGCCCAAACCTCTCATTCAAAGCTGCCATGGTGTCTGAATACGGTGTGTTGGAGTTGAGGTATGAATCTGCAACCAGACACGCCTCTTCTAGCTTTAGGTGGTCAATGAGGACCTGGTACTTGAAGAGCTCTGTTGCATCAGGTGGCAACAGGTTTTCTAGAGCAATCTTTAATCGGGCAAACTGACTTGGGTCTCGCTGGCTAAAGTCTGGCAAAGTGGGCCTAGGTCCCCTATAGGCTAACTCCGCTTGAGGGGGGTTCCCGGTAGGCATAGGATGGCTCTCCTGGCCTAAGCATCGGTGCAGGTGAAGCTCTGGGAACTGCCAGTTGGGAGGGAGCCCAATGTGTTATAGGCATATGAGTCTGCGGACCTGAATAGCGCGGGATTGGTGTGGAGCTGGACTGTGGAGGGTGATGTTGAGGCTGCACATAGCCTGGCTCCTTATGAGGTAGGCCTAACTGTGGCGGAGGGTCCCTGTGGGGAGACAGGGCACTCTTGGTAGCTGGTCTGCTCTGGGTTGCAGCACCGAAAGTGGTATTGAGCCTAATGTCCTGAATCTCGTGTGTTACCCTGTCCAAGTAGTTGACCACATCTCTTTGGAGCTGTTCATTAGACTCGGGCCAGGGTGGTGGTTCAGGCCACTCCTCTTCGTATTCCTCTTCTGCTGAGGGCATGATGTGGACAGGTGGAGGAATATAGTTGGGCCACCCACCTGGAACTGACCTTATGGGGGTGTAACTAACTGCAGCTGACTTCGATTCCTTGAGGCTGCATATGGTCTCCATCATAATCTTCATGTCATCTTTGAGTGAGTGAAGCTGCTCAAGGTCCTTATGGAAGGCAAGCTGGGATTCGTGAAGCCGCGTGTTCTCCTCCCTTATCCTCGCCAGCTCCCTGGAAATACTGTTGGAGCTACACTGCTCATTCTGCTCTGTTTTCCACCTGAGTGGGTAAGGGTTGGAGTGATGAGGAGTGAGAGAGGTCATCTTGGCTGCTCCCTCCAGTGGCTGATACCCAACCTCTTCTTGCCCGTGTTCGTACTGTACTGTGCTTACGTAGCGTGTAGCCTCCGGTCTGTGGCTTGGATAGTCCACTTCGTAGTCATCCAGATGACGTGGTGGCTGTCTATCCCTCTTTGGTCGAGCTCCACTGCTGTACTGTTCCATCTTTATCCTGGCGTAAAGCTTAGAATCCGGCTCGAAGGACCTCAATGTTAGTGATGACTAGCTTAGGACTGTAGTAGACAGCTGATTCTGGTTTCCAACTTCGCCCCAGGGGTGTCAGTTAAAATGGAGACAATTATCCCTCTTGACGCTTTGCGTTGTTTTTCCGACTGCCAGCCTTCACATGGTCGGGATGAGTGTTCTTCTTCTGTTATATTGGCATTTGGCATAACAACTTGTTGCATGGCCACCAACTGTTCGGTGTAGCCTAGAGCATCAGGTGTGTGAAAACATGGAGGCCACAATAACAACGATTTGCTGCTATTTTGTATGCGAGCATACAAAAAGCTCATCGACAGGTGTTTGTTTGTGTTATCTGCAGGACAACGAACGGGAAAGGACGTTGGTAAGGTGTTGTTTTTTTATACATAGGCCTATTTAGGAATAATTTGAAACATTTTATGTCTGTGTATGTTAGTGATGGCTAGCTTAGGACTGTAGTTGAGCTGATTCCGGTTTCCAACTTCGCCCCAGGGGTGTCAGTTAAAACACGGACGGAGACAATTATCCCTCTTGACGCTTTATTACACAAGGCAACAGTACAAAATGGGCGTGGGTAGCTCTGCTGTGGCTATGTATTTGTGTGTGTGGTTCTGCAAAGAAACAAATAACATTGTGAAGGCTACCATACACAATGCATATGAAGTATACATATAGACTAGCAAACAACAACAAACCCACTATTAATTACACTATATCAATGCAATGTAACTACTGCAGCATAATACAATACAATAATAATACAATAATGTAGCTAAATACAAACGTGAGCAAGAGCTTCCAACAATCTGCATTATAAATCAACAGCCACGTGCAAACTAGCTAACAGGTGTTGGCAAAATCTAAAAGACGTGTTCTTGGATCTTTGAGGAAGGAGAAAAGGCCTGGGAGCAATTGGAGAATTAAGAGAATATTTAATTAACACTATGATGAAAGCGACATGACAAAGTCAACAGTTAGAATTCACCTGACATTGGACAAACAAGACAATACAATACACTGCGAGCAGCGGACAGCAAATATGCTTCCCCGGTGGAGTCACATTTTCACTGTCTCAATCATTATCTAAAAGACATGGATGATGTCACCTGAGTGTGAGATGGCGCCCGTATTGGCAAGCCGTCCGCCTCGCTCCTTTGCTGCTGAGTCTGTTTTGCTTTTATTATTGTTTTGTACCTTCCGATATATATCCGCTCTGTTGGTATATGATCGCCAAACCCTCGTTGACCTTAGGGCTTGGTCAGAGACCCTGCTGCCAGCTGATCACCCACTGTTCAACGAACTAACACCGGTGCTGGTGGACATCCCCATTCACCTGTGCCGTATGCCTACAGTCTATCCTCGGAGGGACCGCGACCAAGAGTCTCGCTCAAACGGATCTAATGGATGCTACGGATCTGAACACCGACGTTGGCTATCGTGCCCACCACCCTTCAGAAAGCGTTCTAGAAGACGTGGGAAACGTGCCGGCATGATTGCCCGACTCAAAGCTCACCTGAGAGCCTCTTCGTTGGCCGAATCGCGCTCCGGACTTTCTCCCGCGGCCTGGTCCGTATGCAGCCGATGGATCCGTCCTGTCTTTCCGGAGCCATCGCAAATGCTTGCTCCAGTGAATGGACACGCTACCATAACGCAACTTAAAGCTGGAAAATCGCTGGGAAATATTACTCGCATCCAGCCTCTCGACGCCAGCTCCGTCTTGCCCGTCCGGTCTGCTGCCTTTCCTGTCGCATCGCGGCTACGTCATCAGAGTGCTGCCACCATGGAAAGAATTATCACCGGGAACATCGCGAGACTACGGCACGCGGCATATGATGGAAGGCGTGGAGTGGATCTTACCCTGCTCCGCCCCATTCAGAGGTCTTCTGATCATAAATCTCACATTAAAACTGAACTTTTTAACGTCCAGTCACTGTCAAACAAATCTAGTCTGATACATGATCATATTCTTGAGAAAGATATTGACATGATGTGCCTTACTGAGACCTGGCACAAACCTGAGGTTTTTTCATCATTAAATGAAGCCTGTCCCCCTGGATATAGTTACCTGCACATGGCACGCTGCACTGGTCGAGGTGGTGGCCTGGCGGTAATTTACCGCAACGCTCTCAAGCTTTCTCCTCTGTCTCTACCAGATGTGTCCTCTTTTGAATATCTGGCTTTTAAATCAAAATCCCCCTCCAAGATAAATGCAGTACTGATCTACCGGCCGCCCCCAAAACTCATCCTTCCTTTATCACAGAGATTCATGATCTCCTCACCTCCTTTTGCTCTTCATCCTCCAATAATATTATACTTGGCGACATGAACATTCACATTGAAAATTCCTCATCCCCCTTGGCAGCTGAATTTTTAAAATGTATTGGACTGTCTCAATCTCATACAGCATGTTGATGCTCCTACTCACACCAGGGGGCTCACTTTAGATCTGGTTATCTCCGACTCTCCTTCCATCAAAAATCTGTTGGTATATGACCTGGGCGTTTCCGATCACAGCATCATCTCCATGGACGTCTCCTGCCCGTCCCCCCTCCCTAAGCCAGAACGTGATATCCATTTTCGTAATATAAAAAACATCAACCCTGCCATTTTGTACTCTGATATCAAACTGCTGGCCTCAGTCAACCATCCATCAGTCAATACATCAGATGAACACTACAATATTTCTCTTCAGTGCCTCCTGGATACACATGCCCCCCTTAAAACAAGAACTGTGTCTTTCTCTCGTTCTGCCCCCTGGTTCACGGCCGAACTAAGAAAGATGAAGGCTGGTGGCCGTGCCATTGAGAGGCGTGTCAAATCATCAGGCCTGGTGGTACACAAGCTGGCCTACAAACACCAGAAGACCTATGCAGCGGCTCTAAAACAAGCTCGGTCCATCTACTACTCCAACATTATCAATAACAGTCCTGGAAATTCCAAACAGCTTTTTTCCACCATAAATCAACTCCTAAATCCTAAAAATCAAACCCATTCTGAACCCACAGCAGAACAATGCAACAGTTTTTGTCAGGTTCGCCGTGGGAAGTAGGCAAGGTTTAGGACCCAAACGCAGGGAGCAGACAGGAGTATGTTGAGCTTGAGGATTTATTAAACAAAAATGAAGTCCATGCCAAACAGAAAGAGTCCTGAATACAGCAGGCAAAAATAACTGACATAACAGAATGTAGAAAAAACAAAAGAACAGGATATACAAACTGGAACACGGAGACAACCAGGTAGACTCCACACAAGAGAACGCAGGCAGTACACACAGCAACAGAATACAGGATACACTTGCATACCATCCAGGAACAACACGACAATGAACCGACACAGGACAAGGGGAACACAAAGACTAAATACAGAGGATGACGAGGAAACAAGAGGCAGGTGACACAAGGGCTGGGAAACAAGTGGAAAACATCAAGCAATCAAAAGAGCGGGAAAAACCAAAAGACAGGAAGTAAAACTAGACATCACAAGGGGAGACAGACAACCTTTCAAAATAAGACAGGAAACAGACTATCAAAATAAGACAAAACACCAAAACCATGACAGAACCCCCCCCTCAAGGGACGGATCCCAGACGTTCCACAAAAAACAAACAAACAAAAAACAACCCAAAGGAGGGCGAGAGACTCCGGAGGAGGAAAAAAGGGTGACTGGGGCATAGGGAACAGAGAGCCCTAGGGGCACAGGGAACACGAGGCACTGGGGAAAGAGGGAACAGAGGGCACTAAGGACACAGGGCACTGGGGACACAGGGAACAGAGGGCACTGGGGCACAGGGGACAGAGGGAACTGGGACTCCGGGCACTGGGGTCACAGGGAACGAAGGGCACAGGGAGCGAAGGACGCTGGGGCACAGGGAGCGAAGGGCGCTGGGGCACAGAGAGCGAAGGGCGCTGGGGCACAGGGAGCGAAGGGCGCTGGGGCACAGGGAGCGAAGGGCGCTGGGGCACAGGGAGCAAAGGGCGCTGGGGCACAGGGAGCAAAGGGCGCTGGGGCACAGGAGACGAAGAGCGCTGGGACACAGGGGACGAAGAGCGCTGGGACACAGGGGACGAAGAGCGCTGGGGCACAGGGAACGAAGAGTGCTCGGGACTCAGGGACTGGGAAGACTTGGACAGAGGGGCAGGTAGTGCAACAGCGACACTGGTTGTGAAGGGGACGGAGACGGGCACGGTGACGGAGACAGAGATGGGCACGGTAACAGGGACTGGGACGAGTACGATTACAGAGGGGGAGACAGGCATGGTTACAGGGACAAAAACGGGCACGGTGACGGGGACAGAGACGGGCACGGTAAAAGGGACAGGGACGAGCACGGTGACAGGGACGGAGATGGGCACGGTGACAGGGATGGAGAAGGGCACAGTGACAGGGGCGGAGAAAAGGGACGGGTCCGTTGGAGTGGGAGTAAAGGATGGAACAGGGAGGCTGCTAGACGGTCGGGACTCAAGGGACTCTGGGGGACCGCTACACGGACTCTAGAACTTCAGGGGGACCGCTACAGGGCCGGGACTCAAGCGACTCTGGGAGGCCGCTACACGGCCGGGACTCAAGCGACTCTGGGAGGCCGCTACACGGCCGGGACTCTAGAAACTCAGGGGGACCGCTACACGGCCGAGACTCAAGGGACTCTGGGGGACCACTACACGGCCGGGACTCAAGGGACTCTGGGAACTCAGGGGGGCCGCTACACGGCCGGGACTCTGGGAACTCTGGGGGGCGGCCACACGGCCGGGACTCTGGGAACTCTGGGGGGCAGCCACACAGGACACAGGGGGCAGAAGTCTCTGGGGCGTTGACCAATGGCATAGTGTCTGTGGCAGTCTCTGAAGCACTGACCAATGGCAAAGTCTCTGGAGCGCTGACCAACGGCAAAGTCTCTGAGGCGCTGACCAACAAAGTCTCTGGAGCGCTGACCAACAAAGTCTCTGGAGTGCTGACCAACAAAGTCTCTGGAGCGCTGACCAAAAAAGTCTCTGGAGCGCTGACCAACGGTAAAGTCTCTGAGGCGCTGACCAACAACAGAGTCTCTGAGGCGCTGACCAACGACAGAGTCTCTGAGGCGCCGGAAACCGGCGTATACTCTGGGAGAACGGTCAGCGTAGACTCTGGGAGGACGGTCAGCGTAGACTCTGGGAGGACGGTCAGCGTAGACTCTGGGAGGACGGTCAGCGTAGACTCTGGGAGGACGGTCAGCGTAGACTCTGGGAGGACGGTCAGCGTAGACTCTGGGAGAAGCGTCAGCGTAGACTCTGGGAGAAGCGTCAGCGTAGACTCTGGGAGATGCGTCAGCGTAGGCTCTGGACGGCTGAACGTCAGCTCAGGAACAGAAGGGCTGCACGTCAGCTCAGGAACAGATACACAGTTCCACTCCGGCTCACTGGACAACAAGGGCTCTAGTCCGCTGGACAACACGGGCTCTGGCCCGCTGGACAGCTCAGGCTCTGGTCCGCTGGACAGAGGTTGAAGCAAGGAATGGCGTCGGGACCGATTACGACCATGTCCTCTCTTGCGACCACGTTTGACACTGGTCAACTCAGGCTTGAGGTCACTGGACAGCAAGGGCTTTGGTCCGCTGGACAGCTCAGGCTCTGGTCCGCTGGACAGCTCGGGCTCACATCCGCTGGACAGCTCGGGCTCACGTCCGCTGGACAGCTCGGGCTCACGTCCGCTGGACAACTCGGGCCCTGGTCCGCTGGACAACTCGGGCTCTGGTCCGCAGGACAGAGAATGAGAAAAGCTGCCATGCTTGGAGAGTGGGAAGCCAAACTCCCGCTCTATAACCTGCCAGCGCACCTCCATAAGGTGACTAGCAAGGGCTGGGTCCTCCTCATGCAGAGATTGGAAAAAACTTATAGTAAGCTCACCATCAGAGTCCATTGGGTGAATGTGGGGCTCAAAATCTGCTGGGTCCATTTTTGGTCGGTTCGTTCTGTCAGGTTCGCCGTGGGAAGTAGGCAAGGTTTAGGACCCAAACGCAGAGAGCAGACAGGAGTATGTTGAGCTTGAGGATTTATTAAACAAAAATGAAGTCCATGCCAAACAGAAAGAGTCCTGAATACAGCAGGCAAAAATAACTGACATAACAGAATGTAGAAAAAAACAAAAGAACAGGATATACAAACTGGAACACGGAGACAACCAGGTAGACTCCACACAAGAGAACGCAGGCAGTACACACAGCAACAGAATACAGGATACACTTGCATACCATCCAGGAACAACACAACAACGAACCGACACAGGACAAGGGGAACACAAAGACTAAATACAGAGGATGACGAGGAAACAAGAGGCAGGTGACACAAGGGCTGGGAAACAGGTGGAAAACATCAAGCAATCAAAAGAGCGGGAAAAACCAAAAGACAGGAAGTAAAACTAGACATCACAAGGGGAGACAGACAACCTTTCAAAATAAGACAGGAAACAGACTATCAAAATAAGACAAAACACCAAAACCATGACAGTTTTCTTCAATTTTTCAGAGATAAGATCAACTCCATACGGTCTCAGCTTTCAGGTTCGCCAGATCCGTCTCCACCATCTGTCTGCTCACAACCTCCTCTTTTCAGCACTTTCAATGCAGTCACACAAATCGAAGTAGAGGATCTCATCAAAAAGATGAAGCCTTACACCTCTCCCCTGGACCCTTTCCCTACAGCACTCATCAAATCTAACCTGTCGGCCATTAGTCCTCTCATCACACAAATTATAAACCAGTCGTTAAACTCCGGTCTTGTTCCACCCCCACTCAAAACCGCCGTTTTCAAACCTCTTCTGAAGAAACACAACCTTGACCCAGAATGCCTCTCCAACTACCGGCCCATCTCACATCTTCCATTTCTCTCCAAGGTGCTTGAAAAAGCTGTTGCTGCACAGCTACAGGAACATCTACAACGTAATCTACTGTTTGAAACATTCCAATCTGGTTTTCGTCCTGCCCATAGTTCAGAGACAGCACTGTTGAGGGTTATCAATGACCTCCTTATTTCTGCAGATACTGGATCCCTCTCTATACTCATCCTACTCGACCTTTCAGCAGCCTTTGACACCGTCGACCACCATATCTTCCTAAACCGCCTCCACACTGACATTGGTCTCCGTCACTCTGCACTGGACTGGTTCACCTCCTACCTCGCTGACAGGACAGAATATGTCAGCCTGGGATCTGCCAGGTCCCGAACAGCTCCGGTCACTTGTGGTGTCCCCCAAGGATCTATCCTGGGACCCCTGCTTTTTATTCTGTACATGCTGCCACTGGGTCGTGTCATCAGCCGACACGGCATCTCTTTTCACTGTTATGCTGATGACACTCAGTTATACCTGCGAACCGATTCATGCTCCACCCCGGTCCTTTCACCATCACTCGCCCCCTCATCATCAGCTGCTCCCTCTTCACCATCATCTTTTGTCCTCTCAAACTGCCTGGAGGAGATTAGGGCTTGGATGAGTCAAAATTTCCTCCAGCTGAACACTTCCAAAACTGAAGCCATACAAATCGGCACCCCTCATCAGGTCCAGTCATCCCTCATAACCACTATCTCTTTCTCCGGTCAAGACATCCCCCTCTCAACTACTGTCACCAACCTCGGTGTGAAGCTGGACCCACAACTGACCTTTGCAAACCACATTAATTATCTGTACAAAACCTGCTTTTTTCATATCAGAAACATTTCAAAACTCCGCCCCTTCCTAAGTTTTTCTGACGCAGAAAAACTCATCCACGCACTAATCTCCTCCAGGCTGGACTACTGTAACAGCCTGCTCATCGGTATACCAAATTAACACCTTCAGAAACTTCAATTCATTCAGAACTGTGCTGCCCGAACTCTGATGAAAATTCGCAAATACGAACACATCACTCCCATTCTTCAGAACCTTCATTGGCTCCCCATAACCTCAAGAATTCAATACAAGATTGCCCTCATCACCCACCATTGCATCTACAACAACGCCCCGCAATACCTCAAAGACCTCATTAGCCCGCACTCATCTACCCATAACCTCCGGTCCCAAAGCACAAACCTCCTCCATCAGCCCCGCTCAAGACTCCGCACCATGGGAGATCGAGCTTTCTCCGTCACTGCCCCTCGCATCTGGAACTCCCTCCCTGAACATCTCAGAAAACCACAGTCTGTGGACAGTTTTAAAAAACAGCTTAAAACTGTTCTGTTCAGGCAGGCGTTCTTAAGTTGTTCGTAGCCTTTGCGGTTTTTAAATTTGCTCTGCACTGCTCGTTTAGCTGTTTTTCTTTCGAATGTGTTTTTTCTGTATGTATTTTATTGATTGTATATGTTTTCTGTTGTTTTCTATTATCCATGTGTTTTGATGTGGTTTCTGTAGCACTTTGAGATTTTCTTATGAAAAGTGCTCTACAAATAAAATTTATTAGTATTATTATTATTTATCAGTTTCAGAATTATATTTCCCTGGACCTGGAGCTGATTCTATTCCCATTGGCCCGTCATTGGCATGATGTTGTGTTGATCGTATCTCATTGGCTTTCCTCATAGCCTCAGATGCGATGGTCACACCTCTTGCATGCACATTGGGGGTTTCTCCCGGTCACAGATCAAAGACTATCCTGTATTCTAATTAGTCTCAGCACATCAGGGTGTTTGCTTCCTGCTGTGGGACAGAAGTTTCTTTCTTATATGTTAAGTGTTTGGTTTTGACCTAATCTACCTGGGAAAGACAAAAGGAGAATAGGACAAAAGGTCTGCTTTGACCTTAACCAGGCTGCCATGTGCAATGAATGCATCTGAACCAAAGCTACATTGTTTAAACTTTTTAGAACCTAACAATATCAAGCATCACCATTATTGAAACTTTATTTAACTCAACACAGGTGATTAACACAAACATCGAAATTACCAGCTAACTTACTTAAATTTACAAGAACTACAGACCAATACAACAACAGGCCCAAATGAACTGACAACGTAAGCTATGGGACTTACAGTTCTCACACGCGAGCTCAACTGATTATCCTCTGGACGCACACAGTCTCTTTTCTCTTTCTCCCACTTTTCTCTCCGTGTGGTGTGTGCGCCGCTCGCGGTATAAGGCGTGTGTCCGCGCTACCCCCGGCATGCACCCACAATCAGTCCTGACAGACGGACTTTTGTACAGAGTATGTTTCTTGGCAGAGGTGTTTGTCCACAATAAACAGTTTACTGTCATTCAAATATTTTCAGTGAACCAAAGTCGCCTACATCAAACGTCAGTTGTCAACAACGCGTCACCAACTGGGAAACTCTGTTAGCAAAATCTAGCCCTAACCCGAGTTTCCCACCTCTGATTCCTACATGAAGTGACGTGAATGGTGACGTTTTCGCTGGGAAACATGTTTTTCCGATGCCCATGAACGCACGGTAAGCCTCCTTCAACCTTAGCAGAGGTCTAATCAGCCAGAACTGAAATCACCTGTGTGGTTGTTCAGAAGCTCTTAAGAACTGGGACAGGCAGCACCTGAAATTCTAGGTCTATAACTGCATAACGCCCTGTGTAGCCCACCTAAAATGCACAGGGCCAAAGTATTGTAATTGCTGTAAGTCTCCATTCCCCTGCTTCATGTTTGCTGGCCACTCTATGTTTTCCCCTGCTCGTCAAGTTAATCATTAGATGAAGACATAGTGAAACGGACCACTTAACACACAGGAGACATCATTTTCAATATTGATATTAGCTAGTAAAATTAGCAATAGCTTTAGTTATTGTGAACTGCCGTTTACACCTTTTTGTTTCTTTGGAAAAAAAGTTTAAGAATCTCCGGTGAGTACAACAGAAGGGAAACTACTTGCTAGCATAAAAAGAGAAAGATGAGCTATTCTAATAATTCTATACTATGTGCATTTTATGTTACTTTGCTATTCCTGTTATATCCTTTGACAATTTAAAAAAACAGTCGGAGATGATTGATATTATTTTTGCTAATCTACCTTTGCAATTTGGAACGCCATCTTGTTGCATACATGTGCGTTGTTAAGGATGAGATGGCATAACATGTATGTTTATTCAGCTACGAGGTTACTCTAACGGGCTAATGTTTTGAGGCTTAGAGCCAGCATAAAGAATGTTTGCAATGTCTTTTGCCAACTTTCTAGATTAGACATGCTTAAACCTGTAAAATGTAGCACTTTGCACTATTCACGTGTATTTTTACTGACTGTGTCTTAAGTCATATTTGAGGTGGTATGTTACACAGTGCATTATGATGATGTTTAATGATGTTTAAACAGGGATATAGAATTGAATTTGAGTTAGAGTGATTTTGAATGTGTTAGTGATAAAGCCATGTACAGTTACTAATTAGATATTTTGCATTGCAGTGTGCAGATTGCTTTTTTTGTTGTGCATATTCTACCACTGTTGAAAGAGAGAGAGAGAGAGAGAGAGAGAGAGAGAGAGAGAGAGAGAGAGAGAGAGAGAGAGAGAGAGAGAGATTCTACGGCAAGACAGTGATCTAGCAATTCAGTGACTCAGCTTTTGGATACATCATCAGATAAGATTTATGAGATCTCCAACGTTATCACACACTGCCCGGGTAGTGATTTGACACAAGGCCTTTTGTTCAACAAACCGCACAGGAACTGAACTGAAACTCAACTGAGTTGAACGTTGAACTAATTGACTGGACTGATTTTTTTCTTTTAAACTGACTGACTATTTTGGGGGAATTTGTTATTGTTGTTGTTTTTTATGTGTGATTCACAATCCTTGTTCAAGTTCAAGTTCAAGTTCAAGACCTTTATTTGTCCCAGAGGGGCAATTCGTTTTGCTGCAGTAGCAAAGTAGTTAACATACAATACATTACAACAAAACATCAACATCATTGAAATTTAAAATTCAAGATCAGACAAACAGATAAATTCGTACCACTAACATTAAAAATTCAGCATACCTTATGTGCAGATGTTACCTGTTTTTTACAGAGTTAAGCAGAGAGATAGCAGAGGGTACAAAGGAGAATTTATATCTGTTTGTTTTGGCGTATGGCTGACTGAGGCGGGAACCAGAGGGCAGCATCTTAAATTCCGCATGCAGAGGGTGAGAACTGCAAGACATGATGGATTCAGCCTTTTTCAGTACTTGTCTATTGTACAGCTCAATCAGTTGTACCTGTTGAGTCCCGATAATTTTGCTGCTAACTTTATTTACCATTGCTAATGTGTTTTTCTGTTTTAAGGTAAGAGAAGCATACCAGCAAATACATGAAAAAGTAAAAACGGACTCAATAAAAGATTTATAAAACAATGTCATCATGGATCTGTCTACTTGAAACTTAGCTAACTTTCTCAGACAGAAGAGACGTTGCTGACTTTTCTTATTCAGCATGTCTGTGTTCAGATCAAAGGTCAACTTGTTATCAATAATGATTCCCAAGTACTTGTACGACTCAACAAATTCCACCTCTTTTCCATCAATAATTGTCTTTTCAAGAGTTGGATGGTGACGTCTAAAATCAATGCACATTTCCTTTGTCTTTGTAATATTTAGGTCTAAAAAAGCTTCTTTGCACCAAGTTAAAAAATAAGGTAGTACCAGGCCGTAAGTTGTTTCATTGTTGTCCATTAAACCTACTATGACTGTATCATCTGCAAACTTTAAAATATAGTTATTGATGAGTTCACTCCGACAATCATTTGTGTACATAATGTAAAGAAGAGGAGAGAGAACACAGCCTTGAGGGGAGCCGGTTGATGTCACTGAGATTCCAGACAGGTGTCCATTTACTCTCACTCTCTGTGTCCTGTTAATAAGAAAGTCCAAAATCCAGCCCACCAAATTGTGATTTAGCCCAAAGTTTGTTATGAGTTTCTGCACCAATAAATGGGGCTGGATAGTGTTAAAAGCATATTGTGGAATGTTAAAATAAATGTTTTGATACTGCTTTTGTTATTCAAACAGTGGTCATAGCCAATTTACTCCAAGAGCTGAACCTAACCTTAAATATCATTAATACAGGTTATTGTGATATTCACATTGACCCTCCTGTTATCCTTGGGGTCAATGTGACCCCTTTCAATGTTTAGCATCTCTAAAAAAGTGCTTGACTTCATTTTTTTTGCTTCATATTGAATGACCTTTCCTAATTTAATGGGGACAACTGGCTGTTTCAGCTGTATAAAACATAGAAAATATGAACATTTTACACAACTTTGCTGAGATTGTATTGGCTGATATTGAGGTCACTTTCACATGCAGGTTGCTGCCCCCCCCCCCCCCCCCCCCCCCACACACACACACACGCACACACGCACACACCTTCTGTGAGAGAGGGAAAATATGGTTTCCGCACTCTGAGATAGGGAAACTATGGTTCTTGCAGGGTTGGTTTGTCACACAGGGGAGGGGGCAAACAACAGCTCACACGCAGGCACCGCAGCCTTCTAAACCATTTCTTTTGGTGCTCAATGTGCTCTCTCTGTACACTCACTCTCATTTGAAAATGGCCTGCAAGAAAAGGTTTTCTGTCATGACACTGAAAGTGACATAGAGGAGAATGTGTCTGAGACTAAGGATAATGTTGAGGAGGACCCTGATTATGAGCCATCCTCCTCTGAAGAAAATGAGACTCTTGGGGTGACCCTTCTGTTGTCTCTCAACCACCAGCAGACACGTTACCTTCCAAAAATGGAAAATTATTATGGTCCCTCTCCCCACTTGAACAGCAGGGTAGACTTAGTGCTGCTAATGTGATAAAAATCACAGAAATAGTTTTTCTTTCCAAATGTTGTAAATAACCAAAAGCTGTATATAACCTTAAAACTCAAAAACATCTTTCTTTTAAATTTAAGTTGAATCAGGGAGATTTTGTAGTGATTTTCATGTTTCAATAGTCACGTAATAGGTATTCTGGATGTAGGGGGGGCATTCTTTTTCCAGTTTAGTCAATCAACATTGTCCAATTTCCAGTTTAGGCTGTCAACATAAAAATTTGGTAAAAGTTTTTTAATTACCAACATTTTCTGGAGGTTTAAAATCCTGGGGTCAAATTGACTCAGAAGCGGACCAAACAAGCACACCGAGACCTGCTTGATGAAGTGGTCTCGGTACGCTTTCAATCCAACTCTGGAGTGGTTTGTTTGTGGTGAGAACGAGATCCGACCTCCAACCTCACCAACAATATACATATAGATGGGTATCCTGTGACGTCACACATTAAAGGCGGCGCCATCTTTAGAACCGCCCAGGGACCAGAAGTAAACAGTTTAAATATGCCTTCTATCTGCTGTGCCGTTGGCTGTGATAGCAGCAAGTAAAAAAAAATGGGACATACGTTTTATAATCTTCCTAAAAACGCTGAAAGGTACGGTGGCCGACAGGGGCAAACGCCCTGCAACTTAAGAAAACACAAGCAAATTAAGAAAACAACTTCATTAATTTGACAACACATGCGCAGCATTCAGCAAACGCGCTGCAAATACCACAACACACTTTTGAATAAAAAGCTAGATATTCCGATGGCGGATGGGTAAAGCAGAGGACTTTGACCCAGGAGAGCGGGGCCAGTCGCGTATAGGTATAGAAGCCTTTTTTTGAAAAAAAGGAAAAAGTATTCCTGACCGGAAGCCTCTCCAAAAGAACAGGGTTCGAATCCCACATTACCCCCCCAAAAAATGTCCTGTATTTAGTTCAGAATACTATCCTACAGCATGTCTGTATTACACAAAGTAATTAGAACTTTTTAACCGTTTTATGTAAAATTTAATTCAATATTTTTTTAAAAATGATTAGTCTTTTAGGATAACAAGATGATTAGACCTTATGATTTGTTATGACAATAATACTTTCACATGCTGCTAATGGTAAACGTTGAATTGAACTTAATAATAGTATATTAAAATCCCAAAGCACACCCTAGATATGTTTAATTTTATTTCATTTTACTTTTACTTCCTCAATCAAATGACATTCACAGTGATGCTTTCAAGATATTTTATTAAAAAAACAACCTCCTTCTAAAACACACAACATTAAAACTGACATTGACACATTGCTTCCCCAACTTTATAAGCAAATTGTAACAACTAAATATAGATATACATTTACTGAATTATTTATTATTAAAATATTACACATTTACACTGTTACAGGGGACACTAGAGTGCATGTAAAGGTGCTGAGAGACTGTGATGATGATGATGATGATGATGAAATGATTCAGACCAGAAATCCAGTGAAGGTGAATACAGTTGAATTAAAGTAAATATCAGAATTGCTTGGCTATGAAAACCAATAAACAGTCCTGACAATGCACAGTGGTGTGTCTCGTGTGTGTGTGTGTGTGTGTGTGTGTTTGTGAGGGTATATTTGGGGTTTGGTGGGTTAGCAGGCAATTTGTCTCTCTTCTATGTGACCTTTTTGTGTTTCTCAGCCTCATACAAGTCCAACAGTTTGAACTCCCTCCAGGTCATCTCCTTCCCCATGCCTTGTGCCTTGTAGAGGGAGAACTCTCTGGAGGGGCATTAGATGTATTCCCCTGGCACCCCGGGGGTCATGTATGTGAGGGCTGTCAGGGCCCTGCTTTACTGGTTGATGACAGAACCTGCACAGGCGACCTGTTGGAAGCTGCACTGCTGACTTCCTCTTCGCCCTTCATCTATGACTTCAGCTGACTGTAGGCTGAACAGTTCCTGGTCATCTTTTTCTGCTGCTTCGGCTGCTGCTGCTGCTGCTGCTGATGTTGTTGTTGTTTTGCCAGGATGTCTGACACAATCCGCTCCACTGTAGTCCGGCTCAGGGACTCCTCCTGGAGAGGAGCAACAGGTGGAAGGTTGAGAATTGCAGGAGCATATGTTTATTATATTGTTTTTTTGCCAAATGTTTGTGGATTGTGTGAAGAGTTGTTTGAAATAAATTCAGTTAAAACATTTTTTTAATTTGTTACATTTATTATATATTATATTCCCCCATAGTTTTGACATTTTGCATAGACTAACGTATTACTTATTCAATGTTATTAAGCCTGTTTTTAACTGTGGGGTCTGTAGGAGGATGGTAGGTAGGTAATTTGAATGACCTGTATCCATGAAAGATTGCCGCTGGTAGCAGCTGTGTGCTGGGACAGCTGGGATTGCTGGGACCGGTGGGACTGGGACACTGCTGAAAGACAGGATCAGCACCGCTCCAACTGGATCACCACTGGTCTCCTGAAATACAGCATCAGACATAGTGATTTAGGCAGTCTAAACCTACAGATCAAAACAGTTTGCATTAATTTGCTATTGAATCCTATTACTCTCAAATGGAATTATACACATGTCCTTTGTGTAAACCCCTACATGCTAAATAGAGCAACCAACAATCACAATAACCTGTCACACATATATAAGATGCATAATAATTATGTGATATTGTTGTAAAAGTTGTAAGCTAAATGAGGAACAACTCAATTTCCTCACAACTGCAAGTGTAAGACTGAATTTACAGCTGTGGAATATGGAGCATGCAGGAGACAGACTGTCCCCTTGTAAGAAGAAATGGCATTAGAGTGTGGGGTGGTGAGGGGGAGAGGAAGAGGCATTAGAGTGTGGGGTGGTGAGGGGGAGAGGAAGAGGCATTAGAGTGTGGGGTGGTAAGGGGGAGAGGAAGGGGCATTAGAGTGTGGGGTGGTGAAGGAGAGAGGAAGAGGGAGAGGATAAAGAAGAGCCAGAGAAAGGCAAAGTGAAATATCAAATGAGATACGGGCAACAACACTAGACTGTAATCAACCATGGCCTAAGAATGCCAGAGGCTGGGCCGAGAGTGCAGCCTCTTTTTACCTGCACTTATTGGACAGCAGTTCTTAATCATTGTGCTGTTGTATATCTTTTTTTCTGTACAAGCTTTCTTTATGTCTTTTCGATGGCTGGTGTGTACACACAATGACAAAATAAATGTTTTGTTGAAAGTATAGTGTGTGTGCCACGGCTGACATCAATACTATTCAGCTGCCTCAATATAAAATGTTAGCCTGTGGACAATATTTCATAGTGGGTAACTATCACGCTTTCAGAGTACACTGTCATTAGACAAGATGTCTTTGCATTTGACTGTCTTGGTCTAAGCAATGATAAATAATGATTGTTTTGATGACAATGATTTATTCATTGATGGATTTATTACATTTGAAACTTGAGTTCATTCTTTTGATTGAGTCACATGGTGTGAGGGTTCTACTTAGAGTTTTGACAATTGTAAATTTGGTTCAGTAAATGTGCCAAACATAAAAACTGTAATCTGGATTACCTGAGAGTCTGCGGCCACCACAGCAGCAGGGCAGTGATCCTCCGTCTCCGTAGTTACAGCAGCTGGGATGTTGGGCTGTGCCCTGTGCTTGTCACAATTTAACACAACATGACGACAGCCTGGCTCCACATATCATCTGAGCTGAGGAGGGAGAAGGGGCTGGCAGCGGGGCCTTGAGCCTGGCTGTAAGAACATTTTGGTCACAACATCATTCAGTACATTCATGATGGTTTAAAGTAAGACTCAAACTAATATAATAACCTTTCACAGAAGCAACAATCACAGAGGAGTCATCAGGCTCAGCAGGTCTGGAAACAGTAGCTGTTGGCTCCATCCTGTGTGCTGTAAAAACAATTCAGTGTCATTTTCCTCCCACAGTCAAGTCTGTTTATGCTTCACAATGTGTATTTACCTGTTGTCTCTCTAACACACTGCAAGTATGGACAGAAAACACCTAAAATTATGAATCGTTATTTATGTCAGAAAAATATACAATGCTTTTAAGAAAACAGCTAAAGCACAGAAACAGTATCAATATACAGTATAGTAAGCAAAGATAAAATATGTGGTATGTTGTGCCTATTGAATATAGGGATTTCACATGTCAAATCTTTGAATGACAGCCTGAGAAAAAGCATGCAGAAAAAGAAAACACCATCATTGCTGACATGTTAATTCCTTAGGTTAGTGGGAGAGTAAGAGAACACAAGCATCAGAACAGGCCTGAACATGGCCAAAATAACAAACTAGTTGAAGGAGAACAATGATAGCAGGAGGATTGTACACTGATGGAGAAAAACCTCTTGGTGGAGACACAGCCGGGGCTCTGGAGACTGCTGGTGCTGGCCGTGAAAGCACAGTTGACATTAGACTACTATCATAAACAGTAAGAGTTTACAAAATACTCTAATACTATTAAACTAGATCCATCTAGTTCAGTGTCAAATTAAGATGGAGAGAGATTCAGCATCCCTGTCTCCAGCTCCTCGTCCTCCTCCATCACTAGGAGATTACTGTAAATGATAACAGTCATTGTGTGTCAGGTATATTACCTGATGAGCCCTCCTGAAAGACACCAGAATCTTTCCTGGAAAGAAGTTGGATGTCTTCTTCAGTATATCCTGTGCACAGCAAAACACAATGCATATTATATAGTAATAATTATATAATCATACTATTATCATAGATAGATAGATAGCAGAACAAAATGTCTGTTTCACCTATTAATCTTAACAATAATTTAATATTCTATTTGGCATAGCAATTAAACCTCATCCTAGACATGCTGTAGTATTTAACGTTACCCATTCAAAATATACACTATGATTGACACCGTGGTGAAGTTAGTTTGATGTTGGATATTCGACAGATATTCAGATATTCATTTTGGGTTCATCAGCAGAACCTGCTGTGCTTTCACTCAGTCTTGGCAGAAAACAATAGGACACCCATTTGCTCCTAACTGCTTGGTTTTTACCTAGGGACCGTCAATATATTAGGTTCTGAACTTCATTTATTTCCGATAACTTGGATATGTTCTAAACACCCCTGACCAATGCAGAGCTGTTCTGCTATGTGGTGCACTATAAATTAATATTTTGCACCTACTATTTTATTTACATCTTTTTAAGAATCCCATTAATTTCCTATGTAAAACGGCTTTTTGCTCAATAGCGTCTAACCCCCAATTTATACCGACTGTGTAACGGCTGCAGAACGGCTCCGGAACGTCGGCGGAGTCAATCGGTTTCCATTAAAGTCAATGTGGGTGTTTTCACTGACTGCGTAACGTCTGCGTCCCGACGCCGGCACAGCTGCGGCGGTCCGCAGCCCTCTGGATCAGATACGCAGAGCTTCTAATTTTGCCGGACGCCGGAGAGCTCCGCAGCAATTCAGCACACGGCAGATAGTGCGGGACAGGAAGTCGAGTACAGAAACAAAATAAAATATCCGGTTAATTTTCAAAATAAAATACACCATGCTCACGGCGGATCATATTTCCCTTCACTACACCTTGAAAACACAGCACAGAGTTGTTTCCTCTCTACTCCTCTGAATAGAAACAAACTGTTGTTGGTTTTGTGGTTCTATTCTACGTGAATTCGTGAGATCTAGTGGGTCCTCGTGACTACAGCTGTCAGTCATGGCCGCAGCCGTGCTGCAACAAATCCGGTCCTGCTGTGTATTGACGGACGGCGGAGCACGGAGCCGACACGCAGCGGAGCCGTTCCGCAGACGTTATGCAACCGGTATAAACACCCCAGACCAATGCAGACCTGTTCTGTTATGTGGTACTAATAAGACACACCTCACTATAAATTAACATTTTGCACCTCCCATTTTATTTTAATTTCTTTAAGAATCCCATTCATTTCCTAAGTAAAACGGCGTTTTGCTCAATAGCGTCCAAGTTATGGGACCCAAACACCCCAGACCAACGCAGACCTGTTCTGTTATGTGGTACTAATAAGACACACCTCACTATAAAGTAATATTTTGCACATACTATTTTATTTACATTTTTAAAAGAATCCCATTAATTTCCTATGGAAAATGGCGTTTTGCTCAATAGCGTCTAATTTATGGGACCCAAACACCGCAGACCAATACAGACCTGTTCTGCTATGTGGTACTAATGAGACACACCTCACTATAAAGTAATATTTTTCACCTCCCATTTTATTTTAATTTCTTTAAGAATCCCATTAATTTCCTGTGTAAAACAGCGGTTTGCTCAATAGCATCCAAGTTATGGGACCCAAACACCCCAGACCAATACAGACCTGTTCTGCTATGTGGTACTAATAAGACACACCTCACTATAAAGTAATATTTTGCACATACTATTTTATTTACATTTTTAAAAGAATCCCATTAATTTCCTATGGAAAATGGCTGTTTGCTCAATAGCGTCTAAGTTATGGGACCCAAACACCTCAGACCAATGCAGACCTGTTCTGCTATGTGGTACTAATAAGACACACCTCACTATAAATTAATATTTTGCACCTACTATTTTTTTAAGAATCCCATTAATTTCCGATGGAAACATTTTTTTCCTCAACCTTTTCATCGGCATAACACACAAAGCCATTTCTTTTTCTTGAATTCCTTTAACTTGTTGTTGTCCATTTCCAAGCACAGGGTATGGAACGACCGGTCACATTTATCACACTGGATCTGTTGAATTGAACAAAGAATTAATGATTTATTATTGCACATTATTTTGTCAGTTGGTAGGACACTTAAGTTTAACTGTATGTCACCAGCGTTAGGGAAGTTACTCAAAAAAGTAGTTTATTACATATTGCTCATTACTTCTCAAATGTAATGAATTACTTTACTTAGTTACTCCCAGTGCAGGGTAATGCCTTACGTTAATTGTTACTTTTGCGTTTCCTGACCCTCCAGGAGAATTGAAATGTCCCCACGGGGCAATTTGGTTCACAACAGGTGAATAATAATAAATTACATTTATATAGCACGTTTCTCAAACCTAAGGTCGCTTTACATAGTAGAAAGGAAAATACAACAACAAACTAAAGGAGCATAGGAGGAAAGATAGAGCTATGTGTTGGGTGTAGGAGAAGTGATCATTAAACAGAAAGGTCTTGAGATGGTTTTTGAAGAAAGGAAGAGAAGAACAGTCATGAAGATGTTGGAGGAGGGAGTTCCAGAGTTTGGGGGCCAAGGCACTTAACTGCTGCTCACAACAACTCACCCAGTCTGTAACGGGAAGTGCATGTCCAGGGGGCTTGTCAGCTCCACACATTGAGCGTTTCCTCATCAAAGACTGAAAGAAAGTGTATTTGCATGACACATTTAATCTGAATATATGTGGAGTGCCTTTAAGTTATTCAAATATGTTGTAGATACTGTATTGTATACTTGATGCCTCAAGGACTTGGAGAGCCATATCTCTCCTCACTTCTTCCATGGCTTTCCTTGAGGTTTCGAACTTCATTTTGGGGAACTGAGGGAAGGCTTCCATCACTGCTCTCGCCATCTAAATTAACATTGCTGTTATTGAAAATGTCTTTCTCTTTTAATAGATAACTAAACCACCACGGGGAGTATTTACAGAAATCTTGTATGTGTACAGAAACACCCAAATAGAACCTTATTTCCACCACCGCAAACGTGAAAGAAACATCAAGTTTCCTCTATACTACATAGATCAACTTACTTTGACAACAATCACACCACAGCTGCAACCATCCCTTTGCACTTGGTGGGGCATTACTCCTCCTTTCCACTGACATCCACCCAGTCAGTTTCCCCATGATGTGTTCTCCTCATCTTTAAGTATTCTCTGAAGAAATGTGATACTTTTCTTTAGGTGCTACCAAAACGTCCATTCACAGATACATTTTAGCAAATATTTTATTCAATTATAAGGCATATGGACAGATCTTCAAAAATACCACTGTCTGACCTACAAACAGCTGCCATTGTTTAATAAAAGTAAACGTGATTGACTTAAAATGTTTAGAATTCTAGCTTGAATATTTACTGTAGTTTCTGAGCAGAATGTGTGGAGTCCTCAAGCTCAGAGGATGCTGGTGAAGGATCACTGCCAGACTTTGCATGAATGTACTGTGAAAGAAGAGAGGGTATACTATAATTAATACTTTATTTCAATATGTGAAAACAAACATCAGAATGAAAGAAAATTAAGAAAGCAACAAACCAGCATGTTCCAATGATTATTATTCACATGGATGAATGACAGAATTGCGTCATAGTTTTCAAAGTTTACCTACAGCATGACAAAAAACAATGTTTGATGATGATTTGATTAACATGTTAGTTGTTTACCTACGACAAGTGTAGTATCATAATGTTTTGACAGAAATGTTGGCATGGACAAGTAAGCTTTCAGACAGTGAAAATGCATAGTGCTTCCTTATGAAGAGGACTTGAAGATTCTCATCACAACTATAACATGCACTATAGTAAATCCCCATCACACAACAATGAACAAACAGACACAGAACATATTACCTAGAGTTGAGCCGGATACTCGGCTGAAACGAGTATCCGGTATGGATAAATGCACTTTTGCCGAATATGAGTATTATACGAGTAATACGAGTCAATATCTGTGCTCGGATTGAATAAAACTCCTCATTGGGTAGCTGACTGTGTCTGCGTTCTGTGATAGGCTAGTAGTCACAGCGCCCCTCCCCTACACACGATCTGCTCACTCACTCACAGAACACAGAGGAGAACAGCTGTCTCTGTCTCTCTGTCTCTCCCTCAGTCACTCAGGTTCGCGGGTCTTTTCTGTTAACGTTTAGGGTCTCTTCAGCTTCAGGTTTGTTTTTTACTTCGGTTTGTAGTACTTACTTATTAACCAGTAGAGTTCTGGTAAACGTGCGGTTTGTAGACGAAGCGCTTGGTAGAATGCGACTTGCGTTGCGTCTCTAAACCGTCATCTGGCTCTAACCAGGTTTTTTACTTTACGCAC
The DNA here is from genome assembly GCA_023631565.1 of Gymnocephalus cernua. Classification (NCBI taxonomy): domain Eukaryota; kingdom Metazoa; phylum Chordata; class Actinopteri; order Perciformes; family Percidae; genus Gymnocephalus; species Gymnocephalus cernua. Next base: position 35,761,186 of record CM042433.1, on the reverse strand, counting down.
TGAGTGTCTGACACTTTCTTGCTGTATTTTATAAGTCAATGCAGATCTGAAAAACAGCGTCAGACTATTTGATCCGTAGAACACAGTCCCCCCCCCCCCCCCCCCCTCTCTTTCTCTCTCTCTCTGTCTCTCTCTTACTCACTCAAACACACTCACACACACACACACACACACACACACATACCTGGTGTGGAAATAAAAATAAAAAAAAGAACCAAAAAAAAAAAAATCACACTAAAAGTTGAAAAAAGAAAGTTATGTTGAGTATGAAAACTCTTGTTCATTACATTTTACTTCATAATTGCAACCGCATGTGTTGTATTCATTGTTGCAAAACTTGTTCTGTATATAGTTTGTTTGTTATCGTGATCAGAACCATTGATCTGAAGCTCAATGCTGATGCTGTCATGTAAATAGTTTTCTAATCAGCAATACATATAACAATTTCTGATCAACCCATATCAATCGCAGCTGCAAACTGAGCTTCCCGACGCCGATGTGACGTGAACAACGTCTCTGAACGTTGTAAGTCTTCTGGTAGCTGTGCCAAGAGAAATCTCAATCATTCCCGATCTATCAGAGACAGAGAGCGTAGGTATATGTAAGGAGATAACATAGGCACAGGCTAATTATTGCTAACTAAAATGCTAGTTAACATTAGTAATTAAACTAAACAGCTAATGTACGTCGAAACTGCCTGCGAGCTTCTCCTGTACTATACGGTAATTCCTCTACAATGCGACAGTAAGTTTCGTGGTTATGACGCAATCGTTAGCCTATTTTTATAAAAACGTCTGCTACGGAGCCATAACGTGAGGTACAAGGTAATGTAGCCTTGTGTACATTGTCGTGTTTCTTAAGAAATAAACAACGGACAAATCAAGTCTTTAAACGCTTCAGATGTAAAGTTATTGGCTGCCAAAGTGACGCCAAAATAAATTGCAGTCAATGGGATGCTAACGGGGGTGATGGGAACAGGGCTAGCAAAATGGCGCCATTGCGGCTTCGCTCTGAGGAGAGAAGCCTGGCCCCTTGGATAATTCATATGGTTAACAGATACAGATAATGCTGTACTCGCTCATCCCTAATATTACCTTAGGTAAACTTTGGCGGTGTATTGTAGTTCTGTCACCAAACAAAATCACACCTGCAGTGTAGTGGTCCATCAAGAAGATGGTGTCCACCATGTTGTATGTATAGGCACTGAGATGCATCAATCCCTGAATTATCTGATAAACACAACATAATGTTTGCTTAACATTAGCACACAGCATCGCCATATGCACGCAAAATACTTTTTTTGGCCATTAAGATAATGTTAGTACAACATTACGGAGCTAACGTTACATACCGGGTAACGTTAGCACACGGGGGAGTGACAGGCTGCGACTGGTAATCATAACATGGACGGGAAATAGGTTTAACATGACTTTAAAATTGACTTCCACCAAGCCAAAGAGCTTATGTTAACATTTGTTAGCTCGTTCTTGTTTTCTAACTGCATCGCAAGGTATAATAATATTAGCGTAGCTGGGAGCTTCATGAAGACTGCTAAAGGTAATGTTAGCTGCCCTACAGCTGTCAGAGTTAGCTTCTACTTCATATATTACATTTTAATAGCTGCATTCTCAGTAACGTGACAATCTGCAAGAAACAGGTTGCTTATAACCCCACTAACACAAAACGTTTAGGGAACGTTAGATAACGTTAGTTTTTGGTTATCTAAAGTTTAGTTCGAACCAAACCAAAAACTAACGTTGAGGTAACGTTTCCTCAGGGTTATAACGTTCTCTCAACGTTAGGGAAACCAACCAACTCAAACGTTATCCTGTGGTTGCGCTGTAACCTCCACACAACGTTCCCGTTTAGTTGTTTTTGGTTGTTTTTGGTTGTTCTGAGTGCGGTTTTTAAAATGTTTATTCAAACCAGCTCCAAATGACTGGTCTTATAAAATGTAGCTAAGTAAGATAAACAGTATAGCAAGAAAATATGTTTAGGCTGATATTGTCACGAATGCCGCAGTTTGAGTCTGTTTTCCTGGGTTTCCTGAACGCACCCTGTCTGGTTGCCTGGCAACTTAGCAAGGTGGGAGATCCCTCAACTACCCACACCTGCATCTCATCATCTACCTGCACACCTGGTCCTGAGCACCACCTCTCCACTACATAAGCTCTGACCTGACATCCATTCCCTGCCGGATCGTTAGCCATACACAGTATGTTGTGCCTGCGTATCAGCCTCAATTTGCTAAGAGTTAGTTTTGCTGCTCTGTTACTTTTTGTATACTTACCTCCGTTTCCTCTGTCTGCAGTTACTCTCCTGGGATATCCACTCCACCTCAGCCTGGTCGTCAATAACTTCAGAAACATCATTGGATCTGCTCATTCCTTTCCACCTACTCACCTCCACTGCCTGCTCCGTCACCTGGAATCTCCTACATCAACATTTAAATCTGTAAATAAATACTCACCCTTTCTCAACTCACCTTGTCCTGGTCTGCTTCTGGGTTCCACCATAGTAAACCGTGACAGATATCAATTTTGCTAAAAAACAATAGTTTTGTGGGTTTTTTTATGCACTGTTATCCCGTGATAACGACTTATTAATTCATTATCTCGATATAACAAAGTTTGTTTTCTCAAGATGTTGTTTTTGTTTTCTCAAGATTCTTTTTTTTTTTTTTATGGATTTTGTTTTTTGCCTAAGACACCCTTCCATTTAACCCGGGGAATGTGCTTCATGGGCGGATAGAGGTCTGCCGTTTCTCCCTCCTCTTCTGCAGGTTAAATTTGAAGGCTGTTTTAGTGGGATTTTTCCCGAGTATTTGACCGGAGAAGAGGAGGAAGAAACGGCAGACCTCTGTCCGCTCATGGAGCCTCTTCCCCGAGTTAAATGGAAGGGTGTCATAGTGGGATTTTTTTCCAAGTATTTGACCGGAGAAGTAGAGGGAGAAACGGCAGATTTCTATCCGCTTATGGAGCCACATTCCCCGGGTTAAATGGAAGTGTGTCTTAGGCAAAAAAAAAAAATCTTGAGAAAACAAAAAAAAGAAATTTTGAGAAAAACAAAATCTCGAGAAAACAAACTTTGTTATATCGAGATAACAAATTAAAAAGTCGTTATCACAAAATATTCCATGGCTTCCGTAGTTTTGAACTGTATTAGATGAAAGTACTTAAAACAAGAGTCTATCAATATGATTTTCACAACTATGAAAATTCACCTCTTCATTTCACTTCTAACAAGTGGCTCGGTTCAGTGTACAAAGCCAACCGTTACACCCCCACGCCAGTAGGGGGAAGGCAGTCTGCTTCAGGTGACCGACGTTCTGTCCTAACTTCCGGATGCACGCCGTTCTCTAGCTCCGTTCGTTTTGGTCCCAAATTCGAACTAAACTACTGCCATTGACTAAAACATATGCTGACTACACCTCACCGGCGGTGTTATAACGCAAGGTAGGACAAAGATGCCAAGAAAGACATTGTCGACCGTCAACAGTTACTAAAGACTGTCCTCCGCTCAAGACTGCTAGGCTAGCAGTGCTAGCCCGAATGCTAACGCGGGAAACAGCTAGCTAGCTAGCTAGCTAGCCCAGGGGTGGCCAACCAGTTCAGCATAAAGAGCCACAAAAAAAAAACGCACCATAGCAAAAAGCTACACAACACATGCACGTCCACACTACAACAGCAACAGTGAATTCCAGATCTAATGACAGTCATAAAAAATAGCAGTTTCAATAGTATTTTTTTTCTTACTTAGATTGACACAGTGGGAAACCTGACAGTCTTTGTTATCCACAATCCTCTTCAGGTCTTGCTTGAACTCGGTTGTGGCCACTCAAACAAACTCTTTCACTTGTTGGTCACTAGAGGGGCTTTCAAACAATCTGATTCAGCAGTGAAAGGGTTAATGAGGAAGGTGAACTGTGGCCGCTTTTTCTCCTCAGGTTGCAGAATCTGTCCTCAAAACTCTGCTGCATTATTTTTTAAATAATTGGCAAATATATTGGCAGATGCATTCAAATGCGCTTTTTTTAACTTATCTGAAATGTTTCAAAAAGGCAAAAAAAAACAACACAGCCCCCCAGCCACATAGTAAGAGCCTCAACGGAGCAGGCAAAGAGCCACAGGTTTGCCACCACTGAGCTAGCCCAGGGCTGGACTGGCCATCGGGCATACCGGGCATTTTCCCGGTGGGCCGACGCACTTTTGGGCCGAATCGCCGATATAATTTATAGGCCTTTGTTTTAATTTTTTTATTTTTTTGGGCCGCGCCGGCCCATAGATAACTGACAGCGGCCCATTCGGTAATTGTACAAAAGTCTGTCAGGACTGATTGTGGCTGCATGCCGGGGGGTAGCGCGGACACGCGCCTTACTGCGAGCGCGCGCACGCGCCACACGGAGAGAAAAGTGGGGAAAGAGAAAAGAGACTGTGTGCGTCCAGAGGATAATCAGTTGAGCTCGCGTGTGTGCGTCTTTGAGAACTGTAAGTCCCATAGCTTACGTTGTCAGTTCATTTGGGCCTGTTGTTGTATTGGTCTGTAGTTCTTGTACATTGAAGTAAGTTAGCTGGTAATTTCGATGTTTGTGTTAATCACCTGTTAGCTACTTTGATTGTGGCTGTTGATTTATAATGCAGATTGTTGGAAGCTCTTGCTCACGTTTGTATTTAGCTACATTATTGTATTATTCTTGTATTGTATTATGCTGCAGTAGTTACATTACATTGATATAGTGTAATTAATAGTGGGTTTGTTGTTGTTTGCTAGCCTATATGTATACTTCATATGCATTGTGTATGGTAGCCTTCACAATGTTATTTGTTTCTTTGCAGAACCACACACAAATACACAGCCATAGCAGAGCTACCCACGCCCATTTTGTACTGTTGCCTTATGTAATAAAGCGTCAAGAGCGATAATTGTCTCCGTCCGTGTTTTAACTGACATCCCTGGGGCGAAGTTGGAAACCGGAATCAGCTCAACTACAGTCCTAAGCTAGACCTAACCCAATCAAATCCAGGAACACCCTTCCCCCCTCCCGGCCCTAAGACACGAGCTGTAAACGTTATAATATGCTGGAAGTTTAGCATCCACGTTAAAAAGGACAAACAACAACGGAACCCCATACGCAAGCGATGTGTACAGAAATTACAGAAAAAGATTAAGTATCTACAGGCGAATGCCTCAAAATGTGCCAACATGTCTGACATGTTTGGGGTTGTAGTAGCTGCTTCAACATCAGTTAGGCTACCTGAAGTAGAGGAAGGAGGAGAGGTGGCTGGCTATACAGAGAAGCAGAAACAACATCATGATGACAGGGAAGAAGCCGAGGAGGAGGAGGAGAGCGACCATGACAGGGCCACGGGAGAGAGAGGGAGGAACAGATGGAAGAGAGAGTAGTTGACGACGGTAAGAAGTACGTCAATTAACAGGTTGTTTGTGTGTGTGTGTGTGTGTGTGTGTGTGTGTGTGTGTGTGTGTGTGTGTGTGTGTGTGTGTGTGTGTGTGTGTGTGTGTGTGTGTGTGTGTGTGTGTGCGCGCACGCGCGCCTCACGTCATAATGACAACAAGCAGTTTGGCAGTAACATTAAAGTTAGTGGCTGTCAGGTAACCTAACTGTTTAAGGGTTGGCCTGTTGGGTAGCTGAAGTCTGATCTATACAGCCTGTTCTAGGCTCATGTATACTATGTATACAGCCTGTTCTACTAGGCTCATGTATACTATGTATACACCCTTTTCTACTAGGCTCATGTATACTATGTATACAGCCTGTTCTACTAGGCTCATGTATACTATGTACAGCCTGTTCTACTAGGCTCATGTATACTATATATACAGCCTGTTCTACTAGGCTCATGTATACTATGTATACAGCCTGTTCTACTAGGCTCATGTATACTATGTATACAGCCTGTTCTACTAGGCTCATGTATACTATGTGTACAGCCTGTTCTACTAGGCTCATGTATGCTATGTACAGCCTGTTCTACTAGGCTCATGTATACTATGTATACAGCCTGTTCTACTAGGCTCATGTATACTATGTGTACAGCTGTCTCTCTACATTGCCCAGAGATTTAAGCTAAATGAATTATACCTTAACTTAGCTGACATTTCTCTCTGTTTCTCACTCTTTTAAAGGTTACCTTGTTAGAGTAAATCTTTCTTGTTCATTGGTGTGGGCCAAGGACACATTTTGATTGACTTTACTGACAATACACTTGTATACTTAAATGTTGTTAAATAATTTGAAATTATACTTTAAACTTTATCTTTGGCAATGACTTGCACTTGAGTATGGACATTGTGTAGGCTACCCTATGGCCTCCAGGTCGCCAATCAAAAGTGAGTGAGTACACTGCTTCTCTTTTCCAGGGCATGTACTACTCCCAGCTTTATTGTAGCTTTTGGGAAGGGTTATGGTTATGGTTATTGTAGTTAGCAGACACTTTTGTCCACAGTAATAGTAAACAGTTTTTAAAAGTTGCTAAGCCAATATTAAGCAAAATAGTAATAATAACAATAATGGCAATACAATATCAAATATCAATAATAATAATAAAAAATACCATAAATATACAAATCATAACTCTAAGAATGAATTAATTATTTAAGTGTAAGATCAACAGATAAGTCTTGAGACCTCTTGAAGGATCCAAAACCATCACATGAACGCAGAACACTAGGCAACTCATATCATAGAATGGACGGATATTTTAAGAGGACTGTCTGCAGGGAATGTCTCTGACCAATCACGGTGGGTGTGGGCCGCCTGGGCCAAAAATGCCCGGGCCGATTTTTTGTCCCAGTCCAGCCCTGAGCTAGCCTATGGATACATCAAAGTTGGCGACAGAGACTGAACCTTCCCTCGGTGATGTTTTAGACGACATAAGGAACATGGACAACAAGGTGAGAGATTTTGGTAAACAACTTTAAGAAAGCTCTGACATGGGTGCCAGCATTATACAGCGAGTCGAGCTGAACTCAGTCGGACTCACTGAATGCACGTTCAAATTGGAGGCTGCAGCTAATTCACCATGTGTTCTATTAATACATCCATGGTATTATTATCTTATGATACATCCGAGGGATGAATGTAGCTATAGCTACATACATTCATCCCTCGGATGTATCATAAGTATGCTGTAAAGCCTTTTACATGGACGCAACGTCATTAGCGCTTCCCCATACTGCCAGGGGCTCAAGCTAAATAACGGAGTTAGGTAGCTAGCTAACGTAGCTAGTATCTTATGTGTCCCTAAGAGCCGATGTGGGTTTACGGTTTAACACTTATCTTACGATACACCCGAGGGCTGTATGCTGTAAAGCCTGTAACGTGGATAAGAGATAAAGCCATGGATGTTTTAAGAGAAGCTCTGTTCACGAAACTGCAGGTTAACTAGCACGACATAATGATTACACCTCCGTGACTACATTATTTACACAATTCAAATATTATTTTGCAATCAGTACAAACTGTATGTTTTTTTATTTCAGATGAATCCGTTCCACGAGGAAGAAAGCATTCCAGGACGGAGCGTGATGCTGGAAGCCCTGTCTGTAAGTTTACATTTATGCATGCATTTAAGAAACAGTCATATTTCCTACCATGGAACTACTGACATTCAGTCTGGTGCATATCACGTTACTGTTCTGGTGATTTGTTTAGTTTTTAGCGATTGTCTAATGTATCAGCATAGGTTAATCTTTTGCAATTGCATGTACAAGAAACCTACCTAAATGACCTGACCAATATTTACATCTACTTTATTTTTAAATGAGTCACCACACAGGGAACCTGCTGGTAGCCCAACGTTGGGAGGGGGGGGGGTTGGTCTATTGTAACACAAGCTCGGCCTGCCACTTCATCTTGGGACCCAGTTGAAGGTACAGTTGCTTTGAATTTTCCATTTCCAATTAATACAATTTCATGACAAGGACCTTGAGAGTAACTCAACTGTTTTGTTGTTGTAAACAGGATAACTCATCACACAGAGGGAGGTGGCTCAGCCATGGAGACGGAAATGAGAGGTATGAAGACTCACTTAAGTTGTTTACATATGTAAGTATATCATGTATAACAACTAAAACCATACATTTTTCCATAGCCATGAGGACATCATTACCCGCATGGCACAACGGATGGACACATGAGGAAAAGATGGATGAGCTGCTGATGCCCTTAAGGAGCTCCCAGTCCCCTCCCTCTGCTCCAGTCGATGACATGTTGCTGTCGCCCTGCTCAACAATCACCGAGCTGCAGGAGTCTCAGTCAACAGGAGAGGAGGAACAAAATGGTATTTAAGTGCCCTAAGATTAACACTATTGCATAACTTCAAATATCATTATAACTGAACTGACTTATCTTACAAAATGAGATTGTACAAGCTCCCCACTTTGTTCCACATGTATAATTTGTATTTCTATATGTTTTTCGAAAGCAACTTTTCCTGGCAACTCTTGGAGGTCCGACCTCAGGCTCTACAGTCCGGCGTATGCTACGGCGAGTGGCAACCAACGATGTGCTGAAGCAGTATAGCCTGCGGGGAAGAAAGGCAAAGAAGGCCTTCCAGGACCTGACTATATGCAGGGTTATAACAGGCATGTGCTATTTTATTGTTCACATCAGTATTATGCTTAGCTTGGCTGATAAGAGGTTTTAATTTGACTTGTAACTTTGCTTCATTTTGACTTCTACTCTAGCGGCCTCACGGAAGAACTTCCCCACGCTGACTGCAGCAGGAGTGGAGGAGTTGATCGGGCTAGCACTGAAGTTTGCCCCACACAGACGGTAAATTGAAATTCTTCTATATGATGTGAAAAACAGAGTTGTTAGTAAGGCAATTAGTCTTGCTTTTGTCAACGTATTGATTCTTAGTATGACATGTCAAACTTTTGTTTCTTTCTTTTTAGGCCAGCTGAGAGGGACTAAGCCATGGAGCTCTATTTTTGTTTTTGTTTTTTTCCATTCTTCATTGTATTTTTTGTATATATATTTTTTATATGCACCTTTGCATATTATATTTGCACACTATATTTGCACTACATTTCCACTCTACATCCCACTCCATTTTTGTATTTGTATAGTTTCTGCTTATATAACTTTTTTAGGCCTGTTGATATTGTTTTGTATTTTTAATTTTATATTAAAGTTTTAAATCCGATCAAGTTTGCCTGTTCATTCATTCCTGCCAATATATAATAATTCATTCCTGCTCATGCACAGACAGTTATGTAAGGTTACAACGTTAGGGGAACGTTAGGGTAACGTTATCTAAAGGTTACAACGTTAGGGGGACGTTAGGGTAACGTTATCTAAAGGTTGCAACGTTAGGGGAACGTTAGAGTAACGTTATCTAAAGGTTACAACGTTAGGGGAACGTTAGGGTAACGTTATCTAAAGGTTGCAACGTTAGGGTAACGTTATCTAAAGGTTACAACGTTAGGGGAACGTTAGAGGAACGTTATCTAAAGGTTGCAACGTTAGGGGAACGTTATCTAAAGGTTACAACGTTAGGGGAACGTTAGGGTAACGTTATCTAAAGGTTACAACGTTAGGGTAACGTTATCTATAGGTTGCAACGTTAGGCGAACGTTCAGGGAACGTTCAGAGAACGTTCGACCAAACCAAAAACTAACGTTTACAAAACGTTCACAAAACTTGCCGTGGGGACCAAAAACTAACCACAGACTAACCAATACTAACCTTCAGGGAACGTTTCTGCAACCAAAAACAAACGTTACCAAAACGTTTTGGGAACCAAAAATTGTTAGCTGGGAAATCACTAAAATAGTAGTGACAACACTGTTTGGCTAAGTTATTAATGCCGTTAGCATTGTTACTTACCTAGCTAGCTATTTTATGGCAAAACGTTTCGGCTGTGCTTTCTAACATGATGTCATTGTGCTAACCGAGCACCGTTAGCCTTTACAACAGAGCCGCTTCACTACAATTGTTGATAATGTTTCATTACTCTGTTGATTTGTATTTGTCGCTGTGTGCGTGGTGGAAAATTAATGTAAACAAAGTTGCGTGCAGGTCCCCTCAAGGCAAGGCTAATGTGGGATGCCCCTCTAGTGGACGGAACATGTAACAACAACCACATGTTTGTAATGCCATCGACAATGCATAAGCCTAGTCATGTAGTACATATTATTTATTTGCAATTTGAATATTAAAAAAAAATATCAAATGGAATTCGAATGGTATAGAGGAAGATTGACAGCTCTACTGTAAACCAACCAACCCCTTTTGGTAACACTTTACTGAAGGTACCTACATAAGCATGACATGACACTTGTCATGAAGTTGTCATGAACATTATATACATGTCATAAACGTTTATGACTTTGTTCATAAAGTGTCACTCGGTTTTGTTCATGACAAGTTGACATTAAATTAGTTTGGGATGTCATTGTTATAACAACTTGACAATAACCAGATATCTTAATGACACATCAAAATGTTACCACTTTAATGAGGTCTAAAAATTTATTAATTTCACTGTCATAGTGGTGTCATGACAGCCAGTTTTGTGACATATCCTGTCACATCTATCTGACCAAGTGCTAGAATTGGTCTGTAACCTTATTCATCTAATTATAATTATCATTATGTCAACATGTCAGTAAAGGATAATTCCACTATTTTGCACTTTGAGCTCCCTTTCTGGGTTGTATATAATAGAGTGGTTGACACAGAAATTTTGACAATTGGTCCTGTCTCGGATATTTGGCTAATTTAGAATCGCCCCTAGCCTGCTTAAGAATGGCTGGCTATGGGCAATCTCAAACCTGTCCTTAAAACCACCCTAAACTCCAAAATGTGCAACTCAACGAGTGGTTTGTGGTGTTCATTGATGTTCCAAAACAAGTAACATAGCGAAATACAGTTTCTGTCATGTTTTATTTAGCATTTTGTATTTTGATACTACTCTGATTACCTGTATCCACCATTTCTGAAGCAGGCTAGGGGTGATTCTAAATTAGCCAAATACCCGAGACAGGACCATTCGTCAAAATTTCGGTGTCAATCACTTTATTTCATCCTAGACAACCCAAAAAGGAAGGTCAAAGTGCAAAATAATGGAATTAGACTTTAATACAAAAAGAGATGCATTTTCCATTTATGTCAAGTTGTCTTGACAAAGACATAATCTGGTAATGTCACTTTGATTAATGTCAAGTTGTCATAATCAAGACAACCCAAAGAATGTCAACTTGGCATGAACAAAACCTAATGACACTTAATGACACAAGTCATAAATGTTTATGACATGTTTATAATGTGTATGACATTTCAAGTGTCATGCCATAGTTATGACAGTCATGTCATGCTTATGTAGGTACCTTCAAGTAAAGTGTTACCAAACTTTCTTTTATAACTTATAACCACTATAAAGGCATTAGGGCAATATATAGGGGATATTACAATGCACCCCCCATTTCAATTCAATTCAATTTTATTTATAGTATCAAATCATAACAGGAGTTATCTCAAGACACTTTACAGATAGAGTAGGTCTAGACCACACTATAATTTACAAAAAACCCAACAAATCCCCCAAGAGCAAGCACTCAGTGCAACAGTGGCGAGGAAAAACTCCCTTTTAGGAAGAAACCTCGGACAGACCCAGGCTCTTAGGTGGTGTCTGACGTGCCGACACACAGGACCTTCTTTCTGTATTTACTGTCTTGCTCCCGCCCCAGACAAATATACCAATATACCAATAAGAGGAATGAACATTCTTGCATGATTTGTAATGCGTGACGCATTTTAGTACCCTTGGATTTTTCCAGGTGTGAAATGACACCGAAACCAAGAGGAAACTGCTCCAAGTTTACAAACTCAGCAACTGATCCGGATCAAAGCAAACCAACTATAGGTGTGAAAACACTACTTGACTTTAGACAGCTGCCTTCAAAAGGACAACAAAAAAGTATGTTGGGCATATTATAACTTACATAACAGAGGACACTGGGGGCACAGGGAACAGAGGACACTGGGGGCACAGGGAACAGAGGACACAGGGGGGCAAGGAGCAGCGAGGCCCCGGGACCGGGAACAGAGAGAGGTCTCAGCAACAGGGGGGCAGAGAGGCCTCGGCAACAGGGGGGCAGAGAGGCCTTGGCAACAGGGGGGCAGAGAGGCCTCCGGGAACAGGAGACTGAGGGCGTTCGGGACTCGGGGACTGGGAACTGGGGAGTGAGGGCACACGGAACTGGACAAACTTGGATGGGGACGACTCAGACAAAGACACAGATGGGAAAGACTCGGACGAAACAGACGCAGACTCGGACAAAACAGACTCAGATGGAACCAACTCAGACACGGACGGGACACATGCAGACACAGACGAGACAGATTCAGACAAAACAGACGCGGACAGAACTGACGCGGACCGGACAGGATCAGACACAGATGGAACGCACTCTGACAAAACAGACGCAGACGTGGATGGGACTGACGCAGACGGGACAGACATAGACGGGACAGACTCGGACTTAGGGGCAGGGAAGGTAACACGGACGCGGACCATGAGGGGGACAGAGACGGGCACGTGACGGGAACAAAGACGGGCACTTTGACATAGACAAAGACGGGCACGGTGACATAGACAAAGACGGGCACGGTTACAGGGACAGAGACGGGCACGGTTACAGGGATGGGGACGGGCACGGTGACAGGGACGGAGATGGGCACAGTGACAGGGATGGAGACAGGCACGGTGACGGGGACAGATAGATTGGGGTTGGGGGCGCCGGAGCCCGGCAAAGTACTCGGGGGAAAGGGCATGGCCCGGTTAGGGAAGCCTAACACCAGCTGGGGTTTGGGGGAGTGGCTAGCTAGCCGGGAGTCTGGGAGGCTGCTAGCCGGCCAGGGGAAGAGGGTTGCTGCTAGCCGGCCGGGGAAGAGGGTGGCCGCTAGCCGGCCGGGGAAGAGTGAGGCCGCTAGCCGGCCAGGGAAGAGTGTGACCGCTAGCCGGACGGGGAAGAGGGAGGCCGCTAGCCGGCCGGGACTCGGGGGGCTCCGGGGGGCCGCTAGACGGCTGGGACTCGGGGGGCTCCGGGGGGCCCCTACACGGCCGGGACTCAGGGGTCTGGGGGGCTGCTACACGGCCGGGACTCAGGGGTCTGGAGGGCTGCTACACGGCCGGGACTCAGGGGTCTGGAGAGCCACACACCAGCAGAGGGTCTGGAGAGCCGCACGCCAGCAGAGGGTCTGGAGAGCCGCACGGGGTCTGGAGAGCCGCACGTCGGCCCAAGGTCTGGAGAGCCGCACGTCGGCCCAAGGTCTGGAGAGCCGCACGTCGGCCCAGGGTCTGGAGAGCCGCACGCCGGCACAGGGTCTGGAAAGCCGCACGCCAGCAGAGGGTCTGGAGAGCTGCACGTCAGCACAGGGTCTGGAGAGCCGCACGTCGGCCCAGGGTCTGGAGAGCTGCATGTCGGCCCAGGGTCTGGAGAGCCGCACGTCGGCCCAGGGTCTGGAGAGCCGCACAGGGTCTGGAGAGCCACACAGGGTCTGGAGAGCCGCACGTCGGCCCAAGGTCTGGAGAGCCGCACATCGGCCCAGGGTCTGGAGAGCCGCACGCCGGCACAGGTTCTGGAGAGCCGCACGCCAGCAGAGGGTCTGGAAAGCCGCACGCCAGCAGAGGGTCTGGAGAGCTGCATGTCGGCCCAGGGTCTGGAGAGCCGCACGTCGGCCCAGGGTCTGGAGAGCCGCACAGGGTCTGGAGAGCCACACAGGGTCTGGAGAGCCGCACGTCGGCCCAAGGTCTGGAGAGCCGCACATCGGCCCAGGGTCTGGAGAGCCGCACGCCGGCACAGGTTCTGGAGAGCCGCACGCCAGCAGAGGGTCTGGAAAGCCGCACGCCAGCAGAGGGTCTGGAGAGCTGCATGTCGGCCCAGGGTCTGGAGAGCCGCACGTCGGCCCAGGGTCTGGAGAGCCGCACGTCGGCCCAGGGTCTGGAGAGCCGCACGTCGGCCCAGGGTCTGGAGAGCCGCACGTCGGCCCAGGGTCTGGAGAGCCGCACGCCGGCACAGGGTCTGGAGAGCCGCACGTCAGCACAGGGTTTGGAGAGCCGCACGTCAGCACAGGGTCTGGAGAGCCGCACGTCAGCACAGGGTTTGGAACGCCGTAGGGGAAGCAAAACTCCCTGGCGTATCATTACAAATAAATATCAATTGACCCTATGTTTACATTTTTCACAAAGACAGACAAAAATTAAAAGATTACGTCTGTCAAAGCTGAGCTTTGGGAAGGGAAGAGATGGACCTGATGAGAGAGAAGAGAGAAAGACAGAGAGGACTTCCGGGTTACGCTACACATGGCTGTGTGACGGTTTTGATCTAATAACCCTGAAAACACAGATAACAGTAAAGCGAGAATTAGCGAACATGAGCAAAAACAGGGTTAACCCAAAAGGCAAGAAACCACAACCATTGAATGAAGATACCGAAGAAATTATACAACACATCGCTAGCCGAAGCAACTCGCCGGCCCCAGGAGAAGACGAGGGAACGGATGTTAGCTTGCGAAGTATATTGAGCGAGCTAAAGGACTTCAGACGGGATAACAAACAACATCTTAAAGAGATCAAACAGGAACTATGCAGAACAAACAATAGACTGGAGGAAGCAGAAGGGCGGATTGACTGAAACAACGCTAATGGCAGCCACGGCACTATTGAAAATGATATCCCAACGCCAGGCTAACATGGAAGCTAACCTACTGACCAGGAAGGTCGGGCTCGTAGAGAAAACATCAGAATCTATGGCATCGCTGAAGAAGAGGAGGGGGATAGCATGATTGACTTTGTGCAAAAATTACTGAGAGAATTGATGGATCTTCCACCAGGTACCTCAGAATCGAAAGAGCACACAGAACACTTGCTCCGAAGCCCACTGGCCCAGAGGCAAAACCCCGGTCCATCATAGTCAAGTTTGCGAGTTACAAAGTCAAAGAGGAGGTGATCCGCAAAGCGTGGCAGAAGAAAGAACTTCTCTATAAGACTGTCCGTTTCTACGTGGACCATGATTACCCATCTCAAGAAACAAATGGAATATGCAGAGGCAAAGAAAATACTAAAGGGAAAACAAATTACGTTTCAAACGCCACACCCAGCAAGGCTACATGTTTTCTATAATGATGGCACACGCCTGTACCAGACCACCATGGAAGCCACAGAAGATATGGCTAAACGAGGATTTTCAATTACCGTCGTACCAGCTCAAACCAACCCAGACAGCTGTGAGATCCAACTCCTATCCTCATGGAAAAAGGCAGGAGAACGTCGCGCCGGTCTTGGAGCTTCAAACTCGACTGATAATTAACGCAACATGTCTTCTGGCTACCCAGACGTTAACCGGGATTTACAGAAAAGACTTATTAGGAGAAACTCAATCTAAATATGAATACAGATAAGTGAAGGTTTGGTTTTGTTTTCATATAAACATATAAACAATCTGTGTTATGGAATAGCCTAGTATAGTCAAATGGTTGAAGCCTAGGTTAGGTTGATGTTTTGAAATTAGCCTTTTTTTCTCTTTTTTTTGTAACACAGTTGGGTCACAAGGATAAATCAGTCGTGACTGAAATGGTTACACAGCCATCTCAAAGGGTCCTCCTTGCCCAAAGCAAGAGAGACCTAACCCTTTCTGGGTGCTCTAATACCACCAAGAGCCCCCCAAAGGCACACCTTGAAGGAGCCTCACTTTTGGAAGTAAGAATCTGTAAAGCTTCAATTTCAACTGTTTTGTTAATGTACTTGTTCTGTTTTACCTATCTCTCCATGTTCAGGAGAGCCATAGGGATATATATTTATATGACTGCTCATTACCACACTGGGAGAATACCTATATGTTTGAAACTAATGAGAGTCTATGGCTAGGATAGATAATAAACTAAAAGTGATTTCTTATAATGTCAATGGGGTTTTAAACCCAATTTAGAGAAGTAAGATTCTAAGTAAAATGAAGAAGGAGAATGCACAAATAGTGTTACTGCAAGAGACACACCTTGGTTCTTCTGAACATGAAAAGTTGAAAAGAATGGGTTTCTCTAAAGTTTATTACTCATCTTACAAATTTGGTCATAGACGAGGAGTGGCCATCCTGATCTCTCAAAAAGTCCAATTTTAACAACTTACAGAAACAAAAGATATATATTAGTTACTGGGAAAATAGAAGGAGTTGAAATAACTTTTTTGAACGTATATGCCCCACCAGGTAGTGACTTCACTTTTTCCAGAAACATTTTTGACTAAATGACAGGAGCAAAAGTTATCATCATTTGCGGAGGAGACTGGAACATACGCCTCAACCCAAGGCTAGATTCTTCAAAGGGAACTACTTCAACCCCCATACATAAGAAACGTAAGGCTCTCTTGATAGAGTTGGGTGTGATAGATCTTTGGAGAGATTTCAACCCGACCGGTAGGGACTACACCCATTACTCCCATCCACATGCAGTGTATTCTAGAATAGATTATTTTTTTTATTTTTAAAAGAGACCGCCACAGAATACATAATTGTGAGATAGGAATTACTGATCTGTCCGATCATGCACCTCTTCTGCTATCATTACAAATAAGTAGCAACACTAGAAATACATTATGGAGGCTGAACATTGGTATTTCAAATAAACAACAATTCACAACCAAAATGAAAGAAGAAATTGTAAGAACTTTGGGAGAAAATGATAATGGAGAGGTAGGTCCAGATATGCTATGGGACACATTGAAAGCTGTTCTTAGAGGAGAAATTATTTCTTACTGTGCACGCAAAAAGAAAGAGAGACAACTAAGATTATCAAAACTAAATAAGGAACTAAAAGAGCTTGAGGCTAAACATTAAGGAGACTCAAACCCAGACCTTCCTCCAAGGTTCAAGGAAATTAGAAATGAAATAAATGCTATGTACACACAAGAAATACAAACAAATATGATTTATACTAAAGAAAAATACTATGAGAGTGGCCCAAAATTTGCAAAGTTCAAGCGGATTGCA
The DNA here is from genome assembly GCA_023631565.1 of Gymnocephalus cernua. Classification (NCBI taxonomy): domain Eukaryota; kingdom Metazoa; phylum Chordata; class Actinopteri; order Perciformes; family Percidae; genus Gymnocephalus; species Gymnocephalus cernua. Next base: position 35,744,176 of record CM042433.1, on the reverse strand, counting down.
CAATCTATAAAATTAAAGATCCAATCTCAAAAGCTACTGTATACAAACAAGATGAGATACAAATGGCTTTCCAAAACTATTACAAATATCTATACACACAGCCACAGCTAAAAGAAGAAAATCAAATTATAGGATTTCTGGAGATCCCTTACCAAATGGATGGTAGATTTAAAACCCTCATAGCCAAAGGTATTACAACATTCTACTCCATAACATATACAGGAAAACTGAAGAACTTCCAAAACCTTCAAGAAAAGCATGGACTTCTATAGATACCTATAACTACGCCATTATTTTGATCAAGCTATCAAAAATCATATAGACAATGATGATCCTGTGTTTAAAGAAGTCTTACTTGGAGCATACTCAGTACTACTAATTTGGTTTTTTATCACCCGAAAGCAGAAACAATTCTAAATGTTGGAGACTCTGTGGGAATCAGGAAGCCGATCACTGGCATGTGTTCTGGGAGTGTCCAATAATAGTACAATTCTGGTCTGAGATACACAGAACAATGGAGAATATATTGCAAATGAACATACCCTTCCAGTTTAATATCCTTATATTAGGAAATACTGATTATCATCTAAATATGAATGTTCACTTTAACAAGTATTTGTTTGGAAAACTATTACCAGACACTGGTTACAACCTGACCCTCCAACGATAGAGGAATAGGCAGAGATAATTCATAACATATATTTGATGGAAAAAATCACATTCTCACATCGGCTACAAATGAACAAATTTGTTAAAATATGGACTGAATGGACCTCATATATCCAACAGACACAACCACTGGGAGGGTCATCATACTAATGCCTTTTTTATAGAACAGATGTCTACCTAACCGATCTCTATGTGTATGTATGTGTATGTATATATATATATATGTAAATGTATGTGGATGTATATGTGTATATGTCCTTGTCTCGTTTATACGATTAATGATGAAAATATTGTCAGGTCTATAGCCATGCTCTCTCATCCTTATCTTTTTCCTTTTCCTTTTTATCTTTCATACGATTTCTGACAAACCCCTATGTGGTAAATATGTTATAACCCTTATATACCTTGTTCCTGTCAAATCGTTCTGAAATCTTTGTGAGTTATAGAAGGGACAGAAAAAGGGCAATGAGAGGAGATACCCTGAATTCATGTATTATCTATGCACACTCCCTCAACTGTAATATCACTATTGTCCAATAAATAAAGAATTAAAAAAAGAAGAGAGAAAGACAGAATGATGGAGGAGAGAGAGGAAGAGCAGGTCCACTGTGCCCAGGATTAACATTATGTCCCTGTGCTGTTCAACACAAACAAACTGACCTGATTCAATTCAAACATTCAATCAGTGTCATTACCACAGAGATATACTTTATATGTTCCTGGGTAATTACAGTGGAACTTATAGGTTGTATTTGACAACACACACACTTATCAAATTTATAATGTAATTATATAGTATTATATAAATATATATTTGTTTAACACCTTTTGCTCAGGTTTGTGTTCTGTTAGAGACACATTTCTATATTTAAAATCCAAAATGATGCAAACTAATTATTTTAAGAGGCAGTAGAGGTTGTCTGAGGAGAAAAGGGGACAGGCAGTGGAAACAGTGAGAGAGATGGTCATGATTAGATTTAAGTTGTGTATGGAGTGTGAATTTCCCATTAATTAAACATTGTCATTTATTGTTCTTGTGATGTTTTTGTTATCCTAAGAAATGTGGGGGTGCATGCCCCCAACCCCCCCTAGTAAACTCAGTCTTTGGACCTCGGTATTTTGGAAATGGTCATGAAGTTACGACATATGGCTACGATCCCAACTATGTAGACAAGCAAGACCATCTCCATCTCTACAACAGAGAGGTAAGCGTGGAGGAGCTGAACACTGACTACCACTTCACTGCTGGGCGTCCTGCTGGCCAGTGTGCAGGTTGGACGTTTGAGCATGGTGGCCCCATGCCTGCGTCAGTGTCCAGCGGGATGGCAGGAGCTGTGGTCTCCTTTTGTTGAGACTTGGCTGGATCCTGGAGTGCCAGTGCCATTTAACCGGGTGACTCTTTCATCTGTGTGTCGATCTGACGTCCACATTCTGCTTCATGATGAATCATGCACAAGTTGAAAGAGGTGATGGGATAACATTTTACTGGAATTGTACCTCCTATGATTTTATGTGACGAAACAAAATTGATTGATGAGCCAATCATCTTGTTGCTGTCAGATTTAAAAAATGTTCCTTTCTCTGCTGCTGTCAGCTGTCACTTCAAAGTTGGATTGATGCGATCCTGCTCCATTCACCTCCAGTGCCCACGGGTCCTTCCACTGGAAGAGTAGCTCTTCACTACGTCCCATGTGGATATTCCTGTACAGCTCATAGCATCACTACCCCCTTTAGATAATAAGCACAATAGGGTCTAATCGCCGAAAACTTATATATTTCTTCAACTTTTGTCAAACAGATTAATTGTATTAGTCTTTAGGTCTCTTGCGGTTGCAATATCAGTCTTCAGTTCCAGCATGTTTGTCCTCTAAACCTTTTCTACTCAACTTTTCTTTCTGACACAGCTGGGCTCAGGGTGCATTGTGAGAATATTGTTAGACTATCCAAAGCACCTGCACTAAAAATATTCAGCACGTATAGGAACTAAATCCCCTCCATTGTCCTTGTGAGCTGTCTTGAGAATGGTGAATATCCTAGCTGTAACCAACCTACCTTGGAAAGAAGGCAATTACAGTGGGATTTCATGTACACCACAGCTCAGGATTACAAAATCCTTGTATCAGGATGGTGAGACCCCGCCCTCCATTGTGGCTCCTTAGGAGGTTTTCGCTGTCTCCAGCTGGGATGAGAAAACTCCAGATCTGGGAGGAAAATTAAATTTTTAAGATCACAGGCCTTTATGATAATCATTCCCATTCCAGCAGTGGACTGCGAGAGACTTCAAGAGGCAGGATTACCAGGGTTTGGTGACTCAATTTAAAAAAGGAAAAGATTAATTTAGGGGATATAGTACTTAAGAAGACAGCAGAGAAAACAATGGCTATGCTTATTTTTCTCACCCCTATCTGTAGTGATGACCCTGTCCACACACTGTACTCTGTGATCCTAAAATGTACTAGGTAAAATGATATCAGTCCACAGCCAATATATTTCAACTAAAGCTGTTCTTCACTGCTGAGACGAGCATCAAATCCTTGAATATGAAGCAACAAACTAATATGGAGCCTTGCAATATTGCATCAAGCAAAGGCAACAGTGACAGTGCATGTTAATGCTGCTATGTGTAGGTCCTCTGAAAAAGTTGGAGGTTAAAGGGTTGCCTTTGTGTATTATAATGGCCACATTAAGGAAAGAAAAATTTAACTAAGGGAGATAAAAAAAAAACATATCAGTATTACCAGAGAGCAACATGCATACCAATAATAATAAATATAGCAGCAAGCCATGATTCGGGGTTTAACCCTTGTGCCCTCCTCAAATTTACTAACATGGGACACCTTCGTGGCAAAAATTTACACGCACACAAAAACTGCTATTAAATCTTCACACAATATTTGTTTCTGCTTTTTTTCATACATCTTTTAATCAACTAAAAACTACCAAACATTCAATCATTTTCAGGATTTTAACCCTTTAAATGCAAGTTTATTTATTTGAAGTATTTCATTATATCAATCAGGAGAGACTTCGTTGCAGAAATGCAAAAATGATTGTACATATGTGATATGACATGTACAGTTATTTGGAGATTAGACTCCATCGTTATAAAATATTTAATTATTTAAAGGGGGTAGAAAGCCGAAGATATCCCCCAAAAAAGAACGTGAAGAGAACTAGTGAAAGGAACGTACTTACTTTATGTCACAATGACTCTGAAAGTGATTAGAGCTTTGTAGATATGTGTGAGTATTTCGACCCCCAAAACAAAATGAGACAAAGAAAACTCCTGACCTATGTATATAATATAATACCTGATGCGGATACTGATTATGATTATGATAATGATTATGATGATGATGAAGATAATGATGATGTGGATAATGCAGATGATGATGATGGTTTGAAACAATCGGCTAATCTTAACCTTGGCTGCACGTCCTAGTTTGGCTAAACTTGATCTCGGCACATGCGGCCGGGTTAGCTATTTTTACCTCGGCACAGCGAAGCCCGGGTTGGGCTACACTAGATCTCAGCACAGCGGCCAGGTTTGCCTATACTATCCACGGCTGCACGTCCGGGTTTGCCTATTCTTATCCACGGCTGCACATCCGTGTTTGTAGGCTCGTAACCACGGCTGCACGTCCGTGATTGCCTACGACTACGACACCACCACCAGTTATATGCATGCTTACCGGATTTATGGCTTTAGAGATCTCTGGTTAATGTTGCTTGTTTGCTTGACTGCTTGCTTGCTTGTTTTCTTGCTTGTTTGTTTGCTTGTAGTTATACAATCCTTACCTCGGCACAGCGTCCGGTTTACTGTCTTAACTTACCACGGCACAGCGTATGGGTTGCTGACCTACCCCTCGCACGCGTACGGGTTTGGAAATGCAAAAGATAAAAATACATGTAGATGAGATGCCAACGTATAATTGTGCAAAATCAACTCATTGAATGTAGAATATATCAGAAATCATGATAAAACACCACCACCAGTTATATACATGCTTACAATAGTTATGGTTTAGGGGATCTCTGGTTTGTAAGGACGTCATGACGTCAGACGAAAATATGATAATTAGGAAGAGGATGTCCATCGTCCAAGTTGTATAGAGAAGTACTTGGAACACCTTGATTAGAGCAGTAATAGCAGGCCCTATCTAAAATAAGTGACTATTCTAAATTAATGACCCGAATGCTGAGGTGAAATATTAGCTTTGATGAGGAGAAGCTTTAATTGATGGTTAAACCAACATTAGACATAGGGAAATTCCCAGGATTAAGACTAAAGTGTGAGGGAGCTAGTATGAGCATCAGCGTCCCTGATTCAAGATGAAATACTGTTAAACGTAATACAGAGATGAAAACCTGGTCAACTTGCTGCAAAGATGAGTTTTCATTAACATGATTTGATAAGAACAATGAATAACCACCGCTTTGCCAAGTAAGATGGAACTACCGCCACCATAGCTAGTAGGAAAATCCCCCCAAAACTAAAATGAAGCACGAGTAAAAAGCAAGTGCATGCATCATCAGTTATTTCAATCTAGCGCCTTTGTAGTGCTCAGATACTAAGCTGATGCTAGTGCATTTAAGACGGAAAGTTGAATAAACAGAGTAGTGATTATGAAACCAGACCTACCACCGGTTCCATGCATCACTTACCCGAGATTAGCCAGACATCTGTGATTTGCAAAAACGCAGCACCGACATAGTGCTACACAGGAGGTTTAAAGAGTTCTGCGCAACTGATAATATCCGGGCTGTCACATTAATTGACTAACCAGCAATGTGATAAGTATGAAACGATGCAGCATGCATGCCACAAATGTGAGACAAAAGCATAGAAGTTACTCCAGCCTATCAACGATATGAAAGTAAATAAAACATAGCATTGTGAAGAGAGCTGAACGTATACGAGAAAAAATAAGATAGACTTATTCATCCCACACTGGGGAAAATTCCAGTGCTGCATCAGCTCAAAAGAAAAATGTAGACATCAGAATAACACAAAACACATAATTAGACATATAGAAAAAATATACATAAGTAGGCCTATTGCGCATGATAATGAAGGAGCTGCTTCCAACATGAACAGAGTGAACAGCTATAGAAGCTTAGCAATGGGAACAGCATAAGTGTATACCACCGTAAATGCGCACGTGAATTAAAGAATGTGAATTTAAGAACGAAATGTTTGAGAGCACTCTATATATATAAGCAAAAACCCAGGAAAGACAGAAGCAGCTTGTCCACTATGCCTCCAATAGACAGAAGTGCCTGCCTATGTGCACTCTTAAACCTGATGCATGAATCAGAAGAAAAGCAAGGCCCCCGGCTGTCCCTATACAGAATTACGGTAGTAAACCCCCGAGATGCAGGGCAAGCCACAGCCAAAAACACAGTTTAGACGGCGCCCGGAACTCTAGGCTGCAGCGACCCATGAAGGGCGGCAACATGAATGAACAAAAAACGCAGCCTGAAAAGACAACTTAACTTCGAGGGGTTGGATGGTCTAGCTGAGTTGAACACCTCGGTTCCTCTGCTGTGATGGAACCGGATGAAGTGGCCACTTCTGATTGGTTAAGAGAAAGTGAGCAACTCTACAGCTGTTTAGTTTAAGAAGAGAGAGACAAGGAATAAATTAGGAAGTCTTCCTGAAAGAATTTACACTAAGCTTCAATTATTACAAAAAAACAACACAAAAAAAATTATTTTTGTTTTCTCCATATAATGAATAATATGGAGATGGGGCTTTGGTGGTGATTAGAGTCTTGGATATGTCAACGATTATCAAGAAACTGATTTGATTGCATTAGTATTTTTTATGTAGTGCCAGATACTCCCTCTCGACACCTTTGTGGACAAAATTGCCTCATTGACTTCCATTAAAACCACATGTTTTTATCTCACTGCATTTACAGTATAAAACCATGCATTCTGTAATGTCAGCATTTAATTTTGAAGAATATGGAATTTTGGTTATATTTGACATTTTTACTGTATCCCATTTAGATTCAACCATTTTCCCTTTGTAGGCTGATGCATGAAATTATTGAATTTTATATTATATTATGGAGCAATGTAGCAGCAGACCAGCAAGTTCCGCAGCGACCTGGTGCTCTCTACAAATGCACTTGTTACACTTGGTACAGGTGGTAGAAGACCTGTTTTTTAGGCCTGTGCACAACCAGCACACATCTCTCCTTCTGGTGGAGCTGGCGGCAGCAGAGGCATTGACAGTGTTGGTGGTTTCTGCCAGGGCATCAACATTGGTCTAAAACTCCACCACCATGGCAGCAGCAGCTAGAGTATGTGGGGGATGCTTTCTCCGCACAATCTCTGAGGACACCATGGATGTGCCCAGCTGTATGTTCTTTGCTGGTTCCAGGAGGGATCCACAGCAGTGAACAGCACAAAAGCATTGAAGGCGGAGACATCGATGCAATTGAAGAAGAGGACAAGAGGCCACTGAGTGGTGGTGGTTGTGAATGCAAACAGAGATGAGAAAACAGGTCTCTCGGTCTGCTTCAGTTTGGGGGGAAGCTCATGCTTGTTTGCCCTGATGGTCCCTACCATGGCAACTTTATTCCTCAGAAGCTCCTGAACAACTGAGTAGGAAGTAAAAAAAATGTCACAAGTAATTGTGACCCCCTTGAGCCCCTCAGTCATGTCCAGGATGACTCGCTTTCCCTGGCCCATCTTCGGAGCTCCACCAGCAGCTATTCCAGTATATACCTGGCACTTCCAGGCATATGATGTGGTGACATCGGTGACCCAGATTTTTTACAAGCTGCTCATCAACACAGATGCCGTCCCCTGGCTTGGACAGGAGTGGGAAGCGCTGTGTCCACTTGTCCCACATGTTCCGGAAAGCAGAAAGCTTGTTCTCCTTGTGTCGAGAAGGATGGGTGAGTCTGTCATCAAATCGGACGCTGGTGCTTATCATTTCAAATAGTTTGTGGGACATGGTGGCCCTGAAGACTGGTCTCCCATATGGGCATCCCACAGGCTCCAGGTAGATTCCCCTTTCGACCGGTACACACCTGCCAGGATGAGAAGTCCCATGTATGCTCGAATCTCTTGAGCATCCACATCACTCCATCCTGAGATTGAATGCCTCCCGTGTAGGTTTGTCATTTGCTGAATCAGCTGGTGTTACGGAAGAAAGAACGGAAGCAAACACAAGGCTCAAGCTAAACAGATTTATTAACAATACCAGAAATAGGATGGCGGGGGACTCTGGAACTGGGATAGGATGGCAAGGGACTCGAGAGCTGGGTGTAGGATGGCGAGGGACGTGAGGACTGGGTAGGATGGCGAGGGACTCGAGGACTGGGTAGGATGGCAAGGGACTTGAGGGCTGGATAGGATGGCGAGGGAGCTCGAGGGATGGGAGTAGGATGGACTCAGGGGAGCGCGGGGAAACCAGGGCCGAAGAGCCGAGGAGGAGACGCTGGAGCCGGGGAACAGAGGAGCCGAGGAGAGGATGGCTGGAAACGGAGGCAGGATGAAGCAGGCTGCCGTGGGAGGGGAACCGAGTGGTGAGGCCAGCTGACTGGATACGGAAGGCTTGGAGGTGATCACTGCGAAAACAACACAGAGAAGGGTAAGACACGGGAACAAGCGGGGACAGGTAAGTGCAAAAGGGTTTCAGAGAGAGCTTTGTCACGAGTGTCACCAGTGTAGTTGAAACAACGATCAAGCGAGGATGGTCAGTTGAACCGGGGTTGAAATACTGATCTTGATTGTAGATGGATGGCAGGAGTGCGCGGCGGGAAAGGTGATGGTTGATTGGCAGATGGGCAGCAGGTGTGCATCATCAGTTGGCAGAAGTAGACAGGAGAGAAAGAGGAAAAACAAGGGAGACACAGAGAGGGACAGAGCCTACAGAAAAACTAACAGTGGAAAACAAAACAGAACTAGAAAATAAACAAAACTCACAGCCATCAGAAACCCAACCATTACAGCTGGATCATGTCAGGAGTGAAGAAAAGGTCGAAAGAGGATGCCACATCGTGGACTCTTGATATGGCATATCTCGTGGGCCCTGGCATCATGCCGGTCGGTGCTTGAATGAAGCGCAGCGTCTCAGTATTAGAGGGAGACCAGACCATTATTCGCTGTCCACTCACTGTTAGGGTGGACAGGATCTTCAGTGTCCTCTCCACTTTCAGAGGAAGGGCACTCACAGAATTGGAGGACTCCAGTGACCATTTTGTGTTAGACTCCCCCTCAAAACTTGTGTCATGTTCAGATGAGTCCTGCAGTTTGCTGGCAGATAAAAGCTGCATGACCATTTCTAAAGCCTCTCTTGCACTAAAATTCCTCTTTATTTTTGCTCCTTCTCTGCTCACTAATGAAATGAACCCTCAGCCAAGCTGCATTTTATCTTTGGCTGTGAAATCACCCAGGTGCATAAACACACTAATAGTTGTTTTTGTTTACAACAAAGGCAGAAGACAATTTTTTTTATTCAAGCACCTCTTCAACACACACACACACACACACACACACACACACACACACACACACACACACACACACACACACACACACACACACACACACAGCTTCATAATATAACTGGCAAAAGTACAATAATTTCATGCATTGGCCTACAAAGGGAAAATGGTTGAATCTGGTGGAATACAGTAAAAATGTCAAATATCACCACTTTTCTTCAAAATGAAATGCTGACATTACAGAATGCATGGTTTTATACTGTAAAGGCAGTGAGATAAAAACATGTGGTTTTAATGGACGTCAATGAGGCATTTTTGTCCACGAAGGTGTCCAGTATCTGGCACTACATAAAACATACTAATGCAATCAAATCAGTTTTGTTGATATTCTTTGATAATAATTACTTCAAAGAATTAAACTGGCATTCAAAGATTTAAAATCCTGAAAATGATTGAATGTTTGGTAGTTTTGAGCAAGTTAGAAGTTGTTTAAGTGATTTATGGAAAAAAAAGCAGAAAGAAATATTGACATATGATGATTTAATATCAGTTTTTTTGACATGTACATTTTTGCTACGAAGTTGTCCAGAGGGTGCAAAATGAATCAATCAAGTATAAAAAAATGTAAGAGTAAAAAACACTGGATTTAAAAATGTTGACCAAAAAGAAAGGTTCTGACAAAATGTCATGCCATAAGCAGTAACACAGCAAAAAGTATCACAAAATGAAGAAGAAAAATGCCCGAAGAGGGAATGAGGGTTAAGCCAACATGGACAATTAAAAGTTGAAAGCTGCGATCAAATGCAATATAATATATTCTTGAAAACATTCCACATGCGTTATAAATTGTTGCATTGTTGGCAAGTAGGACTTTGCCACTTGTTGGATTTGAACCCTGTACTTTTGAAATCCCAGAGAAAACACACTTACACAATCAAAATATTGGTGACAGAAGCAGGTGTCGGACAGGGTGTCGGTGTCCAGTGGGATGTGAGGAGCTGTGGTGTCCTTTCGCCGACACTTGGCTGGATCCTGGCGTGCCGGTACCATTCAACCGTGTCTGTGTGCTGATCTGACGACCACTTTCTGCTTTATGATGACTCTTGCACAAGTTGAACAAGATGATGGGATAACATTTTACTGGAATTGTACCTCCTATGATTTCATGTAAGTGTTTTCTCTGGGATTTCAAAAGTACATCGTTCAAATCCAACAAGTGGCAAAGTCCTACTTGCCAACAATGTGACAATTTATAATGCATGTAATTGTCCATTTTGGCTTAAACCATTATGCTGGTTTCAGGTGTACTGTCAAATACTTGAAATGTCAAATACTTGAAATTTGATCAACATTTGGCATAAAAAAAGTGAATACAGTCCTTATTACAGGGCAGCTGCTGCACATAAGGGTAGAGCGGTCACACTTCAATTGGAATGTCAGCGGTTCGATCCCTGCAGTCTGTGTCAAATCCTGTCCTCTGAAATAACATGCAGATATGCTCATCCCAAGGCCCACCGATCTGCATGTCCTATGTTAACATTGTCTTAATGTAAATGGACTGTATTTATATACCGCTTTTCTAGTCTTAACGACTACTCAAAGCGCTTGTACATAGTACCATTGCCGTACCTACTCATCAGATAAACATTCACACACATTTAACTCAGGGTTCAGTGTCTTGCCCAAGGACACTTCGACATGGGACTGCATGGCCAGGGATCGAAACGACCAACCTTCTGATTGGCAGGCGACCGCTCTACCACTGAGCCACAGCCGCCCACATCTACTGTTAATCTACTGCAGCTCATAGTTAAAAATAGATTCCATAATCTGTATATAGATACTACCCAGCAGAGTTCACAAGGTTCCCAACCAATGTCTCCTGTAATGGCTAGTATAATTAAGTACTTATTAACTCCCAGAAAATACCTTATTGCTCTATCATGGATTTGTTCACATCCCTTATATACTTTGTATTGCCAAGCCCCAGCAACGTAATCCAGTTCAATTTATTTATAGTATCAAATCATAACAAGAGTTATCTCAAGACACTTTACAGATAGAGTAGGTCTAGACCACACTCTATAATTTACAAGACCCAACAATTCCAGTAATTCTCAGAAGAGCAAGCATTTAGTACGACAGTGGCGAGGAAAAACTCCCTTTTAGGGAGAAACCTCGGGTGGTGAGGAGGACTTTCTTTTAAGCCCACTACAGACTGACCAGACGGCTGACCCTCGGCAGAAAAGGCAGTTGGACTGATCAGTCTCCCCTGAGTGCCTCTGAACACACCGAAGAGACGAGACGTAATATGTCTTCATAACAGCAGGTGCCGCTACTCTGTATCCAAAAAATGAAAACCGGCAACCGTGGGTCTGGCTGCTGGCGACTTGTTCAGAATACAATCTCAAATTGTACTAAAATAGTTCACCTAAACGTGTTTCTGAAAACATTTTATGCGAGAAATAGGCCATGCAGTTGCTGAATCTGTCTTAATTTTAGATCAACAAAGGTCAGTTTAAAAGGTTTTCGTCAGATTTTGAGAAACTCTAGTCACGCTCAATTCGGCTCCGTGTTTCCGGGTTAGCACTCCACCAACCAAGATTGGTCATTTGAGCCCGGTTGCTGGCAGTGCCCGCCCTCCCGACTATGCCCTAAAAATCAGCAAAAATTAAGGCCGATGGCCCCTCCAACGGACGACGGCATGGAACACACCACACAGACTCGAGTCACTGACCTCGCCAGACTGTACAATGGCCGATTTTCGATTTGGTCTATAGTAGGGCTTTGACTTTTGCCCAAAAATCATATTCAAAGTTCGTTTGTTTATTAATATTAATATTTGAATATGTTCAAATATTTATTACTAATATTTTGACCATTAAATGCCTTCAGTAAGACCTATATTGGTATCAAACTTACGTTGTATATATTCTGCCGTCAACCAGAGGGCAGTGTATGTATGGTTGTGTCGTACAGCTTCGTTACTTGACCATTCACGGTCCTGTAGCAGGGGCTCCACCTCGTGGATGAAAGCTTGAAACCCGCTCCCATATATCACGTTAATGGGCCTCATATATTCACAAACGAACCGTGTCAGCAAATCTGTCGCTCTATTTTGATGGGCATAGGGTCCGTTCTCGTGAAGGAAATAGCATGGAGTCGATACTGGCCTCCTTCGCCCCCTGATCTCTCCTCCTCTTCCAGCTTGGGGATGTAGTGTAACAGGCGGGCTCTTGTTGCTGGTCGTCCTGAGGTATGTGAGTTGGGCCCTACACATTTTACATATCGCTTTGTCCTTACTCGTGATTGTTCTGTGTTTCTTTGGGAACCCAAAGTAGTGGCACATGTTGCTGGTTGTTGTAAGCGTTGGCGCAGCCATTGTTTTGCTAACCATGACGCTAAAGTCAACTACAGGAGTCTAGATGACCAATAATAGCCTTGCTAATGAACAATTCACAACTTCACCAAGCGTGAAAATACCTCGGAATCTGAATTGAAAACGTTTACAAGCAAACACATTTACAAACAAATAATGCCCATAACAGGTTCGAACTTCGAATATTAAGGGATGCCTAATATTAGTACGAATTTCAATATCTTTTTTAATATTAGAATTATATTCAAATTATATTCGAATATCGAAGTTCGGAGTCAAAGCCCTAGTCTGTAGTGGCTATTAGGGAGAAACCTCGGACAGACTCAGGCTCTTGATAAGCGGTGTCTGGCGGTGCCGGTAGGGGGGGTGACGAACAGTCACAATAAAGATAATGGAACTATGACTAGAAATAGTAGTTGTAGTAGTTCATGGCGTAGCAGGGCACTGCTGGGCGTTACAGGGTGTAGCAGGGCATAGAAGGGCGCAGCAAGGCATAGAAGGGCGTAGCAGCATGTAGCAGGGCACTGCAGAACGTAGCAGGGTGTAGCAGGGATTGCAGGGCGTGGCGCAGGACCATGGCGACAGCTGCAACCATGATTTAGGTGCCACCCTATAAAAGGAAAACTGCTGGGCAAAAAAACAACTAAGTTAGTAACAAACATTTCTGGGACATGGATGCACACAGATGATAAGAGAGAGGAGAGAGGAGCTCAGTGTGTCAAAGGAAGTCCCCTGGCAGTCTAAAACTATAACAACATAATTAAGAGCTTGTGCAAGGCAAACCTGAGCCAGTTCTATAAGGGTTGGTAGATGAATCTGACGACTATGAAGAGAAGCAGAGAAAAGAAGGGGTGCTTTGTCTGCATCTATACACCCTCCCCTGCCGGTGTAGGCAAACACTGCAACTCCTCACTCCCTAACTATAAGCTTTATCAAAGAGTTTTAAGTTTCCTCTTAAATGTGGTGACGGTGTCTGCCTCCCGAACCCAGACTGGGAGCTGGTTCCACAGGAGAGGAGCCTGATAGCTGCTTCTCTTCATAGTTGTTAGATTCATCACCATATAATCAATGATATAATCAAAGTAGAGGGAGGCAGGCCAGTACAGCCCGATCCGGTTGGGGAGAGTTCTAGCCCAACCACCTGTCTTTAGCCTGTCTCTTTTAGTTTTAGACTGCCGGGGGACTTCCTTTGACACACTGAGCCCCTCTCTCCTCTCTCTTCCCATTTGTGTGCATCCATGTCCCAGAAATGCTTGTTACTAACCTAGCTCTGGGCAGTCTATTCCCCGGAGTCCTTATGTTTTTTCTCGCCCAGCATGTTTCCTTGGATTAGAGTGGCACCAAGATCATGGATGCAGCTGTCGATTTGATATTATAAATAAAATTTAATTGAAAAAATGTAATTGATAACTGAAGGCTCTGGCTCCCATTCTACTTTTAGAGACTCTAGGAACCACAAGTAACTCTGCATTCTGGGAGCGCAGTGCTCTAGTGGGACAGTAAGGTACTATGAGCTCTTCAAGATATGATGGTGCTTGACCATTTAGAGCTTTGTAGATCAGGAGGAGGATTTTAAATTAAATCCTGGATTTTACAGGAAGCCAATGCAGAGAAGCTAATACGGGAGAAATATGATCTCTTTTCTTAGTTCTTGTCAGAACACGTGCTGCAGCATTCTGGATCAGCTGGAGAGTCTTAAGTGACTTATTTGAGTAATGTTACGAAGGTGAAAAAAGGCTGTTCTTGAGGATTGTTTTAAGTGGGCATTGTCCTGATCAAAAATAACTCATAGATTTCTGACAGTATTGCTGGAAGGCAGGGCAATGCCGTCCAGAGTAGCTACTCTATCAATCTATTATCTTTAGACAATCTGGTTCGGAGGTGTTTATTGGCTAGCACAATAACCTCGGTTTTATCTGAGTTTAACATTAGAAAATTGTAGGTCATCCATGATTGTATATCTTTAATGCATGCTTGAAGTTTAGCTAACTGACTGGTTTTGTCTGGTGTGATTGATGTATCATCCGCATAGCAGTGAAAGTTAATTGAGTGTTTCCTAATAATATAGCCTAAAGGAAGCATATATAAAGTAAATATAATTGGTCCAAGCACTGAGCCTTGTGGAATGCCAAGGCTAACTTCAGCGTGGTATATCCAACACAGGACAGACATAGGCATGATATAGTTTAGTATAGGTGGAGAAACCCACATCTCAAAGTTGGCTACAACTCCCACTAAAGCCCTTTGTGGTACCTTTCACAAAATTTAGATGCTCATTAAGATAAAAACCCAGATATTTATAAGAGTTTGTGTAATTCAGGTATTTACAGTGCACAGTACAGTACAGTGAAAGTATTCTAAGCGCTCCACTTTTTCCACATTTTGTTATGTTACAGTCTAATTCCAAAATGGATAAAATTCATTAAAGAATGAATTTGGACCTCCTCCTGCACATGCACATCTTTTAAAAATAATTCTGTAATATTCTCTATTTTGTTTTTGTGATCAAATTTTTATTTTATTTTAAAGAGACAGTACGTACAGGTATGTATACACCTCAAAAATGGAGTACAAAAACATATTCACATACCTTCCTATACATATACGCAGAAATGTATGATTAACAACTACGATAAAAAAAATAAATAAAAAAAAATAAAAAACCCAGACATAACCCACCCACCCCCTGGATCCGGAACTTCAAATCTCAGTTACATATTAAACCTGAAGCCCGCGGAGGGTAGTTAAAAGAGAATGCCAAGCCTCTATTGCTGACTCTTTTTCTCCATGGACTCTAGCTGTCGACAACTCCAAGTAAACAATATCCAAATATGTTAAAACCCAGGCTCGGAAAGAGAGTGAATGTGGAGGTTTCCAACGTGTGGCAACTAGTTTTTTTGCAGCCATAAGTCCAGCCAGCAATGCTTTTCTCTTATTCAGTGTCAAACCCTGCCTTGACAAATCATTCAAATAGTGCGTTAACGTGAGACTCTTATCGGCCAATAAAAAAAATATCGACGTTAATCTATTCTCAAAGTTGGGTTGGGAGCTACGCAAGCTATGATGACTTTCACCTTGATATTTTAGCGCGGATGTATACAGCCTATTGACTGTAAAACAGTTCAAAATTAATGTTTAACTGAATAAACAGTTAGTAACAGTGTTTCCCACACATAGACTGATGTGCGGCGGTGTGCCTCACAATCAACATCGCCCGCCGCACTTGCGTTTATTATATTTTTTTACCACTATTTAAAACATGCAGCGTATTCGTTCAGCAGCATATTTCCTTCCCTGCTCTCCTCCGTCTCTCTGTCACTTGTGTCTGCCAGTGTGTTAATGTCAGACCGACTCTTAGCAAACCAGCGATTTCGCCGCTTTAGAAAGTTAACTAGTCGCAAGGTTGCGGTAAAATGCAGTTGGATTGTTGAGGTCAAAACACTATACGTAGCAGCTGTGAATCAAATTAATGTATTATAAATAATGTTATGTCATTTTTTTTACTCTTACACTGAATGTTTGCTGCTTCATCCCAGTTGAGTATTGAAAAGTATTTTCCACGACTGAAAAAGACCACCGCAGAAACACTGTAGTAAACACAAGTACATCTTATTGAACATGATTTATTTTCATCACCAATTATTATAGTAGAACAGCTTTGTCAAGCAGTTTGTGATGCATTTTGGAAACAGGAGATGAGCCCCTGGTCTAATACTCCACCTGGCTTGAGAAACCCGTTCTCAAAGACTTACTTTTAGTCATTATTTGGGTAGCACACATATTCTGAATGCCTTCGTCAGAATTCAAATTAGCCATTTTAATCTAGATTAATCTAGATTAATTCCAAGATTACAGTGAGATTAATCTAGATTAAAAAAATGAATCAATGCCCACCACTACATTCAAAATAAGTGTAGCAGGCGAGCAGGGCAACCTAATCTTAAACAACCAACCATCTTCCAAAAGTCGGCCACTGGGGTACACTCCCAAAACATGTGAAAATAACTGCCTATCACTTTGGAGGAACAGAAAGTGCACATAGGATCGTCAATAACCTTCATCAAATATACCCTGTATATATAATTGTAATGTATTTGCTGATGATCAAGGTTTCTGGATGCTAAGCCCACGCTGATCCACACTTTATCCCAATCAAATGTAGGTTCCAAATCTGGAACATCTCTCCTCTACACCGTGTCCAACGCCAGAGGTCTATAAGCATACCGCAGGAAGAACCAGTATAGTCTCGACACAAAACCCCTTGTACTCCCAGCAGAGTGGAACAATTTTCGAAATGGGTGTGGTGTAAGAGGGGCCTGTAAAGGGGCACAATTTCTTTTTAAAGTCAATCTCAGCTGCAAATAAAAGAAAAAGGAGGTACGTGGTACACCATACTTAATACATATGTTCTGAAATGTGAGTAACCCCCCCTCCCCATAAATATCACAGTGTGCAAACGTTTTTTTTCCCAATCAGGAAATCAAATAGGACGACCGCCAATTAACAATCTCTCATTGTTGAATATTGGAGAGTGTGGGTCCCAAACAGAAGAGCAACCAGCCAATTTCTCCACCCTCCTCCATATCAGTAGCAAATGTGAAATCATAAGACCAAATTTCAAACGGGAGTGATGGGGTGAGATTTTAGAATGCAGAATGTTAGTAAACGAGTGTGGAGCTATCATCCGCTCCTCTAAAGCTCGACTAGACACTTGAGCATCAGATTTAAACCAGGAGAGGAGAGGTCTAAGTGTGAAGGTCCACTCATAGAACTTGAAGTTTGGGAGGGACAAGCCACCAGCTTGCCTTTCTCGCTGCATAGTGGTGAGCTTGATGCGAGGTCGTTTGCCATGCCACAGAAATTTATTTATTGCTGACTGTAATTTGCTCCAATATTGAGGGGGCGGGGGAAGGGGGAGCATCACGCTAACAAAATTAACTCTGGGCAGAATATTCATTTTAATTACGGCTACAAAGTGAATTTGGCAGGTTAATCCACCTGTCCAGATCCGCCACAACTTTAAGTGTGTTACAAAAATTGTTTTTAATGATAGTCTGTATGGAGGAAGAAATATCTATCTATCTGTAAGTGAAGCTTTTAGTGACTGGAATAGATGCAGGGATGGGAGCATTACACATTGCCTGATTTAAAGGTAGCAAACCTAATTTCTGCCAGTTAATTTTAAAACCAGAACGTCTGCCATAATGTTCAAAGGTTGACAAAACATGTGGGATACATTGCACTGGATTATTTATATACAATAAAACATCATCAGCATAAACGTGAGACGTGGGCTAAGAGGGCAGCCTTGTCTTGATCCTCTCGAGACAGCAAAGGGAGAAGAGATAGTTTTGCCCGTTGAGTTCTGTCATATGGCCTTGAAGCTGCCGGGCCAGTAATTTCCCATAAATCTTTAAATCTGCATTTAAAAGCGAAAGAGGCCTGTAGCTGGAGCACTCAACTGGATCCTTTCCTTTTTTAAAGGGATACTTCACCGCTGGAAAGCTGAATATATCTTTAAATTGGGTCACTTATGTAGCAGAAATGTGAAAAAAAACATTTAATTGGTGCCTTCTAGGCCGAGAAAAGCCAGAAAATGTGTTTTTGGCTCATATGGATGAAAGACACCCAATCCCAGAATGCACTTTGCTTTGCTGCTTTGAGTCCACTCCCAAGCCACGCCTACTATACCGGTTGACAGACAGACAGCGAGGCATTCGCTGTCTGACGAATGGTCGAATGGTCGCCATGTAACAGTCACAAACTCCAGCGGTTAGCAGTTAGTTGGATACAAATCACCACATTTCTGCACCAGTCCGTGTTAACACAGCCCACCTTCATACAGAGCATCTCTAGCTCGGATTGTCGGAGGGCTAGCAGGCCTGGTAGCTGGACAGTCCGGTTCACTGTTGTTCAGCCATGTTTCCACGAAAGCAAAAAACACAGCAGTCTCTGAACTCGCGTTGGGAGCATCGTTGAAGTTGGATGTAGTCCAGTTTGTAGTTTAATGAACGGACACTTGCAAGCAGGATTGATGGGACAGGTGGCCGGCTAGCGTTAGCTCGCTCTGGATGTGCCTTTTCCCCTGCTAGCGTTAGCTTCCCACTTGGCCGATGAGGATGTCCACTTCCCCGGGTCGGGGCTTCGACGAGACCGCTGGTCTCCGTGCTGGTCTCCGTGCAGGCGAAGCTCTCCTAGTGTGCCGATTATTCTGTCTGTAATAACGTTCCCTGAATATTCTCCGATCTGTACCGATGTATCCCGGTGGTACACGTGCGGTAGTTTGAATGCACATAATTGTTGTAAAAGTTTGCTGCTGAGAAGATAGAGCAGAGCCTATGAGCAGAGCCCTGTTTAGCGAGGATTCAAGATGGCTGACATTTCGTTTTTTTCCGGCTGAGATCGGCTCCCTTCGGGTGATGGGCGGGTTTAAAACATGCGGAAGTAGGTCCTACTACTGTCTTTTGCTCTGGCCAAAAAATCTTCCGATGACGCAAAAATCGTCATTTTACATCATCGGAAGATTTTTTCCAGACCCCCAATGCAGATATTTCCTGTCTCAGGGGGACATGAGGGAGGGACGCACGGTCATTCAGAAATACTACCGGGTTTCTACTGATACAAAGCTGAATGCTAATCGGTGAAGTATCCCTTTAAGAAGCAGTGAAATTAATGCTGAATTAACATTCCTAGAAAATGATCCCACTATGATTGAACAGAGGTCCAATCAGGGGCCAAAAGGTGAGGTAAAATTCAGGTGGAATTCCATCCGGCCCTGGTGATCTACCTTTTCGCATGGCCCTGACAGCTGCCTCACACTCCTGCAATGTGACAGGGCCATCTAGCTTTATGGAGTCAACAGTACTAAGGCGGGGTAGTTTAACGTCATTCAAGAAAATATCACAGACATGTTTGTCAAAGTTACTTTCCGAATTACTTGTATATAACTCCTGATAAAATGAGGCAAAAGTGTCATTTACTTTCTTTGGGTCACATTGTATAAAGCCGTCTTTGTCTTTAACGCAAAAAATATCAGGAAAGTGCTCATGTCCGAAGTTTCATTGCTAGTAGACGACTGGGTTTTGAGGAGTTAAAATAGTAAGTTTGCCTTGTTTTGTGCATGAGGAATTCTGAACAGCGCCTCAGAAGAGTTAATCTCTTTTTTTAATCAGTTCCTTCTGTAGGGCTGTGTAGTCGTTAAAATTATGTTGCAGGGAAGCATCAAGGGTCGCATATTTTAATTCTAAAGCTTCCAATTTGGCTGCACGTTAGTGATGTGACAACCGGCTCTTTTACGCGAGCCGGTTCAACCGGACGGTTGTTGGTTGGCGAACCGAGTCTATAGATTCGGTCACCAGTTCACATGCCTGCGGCGGGGGGGTTGATTATACATAACTACCGAGATAACAATGTGTATTTGTATATGATATCCATCGGTAATGTAGCCTATGAATTGCTACGTACAAAATCATCTAAGATGCACAAGAAATAAAGGTTTCTGGGATCGGTTGATAACTCAAACTTGCCGAGAACCGAGACACCGAAACACAACTGATTATAGACTCGTGCATTAGGCACAGTTACGGTCTCAGTCAGTAGCCTGGTGCGCGGTCTCCTCATGACAGGCTGCAATATTAATTTCTTTAACATTTAACAACATAACTACCAAGATAACATGACGTGTATTTGTATGTGATGTACTTCCCCATCGATAATGTGTGAATTGCCATGAACACAATCATCTAGGATGCACCAGAAATAAAGGTTTCTGGGATCGGTTAATAACTCAAACTTGCCGAGAACCGTTAGACAACCGTTTGATTACATAGACTCGAGCGGTTGCACGGTTACATTCGGTCTCGGTCAGTAGCCTGGTGCCCGGCCTGCACCATTCACTTCTCTAACATTTAACTTAACATAACTAAGATGACGTGTATTTGTATGTGATGTACTTCCCCATCAATAATGTGTGAATTGCCATGAACACAATCATCTAAGATGCACCAGAAACAAGGCTTGGTTAATAACTCAAACTTGCAGCGAACCTAGACACCCGTTTGATTATAGACTCGAGCGGTTGCACGGTTACATTTGGTCTCAGTCAGTAGCCTGGTGCCCGGCCTGCACCATTCACTTCTCTAACATTTAACTTAACATAACTAAGATGACGTGTATTTGTATGTGATGTACTTCCCCATCAATAATGTGTGAATTGCCATGAACACAATCATCTAAGATGCACCAGAAACAAGGCTTGGTTAATAACTCAAACTTGCAGCGAACCTAGACACCCGTTTGATTATAGACTCGAGCGGTTGTCAACGGTTACATTTGGTCTCGGTCAGTAGCCTGGTGCGCGGTCTCCAATGTCTACAACTCTTTTAACAACTCTTTCTTTCCAATGAATCGTGCTGCTCGAGGTAGCCCATTTCCTGATTGATTCTACCACCACTCCAGTGGAGGCGCTAATGAGGTAAAAAAACAGGAGTGAGTCGGTTCATTGACGTATGGCACTCGATTCTCCCGGCTCAGTGACACAAATCGGGTTAATAACCGGCTCTTCGGTCAGTTCGTCATCACTACTGCGCGTTCCTTGTTTCGTGTTAAAGTGTATAAAGTGGTGTTACTCCTTATAAAGCCTTTCACTGCCTCCCAAAGTATTCTCGGATCGGAAACAGAGCCAACATTAAATTCCAAAAATTCGCTAAAATTTGTTTCAAACTGAGTCTTGAATGTTACATCTCACAGTAAGGAAGAATTTAAATGCCACCTGGGGGCTTTAGTGGAAGACGAGCGAACAGTGACCGAACAATATATTGGTTTATGATCAGACCAAGTAACTGGAATGGAATGCGCCTTTTGAGGCAAAGATAAAATCTAATCTCGAGAAGGATTTATGTCTCCCTGAATAAAATGAGAAGTCTTTTAGGGAAGGGTTTAGCAGACACCAAACGTCAACCATGCCTGTTTCGGATGCCCAGTGGCGCAACGCTTCAGAAGCAAGACGTTGGTCCCTAGTTCTGTCCATGCTGCTGTCCCACACTGCATTGGAATCTGCTCGTAGAACTAAATGAAACCATGTGTGATCAAGCAAGGATTTAGTTAGTAGTTAAAAAAGTGACATCAAATGCATTAGGGGCATAAGCAGAAATAAGTGCAATGTTTTTCCCATCCATGCAAATCTTGGCGATGGCTATCCGACCTGCATCATCCGCCCAGGAGTCAATCACATTAAATTTGAGTTTGCATTTACACAAAACCATTACTCCTTTACATTTCGTAGCAGCAGATGAAGTTGCAATAGGGTGATAAAACTTACTGGCTAGTCGACCTACATCTTTGCTCAATAAATGTGATTCCTGAATCCAGTGTTGTAATGTATCGGAGTACAAATACTTCGTTACTGTACTTAAGTAGAAATTTCACGTATCTGTACTTTACTTCGTTATTTAAATTTATGTCAACTTTCACTTTTACTCCACTACATTTTCTAGATAAAATGTATACTTTTACTCCGTTATATTTCCACTAAGCATCTTCGTTACTCGTTACTAAAAAATAAAATTAGAAGAAATTTGTGCTACTGCAAAAAGGAAAGTTTGGCGAATCACTTCTCCTAGATTAGATTACGCACATAATTACGCACGGCGCGCGCTCTATTCAACGCTTGTTTGTTGCTGAGGACGCACAACAACTGACCGCCATGGAAGCAAGAACACCTAACGTTACTGGAGGACCCCCCGTTATTGACCACCCCGATCCCGACGATAGTGGTGATTGTGAAGATGACATCGACATTGTACACCCATGGCAGTATTTAGAAGAAATGTTTCGGTACATCGGCATAAAAGATTCTTCATACCGCATGAAGTGCCTCTTATGCCAACCGAAAAACACCGAAATATTGGCTTTCAAAAACTCCCCTTCCAACTTGAAAAAGCACATCGAGGTAAGTTTAAATAATATTTATTCAGGAAAGTCACAATGTCAATGAGATTTAACATTAGTTATTTTATCATAATCCGTATCGGATATCTGGCTAGCGTGATGGGTATGCTAACGTCTGCTTGCTTGTTAACGTTGCTAATTAGCTGACATAGCTCACATGTTTATCTAACGTCAACTTTAACGTTAACTTTACACTGATTTTCCCCTGGATTTAATTAAGCAGAGAACTTAAAAGACATGTCCATATACCGAAACACGCTTAAGTTAACAATAAATGGTAACTTATAGCTTAACTGCCTGGCCGAATATTACCTTAGATAGGCTAACATTAATGTTAGATTGAGATTATTTTTTGAAAACTGCTAACGTTACGTTAATCAGTGGCAGGTTAGAAAGAAAGTGTTAAGGGCTTTTCATCTCTTCAAAAAAATCAAACGTTTTGTTAAACTTGAGATTTAATTTTAAGTTATGTTAATTAACTCAGAACTCATTGGTTAAAGTATAATGTTGGGCTAATGTTATCAATTGTGAATGTATTGTTACTAAAAGTCACAGTGTTTTTATTGCCACACAACTAATGTTAGTTGGCAGATGTATTTCTTAGTAGAGAAGCTAACTTAAAAGTATACTCCACTTTAGAAGGAAAATTATGTCATCACACTGTGACTCATGTTGTTTCAAACCTGTATGAAATTATTCTGCTGAAAAAAAAGTAAGATATTTAGTAGAATGTCACTGACATTTTTCTAAATATTTTCCTTTCTGTTCAGCAGAAGAAAGAAATTCTTACAGGTTTGAAACAGTACAAGCTACAAAACACAAACAACAGCAGGTTGTACTAGTTAATACTGTTATTGCCTAGGTGTTAAGGGTGTCAGTCTGAGTGTTTATAATTCTATGTTATTGAAACAAGATAATATGGTTACATTTAAGTTAACATGTTTTCATTAACTTGCAGTTAGACAATGTTTAACAGTCAAATGACAATTGTGTTGTGTGACTTAAATCTTGTAGCTAAAGTTTCTCATTAAATGTCTCTCCCACTGAAACAGAGAAAGCATGTACATCACCTCAAAAGGTATGAAGAGCTTACATCACTAAAGAGAAAAAGGACTCCTGAGACTCCGAACACCACCTCCAGCCTCAAGCAGACCACATTGGTGAACACCAGGACTGTGTCTCAGAGGTCCATTGACAAAGCCATTGTGACTTATGTGGTCCAAGGACTCTGTCCATTCCATGTTGTTGAAGAACAACCATTTCAAAATTTTGTGAAGGAACTGCAGCCTAATGCAAAAATAATTTCACGGCTGACTCTGCGCTCCATGATTGATGATGCCTCTAGGGGAATGAAGAGAGCTGTGACTGAGGCCATGAGGGTAGTTGAACATATTGCAACCACCACCGACTGCTGGTCTGTCAGAAGGCGAAGCTTCATTGGTGTTACTGCCCATTGGATTGACCCCGACAGTCTCAAAAGATGCTCAGCAGCCCTAGCCTGTAAACAGCTGAGAGGTTCGCACACATTTGATGTGTTGGCAAGTGCCCTGAATGACATTCACTCTGAATTTGAAATCCGGGGAAAGATTGTGCGAACAACAACAGACAATGCCTCTAACTTCATAAAAGCGTTCAACATTTTTGGTGAAGATGAGAACAATAATGCCATTGTTGGAAGTGATGGTGATCATGGCAGTGCATCTCAACCAGGAGAGGAAGAAGATCAAGAAGGGGATGAAGAAGTGGAGTCTGTTGATGTGTCAGCACTTCTGACTGAAGATGATGGTTTAGAGTTCCAGCTCCCAAAGCACCAGCGCTGTTCTTGTCACTTACTCAACCTAATAGCTACTGTTGATGCCATGAAAGCAACATCCAACGAGGCGTACAAGAAAGTGTATCGTTCAACATTTGCAAAGTGTAGTGCACTTTGGAACAAATGTGGAAAATCTACCCTTGCAGCCGAAACTGTTGAAAATACTTGCTCCCTCCAGCTGCTGCGCCCGAATTCCACCAGGTGGAACTCCCTATTCCTGGCAGTGGAAAGACTGCTGAGAATAATTAAAGAAAAGGGAGAGGGGACCATCAGAGTCATCTGCACTGACTTAAAGCTTCCAATGTAAGTAGAAATTGTTTTTTTTAATTTTGTTTTATGTCACCATAATTGAACATCTGGAATGTCTTTCTTCGTCCCCTTCCTTTGTAGACATTAATAACTACATTACATTGTATCCCAACTTCCACTTATTATTGGTCAATTTGACTGAATTACTCTTCCAGCAGTTATTTTGATGAATCCAATGAAATTGTTATAGTGTTGTTGTGTTTGTTTTCAACAGCTGAACTCGCCTTTCTCGCAGAGTATGCCGCTACCATGAGCCCTGTCTGTTTTTTAACTTTTATTGTTGTATTTATTTTCTTAACTCTTCAATTATTAACTAAATACATATAAGTTTCTTTGGCACTTTGTCTCAATGCTTAAATGTTTAATGTAAAGTACATTTTGAATTGCCTTGTTGATGAAATGTGCTATAAATATCCTATCTTGCAGGTGGGAATCAGGAACCGTTTTGGCCAGATGTCAGGAGAACCAGAGTTGATTGCTGCTGCGATTCTGCTTCCAAAATTCCGAACGATGTGGACAAAGGATGAAGCCACAATCAAAACAGGTAAGATGTCATAACTGGCAATTCACAAATCAAGATTCTGATTGGTGCACAACAAATGTACCCTCGGTACTATATATAAACCTTGAATTATAGGTGCATGGATAGTACATGAAACTAAAATAACAAACCTTTAATTAAAAGTTTGTGTTGGGGTCATGGCAGATTATACAGTTGCATACAGTTGTATAATTTATATTTTTCATCCACACTATTTCAGGAACTGACTACATCAGGCAGCATCTAGAAGAGCCCTCACTGCAGATAGGCAATGCCAGCAGGTCCACTTCATCTGACGAAGATGGCTTTTTCTCTGCCCTGCAGTCGTCTCTGATGCAAGATGGTGCCAAACAGCTGGATGGGTACTTGGCCTGTTCAGCAGATCACATGGACTTGCTGAAGTCCTTCCCAGCAGTGTGCAAGCTTTCTGTGAAGCTCAACACTCCGCTACCTGCCTCAGCAGCCTGTGAAAGGCTATTTAGCATCGCAGCAATAGTCTTCAGTCCAAGAAGAGCAAGACTGAATTCTGGCAACTTTGAAAACCAACTTCTCCTGAAGATGAACAGCCACCTTTTCAGTTTCAACTAATGACTGGCGTATTAGTAGCTGCTGGACATAGGTGGCGTGTGTGTGAGATGGTGACCTGGGGAGAAAGCCCTACAAATGCTCATACCACATGACCAAAATGTTCTCCCTACCAGCATGTTCTTGTTTTGTTTTGAATGAAATAAGTTATTTAATATCTTTTTCTTTTTGTCAGCTCTAAAATATGCTGTTTGTTCTTTGAACTTAAGAGAATTGTGCCTGAAAAGAATGTGATTTTGATTTGATGAGTGAGATTAAGATATGGAAACCCGGAATATGCTTTACTATATGAAAGCCACAATAAAGGTCACAAAAGTTCTAAAAGCTTGCTTTTTTTTAAAAAAAACAAAAAACTTTTACTTTACTTCAAATACTTAAGTACATTAAAATAAAAAAAAAATACTTTTGATACTTAAGTACAGTATATATCAGATACTTTAATACTTTTACTTAAGTAATATTCTAAAAGGTAACTTTCACTTTTACCAAAGTCTTTTTCTAGTATGATACTTGTACTTTTACTCAAGTATAGCTTTCTAGTACTTTATACAACACTGCCTGAATCATAGCAAAATCTATATTTTTCTTACGGAGAAAATCTGGTACAGTGGTCCTTTTGTGCAGAATGTTAAGACCCCTGGCGTTGATTGAAATGAGATTGAGAGCTGTCATATGCTGGGAAAAATAGTGAAATAAAAAATGGAGTTGTCCCCACAACAGTAAGAGAGAAGTCTGGATCCATAAAATAAAAACACCCCAAAACAGGAGAAGACAAAAAACATCAAAAACACCAAAAAAGAAAAAGGAAGGTGAGGAAGCAGAGTACTGTCAAACCTCCCTGATAAATCCACAAGTGTGGCAGCGGCACCACCAATTACCAAAAAGCAAAACAGCAGCAGTGTGAACATTTTTTTTCAACATTAAAACATCTGCCTTATAACAGCGTGGTACACCTTTAACAGACCACGGCACCCCAAAAGACGCCCCTCACCTGACAGACATACATGACCTGCCACCCAGGCAAAAATGAAAAATGCCTACCTGTTAATAATGCACCCATGGTCTACAAATTGTAATAAAGAATGCACCTATAAAAATAACAGTAAAGATAATAACAGTCATGAGAATAGAGTGGTAGATCTATGCTATGAGGTAGATTACAGGTAGTGATGCAAGACAAAGCGCATAAATTGGGCAAAAGAGAAAAATAAAAAATAAAAAGGAAAACACATCTCCAGCCTCCAGTGTTACAAACCCAAAATGTTCATCTAAATGGCTATCAGAGGGGGAGACGGAGATCGAAACAGATTACATTGTCTTACCGGAGACACTCTGAAAGGTGCAAAAATGGAGGGGGGGGCGCACCACCGCGCAGAGCGGGGGACAGTCAAAGATTTTTGATGCATTCCAAGGACTTCTTGTGATCTTCAAAACTATGCTTTATCCCAATTGGCGTTGTGAATGAGAGCACTGCAGGATAGCCGATGGCTGAGTGAAGCAAACGTTTACACTCCACAAAGCAGTGTCGTTGCTCCTGCGTGGCCTTAGAGAAGTCTTGATAGACGCTTATCTTATGGTTCTGCCAGCGGACATCCCCGCACTCTCTAGCAAGTTGTCTCACCCGCTCCTTCTGTTGAAACCTCAGGAACTGCACGATGAATGGCCTTGCGGGCGCTCCGGGCTTAGCTGGTAGTAGCGACCTATGAGCACGTTCTAAGTCTAAGCCCCGACGGAAGTCATCCTGAAGGATTTCAGGGAGAGTGGCCCTCAAAAACGATATGGCATCCTTATCCTCAGCACGTTTTACGATTTACTCGCCTTTCCCGATCCTCATACTCAGTTAGTTTGGCGTTCAGTTTTTCAACCGCAGAAGCCGAGGCCAGGGGTGAGAGGCCACGCTGCCTCTCCATTTCCTCCAGCATAGACGAGCCTCCGCGCTAGTTATCCTGGTTAGTATGTCGACTAGCTTACCCTCAATCGCCTCGACAGCTCTTCTCGTTTCTGAGACGTCCTTGCGGATGTCTGTGAAGTGTTTGGCTTGTTCGTCTGATAGTTTCTGCAGAAGCTTGTGTATTTTAGCAGTGGATATGGACTCATCCACATCTTCACGTGTCGGCGATACAGGAGAGGCCTGGGCAGCTTTTGAGCTAGCGGTAGCCAGGGACGGACTGGGACTAAAAAACGGCCCTGGACTTTTACTAGGCCCGGCCCAAAGCAATCGGCGCGCGGAAACTCAACAACAACAGCAATAACGCCTGCCGCCTGGCATGAGTGTCACAAGACTTTAATTGTGGCTCATGACACTATACCATCCAAATTATAGCAATAGCACAGGGGTCCGTTTCAGGTCGGAGGTTCAATAAACTCTGAGTCTGACCTCTGACCTCTGAGTTGATTTATCCTGAGATGGAAACTCTGAGTTTTCGGTTTCACAACAGCTGATTCGAGTTGGTTCAATCAACTCGGAGTAGGTTGACTCAGGGTTACGCGCGTGCACCAAAGACAGCATGAATGGAGCCATGATACTACGATTCACCATGGCAACAACCACAAACAAACGGGTCAGCGGAAATACTCATGCGCACATATGCGAGTTTGAACACGTATTTCATTAAAAAAGCAACACAGTGGCTGCTGCAAAGAGAGAGAATTTGCGTTGGAGAAAATTGCTGCTAGAGTAAATGCGTATATTCCAATGTAATGTATATCATATTTAATCATAAGCTAATATTACTGAAAATCTATTTCATTTAGGTGCAATACTGCGGGCGAAAACGTCCTAGGCTCCTAATCCCATTCTGAGGCTGCAGCAACATCATTAACAGAATTATAATTCATAATCTTTTATTTCAAAGGGTTTACATCATTCACCTGCAATACTGTGGAACTCCTTTTTAATGTCTCTGACTGGTTTGTGTCCAGGGAACACTAAAAACGTTTAAACTCTTTACTTTCACTGACCTGCTGGAGTGGGTGTCTTTCTTTGCTCTTGGTCTAAGCTCAACTTGAATAAACAAATGATGGAATGGATTAAATAAAACATATAGATACATAGACAGCATGGAATAGATTGTGTAATATGCAATACAATCTATTATACAATCTATTCCATGCTGTCTTAAAATGAATTTATTACTTAATAATCTTAATTATTTTTGCAGTAATTAATCTTACTGCACAAATAATAACACAACATCTAAATGAAAATACACCATTACAAATGTAACTTCTGTGTTCAAAATCTTCAAAGTTTTACGCATTAACTGTAACGTTACCAACATTTTTAAAAGTAAAAGCACAACATATTTCTTAATATTAGCTACTGCATGTCGCATTTTACAGCTAAAATGTTGTTTAGCTGTTTTAACTACTGTAATCATTAAAAATGTAGCAACCTGAATATCACTTCCTAACATCATCCCTAGCAAGTAACTCTCTTTCTCCTCATGTTCCATACTTACTTGCCCTGTATCTGCCTGTGAGACCAGCTCATCTTTCTGTCCCTCATCATCACTGGTGGCATGTTGCTGCATAGCTGTCTGGCTCACTTCTTCACTGCTGGCTGTGCTGCTTAATATTTCAGTTAGTTTGCGACATTTAGCGGCTTCACTATCTAAATTCCGCTTTTTTTTTTCTCTTGCCTTCTCAGCCCCACCCTTTTCTTTCCGTTTTTACCCGCGGCCGCGTTATGCATATTGTTTGTTTGTTTCTATGCTTCTATCTAACGTCTTTGCTGTTGGTTTCTTGCTCCTCTTCCACTTCTTCTTCTCCTTACTTGGCGGCCACGGCCAGTTGGCATCCAACTTAAAGGTGCATTGCTGCCACCTACAGTACTGGAGTGTGAAACAGATTAGTGGGGGAAAAAACAGGTGATGACTGCGTGTGTGGCGGGTGGTGGGCCGGCCCGCCGGCCGTCCTGGAGTGCCGGCCGTTCTGTGATTCTCCAGATCACACAGATGGCCAGTCCGCCCCTGGCGGTAGCCCTGACGCTTTGCTGTTGTTGAGACGCATTTTTGCTTTTCCGGGGATTTGGCATCTCGGTAGTGGGAGAGGCTTATAATGAGCAACTTATGAGGAAAAAGCACTGTGATAAATTGCGGATGTCTATATATTCACACAAAATGTAAACTAGTGGTGCCGCAGCCTCAAGCCTAAGCAGCCATCTTGTTCGGCGCCATCACGTGACCCCATATTCTCTAATTTTTTAACATAGACACACAGACACATTTTAACAGTCATCTTAAGGCATTTTTCCATTACATGGTACCTGCTCGACTCACCTCGACTCTATTCTTCTTTTTTGTTTTTCCATTACGAAACCTGCTAACAGGTACTTTTTTTAGTACCACCTCCGTCGAGGTTCCAAGCGAGCTGAGCCGATACCAGAAGGTGACGTGAAAGCGACAGACGGGGGTGTCATGAACAAACCCACCATTTTGAAATAGTTTAGCCAGTGGTGTTTTTTTTTGCTGCCTCCAGCTTAATTTGAAACAAAATGTGTCTTCTGGCTGTGGCAACAACAACACAACTTCGACGTTCTGTGTGTGTGTGTCGCATTAGGTCATGGCAGTTTCCTGCGGTGGCGCTATGACTACCAGCCACACTCGCCTCACGCATGAGGTACTTAATCTCCAATAGAAAAAAGAGGACGGGGGAACCATGGCCAAGTCGAGCCGAGCCGAGCCGAGCCGAGTAGAGCTGGTACTAGCAGTGGAAAAACGTCATTAGCCTCTTGCCATTATAAACACAACCAGTCCTTTGAAGAAAACCCAACCTGATGTCACACCTAACTCGTCACATAATGACACTTGGTCAGTGACTCTCAGCATCATACACCGACACACAAGGCACCCTTGTATGGGATGCACCAAGCAGAGCGGCAGCTTGATCGCGGCGCTGTAAGACGACATATAATGAAGAGCGATAACGGTAGCGAGTAGTATTAAAGACCTAAAATCTGCATAAAGAGGCAGGTTGTGGCGGTGGACGGGTCAAGCAGTGCAAGACTTTCACCCAGGATACCAGGGTTCATGTCCCGTTCTTGTCCCGCGTCACTGAAACGTACATGTTTTAATCTCAACCACGATCTTTCCCTAACTAAGTGGTTGATGCCAAGGGTTCCTGAACCAGAGCATCAAAAATGTTCCAAGGGGTCCTGACCAAGCATCAGTATTTGATGAGTTGGGAGTGAGTCTGTGTTGAGAAAGTCATGCAAAATGGTCCAATGCATTTCTGACTTGTGTTTTTACAGTTACACAATAGCTACTGAGACTCCAGGCATATTTGTTTTACTTTTTATCTGAAGGTGGGGGTCAGATTACCTTGACGGCAGCTGGATTCTCACGATATCACAAGATCGCTCGAGAATCGCAGCATCACATATCACATGAAATTGCATTTTGTCAGGCTTCAAGTAGTGAATGTGTCCAAACAAACAGCTTACTAAACCAATCAGTGCCCTGTGAGGAACTCCTGGCAGCTATGGCCATGGTGTGACTGTTCCTTCTAAACAACAATGTAGGACGTGATAGACAGATAGTTCAACCCTATCAGCTGCCAGGTATTTTTTTCCAAATAGTTTCCAATGACCTTGATCAGCACATGGATTGTGTTAATTTTTGTGTAAGCTAAAATCACACACTCACAACGTTCCATGAATCACTGGCAAATAAAGGCTCTCATGCCTGTGCCCAAATGGTTGTTTAAGCCATTATGCGCTGCTCTGCTGTCCCAGTACACAGTCATCTCCCAAAAATGATCAGAATCAGGGCTTCAGGTTTCACCAAGACATGGCCATGGACAGGGAAACTGTGAGTAGGCTGGACTGGGAGGGTCAAGGTGGCTGTGAGGAGGGACACGCCACTTTCCCAGGCTTTTGACAAGCCCAACAGCTGAGATACCCCCACCCCCTAACACCCATTGACTGCTCCCACACACAGATGTCTGTGTGTGTGTGTGTGTGTGTGTGTGTGTGTGTGTGTGTGTGTTGATGCTTGTGATGTTGTGCCAATGAGGGAGAGTTGTGTAATGAGAAATAGGGAGAGAATTGAGAGCCAGTGTTTTTCTTGCCATCAGCAGCAGGATGATGAGAGTAGAACAACAGCTGTGCTCTCTCTCTCTCCATATCTCTGCTTTCACAGTCTCTGGGAAAATCACAGCTACCTCTTTCTTAATTTGAATATGTTTTATTGCCATATGAGTTTACGAACAATGACTATGTTTACATACACATAATATTCAGTTTGTTTGCTTTTATTTCATAAAGACAATATTCTGACTAAGCTGTTGTCTAATAAAAGTGAATATTTCACTGATATTCCCATCTACATGCAGCCGTGCAAAATAGGATATTTATTTTAAGTTTTCCACCAGTGGTGGACTTGTTGGACCATGCGAACACAGCCCCCCTCTTTCATTCCTTCAACCACCTTCTTGAAAAGGCTGGCTTAGTTGATACCCAAGTCTTAGATAATGTTTAAAATTGCTGTGTTTTTTGTGCTTTTCTTTTGGCCATGCATCTCTACCACAGCCCTGCAAACTGTTGGCTAGTTAGTCTGTGTACAACAACCACACCAATGCACAGAGCTGACTGTGAGCCAGGAAGCAGGCAAGAGGCCGTAAACTGTTGCAATCTGCGGTAAAATTGATTGGAGAAACGCTGATTCTGAACTCACTGTGTACATGTCCAAAGAAGGCTTCTAAAACCCGAATAATACCAGCATAACACATGTCTTAATCAGAAATGCTAAATTTGGAAAAAGGCCTTTTTCCAAATATCCAAACGGAATACACGGTTTACATGATCAAATTTGGATTTTTGTCATATTCAGAATAATAGTGGAATATTAGTATGCATGTTAAAGTACTCAATGTTGCGTTGACAACCTTTATGAGATGGATCTGGTGTTATTCTGTATCAGGGATGGGCAACTTTCATGGGAGTAAGGGCCACAAAACATTTCAAGTCATTATGAGGGGCTGCAGTGGCTTGCAAGCCAATGTATGCACATCCACACTGATACCTATACACCAGGAGACAAACAATTTGTTCAAATACAAGTAATAAAGATATTTAGCTATTAATTAAATGTAAAATATCAGTAACATCAACATTCTCTATAGTGAACAACTACTACCAAAATAAATGTAGTTTCTTTCAAGGAATGAGCATTCATTTATTAAATCATAGCATTCAAATCATAATAATAATTGTAAGCCCAGATACAGCAACAAACAAAAAACCAACAACCAGTGAAAGTTGAAACAATTACTATCTTCACTTGAAAACCCAGCAAAGGTTGGACATGAAATGAAAACATGAATGAATAATCAAGATGGGGCAAAGACAAGGGGATAATAATATGAAATAAGGAGAGTCATGGGTGAATATGTTAACTATAAACTGCAAAGAATACAGTTGATAAATGAACACTTACAGCTGCTAATGGGACACTTGCACTCTCTCATGTGCATGAACAAGAGAAGGGACATCAGTTTCTACCGTTGTACATCCCAATCTCATAAGGTGGAGCACTGTTCATCTGAGTCTGTTTCTCTCCTTTGATTGCAGGTGCTTGAGAGTGGAAATATATATATATTTGAGCGTGCCCTTACACATATATGTGCTCCCAAACATACTTGCCAGTGACAGTGCAAAGTCGTGGGAAGCGGTTCATAGCAACAGTTTCCAAAATGTAACACCGCCCTCGTTCTGTTTGGAGTAGAAGGGGTCGGCCTGCAATTTGCATAGTTCCATCTGCTCCTGTATTTAAGTGATGTCTGCTACGTACTTGGTAAAGGAGACAGGGCTCTCGCGATCAGACAGATCTGTGCGTAATTGAGCGCACACGGTAAAGTTTGTTGGATGACAAATGGTTTTCAAAGGTTAAAGTTTACATTGAAATCCATTGACGTGGCCAAAAGGAACAGCAACGGTCTGATAGCGCCCCTGTAGCTTCAGATTCAGGCCGTTCAGATGCTGTGTTATGTCTGTGAGAAACGCCAAATCAGAAAGAAAGCTGACATCCCTGTTTGACACAGTAACTAGTCACATTCTCACTGAAATGCTCCTCTAAAAACAAAGGGAGTTATGTGCATGATGCTCTGCTCATCCATCGTACTTCTGTATGAAGTTTCAGATCATCATATGCGGCATCCACTTCATCTAGGAAAGCAGTACATTTCCGATGTCTGAGTGCTCAGTTCCTACCTGGGATCAAGTTGGTTACTTTGGTAACTACATCCATGACATGGCTGAAGTTCCACAAAGAGCCTCCTACAATCAAAGACAATTATAGCGTACTGATTACAATCACTATTACTAATGCTTTTACCCAGGAGGGCTGTACTGGACTAGACATTCACATAACATTAATAATAATAATAATAATAATAATAATAATAATAATAATAATTATAATTATAATAATAATACATTTTATTAAAAGCTCCTTTCATGACACCTAAGGTCATTTGACAAATAGATACAAAAATAAAAATAAACATATAAAAGTCAGTCAGTCAGTCAGTCCATAAGCCATTTTGAAGAGATATGTTTTAAGTCTGTTTTTAAAGTCAGTAATTGAGTCACAGTGTCTAATGTGGGGTCTGGCAGTGAATTCCACATCTTGGTGGCGGTGTAGCTGAAAGTCCTCTCTCCCAGGGTGTTGAGGTTCACACTAGGGACATGCAGTAGGCCTGCTGAGGAGGATCTCAGAGGCCATCCAGACGAAGACGCGTTTGGATGCAAACGCACTTTTTTTGCATCGTTTGGGCCAATTGTCCACACGAATCCTGTAAACGCACTGCCTGTAAACGCACTTTTTTGAAACCTGGTCCCAGGGTGAATAAAAAAAACGGCTCACGTTTGGCTTCGTCTGGACGGCGAAACCGCATAAGTGCGTATCGATGATGTCATCCCCACACACCTCGGCCTCACAGCTGACTGCCTTCAACCTAGCTGACCGCTCTAACAGGGACGCAATGCTGTTTATAAAGTGGAAGTAGACAACTTATCAACTAGATAGCTAATCTGTCTGTTTATCAACTCCTTGAACGGATTATAGTAACTTTTAGCACGCCTTATTGTAGAAAGGCTACCGCAAGAAAAACGTGTAGCTAGATTATCAAAAAGACATCGGATCATTGATGTTTGTTTGACTGCCGATGTTAGCTAGCAGAGCTAACGTTAGCTCTGCTAGCTAGCGCACTGCAATCATGTCCGATAGAATGTAAACAAAGTTTACATTCTTTTTCTAGGTGGCCTTTATATAACGAGCAGTGGTGAAAGTTATTAAAGTCTAGTCCATGGATGTATTAAGCTAAGAGAACTAGCTAACAGTCATGTTATGAAAGGAAGTAGAAGTGACTGAAGGCTGCTCTTCTTCTTCATTTCGTTAATTTCTGTAGCAATAACAGCGCCGTCTACAGGCCTGGCATATGAAGTAGCGTGTTGAGTCATTTACATATGGATTCATGTGGACATGAATTTTCTTGAACCGAATCCAGGGAAGACGGATGCATTTTCATCCTAACGTCTTCGTGTGGACATGGCCTCAGTGAGCAGGCAGGGGTGTAAACTTCCAGGACGTCGGTGAGGTAGGTGGGGGTATAATTGTGTAGGGCCTTGTATGCCAGGAGCAGGACTTTGAAACATTATTCTGTAGGCAACTGGAAGCCAGTGCAGTTGCATAAGCAATGGTGTTACATGGCTAGTGGATTTGGAGCATGTTATAATCATCGCTGCAGAATTCTGAATGAGTTGGAGCCAGTGGAGTAGTTTATTAGGGATTCCAGACAAGATGGAATTACAGTAGTCAAGGCAGGATGTCATGTACGCATTGACAAGGACTTCTGCACTCTGCTGGATGAGTGCTGGGCAAAGCCGTGCAATGTTCCTTAGATGGAAAAAGGCAATTCGAGACATACTGTTTGTGCACACTAAATTCAATTACATTTTCAAATTTAATTTTATTTACAGTATCAAATCATAACAAGAGTTATCTCAGGACACTTTACAAAGAGTAGGTCTAGACCACACTCTATAATTTACAAAGACCCAACAATTCCAGTAATTCCCCAAGCGCAAGCATTCAGTGGCAAGGAAAAACTTCCTTTTAGGAAGAAACCTCGGACAGACCCAGGCTCTTGGTAGGCGGTGTCTGAAGGTGCCGGTTGGGGGTGTGATGAACAGTGGCAATAACAGTCACAATAAAGATAATGAAACAGTGACTAGAAATAGTAGTTGTAGTAGTTCATGGCATAGCGGGGCACTGCGGGGCGTTACAGAATGTAGCATGGCACAGCAGAGCATAGCAGGACGCAGCAGGACGCAGCAGGATACAGCAGGGCACTACAGGGCACTGCGGGGCACCGCACAGCGTAGCAGGGAGCAGCACGTCATAGCAGGGAGTGCAGCAGAACCACGCCGACAGCTGGAACCATGATTTTGGTACCACCCTAATCCAAGGATTTCATCCTCCGGGGAATAAGCTCCCCAGAGCTAGGTTAGTAATGTAGCAGCATAGAAATAGGATTGTGTAGCGTGTCTCTACTGCTGGGTGGCGCTGCTGTTGCTGGCCTTTGGGCTACAGTTGGCTTGCATGGTCGACTGCCGACACCATACTTTTTAACCTGTTTATTTCTTTAATTTTAGCCGAATGACTGTGGAGTTAATCCCTTAGTTTGTATTGCTTGTTTTGTTTTCTTTACTTTAATATTGTTTTGATTAAGTCAATTGTTTTAAGCTGATTTTGTGAACTATTTCCTGTTTTGTTTTCTTTTTGTTGTACATTTCAGGGTTAATTATTTCTGTTGTAACCTTCTTTTTTTGTCCTTCTCAGTGGCTGCAGGCTGGTGGTGGTGCTAGTGACGTGGCTGGTGGTGTCCTTCCTCTCTGTGTGCCGTGCTTCCTTGGATTTGGTGACATCACTGTGTGTGACTGCCACATGTGTCTGGGTGAACCCTTTTTCTTTCATTTAGTTTTGTTAATTCTCCTTCCCCTTCACCTACCCCCCCCCCCCCCCCCCTTTTCATATTATTTGGGATGAATGGTAATTTTTATGATAGTACATACCTATTTTATTAAATAAAATATTTTTTGTAACTGGGAACCACGTGTCTTGCCTGTTAAGTGGAACGAACCTGTGTTTTTGATCAGTGTAAGAAATAATTCCTTGGGAGCAACTCCCAGGGTGGCGTTGTCGAGCAACCTAAGATTCACACTGAGAGCCTCCACCCCGCCACAGTAACAAGCATTTCTGGGACAGAGAAGCAGGTGGGCCGCTTAGGCGGGCGCTGCAACTCCTCACTCCCTAACTATAAGCTTTATCAAAGAGGAGAGTCTGAAGTTTACTCTTGAATGTGGTGACAGTATCTGCCTCCCGGACCCAGACTGGGAGCTGGTTCCACAGAACAGGAGCCTAATAGCTGAAGGCTCTGGCTCCCATTCTACTTTTAGAGACTCTAGGAACCACAAGTAACTCTGTATTCTGGGAGCGCAGTGCTCTAGTGGGACAATAAAGTACTATGAGCTCTTCTAGATATGATGGTGCTTGACCATTTAGAGCTTTGTAGGTCAGGAGGAGGATTTTAAATTCAATCCTGGATTTTACAGGAAAGGAATGCAGAGAAGCTAATACGGGAGAAATATGATCCCTTTTCTTAGTTCTTGTCAGGACACGAGCTGCAGTGTTCTGGATCAGCTGGAGAGTCTTAAGTGACTTGTTTGAGCTTCCTGATAGTAAGGAATTACAATAGTCCAGCCTGGAAGTAACAAATGCATGGACTAGTTTCTAAGCATCGTTCTGAGACAGGATGTGCCTAATTTTGGCAATGTTACGAAGGTGAAAAAAGGCTGTTCTTGAGGTTTGTTTTAAGTGGGCGTTAAAGGATATATCCTGGTCAAAAATAACTCCTAGATTTCTGACAGTAGTGCTGGAGGCCAGGGCAATGCCACCCAAGGTAGCTATGTCTTTAGATAGTAAGTTTCGGAGTTGTTTAGATCCCAGCCCAATAACTTCAGTTTTAGGGGTTTTCCCACCAGAGGGATTTTTGCAGTTCTTAGAACTAAAACGTTCCTAGAACACTTTTTTTCTCGTGTTCCCACCGGACAATTTTGGGGATTTTTTAGTACTTCTGGCTGTATTTCGGGACTTTTTTAGCTCCTACTTCAGAGCAGGGTCTTTTCCCTTTTTCCCTTTTCCTAGGTCTACTTGATTGGTCGAAATTATAAGTCCCGCCCACTGCCAACCCAGATCTTGCAGTGCGCAGTCTGTTTGCAGACAGCAACAGCGGGACATTTTTAGCAATTTTCACCATCTTATTCATCATTAAAGTCACTTCTGACAACGTTTTACGCAAGAAATTAACTATTTAGATTTCGAATATAGGCAGTCTTCCGAAAATCGCTGCTGAATTGACAATTTGCTTCAAAGTTTTCGGAGCTCCATAACTGAAGGGACTGGCAGCTGGTGGCTGCCCGGGATCGCTTGTTCGCTGGTCGGCCTGTCTTCCTGGGATGCCTCGCTGTAAACGACCGGACTCTCAGATCGCGGTCTCGTAAGAGGCTTTTATTTCGCCGTTGTTTGTTTAAATATCACAACACATGTCCATCATAAGATTAACGGGAACGTGTGGTTAACTGCGTTGGTCCGCCGTGCACGCACACACACGGCTAGAGAGAGAGAGAGAGAGAGAGAGACTCCAGCCTAGTCTTTAAACGCTGCTGTTCAAACTCCGTTATGAGGATCCCAGCAAGGCACAACAGGAACATTCTGATGGTCTCCTCCATCATGCTGCTTGTTGTTGTATGTGGCGCTAAGGTCTAGTGATGATGTTATAAAGACCGTTGCGGTGCTTGCGTCACTCCCTTACCCCTCCTACCAGTCCCTGTGGCCACTTGGCCAGTGGGAATGCAAATGGAAAAAAAGATTTTGGGGGAGAGTAGTTCGTAGAACTGCTTAGAAGTACTATCCAGTGGGAAAACCCCTATAGTTTGAGTTTAGCATCAGAAAATTGTAGGTCATCCATGATTTTATATCTTTAATGCATGCTTGAAGTTTAGCTAACTGACTGATTTCATCTGGTTTGATTGATAAGTATAATTGGGTGCCATCCGCATAACAGTGAAAGTTAATTGAGTGTTTCCCAATAATATTGCCTAGAGGAAGCATATATAAGGAGAATAAAATTGGTCCAAGCACTGAGCCTTGTGGAACGCCATGGCGAACTTTAGAGTACCTGGAGGATTTATCATTAACATTAAAAAATTGAGATCGATCAGAGAAATAGGACTTCAACCAGCTTAGTGTGATTCCTTTAATGCCAACTAAATGTTCCAGTCTCTGTAACAGGATGGTATGGTCAATAGTGTCAAAGGCAGCACTAAGATCTAGTAAGACAAGTATGGAGACAAGTCCTTTGTCTGAAGCAGTTAGAAGGTCGTTGGTAATTTTCACCAGTGCCGTCTCTGTGCTATGATGCTTTCTAAATCCTGACTGAAAGTCCTCAAATAAACTATTGCTATGTAGAAAATCGCATAACTGATTAGTGACTACCTTCTCAAGGATCTTGGAGAGAAAGGGAAGATTAGATATAGGTCTATAGTTGGCTATGACCTCAGGATTGAGAGTGGGTTTTTTCAGAAGAGGTTTTATCACAGCTACTTTAAATGACAGCGGTACATAACCTGTTAATGAAGACATATTTATCATATCTAGTAATGAAGTGTTAACCATGGGTAACACTTCTTTAAGTAGCCTTGTTGGGATGGGGTCTAAGAGACAGGTAGATGGCTTAGCTGAAGAGACCTTTAACATTAATTGTTGAATGTCTATAGGATAAAAGCAGTCTAAGTATATGTCAGGTCTTGTCGTTCTTTCTAGCAGTCCTGTGTTTAAAGGTGAACCATTAGAAGTTGAGGGCAAAAGGTGATGAATTTTATCTTTAATTGTTATAATTCTATCATTAAAGAAGCTCATGAAGTCGTCACTACTTAGAGCTATAGGAATAGATGGCTCAGTAGAGCTGTGACTCTGTCAGCCTGGCTACAGTGCTGAAAAGAAACCTTGGGTTGTTCTTATTTTCTTCTATTAGTGATGAGTAATAGTCTGATCTGGCATTTCTGAGGGCCTTCCTATAGGTTTTCAACTGTCTTGCCAATCTAAACGAGATTCTTCCAGATTGGTGGAACGCCATTTACTAAATGAGAGTGTATTGTCCAGTATGACACCAAGGCTCTCGGTCTGGTTGGAGCAAGGGATGGTGCTGCCATCTACAGAAAGGGTGAATGGTTCCATCTTAGCAAGAGCTGATTTGGAGCCAACCACTAGCAGCTCAGTTTTACTGGTATTCAGCTTCAGATAATTTTGTGTCATCCACAAGTTTATGTCATGGAGGCAGTGGGTTTTGTAGATAAGTAGAGCTGGGTGAGTATCAGCATAGCAGTGAAATTGAACACCATGTTGCCTGAGGATAGTGCCAAGTGGGAGGAGGTAGATAATGAACAAGAGAGGGCCCAACACAGACCCCTGGGGCACCCCTCAGACTTGCAAGTCAGTATTTGTACATACTGTGTCCTTCCAGAGACAAGCCCTGAACTCCGATATTGGCTAAACGTTCCAGGAGAAGATGGTGAGAGATGGTATCAAAGCTGGAGTTGAGTTGCCACTATCTTCTCAAGAACTTTGGAGAGAAAAGGCAAGTTGTAAATAGGCTTGTAGTTGTTAGAGTTGTCAGAATCCAATCCAGTTTTTTTCAGCGTTGGTCTGACAATAGCAGTTTTAAAGGGTGGTGGTACAGTGCCAGAGAGAAGAGAGTTGTTAAGTATTGATGTAATCATCGGAGCAATAGATGGAAAGCAGCTCTTAACCAGGCTTGTTGGAAGAGGTTCCAGCTGACAGGTGGAGGAATTGCACTTTTTGATGCCACAGATGGTACTTTTAGCAGGGAGACTGAATTCACAGAGTTCATTGTTGTATGATGGTCCTTGAGTGCTCAATGAGCATGGTTGTTTCAGCTGAGTAATTGAAAATTATATTTGCTGGTGGATTGCCTCGATTTTGGTATTAAAAATGTTCAGGAAAACTGAGCAGCATTCATCAGAGAGTTCCTGATGGGTGATGTTATCAGGTGGTTTAAGGAGACCACTAACAGTGGAAAAGAGAGCCCTGGTGTTTCCTTGTCCTTCACTGATTATCTTTGCATAGTATAATGTTTTTGCAACACAGAGAGCATTTTTATACTGATGCAGGTGTTCAGAGTGCATGTCTTTATGCACAGTAAGAACAGTCTTTTTTGACAGCCGCTCCATTTCATATGCATATACTCTGACTACGTTGGTCCAAAGTGCAATAACGTAGAGGGGTTACAATAATGGACCTTTAATTGTATGAAAACTGCTATTAAATCATCATATCTACGGAAGCCGAGAACGGCCATGGATTTCTTTCTTTTTTGTGCACTGTTATTTCGTGATAACGACTTATTAATTCGTTATCTCGATATAACAGTTTGTTTTACCTAGATTTTTTTGTTTTCTCGAGTTTTTTTTGTTTTCTCGAGCTATTTCGTTTTCTCAAGTTTTTTTTGTTTTCTTGAGTTATTTTTTTGTTTTCTCGAGTTTCTTTTGTTTTCTCGAGTTTTTTAAAATTATTTTTTATGCACTGTTATCTTGTGATAACGACTTATTAATTCGTTATCTCGACATAACAAAGATTGTTTTATCGAGATAATTAATAATGTGCTCGTCTTGAATTCAAACTAATGCACTGCCTTCCTAGCGCCACTGGCTGTAGCTGTAGCCTACCGGTAAGTTGTGCGATCAATTTGTAGGCTACACTTTTATTTGTTAGTTTACTGGGTTTGTTTAGGGGCTACCGGCTAGCAGATGGGTATGGTGTAAGAAAGCTTTCAAAAAGATGTATGCACAACTTTAAGAATTCGTATTCGTATTTTAAACATTTGTGCGTAAATTAACTCAGGCATGCACAATTACGTTTTCATACACGTGAGTCAATAAAATTACATTTGTATTTTTATGTGAGTGTGACTCTAGAAGCTATGACTGTAAACATTCATGAGTACAACTCTGATTTCTACGACTACGAATTCTTCACTACGAACACAAATTCAAGTCTGTGGGTACGAGTTAAGAACAGTTGAAATGACGTCACTGTCGTCACAGGGCAGGAAATTGAACCTAGATTTCATCCAACGCGCATGCGTCAAAGGTGAAAGATGGAGACGGGTATGGCTGCAGCCTGGAGCGTCCCGTCTCATTTTTATATAGGTCTGGTCTCATGCCGAGGCTGTTCAATGGTAAGTTCAGAGGGTCAAAGACAAAATACGAAATCCGAATTATTTAACCATACGTATAGGTTGCTGGTTTCTGGATGTTATTGTTGTGTCCCTGATGTTAACGTGATTTGATCAAACCTCATTTAAAACTTTATTAGCGTTGGTTGACATTTGTTAGCGAATATTAGCTAGCTAACAATTTTAGCCATACTATTAGCTAACAATTTTAGCCATATGTATGGTTTGCTGGTTTCTGGATGTTATTGTTGTGTCCCTGATGTAAACGTGATTTGATCAAGCCTCATTTAAAACTGCATTAGCGTTGGTTGACATTTGTTAGCAAATATTAGCTAACGTTAGCTAGAGCAATTTATGGTTGCATACTTTGATGGTTTCTTTCTGTTATTGTCCTTAACGTACACATCAGTGTCTTTAAAAAAACAATGCACGGTGTGCTGTTATGTTACGTATGTGTTTGTGACAATGTAGGCGGTGAAGACGTTGTGTAACTGCGTGTTTCCCTGCAGCCGATCCCGACGCGGCACGAGGAGCATCCGGTCAGCTGCTTTGTGTCGGGCTGCGGCCCCATGCAGCCCAACCTGGCGGTGCTGGCCCGGGATGCTGCCTCTCTGGTGCGGGACAAACAGCGGCCGCCGGCGCCGAGCATGATGATCAGCAAAGCGATGGTCTGCCTCGCATTCTCTCACTGTTTCATGACAGCGCCCGTGTTTGTTTTTTACAAATAATGTGTTTCAAGTTGTCATACTTCCATAAGAAGCTGCTGCCTGTATAAAGTATGAACAATGTGTATTCTCCATTTTAGCATCTGTAAATCTGTGACCGACCTCTGCACAAACAAGAATACAAAAATAAACATGTTACACTCATTCCAAGACTCCGTTTTTATTTTATATTCTACATTGTTTTCACACTCGATTTGTATGCTACTGTTTAGTTAAAAAAACACCAAAATATATCAAGTAGCATAATCATTAGCATAGTCTGCATTTATACTACTGTTAAGTTAAAAATACCAAATATATGAGACGGGACGCTCCACGCTGCAGCCATACAGTCTTGGAAAGATGGCTAACAACAGACCTGAGGCTGGCTCAGCATCACAGGTAAAGTAAATAACGTGTTTATTCAACATTTTTTATATACGATTTTACTATTTTGATAGCACTTTATAATGATATACATTTCCGCAACTCATAGACGTTATTGCTTTAGCTTGCAACCTAACGATATTTACTCGCTGTTAACTTTAGCTAGTGCTAGACGACGTTAACATTGACGAAGTGCTCTATGTTAAAGTAACATTATAGTTAGTGATGTTAGAACTAAACTGCACTGTAATCATATTGTTTAGCAATGTCGACCAGATCAGTAGTGTTGACAACTGAGCCAGATATGAGTTAACGTCAACCAGCAAGTCATTGTAATGTTAATGAGCATAATGTGCTAATACAGTAACAAAATATATATTACATGCAATACATGGTACCGTTAACTTATCTGTACCAATTCAACATTATGTAACGTTAGGCCAGATAGACATTCAAAACATTACAACTGAAGTATGTTTGGCAAACTAATAGGTGTAAGGTAACGTTATCATTATTTTGCAAGCTAAAGCAATTACTTCGTCTGGCTCAGTTAGGTTGCAAGCTAAAGCAATAACGTCTATGAGTTGCGGAAATGTATATCATTATAAAGTGCTATCAAAATAGTAAAATCGTATAAAAAATGTTGAATCAACACGTTATTTACTTTACCTGTGATGCTGAGCCAGCCTCAGGTCTGTTGTTAGCCATCTTTCACCTTTGACGCATGCGCGTTGGATGAAATCTAGGTTCGATTTCCTGCCCTGTGAC
This sequence comes from Gymnocephalus cernua, assembly GCA_023631565.1. Classification (NCBI taxonomy): domain Eukaryota; kingdom Metazoa; phylum Chordata; class Actinopteri; order Perciformes; family Percidae; genus Gymnocephalus; species Gymnocephalus cernua. Next base: position 35,700,294 of record CM042433.1, on the reverse strand, counting down.
GACAGTGACGTCATTTCAACTGTTCTTTACTCGTACCCACAAACTTGAATTTGTGTTCATAGTGAAGAATTCGTAGTCGTAGAAATCAGCGTTGTACTCATGAATGTTTACAGTCATAGCTTCTAGAGTCACACTCACATAAAAATACAAATGTAATTTTATTGACTCACGTGTATGAAAACGTAATTGTGCATGCCTGAGTTAATTTACGCACAAATGTTTAAAATACGAATACGAATTCTTAAAGTTGTGCATACATCTTTTTGAAAGCTTTCTTACACTATAGATGGGAGGCTGAATAACTCTTAGCTAGCTATATATCCGGCTGCTTCAGCTAAGGTAACGTAGCTAAATGTAAGCTAACGTTAACTTAGCAATGTGATGTGAAACGTAATTAAACGTTTATTAATTAATTTAATAGTGCTTTGATATGTGACTGGGTTTATTATTATGGTCTGTTGCACAGCATTACAATGGTCAAATCAAAATGTGGCTATTAAATAATCAGAAGAACTATGACAACCCTTTTGTATAAGGGCCAGCAGTCAAGAATTGAACAACGTTGTTGCAGCTGCTAACAATGACTACATTTACTGTTGAATCCTACAGATCACCATGGACCAGTTTCTCTCAGCCTTGAGAGAAAGGGGTGTTCCTGAGGTGAACCTGGCAAGAATGGCAAGGTGAAGTAGCTACACAATCTAAGCCAATGTTCAAAGGCATTACTAATGCTAAATTGACAAATGAAGAAGTATTTTGGTCCAATTTGGTTGTTGTAAGCCTGTAGAATCATAAATATGAACCATCTGGACATTGATAATGGCATAATACCTGTATTCCCTTGCACGAGATGGACATACAATGATTTATATGACCTAAGTTAATTAACTTTTAACTACTAAATTGCAGCAACGGTTGGACACACACCCTTGCTGTTAAAAACACATAAACAAAAACAGCTATGACCAGTGTACATTACATTCCCACTCACAGAAATAAACAGAAACTCAAAACACTCATTGCTCAAATATATGTAGCCGTGTAGTTCATTCATTTAAAATAATTTTCTACTGGTGTAAGATAGTTCTCAAAGTTGTCTAATGTGTTCTTTGTTTTCTTTTGAGTGTAACGTTGTGAAATAAGTAAAATGTGAAGCAGCTTTTAAGTGAGCCGCATAGTAACATGTTGTTGCAGATTTTGGTCACAAGGTGGCAATAATGACTCATGTCACAAGAATAAAATGAGTGTTTTTCCTTCCAAAATGTTCCTTCAGTGTTTTCTAAATATAAAGGTTCTGATATAGGCAGAGGAGGATAGAGTAGCCAAAAAATGTAATCAAGTAAAAGTATTGTTACTTTAGGCCAATATTACTCAAGTAAAAGTAAAAAGCATTTGCATTAAAAGTAGAATTTATCTAAAAAGTTACTCAAGTAAATCTAACTGAGTAAATGTAACTCGTAACTACCACCTCTGGATATAGGGGAGAAAAGTGCCAAGAGAAAAGTGTTCTCTGGAGTCAAATGTTTATACGTAGAAGTCAATCTCCCTTTTCTGAGTGTGATGGTTACCAGTAGGTGATTATGACATATCTGCTTTTGTAAATCTGTACATTGTAAAGTTCCATGGAGAAGACAAACTCTCTGCTTATATTCCTCGATATGGAGACCGTGTCTTTGCCAGAAACTGGAAGGAGTTATCCTCAAGTGAAAGGATAGAGGATACAGAGCAAAGGAAACATACTTTAATAAATAGACTAAGAGAGAAGATGAAACTTCCATCCACCGCCTCAGCTACAGCAACCAGCAGCTTTAACTCTAAGCCTACATTTCGTGGAAATAAGAATGCTGAAAAGAAGACAAGGAAAATCGAACTTGGCTGGTTGAACTACGAAGATTCTATGTACAAACAAGTAAGAAGGCCTACTGGGGGTGGAACAAGACAGATAGCTGTAAGCAAAGATGATACTGTATCCACAATTCTTGAAAAAGGGAAAAACTCTTTTTTTCCCCAACGGTACATCGACGAAAGGCATATTAGAGGACTTTGAGGTCATGCTTTCTGTCATTGGTTCTGAGGAGCCCCTTGAGGGTAGTGTCACAGTTGGACGTTTGTTAGAGCAAACTAATTACAAGAACCTCAGACTATACCTCTGTACAAAGCCAAAAGATTGTAGTGATTCAGAGCTTAGTGATGAAACAACAGACATGCCCTTTTCACGTGACACATCCAACACACTTGGGCCAGCTAAACATGCATCTCCATCCTCATCCAGCCCATCACTGCTCTCCCCCACTCCTGTCAAAAGATCTCGGTACAGCAGTAGGCCTTTCTCTTGGAGCAGTCCCAATATTACCTCAACACTCCAAGCAACTCCTGCTTCTCAAACATCAGGCCAGCCTCTTATAGATCTATCCAGTGATGAAGTTATTGTACGTGAATATGACACCAACATGCCTTGTGAACTTGTCGATGGTCTTGCTGACACTCTGATATACTCACCTCTACACGTCAAGACCACAGTAAGTCCAGATTCCTGGCCAGTTAATAGCCAACAAGAATGCTGCACAAACACAGTCTTTGAAAATCAAATAGAAGCAGTAGTGGTAGCTGAGATGGAAGAAGATATTATTGACATTGTGGATTCTGAGCAGGCTTCAAGTTCCACCAGCACGATGGCCATTGATTTCTTTGCAATTCCAGAGAATATAGTGGAGAATATTTCAATCAGGCGTGTGCTTGAACGTGGCGAGGAAAGAGGCTGGAGTTGGGAGTGGGGTCACCAGAGACTGCCTCACTGATTTCTGGGATATGTTTTATGCAACAAAGACCTGTGGAACCAACTACAAGATCCCAATTTTGTACCACAAATTCCAAGAGAAAGAGTGGACTGCTGTTGCTCGCATCCTGGCCTTTGGATGGCAGAAATTTCAGTTATTTCCAGTCCAACTTGCCCCTCCGTTCCTTACAGAGGCGCTATCTCTCTCCTGCTCAGACAATCTACTGGAGGCTTTCTTCAACTATATCAGCGCAACTGAGAAGGATGTGCTAACCGAGACAATTAGCAACTTCAAAGGGGCAGATATGGATGAACTCCTTAGCATACTCAGCAGTCACAACTGCTGTGTATTCCCAACTGAAGAAAATCTGCCAAGTCTGGTGGAGGAAATAGCCCACAAAGAGATGGTACAAGAACCTGCATTTATCATAAAGTGTTGGAAGCTAATTCTCAGGTCTATTGGGCAATCCATGAGTACGGAAGGACTGAAGAAGATTCTGGATGATTTCAAACCCAAGGCAAGAAACATTACCAAAACCATCAAGTTCCCAGAATCTATGTCACTGGAAGAACAAACTACCTCAAATCATCTCTTGAGATTTGTAAGAGAAAGAGATGAGAAGGAGCTTGGCCTATTCCTCAGGTACTGCACAGGGTCTGACTTGTTCCTATCTAAGACCATTAAAGTCACATTCACAGCAGAACAGCCACAGTTCGAAAGGGCGCCTTTGGCTCACACCTGTAGTTGTTCTTTGGAACTGGCATCAAACTACAAAGACTAAGCAGATTTTAGAACAGAATTCATCTCTGTTTTGAAGAGTGGAGTGTGGGTAATGGATTTGGTCTAATAAGGCTTTGTTTGCTTAGACAGCAAATTTTATTATTATTATTAGTTTATTTGTCAGGGACAATGCAGCGCACATTATTACATACATAATTATCATAGACAAAGCCATAACAATATGTGTAAATGTGTTGCATAAAAGGTTTCTAGCCAATAGGCTAATTTGCAACCCCAGTCCCTGGTCAGACCTTTCTAAAAACATAATCCAAATATATAATTTATAAAAAAAACAACATAATGTAAATTACTCAATCATATAACAAATACATAAGCACAGACATTAACATTTTACATAATCACGACCACATTACACAAAAGAACACATCACTTAGCCACCCAGCATAGATGCATTACAACCAGAATTACTCAGTGGCTACATATTTGATTGTATTTCAGCCAGTGTTTCACCTTTCTATTAAATGTTTTCAGGTCGGTTTCTGTTTTTAATTCTGTTGGTAAATCATTCCAAAAATGGGTCCCTATCACTGAAAAACTTGACTGGCCAAAAGTGGTTTTGCGCCGTTCTGCTATGCAATTGCCACCCACTGCTCTCCTAGTGGCCACTCTCCTTGTGTTTATGTTTGTCACAAAGGAACAGAGTACGGCTGGAGCTAGATTATTCGTGCATTTAAAAATCAGTTTAAGAAAAGAGAACTTAATAAAACTATCAAAATTTAAAAGCTTATCTTTCTGTACAATCAAACAGTGATGCCACATAATTGGTTTCTGATCCATTATTTTCAGTGCCTGTTTGTATAATGATATGATGGGTTTAACTGATGTCTGGGAGGCTTGGCCCCATACAGTAACACAATAAGATAAATGGGAAAGTATCATAGCATGAAAAAACAGCAAAGCTGCTTTAACAGGTATATGATGCCTAATCCTTGTCCGGACAGACTTACAGAGTTTGTTAATGTGTTTATTAATTTTGAGTTGGGAATCCAGAATAATACCTAAAAATTTAAATTCCTCAACTTCCTCTATTGCTTCTTGATCTAATTTAATAGTACATTTAGCTTTTCCTCTAATTGAGAAGCACATAGATACCGTCTTTTTGACGTTAAGTGTCAAATGACAACTGCACACACACGCACACACGCGCACACACACGCGCACACACACACACACACACACACACACACACACACACACACACACACACACACACACACACACACACACACACACACACACACACATTCTTAAGTTTAGCAGTGTCATCTTTTATATAGTCCACAAGTTTTTCTGTTCAATTTATGATCTCTTTAAAATTCTAATCTGACAGCTGAAGGCACTGTGGAAAAAAAATCACACTTGAGTTAATATTTCAATAAAGACAATTTATTTACAAAAAATATAAATGTTACAATACACTCTTGGACAAGTTGTATGTAAAAACTGGCCAACTGTTTGTGGTTGATGTTTTTCCATTGTTGTTAAACCTAAACATAGTTCATAAATTACAGTGTAAAGCTATGCAGATCTTCAAACCTGGAAGAGTTATATTGCCAGTACTGTTCTATGTTGTCAGTGTCAAATGTGCTATATATAAATTTTAACCACACTTAAAGGAATATTTGACTTAAGTAGAACGAGTTTCAGTAGTCTTACCTGAAAAACTCAAAATCTTACCAGGAAAACTTGTAGTTTGTAGATTAGATTTGAAATACATTTTTTGTGACCCCAGTCCTGTTTCTTTTCTGACCACACCTTGTATGTTGGCCTATATGCATTCCATTTATATGTTTTGCTTAATTTGATTCAGACCCCCCCCCCCCCCCCAAGTAGGACCCTGCACTTTCCCGGGTCCAAGTTCATGTTATTTAAATGAAAGCACTGGCTTATGAGTTTGCAATGTTTGCAATGAAAATGTTTCAATTAAAATGTTTCAACTGTTTGTAATTTTCAGTGTCTTTTTTATGTGTTGACAAAGATTTTGTTAGTTGATTAGTCAGTTCTAATGCTTTATTACCATGCTGAATTAGTAATTTCCTGGAAGATTACAAGGACATCTCTGATAAGCATGATATTTAAAGAGGTCCTTTTTGAATTACTACATGTGGACAACTCAAACTTTACAGATTTGTCATTGAAATCAACTAATCAGTTAGTCAATCAATTCTATGTCTATTAGTTGGCTAAGAATGTCTTTAGTCGAGGACAGCCCTACGTTACAATGATTTTCAACATTTCATAGCATGGAATGTGTTAGAGATTGTGTTGCTTGTACATTGATTTATCATTATTGTTTTGTCTATCTCTTTATTTATTTTTTCCACATTTTTTCATCATATATCTTTTCTTACATTTTGAAGAGCCATCTACTGGTGACACCTTGTACTTTTACCTGTAAGTTCATTGTCTACCTGCTCAGGTGTGTGTAATTAACCTGTCTACTTAAGGGGAATCTGTGTGCTGTGGGTTACACCCTGAAGAAAGAAGAAGGCTGTGGTGCCACTACGCATGAGATGTATCCCAGCTCTACTTTTATGTACTAGTATGTTTTTAACCATTGTATATGTTTTGACTGTTCCTTCTTTCCTTCATTCCTTCTCTTTCTTTTTTCCTCCCTGTCTCCTTCCTTCCTTCCTCCCACTCTTTTTTTCCTTCCTTCTTCCCCTCCTTCCCTCTTTCTTTCCTCCCTCCTCCCTTCCTCTTTCCTTCCTTCTTCTCTTCTTTCCTCCATCCTTTCTTCCTTCCTCTGTCCTTCCTTCCTCATGATATAGCCATCTTAATAAAGACTATTTACTTGTGCTTTTGGTTTCCTCTTCTATTTGGAAATATGTAGCTACATTTGACTCCAAGTAGTCCATCAATCGGATATGGAAGGAAAGGGAAACAAGTGAACACTAAACAGTTGTCTATATCAAACCCTGGACAGCTCCACTTCAGCTTCATCATTTAGTTACATCTGTGGTTCAAATACTGAATACAAAATCCAATGTAGGCCTATGTGAACCCAGTATTAAGCACTATGTTAACATTGTGTAGTTCTATGTTAAAATTAATAATAATGAAAGCATAATGTTTATGTTAGTGGTTGATAGAGAAACAGAGCAGGGACCCCCTTATAGTTAAAACAAAATGATGTTGCATTTTAAGTGCACACCAGGATATCAGGATTGATACTTCTTTCATAGGATAGATATCTTTAAACTGTCAATCAAAAGCACATTCATCAACGTAATAAATCAATTAAAATGCTGATGAATCATTGATTTATCCTTAGTTGTGACACAGCTTGTAAAGTTGGATTTGATATGAGCAACGAGATTCAAGTGTATTTCATGTTTGTCTCATTGACAGATGGAGCCTACAGACAGGTATACAGACAAGTGGAGCAGGCGGAAAATTGATATTAAAGCTGGTACAGCCCTGAGATGTAGGCTACTATATTGAAGATGTGGACAGTGGAGGACTTACTTGGACAATCTTAAGAAAGCAGAATTGGATGAGACCCTTGTCATTAAAGTCTCCAGTTGCCTGGAACTCCTGGAAGACGTCCCTCCAATAGCTTGCGTTCTGTCTTCTGTAGATCCCCCACCAGCTTTCGATCCGTTGATTTTCTGTACTGCGTCCTTGGAACACACACGGCCCATGCACAACGCCAGTCTCATCTTCTCGGAAGAAGTGTTGCAGCCTGTTAACATGGACATTTTCAGTTCCCAAATCCGATCGGATTATTTTTGGACACCCCCCAAGTCCCGTGACTGCATTCATGAAGTATGCTGCGATGACTTTGGGGTTACTATTGGAAGAGTTTGCTTGCATCCAGATTATATGACGCGAAAACCCATCAATGCATCCGTTTATTCCAACGCCGAAAGGGGTCAGCTTGTCATAGGAGTCCATATGCCATAAATAATTGGGCCCTGGGACACTATAAAATCTTCTCCGAAGTCTTGTTCCTCTCTGTTGCTGTACGCCCTCTGGGTCAAGATGTGACTGAACCTCCTGAACTATGTCTGGAGTAACGCGCAGTCCAGCCAATCTGCACCTCTCGTGCATCATTCGGTAACCATGCAGATGACCCGGTCCTCTTATTTGGTTGCTAATGAAGTTAACAATCTCAGCAGCATCACTTAACTCTCACCTGTAAAGTTGTAACCGGGCTAGTCTTCTCCTTAAATGATGAGGACTAATCTGAATGCCATCTCTAACAGAAAGGCACAATGCAATTTCTGCCTGTGTTAGACCTTGATTGTAGTACATCCTGATGCGTTGATCAATAATGTGATCTGCCATTTTCATTTCCCTGGGACACACCTGGACCAGCTAGTGACAGCAGCTCTTGAAGGCTGAAATCAGGACGATCACATTAACCAGCATCAGACCACACTAATAAACCCAGTCACATATCAAAGCACTATTAAATGAATTAATACACGTTTAATTACGTTTCACATCACATTGCTAAGTTAACGTTAGCTTACATTTACGTTACCTTAGCTGAAGCAGCCGGATATATAGCTAGCTAAGAGTTTGTCAGCCTCCCATCTGCAAACCGGTAGCCCCTAAACAAACCCAGTCAACTAATAAATAAAAGTGTAGCCTACAAATTGATCGCACAACTTACCGGTAGTCTACAGCTACAGCCAGTGGCGCTAGGAAGCCGTTCGTGGCAGCGCATTAGTTAGAATTTAAGATGAGCACATTATTAATTACCTCAATAAAACAATCTTTGTTATGTCGAGATAACGAATTAATAAGTCGTTATCACGAGATAACAGTGCATAAAAAAACTAATAAAAAAAAACTCGAGAAAACAAAAACAAACTCGAGAAAACAAAAAGAACTCGAGAAAACAAAAAAAAACTCGAGAAAACAAAAAGAACTCGAGAAAACTAAAAAAAACTCGAGAAAACAAAAAACATCTCGGGAAAACAAACTGTTATATCGAGATAACGAATCAATAAGTCGTTATCACGAGATAACAGTGCACAAAAAAGAAAGAAATCCATGGCCGTTTTCGGCTTCCGTATATATCAATATTTTTTTTCTGCTTTTTTTCCTTAAATCACTTAAACAACTTGTCACTTGCTCAGAACTACCAAACATTCAATACTTTTCAGGATTTTAAATGCCAGTTTGTTTAGTAACAGTATTTCAATTTTTATTACAAAAAAACACAAAACATCATTTTTTTTCCATATAACAAATAATTTGGAGATGGGGTTTTGGTGGGGATTAGAGACTTGGATATGTCAAAGATAAACAACAAAATTAATTTGATTGCTAAATACTCCCTCTTACCCTCTTCGTGGCAAAAACGTACATGCACACAAAAACTGCTATTAAATCATCACATATTAATATTGTTTTCTGCTTTTTTTTCATAGATCACTTAAACAACTTGTAACTTGCTCAAAACTACCAAATATTCAATACGTTTCATGATTTTAACCCTTTAAAGGCCAGTTTGAATTATTTGAAGTAACAATTATTTATGAAAAAAACCAACAAAACTATTATTTATTTTCCATAAAATAAATTGTAGGGTAATGGTGAGTCTTGGATATGTCAAAGATAAGAAACACAACTGATTTGATTGCATTAGTATTTTCAATGTAGTTCCACATACTACCTCTGGACACAAAAATGCCTCATTGACTTCCATTACAGTTTTTTACAATCACTTTGCTACTAATTTCAGAACCTTGACGTCATTTTTCAAAACTCTAGACACAAAACTCAAAACAATCAGCACTTGTAACACAGGCTGTCCAATGTTCACAACATTGCATTATGCATTCATATCTTTAAATAAATCTTGCACTTGCACAATCATTGGTTCAAAAAACAAATATATTGTGAAATACCATTGAAACGTTACTTTAGATCACCCACACACAAGCTACCTATAGTTTCACTGGGTCATCGTTCGTACAATCATTAAATATTGTAGTACAAAATAGGTGATACATGTTTCATTATGGTACTAGATGCAAATACATCCCTGTAAAAGTACTGCAGTAGTAGAGAGAATACTACATAGTGGAATCATTGAACAAAACCTGAAATGTATTGATGAAAAACAATACAGTATGATCACAACATAGGTTTATTAGAATCAAAGCTAAATTATTGCAGTAGCTACAAAATAGAAAAGAAAAGACAGTACTGTAAAACATCAAATGCAGTGTTCACCAACTTGCTTGTACTGTAAACAGTAAAACAAAGAAGTGATTTCTGTACTTCTACATATTTATCAACTCTGTCTTGTAGATTTGGCCGCAGGTTCTCATCTACATCACAATTAGCCAAACATCTAGGAAAAAACCTTCGGGCATGGCGAACAGTGTGGTATATATGTATATGTATATATACAGTATATATATAAATCTCATTCATCAGTAACGAGTTCGCAGAATTGGACAAGCAATTCCAAGGGCCTGCATGCATACAGTGCAGTACTGTCAATACTGTAAATAGTCTCAAAGGTGGTACATAGGACCATAGAACCAGTGTCTGATACTGTAAACAGTAGTACGTTACAGTAAAGAATGATGATGAAATATTACATCCATAGATACTGTAGTCTGATTGGTTCATGCTCCACACTAATTGGTGACAATGAATCTTGTTATCTTGAAACTTTCATGATCTAAACATGGAATATTGTTTGTCTGTTTCCATACAACTATGCATTAGGAGTAATGCAACAGTTACTTATCATTTTGAGTAGTTGTGTCGATTGATAGTTAGATCATTGTAATGAAATGAATAAACAATCATCTGAAATGTAATGTGTGAATTGCTTTTTGAAATAGTAGTACTTTGATGTTAAGTTGTGTCATATTGAACAGGTGATCTTTCTGAAATGAACAAATGATCTTTGGTTTATGTGTATTGTATCCAAGCAATTGGAAAAAGTGTTAGAGTTTTGAAAAATGTGTATTTTGATCATTGGTTGTGAGGTTTGTGTCTAGAGATTTGAAAAATGACGTCAAGGTTCTGAAATTAGTAGCAAAGTGACTGTAAAAAACTGTATAACCACATGTTTTTATCTCACTGCCTTTACAGTATGAAAAACAATGCATTCTGCAATGTCAGCATTTCATTTTGAACAAAAGTGGTAATATTTGACATTTTTACTGTATTCCACCAGATTCCACCATTTTCCCTTTGTAGGTTGATGCATGAAATTATAGTTATATTATGGAGCTTTGTGCGTGTGTGTGTGTGTGTGTGTGTGTGCGCGCGTGTGTGTGCGTGTGTGTGTGTGTGTGTGTGTGTGTGTGTAAGCGCTGATCATTTTAGGGGTGAAAAAGGGCATCTTTTGAAGGATGCATTTCATGTGTCTTTGGAGATGTGCTTGAATAAAAACACTGTCTCCTACCTCTGTTGTAAACAAAAACTACTATTAGTGTGTTTATGCAGCTGGCAGCTTTCACAGCCAAAGATAAAATGCAGCTTGGCTGAGGGTTCATTTCATTAGTGAACAGAGAAGGAGCAAAAATAAAGAGGTATTTTAGTGCAAGAGAGGCTTTAGAAATGGTCATGCAGCCTTTATCTGCCAGCGAACTGCAGGACTCATCTGAAGATCCTCAACTGAGGCGCTGCACTACATTGAAGCACTGACCAGCATGATGCCAGGGCCCACAATATATGCCATATCAAGAATCCATGATGTGGCATCCTCTTTCAACCTTTACTTCACTCCAGACTTGATCCAGCTGATTCAGCAAATGACAAACCTACATGGGAGGCGTTCAATCTCAGGATGGAGTGATGTGGGTGCTCAAGAGATTCGAGCATATTTTGAAGGATGCATCATGTGTCTTTGGAGACGTACTTGAATAAAAACATTGTCTCCTACCTTTGTTGTAAACAAAAACTACAATTAGTGTGTTTATGCAACTGGCTGCTTTCACAGCTTGGCTGCAGAGAACAGAGAAGGAGAACAACCTGGACCAAAGAGAAGGAGCAAAAATGAAGAGGAATTGTAGTGCAAGAGAGGCTTTAGGTCATGCAGCCTTTATCTGCCAGCGAACGGCAGGACTCATCTGAAGATGAGGTTGGGGAGTCTGACACAAAATGGTCACTGGAGTCCAACAATTCTGTGAGTGCCTCTAACCCTTCCTCTGAAAGTGGAGAGGACTCTGAAGATCCTGTCCATCCTAACAGTGAGTGGACAACGAAGAATGGACAAGTCTGGTCTCCCTCTAATACTGAGATGCTGCGCTTCATTCAAGCACCAACCGGTGCTGGCTCTTATCATTTCAAATCGTTTGTGGGACATGGTAGTCCTGAAGAATGGTCTCCCACTATGGGCATCCCACAGGCTCCAGGACCGGTACACACCTGCCAGGATGAGAAGTCCCACGTATGCTTGAATCTCTTGACCATCCACATCACTCCATCCTGAGATTGAACGCCTCCCATGTAGGTTTGTCATGGATTCTTGATATGGCATATATCGTGGGCCCTGGCATCATGCTGGTCAGTGCTTCAATGTAGTGCAGCGCCTCAGTTGAGGATCTTCAGATGAGTCCTGCAGTTCGCTGGCAGATAAAGGCTGCATGACCATTTCTAAAGCCTCTCTTGCACTAAAATACCTCTTTATTTTTGCTCCTTCTCTGCTCACTAATGAAATGAACCCTCAGCCAAGCTGCATTTTATCTTTGGCTGTGAAAGCTGCCAGCTGCATAAACACACTAATAGTAGTTTTTGTTTACAACAGAGGTAGGAGACAGTGTTTTTATTCAAGCACATCTCCAAAGACACATGAAATGCATCCTTCAAAAGATGCCCTTTTTCACCCCTAAAATGATCAGCGCGTACACACACACACACACGCACACACACGCACACGCGCGCACACACACACACACACACACACACACACACACACACACACACACACACACACACACACACACACACAGAGACACACACACGCACAAAGCTCCATAATATAACTATAATTCCATGCATCAACCTACAAAGGGAAAATGGTGGAATCTGGTGGAATACAGTAAAAATGTCAAATATTACCACTTTTGTTCAAAATGAAATGCTGACATTGCAGAATGCATTGTTTTTCATACTGTAAAGGCAGTGAGATAAAAACATGTGGTTATACAGTTTTTTACAATCACTTTGCTACTAATTTCAGAACCTTGACGTCATTTTTCAAAACTCTAGACACAAAACTCACAACCAATGATCAAAATACACATTTTTCAAAACTCAAACACTTTTTTCAATTGCTTGGATACAATCCACATAAACCAAAGATCATTTGTTCATTTAACAAAGATCACCTGTTCAATATGACACAACTTAACATCAAAGTACTACTATTTCAAAAAGCAATTCACACATTACATTTCAGATGACTGTCTATTCATTTCATTACAATGATCTAACTATCAATCAATACAACTACTCAAAATGATAAGTAACTGTTGCCTTACTCTTAATGCATAGTTGGAAACAGATAAAAAATATTCTATGTTTAGATCGTGAAAGTTTCAAGATAATGAAATTCATTGTCACCAGTTAGTGTGGAGCATGAACCAATCAGACTACAGTATCCATGGATGTAATATTTCATCATCAGTCTTTACTGTAATGTACTACTGTTTACCAGACACTGTTTCTATGTTCCCATGTACTACCTTTGAGAGTATCTACAGTATTGACAGTACTGCACTGTATGCATGCAGGCCCTTGGAATTATTTGTCCAATTCTGCCAACTCGTTACTGATGATTGAGATATATACTTTATATAATAAAGTATAATATAAAGTACTGTGTATATATATATATATATATATATATATATATATATATATATATATATATATATACATATATATATATATATATATATATATACATATACATATATACTCTTACCACATTGTTCGCCATGCCCGAAGGTTTTTTCCAAGATGTTTGGCTAATTGCGATGTAGATGAGAACCTGCGGCCAAATCTACAAGACAGAGTTGATGAATATGTAGAAGTACAGTAATCACTTCTTTGTTTTGCTTATTACAGTACAAGCAAGTTGAGGAACACTGCATTTGATGTTTTGCAGTAGAGTCATTTATTTTCTATTTCCTAGCTAATTATTTTGCTTTGATTCTAATAAACCTATGTTGTGATCGTACTGTATTGTTTTTCATCAATACATTTCAGGTTTTGTTCAATTATTCCACTGTGTCTGTAGTATTATCTCTACTACTGCAGTACTTTTACAGGGATGTATTTACATCTAGTACCATAATGAAACATGTATCACCTATTTTGTACTACAATATTGAATGATTGTACGAACGATGACCCAGTGAAACTATGGGTAGCTTGTGTGTCTGTGATCCAAAGAAACGTTTCAATGGTATTTCACAATATATTTGTTTTTTGAACCAATGATTGTGCAAGTGCAAGATTTATTTAAAGATACGAATGCACAATGCAATATTTTGAACATTGGACAGCCTGTGTTACAAGTGATGATCGTTTTGAGTTTTGTGTCTAGAGTTTTGAAAAATGACGTCAAGGTTCTGAAATTAGTAGCAAAGTGATTGTAAAAAACTGTAATTGAAGTCAATGAGGCATTTTTGTGTCCAGAGGTAGTATGTGGAACTACATTGAAAATACTAATGCAATCAAATCAGTTGTGTGGCTTATCTTTGACATATCCAAGACTCACCATTACCCTACAATTTATTTTATGGAAAATAATTAATGTTTTGTTGGTTTTTTTCATAAATAATTGTTACTTCGAAGAATTAAAACTGGCATTTAAAGGGTTAAAATCCTGAAACGTATTGAATATTTGGTAGTTTTGAGCAAGATAGAAGTTGTTTAAGTGATTTATGAAAAAAAAGCAGAAAGAAATATTGATATATGATGATTTAATAGCAGTTTTTGTGTGTGTGTACATCATTTTTCGTTTTTGCCACGAAGAGGGTAAGAGGGAGTATTTAGCTCTACGCTAAAAATGCTAATGCAATCAAATTCATTTTGTTGTTTATCTTTGACATATCCAAGTTTCTAATCCCCACCAAAACCCCATCTCCATATTATTTGTTATATGGAAAACAAATAATTGTTTTGTGTTTTTTGTAATAAAAATTGAAATACTTCAACGAAACAAACTGGCATTTAAAGGGTTAAAATCCTGAAAAGTATTGAATGTTTGGTAGTTTTTGTGTGCGTGTATGTTTTTGCCACGAAGAGGGTGAGAGGGTACAAAATTTGAGGAGGGCATGAGGGTTAAATCATCTTATGCTTTGTGTGTGGGCTTAATTGAATCTTGAGAGGCTAAGCTTTCAAATGTATCACATGACCATATATTTTGAAGATTTAATGCTTCAAAGTTATAAAAACGTTTAAAAGTGGAGGTAGCCTACAGCGGCGACACTGCCACTTAAGGTGCACCTTAAGGTACAGTGCACCTTAAGGGGTTCTTTTGTTCATCTGTTTGACCTTCAATTTCAGTAGAGTATCATTTTTCATAAAAGGAAGCACATTCTTGGTTAATAAGTTTGTTGTCTCTGACCACAGAGTTATTCACTTGATCTTTTTGTATGATATTATCTCTTTTGGACATCTTCTTTACCAACGAGGATAACTGCTTACCTGTCTTATTTGATCATGTGTATCTGAATTTATTTACGTTATACCCAACATTATCTTTTTCTAGCAGCAGTTGGTCGTATTCTAGCTTCAATCCTTGCAGATACTCCATATCCTTTCTCATCCCAGATTTCTTATGTAGGTGTTCTGCTCAACTGATATTGGTCTCTAATTGTTTAATTCTGCCTTCTTTCTAGAGGAAAAAGAAATAATCATCCCTCTAATATATGCTTTAAATACATCCCATAGAAAATGTACTGGTGGTTCTCCGTACTGGTTGTAACGTTTATGGTTATGAATTAATTCATATATTTTATTACGTAATTGATAAACTCCTCGTCTTTCAGGTATTTTCTGTTCATTCTCCAGATTCTATGTAGTACTTTATTTGTTGGCGGGCACATAGTGCATGTAACTGCAGCGTGGTCTGATATAACTATATCTTGTATTTTAGCTGTGATTACATCTTCTATTCCTTCTTTGGAAACAAAGATGTAATCCAAACCGTGGAAAAATAACTTGAACAAATGAATCACCTTGACCCCGAAGATGCCATATTCCTGGTTGATGCGTTCCTGGATGAGTGCAAGGTAAATAACATTATCGCAGTGGTGGAAAAAGCAACTAATTACATGCTAATTACAAGGTCTAAGACCATAATAGACTCTGAGGTATACCAGGGAAGAAGTATCGAGGTGCAAAACTGAAAACAAACAAAGTGCAACTATACAGTACCTGGTTCAATGTCTTTATTCAAATGCAAGCTATAGTGCTGAGCTGAGTTCACACGTTAGAGCCAGTGAGTTTCATTCAATATTCAATATTCTGACTTTATTTTCTTTTTTTTAATGTAGAAAGGGTTTTCTACAGGACCAATAGACAACCATTAGACACAACCATTAGGCAGAATTTTTACAATGTAATATTATAACATTGGTTTTATAATGAGATGTTTGTAGGTGGCGATAACCTTGGTGGGTGGTGGTTTATTCTGTGGCTCAATTGTTTATTTAGGTGGATCAGCATGGACACACAAAAGGAGGGTAAAACAACTCCACAAAGCTGTGTGTTTGGCTTGATGAGGACAAAGATGGCCAACCTCTGCCAAAAAGATGTAGAGCTGGGAGAAACCTTTTTTTGTTTGTTTTTTCATCAGTAGTTGCATTCATTATTCATTGAGCAAGTTCTAAATGGATATTCATATTTTTGCAGTTTCTTCAACAAGCGTAACACCCTCCTGTGCTCCATCTACCAACACAACTGAAGACACTGTGACCATCGAAAATGTAGGTTATTTTTCCCTTAATACTTGTTTCCTCATTTGTTATGTGGTAATTGCCCAGATTTACCACTGCCTTCTTCCCTTTTCATTTTCAGACTCCCTCATTCAAGATGTCCGAGACCTCTTGGGAAGTGGTGCTAAACAACCTCTCCCATCACACTGGAGGAACAGGCAAACTTCCTCTCTGGAGAATTGGACAATGATGAGGCCCTTCATGGTGAACAATATGTTGTCATCTGAGAAGCCCAAGGAGGGGGTTTGCCGTCATTGGCACAAGGCTGCAGTAGTGATGTGTAGGGACTATTTACCGCGATCACTCTACTGCACAGCCTGTGACCTTTCCACACATGAGGCCCTGGTGCTCGTCCATGCAGCTGTGGTGGAGGGGTTCTTCAGACACCTGCCACCATCCACTTTTGTTCAGCAGCATGAGGGAGGGAAATCTTCCTATCATGAGAAAGGTAGTTTTTAAGTCTCAGGTTATATAGGCTGTTTTTCATTTTACACAACCCATGGTTTACTCCAACATGATGTTTGATAGAAACAACACCCTCACTGTTGAGTTTTTGGTTTAATTTACTCTAATATGTAAACTAATTCTTTTTAGATTGCATGTTACCAATCGTTCCTCCCTGCTGCGACTGCTCCACTGGGCAAACAAGCTTTTCCAAGGGAAAGACAGTTATTTTAATTGGAATGAATGGTAAAAAAAAGTTTTTTATTTCTTCATATTGTGTTTTTTGTTTCTTGTGAACAAGAGATAATTGTTTTTCTCTGAAATTTCAGGAAGATACAACCTCTTCCTTCCATCAGTAAACTGCTCCTGTGGAAAAACCTTGCCAGTGACCATAAGTGATCTGGTTGAAAGTGGTTACTGGCCAGCCACTGTCAATTTTGAGACCTTGTACATGGTGTTCACCACGTATGAGGATCTAAAAAGCACTTCCCCAGGGATGTCAAGACAAGCTTTTGTCAGCATGCTCGAGGGTCGAACAAAACACTTCGGACGAGTGAGTGGATTCATCATTTAAGTTATCTTGTTTGGATCACCTTTTAAATAACTGATTCACTGTTAGGACTTGTTCTTACAATCCCCAAAGTTTCAGCACACATTTCTTGACAGAGCCCTTTTTTCGTCATGACCATGGTCTGAAGCCAACCTTCGAAACAGTTACTGTTTTGTTTGTTTTTTCACTTTTGCTCTCAGAGTGGTAAGATATGTGGGGACAATGCAGAGGGCCTTCCTTTCTTCATGTGTAACACCACAATTTCAAATGTTCATGAATGCTTGCCTGTTCTTTTTAAAATTTAAACATTACTTAGTTCATTTAAGTAATAGAATGACATGACTGCATCAAATGCCATAATACCATGATTTACAGTTTTGTTCTGTATTGTGATGACTCTATGGACCTCTGTGTCTGGAATAAAGTTGATTGATTGATTGATTACAGCTTATTTTGTAAAATGTAACTGTATAAATGTCTGTATTTGCCCTCATCTGTTTAAGAATCCAGGGAAAAGGAGATGTGGTGCGGGTCAGTGGACAACAGCACCAAAGTCCTGCAACAAGTCTGCAAGCAAACTAGACGAGGAAGGTGTTGAAGTTGCTGTCTGCCGTCGTGGGGTTTTGCTGAAGGGACTGAATATGTTCCGTGGAGAAATATTTGCATACCCATTATATCTCCAGAAACAGCTAGCTTCACAGACCAGTTTTTTTTGCTCTGATGTGGTCTGCAAATATTGGCCATATCTGAAGAGAGTTGTGGACCACTGTCCAGAGTTGGAGGACTTGCTGAACATGCGCCCATTTCTCTCCATCATGCATGCAAAAGCGCATTCATGGATGGGTGAGGTAATAATGACAATTCGATGTATTTCTTACCATTTGTACCACACATTATGATTGTCTGTCCTCTGCCCCTACTTTTTGCTTTCCAACTGATAATATTCATGTAAATGTGTTACAGTTAAAATGGGGGGAAGCAATCAAGAAGGAGCTGGAACAACAATCGGGGAGGAGGTTGAACAGGTTAACAGCTTCCTCTCCCATGTCAAAAGCTGGTAAGCATTTTTCAACAAAGGACCTGGAGAAACTCACCGCTGAGTTAACTCTACAGCAAGACACAGTCCAGCAGTGGGTGTCTGATGAAAAAATTATTTGATGGCATATTTTAAAGAATCAGTTGGCTCTGCTCTTGTACAGGGGATCTAAAACGAGGCTGATTGTAAACTGAGATGGGCATTAATTAATTTGTTTGTTGTCATCCAAAGGAGCAAGCACCTGCAGAGGACCATCGAGGGGCTATATTTGGGCATCAAACAGCGAAAATTTCAGCTGTATCGTCAGTCTGGTGAGAGCAGAAAAGGCCACTAGTAATGCAAATTTGTGAAAAAATGAATTCACTACTGATTTATACATAGTAAAAATAGTAAAGCCATTTATTTAAAATATATATATAAATATATATATATATATATATATATATATATATATATATATATATATATATATATATATATATATATTGAAGTAGGTTTACTACAAGTCAGGGCAGCATACTGAAAAACTGTCAAAATCATAATAAGGTTGAGTGCAATATCCAAATATTTCCAATATTTCTGCAATAAGTGCAGAGATGTCCTGACCTACCAATTTTGATTGTTTAAAATAGATTCCGAAAACAATTTCACCATTTTTTTCACAGTTTTTCAAATGATAATGAAACTTGTGATGCAAAAATGATCACACAGCATCTGTCACAATAATCATAACACATACATGCATATTGTGAAGCCTTATTTTGTATGGTGCTTTTGTGTAGTCATTGTGTGAGTGCACACTCATTTTGTGTTTCTCATTGTAGGTGGGAATAAGCGAAGCCATCAACTGAGAAGAAAGATTGCTGTTGAGAAGAAAGCCTTGGAAGTTGCCATCAATGACCACAATGCTACTGTGGGGGAAGTTGAAAAACTCCCTCCTCCCAATGAACTCCTCGCTGTGGACAACTACTCCTGGCCATGGGAATGTAAGTACTTCCTCTGAAATGCACTGAATACAAATTGTTGTACATATGGAATCTGGGGTTCTATCTCATCCTGTCAGGGTTTATTTCTCTATTGTTGTAGTACAGCATGCAAAATATCTTCTGTCCCAATATTTGTATAGGAGGTAGTAAGATAACACTTTGATGTAATGTTTTGCAGGTCATGGTGATATGGACAAAAAAATGGGAAAAAAAATTAGGGCTGTCAGTTTTAACACGTTATTAACGGTGTTAACGCAAACCCATGTTAACGGCGACAATTTTTTTAGCGCGCGATTAACGTTCTTTCGGATCTAGCTAGACCGGAAACAAAACAGACACGGCCGGCAAAATTACGAATCCCACTATGGCCACGCCATGTCCCGCCCTCCGAAGCAGCTCGATTGGTTGGAGTTAGGCATTTCACCTCGAGTGGTTAAGGTTAGGATAGCAGATTGGTCAGGGGATAGGACCTGAACAAATGGGGTTACGTTACCTTGGACGCCTGACCAATAGTAGTGATTGAAGGGTGGGTCTTGGCGTGGCCGGGCCCACACACTTGTTTAGGCTTGCGAGCCGCGTAGCTACTGTAGGCTCGTCACGGCGATTACCTTTGGAGCGAGTAGCGACTCTAGAGCCATAGTGAGAGAAACAAAGTGTCTCCCCTGTTCTTTCTGACCACGGTGGGAAACCTGGAGCAGGAGAAGTTAACCCTCTCCTTGATTTTACGTTGTTTATGGAGAAGGAGAACCAGGAAATAAGTCGGGGGAAACCATAGTCGCTATGACGACGAGCCATGCTCGCCTCAGGCATGAGGCAGTACTATCTGCAATGGAAAATCGAGGTAACAGTGTTACATTGTGTGACAGATTATTAGCTCCAAGTGTGAAGTGCCAATGTTGTTTTCAATAAAAAAAAAACATTTGTACAAAGCAAGCCGATCCACTTTTCCATGTTAAGAGCATTAAAATGAGAAAATATAATGGGACAAAAAGAAATCAAGGGACATTTAGAATAGATAAAAATTAATATTAATTGCGATTAATCGTGAGTAAATATTTTAATTGTTTGACAGCACTAAAAAAATGTTCTTGACAAGGTAATGCTGCTGGCTAGACTGAAAGAAGAAGAAGTTATTGTGGTTCGCAAAGTCAAGCAGCACATGGAGTACATGAAGAGTGTTGCTGGACTGATTGAAGAGTTTACCTAAGAGTTTACCTAAGAGTTTGGACTTGCTGTGTGCGCCAAAATGTGGATCAGCAAGTCGGCGATACTCATGTGCACTGCTGTGCTTCTCCTGACAAGTTCCTCGTCGGCCCTGCTCCAATACTCGGCTGCTGAGCTTCTCAAATTCCGCTTCATCCCGACTACCCCAGTAGTTCTACAATCAACGCTGCACCCTGGCCCGGAAAACGCTTGCATGCCTCGTCGGAGATATCTTCACCGTGGGTCCCGACGGAGTTTCAACATCGATGACTCCACTTCAATCAACTCCTTCTGGTCCTCATCTCGCCGTCAACCGAGATCTTCCAGCAGGAGGGTGGACCATAGTCATAGTCTAGCCAGTCTACCCAGGTCGGCTAACGCTAGCTCTGTCGCCCACAAGAATAATCTTAGTGATCTCCACTTTGGATTATACAACATCCGCTCACTTTCGGGCAAAGGACTTTTTCTCCAGGATCTCATCAATGACCGCAAGTATGACTTCTTTAGTCTGACAGAGACTTGGCAGCAACCAAATGACTTTTCCCAGTTGAACGAAGCAACTCCCGCCGGGTTTGTTTACAGCTGTCAACCCCGTGCTACAGGTCGCGGAGGAGGTCTCGCGATAATCTATCGCGAGAGCTGGAAAGTCTCGCCTGTCTCTGTGCCACTCTATCAGTCATTTGAGTGTCTTGTCATTAAACTAAATGGTCCATCCCCTATCACTGTAGCCACCGTGTATCGTCCACCTAAGCCCAATTCAGAATTCATCAATGAATTTTCTGCTTTTCTTACATTTATTTCACCACTCTCCCCTAATGTTATTCTCCTTGGTGACTTTAACATCCATATCGACAATGGTGATAACTACCTCACAAAATACTTTATATCATGCCTTGATAGTTTTGATTTGCAGCAGTTTATTAATTTCCCCACCCATTCAAAAGGCCATACCCTGGATCTACTCTGCTGCTCTGGTGTCACTCCTTCTAACTGTACTGCTTTTGACCTTCCCATCTCCGACCATAAACTTATCTCATTTAATGCTAAGGTGACACTGTTCAAAACAAAACTGCCACGTACAATCTCTTTCCGCAACATTAAGTCCATTGACCCAGCAGCTCTAGACTCTGGTATTGACAATCTTCCCAACATCGACTGCACATCCACCCCTGATGAACTGCTCAGTCACTACAATTGTGGCCTACACCATCTCCTTGATACCCTGGCCCCACTAAAAACACGGACTGTTTCCTTCTCCCAGTCTGCACCCTGGTTTATTTCTGAACATCGCCAACTGAAAGCCAGAGGTCGCCAACTGGAACGTCTCTATAGAAAGACTGGTCTCATCATCCACAAACAAATGTTTCATACCCATTTACTTTCCTATAAAGATTCTCTTTCCACCGCAAAGTCCAACTATTATACAGATTTAATCAGATCAGGTTCTGGCAACTCTCAAGCACTTTTCTCACTGGTACATAAAACACTACGCCCACCTGATTCTCTCCCACCTCATTTTTACTCCACTGACTCCTGCAATTCCATTATGACATTTTTTAATACTAAAATTGACCGTATCCATCAACGGTTAGCCCCCCAGATCTCAACCCTCAAACCTTCCTCTGACTTTCAATTTTCTTCTTGTCATCCTTTCTCTGACTTTACCCTCCCCTCAGCTGCTGAAATAACCAACCTTGTCTGCAAATCTAAACCATCAACCTGCCAACTGGATCCTCTCCCGACTGCACTGGTTAAAGCTTGCATTCGCTCCCTGACCCCTCTTATAACTGCAATTATTCATTCCTCTCTTATCACTGGTATTGTTCCGTCATCCCTCAAATCAGCTGCAATAACCCCCATTCTTAAGAAACCTGGAGCTGACCCCAGCAACTTCAACAATCTCTGCCCAATTTCCAACCTCCCCTTCCTCTCAAAAATCCTTGAAAAAACAGTTGCATCTCAGATTCATGACCACCTCTCCCACAATAGTCTCTATGAACAGTTCCAATCAGGCTTCCGTCCCCTTCATAGCACCGAAACAGCTCTTGTTAAAATAACCAATGACCTCCTAACGGCTGCGGACTCTGGATTCCTAACGATCCTCATCCTCCTCGACCTGACCGCGGCTTTTGACACCATCTCCCACACCATCCTCATCAACCGACTAGCCTCCCTTGGATTATCTGATACACCCCTGCACTGGTTTAAATCATATCTTTCTGGCCGTACGCAGTTTGTCCAACTCAAAACTTTCAGATCCCACTCCTCCCCCATCTCCTCTGGTGTTCCCCAAGGTTCTGTCCTTGGACCCCTTCTGTTCATTATCTACCTTCTCCCTATTGGCCATATATTCCGTAAACATAACATTCAGTTCCATTGCTATGCAGATGACACCCAGCTCTACCTATCCACTAAACCCACCACATCCCTACCTCCCACCTCTCTATCAAATTGTCTTCAGGAAATCAGATCCTGGTTCTCCCTAAACTTTCTTAAGCTCAACAGTGACAAAACTGAACTCCTTCTTATTGGCACCAAATCCATCCTCTCAAAAATAAATGACTTCTCTATCTCCATTGATAACTCATCTGTGTCCCCCTCCCCCCAGGTTAAGAGTCTGGGTGTCATCCTAGATAGCACTCTGTCATTCCAGTCCCACATCAATAACATCACTCGGTCAGCATATTTCCATTTACGTAATATCTCTCACCTGCGCCCATCTCTCTCCCCCAACAGTGCTGAAATTCTGGTTCACACCTTGGTCACCTCCCGCCTAGACTATTGCAACTCTCTCCTCTATGGTTTACCTGACAAATCCATCCATAAACTACAACTAGTCCAAAACTCTGCTGCCCGCATCATTACCAGAACCCCCTCCATCAGTCACATAACACCTGTCCTGCGGCAACTTCATTGGCTCCCCTTCAAATACCGCATCATTTACAAAATCCTACTCCTTACATTTAAAGCCATCAACAGTCTTGCCCCTCAGTATCTCACTGAACTCCTCCATATCAAGACACCCACCCGTTCTCTCAGGTCCTCTTCCTCCATCCAGCTCATCCTCCCACCTGCTCGTCTGGTTACCATGGGGTCTAGAGCCTTCAGTCACTCAGCCCCCCACCTCTGGAACTCCCTGCCCCACTACATTCAACACTCCACGTCCATAACCACTTTCAAATCTCACCTAAAAACTTATCTTTTGAGAGAGGCTTACTCACTTTAACTTTTTTTTTTCTTTTGTGCAATGACCGTTCTTTTTTGCTTTGCCTGTTCATTTCATTAACAGTATTATGATGTTTTTTACTGTTTGTTGCTCTGTTTGTTTGTTTAATGGATTGAGTGTTTTATTGTTGATTTTGTAAGGTGACCTTGAGTGTTTTGAAAGGCGCCTATAAATAAAATGCATTATTATTATTATTATTACCTTTCAGCTCACTGAAGACACCAATGGGAAATTTCAACTGATGAGGAACTGAGAGAGTAGTTATTAGGGAGATGATGTGTATGACTCTAAGAAGATGTCTTCACAGTGTGTTGAACCCAAACGCCAGTGCTGTAATAACTTGTATGTGAAACCTGAGGCTATTTTACTGCTGTTGTAAGATTTCTTTGTGTTTAGAGCATGTACTGCAAATTCCTCTGAAAATGTAAAAAAACATTATGTTAGCCCATTAGTCCCCACCCTCTGCCCCAACCCAATCACTGGTGATTCACAACTGTCACACATGACAAATTACCTTGGTCTTTTTTTTTAGCATTACATTTTTGGTCGAAATGTATTGCGCATCCCTACATAGCTTCACTGTAGTTGTGTATAGTTTGTATATACTGTACCTACTGTAGTTTACATAGCATATTTTATTGTTACTCTCTCCAACAGTGTGCTATTCCAGCTTATGTTTCCACGTTAGTATATTAATATTCTCTCTCTCTCTCTCTCCCTCCCTCCCTCCCTCCCTCCCTCCCTCACACACACACACACACACACACACACACACACACACACACACATACATACACCTTCTCTATCTGAAGATATATAGTCTTTATTTTGAACAGGGCATAGTCTCTTTGCTCTAGAAAGCCTACATTATTAATTTCACCCAGTAAAGTGAACTGTTGTTTCAACTATAGTCATCGTCTCTTTTGTTTGATTCATGAATAGTTTTAATTTTAGTCCGTTTCCTGTTTTATCCCATTGTGTGAGATGTTCCTTTCAGGTAAGTCTGTAGTAAGCATTAGGCCAATATTCTAAGGCAGGGGTCATCAACTACACTTGTCCAAGGGCCAGAATCTTTCTTGGCAGACACTATCAGGGCCAGACGCTCTTACAAATAAAATGAATATTGTATCCAAAGTAATATATTATTATTTCATATATCAATTTGCCTTTGAAATATATGTTATTTTTTAGCCTTTGTCAGTGTTAACAGACTCATATTACCTGTACAATAGCGAGCCACTTGGACGAAAACAATATTTTAGGCTTCATATTCATGAGGCTGTCAACTGCTAACGTGTGGAAGGTGATTGCCGCTGGACGAGGCGGCCAATCACAGCGAACTGATTGAGCATTGACATCCATGCTGAAAGCTTGAGCGCCTTTTGGGTGGCTTGTCCCCAAAAGTATGACACACTGAAGACATTGGTAATGCATGTACTCACCATGTTCGGATCAACACACACCTGTGAAATTGTGACAAAAGGAACTAACTGCAGGCATAACAGCTGTCAAGCCCGATGTTAAAAAGATAGTGTTGGAGGGGAAATGTCACTGTGATTGTTACATTGTTGCCTATGTTTTGTTTTGTCTCTCAATCATGTGACTCAAGGTTCCTGTCGGGAAAACAAAAACGGTGGACATTAAGTTATCTCTTGTCTTAAAGATATTTGTGTTTTATAACGCAGCACTACAGTAGATTGATGTCAAATATGTCAGTTTTAAACGCCTTCAGTTTATTTTTATTTTTTTATTAGTTTTCTTTAATGTGTCATCTAGGCACCAAACATACAACGTAACATAAAATAACATGACAAGGGGAGGATTTGTGCTTTAAATAAAACGACATTTAACATAAGCACATTATACATAAAGTTATAAAGATGCTGCTCGAAAATAGGGAAAAAACATTTCTTATTAAGAGGATTTTACCTTATTTTTGCGATCTATATGAAGTCAGGTCTTACAGTTGACACATAGCTAAGCCATTTTGACCAGTTCTCTTCAAAAATATCAGTTTGGTTACATAGTTTGAATGTAATCCTCTCCATAACATATATATATTATAAATTATATCAATCCACTCATTTATTGTTGGTTTGTCTTTCTTAAGCCATTTTCTGGACATGGCCTTTTTACACCCCACTAACAACACACTCAAAAGGTATTTTGAGTGTGTATGCATATGCAAGTCCATCCAGATCACACAGGTACATGACTTTGAAATCTAGAACCATTTTCTTTTTAAAAACAGCCTCCAGAACCCCAAGAGCCTCTCTCCAAAATGGAACCACTGAGGGGTAGCTCCAAAAAATATGAAAATGATTTGCTAAAGTATTCCCACAGGACCTCCAACAGGCAGTCTGATTTGAATAGTAGGACTTTTGTGCTGGAGAACAAAAGAATCAAGTCACGTTTTTCCAATTGAATTCCCTCCAGGAGTGGGAGCTTGTTACTGACCACTGCTGTCTGCAAGTCCTGTCCCATTCCTCTTGTGAGATTGGAAAGCCTCTCTCTGCTTCCCTTCGTTCCTTTATATCCATAGTATGATCACCTTTAAGGTTTTGAAGAGCTGAGTATAGTTTGGATATTATCTTTTGGAGGGGGGCATTCTCGTAGGCTCTTTGAAAAATGTTAAGAATTTCATCCCTCCCTGAGGTAACATCCCTTGGGAATCACTTGCTCGTAAAGTCCCTGATTTGCAAATATCTAAAGTAGTCCTGGTTCTGCAGTTCAAATTTTTCTTTCAGGTCCTGGAAACTCCAAATGTATTCCCTGATCTAAGTCCATTTTCTGTCCAGGTTTTGAACCTTGTGTCATAATTATTTGGTACAAAATCCAGATCATATGCAAACCATTTAAACCTTTCAGTTTCTCTCCTCAATTGATACTTTTTAAGTATTTCACCCCATGCTGTCAAAGAGCCAATTATACATGGGTTGTTGGGGTCCGAGAGGTGATTAGTTAATGCAGGATCTCCAATCAAACTGTTAACCGGTATTCCTTCTCCCAAAGCCAATTCTATTCCTTTCCATTTCGATCTATAATTTGGAGTACACCATCCCACTAACAGCCGAATTTGAGCTGCTCTATAGTAATTTCTCAAACAGGGGAGGGCTAATCCCCCTTTCTCTTTTGGTAGTTGTAGAGTTTTATATTTTATTCTTGGTCTCTTCTCTGTCCATATAAATCTAGAAAGAATTTTATCCCATTCTCTAAAATACATTTCTGGTTTCTCTATTGGTATCGAGTGAAATAAATATAAAAGTCTTGGAAAATGGAAACTAAGAACCTGAGTTTTTTTCTTATTTAATTTATATCCCGAGTATGACCCATATTCATCTAAAACAGACATCAGTGCTGGCAGAGATTTCGTTGGGTTTGAAAGGCTAACAAGCACGTCATCTGCGAACAGGGACAGTTTTTGTTCACGTGCTGCCATATTGATACCTGTGATCTTGTTGTTGTGCCTAGTCCATTGTGCCAGTGGCTCAATAAAGATTGCAAATAGAATTGGACTTAGGGGGCATTCCTGTCTTGTTGATCCCTCTAGAAAAAAGGAGTCTGTGAGTTCTCTGTTAATTTTTAGCTTAGCTGATGGTTTATCGTAAAGGGCTTTTAGTGTATTAATAATTACTTGATTCAAGCCGAATTTCTCCATAACGTTGAAAAAAAATTGCCATCTAACTGAGTCAAATGCTTTTTCTGCGTCTAAACTAACCAACATGGCTTGTATTTTATTTTGATTTATGTGTCTGATAATTTGTAGAGATCTTCTAATATTATCATGCGTCTGACGTGCAAGAACAAAACCTGTTTGATCCATATTGATTATTCGGGGTAAAATTTTCTCAAGTCTTTTTGTGATAATTAAAGTAAATAATTTATAGTCTAAATTAAGCACACTAATTGGTCTGTAGTTTGCACAATCTGATTTGTCCTTATTTCCCTTGGGTATAACTTATATAATCGCTTCCTTCCATGATGCAGGGATTTCCCCTTTACTCAGGACCCAGTTGAATTTTTTTAATAAAATAGGTGTCAAAACCTCTTTCAATTTCTTATATATCTTTATATCTATACACATTGTAAAGGGTAAGCCAATTTCCATCAACTTTCCCCCGAATCATTACGAATCTACCTTCCTTGTCTTTAATAGTAGACACATGAGATTAGTATTACTACGCCCCTAGTGTGTTTGGATCTATTTGAGGAGGAGAAGACATATTTAAAGCCCTGTCTTTTGAGTTTTTCATGCTTGGATTCCATCAGGTGGGTTTCTTGCAGAAATGCAATATCTATGTTTTCTCTTTTTAGTTTAACAAGAATTTTGCTCTGCTTGACTGGGTTACGAAGCCCATTCACATTCAGAGACAGTACTTTCATTACCTGGGTCCTGTATGTAACAGCTTACGTCTGGAATTGTATGAAGCTATATCCTCAACGAAAACAGATTTCCCTTGTAAAGAAAAAAATAAAGAATAAACCTCCCCTGTTTTGAACATAGAACGAGCATTTACACTTATCATAACAAAGTTAAAGCCCCAGTGTGTAACATTTGTAGTTGTTTATTGTCAAAATCTGTATTGCCCTTCACAAACTTGTCCTTTTTTATGAATATTGACCACCTCCATCAATTCCAAGTATTCCTATTGGCTTGAAATTTTACATTTGCGCTTACATGAACTGGAGTAGACGCTCCATAGCCATGCGCCATCTTGAAATACGGTAGCCCGTAAGGGACATACAGGCTATACTGCTCCGCATTTCGCGCTTTTCACCGACTGTTCTCTTTAACTGTCTATGACTGTGACGTATTCCAGGGAGGGAGGGGGAGAATGGATGGATGAGGAGCAAGGATTTTAAAAGGGATGCCGAAGTTGCCTGCTTTCTTCTCAGCAGGTAATTCTGCCTATTTGTGTAAACGTTTTATAGTTGCTACTTGCTTGGCTAACTATAGCATGGTTGTGTATAATGCTAGAACGACGTCTGGGATACTTTTCCTCGCGTCAATGATGAAAAAGGATTGTCTACCTTGTAACATAAACGTAATCATATGTGCCGTGATTTCCCTGGCAGACAACTCACGTCATGGAGTTGTAACACAGACTAGCTACTAGAACAGCTGCGTGTAAACGATGGAGATACTTAGAGATCATTTCAGTTTCATTGACATTGTTCATGCTGCTCAGAGAAAGTGAAATTCAGTTGGTTGTCATACAATTTCACCGCTAGATGGGAGAAATTCTTACACACTGGGGCTTTAATAAATGTGAGAACTTCCTGTAACAGAGGGACCTGTGGGTGGAGGGAAAAAAACCTCCTGGATGGTTGGGGCCCTCCTTAGTGGTATAGTGGCTAATCTATTGGTGAACTCTACGTCCACTGAGTCCAACATTTACTGTTCCATTCAGTCGGTTGATTACTGTAATTTCAAAAGATTGAATTTTAAAGTAAAGAGAGAGAAAGAGAGAGAGTAAAGAGGAATGTTTCACCTCCCTTGTTTTCCAGTCCATTCACATGTTGTTCCACGCCGTTTGTAGTGCTTTTATCATTGGGGTGTTCTCCTAAATTCTTGGAGCCTTTCTTTCACTCGCATCCCTATTTGTTTTCCTCCGTCGGCCACTCGTTGCCACGGGAATACCTTTAGTAACCTCTCTTCTAGGTGGGAAACCGGGTCCTCTCTGACAGCGGGCACCTCCCACCCCCGTGTACGCAGCTCCCGAGCAGCTTGATGTGCGTCTTCGTAGGTCCATGGGCCAGTGCTCCAGTGGATCCGGATCCTCGTGAATGGGGTTTGGAAACAAATGCCTTTTTCTTTCAGCACTTTCATAATTCCCCCGTATGCTCTGCGTTTTTCCATCACTTCGTATGCGTAGTCGTGGTGTTTCAATGCCGTTTCCTTGACAACATGCTGCTGGAAGTTTATCACAATGGACCGAGGAGTAGCATTAGGTCCCGGCTTACGGGTCAAAGCTCTGTGAGCCCGCTGAATCTGTAGGTACATACCGTCAGGGAGAGCAAGTTCCATGGTCAGCAGGTTCTCCATAAACTTTATCATCGAGTCGCCCTCCGAGCCCTTGGGTAAACCGTATATTCGGACGTTGTTCCTCCTGGACCTGCTTTCCAAATCAGTGACTTTTTCTTGCAGCCTGCGTTGTTCTTTCAGCAGACTCAGCAGAGCCTCTTTCATTGCTGCATCGCTTGTTTCCATATCTGAAATGCGCTCCTCCGCTTCGGTGATCGCCTGGTCGTGACCCTGGAGCCTGGTCCCTACTTCAGTTAGCTTCTGGTTTAGCTCTTGTCTCAGCATCGCTAGCTCGTCCTTGAAGTCTTTCTTTAAATCACCCTTGAGATCGGAAATAGCTAAAGGAACGTCATTTTTGAAGTCACAAATGTTATTCGAGATAATTGACATTTCCCAAAGTAGTTTGTCTTTAGCTTCACCGCCAACACCGCTAGCTAGCAAATCGCCATTTTCTTCATCGGTTGGCTCCATTTGTTTTTTGTTGGACTTTAGTTGTTCAAGTACCTTCCCTCTCCGGTTGATATCATCTCTTTTGGGTCTTCCCCCACTCATGCCTTGCCCTTCGGAGTTTCCACGCTAAAGTTTTCGAGTTTGGGGGTGTTCTTGATAACAACTGAAACGGGACAATTGACTATGCGTCTATCTCGTGCATGGCTCCTTACCGGAAGTCCTTTTATTTTACATTTTTGATAGTGGAAGTAGCAACATTGGCCGTTACTATGGAGAGAGGACAGTCCGCTTTGTGTCACGTGAGCAGAGAAGTTGGCGCGCTGGTCTAGATCATATACATGCAGTATAATTATTTATTAGACAGTGTGTGATATTTGATATATTGGGTAGATATATGTTTTCAAAACCCTAGCACAACCCTAAAACGGAGGAACTTCAACTGGGGTGCTGATGTCAACACCAGTGCTGAAGAGGGGTCTTTTTAAACAGGGTTTTGCCTTAAATTGGAAATTGTAAATACTTAATTGGTGGCATTCCAGGGGTTTGAAGGGATGACAAACACATTTTTGAATCAAATGAGATAAGAGCTACAGTAAGACCCACCCAAGTGGTATGTGTTTAACTTCTAGTTATGATTTACATAATTACAGCCCACAATGTGACATTTATAATTGCTTATATTTCTGTGTATATTATATAATATATATCTTTATTTTCAGGTCGAAACGTTAAACACATTGGGGTACAAGGCCATAGTCTGACATTTTTGGCATCAAACTTTAAATATTGTCTTGTTCAATGGGGGATTTTTTATTGTTACATAGCCCCCGAAAAGGGTTACAGACATGAGACCATCATGTCTGTAACCCTTTTCGTCCCATAATTATAAGCTGTCTGCCGTCTGGCTTAGCTCTATGAGAAAGTTTAAATTTTTTCACATTTTGGGCATGTGCCCTAACAGGCTCAGGTTCAGAGAGCACTTTGAGTGCTTCAAGTGTGTGTGTGTGTGTGTGTGTGTGTGTGTGTGTGTGTGTGTGTGCGTGCATGTGTGTGTGTGTAAATAATGATCAAAATGAGGATTGTTTGAGAATTTTTTTATCTTTATGATTTTGGAGGGTTTTATGCCAGGATGACCTAACACAGTCATTTAAATCATTTATATCTGCCACAGCAAATAGGCTACATAATGCATATAATGTTATAGTTAGATTTTAGTAGACAAAAAAAGTGTGTGCAGTGCTTTATTGGATGGCATGGTTAACTAGTATTTGAGGAGCCTGAGGCCTTTTTGGATGGCATAACCTCAGCTGCAGCCAGGTACCCTGCTGGAAATATAGCCTACAATGAAATAAACTTATTATTTTACAATCACAGATTATAATATGCCTAAAAACAGAGACAGTGGTCTTTGGGTTCAGATTACGTTAGACTCAGGGGTCACCAACACGGTTCCCACGGGCACCAGGTAGCCCCCAAGGACCACATGAGTAGCCCTCAGGCCTGTTCTAAAAATGAAAATTGAATATTGATATTATCTGTTTCCCACCTTGTTAAGTCATTGTTGATAATTATTGTAAGAAATCACAATAATTCTGTAAACTGTCTGCCGCGGGCTTCATTCCATTTCAAACGTCGACTGAGTCAACCTTTGAAATGGAATGAAGCCCGCGGCAGACTATTTACAGTGTCACAAAAGCGGCATCACGTTTTTACGTGTGGGCAACGTAGCTGCGAGAGGTCGCTGATTGACACGTGGGTTGCCCTATCACAGAGGTCACCAGATTGACAAGTGAGTGAGGGGGGTGTCCGCTCTCTCCGCCACCACCATTCATACTGTGCATCCTCAAAGGTAGGTAATGAACCTGGATAATAAAGTTAGTAAGCGCTGTCTAAGCCATCATTTGTTAATTATTTATCACCATGAATTTATAGGGATGTGTCCATTGACATAGGGGTTTATCCAGCATTATATTAGCCACCGCATTTAACGTTAGCTGCAGTTGGCGGCAATGTGCTAACCGAGGTCAGAATGATAAAATAAGTTGAAAACTTTATTGATTTCAAATGTCACTGCAGCAGAATCAAAACGAGATAGGAACTACAGTAAGACAAGTGGTAAAATCATACACACACAAAAAATACAATACCTAGATGAAAACAGAAATCATTACATGTTGATTGTTTTGTATTCTAGTTTTAAGATGCCACAAGGGCTAACAACAACAACCTGCGAGAGCTGCAAAGCAGCTATTGCTGTGGCCACCAAAACCCGCAAATATTGCCAGTCAGTACAGCCAAGAAAGCAAAGACTGGCAAAAAAAACTTCAGAAATTTGAGGCCAGAAAGGAGACGTAGTTGAAAAAACAAAAAACAAAACAAACCACCTCTCTTGCTAGTGATGAGGCATCTGTCTTGGTATGTGTTTAACTTCTGTAGTTATTGTTTACATAATTACAACCCACAATGTTTCAGACATTTATAATTGCTTATATTTCTGTATATATTATATAATATATATCTTTATTTTCAGGTCAAAAAGTTAAACACATTGGGATACAAGGACATAGTCTTTATTGGAAAGAAAAGTAAGAAGCAGAAAACCTGGTCCGCACAAGTCAGCTGTCAGACCATTCTGAAAAATGCCTTGACAGGATGAAGGCTCTCTATGAACTGTTAATTAATGGTGTGTGTGATTATTTAAAATCTTACTCCACAGTCAACATAAAACGAAATGTGGAACAGACACAGCAATTACAGTTGGGAATTTTCTTGGTACCGCTGTCACAGGGCAAACCACAGTGGGCCAAAAAGAGCTATTCACCTGTTGCTTCATCAAATTTGGTCTTTGCTTTATCCAATAAGTGATATATATACAACAATCAGAAAAAAGTTGGGACAGTATGAAAAACACAAATAAAAAAAGAAAGTAGTGATTTCTAAGTGTACTTTGACTTGTATTTCATTGCAGACAATGTGAACACAAAATATTTCATGTTTTGTCTGGTCAACTTAATTTCATTTGTAAATATACATCCTTTCCTGTCATTCAGACCTGCAACACATTCCGAAAAAGGTTGGGACAGGAGCAATTTAGGGCTAGTAATCAGGTAAATTGGTTAAATAATGATGTGATTTGAAACAGGTGATGTCAACAGGTGATTGTAATTATGATTTTAGGAGCAAAGATGGGCCGAGGATCGCCAGTTTGCTAACAAATACATGAGAAAATTATTGAAATGTTTAAAAACAATGTTCCTCAAAGAAAGATAGGAAGACATTTGCTTATTTCACCTTCAACAGTGCATAACATAATTAAAAGATTCAAGGAATGAGGAGGAATTTCAGTGCGTAAAGGACAAGGGCACAAGCCTAAGCTGAACAACCGTGATCTCCGATCCCTCAGGCGGCACTGCATCAAGAATCGTCATTCATCTATAAGCGATATCACCACATGGGCTCAGCACTACTTTGGCAAACCTTTGTGAAGTACCACAATACGTAGTTACATCCACAAATGCCAGTTAAAAGTGTACTGTGCCAAAAGGAAGCCCTATGTTAACAGTGTCCAGAAGCGCCGTCGACTTCTCTGGGCTCGGAGGCATCTGGGTTGAACCATCACACAGTGGAAACGCGTACTGTGGTCAGATGAATCAGTATTTCAGGTATTTTTTGGGAGAAATGGATGCCGTGTGCTCCGGACCAAAGAAGAAAAGGATCATCCAGACTGTTACCAGCAACAAGTCCAAAAGCCAGGGTCTGTCATGGTATGGGGTTGTGTCAGTGCCCTTGGCAAAGGTAACTTGCACTTCTGTGATGGCACCATTAATGCTGAAAAGTACATAAAGATGTTGGAGCACAATATGCTGTCTTCAAGAAGACATCTTTTCCAGGGACATCCATGTATATTTCAACAAGATAATTCAAAACCATATTCTGCACACATTACAAAGTCCTGACTGCGGAGGAAGAGGATACGGGTACTTGACTGGCCTGCCTGCAGTCCCGACCTGTCTCCAATAGAGAATGTGTGGCACATTTTGAAGCGCAAAATGCGACAATGAAGACCCCGTACTGTTGCCCACCTTAAGACTTCATCACTTGGTGTCTTCAGTCCCTAAACGTCTTTTAAGTGTTGTGAAAAGGAATGGCAACATTACAAAGTGGTAAATGCTTTACTGTTCCAACTTTTTTTTAAATGTGTTGCAAGAACCAAAATAGGAATTTAGTTTTTTTGAAAAATAAAAATCATGAGCAACACATTAAATTATGTGCTGTTGTATTGTCTGCAATGAAATACAAGTCAAAGTACATTTAGAAATTACTACTTTCTTTTTTTATTTGTGTTTTCCATACTGTCCCAACTTTTTCTGATTTGGGGTTGTGTGTATATATATATATATATATATATATATATATATATATATATATATATATATATATATATATATATATATATATATATGTATGTATGTATGTATGTATGTATGTATGTGTATAATAATTAGTATTAATCTAAATTAATCGCATACATCATATATATATATATATATATTTGATGTATGCAATTAATTTAGATTAATTAATCGCAGAGTCTGTAATTAATTTGATTACATTTTTTAATCGATTGACAGCCCTAATATATATATATATATATATATATATATATATATATATATATATATATAGGGCTGTCAGTTTAACCCATTTTGTGTTTTCCATACTGTCCCAACTTTTTCTGATTTGGGGTTGTGTGTATATATATATATATATATATATATATATATATATATATATATATATATATTAGGGCTGTCGAAATAACGCGTTAATTTAGATTAATTAATCTGAGAAAAATTTGTGCGTTAAAAAAATTAATTGCAATTAATCCATTCCATATTGACCTTTCACCCGGAGCCGTTCTAAACACTATACAACTGTAAAATGAAGGAGGGACAGCGTGGATGTAGCCTATTAAGAGAACAGAATGCGGAGAACATAAACATTGCTGGCTAGTTAACAGCTTAACAACTCAACAGCAGGTAATGTTAGCCTTCTGCTAGCTAGTAGCTGGATTAAACACGGTTAAAAAATGACAGCTAACGCTAAAGTTTGACTGTTTCTGCCGTTGTCGGAACACAAGCTGGTAATCTACAGCTTCGTGGTGCATTCGTAGTTGTTGTAAAATACCCTTTTGAATTTATTTCCTCAGCGTATTAGGTCATATTGTTGATTGCTTTATATATATATATATATATATATATATATATATATATATATGTATATATATATATATATATATATATATATATGTATGTATGTATGTATGTATGTATGTATGTATGTGTATAATAATTAGTATTAATCTAAATTAATCGCATACATCATATATATATATGATGTATGCGATTAATTTAGATTAATTAATCACAGAGTCTGTAATTAATTTGATTACATTTTTTAATCGATTGACAGCCCTAATATATATATATATATATAGGGCTGTCAGTTTAACGCATTATTAACGGCGATAACACAAACCCATTTTAACGGCGTCAATTTTTTTATTGCAAGATTAACATTCTTTCGGATCTAGCTAGACCGGAAACAAAACAGACACACGCCGCAGCCGCACACACGCCGCAGCCGCACACACTTGCTTGTCACGGCGATTAGCTTCGGAGCGAGTAGTGACTCTAGAGTCAGTGAGAGAAACAAAGTGTCTCCCCTGTTCTTTCTGACCACGGTGGGAAACCTGGAGCAGGAAAAGTTAACCCTCTCCTTGATTTTACGTTGTTTATGACGACAACCAGGAAATGAGTCGGGGGAGAAACCATAGTCGCTATGATGGCCAGCCACGCTCGCCTCAGGCATGAGGCAGTACTACTAGCAATGGAAAATCGAGGTAACAGTGTTACATTGTGTGACAGATTATTAGCTCCAAGTGTGAATGTTAGTGTGAAATTGAACACTACGTATATGCCAATGTTGTTTTCAATAAAATTAAATTGCACAAAGCAAGCCAATCTACTTTTCCATGTTGATAAGAGCATAAAATGAGAAAACATAATGAAAAAAGAAGTCAAGGGACATTTAGAATAGATAAAAATGTGCAATTAATTGCGATTAATCGTGATTAAATATTTCAATCGTTTGACAGCACTAATATATATATATATATATATATATATATATATATATATATATATAAATAGTATAAAAAAATAGTCGACAGATTATGAAAATAACCGTTGTTTGCAGACCTAGTTTTTTTTTTACTAGTCAGTGAGCCACATAGCTCACTGATTGTCTGCCATACATAGCAAAAGAGTCAACAGCAAGAGGCATTTCTCAATTCAACTTCAAAAAACTATAAACACATATCTCCACTTCACATGAGGTAATGAGATCCTACAATTTGCACCAGAGTACAAAATCAGCCTTGCCTCAGTTCTATAGAGAGCATATAGTCCATAGGGCAGCATTTATAGACAGAAGAATATAAAAGACATACCGGTACATTTCCTTATGGAGCACACTCACTGCTAGAAAAAAGGGGACATTTGTTCTTATTACAGGAGATTAATAATTTCCTATTTTTGTACCATTGAGGTTGTATTAACCAGCAGCCCACCACCAGTCCTCCTCCCATCCAGTCCACCATCCAGCTCACCACCAGTCCTCCTCCACATCCAGTCCACCATCCAGTTCACCACCAGTCCTCCTCCCATCCAGTCCACCACCAGTCCTCCTCCCATCCAGTCCACCATCCAGTCCACCACCAGTCCTCCTCCCATCCAGTCCACCGTCCAGCTCACCACCAGTCCTCCCATCCAGCTCACCACCAGTCCTACCATCCAGCTCACCACCAGTCCTACCATCCAGCCCACCACCAGTCCTCCCTTCCAGTCCACCACCAGTCCTCCTCCCATCCAGTCCACCATCCAGCTCACCACCAGTACTCCTCCACATCCAGTCCACCATCCAGTTCACCACCAGTCCCCCTCCCATCCAGTCCACCACCAGTCCTCCTGCCATCCAGTCCACCACCAGTCTTCCTCCCATCCAGTCCACCACCAGTCCTCCTCCCATCCAGTCCACCATCCAGCTCACCACCAGTCCTCCCATCCAGCTCACCACCAGTCCTCCCATCCAGCCCACCACCAGTCCTACGATCCAGTCCACCACCAGTCCTACCATCCAGCCCACCACCAGTCCTCCCATCCTACCCATCACAGAACCACCTCAGCAGAAATGTGGTAAGTTCTGCTGATATTTTCAAATCATGATTCAATTGCTAGTTGTGTTTATTTTTCATATGTTGTTTAATCATGGTATACATGATAACCATGTTAAACATTTAATCTGTCTCTCCTTAAACTGTAATAGTACTCTAAATGAAGAAATGTATTTAAATTTTGAAAAAAAATACAAGTGACTGATTAGTGTGAGGTGACTTCTTAGGTGTTAAACCAGTAACTACTGTAATATGTAGGTCTGAATAACTTGCCTTTTAAATATTACTAAAGGGAAATATAATGTTACAAAATTCTGACAGGATGATTGACAGATGCTGAAGCAAAAACAAGCTTTTGGCAAGTGAATTACTGAGGTGGTATGGGCCACAATGTGCCACCAGAACAGCTTCAATCTATGTAGGAACTGATGATGATGAAGAGCACTGTGGCACATCCAAAGTCTGCTGTAGGTGTTTTGTGCCTCATTTTTAGCTGTATAGAATTCATTTCAGTCTACTGTGTACATGGACAAGCTCAGTATGTGCACGCACACACACACACACATCAAAATACATGGCTGTAACAATTCACGTCCTATGCTGGTTTCTGTTAATAAATTATAATCAACTCAAAATATGGTGTAACTTAGCAAGCTTTCATATTCTGTGGGGAGCGTGGATTTCTGTCATCATAATCAGTTTCTTATTTCTCAGTTTGTTTATATGTGTTTATACATTTATAAATTAGGCCCCTGATGATAAAACAAACCCCTATTCCAGTGAACGAAGACAAGATATTTAATGTTCAAACTGAAAAGTTTTATTGTTTGTTTGCAAAGATTTACTCATTTTGAATGTCATGGGGCATGGGTATGCCATGGACACTAACACACCAAAGATGACTTGCTTGTGAATTCCCCTTTTATGCCCAATCATGACACTCACGTGTTTCCAATTAACCTGTTCACCTGTGGAATGTTCCAAACATTCCCAGTCTTGATCCTGTCCCAGGTTTTTAGGAGCATATTGCAGGCCTCAAATTCAAGTTAATATTAGCTAAAAAACAATAAAAGTTTTCAGTTTGAAGATTAAATGTCTTTGTAGAGTATTACATTTAATATAGGTTGAAAATGATTTGCAAATCATTGTATTATATTTTTATTTTCGTTTTACAGTTGACCCAGTTTCATTGGAATTAGGGTTTGTAAAACCCATTGAATCAGATTGACAGAATCTTCATATTTATTGGAATAGAGGTATTTAGACCAGTATTCATTGTAATAACAGCTCTTCACAGATACATTTCCTTAATCTCAACAGATATGTCAGCAAACAATAAAAAGAAGCAGAAGAATTCTGCAGCCTCATACATGTCTACATGGAAGAAACTGAGGGGGAAAAAATCACCCAAAGGTCATTAAGCTTTCCTAGATTTACATTTCACCATTTCAAATCAGACTTCAAATACAGTGATTTGTTTGCCTTAGCCAGATATACTTAAGTCACTAATATATCATGTGTTGTCTGTCAAAATAATTTTTTAATACATTGATGAAGATGTATGAGATCAAACTCAAGTACTTTTTTTGCTCTTTCAATGTAAGCATGGGATCCTAGAAGGGGAACCTTACTACCCAGTGAAGAGGGTGATCCACTGCAAAATGCTGAACGTTAGCTTTACAATAATTAAAAGTCTTAGATGTACTCAGTGGAATTGCAAGCACCCCAATTGGAAACCCCTTAACCCCCCCAACTTTGATGTTTTTTCAGGGGATCCAAATGAAGTTGGTGGAATAGGAGCCCTGTTCACTCTGGTATGTACACTTTATCATAGTTTTGATTGGAATAACCTAATTCTTAGTACTTCAAAACTTCAAGTAATAGCCTTGGCTTGTATTTGTGGGCAGCTGTGGCTCAGTGTGTCGAAGTGTCCTTGGGCAAGACACTGAACCCACACTTTCCCCCCAGTGTGTCATTGGGTGTGTGAATGCGTGGGAATCTCCAAAGCCTGTCTGCAAACAGTGCTGTATGAATGTGTGTGTAAAAGGGTGGTAGTGATGAACATTGTAAAAGTGCTTTGAGTGGTCCCAGAGACTATAAAAGCGCTATATAAGTCCATTTAACATCCATAATTGCTTCAGCCACTTAAGTGAACGGGTTGTATTTGGGATAGCCATCTATGGCTTGCCTTTAATTTATTTTGTGCAAAACTCTTGCTCAAATCTAAATGAATTATAATTTGGTGCATGTGGGTACCATGAGATTAACTGGATGGATTAATTGTTTAGAATCAAAACTAAATAATGATATGTTGCATGGTGCCTAAGGTTTAAACATACACGCTAAGCAGCACAAGGGAACAGAGATCTACTATGCAAAGCAACTAAGTGAGACTGAGTTTCATTTATCAAAATGTACTATCACATCGGGCCCGTAATTTTTGGCACTGAGCTTTTAGCTCAAGTTTTACAGTATTTGTGTATTTTATCAGTTATGTGGTGCTTAAAGGAATACGCCACCGTTAGATAGGTGGGCAAACGCAATTTTTGTCTCAGTGCATGCATTGTCTCAGTCCGGCAGAGACGAAGAGGTTGACTTCTCAGACAGTCAAGATCCAGAAGCATACCTCTACGAACCAGACCCACTGAGCAAGCGACGTCTGTGGACGTACAAAAGAGGTTGATATCCCGTCCGTCCGTCCAGGCCATGATCTGAACGTCCATTGACAGCCAGAATTAGTTGATTAATGACACTGAGAAAAGATGTCCAATCAGGCCACAATCTATACGTCCACTGACAGCCAGAACTAGTTGAGAACAGACGTTCATACTGGCTATAGTCTGAACGTTCGTTGACAGCCAGAAACAGTCGATAAATGACGTGAATAAAGATGTCCAATCAGGCCACAATCTATACGTCCACTGACAGCCAGAACTAGTTGAGAACAGACGTTTATACTGGCTATAGTCTGAACGTCCGTTGACAGCCAGAAACAGTCGATAAATGACGTGAATAAAGATGTCCAATCAGGCCACAATCTATACGTCCACTGACAGCCAGAACTAGTTGAGAACAGACGTTCATACTGGCTATAGTCTGAACGTCCGTTGACAGCCAGAAACAGTCGATAAATGATGTGAATAAAGATGTCCAATCAGGCCACAATCTATACGTCCACTGACAGCCAGAACTAGTTGAGAACAGACGTTATAAAATGGACCGACAGATCCCGTTGCTCTGGACGGAGACGAGTGAAGTCTATTAGAAGCACTTTTCAGTTAGGCTCGAGCGTTACTGCGCAGCCTCAAACTGAGCTTGCCGAGTCTTCTGGTAGCTGTGCCAAGATAAATCTCAATCATTCCCAATCTTGCAGAGACGGAGAGCGTAGGTATATGTAAGGAGATAACATAGGTACAGGCTAATTATTGCTAACTAAAATGCTAGATAATATTAGCAATTAAACTAAACAGCTAATGTACGTCGAAACTGACTGCGAGCTTCTCCTGTACTGTACGGTAATTCCTCTACTATGCAACAGTAAGTCACGTGGTTATGAAACAATCGTTTTACAAAAACGTCTGCTACGGAGCCATAACGTGAGGTACAAGGTAATGGAGACTTTTATACATTGTCGTGTTTCTTTAGAAATAAACAACGGACAAATAAAGTCTTTAAACGCTTCAAATGTAAAGTTATTGGCTGTCAAAGTGACGCCAAAATGAATGGCAGTCAATGGAATGCTAACAGGGGGTGAGAGTCT
Organism: Gymnocephalus cernua; assembly: GCA_023631565.1. Lineage (NCBI taxonomy): Eukaryota > Metazoa > Chordata > Actinopteri > Perciformes > Percidae > Gymnocephalus > Gymnocephalus cernua. Next base: position 35,658,870 of record CM042433.1, on the reverse strand, counting down.
GGTAGCATTAAAATGGCGCGATAGGAGGCTTCACTCTGTGGAGAGAAGCCTGCCCCCTTGGTTCATACTGGCTATAGTCTGAACGTCCATTGACAGCCAGAACTAGTTGAGAACAGACGTTCATACTGGCTATAATCTGAACGTCCGTTGACATCCAAAATTAGTCAATAAATTACGTGAGAAAATCAGGCCACAATCTATACGTCCACTGACAGCTAAAACTAGTTGACAGCCAGAATTAGTTGATTAATTGACACTGAGAAAATATGTCAAATCAGGCCACAATCTATACGTCCACTGACAGCCAGAACTAGTTGAGAACAGACGTTCATACTGGCTATAATCTAAACGTCCGTTGACAGCCAGAAACAGTCGATAAATGATGTGATGTCCAATCAGGCCACAATCTATACATCCACTGACAGCCAGAATTAGTTGAGAACAGACGTTCATACTGGCAATAATCTGTACGTCTATTGACATCCAGAATTAGTCAATAAATGACATAAGAAAATATGTTAAGGCCACAATCTAAACGTCGACTGACATCCCCCAACAAATCAAGAAAAGACCTTCATGATGGCTATACAACCAGAAATGACAGTAAAAAAAACAAAGAAAAATGGCAGTGGTTAAAGGCTGATTTATGCTTCTGCATCAAGTCGATGGGATACCCCCGCAGACCCCTCTGCGTAGCCGCGAACCCCCCTCCGAGCCCCGCCGTAGCTCGCCGTGCGCACCTCCAAAAATTTGTAATTTTGCGTTGAGGCGACACAGACCGCAAGGACTTGGTCAACTCGTCCTGTGTGTTGATAGTCAGCAAATAAACTCAGACATATTTTGGTTACAATGACGGGGTTATCCGTTTGTAGTAGCCTATGTCAGTAACATTTTGAAATTAGCACTTCGCCAGCAAGCAGTACTTTGTGGGCATGTTGTTAAAGTTTGCTTGCTTGCTAACATAACATAAACTGGCTGGCAGACACCTCGCAAATAACCTCAGACTAATCACCCCTAGCGTTATGGCGGTGAAATGCACCGCGATGCAAAGCAACCCCGACGCAGAACTCCGAAAAGGGTAACGGCGCCGTAGGAGCGACGGCGTAGCTACGTCGTGGAGTTGACGCAGAAGCATAAAACTGCTAAGTGTGTCCGTGTATGCATCTTGGCTATACGCAATGACAGTTTTTGTATCCCTCATTCCTGTCAGTATCACGAGTGTGTATTGCATTTTACCTTCTCTACATAATTTAATTATTTTGGTCACCTTGATCTTTTCCACTTTCACTTTAGGCAGTTCAGGCAGCTGGGGAAAGCAGTGGCGGGATGTCAAATCATAACATGAGTTATCTCAAGGCACTTTACAGATAGAGTAGGTCTAGACCACACTCTATAATTTACAAAAAAACCAACAAATCCCCCAAGAACAAGCATTCAGTGCAACAGTGGCGAGGAAAAACTCCCTTTTAGGAAGAAACCTCGGACAGACCAGGACAGAACAGTGGCAATAACAATCACAGTATAGATAATGAAACAGTGACTAGAAATAGTGGTTGTAGTAGCGCAGGGAGCAGCACGGCATAGGAGGGAATTTCAGCAGAACCACGGCAACAGCTGGAACCATGATTTTGGTGCCATCCTAATCCTGGGATGTCATCCTGGGTGAAAAGAAACATAAAGACTCCGGGGAGCAAGCTCCCCAGAGCTAGGTTAGTAACAAGCATTTCTGGGACAGAGAAGCAGGTGGGCCGGGCTAGGCAGATGCTGCAACTCCTCACTCCCTAACTATAAGCTTTATCAAAGAGGAGAGTCTTAAGTTTACTCTTGAATGTGGTGACAGTATCTGCCTCCCGGACCCAGACTGGGAGCTGGTTCCATAGGAGAGGAGCCTGATAGCTAAAGGTTCTGGCTCCCATTCTACTTTTAGAGACTCTAGGAACCACAAGTAACTCGGCATTCTGGGAGCGCAGTGCTCTAGTGGGACAGTAAGGTACTATGAGCTCTTCAAGATATGATGGTGCTTGACCATTTAGAGCTTTATAGGTCAGGTGGAGGATTTTAAATCCAATCCTGGATTTTACAGGGAGCCAATGCAGAGAAGCTAATACAGGAGAAATATGATCTCTTTTCTTAGTTCTTGTCAGAACACGCGCTGCAGTGTTCTGGATCAGCTGGAGAGTCTTAAGGGTTTTATTTGAGCATCTAGATAGTAAGGAATTACAATAGTCCAGCCTGGAAGTAACAAATCCATGGACAAGTTTTTCAGCATCGTTCTGAGACAGGATGTTCATAATTTTGGCAATGTTATGAAGATGAAAAAAGGCTGTTCTTGAGGTTTGTTTTAAGTGGGCGTTAAAGGATAGATCCTGATCAAAAATAACTCCTAGATTTCTGACAGTAGTGCTGGAGGTCAGGGCAATACCATCCAGAGTAACTATATCTTTGGATAATGAGGTTCAGAGGGCCCAGCACAATCACCTCAGTTTTGTCTGAGTTTAACATCAGAAAATTGTAGGTCATCCATGATTTTATATCTTTGATGCATGCTTGAAGTTTAGCTAACTGAATGATTTCATATGGTTTAATTGACAAGTATAATTGGGTGCCATCTGCATAACAGTGAAAGTTAATTAAGTGTTTCCTAATAATATTGCCTAGAGGAAGTATATATAAAGGAGAATAGAATTAGTCCAAGCACTGAGCCTTGTGGAACGCCATGGTTAACTTTAGCGTACTTGGAGGATTTGTCATTAACATTAACAAATTGAGATCGATCAGAGAAATAGGACTTAAACAGATACTGTCACCACATTCAAGAGTAAACTTAACCAACCCCAAACTTCCCTTTCCCGAGCCACATTAACCAGCTCTGACTGGGGGATCCCGAGGCGTTCCCAGGCCAGGTTGGAGATGTAATCCCTCCACCTAGTCCTGGGTCTTCCCCGAGGACCGCTTGTACATGCTCCGCAGTCCGCACCAAGGAAGGCTGTTTCGCACTTGCACTTTCCCTCCACATCAAGGACTTTGTAAGTATGTTGTAATATTGGTAATACTAGTAGTAGCTAAGTGATACCAGAAATGTTATCATAAAGTCTTTTTTGTTAGTCACAGTTGGTCCAGCTAAGTCATCATTCAAATGTTTTTTCCTCCAAATGGACGTGCTAGCTAGCAAGGTAAAATGTTAAAGTTAGCTAGTTAGATAGCTAGCTGCTTGTATAGCATCCACACTAACGTTACTTAAGGTTAGCTTAGTTGGCGCCAGTCAGCCTCAAACATGACTTTTCCGTTTTTAGACGATGTCAATTGATGTCACTGTCAATTTGTTTTCACCTAAAGTTGGCAAAGAAACAATTTCATATTTATTTTTGCTTGATAGACCGCTAATCTAAATAAACTTAAACTTAAACTAATGTTAGCAGTTTGTCGGTAGCCTAACATGACATGAAAGTGATACTGTGGCAATACAACTTAGGTTAACACCTTGTGCTACCATTCTAGGGATGTTTTTTTAATATGCGTTCGTGTTCAAAGCATGTTTTACAGTACGTCGCACAGCGTAAAAGCCGTTATATGCTTGCCGCGTTGGAGGTGGCGCGCGCCGTCGTGACGTCAAAATGACGTAATTTCCTGCCGGCGCATCCGATTTTCAGCGCGCGAGCAGAGGGCGCGCACCAGTCTATTTCTTTCAGCGGAGCGCGACAAACCGGAGGAGGAAGCATGTACGAGCTCCTGGGAAACCGGATGCCAGGACTCTCAGACTGACTGCAAGTCTCTCTTGTAAACTTACTGGGTTAAAATTAGTTTTGTGATTGAAAGGCTTGATCTGACGAAGTAGCTCATTGAATCAAATCGAAGCATTGACGGCACTGTTGCTGCCTGTTTTGCTGTTGTTTATATTTTTCTTCTTCTTCTAGTCCTTAGAAAGAAAAACATCGGTAGCCTTTGCTCCTTAGCGCCACCTCTGTTCAGGAGAAGACTGCAACTAGTGTCGCGACCACCACGGTATCTGGGTCTAAAAACAGGACGGGGCATCCCTACTGTGTGTGTGTGTGTGTGTGTGTGTGTGTGTGTGTGTGTGTGTGTGTGTGTGTGTGTGTGTGTGTGTGTGTGTGTGTGTGTGCGCACACAAAATATTTAATATTACTGGATTTTGTTTTGACACTTTCATCTTGGTTAGGATTACAGATGGCTTATTTAAGAATGTGGAGAAAGCGTAAAGCAGACATCAATGAACTTCTCCAGTCTGACGACGACAACGCAGTGACAACCAACAACGCAGTGACAACCAACAACGCAGTGACGACAAATGACAGAGAGGAAAGAACCAATGATGATGGCGGAAGCAATACTGATGACCACAGCACCAGTGTGACCACTGATGGTTCAGACTTTGACACCAACATCGGAATGTGTGACTCAGATGTGGAGATTTTGAATCCCGAACCAGAGGCCCAAGTTGGAAACCTAGGCGATGACTTGCGAGCGTGGAGTACAAGACACCAAATTACTAATAGGTCCCTAAATGAATTATTGCAGATTCTAAGGGATCATGGACATGTACTCCCCAAAGATGCACGCACATTACTAGCCACTCCTCAAGTCATTGACAGTCATTCAAAATGCAATGGACAGTATATATACTATGGCTTGGAGGGGGGCATTTCCCGTGTACTGTGTCAAAATGATGCTTTCAGATGACAGCACAGTTTGGATGTCAACATTGATGGACTACTGTGGTGGTCGTTTTTCTTGTAGCAGCAGGGTTTAGTCATATCAATGACAAAAATGAAAACGAATAGAGACTGTTTTGAGAATTAAACCAAAGTCTGGTCTTTGAGCATTTATTATATTTTGCAAAACAGAGGAACACAGTTTCAAGAGGTACACGCAGCACAACTGAAACAGTATTTCTGCCTTCTAGATAAAACATTACACATATAGGAAACGAACAGAACATCGTTAAAGGCATCCTTGGTGCTGACTTTTTTGGTCACATACCATAAACAATTAAAGTTAGTTTCCATTCCTCCTCTGCTATGTTCTAATCTTAGCCAAAACACCTCAACGTAGTTTCTCGCTGTCGTAAGCAGTCATCGGCCTTCCTCACTTGTTATCTAAGCACAGATAACAACTTGAGAAAGCTTCAGGCTAGTTAAAGCAATATCATTTCTACTAGGCTAAAGTTGAGGGCTGCTACTTTAAAAGTCCACAGAGAGAGAGAAAACAACCAGGATCTTATGGAGGTTGAAAACAATCTTTAAAGTAATGGTTAAAATAAAATTTTCCATCACACTACCAATCTTTAAAAGTAGTAAAGTCCAGTTCTGGCCAATTCTGGTGACATTTAGCAATTTCAATCCATTTATTGTGGCATTATACTCCGGGGAAAGCAAGCCTGAGCCCCTTGATGAGCATCTCCATGACTTTTTGGAGGAGTTCAAGAATCTCCAACAGAATGGCCTGGTGTTTCGTGACAAAAATATGCAGTAAATATTCATACCTTTGTTTGTGATGCACCGGGAAGAGTATATTTAAAATGCATTAAAGGTCATACTGCATATGACAGTTGTGAGAGGTGCCAAGTGAAAGGCCAGTATGTCGAAAGAAGAGTCGTCTTCAATCAGCTGACATCCACTTTGCGCACAGATGACGCATTTAGTCAGAGTATTCCTGCCATCAAACTGGGTCTAGCCCTTTAATAGCTGCTGGGATTCCCTGTGTCAGTGCCTTTGTGTTAGACTATATGCATGCGATTTGCTTGGGTGTTGTTAGGCGCATGTTGGTGTATCTGACTAGAGGCCCAAAACTGTGTAGGCTCTCTGTGAAACAGAAAATTGAAATCTCACAAAAACTGAACATGCTAAAAGACCAGATGCCCAGCGAGTTTGCGCACCAGCCCCGTGGCCTTCAGGAGTTGGACTGGTGGAAAGCCACAGAGTTCCGTCAGTTTCTTCTTTACACGACCCATAGTACTCAAAAATACTGTCTCCCCACAGCTGTATGCTCATTTTGTGACATTGACCGTGGCAGTATCCATCATGCTGGACCCAGATCATGGAACAAGAGCTGCCTATTTGGATTTTTCTACTGAACTGATGAGGCGCTTTGTGTCTAGCTGCCCTGCACTCTATGGAAAAACATTTACTGTGTACAATGTACATGCCCTATTACACATCCATGAAGATGTCTCTCGTTTCATGCTCTTTAAATGACATGTTGCTTTCCATATGAGAATTATTTGCATCAGATCAAAAGATTGGTCAGGACTGGCCAAAACCCACTGGCGCAGGTGTCCCAGGGCACCCGCGGGGTCTTAAAAGCATTGAAAAAGTCTTAAATTTGATAATCTCAAATTAAGGCCTTAAAAGCCTTGAATTTGGTATACAAAGTCTTGGATTTCGTTAGAAAGGTATTATATTTTTGTTGCCTTTCCTAGGATTAAGTTCATACCGTAACAAAATTAACTGTTACTAATGTAATTAAAAACTGACGCGCTGGACGCACCGGAGGACCGAGACACAAAGTAAACACGCCTCTCTGACCGGTACCGGGGGATAGCGGTTAGACTGAGCGGAGGATGTGCGGAATGTCTCGGTGTGTGTCGGAACCTGGCTGGCCACTTGGCGCCTTCAGACAAACCTCAAGCTAACAGGCTAACGGCTTATTAGCTAGCCAAACACAGAGCGGTAACATCTGCAAAGATTGGATCTGTGAGCGCATTAATCTGCTCGGTGTGCGTCTTATAACAAACAGAGCGAGCAGCCGCCGGACTCTAAGGACTCAAAGGCCGATTACACACTGCAAGCGTCTTGCGAGCGTGGCGTTTCTGTTGCGTCTCAGAAGCGTGGCGGCTGCGTGGATCTACACACCAGAAGCATGTCTGACGCAGCGCTGCTCCTGCTGCTTGGTATAGGAAGGGCTGATCTCGGGACATAGCGCCGACAGATTCAAACTCTGAAAAATGTGTGTTACATTGTTATTGTAGCCTATCCTACCCTTTATATATAGCCTACTGATTTGATTAAAGCCGTAAGCAGTATTGACTACAAAATATGTTACAGAATATTTTGTTCTGTATGACAGGTGCAATATTGGAAAATCTTTTCTCTGAAATTTTTATTACATTATATCTACATTGATGTCAAAACCTAGAGACTTTCAAACATCAAGATGTCATTTATTAATATGCATTCGTGTCTAAATGACATATAAACATATTCTATTTTGCCTGGAAACGCTTTCAACGCGCTCGCGTCTCGCGCGACAAATAGGCGTCGGTTCGAGCCGCGCCTGAGACGCGAGTTTCTCGCGTGCAGTGTGTAAGCTCTAACCTGATAACATGGGAGCCAAAATAAAAACGGACACGCCACGCGGCTGACACGCTCATAAGACGCTTGCAGTGTGTAATCAGCCTAACATCTGTTGATTCGTGCAAGACGTCACTGTGAGCGGACTGTTTCAATACAGAACGAAATATTTTGTAGCCTATTTTGCCGTCAGTACTGCCGACGTCTTTGCTGTTATCAAATCAGAATATATTTATGTTTAACATGAAGTATACTACTGCTTGAGTGCAGTAAATCAATGGGAAATTTACATGTGTACAGACAAGGCTAGCAGCAGCGCCGCATCAGACACGTTTCTGGTGTGTAAAGACAGAAAGATCCACGCAGCTGACAGGCAACAGAAATGCCACGCTCATGCAACGCAGCCAGTGTGTAGCCGGCCTAACGGTACTGATCCATTTGACCGACACGACTGAAGCGTGGTGTTGCAACGTCATACATCCATGATGCTCCACGCCCTTGACCGGCAGCTGATTGGACGAACGTGTGACGTGGGTCTGGCTTCTTGAGAATTTCAACAGTGTCATGGCGGCTCGTTCTCAAAACATTTTAAGTGAGACATAGGCCATGCAGTTGCTGAATCTGTCTCATTTCAGATCGACAAAGGTCAGTTTGAAAGATTTTCGTCTACTTCCATTGGGTAGTCGCGTCACGTTCAACTGATTCATTTGCATAAAGATGGGCATTGGCGAGCTTTTGGACGTGCAGCATTTTTTCAAATGCAGCGCCACCTTCCCGGAATGCTTTGCGTGCATGTTGAAGTCACTTGACGTCACCCATAGGAATAGAGTGGAGCGCGGCGCAACAGAAGCGTCGCACGGTCAAATGGATCTGTACCGTAAGGCAAAAAATCTAATAAAAAAATCAAAATCTCAATCATTTATTTTGAATTCCTGCAGTAAAAGAGACGATTCAACTTATTGGAGAAACGCAACCTGCGGTCACCATGCATGGACAAGCATGTAACCGGCAATCGTGTGTGTGTGTGTGTGTCGCAAAGAATAATTGCATATTTTTTTCTTGTCTTGGACTAGGCTCTTCACCAATCAGCTCATGGCCCTGTTCAACATGAAGGGGAAGGGCAAAAAAGACAAAATAGGATTTGAAGACAAGAAATTGTTTTCAGCTATAAAGGTAAGCTTCATATTATGGTCATTTAAAAAAAAAGAAATAAAAAAAAATATATATATCAGGCTTGATGTAATTTTACTGGATTTATGATCTTAATAACCAATTCAATTGATTTGAGTACTCGATTTTCAACTATGTATCTCTGCTGCAAGCTAAGCCACAACAGTTAGGTATTTCTTTTACATGTGGATTTTTTTTACTTTGATTGTAGCTGCTGTCATGAAATGGGACCCAGCTGTAACAGAGGCCCAAATAAAGTCAGCTGCAGCCGATCATCTGAAGCATGCCCCAGGGAGAGTCGGGGGTGGTGGCTATAAATGAATGCTGTGCAGCCACATTTTGTTAATTGTTCTGTTATACTGTTTAACAACATTTTATATATTATTTAAAGGCAAATTGTTTTAATTTATAACTTTACTGTTCTGCTTTTAAGTTTTATCGTGTTAATTCATACTTAAAGTATATATAATAGATAAATATAAATTATGTATACTGTTCTGGTTAATTAAGTATAAATATATAAAATAGTAATATAAATATATTTTGAGATTTAAATAGTTGATTTCTTGGAGTGGTCAGTGGTTTACAGGAAATGGTAAGCAGCTTATTACAATTATATTGATAAGATATAAAAATGAAGACTAGTATACAGTTATTCAATTGAATATTGAATCAATATTCTTTAAAATCTTATTTAGGTATATGGTCTGTGTATCTGCCGTTTCATGACACGACAACCATGAACAATGAGTAACTGGGTTTTTCTCAGAACTATCACTGCCACTGTTTTGAAGTTAAGATTTTTTAAAGTTGGATCCTTGCAAATATGGACAGTTGGGATTTCAATGTTAGTATGGGTCTTTCACTGTCTTCTTTGACATTTCTACTACAGAAAACGCGTCTAATACAACTTTTATTCTGGCTGCCTTTAGATGTCCAACAATTACGTCTGTAGCACATCTGTAATTGACATCTATACAATGTCCAGAAAAGACGTATAAAAAACTTTCATTCTGGCTCTTGTGAGGACGTTTTCTGGATGTCTAACAATTATGTCTTTTATACGTACTCAATATCGTTATCGCGATATCACGTTGCCCGATATTATACCGAAAGTCTTGCGATAATTATGCAATATATATATATTTTTTATATTTTGTTTCATTTGTGAAGCGTTGCATCCTGCCCAACATGCACCCAAAGAATATAGAAGTAACAAGAGGCGAAACTCAATAGAACGTTGTGTTGCACTCAATAGAATGTTCCATTGCAAGCTGCAGCACAACATTCTATTGAGGTTTGTCTCTTGTTACATCTATACTCTTTGATGCACCTCTCGAAAAATACACATCACTTGGTAGCGTGGCATTTCCCCCGACTCATTTCCTGGTTCTCCTTCTCCTTAAACATGAAATCAAGGAGAGGGTTAACATTTCCTGCTCCAGATTTCCCATGGTCAGAAAGAACAGGGGAAACGCTTTGTTTCTCTCACTATGACTCTAGAGTCACTACTCGCTCCGAAGATAATCACCGTCACTCTCTCACTTCTCCCTCGCTTGGCCATAAACTCCGGACAATCGGGAGTAAAAAGTCAGTACTTATCAATGCACTCACCTGTATATACCGGCATAAACATGTAGAAAGCGATATTTCAATCTGCTCTGTCTGCTCTGTCCACTCTCGTCCACCACGCTGTTTTACAACCCCAAATCAGAAAAAGTTGGGACAGTATGGAAAACACAAATAAAAAAAAAATAGTGATTTCTAAATGTACTTTGACTTGTATTTCATTGCAGACAATACAACAGCACATAATCTTATGTGTTCCTCGTGATTTTTATTGTTTTTATTTCAAAAAAACAAAATTCCTATTTTGGTTCTTGCAACACATTTCAAAAAAAGTTGGAACAGTAAAGCATTTACCACTTTGTAATGTTGCCATTCCTTTTCACAATACTTAAAAGACGTTTAGGGACTGAAGACGCCGAGTGATGAAGTGTTTCAGGTGTAATTTTGTCCCATTCTTGCTGCAAACAAGTCTTAAGGTGGGCAACAGTACGGGGCCTTCGTTGTCGCATTTTGCGTTTCAAAATGCGCCACACATTCTCTATTGGAGACAGGTCGGGACTGCAGGCAGGCCAGTCAAGTACCTGTATCCTCTTCCTCCGCAGCCAGGACTTTGTAATGTGTGCAGAATGTGGTTTTGCATTATCTTGTTGAAATATGCATGGACGTCCCTGGAAAAGATGTCTTCTTGAAGGCAGCATATTGTGCTCCAAAATCTCTATGTACTTTTCAGCATTAATGGTGCTATCACAGAAGTGCAAGTTACCTTTGCCAAGGGCACTGACACAACCCCATACCATGACAGACCCGGGCTTTTGGACTTGTTGCTGGTAACAGTCTGGATGATCCTTTTCGTCTTTGGTCCGGAGCACACGGCATCCATTTCTCCCAAAAAATACCTGAAATACTGATTCATCTGACCACAGTACACGTTTCCACTGTGATGGTCCATCCCAGATGCCTCCGAGCCCAGAGAAGTCGACGGCGCTTCTGGACACTGTTAACATAGGGCTTCCTTTTGGCACAGTACACTTTTAACTGGCATTTGTGGATGTAACTACGTATTGTGGTACTTGACAAAGGTTTGCCAAAGTAGTCCTGAGCCCATGTGGTGATATCACTTATAGATGAATGACGATTCTTGATGCAGTGCTGCCTGAGGGATCGGAGATCACGGTTGTTCAGCTTAGGCTTGCGCCCTTGTCCTTTACGCACTGAAATTCCTCCTCATTCCTTGAATCTTTTAATTATGTTATGCACTGTTGAAGGTGAAATAAGCAAATGTCTTCCTCTCTTTCTTTGAGGAACATCGTTTTTAAACATTTCAAAAATGTTCTCACGTATTTGTTGGCAAACTGGCGATCCTCGGCCCATCTTTGCTCCTAAAGGACTAGACCTTTCTTGGATGCTGCTTTTGTACCAAATCATAATTACAATCACCTGTTGACATCACCTGTTTCAAATCACATCATTATTTAACCAATTTACCCGATTACTAGCCCTAAATTGCTCCTGTCCCAACCTTTTTTGGAATGTGTTGCATGTCTGAATGACAGGAAAGGATGTATATTTACAAATGAAATTAAGTTGACCAGACAAAACATGAAATATTTTGTGTTCACATTGTCTGCAATGAAATACAACTCAAAGTACATTTAGAAATCACTACTTTCTTTTTTTATTTGTGTAAATTTTTATTTCATACTGTCCCAACTTTTTCTGATTTGGGTTGTAGATGGCTTAGCTGAAGAGACCTTTAACATTAATTATTGAAGGTTTATAGGGTAAAAGCAGTCTAAGTATATGTCAGGTCTTGTCGTTCCTTCTAGCAGTCCTGTGTATGAAGTTGAACTGTTAGAAGTTGAGGGCAAGAGGTGATTAATTTTATCTATAATTGTTATAATTTTATCATCAAAGAAGCTCATGAATTCGTCACTACTCAGAGCTATAGGAATAGATGGCTCAGTAGAGCTGTGACTGTCTGTCAGCCTGGCTACAGTGCTGAAAAGAAACCTTGGCTTGTTCCTATTTTCTTCTATTAGTGATGAGTAATAGTCTGATCTGGCATTTCTGAGGGCCTTCCTATAGGTTTTCAGACTGTCTTGCCAATCTAAACGAGATTCTTCCAGTTTGGTGGAACGCCATTTACTTTCAAGTTTTCGCGAGATTTGTTTTAGTTTGCGAGTTTAGGAGTTATACCAAGGTGCTAGTTTCTTTTGCTTCATCATCTTCTTTTTGAGGGGAGCAACAGAGTCTAAAGTTGTCCGTAGGCAGGCCGTAGCACTGTCTACAAAATATCAATTTGGGAGGGACTGAAGTTAACATAAAGGTCCTCTGTTATATTAAGGTACAACATTGAGTTAAATGCTGTTGGAATATCTTCCATACATTTTGCTATAGCACTGTCAGATAGGCATCTAGTGTAGAAGCTTTTATCTGATTTCATGTAGTCGGGTAGTAAGAATTCGAAAGTTATTAAAAAATGGTCTGATAATAAACGATTCTGCGGAAATACTATTAAATCTTCAATTTTGATGCCGTATGCCAGCACAAGGTCAAGGGTGTGGTTAAAACAGTGAGTGGCCTTATGCACACTCTGACTGAAACCAATTGAATCTAATAGTGAGTTGAAAGCAATACTAAGGCTGTCGTTGTCAACGTCCATGTGAATATTAAAGTCACCTACAATAAGTACTTTGTCTGATTTTAGGACTACACATGATAAAAACTCTGAGAATTCAGATAAAAATTCTGAATACGGACCTGGAGCTCGGTAAACAACAACAAATATAATTGGCTGTACAGTTTTCCATGTTGGATGTTGAAGATTAAGAACAAGGCTTTCGAACGAGTTATAATTTAGTTTAGGTTTAGGATTAATAAACAGGCTTGAATCAAATATGGCTACAACTCCCCCTCCTCGGCCTGAGCCTCTAGGTATTTGAGTATTATTATGACTTTTCAGTAAGTAGTGGTTATGCTTGAGTTTGTAATTGTCTTGATTTGTGTTGCAACACAGCTGCCTATAGGACTGTACTTTCTGTATGTATGTGAAACAGGTGTATGTATCACTTTTATTTGTTCTTACTTTACAGATCCAAAGACAGGGAAGTTCAAAGATAAGGGGTTTCACCATTCTCTCGATGTCTGGCATGGTTCCAAAAATCTTTCTAGAAGACTGACTGCAGTACTGCCACACTTTGTAGTTTCACACATGTAATAGTATTTTGGTGTCAAGCCATAAATGTTATGATTTGTGTACCCATGCACATGTTTCATTTTGTTTTACAGCTAGGCCAACAGAAGGGGTGCTCTATTCTTCTGCAATGGTGTAGATACATCTGCAACCATTTCTGGCACTGTTAAAAGACCGCAGAGAACTATGATGAATGTATTTGTGATAATTTGACATCTAGATTTTATAATACAGTCTCAGACAAGTAATCTGCATGTGGATATACATGTGTTGACTTGCACACAGGAAAACATGGAATCAAGTCAGATCTGCTTCATGGAGTTTGTATGTTCTCAACTGTTCAACAGATAACTGTGCAAAGCAGTGAAAAGTGAAGAAGTGCTGTGCAAAAGATGCAGTCAATGACTTACACAATGTTTGCACAGCACTTTTACAATGTTTCCACCTCTGTACACTCATCAGTATAACACTGGAGAACATTGACATGCTTTGAAACACATCTGTCTGACGGATGTCAAACAGACAGACGGATCTGTCTGGAGTTCTCCCAGGCTGCTGTGATTAGTTGCTGGATCTGTTTGCTTGCCAGAGAAATTTACATTTCTGCATTCATTTACATTTTAGGACATGTGGGTCGGCCTACTCCACCATGTAACCGGGGAGCACTCTTGGGCTCTGGGTAGATGCCATCACGGTCCTCTTGTGGAGCCAAGGGAAAATGACTGGATAGAGCCTAACTCGGAAGCCCATCAGAAACTCAGAGAACTGATTCTTGATGCACAATGGCTTAAGGATGTTCCTAAGTATCTGCATTTCAGATGTGTAATGCCAGCTACACACTGTCTCGTGTCAGCTGCGTGACGTGCATCCTAGAAATAGAACCAACGCCTATTTTTCACGTGACACACAAGCGTGTTGGAAGCGTTTCCAGGCAAAATAGAATAGGAAAAGATGTTTATGTCATTTTGACACAAATACATATAAATACATGACATGTTGATATCTGAAAGCCTCTAGGTTTTGACATAAATGCAGATATAAATGTAATAAAAAAATCGATTTTCAAATATTGCACCTGTCAATACATAAAGAAATATTCTGTCGCCTATTTTGGCATCAATACTTCCGACATAATCTTTGCTGTAATCAAATCAGTATATAGGCCTATTTATGTTTAACAAAGTATACTACTGCTTGAGTGCAGTAAATCAATGGGAAACATACATGTGTACAGACAAGGCTAGCAGCAGAAACGTCACGCCACGCAGCCAGTGTTTAGCCGGCCTAAGACTGTTGTTGCCAACACATTGCATGTGTGCACTGTTTGAAAATGGTTAAACTTATCCTTTTTGTTTCCCCCAGCAGACCTTGAGTCGTTCCATAATCACATCCACATGTACACCAACAAACGTTTCTGCTTCACACCTGCAGTGTACAGTTCACAAGTCTTTCTTGCAGCTCTCGACTACAATCACCACGTCAAAAGGGCACCAAGGGAAAAACAAGATGGCACTCTTCAGTAAGATGTTCCAAGCTATATTATGTATGATGTTAAGGTGGGTCACAGGCGGAAGTGTTATGGAATGTACTGACTGACAGGCAGGGGTTATTAGTTAAAGCACACATACCCTGGCTTGAAGGCACACGACTTCAACTACTTTTGGACCAATGTGTATTGCCATACACCATACTTTGCAGCCACACAAATCTGTGCTTATTGATCTCAGAAATGTGAATAAAATTGATACAGCAATATGTTGGAAACAATGAAATACTAAGATGCCCCCACCCAGACTTCTTTTTTTTTTTCTTTTTTTTTTAAATAGATATGCCAAGCTTTACAGCAAACGGTCCCAGAGATGGTGCCTGTACTCCATAAAGGACAAGAAAGACTACAGTTACATCACAGAGCTACAAGTCGCTATTGTACGGAAGAGGTTGGCATCCGCTGGGCTTCCCCCTAGGACAAGAAGAAGACCTGGGGACCCAACGGAGCTTCTAAGGACACAGCACACCAGAGGAATAGATGAGACGATGCTCTTTTGGCCAAATTTGCACTAATGTCGATGTTCATGGTTCTACCATTTTGTTGATGCAGATATTGTACAAGCCACAACACTTTCACATGGTTTGAGTTTCATAAAAATAATTGAAAACCTTTTTTTGTGTTTCTTTGTGTACAGGACACCAAGAAGTACCAGAATGAGGGCCGACTCCACATGTTGCAGTTGTGAACTAGGCATTATATACTTTTTCTTTTGTTCCCGCCACTGCTTGCAATAAACAAGATTGAGTCAATGTTTGCCACATTCTGTTACTTACTGTTACGTAAAGTGTGTATTTATGGACTGTTACTGTTACAGACACCCATACTTGCATGCCATTTAGAATGTTTTAATAAGAATTCAATTATTTAACAATAACATACAATTACTGAAATGAAAAATAAACTGTAAACAAGGGCACGTTGACATAAATAAAATTGTTGAATTGAACAGTAAAATGTAAACAGAACTGTGCCCGAAAAGCAATATCACACTGACAATTAAAAAAATATTTACCAATATTTGTAAAACTATTTAGTGCAACAGATTCTTCTAAACCCTACTAGGTACAAACCTGGTATACTGACAATGTGGATCCGGGTAGGGCTCCCTGATCTTACACACGCAGCAGCTTAGTATTACAAGCCTATGTCACGGGCCAAGGACCCCATACTGCCAAACCACATATTGCCTGTAGGCAGCATGCCGGAACTGTTTATTTCTTTCTCCTGGGTCTGGGGCATCCTGGACAGCCCGTATGTCATTCCAGAACCTCCTAGAAAATATAAGGACCCCTTCCTCTATAATATATAGGTCAAAATTGGGTAGAGTGGAAATGCAACTGTTGGGACGTTGTCCACAACACTTCCTTTCTATGTCTGTTGGCATTTCTCTGCAATGCAGACACACACACCAGGTGGGTTGACCTGAGACAGGAGTGGGGGTTGCTGCAGGGGTGTTCTGTGTGGCCATGATGTCAAATAGGACACTGGGGTCCCTGATAAGTCATCTCTGCAGGAGGTGATGGGACTCCTCAAGACTCAGGCTCTGAATCCTCTCCTGAAATGAGTAAACCTTGAATAGCTTATTCGTTTCAAGAGTCTATTCCCAGATATAACACTGCAGAAAAAACAGAGTACACGCATACTGCTTCTGAAATATTTGATTTCTGATTGTAGGAAGATCATAAGATCAGGTAGGCAACACAGACTAGCCTACTTGCTCTGCCGCGAGTCGTTCAGCCCGCAACATCTGGACTTGCTGCAGATAGATACTTTCTAACGGGATGGTAGAACCCTGACCCCGGCCTCTGCCGCGGCCTCTCCCTCTTCCCAGAGTAGCAGATCTACATCATGAATGGTCAAAAAATAAAGTTATGACACACCTAATAACGTTTTATAAGACAAAATTTGTAAAGTCTTACAGCAGGAAGGATAGTGTTACATAAATAAATGTTAAAACAGTTTCTTCGGCATTACTAAAGGATTCACATTATAGAATGCGTTACTTTCAACAGACTATTATATAATTAATTAAGACTTAAAATTAAAAGTTACATTTAATTTAAAACGTCTACAATGTACTCACCCAGAGCCTGAAGGAGTTGGTTGAGCCATCACTGCAGCAGCGTTAACACGTAGCTAGGCTAGCTACTTCCACTGAAATGCGCATTCATGACTGTTTCAGGAAGCAAGGTAGGGAGGGGGAGGGGACGGGATGAGGAGGAGGGAGGCGCGAGCTTTGTTTGACAATACTTCGAACGTCAACAACAAGTAACGTCACCCAACATTGCTTAGAGCACCTTTAACACTATATTTGTGTATATCTTGTTCCTCAGCTCTGTAAAATGCTGGAGAGAAAATAAAATAGCAAAACAACTACTTATAAGATAATTTGGTATCCATTACTTATGCTTCACCCCCCAATTGTGGAGGAGCAGGAGGAAGAGGAGCAGGTAGATGTGCAGATGGAGGCACAGGTCGGTGGAGGACTTTCAGGTCATCCTCGCCTGAGGGCATACTTTAGTCACACTCAGTGTTAATGGCCTATAATAATAATAATAATAATAATAATAATAATAATAATAATACTGAAGTGGTATTGCATTTGGATTTTATTCATTTAAAAGCACCATATTGTGTTGACATTTCAGGTAAATTTTTATGTAAAAAACTTTACTTTCTCGAAATATAATTCATTAAATGATTACTCACATTTTTACTCAATTATATACTCACACTGTGCAGCTGCTCTGTTTGTGGGGGGCAGACAGAGACAAATATGCATTCTGGGCAATGCTGCTGCCATGAATGAGATCTTTTTATTCTTTGGGCCCATTCGCTTTATGTGGCTGTAGTTTGGAATTTTGAGCAGTAGGTGGAGACATAGGCTAAGGCTTAGCAGCTGAGACACACTTACAGAGACAGCAAAGTAACCATGCAGTCCCATCTACTCATCATAGATGTTTAATGATGGAAATCAGGATCATTCATAATTGTCTGTCCATTGTATCTTGCCATACTTGTGTATTGTAAATACATCTTAACAAAACAACTTTTGTTGTTAATAAAAAATAATTACTCAGAGTTATGGCTGCTGTCAGGTCCTGCTCTATTTCGCTTTTATAGCGGGCTCTATTCAATTCAATATTTTTTTTTTTAGACCCTGTCTCTTGATGGGCAGCCATCTGCCTCGACCGTATGTTGTGGGGGAGGGGGGGGGGGGGGGGGGGGGGGGGGGGGACATAGTCGGCTTGTGGGAAGGCACCCAAAATCTTGAGGTACCCCTACCGGAGGTTCAAACAGCCATTTCAGATTGGTCTAACGAGTCCACATTTCAATTCAATTCAATTTTATTTATAGTATCAAATCATAACAGGAGTTATCCGAGACACTTTACAGATAGAGTAGGTCTAGACCACACTCTATAATTTACAAAAAACCCAACAAATCCCCCAAGAGCAAGCACTCAGTGCAACAGTGGCGAGGAAAAACTCCCTTTTAGGAAGAAACCTGGGACAGACCCAGGCTCTTGGTAGGTGGTGTCTGACGTGCCGTTGGGGTGCATCACAGTATAGATAATGAAACAGTGGCTAGAAATAGTGGTTGTAGTAGCGCAGGGAGCAGCACGGCATAGCAGGGAATTTCAGCAGAACCACGGCAACAGCTGGAACCATGATTTTGGTGCCATCCTAATCCCGGGATTTCATCCTGGGTGAAAAGAAACAGAAAGACTCCGGGGAGCAAGCTCACCAGAGCTAGGTTAGTAACAAGCATTTCTGGGACAGAGAACCAGGTGGGCCGGGCTAGGCAGATGCTGCAACTCCTCACTCCCTAACTATAAGCTTTATCAAAGAGGAGAGTCTTAAGTTTACTCTTGAATGTGGTGACAGTATCTGCCTCCCAGACCCAGACTGGGAGCTGGTTCCACAGGAGTGGAGCCTGATAGCTAAAGGTTCTGGCTCCCATTCTTCCAAAGAGGAAAAGGAACATCCAGATTGTTATCAGCACAAAGTTCAAAAGCCAGCATCTGTGATAGTATGGGGGTGTATTAGTGACCATGGCATGGGTAACTTGCACATCTGTGTAGGGACCATTAATGCAGAAAGATACACACAGGTTTTGGAGCAACATATGCTGCCATCCAAGCAACGTCTTTTTCATGGACGTCCCTGCTTATTTTAGCAAGACAATGCTAAGCCACATTCTGCACGTGTTACAACACTATGGCTTCGTAGTAAAAGAGTGCGGGTACTAGACTGAATATTTGCAAAAAACAAAGTTTATCAGTTTGAACATTAAATATCTTGTCTTTGAAGTGTATTCAATTGAATCATTGTATTCTGTTTTTATTTACGTTTTACACAATGACCCAACTTCACTGGAATTGGGGTTTGTGGAAAAAAACTGTAGAACAATGTTTTTTTTTATATATTCTCTAAGGTCCCCCACATATCAAATGGATTCTTTTATAACAATATTATACTGCAAATGTTTATTTAATTGACAGATTTTTTGGCACACCCCATGAATTAAAAAAGTGCAAAATAAAGCCAGGCCGAATGGGAGATATTACATATGATAGTTTCACATGTAGTTTCACAATGCAAGCTCTGATTCATCCCACATTTTTTTTCTACATGTCTGAAAAATCAGAATGTGAATATGTTGATGCATTGAGAAAATATAGCACTACCAACACAGAAATACACAAAGCGGAATCGAATGTCAGGGTCTATAATAAATGTATTAATTTGCTTTAAGGCAGCTTTGACTGGGCTAGTCCCAGAAACACCAACCAAGGTTTTCTGGAAAGCTATGACAGTGTTGAATCCAGCAATAAATTGTGCTTTGTTGCTGTGTCATATATGGTCAGGGCTCAGCTCTCGCTCCCATTTCCTTGCTATTGGGAGTTCTCCTATGGATACTTGCATCAGTTTAGCATAGATCTTGGACACTAATCCTCTCACAGGAAAATCAACAAACCATTTAACGACTGGGTGTGGCTCAAGTTTCCCCATGGCACTCCATAACATTTTAGGGCTGATGTTAAGCGCAGATACAAGAAGAAGGATGTCCTGGGGACATCAAAGCTAGCTCTCAGGTCTTCACAACTCAACATACCTTTCTCATTGAATAGCTGGTTTACAGTATAAATGCGTCTGTCACTCCACTGCTTACAAGCAAAGGGTTTGTTACCAGACATTATGTGTGAATTGTGCCAAATTGGGGTGTTCAAATGCTACTTATTGGTGTAACGCAGTTGCTCCTCCACCTGTTTAAAGTTGGTAAATGTGCTGGTACTAATAGGGCTATAGGCTAGCATACCCTTTTTTGACACACACCTGCAAAGGCAAGGTCTTGCAGTCTTAGACTTCCAGTGAGGTTTTGCTCTATTTCTCTCCATGGAACTATAGATGAGGGGTCCATCCACACTCTGAGGGCACTTTAAGGTTGGGGAGGGCCAAACCTCCCGTGTTTGTGGTGCGTTTCAGGGTAGAGTATTTTAGCCTAGGTTGTTTATTATTCCAAATATACTGCCGAATTAAGGTATCGAGTTTCTTCCAGAAATTTATTGGTGGGGGTAAGGGAATCATTGTACTTAAGAAATTCACACAAGGAACTATGTTCATTTTAACAACAGCAATCCTGGAGCGCAGTGATGCCAGCAGAGCGGACCAATTGGCCAGATCCCTTTGAACAATACTTAATATAGTTTCATAGTTGTCCTGGACAACTTGCTGTAGGGATTTGTGTATGGTGATGCTCAAATATGTAGTTTTGCTTTGGGTTGGTATTAGGCGTTTTCCCACTAGAGTGACTTTTGCAGTTTCTAGAACTAAAACGTTCCTAGACACTTATTTCGTCGTGTCTTTTCCCTTTTCCTAGGTTTACTTGATTGGTCGAAATTATAAGTCCGGCCACTGCCAACCTGGATTTTGCAGTGAGCCGTCTATACTTGCAGACAGAGCAACAGCGGGACGTTTTTAATAATTTTTATTATATAGGCAGTCTTCCGAAAATCGTTGCCAAATTGACAATTTGCTTCAACATTTTCGGAGTTGAGAAGCTCCATAAAGTGAGGGGACTGCGGCCAGGTTCGCTTGCTCGCCGGCCGGCCTGTCATCCTGGCATGCCCCCCTGTAAGCTGGCGGTCTCTCAGACCAGTCTCGTAAATAAGAGGCTTTTATTTCACTGTTGACAGATTGTTTGTTTAAATATCACATGTCCATCATAAGATTAACGGGAACGTGTGTTTTAAGGAGAATTCCAGTCGATTTCAACCCGTATCTCTGTTGTTTGTAAATTTGTAGTGCTGTCAGTAGCGAAAAAACGAAACCAATCGGTGCTGCCTACACCGTGTTATCCTCCTACTCGCTCTAGCACCTAACAGGCTTAAACAGGGCAAGTTTTAAACGTGTTTTTAGCCTCTAAACATGCTTGAAATGTCATTACAAGCGCTTACCCGTGTGCAGTTATTCCTTACGAGTGAACACAGTGAATTTGACTGCAGTAGATATGACAGAAAGGCATAAAAGTTGTGTTAATCCATACCTCTGGTTATTTCCTGATTTCTGGTTGAATGCCACACTAATCGATTGCCGAACTCATACAATCCAATAGTCCAAAACGTATTTTTTCAGAAAACGTCATTGGAGCCATACCCTAAACCCAACAGGAAGTCCGCCATTTTGAATTGAAAGTTCGAAATTAGTGCGATTTTGGCCATTTCCACATGTCGTACTTTAACGAACTCCTCCTAGAGATTTCATCCAATCAACTTCAAATTTCGTCTGTGCCATCATAAGACGTTAAAGATGAAAAGTTGTTAAAAGAAAAACTTTTGGTCATAGGGCATGGCCGTGGCGGGGCGGCCATTTTGTGCGTTTCGCCATCGAAACAGGAAGTGGGTGTAACTCGAGTATACATTGTCCAATTGGCTCGAAACTTTTCACGATTCATAAGAGTCCAACCCTGAGGACATAAAAGGGCCAATATTTACTCAAAGTCATTGCGCCCCCTAGTGGCAGCAGGAAGTAGGCCTAATAGTCAAGGTGCTATACTTTGACAAACTCCTCCTAGAGATTTCATCCGATGGACTTTCCGATGAAAAGTTGTTAAAAGAAAAACTTTCAATGAACTCAGCAGAGACCTCCCTTTTCATTGGTAAAGGTTTGCCACGACCCCTATGTTTTGGCCACGCCCCCTTTCACAACAAAAGAACTGTACGATGTAGAGTCTTGTGTGAGGTATCGTTGAACTCTGCAGGGAGTTCCCTTTTCATTGCTGACGATTTGCGGTGTCTGAGTGCCGCGGAAATGTACGGTCGCAAGGAGCGGCGTCCGCCGGTAACCCCGACGCGCGCAGAGGCGCGAGGACCCGTCCATCGCTGCTTGCAGCTTTAATTAGGGCCCGAGCCGACGGCGAAGGCCCTATTGGAACTGAAGGAATTATTATTATTATTATTCTTTCTTTCTTTCTTTCTTTCTTTCTTTCTTTCTTTCTTTCTTTCTTTCTTTCTTTCTTCCGCGCAATGAATTGCTTTTTTGAAGGGCTTATCATATTCAAAAACTGCCTTATATGACAAACATCATCCGATTTTCATGAAACTTAGAATGTGTGGTCTACATGTGATACTGAGCCGCCCCATATACTTTAACCACGCCCACTTACTCAGGCCACGGCCCCTTTCATAACATTTGAACTGTTTAAGGTAGACCATTGTGTGAGGTATCATTGAACTCAGCAGAGACTTCCTTCTTCATTGGTGATGGTTTGGCCCGCCCCCTATGCTTAAGCCACGCCCCCTTTCATAACTGGTGACCCGTTTAAGGTAGAGTCTTATGTGAGGTATCAATGAACTCAGCAGAGACCTCTTTTTTCATTGGCCGAACCCCCTTTCACAACTAATGAACTGTATGACGTAGAGTCTTGTGTGAGGTATCGTTGAACTCAGCAGAGACTTCCTTCTTCATTGGTGATGGTTTGGCCCGCCCCCTATGCTTAAGCCACGCCCCCTTTCATAACTGGTGACCCGTTTAAGGTAGAGTCTTATGTGAGGTATCAATGAACTCAGCAGAGACCTCTTTTTTCATTGGCCGAACCCCCTTTCACAACTAATGAACTGTATGACGTAGAGTCTTGTGTGAGGTATCGTTGAACTCAGCAGAGACTTCCTTCTTCATTGGTGATGGTTTGGCCCGCCCCCTATGCTTAAGCCACGCCCCCTTTCATAACTGGTGACCCGTTTAAGGTAGAGTCTTATGTGAGGTATCAATGAACTCAGCAGAGACCTCTTTTTTCATTGGCCGAACCCCCTTTCACAACTAATGAACTGTATGACGTAGACCATTGTGTGAGGTATCATTGAACTCAGCAGAGACTTCCTTCTTCATTGGTGATGGTTTGGCCCGCCCCCTATGCTTAAGCCACGCCCCCTTTCATAACTGGTGACCCGTTTAAGGTAGAGTCTTATGTGAGGTATCAATGAACTCAGCAGAGACCTCTTTTTTCATTGGCCGAACCCCCTTTCACAACTAATGAACTGTATGACGTAGAGTCTTGTGTGAGGTATCGTTGAACTCAGCAGAGACTTCCTTCTTCATTGGTGATGGTTTGGCCCGCCCCCTATGCTTAAGCCACGCCCCCTTTCATAACTGGTGACCCGTTTAAGGTAGAGTCTTATGTGAGGTATCAATGAACTCAGCAGAGACCTCTTTTTTCATTGGCCAAACCCCCTTTCACAACTAATGAACTGTATGACGTAGAGTCTTGTGTGAGGTATCGTTGAACTTGGCAGGGAGTTCCCTTTTCATTGCTGACGATTTGCGGTGTCTGAGTGCCGCATAAATTTACGGTCGCAAGGAGGGGCGTCCGCCCCTAACCCCGACACGCACAGAGGCGCGAGGGCCTGTCCATCGCTGCTTGCAGCTTTAATTTAGAGATTGTTTTTAAATACTGTGATGTAATGCAGAGTATTATTCAAATGCCTTTTTAATGATTTTAATGTTTAACTTTGACACAGTTAGATAAGCTGTGTCACAATCAGGATGCTTCACCAACTTGTAGAAATAACAATATAATAACAAAATAATTTTAAAATGTTTTTGTTTTCTGGATAGGTATTAGGTGTTCCAGTTAAGATTTCTGCTTTGCTTTGAGCACAGTACCAAAGGCTCTGTAGTAAATGGTAAGTAATATACAAATTATTTTATTTTATTTGACATGTTTAAACTAAATTGTCAAGACTTTCAAAAACGTATGGGTATTCTGTTGCTACAATTTTAGGTTGAAACTAATAGTAAAAAAAAAGTAATAAATCCTACCTTCATAAAGGTTACTAAGTGCAGTATTTGTTATAACTGTTTAAAAATTGTGTTTATAATATTGAATCTAACCTGGCTGTTCTTAATACCTAACATTAGTCTCTCTCTCTCTCTCGCTCCCCCCCCCAGTGAATGTGGCAGTGCA
Source organism: Gymnocephalus cernua (assembly GCA_023631565.1). NCBI lineage: Eukaryota > Metazoa > Chordata > Actinopteri > Perciformes > Percidae > Gymnocephalus > Gymnocephalus cernua. Next base: position 35,634,617 of record CM042433.1, on the reverse strand, counting down.
AGGGGTGTTCAGTAGCCGTTGCAAGTAGGTCAGAGCTACCTAACCATTATAAACTCAAACATCCACATTTTGGATGTACTATCCGCTATCCATGTACATATTTGAAATGCCCATGCTCATTCAAGACATGGAATGCTTTAATCGTTCATCAAAGTAGAGTGCATTCCACACACGTTAGTCAGACTCAAAAAGAGCTGTATACTTTCAGCTGTCACTTATGTACGTGTAAACATTTAGCAAATGAAAGGGAGTTCTTTGTTCATATTAACACACATCTGAGGAGAAATGAAAATGTTTGTTGCATGTTTGGTGTCTGTAGTTTTCAAACTAGCATTTATGGAACCTTTAAGTCTCATAAGAGTCGCCAACACACACCTCACACCCTAATTGATTGCCAGGATGATGAGTGTGTAGATCAGGAAGTTTCTGGTACATCCCTAGATCCAGGTCAACAGGAGTTCCCAGGTGTAATTGAGCAGCAGCTTGCAGCAGCCTTGTTGAAGTTGGAATATTTGGTGCACGTGCCAGGTACAGCTATTGATGAATTTTTACAAGAACTTAACTACCTAAGTTCTGCATCAGACCCACTATCTAGAGGTTTTGTGAGTGATATTTTTGAGCGTCACAATCTCCAAGTTGATCATTCTGTGGTTACCGAAATTACGACAGCAGTTTGCTCATCTAACCCAGTTCATAGAGCTATTGAAAAAGGTGGGTCTCTTAGCACTTCATATCAACGCAAACAGTATTACAACAACACATTTTCTGTTGTTGAACCAGTTACTTACATTCTTGATCATAAAAAGAAACACACCTTTCAGTATGTCCCATTGTTAAAATCCTTGCTGCGAATATTAAATTGCAAAGTCATTCTTGATAAGATCATTAAAAATCAGAGGACATCGTGACATTGAACTTGACCCCTCTTACGAATTCAAGTCTCCCGAAGATGGTTGGCATTTTAAGGAAAACAGCTTTTTGAATGCTGAGGAATTGCGAATATCACTGCGTCTGTATGTGGACGATTTTGAGACCTGCAGTCCCTTAGGTAACTCTCGGAAAAAACACAAGCTTTGTGGTGTTTATTGGACACTAGGTAACTTGCCACCTGGCTCTCACTCATCTTTATCATCTATTTATCTTGCAATACTTTGCAAAAGTGTTGATGTAAAAATATATGGTTATGACAAAGTGTTGGAGCCTCTATTGCAGGATCTTAAAACTCTAGAAGACCATGGACTGTATGTCCCTTTATTAGGTACTTCTCTTAAAGGTACAGTTCAGAGTGTTGTTGCTGCACTCTTAGATGTCGCTGTAGATTTAGCTGTACAGTACTGTAAAAACCTACAGTACAATACCACATTTGTTCAGTACAGTAATATACCCCAGTTTGTATTGCATTATGGGTAATTTTGATCAAGCGGGAATATTTTACAGTAATTTTATGCTTGCTGTAACTTTGCTGTAACCTTGCTGTATATGCCATGGTAATAATACAGGATTACTGTAATGAGAGTGGCACATCACAGAACACCAGCTCATGGTCAGCAGCAGACGGAGGAAGAAGATTACTGAAAGTTCTGTAAGTTGTGTTTATTTATTTGAGTTTTTCCCATACGAACTTTATTATAATGTTAGCTATATGATGATGTTATGCTCTAGTTTAACTAGCTAGCTACATTTTGTGCAAGACAACTAGATAGCTAGGCAGCTAACTTACGTTAGCTAGCTATAGGTTAACATAACCCAGTGAGCACTAACCTGCACTTTAATGTGACTTTCTAGTTAAAAACTGGATGATGTGCCCTCTTTTCAACTGGCTAAAATTATGTTACATCAGCGCTTAATCCATTTTAATAATTTCTCATTGGTAGGTTATTCTGAAGATAACGGTATAAACCATGTAAGGTTAACTGTTAACTTTAACGTTACCGTTAAGGCGAACAAGACGTAACATTAACGTTAATTCCAATGTATTTAACGTTAATGTTTTGTCAAGAATTTGGAACTAGCTAGCTACAGCTAGCTAACGTTACAGGCGATCTTTCACATCACAGTAAACCGTGAAATCATCGTCTTTGTAGCGGCCGTTGCAGTTATGTCGGTGTCAGTTTAAGACGCTGATGAAGCGAGAGAGAAAGGAGGTGGTGTGTGAGCGATCAAAGCAGATAGCTAGCTAACGCTTAGGGGTGACGATAGGTGATAGTGAATGTAGCTACAGCAGCTAGCTAGCTAGAGTTTGTAGTTTGGGCTCCTCCGGTCTTTTTTCGCGGCTGCTGAGTGGAGTGACGGACCGTTGCTAAGCAGTGTAGCATTATGCTCTTTATTCTGAAAGGTAAGAACGGAAAGAGTGTCTCTATAACCGCTGTAATTGTCAGTTTTTTATTCTGTATTTAAGTTATACAGCCTCCTGTATTAAAAAATCATAAGAAAACAACGTGATCGGTTGATCTGCGGTGCGAAAGCTGAGATCTACCTTGTTCCGGAAAAAAAATACATCGGCAAACTTTACCAACGTTACTCCTTTCAAACTTGACAAAGCAGAGTTTTCTCTTTCCGTTCTTACCTTCCTCAATAAAACCCCTAGACCTACAACCTACAGTGTTTACCAGAAGAGATTACATTATCTAAAATTAAACTCAATAAAACAGTTTAGGCCGGTTACACACTCCCTGCATGGCGTGAGCGTGGCGTTTCTGTTGCGTGTCAGCTGCGTGTATTTTTCTCTGCTTTACAGTATGTAGTGTTGTTGTAAATGTTAGCTTTTCATGCTTCAGCTTTCCGTCTGGAGGAGCCATCACTTTCTCTCTCTCTTCAGCACCAAAATGACTAATGTAAATTATGATTAGAAAAAAAGAGAAGTGCAACACCTGTTACCATATTCGTTTTTAAACGTTCAATGGAAAATTCTTACTGGATATGTTGCAATACCCTCCCACAGGAATTTTTACCTAACCTTGTGACTTTATGTGGAAAACCTCTCAAACAATTGTACCTCTAAAAATAATATCAATACATGTATGGGTAATGCAATAATAATAAAATAGTAATGTATGATAAGCATTCACAAATAAATAAATAAATAGCTAATGTGTTTTTGGTTAGATTAAAAACTTTTGACTTCAACTTTTATTTGTAGGTTATTGATCTTATTGTCAACAAAGACATGTAAAATGCATGCCCTGGCAAAAGGAAGTTATATATTCAGCAAGGTCAAGCATGAGCTATTGTTTTACTAACCTAGTGTGTGGAATACATATAGTGATATAACAGTATTACATCCCCAAAACTAACACAAAACATCATTGAATCAGATTTAATTGGGTTTCTCATAGTTCTACATGTGTGGTCCATTGTTTGCAACCATGAGGAGGGCATCTCTGCTGAAATGTGTTGGTCTGAGTTTTCTGTAAGTATTAACTATAATAATAAATGTATTTAAACTTGTTTTTAACTTTTTTGTATTTTGTTTTGCTGCAGCTATATCTTTCACCATTTCTCTCTGACCATCTCTCTCGGTGCTGTGGCTAACAGGTTTTGTCTTTGTGTGTTTTCTTTGTTGCAGTGTATGAGCTGAGTTTCCCCAGTTTTGATCATCAGTGAGGGGAAAATCTGCTTCCTAGGCAGCCATCCAGTCCACTTATCCACTAAAGTGATCTCTGCCAAGGTTTTAGTATGTCCAGCTACAACTGCAAGTCATGCAGTTTCTCAACCTCGCTCTTAAATGCTTTCACCACGCATGTAAAAGTGCATAGGAATGTGGCTAATTGCTGCTTTGCATGTGGTGTACCTGAGTGCCCTTGCACTTTTAAGAAATTTCAATCACTTAAGTCTCATATGTATCGGCACCATGGAAAGGCAAAAATAACCCCAACTGAAGATAGAGCTCAACCCCAGAATGTTATATTGTCATGCCAGATTGAGGGTTGCAAATTTCAGAGCACTGGTTTTTCAAGCCTGTGTGCACATTTGAAATGGCATATTAGGGATGGTAAAAAGGTGACCTGTCCTTTTACGGGTTGCACCAAATATTTCCGGGTTAGGTCAACCTTTTCCTCTCACTTGAGTAGAACCCATACATATTCACAATGTGAAACTAGAAGCAATACTCCACCTGACAGCCAGCAAAATGACCAGTGCTCATTGACAAATGATGAAATGTTGCCTGAAAGTGTGTTTGATGTGCAAGATGCAGAGCAGAATGTTGTGCCTGACCAAAGTCAGTTTTTGAATAACTTAGCTCTTTTCTATCTTAAACTGCAAGCCAAAATGCTTATTCCAGCTAGCACTATTCAAACCATTATAGAGGAATTTCAAGAGGTGCACAACTCTGGCATGGAATATGCACTTTCAAAGGTTCGTGAGAAGTTAACTATGTTGAACCTGCAGGACAATGAAATTAGTCAGATAATAGGTGATGTGTCTAAGGAAGATATTTTTAAAGAGTGCCATGAAGGGCCCATGAGATCTGACCAAACGAGGAAGTCATTTTTTAAAAAGTCTTTCAGCTATGTTGAGCCCACTCAGATCTATCTAGGTGCAGATGCAGCTGGCAGGGAACGTTTCTTTCAGTATGTACCTGTGAAGGAGACACTGAAGTCTCTCCTCAGTCAGTCAGTAGTGAAAGACCAATACAGAGAGACAAAGATGAAGCAGATGTCAAACTCTGAGACAGATGTGTTGACAGATGTGATGGATGGAAAAGCCATCAAAGACAATGCTTTGTTAAAAGAATCACCCTCCTCTTTGTCAATAGTTCTGTATCAGGACTCATTTGAGGTAGTCAATCCTCTCGGATCTGGCAAAAAGAAGCATAAAATACTGGCTGTGTACTTGACTCTTGGTGAAATATTACCCCACAATCGCTCATGTGTTGATCCAATGCAGTTAGTACTGCTTTGTAGGGAGGAAGACTTTCGTTTCTTTGGGCAAGAGGCAATTTTCTCCCCTCTTTTAGCTGATTTGAAGGATATAGAAGAGGCAGGCTTTGAAACCGATGATGGTAGCAGTCTGAAAGGTGCATTGATAGCCATATCAGGGGACAATCTTGGATCACATTGTGTCGGTGGATTCACAGAGAATTTTAGCAGAAGCAAGAACTTCTGCCGTTACTGCTTGATAGACAGGGACACATTTCAGAAACAACCTGAAAAAGTAGGCCTCAAGAGGACAATAGAAAACTACAGAGAGAGCGTTGATCAACTCGATGGTGACCAAGCTATGGTCAACGGAATTAAATTTGATTCTGTTTTCAATAACCTGAAACACTTTCATGTGTGTAATCCAGGTCTCCCTCCTTGTTTGGGCCATGACCTGTTTGAGGGGGTTGTTTCATATGACTTGGCAATGTACATTAGCCATCTTGTAAATGTTCAGAAAAACTTTACATATGTCCAGTTGAACAGGTGCATCTCACAGTTCACACATTCAGGGAGTGATTTGAACAACAAGGCATGTGAAGTTAAGGAAAAGGGGGAGAAACTTGGGGGTCATGCAGCACAGAACTGGTGCTTTTTACGATTGCTTCCTCTTTACATTGGGGATCGTATTAAGAATCCAGTTGACAATGAAGTTTGGCAACTGTGCCTAAAACTGAGGGAAATAGTTGAGCTGATCTGTGCACCAAAAATCAGCCATGGCCAGATTGCATACCTAAAAATTCTCATTGAAGAATATGTACACCTCAGAAGTACCATGTTCCCTGACTCCTCGCTAAAAGCCAAACATCACTATTTAGTGCACTATCCGGACCTCATTCTACATTTTGGCCCTCTAATTCGACTGTGGACCCTACGGTTTGAAAGCAAGCATTGCTATTTCAAACAATGTGCAAGGAGACTGCGCAACTTCAAAAATGTGTGCAGCTCACTTGCAGAAAGGCACCAATTATTGCAGGCTTACTTAAGCACAGGGCAACTGTTTTTTCCAAACATTCAAGTGGTAGGACTAGCAAGCAACTTTGAAGACAAGCTCTACAGTCACGGGATTCAGCAGGCACTCAGCCAGCCATTGGCCAACAGGAAAAACACTACAGAGTTGTCTGTTGTAGTGTACAAGAATACTAAATATTCTAAGGGGCTTGTTGTGGCGGTGGCAGTTGGTGACAGTGGAATTGTGTTTGGGAAAATTGTATTGATTTTATTAGATCAAAGCAGAGTGCACCTGATTGTGGAGAAGCACCAGTCTGTGTTACTGGTTGATGTTGGTGTTTGCTGCCTGACTCCAGAGGGGGACTACATGTGTCTGGACATAGACAGTCTAGTTGACTACTACCCACTACCTCATTATGTCTTATGTAGTGTTTCAGTGGTTGCACTTCATCACTCAATTTGTGTCTGATTTTTTCAGGTTTTACAATGCCTGAAACAGTGATGGATGCCATCACAGCAGTGCTCCCAAGGCTCGATGAGGATCGTCTGATGGCATTGGTTGAGCGACTGCTTTTGGTTGTTGGAATTGAAGAAGTGGAAGATCTTTGTTATGTGAAGGAGGCAGACATTCAGGACATCCTGACACCCCTACATTGCCGCAAACTTATTGATGCCTTTCAAAGGAAAGGTTTGTCCAATTTTGTAAAAAATAACAATCCTAATTAGAGCCCGACCGATATGGATTTTTGAGGGCCGATGCCGATATTAACTTGAAAAGAGCCGATTTATAAGCCGATATTTTGATTTTGAAAATAAACTGGATATTAGACCCATTTCCTATAAACTGCACTTACACAACATTCAATAGCAAAATATCTGCCTGTTCTAGGTATGTGGGCTGTATAAACCATTTTCCAGAAGGGGTGTTAAAAAAAAAGCCTTAGATTCCAGTCTCAATGACTAAACAATTGCACATCTAAAGTATATATATTTTTCAATGATCACAAAACAGTCTGGTTTTAAACATTTAACACTTTTATTTACTTCCAGTTGAAGCTGGTTTTAACAGTGTGTACTGTAAATAAATTATAAGTTAAAGTTAAAGTAAAAGAGCTATACCAAACAAATTAAATATTCCACAAAACCATAATAAAATTAAAATAAGTTAAATGTATAGCTACATATACAATAAATAAATATAAAATATAAAATAAATAAATATTATTTATTTATTGCTGCTACATTGTCCTCTTTTTTCAGCCATCTGTAGGGCAGAAAGAGAGACAGAGAAAGAATAAGCATGTGTATTAATAATATCACCATGTATCATTACTTATGTCATCATTACAATTATAATAATAATAAACAGGGATATCCTACATGGGCAAAAATGAGAAATATAGAGAAATATTTTTTTGTTTTTATTTGTCAAGCAATAGGTATTACCTATTACCTATTTATATTTAACAATATTATTACAACATTTTCCTGTTATGTCTGTGAAGCTGCTTTCCCCTAACGTTGTAACCTTTAGATAACGTTACTCTAACGTTCCCCTAACGTTGTAACCTTTAGATAACGTTACCCTAACGTTCCCCTAACGTTGTAACCTTACACAACTGTCTGTGCATGAGCAGGAATTGATTATTATATATTGGCAGGAATGAATGAACAGGCAAACTTTGACTTGATTAGCGTTAGAATAACGTAACCATAGGCGTCGTTTTAGGGGGGGACGGTGGGGACGTGTCCCCACCAGATTTTGTCATGAGTCATTTTGTACCCACCACTTTTTTTTAAACCTCAAGCTCAATTTAGTTAAAAAATAAAGTTCATAACACATAAGATCACTTACTGTACATGAGGAGCAATATGAGAGAGAAATGTGATCATTGATCTCTGTTTAGGAACATTAAACCACGTTAAGCTTTTTCACGTTATATTAAGCCCATGAGAACCGTGGGGAGTCAACCCACAGCCGCTGCTGCTGAAGATGTGAAGCAGAAACAACGCTTATAATGTCAGATAACGTCCATAATAATTGGACTTTTGGTTCGATTTTTTCAGAGTTTTCGGTGGTTATAAGGAGCAATATGAGAGAAAAATGATTATTGTTTAGGTACATTAAACCACGTCATGTCATATTGTCAACATGGTACGAAGCAGAACATATGTCGTGTCTAATGCTTTTTGAAAACTTAAGGCTGTCTTCTTCATAAAACGAGTCGGACATCATCACATTTTTGAATACATTTTTATTTACTTACATTAGTAAGCTACAGGGGCCTGTACTGAACCCAGGGTTTTATGTACCACGACGGTGGATTAGTTGTTACCGGGTTCAATCGCAGTGGTAACTTATGCTGAACACCTAACCTGGTCGGAGCAGGTTATGTTGGAGATTAGAGATCAACTGGTGTAAAAGCACCGCCTACTAACCAATCAATAGGCCTACTCCATTGATAATGGCATCACCATTCTTAGAAGATCCATTGACTGAATGGGTGGAGTTCAGTGAGAAAAAAAGAAGAAAAAGCTCGAGAGAGAGAGAGAGAGAGACAGAGACAGAGACAGAGACAGAGACAGAGACAGAGAGAGAGAGAGAGAGAAAGAGAGAGAGAGAGAGAGAGAGAGAGAGAGAGAGATGCGCTCTTAAAAGTCAAAACATTTAGAGACCGACAACCCCGTTAACATTCCCTGATGGGTATTTATGAAAGGTAGGGCCTGTAGATTTTCAGTGGAGGGAATAACGTAGGCCTATCTTTGTAAACTTCTTGAGCCGTGTGTTGCCAATGCGCACATCGGTTTGAATTATGTTTTTACATTTTTTATTTGCTCCCACGATCGCTTCCCACTGCCAGGGTTGCAACTGAATAGACTAACGACAGTTTATGGAAAGAACAAGTGTAATTATGGTCACATCTTGTGCCTGACTGATTGATAAGCCAGTCCCTCCAGAAAAACGTGATTATGCGATTGCAGAATTCAATGCATAATCAGCCAAAGTCCGCTCATATTTATGTGGGTGCCGCATTTTTTCAAATAGGCTACGCCGCACTTTAGCCGCATAAATTGCCGATTTCCGTACAAAATATGCGGGGCTTGCATGATTTCATAATCCCCTCATTTTCGTTGCAAAAAAGTCACATATATCTCAGCAGAAAGTTGAAAAATGTTGCGTTTACTTCACACAAGAGCAGCCATTTTCCCATGTTGCCATGGGAACGTTATGTAGTGACGTAATTTCGCCTACTGACAACATGGGAATCTCTTTTTCATCAAACCGCAGTTTTTGCAAGTTCCTGCAATTTCATCGCATAAAATTGCACAAATATCCCACATATTCCATCGCATTTTATAAGAAAACGTGCCGCATAATCAAGGATTTCTGCCCGCAACAATCACAAAACTCTGAATTTGTCTGGAGGGACTGATAAGCGTTGTGACTTAGCCTACACATTTACAGCGTCAGCTTTTTTGCCAGCTTTTCTTCCTGTTCTAGGAAGCGACTGGATTGCCTTTTGCTTGTAAACCGTGTCTGTGTTCTTCATATTTATGTAGAATTGCTCTTATGTAAAATATGTGGCTCTGGTAGATTGATTGCAAACACCGCCTCTTTTATGTGAACGTGCGCGTCTCTAGATTGGTAAACCCTGGGTTGATTCAACTAGTTGATAAACGTTGTGACAGTTTAACCGTGGTTGTTAGGGTTAGTGCAGCCGGGGAACTGAAAGGAATCCAGGGCATGTTAAACTTGATTTGTAGTAGCCTACAGGCCCCTGGACAACATCTTTCAAAACATGACCTGCGCGAAAGAGAAAAAAATATGAATGCGTCATTGTCCCCACCACTTCTGGAAATACACTTCCGAATGCGTGTCTGTCCCCACCACATTTCAAACCAAACTGACGCCCATGAACGTAACAGTTGTTTTTTCGAGGCACGCTGTACATAACTTCTAGTCATTTACTACACGCGCCCCCTGCCACAGTTACGCGGTCATTATGTGGGAAACACTGCAGATATATTTAGAATAAGTTAAACGCTAACGTTATAGTTTGACCTCTTATTAACGTTCGCGTTCTTCCACTGATAAACATGGTATTAGTTAGCTTTGTGGCTAATCTAATATAGCAATGCATTAGCGGCTGTAAGTGATGTTACAGAATATTTAGAAGTGATATTGATAGGACCGTTAGCTAGAACTACCACACCGTTTTTATATACAGAGTATGAACTAAATCTACAATCATTTCACATGACGAACGACAGACTCACCGTCAAAACAGTACATCTCCATGCCGGCTGTAATGCTGCCACTGGCTTGGCTGAGACTTTTCTTCTGTAGTGGATTTCTGGCACTCTTGTCAACTGGGGAGTTGCAGACCGCCCTCTGGTGGGCAAACTATGCAACACTCATAACATGAGTGAAGCATGAGACTCAGTTTCTCATGTTTCATCGGCCGTTATAAACGCCGATGCCGATTTAAATGCCATTAGCTCATATCGGCCGATAATATCGGCCGGCCGATATATCGGTCGGGCTCTAATCCTAATCAGCTGCGTATTTCTATGCATGTTGTAATAGTGATGACATCAGCATAACATATTTTAAAGGCACAGTTTTAAGCATGTAATGTGGAAGTACTCTAAAGTAGCTACTACTTACTATTTAGGGCAAGTAAAAAATAAAAAACTATTTTAAAAAGTAATTCTCCAACTGATTATAAATGCTTAAATTTACAATCATTATGTCATAGTTTCAGAACCATAGGGGAAATAAGTAAAACTTAGACACTTCTAATATATTATGTTTTGACTTTATTTTGTCTTCTTTCAAGTTGCTGCTGTGGAGCCACAGCCAAGCGCAACTCCACCCTCACCTCCATCTCCTGTGCCACACCTTCCCCAGTGTCCACCTAACTGGATCACCAATTTTATTGTGCCTTGGGAGAAAATGACTCCCACTCTCATACTGGCCATTTCTAAGGAGCAAAGGGCAGCCCACTCGGACAGGTTACAAATGATCAGGATTATTGTGGACACAATACGTATGCACTGCCCAAACCCCACCAGAGCCCAGTGTGCTCAAATTGCGAAGAATGTGGTCTCTCAATATCCAAAAACATTTGCGGATGTCACAGAGGAGGGTGACTTCTTGGGTTCTGGGTACACTTCCCTACTAAATCAGATCAAAACAAGAGTGGAACATGTAAACAGGAACAACACTCTCATTAGAATTCGAAGGCCAAAGACAACAATCAAAAATAATGCCTCCCAGTCCCAGACTAAAAATACCTTCGCTCAGGTAGACCGTTATGGTTGCATTAACTGGCAGCCTCATGACCTGCCTGAAGGAGAGACATTAGATTCTCTGGAGGTCAAGAGGCAGATGTTGGTTGCAGTGTACAAAAAGGAAGGACCCAGAGGGGCAGAAAGAGGAATGGTTGATGACCTAATGCAAATAACATACCTAAAGCAGCGGCAACTCATCAACTGCAGTCCTCCTTTCAGAGTCACTGATGTCATGCAAGAGTGGCCATTTCTTTCCCAAAAAAGATGGCTCTGTTCTCACTTCATGAAGCTGGTTGGGATTGACATAGTCTCGAGACTGACCGAGGCTCTGCAAAATAAAGGCAGGCGTGTCATCAACTTCTTCCAGCATCAGAAGTTGAAGTGGAGAGGGGAGATTCAGTGTCTGCTGACTGAGATGGAGAATGACTCAAGGACACTACAAGATCAAGATTTTCTGGCAACTTCAGTTGTTCTGCTCTTGATGGCCTACTTCAGGGAGGCGACGGACTCCTTGTTAATGCTGGCAGATGTATGTATATTTCTACCATAAACATCCTTTGTAAGTTTTGCTTAAATAATATACTATAATATATAAATTATATAGGTTTCTGCATAACAGGAAGTTTTTCCTCACCACTGTTGCACATTAATGTTGTATTTGCTTTATGTTTTATTATTATGATATAGGTCACTGCAACCCAGGCAGACATCGAGGCACACCAACTCCCAGACACACCCAGACTCATTATGCTCGGTAAGTACTTCTTACTTGCGCGCGCGCGCGCACACACACACACACACACACACACACACACACACACACACACACACACACACACACACACACACACACACACACACACACACACACACACACACACACACACACTCTCCTAATTTCCACTGGTTGCAGACGGCTTCGTGCTCTGCCATCGGTTAATACCCACCAGGTCCGGATTGTTGCGGAACTGACTGACAGCTGAAGTCACGAGGACCCTGCCATGTACAAAACTACTACTACTACTTCTACTTTTTTTTTTACTTTACTGTTGTAATATCGAATACGTAATTAAGAATGCAGTGAAGTTCATTTTGCTGGCTTTGGTGACACAACAAGGTTGCTTTTAAAATAGCATTGTAGATAACTGAGTAAGGGCTGCTGTGGCTCAGCGGTAGAGCAGTTGCCTGTCAATCGGAAGGTTGGTAGTTTGATCCCCAGCCCTGCAGTCCCACGTCGAAGTGTCCTTGGGCAAGACACTGAACTCCGAGTTGCCCCCGATGCTGCTCCATCAGAGTGTAAATGTGTGTGAATGTTTATCTGATGAGCAGGTGGCACCTTGTACGGCAGCCTCGGCCTCAGTGTATGAATGTGTGTGAATGGTGGATGGTTCCTGTACCTGTTAAAGCGCTTTGAGTAGTCGTTAAGACTAGAAAAGCGCTTTATAAATACAGTCCATTTACAATTTGTCGTTTCATTTTCAGGAACTTCACCTCTGCCAGACAGGGAGTGAGCAAAAAGACTGGGAGGGTGGTGCAAAAGAAGGTGATGAGCTTCAACCCGCATGTGAACAGTTTCATCCGGTCCCTAATGGAGTTTGAATGGCGGACTTCAAACTGAGGGCCAGTGGAAAGCTGCCAGTGGTCTGCTGGACACCACCCACATGCCATTCAACTGAGGTCCAGTAGGTAACCTTGAGATGGATAATTATATTCCTCTGCCTTCCTAATGGCGATTGCAAGTTTACAACGTGCCCAAAACAAAACAACCAGTCAGAGTTGATGAGTCTCTACTGAATGAGGAGAATGTGTTTTTTTCACAGATTATCAGGTTCATGTGGTATTATCAGGATATAGTGACAGTTGCAGTAAATGTGACAAAAACTTATTCTTTATCAAAGTTAACAACTGAACTTAGTAGTGAAGATATTGTGATGTTTGTTGCTTGTTATTTCTGTCCTAAAAGTGCCCCTGTCTTGAGCATGTTTATAATTTTCTGATCGGTTGCTGCTCAACCTTGATAAAAGCTTGGGTTTTGGAGCATGCACTACAGGGCAAAGTGGTCATGCCTGTGTTTTTTCTGCATTGCCAAGTTACATTGTTAAGTTTATAATAAAATATGTACAAAAATAGATAAAAAAAAAATGTTATTTCAAAAATGTATTTGTAAAATATTTTTGACAGAATGTTGTCAGTAACATACTTTAGTATTTCAACATTTTTATGAAATAAATGTTAATGTAAAAATAATTCTTAAAAATGTTTTTAAAAGTTGTATGAATAAAACATGTTTTATGAAGAACATTGTTTGGATTGCATTTGTAATGTCATTCTGAAGTATAATTAAATAACAATATGAGTAATATTTTAGATTATTATCTAATTCAAATATATTCATATCATATTATCAATATTGTGATAATTATAATATATTATCACAATTTGTAATAAAATCAGCAATATATTACTGCTGCAGATATTACAGTACAATACAATTTCATAAAATACAGTAAAAATAGAATAAATACAGTAAAATACTGTTTTATAGTACTACAGTATTGTCCTTTGTACTGTAAATTGCTTTACAGTACAATTACAGTAGTTTATTGTAAATGAAAATACAGCAAGTTACTGGCAACCGTGCTGCCTGTAAATTACTGTAAAAATACAAGGAAATCGTTTACAGTGTGATAACTTGGGGGCGCACAGTATTGCAGGCTTCTCTGAAAGTTTTTCAGGTGAGTTCTGCCGGTTTTGCACAGCAAAAAGTTTTGATATTGGGACTGACTGTGTTGCATCTGGTGCTTTCAGCCTTAGAACCAAAGAGGTGCATACAGACCATGTAAAAGCAACACTTGAGAGTCATTCCATTTGCTTTGGAGTTAAACGAGAAGATTTAGAATTCTCAGAATCGTTTATTATCAGACCATTTTTTAAATAACTTTCGAATTCTTACTACCCGACTATATGAAATTAAATAAAAGCTTCTACACTAGATGCCTATCTGACAGTGCTATAGCTAAATTATTAACTAAATTATTAGCTATTATTATTATAATTAGTTAGCTAGCAGCTAACAGGGTAGGTGAATGTTGAAAATGCATCTTGTTGTCATGTAAGGGACCTGTTCATGTTACACAGACATTTTAATTGCATTTTGTGATTGTTAAGATACACAAAGGCACTATTTCATTTATGCCCCCATAACTGCCGTTTAGCTAAGTGGGAGCGGTGGGCATTAGCTGCAGCAGCTCCGTCTATGTAGCTGCAGTTGCGCCAACTGCTTTTGCTATAGACACGTCTCGCATAGTTATATTTAGCAAGATTAATGTAAATATTGGCCGGAGTTCTCCTTTAAGCTTGGGAAAATAATTATCGACATCAAATCATATGAAAATTTTGCCATATTGCCCAGCCCTACATTTATCCCAAAGGAGCGATGAGGTAGCAATATTGAATCTTGTGATCATAAATCCCAGAAAACAAATTATACTGATTATGCCTTTAGTTTTCTTTTGACATTAAAGGAACACGCCGACTTATTGGGACATTAGCTTATTCACCGTAACCTCAACAGTTAGACAAGTCAATACACACCCTTCTCATCTCCGTGCGTGTCGTAACTCTGTCTGACGGCTCCACCATTAGCTTAGCCTAGCAGAGATCCTGGAGGTAACCGGCTCCAACTAGCCTACTGCTCCGAATAAGTGACAAAATAACGCCAATATGTTCCTATTTACATTGTGTTTACGTTGTGATTTGTATAGTCAGAGCGTGTACAAATAACGTCACTTGAGACACAGCCATCTTCTAACTGCCGTTATTTTGTCACTTACTCGGAGCAGTAGGCTATTTGGAGCCGGTTACCTCCAGGATCTGTGCTAAGCTAAGCTAACGGTGAAGCCGTCAGACAGAGGCGCACGGAGATGAGAAGGGTATATATTGACTTGTCTAACTGTCGGGGTTACGGTGAATAAGCTAATGTCCCAATAAGTCGCTGAGTTCCTTTAATGCAGTATTTTTGTTACGTTTGGTGATGAAGGTATTTAAAAAGTGTTGGCTATATGATGATTTTTATTTTCCCACTTTAAATCCATTTTCTAACCACAGTATGTCCCACTACTACTACTGCATGTCATATGCATGTGGACCACATCCCTCCTAGGCCTGTAATTTATAGCCTCCACTGTCAAGTTTTCCAGGATCAAAGTGTTACCGATTGAATCAACTGTAGCTAATTCATCTTCACTCATGTTGCTGGCTAAACGACAAAATATGACCCTGCATCTGAGAAATTTAAAAAGTGAATGTTAGGTCAATGTTTTTTTTCATACAGAAAAGTGTCTTAACATTAAAACAGTATATAACAACCTTCTCATAATTGAATCTTTCTCCTCCTTTTTACAGACTAGAGCACAGAATGATGAATCCCCCGACCATTCTCAAAGTAATCCTGGGTGACAACAGCAGCCAAAGGTTGACTTTCCAAAATGGACTTCCTGGATCTGTTAATGAACTTGTTAGTGAGGTTCAAAGACAATGTGGCCTTAACTCAAACTTCAGACTTCAATTTATGGATGCACTATTTGGAAATGACTTTATGAATCTCACTTCCAATAGATGAAGTACAGAATAGGGGGACCATCAGAGTAATTCCCATGACAGAAACCTCACCTTCCACTTCAGTTCCTGCTCTGCACCAGCACGTTCTTGAAGAATCCTCATCCCTGTCTAGTGGGAATGTTGATACTGACATACACTCTTCACTGGAGTCAAGGTCATTTTGGCCCAGCATCTTCCATTTCCCTCAGTTTAGCTATGATGCCAAACTCAAACTTGAGCAGGGCAATGCAGCGTACAGAGAAAAGTGTACATTGCTTAGTCCAGATCCAAAACTGAAGTCAAACATTTTAGAGGGACTGGTGCAAGAAATAGTCCGCTACAGAGTTTATGTCACTGATAAATAGTTTAACATGGTTGGAGAGGCCCTCATCTCAAAGCATCACTTGAGAAAACTGGGGTGTCGTGAGGTGATGGTAAACTCTCTCAAGCACAAACCAGAGGGCAAATCAAGTGCTGCTTTTGGCATCAAAAAACCAAGGCGATCCAAAGTGAACTATTGCCCCCTATTATTTATTTTTTGACTGAATATGCAGAATTTAAGTGCATTACCACCATGCCCCTGCAATCCAGATTTCTCTCACAGCTAGATGTGCTGTCTGACAGACTTGTGAAACTATTCGAAAAGAGAGGACAGATAGGCAAGCAGCTACAGAACATTATGGCAGACATGAGTCAAGTAAGAATGCATTTCCTTTTGGGGAGGGGGGGCGGATGATTTATGAACATCTGATAGAGGATAACTCCATGACTTGTTCTGCTTATTTCCCTTGATTTAGGATGACGACGTTGATGTTGGGCGGGAATGCATACTCAAGGGTCTGTGTGTGTACCTCAATGAGGACCCGGAAAATCTAGTGAGAGAATACACAGTGAGTATAATATTAGGGTTCAGTAGTTTTGAGATTTATGTTTAAATGCTGTTCTAAAACATCTAGTTATTGAAGAAACGGAACAGCTAGCCAATTATTTAGATATCAGTATGGTAGTGGTTTCAACTTTTAAAGAAAGTGGTCTTAGTTAATGTTTGGTAGTAGCCTAAATATGTTGAAGACTGAAATTTTAAAATAATTCATGTTCTAGATTTTGTGAACATCCATTTTTACATTTATAAGACCAGTAGAGTGAAATGTCTTAAAATATGAGACATCAGAAATTAAACACAAAAAGCTATTTTTCACTATGTTGTCATGGTTGCTTTGTGTTGTGGGAATTTTCATAATGGGTAACCATTGAGAAAACAATAGATTAACTAATAATGACAGAATTGTTAGTCGCTGCCCTTGGTATTCCATTAAATTGCAGTATAATTCAAATTCAAAAACATTCACTGACAGATTCCTTGTAGTTACATAAAATACTGACCTTTTTTGTACAAACTACTGTATTGGTTTGGTACTGGATACATTTCTTACTTAAAAGCTGTTAACCTGTCAAAGTTCATAAATGCTAATGCAGATCTGCTTTAACAGGGTACAAGCGGCCGAAATGGGTTTCCTCAGGAGGGTGGCTGGCGTCTCCCTTAGAGATAGGGTGAGAAGCTCAGTCATCCGTGAGGAGCTCGGAGTAGAGCCGCTGCTCCTTCACGTCGAAAGGAGCCAGTTGAGGTGGTTCGGGCATCTGGTAAGGATGCCCCCTGGGCGCCTCCCTAGGGAGGTGTTCCAGGCACGTCCAGCTGGGAGGAGGCCTCGGGGAAGACCCAGGACTAGGTGGAGGGATTACATCTCCAACCTGGCCTGGGAACGCCTCGGGATCCCCCAGTCAGAGCTGGTTAATGTGGCTCGGGAAAGGGAAGTTTGGGGTCCCCTGCTGGAGCTGCTCCCCCCGCGACCCGACCACGGATAAGCGGACGACGATGGATGGATGGATGGAGATCTGCTTTAACGTAGACTAAGTATAATAAAAAATAAAAAATAAATAGGACTTGAGTTACTGCAGACAATTAATATAAAAAAACTCCAATCAGGAAAAATGTGATCATAACCTTTGCTGCTGAGGTAAATAAAAGCCCAGGGGCCTCATGTATAAACGTTGCGTACGCACGAAAAGCTTGCGTACGCTGGTTGTCACGGACATTTTGTGATGTATAAAAAAAAACTTGACGTGAGAATGTGCGGGCCGTCACGCAAACTGTTGAGCAGTCGTGAGAATGTGCGGTCCGTCCGCAAAGTCTTGTCTGGCTCTGTAACGTGGCGAATTCTAAGTAAAAAGTGCTGAAAATCACCAAACATTACAAAATAAAGTTTCCACTTCACTTACTGGCGTATGTCTATGACGTTGTCTATGAAAAAAAAATATTTATATCCGCTGATACTCCATAAATGTTTGATCATTTATGTGGCTAATGTTTCACATCTTTCACACTATTAACTGTTTAATCTGCAGGCTACTTAACCTCTGTTAAACATGAGGACGGGAAATGAATGATAAATCCACTTAGAAAATACTTTCAGTCATCCTCTGTATTTCCCATAGATGAAATATCTCACTCACTGTCCAGCAAAAAGATTGGCATGGAAAAATGTAATAGCCTATATTACATTTTTCCGTAGCGATCTTTTTGTCTGTAAGTCTGTAGTTGCTGAGGCTCAGACATCCATGGCACATGGGAGACAGGACGCACGGCTCCATCTCCCCAGGAACAAACGCTGTGTCGGGGGGCAAACTCATGTGATGCGTAATTGATCCCGTGGATGATTTGTAGGCTATTAATGAACAAAGTGTACCTGGTGCACCAAACACTGGGCCGTCTTGACTGTCTTGATTCTGCACATATTTCTGTTACTGTAGTCCTATTTACTATTTCATTATTTCATCCATGCGTGGAGCAGCGGATCCGTGCGCACTGTCACCTGCCGTGGAGACGCTGGCCTCGCTAACCTCTCCTCTGATTCGGATCTCTCTCGCGCTCTATACTAACACTTAAAATAAATGGCATTACATCGGTGGGTTCAGACTTCTTATTGTGCGTCATTTGGACTGACACTGAGATGCCTGTTGTTCTGTAACTGGTGTGGCGCTGCCTCTATTCTCTTGATTTCCACTTCAACATTAGACATTGTTTATTAAAATTTCTGCCATTCACCGCCTGGTCAACATTTGCCACTCAGGGCATTTTCTTTTATTGCTTATCCGAGATGACAAACCTCCAAACAGAAAAACATTTCTCGCCTCCACTTCCGCGATCAGCAGCTCCACCTCACAGTCGGTGAAGTTGTTTTTCCGTCTGCAGCTGGATAACCCGTTGTGATTGGACGAAGAATGACGTTGGGGGCGCATTTATAGTAATTTCCATATTCATTTATGGGAGGAGGCAAGGCGGGGTCGGTGGCTCATTCATATGCGCTCAATTTCACGTTGATTGTGATGCATAAAGGAAAGATGCGAAGGACCTGGCGTACGCCCGGTTTTATACATCTGAATATTTCTGTGCGTAGGTACTTTTCAAGTTTTTGGTCGTACGCCATCTTCTGGTATGAAAGCTGCGCAATCTTTTATACATGAGGCCCCAGGTCATTATTATTATTCCTATCTGTAAGATGCGTGACCACATCCAAAGCAGTTCACGCAAAACTCCAGCTCAAAACTGCACCTCCTGTCTTAAGTCACAGGTTAATTGAAACAGGTCTAGTGAATACTTATGTTAAACATGAACAATGTTATAAACACATTTGAACTACACTCACCTAAAGGATTATTATGAGCACCTGTTAAATTTCTCGTTAACGCAATTATCTAATCAACCAATCACATGGCAGCTGCTTCAATGCATTTAGGGGTGTGGTCCAGGTCTAGACAATCTCCTGAACTCCAAACTGAATGTCAGAATGGGAATGAAAGGGGATCTAAGCAACTTTGAGTGTGGCATGGTTGTTGGTGCCAGACAGGCTGGTTTGAGTATTTCACAATCTGCTCAGTTACTGGGATTCTCTCACACAACCATTTCTAGGGTTTACAAAGAATGGTCTGAAAAAGGAAAAACATCCAGTATGCTGCAGTCCTGGGGGGTGAAAATGCTTTGTTGATGCTAGAGGTCAGAGGAGAATGGGCCGAGTGATTCAAGCTGATAGAAGATCAACTTTGACTGAAATAACCACTCGTTACAACCAAGGTATGCATTAAAGCATTTGTGAAGCCACAACACGCACAACCTTGAGGCGGATGGGCCACACCAGCAGACGACCCCACCGGGTACCACTCATCTCCACTAAAATAGGAAAATGAGGCTACAATTTGCACGAGTTCACCAAAATTGGACAGGTGAAGACTGGTAAAATGTTGCCTGGTCTGATGAGTCTCAATTTCTGTTGAGACATTCAGATGGTAGAGTCAGAATTTGGCGTAAACAGAATGAGAACATGGATCCGTCATGCCTTGTTACCACTGGGCAGGCTGGTGGTGGTGGTGTGTAATGGTGTGTGGGGGGATCCCTTTCGCCTTCAGAACTGCCTTAATTCTTTGTGTCATTGATTCAACAAGGTGCTGGAAGCATTCTTTAGAAATATTGGCCCATATTGATAGGATAGGGTCAAACACGGTTGTAGGGACCCTTTGCTACTCAAACAACGTCCACTACACTTGCTGGGTGGTTTAATTGAACTAGTTAAGACGTGTGCACTATGTGAGCCAATGTCTAACTTCGCCAGTATGCTTTTATTTTACACTTAGGCAGTTCCCATACATAGAGTCCATTTGTATTTGTAAACATCAAAACACAAACACATTAATTCCACTTTCCTTCTCATACCAGGTTGCACGGTCAAAAACTGTTTGCTCCCTTCTCCTGCCACACCTGTACCAAATTGGACATGGATTAAATCACCTCTGTTCCAGCCCAATGCACAGCGCCCCTGGTTACCCCTAGTGGCGGGAGGTTTAACAGCAACAAATAATGAACATAAACCCAAATGGCTCTCACAACGGTATTAGTATGGTGTTCCTAATAATCCTTTAGCTGAGTGTAGGTCTCAAACAGCTATTAAGTTCATACAATAGGCTGTGAATGCAACTTCTGGAATAAGCTATGTGAAAAACACATCTAGATGGAGCAACAAACAGATTATGAGCTGAACAGACCGCATCCCTCATGTTCTTTCAGTCTGGCTAAATGTTAACAAACATAGACTGTAAACTGACCAGCCAGTATTTATCATGTATTTTTAGTCTGGTTAAGTGTCCCTTTAAAGCTTGGCTCCGAAACTTACATACCGTGTCCTCAGGATTTATCATGTTCTTTTCAGCCCAGTTGAATGTCCACAAAACATAGACTGTAGACTGAGTAGCCAGCATTAATCATTTCTTACAGTCTGGTTAAATGTTCCTTCAAAGCTTGGTTCCAAAACCTACACACAGCATCCTCCAGTCAAACTTGGTTCAGTAGCCCAGATACCGTTAGTCCACAGGTGCTAAGTCTGGCAGTCTCAGACCTGGCACCGAACGCGAAGTCCCCGCCGCCCTCCGGTTCCTCTGTCGGCAGCAGTCCATGGCGCGGGGCGGCCCTTGCGTGTGTCCTCCACATCCAATTCCAGACAGAAAACACCCAGCTCCGCGGCTGCAGAGAAGGCAAACTCTCTCCCTCCGTTGATCGCTCCCAGGGCGGCCGGGCTGACATACGAGTCCAAGTTGCGTTCAGCATGTAGCTCGTATCGTATCCTTTAAAGCTCCCGAAGCCACTGGATCGTGAATGTAATGCAGCCAGGTTGCTCCTGCTCACATACCATATTTTCCGGCATCTCCGGTTCTGCCCCGATGTGTTGCTGCAAGGCATTAATTTCCGCTAACACTCCCTTCTCTGCGTTGTAGATCACTGATTTTCCAAGACCGGAGCGATTAAATCCTCCATGTTAGAGAGTGCGTTAACATCAGTTGCTACGTTAGCTACCGCTCCATTAGTCGCCACCATGCTAGCCGATTTCTCTTAATGAGTAGATAGTTTAGGCGACAACGAGACCTGCTTTTTCGTGCCTTCAGGTGTTTCACTGAGTCACCGTGATAACAGACGACAGACAAAGGATTTGACGTTGAAGAAAAAGTAATAGACCTGTTTATTTAATGAAATGATAGGTCCTGGTGGCGTCCAGTGATTTTGGGCTACTTGAAATGCATCGATTTTTTTTCAAATGGCAGGCTAGCACATGTGTCCTGACATCTTGGCGTACCAAGATGGCGCTGCTAATGCATCGTGACGCTACGTGTCTCTCCACATTTTGCAAATTAGTGGTAATATGAAGTAAAAACAGTTTAGCGTACATATCATACACCTGACAGGAACTTTTGGACATTGGTTCCTGGAACTCTGACATCATTATTAGCGTCCCTCCAGAGATCGCCGAACCAACGCTACCTCCGAACATGCCCACACCGACTGGAGGGCTCTTCAGATGGACACGCAAACATCGCCGCTTTCCCATCTGGGACATGGGCCGGATAGACAACACTTGACCTCAAAGTCCAGTTGTTTAATTAGCTTGAACAGGGCTTTATGGTAACTTTTTTACCCCAAGGAGCACGTTTTGCTACTTGGGTCCGAAGTTGAAAAATGTAGGATTAACTTACATAGGTTACTGCTTTTACTGCTATTGTTGGCTACAATAACACAATCATGTTATGGATACAAAACGGTATGAAGTGTAATGTTTTCTATTTATCAAAAAATATCAGTGATGTTGAGACTACAATGTAACGGACCACCACAGTTCATGCATACATGTGAACCGCGGATTAATTGCAGAGTTTAACCTATATAGTGTAAAACGTGACACTACGTGAATGGGGAACAGAAGAAAAGCGGAGCAGAACGACGCTGCTTGTTCAGGGTTGTCATGTGTACTCCTGTAGGCCTACACTTCACATCAGGTGTTAAAACCAACTGTACCAAAACACCGAATTAGATTACATTAGACGTTTTTAACCGGTAATGAAACTGTCAATTGAATACTGATGCCGTCAGACATCTCGCTGCTGCAGCCGTTCCCCCAGAGGTCACCGGGAGGGTCCGGTACAGCCTGAACCATGCAAACGGAGATCCCGTTTGTGACATGCTTGATTTTGACTGAATGTCCCAATTTGAGTAACTTCTGATTGGGTCGGTCGGCTCATCTTGTGACCAGGCCGGTCGTTGCCGACTGGCCAAATGCTTAATATTTATTTTTATTATTATTATTATTATTATTATTATTATTATTATAACCATAGTGAAATCATGCAAGCAATACAATCCCATCCTATGTGCCTGTAAAGACAATTTATTTGTATATTAAAGAAAAAATCTGACCGGCCCACATGAAAAACCAAAACAATCGGTGTTGCCTACACCGTGTTATCCTCCTGCTAGAGTTAGCACCCAACAGGCTTAAACAGGGCAGGTTTTAAACGTGCTTTTATCCTCTTAACATGTTCGAGATGTCATTACAAGTGCCTACCCATGTGCAGTGATTCCTTCCGAGGGAACACAGCGAATCTGACTGTAGTAGATGTGACAGAAAGGCATAAAAATTGTGTTAATCCATACCTCACCGAAAAACAGGAAATAAATATAAAAATAAATTTGGACTGTATCAACTCAAGCATTTAATAGTTAACCACCCTCAAACCTGAATAGGGTTAGCCCTCTTTGACTGATGAGCTGAACCGCTTCTATGGCCGCTTTGATAGGGACAACAAGGAGGTGGCCATCAAGGCTGTGGTCCCTGCAGATCACCAGCCGATGGTATCCCTGGATGCTTACTTAGGGCCTGTGCTGTGCAGTTGACTGAGGTTTGGACTGACATTTAATCTGTCACTAGCCCAGGCAGCTGTCCCCGCATGCTTTAAAACCACCTCCATCGTGCCGGTACAAAAACACTCCACTGCAACAAACCTTAATGACTTCCATCCAGTTGCACTCACCCCCATCATTATGAACTGGTCCTCTCATCTCAAGACCTGCTTACCACCCTCACTGGACCCCTTCCAATTCGCCTACCGTCAGAACAGGAGCACAGAGGATGCCATCTCTACGGCACTTCACTCCGCCCTGTCCCACCGTGACAATAGCAACAACTTGAGAACTTGAGAATGCTGTTCATTGACTTAAGTTCAGCATTCAACACCATCATCCCCTCCAAACTGATCACCAAACTCAGTGAACTGGGCATCAATACCTCCCTCTGTAACTGGATTCTGGACTTCCTAACCAACAGACCTCAGTCTGTTAGGTTAGATAATCACACCTCCCCAACCATCACCCTGAACACCGGTGTACCACAGGGTTGTGTGCTGAGCCCTCTCATTTACTCCCTCTTCACCTACAACTGCACACCTGTACACGGCTCTAACACCATTGTAAAGTTTGCAGATGACACTACGGTGATTGTTCTCATCGGCAAAAGCGATGAGTCGGCCTACAGGGAGGAGGTCCAGCACCTAACATTGTGATGCAACAACCTGGCTCTCAACACCAAGAAGACCAGAGAGCTCATTGTGGACTTCAGGAAGTCTAAAGCTAGCACACACATCCCCATCAACGGGACTGAGGTGGAGCGTGTCACAAGCTTCAAGTTTCTGGGTGTCCACATCTCTGAGGACCTCTCTTGGACCCTCAACACCTCTACCCTGATCAAGAAGGCTCACCAGCGTCTCTTCTTTCTGAGGAGACTCAAGAAAGTCCACCTGTCTCCTCAGATCCTGGTGAACTTCTACCGCTGCAGCATCGAGAGCATCCTCACCAACTGTGTCACAGTCTGGCATGGCAACTGCTCTGCCTACGACCAAAAAGCACTGCAGAGGGTGTTGAAAACTGCCCAACGCATCATTGGTTCCTCACTCCCCTCCATCGAGGCCATCCAGGGCAAGTGATGCTTGCGTAAGGCACGCAGCATCATCAAAGACTGTTCTCACCCCAACCACAGACTGTTCACCCCACTCCCCTCCGGGAGGCATTACAGGTCTCTCCGCACCCATACCAGCAGGTTCAGAGGAAGCTTCTTTCCTGCAGCTGTCACCCTACTGAACTCTAGCTCTGCATCCCGGTGACAGCCAACCAACTCAATCCCCCTCTTCACCCGTCCAACTCCCCTCAGACCCCCTCACCAACCCTGATGCCTTTGAGGATCCATACACCCCGCCCATGCCATCACTCTCTCCACTCACCTTTTCCCCTCCTTCCCCCTGCCCCATGTTGGAGTTCACTGACCAGATGAAGCAACTGGTAGTTCATGGAACCAAATTTATCCCCCTTCCTTCTCCCATCATTTGCCCCCGGCCAAAAGTAGATGCTGGAATCAAACTTACCCCACTTCCTTCTCCCATCATCGGCCCCCAGCCAAAAGTTAAACGGCAGGCACCACTGCCCACCCAAGGACGGCAGCTAACTCCTCCCCAGACTGATAAGTATACTTGTGTACAAAATGCAGCAAGCTTTGTCTGATATGTGTCGGGTCCAGGCTGCACGCCTAGTGGCACTTGTGACTCTTTTCAGGACAAGCCCGGGCCCTGTGTATTAAATCCTTCTTCAATTTATATTGTGATAGGTAATAGAAAAAGAACGATAAATCCGCTAAGTAAGAACAAGCACTTATCAGCAAACCTCGCAAATTTAGCATTCATTCCTCATCCACCAACGCCTATACCAAAACTTGAGACAGATAAATATTTTAACACACTAACACTAGCCTTACTAAACGTCAGGTCTTTGGCAGGAAAATCATTTTTAATCAATGATTTTATTATTAAGCACAATCTTGATTTTATGTTTTTAACTGAAACCTGGTTGGACCATAATAACAGTGGTGCTGTTCTCATTGAGTCAGCTCCCCCTAACTTCAGTTTTATGAGTGAGCATAGAGTGAATAAGAAAGGAGGTGGAGTAGCCATTTTGTATAATGACTCATTCCATTGTACTCAAATATCGTATGGAAATTTTGCTTCTTTTGAATATGTGACTCTTCAGCTAAAGTCCGCCCCCCGAGTTATATTTCTAAAGATTTACAGACCACCGAAATACTGTGCAGCTTTCTTCGATGACTTTACTGAACTACTGTCTATAATCTGTATTAACTTTGACTGTGTAATTATTGCTGATGATTTTAACATTCATGTGGACAACCTGCAGGATAGAGGGACCAAAGAACTGTGTTGTGTTTTTGAGAACTATGGACTGACTCAGCATGTGACGGAACCCACGCACAATAAGGGGCACACTCTGGACTTTATTATCTCCAAGGGTTTGAACATTTCCAAGGTTGTGGTGACTGACGTTGCTCTCTCTGATCATTCATGTGTTTTCTTTAATGGCACTATCTCGGTGTCCAAACTAAGGTAATCAGAAAACGGTATATCACTGAAAACACCAGTGAAACATTCATTCAGCTTTTCTCCTCCACACCCGCCCTCAGTGGGGTCTCAGTCAATGAGCTTGTAGATAATTTCAATTTTAACATTACAAATGTTATTGATGCCATTGCTCCCACTAAGGTCAAAGCTGTCTGTAGTAAGAAAAGATCTCCATGGAGAAATGTCATACGGGTAAGAACAGAAAAAACAGAGTGTCGAAAAGCTGAACGCAGGTGGCGAAAAACTAATCTCCAGGTCCACTATAACACCTATAAAGACAGACTTCACATTTATAATTTGGAACTGAGGAATGCTAGGCGGTCCTTCTTCTCTGACATTATCGACAGAAACAATAATAATTCACGTGCTCTGTTTGCTACTGTTGGTTAACAAACCCTCCAGTACCAGTAGCATCTGAACTTTTATCTACCAAGGCCTGCAATGATTTTGCCTCCTTTTTCGAAGACAAAATTCAGAAAATTAGACTAACTGTCAGTGCCTCCATATCAAGTAAGGGATATGTGTTGCCACACTGTCCAGGCAAAACAAATTCCAATATCACACAATTTCATATGATCAACCATAAAAACCTGGAGGACATTATACAACATCTGAAAACCTCCTCCTGTTGCCTTGATATTCTACCAACAGGCCTTTTCAAAAAGGTTTCAAATTGTATGTCTTCTGATCTTTTACAGATTGTAAACACGTCTCTACTCTCAGGTATCTTCCCAAAGGCCCTGAAAACTGCAGTCATCAAGCCACTTTTGAAAAAGAACAATCTAGACACGACACTACTGAGCAACTATAGGCCAATATCTAACCTTCCATTCTTAAGTAAAATCATTGAAAAAGCAGTTTTTCAACAACTCAACCTTTTCTTGTCACTAAACAATGGTTTTGATGCCTTCCAGTCGGGTTTACGACCACATCACAGCACTGAGACAGCTCTTGTTAAAGTATTTAATAATATGCACTTAAACACAGATAGTGGCAAAACTGCAGTCTTAGTATTACTTGATCTCAGTGCTGCATTTGACACGGTCGACCATGACATATTACTACACCATTTAGAAAACTGGGTTGGCCTTTCTGGCTCAGTCCTAAACTGGTTTAAATCCTATTTAAAGAATAGGGACTACTTTGTAGGTAATTATACATCTGAGCATACAAATATGACGTGCGGAGTTCCCCAAGGCTCCGTTCTGGGGCCTCTTCTGTTTAACATCTACATGCTTCCACTGGCTCAGATCATGGAAAACAACAAAATATGTTACCACAGTTATGCGGACGACACACGAATTTACATAACCTTATCGCCAGGAGACTATAGTCCTATACAAACACTGACTAAGTGCATTGAACAAATTAACGAGTGGATGTGCCAGAACTTTCTTAAATTAAATGAAGAAAAAACTGAGGTGGTTGTTTTTGGAGCCAAAGAGGAACAATTAAAAGTCAGCGCTCAGCTTCAAACGACAATATTAAAAACAACAGACAAAGCCAGAAATCTTGGTGTAATTATAGACTCAGACCTGAATTTCAACAGCCACATTAAGACAATTACAAAGTCATCCTATTACCACCTTAAGAATATATCAAGGGTAAAGGGACTTATGTCTCAGCAGGACTTGGAAAAACTTGTCCATGCTTTTATCTTCAGTAGACTTGACTACTGTAACGGTGTCTTTACAGAACTCCCTAAAAAAATCAATCAGACAGCTGCAGCTGATTCAGAACGCTGCTGCTCGAGTCCTCACTAAGACCAAGAAAGTGGATCACATCACTCCAGTGCTGAAGTCTTTACACTGGCTTACTGTGCTTCAGAGAGTTGATTTCAAAATACTTTTGCTAGTTTATAAATCATTAAACGGTTTAGGTCCAAAATACATTTCTGACCTGCTAGTAAACTACGAACCATCCAGACCTCTCAGGTCGTCTGGGACAGGTCTGCTTTCTGTCCCCAGGGTCAGAACTAAACAGGGAGAGGCAGCATTTAGTTTCTATGCTCCACATATTTGGAACCAACTTCCAGAAAATTGCAGGTCCGCTGCAACTCTCAGTTCTTTTAAATCAAGGCTGAAGACCTTTCTTTTTGATGTTGCCTTTCGTTAAATAACTATCCATTTCTTATACTTTCGTTGCTTATTTTATCTGCTTTTATATAACTTTTTTATAAGGCTTTTTTCCCTTTATTTTTGAAAGTGGATAG
Organism: Gymnocephalus cernua; assembly: GCA_023631565.1. NCBI lineage: Eukaryota > Metazoa > Chordata > Actinopteri > Perciformes > Percidae > Gymnocephalus > Gymnocephalus cernua. Next base: position 35,606,312 of record CM042433.1, on the reverse strand, counting down.
ATATGAAAGGGGGAGAGAGATGGGGGATGACACGCAGCAAAGGGCAGCAGGTCGGATTCGAACTCTGCGCCGCTGCAGGACCCTCTTACTGGGTGAGCTAGAGGTCGCCCCTATATAACTGTTTTTAACTGCTCTTTAATGTTTAATTTCTTATACTGCACTGTAACTTTTATTCTTGTATTTTAATTGTCTTCATGTAAAGCACTTTGAATTGCCCTGTTGCTGAAAAGTGCTATACAAATAAAGCTGCCTTGCCTTGCATCATTTCCGGTTTTCTCGTGTTGTGTTACGGACGCTAGTTTGCTGCTCCAGCAAAAACTTACTCAACTCTGCTTTATTGTCTAAATTTAGCGGCTATTTGTCTGGTTTGCATTTAAATTACACCAGTTATACTCAAGCACTATAGTTCTCTACTCTTACAGTGACTTCCTCGCTGATCTCACAAGTGTTAAAACGCTGTTAGCTCTTTTAGCTTAGCCATTAGCTATGGCTAATTCCTCTCCTCCTGCTCTCTCTTGCTCTGTGTGTCAAATGTTTAGCTACTCCTCTGCCTCCTTTAGTGATAAAGATACATGTAATAAATGTAGTACATTCGTTGCTCTGGAGGCGAGGCTTAGTGAGTGTGAGGCACCATGGAATCAAAATCGTATGCTTCTGTAGCTAGCCAGCTTAGCGTAGCTGGTGCGGGCCAACATACTGTAGCTTCTGTTAGCAGTCCCCCGGCAGACCCCGTGCAGCCGGGCGGGACGCAGCAAAGGGCAGCAGGTCGGATTCGAACTCTGCGCCGCTGCAGGACCCTCTTACTGGGTGAGCTAGAGGTCGCCCCTATATAACTGTTTTTAACTGCTCTTTAATGTTTAATTTCTTATACTGCACTGTAACTTTTATTCTTGTATTTTAATTGTCTTCATGTAAAGCACTTTGAATTGCCCTGTTGCTGAAAAGTGCTATACAAATAAAGCTGCCTTGCCTTGCCTTGCATCATTTCCGGTTTTCTCGTGTTGTGTTACGGACGCTAGTTTGCTGCTCCAGCAAAAACGTACTCAACTCTGCTTTATTGTCTAAATTTAGCGGCTATTTGTCTGGTTTGCATTTAAATTACACCAGTTATACTCAAGCACTATAGTTCTCTACTCTTACAGTGACTTCCTCGCTGATCTCACAAGTGTTAAAACGCTGTTAGCTCTTTTAGCTTAGCCATTAACTATGGCTAATTCCTCTCCCTGCTCTCTCTTGCTCTGTGTGTCAAATGTTTAGCTACTCCTCTGCCTCCTTTAGTGATAAAGATACATGTAATAAATGTAGTACATTCGTTGCTCTGGAGGCGAGGCTTAGTGAGTGTGAGGCACCATGGAATCAAAATCGTATGCTTCTGTAGCTAGCCAGCTTAGCGTAGCTGGTGCGGGCCAACATACTGTAGCTTCTGTTAGCAGTCCCCCGGCAGACCCCGTGCAGCCGGGCGGGTGGGTGACTGTTCGAAAGAGGCGTAGCGCTAGCTCCTCTAAACCGGGGAATGCACATGAAGGCGGTCGCTCTAAAGAGGAGCATCTGCGCCTTTCTAACAGTTTCTCTCCACTCAGAGATACACCTGCTGAGAAGCCAGTTATGGTTATTGGGAGCTCTATACTGAGAAATGTGAGGTTGGCGGCTCCAAGAAAAGCGGCTGCGGTCGTGTGCATCCCCGGGGCCAGAGCAGGTGATGTAGAATCTTATCTAAAGCTGCTGGCTAAAAATAACTGTAAATACAGCCAGATCATACTCCACGTAGGTGGTAATGATACCCGATTACGTAAATCGGAGATCACTAAAATTAATGTTGAGTCACTTTGTGCATATGCAAAGACAATGTCAGACTCAGTAGTCTTCTCTGGGCCCCTGCCAAACCTGATCAGCGATGACACGTACAGCCGCATGTCATCCTTCCACCGCTGGTTGTCAGGGTGGTGCCCAGCTAATGATGAGAGCTACACAGATAACTGGGGGGCGTTCTGGGGAAGGCCTGGTCTGATTAGGAGAGACGACATTCATCCCACTTTGGATGGAGCCGCTCTCATATCAAAAAATCTGACGAGTCTATTTTCGGTCATAAACCATGACAACCCAAGTTTGATATTAGTATTCAGAGGTGCAGTGCTACTCGCTCCTCTATGCCTCCGATAGAGCAGCCGCCCTCTCATAGTCTAATAACCACGATGTCTGTCCCCCGACTTAGATTGGTTAAATCATAGATTAATAAAAGAGGAGCTATACTTAACAACCTTATTGGAATTAAAACAACAACTGCAATGATGGAACAGAATAGGAAAATTAAATGTGGACTATTAAATATTAGATCTCTGTCTTCTAAAGCAGCACTAGTAAACAAATTGATATCAGATAATCAAATTGATCTATGTTGTCTTACCGAAACTGTGCAATGAAGAATATGTTAGTTTAAATGAAGCCACCCCTCCCAGTCATAATAATACTCAAATTCCTAGAGGCTCAGGCCGAGGAGGGGGAGTTGCAGCCATATTTGATTCAAGCCTGTAAATTAATCCTAAACCTAAACTAAATTATAACTTGTTTGAAAGCCTTGTTCTTAATCTTCAACATCCAACATGGAAAATAGTACAGACAATTATATTTGTTGTTGTTTACCGAGCTCCAGGTCCGTATTCTGAATTTTTATCTGGATTATCTGAGTTTTTATCAAGTATACTCCTAAAATCAGACAAAATAATTATTGTAGGTGATTTTAATATCCATGTGGATATTGACGACAGCCTTAGTATTGCTTTCAACTCACTATTAGATTCAATTGGTTTCAGTCAGAGTGTGCATAAGGCCACTCATTGTTTTAACCACACCCTCGACCTTGTGCTGGCATACGACATCGAAATTGAAGATTTAATAGTATTCCCGCAGAATCGTTTATTATCAGACCATTTTTTAATAACTTTCGAATTTTTATTACCCGACTTTACAAAATTAAATAATAGCATCTACACTAGATGCCTATCTGACAGTGCTATAGCAAAATTTAAGGAAAATATTCCAACAGCATTTAACTCAATGTCGTACCTTAATATAACAGAGGACCTTTATGTTAACTTCAGTCCCTCCCAAATTGATCATTTTGTAGACAGTACTACGGCCTGCCTACGGATGACTTTAGACTCTGTTGCTCCCCTCAAAAAGAAGATGATGACGCAAAGGAAACTAGCACCTTGGTATAACTCCCAAACCCGCAAACTAAAACAAATCTCACGAAAACTTGTAAGTAAATCGCCACCAAACACCAAACTGGAAGAATCTCGTTTAGATTGGCAAGACAGTCTGAAAACCTATAGGAAGGCCCTCAGAAATGCCAGATCAGACTATTACTCATCAATAATAGAAGAAAATAGGAACAAGCCAAGGTTTCTTTTCAGCACTGTAGCCAGGCTGACAGACAGTCACAGCTCTACTGAGCCATCTATTCCTATAGCTCTGAGTAGTGACGACTTCATGAGCTTCTTTGATGATAAAATTATAACAATTAGAGATAAAATTAATCATCTTTTGCCCTCAACTTCTAACGGTTCACCTTTTAACACAGGACTGCTGTAGGACTGCTTTTACCCTATAAACCTTCAACAATTAATGTTAAAGGTCTCTTCAGCTAAGCCATCTACCTGTCTCTTAGACCCCATCTCAACCAAAGCTAATTAAAGAAGTGCTACCAATGGTTAATACTTCATTACTAGATATGATTAATATATCTTTACTAACAGGTTATGTACCGCAGCCATTTAAAGTAGCTGTGATAAAACCTCTTCTGAAAAAACCCACCCTCGATCCTGAGGTCTTAGGACTTGTCTCCATACCTGTCTTACTAGATCTTAGTGCTGCCTTTGACACTATTGACCATACCATCCTGTTACAGAGACTGGAACATTTAGTTGGCATTAAAGGAATCGCACTAAACTGGTTTAAGTCCTATTTCTCTGATCGATTTCAATTTGTTAATATTAACGATAAATCCTCCAAGTATTTTAAAGTTAACCATTAAAATTCTGTTCCACAAGGCTCACTGCTTGGACCAATTCTATTCACCTTGTATATGCTTCCTCTAGGTAATATTATTAGGAAACATTCAATTAACTTTCATTGTTATGCGGATGACACCCAACTATACCTATCAATTAAGCCAGATGAAATCAATCAGTTAACTAAACTCCAAGCATGCATCAAAGATATAAAATCATGGATGACCTACAATTTTCTGATGTTGAACTCAGACAAAACTGAGGTGATTGTGCTGGGCCCTAAACCTCATTATCCAAAGATATAGCTACCTTGGATGGTATTGCCCTGGCCTCCAGCACTACTGTTAGAAATCTAGGAGTTATTTTTGATCAGGATCTATCCTTTAACACCCACTTAACACAAACCTCAAGAACAGCCTTTTTTCACCTTTGTAACATTGCCAAAATTAGGAACATCCTATCTCAAAACTAGTTCATGCATTTGTTACTTCCAGGCTGGACTACTGTAATTCCTTATTATCAGGATGCTCTCCAGCTGAACCAGAATGCTGCAGCACGTGTTTTGACAAGAACTAAGAAAAGAGATCATATTTCACCTGTATTAGCTTCTCTGCATTGGCTTCCAGTCTGGGTCCGGGGGGCAGACACTGTCACCACATTTAAGAGTACACTTAAAACTCTCCTCTTTGATAAAGCTTATAGTTAGGGAGTGAGGAGTTGCAGCGTCCGCATAACCCGGCCCACCTGCTTCTCTTCATAGTCGTTAGATGCATCTATCATATAATCAATGACATAATCAAAGTAGAGGGAGACAAGCCGATACAACCCGATCCGGGTGGGGAGAGTTCAAAGCCCGACCGGACACCTCTTTTTAACCTGTCTCTCTTAGTTATGCTGTTTTAGTTTTAGACTGCCGGGGGGCTTCCTTTGACACACTGAGCTTCTCTCTTCTCTATGTTCCCTTTTCTGTGCATCCATGTCCAAGAAATGCATGTTACTAACCTAGCCCTGGGAGCTTGCTCCCCGGAGTCTTTGTTTCTTTTCACCCAGGATGATGTCCCGGGATTAGGATGGCACCAAAATCATGGTTCCAGCTGTGGCCGGGATTCTGCCGCAATTCCCTGCTATGCCATGCTGCCCCCTGCTACGCTCCTACAACCACAATTTCACAATTCTGTTTCATTATCTGTTCTGTGACTGTTATTGCCCCCATCCCGCTGCGTCAGCCACCGCCTACCAAGAGCCTGGGTCTGTCCGAGGTTTCTTCCTAAAAAGGGAGTTTTTCCTTGCCACTGTTGCATTGAATGCTTGCTCTTGGGGGAATTCCTGGAATGTCGGGAATTTTTGGGTCTTTGTAAATTATAGAGTGTGGTCTAGACCTACTCTATCTGTAAAGTGTCTTGAGATAACTCCTGTTATGATTTGATACTATAAATAAAATTGAATTGAGATATAAACTTTTTGTACTTGTAGCGCCCCCTAGTGGCCATTTTTTGTAAAATGTGTGGGGGACCTCCAGAGGGTCATGGCAAACAAGAATCTAAAGTTGTGCATTGATAGCATTTATTTTGGTTGAGATATGTCAAAGTTGGTGTTTTCATACCTAGCTACACAAATTTGTTTATCTGTAATTTGCGCAATTATTATCCTATAAAAATAATTTTCATAACTTTGTGTCAGGTCGGGCTAGAGATGCTATGTGCCAAATTCTGTGTATATTGCACAGTCTAGGAGGAAAACGGCAAAGTAGATTTTCGATAAATCACAATTTTTCACGCATAAAAGTCTAGTCGGAAATGGGCGTGGCCTATATGAGGAGATTCAGTTGGATCCAGGGAACACGAGGATATATGGTTTTTGAATGTGCAATGTATGGTTTGGGAGTTATAGGGCCAAACACGTGTTTTTTCTGCTGTAGCGCCACCCAGTGGTGGAAGTGGGTCAATTGTTGTGCCTGAGGTCCATAGACAGTTAAAGAAGTGTACCAACAGATCCAGTTGCTCTGGATGGAGACCAGTGAAGTCTATTAGAAGCAATTTTCCAGTGAGTGCTGAGCGTTACTGCGCAGCTGCAAACTGAGCTTGCCGACGTAGATGTGACGTAAGTAAACTGTCTGAACGTTGTAAATCTTCTGGTAGCTGTGCCAAGATAAATCTCAATCATTCCCAATCTTGCAGAGACGGAGAGCGTAGCTATATGTAAGGAGATAACATAGGCACAGGCTAAGTATTGCTAACTAAAATGCTAGTTGACATTAGTAATTAAACTTAAAAGCTAATGTACGTCGAAACTGCCTGCAAGTTTCTCCTGTACTGTACGGTAATTCCTCTACTATGAGACAGTAAGTCTCGTGGTTATGACACAATCATTAGCCTATTTTTACAAAAACATCTGCTACGGAGCCATAACGTGAGGTACAAGCTAATATACATTGTTGTGTTTCTTTAGAAATACAACGGACAAATAAAGTCTGTAAACGCTTCAGATGTAAAGTTATTTGCTGTCAAAGAGACGTCAAAATGAATGGCAGTCAATGCAATGCTAACGGTGGGTGAGTGCTTGTTAGCATCAAAATGGCAATTTCTTCGTTGTTTTCTCGCTTTTTGCTCACAGGTTTCTCTATAGAGCTCCCCTTACAGCTTCGGAATAGATATTTGGCAACACTGTTGTAAAAACTCATTGGCAACTCTCCCCCCTCCCATCTTCTCTCTCTGTTCATGTGCATTTGTTTTCAAAGAAGCCGGCGAACGCACGGAGCCATGTCCACTGAGGTAGACAGCTAGTAAGCTAGCTAGTAAGCCCGTAACAGACAGCGATCATAATAAAAACCTTTACAGACAATAGCAAACAATATCCTGATGTCACAATAACAAGAAATACAAAGATTAAACAGAGTTCATCCCAAAGATACTTACAAGTGCAACAGCAAGAACGCCAGGTCAGCACCGGATTTGTTTGTTGATTCTGTTTGTCTCAGTTCTCACCATTCTGAAAACGCAGGTCCGATGTTTACTCGTGTCTGACTCCTCGTTCGGTCAGTCTGCCGTTTCCTCTTTCTCTGTTCCTCCGACAATGTTTTCCTAGCTTTCTGTTTCTTTTTTGCTGGCTCAGCCATGACGATAGTGTGAAAAACTCCATCGCTACCTTGTTCTTATAGCTAGCCGGTTCCTGCATGTGTGCAGTGCCGTAAAGCAATTTGTTACATCATGAGACCTGATTTGATGCAATACTTCCTGATGCTGAGGACGTTGGCTCGCCGGCCCAAAGTTTCGAAGGTGGTTTTTCCGCTCACAGGCACTAGGGGGAAGCGAGACGACACCATTCAACCCCAGAAAAAGTCACATAACCATTCCAATGACTCCAAAGCTCTTCAGTTAAGGTAAGTTAAGCTAAAAAAACGGCATAGTTCCCCTTTAAGATCTTTACCTTCTGCTCGAGTTCAGCGATCTTGTTTTCCAGAGAGGTTGTGCGGTCCTCGCTATGAGAGATACGTTTCTCAGTCTCAGACCCTTCGAGCACTGAATTTGGAGTTGCAGCAAAATCTGCTGAAGAGGCTAAACTCCAAGACAGCCAAGTGTAGTGGTGAGGACATGTTTCCCCCTCATTCTTCCAGAATGTTATTTAAAAAAATTAAATAATAATTTGTCATGGTTAATTTCTGAAAGACTAAAAATGAACCATTATTTAAGTAGAAGAAATGTTGCTTCCAACTTCCACAACTTTATTTAATTTTGGAATTTAGTTAAGCATTTCTATGCGCACAGTCATCCAAGACATCTATTTTTCCCTAGCTTTGGCCCGTAGTATGACTTCACCCATGACTGCTGTCCTACACAGCACATTGCCATTACAGTAAATTTATATGTCCTTGGTCAGCTAAGGGGTACAAGCCTTTTCCTTAGGGATCCGGTGTGAGCAGTTCAACAACTCCACTCAGCACTTTGACATCACAAGCTGACAAAAGAGATCCCTAATAGAAACTGACATTTGAACCAGGAAATAAAACAAACCGATTACATTATAATTCAAGGAATGGAAGCTATGATATAGCTGGTCAGAATAGGATCAGGGAAACCTATAGACTTCTTAGAGTGCATCAGCTGTGATCTTAGAACTAGGTGTGCGATGCATAATCTATTTAATTTTTTTTATCATCTCTCATATTTGGGATATGCTTGTTTTGTCTCTGTAAAAGATCCTGTATCCCAGAGCCCAAAAAGACCATACAAAGTAAGTGCAAGAAAAGCACAAAAAATATCTAGGCCCCTGTGTAACAAACTAGCAATATCAACATTACAAGGACAAAGCTGACATGAATTGAAGTTAAATCCTTGGATCTGGCTTACTCCTGATCTGAGCATAGTTATGATTAATCAAGTGATCACTTGAGAACTGCTCTTAAAGGTTAACTGTATAGTATGCTATAAATAGGAGTATGCCATTTTATAGATGTTTCTTGATCTAGACTTTAAGATAATAACTTTGTTACTTCTAAATTGGCTTATATACAGTGTAATTCTTAGAATTCTATATAGAGACCCTGATGAAAGTTGGTGAATTTTTGCTGCGATTTTTGCAACTGTTGAGTATCTTTACATTATGCTGTAGTTGCAGAGTCTGGCAGTGAGATGGCGGTGGAACCAGCTCCAACAGAAGATGAGGTAAAGTATTTATTTATTTATTATTGTCTACAATATACATTGCCACCACCACTGTATGTACTACCATATGGTCATGCGATTGAAAGAACCTTACCTTCCTAGATGGGAATCAGTTGTGATTGATCTATTTGCATAACTTCAATCAGCTGTTTCTCAAGAAATGCATGTATAAAATGCAGGGGATACATTTGTGTTACAATTAACAATATGAACTGCTGTTAACTTTGACTTTGTCAGGGTCCCACCGGCATCAGCACTCACCCCTCCCTCTCATTCTCCAGCACACACTCCTCCTACTAATTCATACTCCTCGTCTCTCACACAGCCCAGTCGCTCCCAGTCCCCTCAGTACTGATTACACACACCTGCACCTCATCAAGCCTCATCCTCAGTCCACCACCTGCAGCTAATCAACTACCACCTACATAAGCAGCACAACCACACACACTCTTTGTCTAGTCTCATGTCTACATGACACTCTGACTCACACACGATATGCTCATGCTATCCAAGTCTGCCTTTCCAGTACTTCGTCTCCTGTTGTCTGCCGCTGATCTAAACCTGCCTGCCCAACTACCAGATTCCTGCCTGTTGCTTTCTGCTCGCTGTTGGATCATTGTGAATAAAGAACTGCTCACCACTCCAGTCTGTCTCCTGCTCGTCCGTGACAGACTTTAGTCTATAAGTTATGTTTAGAACATGCTGTTATCTGTTCTGACATACAGTGTGAAAGCATTTGTAAATTTGGCAGTAAAAATCCATTGTCTTGGTCTTGGTCTTTGGTCTTGGTCTTGGTTGTTGCTTGTGTCTAAAAGAAGTTAATTTATTTTACATTTAAAATTTAAATTCATTATTTTTGTTTGGGATTTTTGGCAGATACAATTTGGAGAAATCTGACTACGGAGAGAGGCCTGGGCCAGAATCAAGAGGAATCCCAAGGACTATTTATTTGTAAAAGAGTTGGTGGTGGCTTTTTGGGGCACCAAAATACTGCGGGAAAGGAGCCTCACGGGGAAAGAGTGCCCAACAACCAAAACCACCACAGCCTTTGACCCCCAAAAATTCCACACATTAAAAGGTATTGCATTTTTGACAGCTGTAACCACATACTCCTTGTGGGATGCCAAGGACTAGGTTTTTTGTCATTTGATATTGAGTATTAAAAATTCTGCTGAAACCTGGAACAATATTTATCAAACTGCTTAAGTTAAAATGTACACTTAAATGAAAGATTTGAATAGTTGTTGATGCTGTTAGCTTGTAGAAAAGTCATGGACAACTAAATGTTGACCAGTCTGTCAACCAGACTGACAACTGAAAGGGCAGAAAGAGACAACCAGCAGTCATTGGTAAAAGAAAATAGAACTGTAACATGTTCGCAGATTTAACAACCCAGTCTCATCCAAAAGCGTACAAATAACATGGGTGTAGACTTTGAAAATACTTGCAATGTGTACGCCAAAGTCAAATTCTGCGTTTAATAGATACGCAGAGCGCTCCAATAATACTAAGGGAGACCGGTGTGTTATATGCACTCGGCTCTTGCAACCTTGCTTATGTGTTCGGAGAGGCTCGGACCTTCCAAAAACGGACGAGATATCCCAGCTACGACACAAGGAGGAAGTTACAGGAGTTACACGAGAGGTAAGGAAATGTGGAATGTGGCTCTTTTAACGGTTACAACCATACAGGAAAATACCTACAATACTATTACCAGCTTTGACATTAGTATATCAATGAACGTTGCTTTAGTTTCATGTCCGCTAAAGGATGAAGCTTGGCTTGCCGGGTCAGTTTGTCTACCTAATAGTGTTGTGTACAACGTAGAAACTGTTCTGGGACAATGGAGGGTGAAGTTAACGTTAGGTATTTCAGTAACGTTAGACCAAATCCCCTGTAAACTATGCTAGCGTTACCCAGTTAATATCTCCAATGACGTTTCATTAAATGCTTAATACAATGCAATGTACATTAATGCCCTGTTGTTACAGGGACTTAAGGGACCTAAAAAAGATTACTCAGAAAGACTTTTTCGTATTTTCAGAGAAGTACTGACATACTTTTTGACATGTTTTATATAAATATACCTAGGGAGGTGTTCCAGGCATGTCCAGCTGGGAGCAGAATGCCTCGGGATCCCCCAGTCAGAGCTGGTTAATGTGGCTCGGGAAAGGGAAGTTTGGGGTCCCCTGCTGGAGCTGCTGCCCCTGCGACCCGACCCCGGATAAGTGGATGAAGATTGATGGATGGATGGACATAGTCGTGTTAGTGGTTCTAACAATGGCAGACTGGTCAAGGACAAATACACACTTCAATTATTTTAGTTGATTTATTTCTTTTAGTATTCTTTAACAAAGGACCATACATGTTTCTCTTCCATGTGCACTCTATTTGGCATTCTTAGCACACAATGTGTGTTCTCTCCAGTGAACTGGGACTATAATTTGGGAGGATTGAACAATTATTATAGGTTTTTAGAACTGTACAATCCTCCCTTATTATAGTCTTACTTCACTGGACCAGTAACCATATAGTTAAGGCTACTGTACATACTGTACATTCATGTAACAGGGAGAGGACACTTCAATGGTTTTTGACCTAATATTTTGCTGGGGGGAAATATCTGATGAATACACTGTGTTACAGTCATGTTTAAAGTGTGTATTACATTTATCACTTAATTATCTTCATAGTTTCTAAATTTCAGAGTCCCATTTCTTCAGTGACTTTCTTTTCTATGTCCATTAATAGGCCCTCAAAGCAAAGGAAAGGAAGCATACAATCTAGCATTGTAGATTAGTGGTTGTAATTGATTGTCATGGTAAATATCCTGCTTAACATTAGGCTGTTTTCTGCTCACTTTTAAGGCAAAGAGTACAACAGCTCATTTGTGCAATTAATTAGCCTAACTCCTTGAATGGTATGGCGGTTTCAATTAAGAGCAGTGGTCAGTTAATATATATTTTTAGGCTACTTACCCATTCAGTCGGTCAGGGTATTCTCCATTTTGGCATCAGTAAATCAGAAATTTGTGATCGACATCGCGGTCTGTTAAAGAAAGCCATGAACGCGCATTTATCCAAATTCCTTCAGCCTGGCTTGGCCTTCGTGAAACGTACCAAGCCAGGATGCACAGATTAGACTAGGTCAAGCCTCGCTTTATCAATTGTCTTGGATTTATAAATTCTACTTTTGTGCAATACCCACCTGGTCAACTAGCTAGCTACCAATACAAATTGAATCAAGAAAATCTAATTGTGTGAGGGAAACTGCAGCTATTTTATCAGAATGACATGAATAAACGTATTGTGGATAAAACTGTAATGGATACACCCACCCGTGAACAATTTTAATCTGCAATTGTGATAAACAATGAAAACTACAATTCCCATAATTCCACTTCACGACATCAACAAAAGTCAGATGAACTCACGCTAGTCTCGTTATTGTAAGTAGGCTACAATAAAACCTTTGTGAATAAAAAGTCAATACTTATCAATGCACTCACCTGTATAGACCGGCATAAACATGTAAAGCAATATTTTAATCTGCTCTGTCCACTCTCGTCCACTGCGCTGTTTTAGGCAAACACAGCTCTTTACCAACAAGCTAAAACAAATAAAGCTGTCGGTTGTAGTCTTAGCTTAGCTTGGCAGGAATCTAGAAATTTGGAAAAATTCTTATAAACTTAACTGCTGGCTGAGCGAACCGTCCTCTCCGCTGGAGCGGTAAATCTATGGATGTACAACCCCAAATCAGAAAAAGTTGGGACAGTATGGAAAACACAAATAAAAAAATAAAGTAGTGATTTCTAAATGTACTTTGACTTGTATTTCATTGCAGACAATGTGAACACAAAATATTTCATGTTTTGTCCGGTCAACTTAATTTCATCTGTAAATATACATCCTTTCCTGTCATTCAGACCTGCAACACATTCCAAAAAAGGTTGGGACAGGAGCAATTTAGGGCTAGTAATCAGGTAAATTGGTTAAATAATGATGTGATTTGAAACATGTGATGCCAACAGGTGATTGTAATTATGATTTGGTACAAAAGCAGCATCCAAGAAAGGTCTAGTCCTTTAGGAGCAAAGATGGGCCGAGGATCGCCAGTTTGCCAACAAATACGTGAGAAAATTATTGAAATGTTTAAAAACGATGTTCCTCAAAGAAAGAGAGGAAGACATTTGGCATTTTCCAAAAGCCAGGGTCTGTCATGGTATGGGGTTGTGTCAGTGCCCTTGGCAAAGGTAACTTGCACTTCTGTGATGGCACCATTAATGCTGAAAAGTACATAGAGATTTTGGAGCACAATATGCTGCCTTCAAGAAGACATCTTTTCCAGGGACGTCCATGCATATTTCAACAAGATAATGCAAAACCACATTCTGCACACATTACAAAGTCCTGGCTGCGGAGGAAGAGGATACGGGTACTTGACTGCCCTGCCTGCAGTCCCGACCTGTCTCTAATAGAGAATGTGTGGCGCATTTTGCAAAAAAATGCGACAACGAAGACCCCGTACTGTTGCCCACCTTAAGACTTGTTTGCAGCAAGAATGGGACAAAATTACACCTGAAACACTTCACCACTTGGTGTCTTCAGTCCATAAACGTCTTTTAAGTGTTGTGAAAAGGAATGGCAACATTACAAACTGGTAAATGCTTTACTGTGCCAACATTTTTTGAAATGTGTTGCAAGAACCAAAATAGGATTTAAAAAAAAAAAACAACAACAATACAAATCATGAGGAACACATTAAATTATGTGCTGTTGTATTGTCAGCAATGAAATACAAGTCAAAGTACATTTAGAAATCACTACTTTCTTTTTTTATTTGTGTTTTCCATACTGTCCCAACTTTTTCTGATTTGGGGTTGTATTATAAGACCAAAACAGATACATGTGGCTACTTAATATGCATGTGAATGACGCGATCGTTATGTTCGAGTTCTTCATTGTTGATGATGATGCTGGTTGTATTATTTTGCAACAGCATCATTTCATTGCAAATGAAGCATACAGTATGAATGGTGGCCTGCTTATCAGTCCATTCATCATTAAAGCGGCTTTTCCATGTCAATTTTCCCTTCAGCCTCTTTGACTGTGAGATTTTTACCTGACAACAGCCTTTCTTTCTGCAAGCATTTTCCACCAATCAGGAAGCTGCATACTACAACCATGTTTCCAATCACAGACTTTAACCATTACTCAGTGAACTGCCTCCTAGTGTGAGCCAGTTATCATTATGGAGTTTCCATGTTTTTGAGGAGTTTGCTTACACTAATGTACTGTATGTAAAAAAAAAAATACATTTGACATACCTGCCCCCACAGCTTAAACAAATCCTAGGGGAAACACTGTTGAGGGAGCAGGTCTAGGCACACCCACGCATGGTCAGATATCATCATTTTTCCTCTCACACATCCTATAGCAGAGGCAGCCAATGATTTGGACATAAATGTATAGCTCTCCCAGATGGGTTCAAAATTCACACCTTGTAATTTTCTTTCCAAATCTATGACAAATGCCTGATCATCTGCATTAGGTGCATAGGTGTTAGCCAGAATTAGTTTCTGCCCTTGTATTTCAGCCAGAATGATACCTAATTCAGAATTATCCTTCATTTGTTTAATTAATTTTAATTGAAAGCACTTGTTCATCAGTGTAACAACCCTACTTCTGCTAAATCCCACACTATGAAACATATATCCAACCCATCCACCCCACAGGATCTCAAGAATCATGCCAGAATGGTCCTGGGTCCGTCTCCAGCCCCAGGCTGTTGGCGCGCAGTTCAGTGTGCACTTTCAATCTCACATTCTCCATCAATCTTCTGCAATTCTCGAAACAGCTTCCCCAAAAATTTTACTGCATCTCCTCCTTCTTTAATAATAATAATAATAAATTGAATTTATATAGCGCTTTTCATAGACTCAAAGTTGCTTTACAGGGAAGAATTACAAGTAAGGAAAATACAGCATAACATGAGGAAAGGGGAGGAACACCTCAGCAGTAAGCACATACAACACGATTCAACACATGACTTGCAACAGGGGAGGGAAATAGGGGGAAATGGGGGGGAATGGGGGGGTGGAGGTAACCCAGACATCGGCAAGCACAGAGCCATAGAGATAGTGTCTTTCTCTATCACTCTGGGCAAGCAGCCATCAGAGCAGGCAGAGAAGCGGCGAATAAACAGCGCCAGCGTCCTCTCCGTCCGACCGAATGGCGCTGGTCACAGACCAGCTTGTCAGACTGGGGGGTAAAAAAGCGGCGAAGGCGTGGGACGGGGGTATTAGGGGGGAGGGGGGCCTGGTGAGAGTCGCTTAGCCTGGCACCCATTGGGGCCTCAGTCCGCAGGATGTCATAGCGTTAACACAGCAAGTTGCCATGGAGACAACCTTGAATAGGTCCCAAGCAGAGTCAACAATCAGCAGGTGTCTGAGGGAAGTTGGGGAGGAACACAAGAGTGTCTCTCTGCAGTGCTCTTCGAGGGGGATGTGTTGTTCCAGCAGCGGCCTTGGCCGAGGCCAGTGCTGGATAAGGGGGCCGAAAGTTGATAAGATTGGAGTTATTTTGTCTCGGTGCGAGTAGCTGCATTCCTTTACACAGCCACTCTGTTAGTCAATTTCTGGTCAATCTGTCTTTGTAAAAGCGGTGATCTATCCAACATAAAATCCAAATTGCAGTTCATCTCCATGTTGTTATCCATAGTGCGGTTAATAGTCCCAGCTTCAAACGCTGACCGCTCTGCCCACCGCTTCAATCATTCCAGGCAGCTTTTTGGGGCTTTGAACAGCTGTCATAGTCTTGTCAAATTTGTCGATAAACCAGGCCAATGCCTAATCCAGTCAGCAAGGGCCTGTTATCATGGTTCCGAATAGGTAGATATCCTCAACGTCCTCCCTGGAATGAGCCGCCAGACACACGACCCGTCACTTCTCCCACGCCTCCATCGTGTAGCCAGCAGCAAACGTTCCGGCAGGGCGAGCAGGTTCCCCCGAACCCAAGCTCCTCGTCGAGAAGATGGTGTCAATTGCGTTGAGAGACCAGTTGATCAAATCCATGGTTTTAGGGTTTGGAGAGCAGTGCTGAGAGAGTCTCTCAAAGAGTTAGACGAGACAAGAGGAGCAAGCAGGGGAGGTGTGGGAGAGGAGAGGGAGAGAAAATGCGACCGCCTTCGTTGAGAGCCAAACGAACCCTCGGGAATGCCCACAAAATGGACGTAATTGATTAACGTAAAGATTTTCAAAATCCAAAGCAAATCCACCTCTCTTTTGCTAGCAGCTGGATTATCATGTCTTTCCTTCTTGGCAGCCTCGATATATCATACACAGGCTGCTGACTTTCTCTTTTTTGACATTTTTGGATTCCATAATGTTTCTCCTCCAGGCTAAGCACAAATATCTCTGGTTAGGTATCTTTTTTTTAATTGATTTTTGAGTTTAACAGACACAACAACAGAAAAAAGTATATATACTTTACTCATATATATATATATATACACACAAAAACATACAACAGAAAAATCCCACCCAAAACGAACAACAGATGCTGCATTGTCTTAATACTGAGATCAAAGAAGTATGGAAAAAAAAAAAATAAAAAAAAAATAACCAGTACTGTACAAGAAATAAATAACTGAGTAAATACAGATTAAAGCAAACACAATGAAGTCAGAGTCTCTGCAGGAAGGAATGCAGTGGTCTCCAAATACTCCAAAATCTGTCGGAGTTATGATGGAGATCATACGTCAGTTTCTGTAAAGGGAGAAGAGACGATATCTGTGACAACCACATACCGACCTTTGGGACTTGTGGGGCAGACCACTTCAATATTTCTTCTTCAATTTTTTTAGGTAGAAATTAAAGAATTATCAACAGATATTTGGTGTCCGCGTCAAGATTTTTGTCCAAAGTATGGTTTAACAGATACAATGATGGGGATAATGTAAACTGTTTACCGATGACCTCCTGAACCACAGAATGAACCTCTTTCCAAAATGTCTGGATACGATCACATGCCCAGAACAGATGACTAAATGTACCCTTATGTGTTTTACACTTATAACAAAGATTTGAACTATGGGGAAACATTTTCTGGAGGCGAACAGGTGTAAAATAAGTCCTATGAAAAAACTTAAAATTCTGTTCATGTATAGAAATCGAAATTCATTTTGGGAATATTCCATTGCAAATCTTGGTCCAATCTGCAGAGCTAAATGTGACCTCCATATCACGCTCCCACAGCGGCTTCAGTGAGTCATAGGCTGAAGAGTCAGAATAGAGCAGTAGAGAATGAATCTTTGAAATCAGCCCCTTAAGAGATTTGGCCGAAACCATAGCACTTTCCAACTCTGATAGCTCTAAACGTATCCTATTCTTCCACAAAGTGGCGAATTTGGAGATATTTGAAAAAGTCCTTACGGGGAATGTCAAAGTCTTTTCTAATTTGCTCAAACGGCTTTACAGTGTTGGAAGTCAATAGGCCTGTGACATCAGGTAGGCCCTTGGATGCCCACTCCAGCAAACCAATACTCCTTATCAGGACCGGGAGGTCAGGGTTCAATGCCAGGGGGGACCAAGAGATAACCGAGGGAATATTTAAATATTTTCTCATATCCCTCCAGACCTGTAGTGTATTGTAAATAATGATATTTTTTTGAGAGAGTTCATCTGCTCTATATCATTAATAAAGGGGAGGGATTCATGCCTTCTAGGATGACACGCCAGAGATTCAAGACTAATCCATAAAGAGTCCCTCTTCTTTATAAGCCAATTCGTCATCATTTTAAGTTGAGCCGACCAATAATAAAGTTGTAGGTTGGGGAGGGATAAACATCCCAATTCCTTCGGTTTGGTAAGTTTAGAAAATCGAACCCTCTGATGTTTATTATTCCAAATATATTAAGAAATATAGGAATTTAGCAACTTAAAGAGCGCTGGGGTCAAGTAGCACGGAAGATTTTGAAATAAGTAGTTTAACCATGGGAGGATTTTCATTTTTATAGTGTTTATTCTCCCAAAGAAGGAAGTCGGCAGGGAGGTCCACTTCTTCAAATCATTTCAGATTTTATGAATCAGAGGTGAATAATTAGTCTCAAATTGATTATTCAAATCAGGAGTGAGAAAAATACCCAGATATTGTAAGCCATTCTTCGATACCGGAAAAGGAGATTGTATGGTCATATTCTGGGGAATATTGAAAGCAAGCGCGACAGATTTTCCTAGGTTAATTGTATAACCTGAAAGAGCACTGAACGAGACTATAGAGTCCAGAACTGCTGGAACTGATTTCTCAGGATCACTTAAATACAGGAGGACATCATCAGCAAATAATGAAATAACTCAGCCAGGGGCTCAATAAACAGTGTAAACAGTAAGGGTGACAGATGGCACCTCTGTCTACAACCTCTATGCACTGTGAAACCCTCCGACATCAGTCCATTTGTATTAACACTTGCTATTGGGTCAGAGTAAAGAGTTTTAATCATATTGATAAAACTGGAACCTAAATCAAATTTTTCTAAGACTGAGAACAAAAAAGGCCATTCCACGCGGTCAAATGCCTTTTCGGCACCCAATGGAATTATAAGCACTGGGTTTTTATGGGTATTAAGATAATGAATGACATTAAGTGCTCTCCGTACATTGTCTGTGCCATATCTAGATTTCACAAATCTTGCCTGATCAGGATTAATAATATTAGGAAGAACCTTTTCAAGCCTGCGGGCCAGTACTTTTGCTACTATTTTATAGTCTACATTAAGTAGACTGATAGGTCTGTATGATGAACAGTCCAAGGGATTTTTGTCTTTTTTTAAGATAAGGCTAATTGAGGCGTATCTCCAAGAGGGAGGAATATCACCCTTCAGAATATTGTTAATAGCAGGCATAAGTATTGGGTGGATTTCTGCCCAAAATGTCTTATAATATTCTAGTGGAAACCCATCAGGCTCCGGACATTTCCCATTCGGCATGGCCTGGATTGCGGACCAGACTTCCTCTGGTGTAAATGCTGCATTTAAGATGGAGCGTTCCTCCTCCGCAACAGTAGGCAATGAAATATTGTTTAAATAAGAGGTAATATTGGAGTCGATCTTCTCTGAACTGTAAAGGGATTTATAAAAATCTCTAAATGTACTATTGATAGTCAATGGGTCCCAGGAATCATCACCACAGGGAGTTCGCGTGGATTGAGCGGTCATTGTTCTGATTCTTCAGTTGGTGGGCAAGTAAGCGGCTGGACTTATTACCAAATTCATAATACTTCTGCTTTGTGAAAAGCAGTAGCTTCTGAACGTGGCGAGTGTGGTCGATATTGAGTTTAGTCTTTGCAGACACCAGCGCTTTTAGATTCACAACTGTGGGTGATTGTTTGTGTATTTGTTCTAACCTAGTAACTTCCTTCTCAAGATTCTTCCTATTGCTCTCTAGAACCTTCTTTTGATGGGAAGTGTAGGAGATAAGATGCCCGCGTAAAGTAGCTTTAGCCGCATCCCAGATCATAGCAGAGGACACCTGGGGGTTATTATTATCAAGCCAAAATTGTGATAGATTGTTCCGGACGAAGGTACTGAAAGGTTCACTGTTCAAAAGCAATGTATTGAATCTCCAGATTGGAATTCTTGGAATGGTAAATGCTGGGTCAATATGCAAAAGCACTGGAGCATGGTCCAATAGGACAATAGAGTCTATACGGCAAGCCTGGACTGCATGTAAAAATTGTTTGGGAATAAAAAAGTTGTCAAGTCTGGAATATGACTTATGTGGATGCGAGTAGAACGTATAATCTCTCACTTTAGGGTTGACCATATATCAATTAGCCAGTGTCTTTACATACATCATTGAGAGCGGCAGATGACCTTGGATTTGATACATTTGCGGAGGAGGATTTATCCAGGGAAGCATTCATAATACAATTAAAGTCACCAGCTAGTAAGCCCAGGCCTTTGCAATAATGACTAAACAGTAAAACTATTTGAGATGTAAAATGAGGTTAAGAATTAAGAATAGTTATGTGTTGTTTAAGAATTGAGCCTGTAATTAAAATGAATCTCCCCTCTGGATCTTTTTTTTCGTGTTCTAAAATGAAAGGGATGTTCTTATGTATAAGAATGGCTGTACCTCTTTTATTCTGCGAGTGGGAAGAGAAGTAGACTCGACCC
The DNA here is from genome assembly GCA_023631565.1 of Gymnocephalus cernua. Classification (NCBI taxonomy): domain Eukaryota; kingdom Metazoa; phylum Chordata; class Actinopteri; order Perciformes; family Percidae; genus Gymnocephalus; species Gymnocephalus cernua. The sequence continues at coordinate 35,586,469 of CM042433.1, read as the reverse complement.
ACCCAGTCTCTTCTAAGCTTCAAGTGTTCCGTGTCAGTTAATTTAGTTTATTGAAGTAGTACTATGTCAGATTTTTGTTTCTTCAGATGCGTTAAAATCTTCTTCCTCTTTATTACATGGTCAATCCCCTGGACGTTCCAAGTAACAAGTTTAAGTGACCCAGACATAGGAATTGTTAAGTTGTAAAATAACTAGGTAATAAAAGCTGAATGAAGAGAAGCTGAGTACAGTACATGAAAGCAACCTGGAGCTTCAGTTGCATGACATAGCGGAAAAATAAAAGTACAAAAGACCGGGATTGCAGCTTCTACCCACCCCTATTCTGTCCCCAAACGACAGGGTAAAAAAAAAACGAAAGAAGTCACCAAGCACGCTGAGCTTAAACATGTCCTAATTTAACAGATAGACCACAGTAACAACTCAGGCTCTTAAGACAACATCACAGCTCCAGGCCAAGTGAATGACACCACTATGAGCTAGCCCAAAACAAAAAATTGCTGAATCGTACGTGAACCCGAACGTGGGCTCTATGCCAGTCACTTCATAAATATGTGGTTATAAGAATAAGTCGTTGAGAGAAGAAAAAAAAACTAAAAGTGCTGTAGACATAACAGGTTATAGAAAGCATTTCAGTGAGGTGTAAAACTCCTTGAAACTAAAATATATCAATTTTCTATGCACTACAATAAGCAAAATATAGCAAACAATCAATGCAACAAAAAAAACTAAAAAAGAATACCCTGTTATCAAGGAAAAAAGATGCATGTAGATTCAGCTCTGCTGTTTACTCAGTCTGTCAGCAGTGTCTATAACAACCAAACAGCAGAAATAATGTATGATAGGGGCTCAGTGGAGGTTATGTCCATCTTACTCCAACATTACTGGTGGACAACAATGTTACCTTATTTAAAAGTGTCCAGAAATGCAGCAGCAGACTCAGGGTCGTCAAAAAAGCGGATCCGACCTTCGTGGAGGCACCGCAAACAGGCTGGATAAGCAAACTCACGGTAGGCCTACATGTTGTGACGAGCCAAGGCTTTTCCCACGGCATCAAACTCTCGCCGCTTTCACAGAACCTCTGCAGATAAATCAGGGTAGAAGTGTAGCTGAGAACCATCATGGCGAATATCACCTTTCTTCAAGGCAGCTCTGAGTACAGAATCTCTTTGGGAGAATCATAGAAAACGCACCAAGACGCTTCTCGGGGGCTTATTCAGGGCTGAAGCTAGGGATCTGTGGGCACGTTCAATCTCTAGCGGAGGGTGGTCAGCGGGTAAGCCGACTAAAGTCGGTAGTACAGATTGGAGAAAGTCTGCAAGAGAAGTCAGACAGAGAGAAATCTCAAACGGCCATTTCGCTTCGGGTCACGTGACGTCCCTCTGGTTAGGTATCTTTAAAAGGATAAATATATCAGTACAATACAGAGCCCTCTGTCCCTATGTCCACACGATGACCTGAGGTCCATCACAACTGTGTCCACATTCAAAAGGGAACTTATTCTCTCAGGCATTTGTCTAATTACTGCGTGTGTGTGTGTGTGTGTGTGCGTGTGTGTGTGTTTGTGTGTTTATATGAATCTGTATGGTCACACTTGAATTATGTCAGTATGTATTGATGCTTGACTTGAAGCAATGTGATAATCTGTAAAGCTACAGTTTGTTGTCATTTTCATCAAAACTGTTTGACAACAGATTAGTACAATTATTACTGTCCATCCAGAGAGACCAGGTCTAAAATCAGAGGCTTGATCTCTGACCATTGAGCTTACTTTACAGCTGCTGCACATTGGCAGGTGCTATCTGTCTGTCTTACATGGTGTGAGCCTTACAACATAGATTTATTACCATAGTCCCTCTCTCACCCTCCCTATTGGTAGAGGACTACTATTTATAGTCAAGGACACACAATCAAAATAGCCCTATCCGTGTTTCTATTGTTTCATGTAGACATCTGACTCCGCTACATACTGAGGGTAGAGTAATTAAGGAAGAATATATGTAATTATGAAAACTAAACATTAATTGTCCTTCAATCTGAATAGAGTGTCTTCCCTTCCAAATGTTCAAATATGGAGAGCTCATGTGTTTATGGTGACATGGATACGAGTGACCTGACAAGCATTCTCTGTGATGCCTTTCCAAATTTTGGCAGAGCTTTCCAAAAGATCCTTTACTTTGCTGTGTGATAAAATAGGTTTGAGGTGATTGTTGCCTTTTACAGTGCATCCTGCTCAGTATGTACTGTATCTGAGTGACTATTCTAATATATAACAACATTTAGCCGATCCTTAACCCTTGTGTTGTCTTCCCCGGTCTATTTTGCCTGTTTTATGAAGCATAAAGTATACATTTTCCAATTCTGTGTTACATTTCCTAAGACAACTTCATTACAACTTATCACCGCTAGTTTTACACTTATGTCTGGAATTCATGGTCAATAAACCTCATTCATATTAAAATATGCCTAATTTTGAGGTAAAAAAAACAAAAATTATGAACTTTAGCTAATTTTTCAGATAAGAGGAACGTATGTTGATGCATAATTACAGCCTGTTTTGTGTATGGAACCATCCATGTTATTTGTGGGCAATTTGGTTGAAAGAAACCCATATTTTTGATACAGATCTTTGAAAACGGGTCAAATTTGACCCGAGGACCACACAAGGGTTAAGAATCTCTTTGTCTTCTTTGTTTTTGTTAGAAAACGTATATAGCATTGACCTTTTTTGAGTATTTCACCACAAGCAAATTGTTGTCATAGATGTTACATAAGACCTAAAACATGTATATAATGCACTATGACTTTGGACAACCTTATAGAAGTCTGCAAATCAGTTCAGTATCTGCAAATAAAAAGTGTCCTTTCATCTTATGTCAATTTCAACTACTGAATTCAAAAGTGTGATTTAAAGGTGACCAAACCGCAAATAAATCACATGATATCCCCTTCAGACAGCAGCTCAGATGTCAGCTATACTGCCTCTGCTAAGCTAAGACAGTAACCTGCCAGTTCAGCTAGTTACTTGTTGGGTGTTTAGTTTTGTTGAATCAAACCCTAAATATTTGTTTGTTTGGGCAGATGTGGACACAGCAATCACACTGGGGTGCAGACCAAAATGACCGGTCCAGTTACAAATGAACTCTGGTATGCTTTGGTACGGTTTGTTTGTGGTGAATGTGATCCAACCTTGTTCAGACCCATCTACCAGATGTATTCCGCAAGTTTGAATTAAACAGCTCCAGTAGTCAGGTGTGCTGTAAACTGTCCTGCAATGTTTCTCTCACAGAAATAGGGAAGAGAGAGCAAAAGACCCAGAGCAAAGTCTAGGTGAGCAGAGCAGGCAAAATAACATTGCTTGCAAAATAATGTCTGGAAAATTATTTAAATGAACTGAGCTGGTTTGACCATGGAGATGGAAGAAATATGAACTAGTTTAGAACACAGGACCTTCTTCCTGTATTCACTTTCTTGCTCCCGCCCCAGACACATCTGACCAATAAGCGGAGTTCTTGCGTGGGTTAGGGTGCAGTGCATGCAATGATGCATTTGGGTTCGCTTAGAATTTTCTCTGTGAGAAAACAAAAGCCAAACCAAGGGGAAAACGCTCCGAGTTTACAAACTCATCAACTGATTCAGACCAAAGCAAACCAACTATAGGTGTGAAAACCTCCTTAGTTTTTTCGTCATTATTACTGTATTTCCCTGCCTCGTTATTTATGTGGTATAACAAACTGAATTAGCATATCATCACATGAGACATGGGGGGGGGAGTCAAATGCAGCTGTATCTAAGGATAGATGTGGCCATCATACCAGCTAGCTTTAAATAAACATGCTGCCTTGCTTTAGTTGGCTGTCTCTGTGTCAGTAAAAAAAAAACACCCACTTCATGCTGTGATTGGTCAGCTGTGTGGAGGTGAGAAAGGAGCTAGGATTTGAACTTCTCTCTCAAGCCCACTTTTCCATTCTTTACATACACACTTTTCATGTGAACAACGTCGTGCAACCTTGTCCTCCAGGATATAACAATATTGCATCTACCATGTTTAGGCTTTGTAGGGCAATAGTCTGAACATTAAAATGAGCTGAGCTGAACACACAGACACCTTGTAAACCCAACGAGACCATCCCCACTTAGCTGCTGCTGTCAGTGTTTCCCCATTGTTGGGCGGCTTCTGTTGTTTCCTATTTATAGAAATCTCTCTCAGTCACTCCTCCCTCCATCACCCTTGGATTTTGCGGGATGCGTCAAAAGGTTTTGAGTGCCACACTCCTCCAACAATAAAGACTGAGGCAGTCATTGCTGGCAGTACTTGTGCTGTGTCTGAGAGCAGCAGTGAGTGCACCGGTGTGTCAGAGGCAGGGAAGGACCAGCAGCCATGGATGACGTGTATAAAGCAGCAGTGAGTACAGTAAAGACATGCATGATATTTCTCTTTTATTTCACTCTGATGTAATGACTTGTATAGCATGTAATAATTAGAAAACGTTGAACAGATTCTATCCTTGTGTGAGGAACAGGAACACACTGTTGCATAACACAATAGGGGAAGTCTGCTGGCTATCATGCATTTGAAAAAATTCAGAAGCCAATGTGACAGCTGTTAACACGAACAGCTGCTCTGTAATTCCAAAGTCAAGTTTAACATTTGTGGAACAAAATCACCTACACACTATATGCAATAGTAGTAGTTGCTACTTCTGTGAAGATCAAACATCAAACTTTTGTTGAGACTGCCAGAGAAGTTTGGATTCACCTCGCTGCTGCTGTATTATTGGTTTAGATTGTGATGTCAGGATTTGATTTTTGACACCAGGTGGTGTAAATGTAACACATTTTACAGTATATATCATAGTCATTGTATTGGACAGCTGTAGCTTCTGCTGAGGACACTGAGGTCATGTCCTTGGTATTTAATTTTTTTTATTGGAGTTGCTTAATGAGTGCTTTTACAAACTAAGAAATTCATCATCATTCTTAGAATACATTTAGAAGAAAATATGATTATATATTATATATTATTCCATCAGTATGGACACAACTTTGAAACAGCATTCCAGAAAATAAATTGAAGCATAATAATAATAGAACATAAAAATATCCATACAATGAACAAATGTAAATTAATAGACACAGGTATTTTTGAGGTCCCTCCTGGGTTCTGACTGCAGTCATGCTTGTGGTTGTTTACAATGATCACTAACTGAGTTTATGGTTTATCTTCCTGTGATGACCACTTTCTTGATGTTTACTTTTTGTAAAAAAAAATAAAATAAAAAAAAGATGAAAAAAGGGTTTTACTGCACACACAAAAACAAGAGTCTCTGTGTGTTCCTTTAACTTGTACGATACTGAAAGGTGTAATGCGCTCAGACAGAGCACAGAGTGACAGGCTGCTGTGGTTAGTTCAAGTCTGTGCCTGACAATAGAACTAAGAAGTGCTAAGGGAAGAAGAGAAGGGACAGCTGATAGCTATTAAAACAAGTGACCCAGCCAGACAACAGCACTGGTGTCAGAAATCCCCCCCTTTGTACTCTGCCACACAACAAGAATAGTAAGTGAGGAAAGCAGTGTGACATTACAGTCCGCCTGCACTCAGAGCATTAAAACAGGGAAATGTAATGTATATTTGTATTTGTAATGTTGTGCTAATGTTAGGATGCCTATCATTGCTTTTTAGGGAACTTATTGTAACATCTGGCCAGGGACTGCAGATTAAAAAAAACTATCCTTTTGGCTAAATTTACAGAAATATGCATTAATATGTACTGTCCTGTCAAATAAAAAATAAATAAAAAAATAAACAGTGATATATATATATATGATGATTCTTTCCCTTAAGGTTGAGAACTTGACAGAGGAACAAAAAAATGGTGAGAAAACTACTACTGTCACGGCTCGTCCCTAAGTTTTTGTTTTTAGTTTGTGTCATTGGAAGTTTTCCAATTTCCTGTTTTATTTTGTAGGTTCTCTGTTCTCCCTTGTGTTGTCTTGTTTTACTTCCTGTTGTATATTTTCCTACCTGTGTGATTACCTGTCCCCGCCCTAATGTGCTGTACCTGTGTCTCATTGTCTCCTGTCTTGTGTATTTAAGTTCAGTCTTCCCCTTACCCCAGTGCGAGATCGTCTGCTTCCTTGTGTTCAGCCTTCAAGCATTTTTCCCTGTGTCATGATTTTCTGAGTTCCTGTTTTCCCTTGGATTTTTGAACATTGCCTGTTTCCCAGATTTCCCTTTTGCCTGCTGTTTACTGGACACTCGCCTTGCTTTATTAGCTTGCTAATAAATCACTGTATTTTACGTACCTGAGTTGTGCATTTGTGGGTCCATTATCGGTGTGTGTGTGTGACTATTGCTATTACTTATTACTACTACTATCTATATTCACCATACCTAAACTGATAATACTCATAACACTTAATTTACAAGTACAACTACTACTACTAACAATACTATGTTATAAACTATGTATTTAATGCAAGTCACACAGGACTAGTATTAACTAGGGACCTGTAGTAATTTGTAATAATTGTGAAGGTCGTCTGTGATCTAAATCCCGTGTGAATCTGCCATGTCTTTAATTTGTCAAGTAAGAATTCCATATGATATTCCATATGATAATATTAGTCCTGTGTGAATTGGCATCTCTGTGATTTGGGGTTGGATTGGCTGCGTTGGCCATTATAAAGGAACGTTTTGACAGTGGGGGATAAGATCAGTAAATGTGAGTAACATATAGACGTTGCTTATCCCGTGTGAATGCACCGCATTGATGTAACTTTATTTTCATTTTAGTTAGTAGACAACGTACAAACATACAGGTAGCACAAAACTACAACAACAATAATATCCTCTATGGCAATCATAGTTATTCGATGGAAAAGGAAACTATATATATATATATATATATACAGACAAAGTCACAAAGTTCTTCACATGATAAACATTTGTAAAAATACAGTAAGATCCAACAGAAAATAAGCAAGGAAAAAAATAATTGAAAGACCAATGAAAATCATTTAAAAGATTAAAACCTAAAACCCAAAGTTACAAACATCGAAAGCAAATTTAAATAAGTGCATCTTCAGCTGCTTTTTAAAAGCATCAACAGAGACTGCAGAATGTAAGACAATAGGAAGGGCGTTCCACAGGTTTGGAGCCACCGTTTCAAAGGAACGGTCACCGTTAGTTTTTAAGCGAGTGCGTGGGACCACCAGTAATCCCTGGTTAGAAGACCTGAGGGACCTGTTAGTAGTGTACGGATGGAGCAGGTAATGAGTATAAAATAGGAGTGATGTGCAACATCCTGTTGGACTTGGTCAACAGCCTTGCAGCAGAGTTCTGGACCAGTTGTAGATGGTCCTGGGATGACTTGCTGAGACAGGTGAAAATGGAGTTGCAGTAATCAAGCCGGGATGATATAAAACCGTGAATGAACGTCTCATGCAAAACAACAGCTTTAAGTTTGGCAATGTTTCTTAATTGGAAGAAACGTGCGGGTCAGTGATTTGACATGTTGATCAAAATACATGTTATGATCAAATATAACACCAAGATTTTTTTGGACTGTACCGCTGAAGAAAGGGACCCCAAAAGCTGAACAACCTTGGAAGCTGTAGTGTCAGGAGCAATAATAAGGACTTCGGTCTTATCTTCATTAAGCTGTAGGAAGTTGTTTGCCAGCCAATCCTTGATGGAAGTGAAACATTTAAGCAATTCCAACACTTTGTTAAAAGAGACTAGAGTTTAGATTTTCTGCCCGAGCCCAACCCAAGCTGATATTTTCCGCCTCTATCCTCGGGCCGGGTCGGGCTGGGCCCTTGATCAAGCATTTGTGTTTTTTAATCATTACTTTATTACGGTAGCCTAATTCGGTGGGGAGAAAGCTCTGCCTCTCCAGCTTCTCCCGTAGCTCTGGGTGCATGTCCTGCACTGACGTGAGTGAGAGGTAAACTGTGCTACATCGTGTTTCCCCCATCTGCAGCACTCTTGTCGGCCAGCATGCAGACCGTGGCGAAGGACAGTATTAATTAGGTGATGGAGACCAGAAAGTCTCCTATATGGTTCCAGGGCTTTGATTATGTTGCTGCCTTAATCTATTACCCACACTATTCGGCTGAAGGAGCTATGGGTCGAGTTTTTTTTTTTACGTTTCTTCATTCCGACCTATTTGCAATCAGTTCCATTCTGAATAAACCAACAGAGCAGTTTACATGCTTTGTCCTTGTTGCATTAATCATTAAGATAATTCTAAACAGATTTCTGTAGTTCAAACAACTCTGAATTGTAGTTGAGAATGTCAGTTATAACGGCCCACGTATTAAAAAATTGTCGGGTTTAAATTGGGCTCGGGCTCATAATTACAGTTAATGTGTCGGTCTGGACCGGGCTCGGACACAACGTGCACGGGCTCGGTTAGGGTCGGGCTTGATTTTTTGGGACCGATCTCTAAAAGAGACATACAGCTCAATGTCATCTGCACAGAAGTGATAAAGGATATCTCCAAATTGGCTAATTATATGTCCCAGGGGAAGCATATACAATGCAAATAAAATCGGACCTAACAGAACCCTGAGGCACCCCACAGGAAAGGGCAGCAGTTTCTGAACAATAGGGATCAAGTGACACAGAAAAACTTATATCTGAAAGATAGAGGTGAACTAATCCAGGGCACTCCCTGAGATACCAACCCAGTGCTTAAATCTTTCAAGCAAGATGTTGTGATCCATTGTATTAAAAGCTGCGCTAAGGTCCAGCGGCACCAAAACCGAGCAAAACCATGTCAGAGGACATTAATAAATCAATGGACACTCTAAGAAGAGTGGTTTCTTTTAAGTGTTTCTGATGGAAGCCAGATTGAAATTTGTCTAAAATGTTGTGTGTATTCAAGACAGCAGTGACCTGTTTGGCGACAACTTTTTCTAAAATTTTGGAATTAAAAGGCATCTTGGAAATGGGCCTATAATTTGCGGGAATTGATGTATCCAGGTTGGTTTTCTTCAGTAGTGGTTGAACAACTGCATGTTTAAAATACGAAGGGACACAACCAGATTGCAGAGAGCTGTTGAGTATAGAGAGAACCCAAGTACTCACAGACCCAAGAACATTTTTAAATAAGGAAGTTGGTATAATATGTACTGGGCTCGAGGAAGATTTAATACTGCTAACCAGATCAGTGAGTTCTTGTAGCGAGATTTTGTAGCGAGGGTTACGTTTACTGGAAGAAATAAGGTTAGCAAAGTAAGATGTCCTCGCCTCCTTAACCATGTTGTTTTATTCAGTCAATAGGTGTTTCTGATACAGCCGGTGAACATGAAGCTTGGAGGATTTCCACTTCATTCCGCCCTCCGACATGTACGCCAGAAATAATAATTTAAAATAATTAAAATAACATAACATTCAGAATAAGGTTTATATTAATAAATGAATAGTCTTGCATTGCCAGCTTTATCTCCACAGCGCTGTGGAGTAAGGTCTGGCTACATCACACATACATTCTGGGATAGAAGCAAAAAAACGCTCTAGGCAGCTCCAGACGGGGGGTCTGCTAAATAGTCTCAGGAAAGAACTTGTCTCGGTGGAATTTTTGCACCCCGCAAAAGAAAGCGGCACATTACAATAACAATACATTAAATGAAGTTAACTGTTGACAGAATACAGTAACGTGAGCTATTTAAAATAGCTGGATACATGGTTAAACCTCATTGGCTCTTACCAGTGTATCTCTGTGTACTTGGTCCACAGCAATCCCAATCAGTCCCAAAATGTCCCAGTTAGAGAGGAAATGCCCTAAACATATTCTTTGTAAACATTTACAATAATTCTCCAAAAGTACCAAGCAGGCCTGCCTTGTTGAACCATCCAAATTTTCATAAAAAAATAAATAAAAATAAAGTGTAGCTTGCTAGCTGGAAGGTTGATATTTTCTGTATCTGACAGAGTTTACGAACTGTAACACAGAGAGAGGGGAAGCGGAGGGGCAACACCTGGCACTGCGCCAGATGTCAGGCTTTATCCTGGAAATGTACTTGTTGATCCAGACTAATAAATGAATAATGACTATTTACTTGGGTTGTAGTTTTTTTAATAAAATGCCTGCTTTCCTAGGAATAAGAGCCAAATTAGATTATTTCCACTAAATATCCTGTATAACCATTGCATAGTAAAGCATTTGCGAATAATTACTGATATCTAGAGCCACAAAATACTTGGCTGGCCCGTTTATGTTGGATAACATTTCTACATGGTTTTTATGTCGGCAATTCTTCTTGGTGTTACGTTGTGGACATGGATGTCTCTGTTTGTAGTTATGAGTAACTTACAGTCCTTTTGTCCTTGTCAGAGAGTAACAGTTACTGTGTCCCTTCTAGAGTTCAAGGCTGCGTTTGACATCTTCATCCAGGATGCAGAGGACGGCTGCATCAGCACCAAAGAATTGGGAAAGGTGATGAGGATGCTGGGACAGAATCCCACCCCTGAAGAGTTACAGGAGATGATTGATGAGGTGGATGAGGATGGTATGTCAGCATCATTACACCTGTAAAATCACTGTAGACAGCAGCACATATTTTTTAGAGTGGAATAAAATCATTTAAATATTAAATTAACACTGTATATTGAGGTATAATACCTGCAAATATAATACACACATAAGGAGTCTTTATAATATTGTTCATCATGTTAACAGGAAGTGGCACAGTTGATTTTGATGAGTTCTTGGTTATGATGGTCCGCTGCATGAAGGAGGAGAGCAAAGGAAAATCAGAGGAGGAGTTGGCTGAACTGTTCCGCATGTTTGACAAGTAGGTTCCTCTTTGTATTTTCACACACTGCATAAAGCTACTTCAACATTCAAGTTAATGTAAGAGGAATCAGTGCTAGTATATTGACAGATGTTTGAAATATCACTAAAGTCAAACAAAACTCTCTTGGTGACTTTGATAAATACCCATGAATCTCACACTGTTAGACAACACAGTACACTCAGAACAGCTTAGTGCTAAATGGTTCAACATATTCCAGATGAGTATAAGACTGATTCCTTTATCTTGTGTTGAGGAACGGAGATGGCTACATAGACTTAGAAGAGCTGAAGACCATGTTGGAGTCCACTGGAGAGGCCATCACAGAAGATGACATTGAGGAGCTGATGAAAGATGGAGATAAAAACAATGATGGGAAAATTGATTATGACGGTAGGGGAGCCAGCCAATCAGCAGCACAACTGAATGTTCAACAAACAATGTTCAAAGGCAAAGATTTAGCATTTGTAATTAAAGTTAGCAGGAAACACAAGTCCTCCAAACTGAACAACAAAATAATTTACATTGTCATAAACTTCCACCACACTGCCACTACAGGTCCTTGTCAGAAAAATGTGAAGAACTTTTTCGGTGTTTCAAGTGTGAACAACTGACCAATGCCTAGCAGTTTTGAATATAATGCTTTCCAGATTATACTATTCTTTAACATTTTTGAACTTTCATACTGAACTTTAAACCTGCAAAATGTTGCTACAAAACAGTACATTGCAAACTGGTTCAACATATGTACTCAAGTTGGAAGAGGGGAAACACAATGCTAACTTAAAGAGAAAAAAAGTTAATGTAAATGTAAAACAAAAATGTAAACAAACAATATTGCAAAAGTAACCCTTTATGCATGCACACATGCACTTTTTTTTTTGCACTTTTACTCTGGCTTATTGTTGCTCTCAAAGTACACACACAGAAATACAGATACGACTAAAAAAAAGTAATTTACGTAATTTCCCAGTTTGGGATTATTAAAGTCTATCTATCCATCTATCTCAGTTCAACAAAGCTGAACAAGGTAAACAAACATTTAACTATTATGTACAGATATAAGTTTGTATATAAAAAAGTGAATATACATACAGTATAACATACACATGAATATGTACAGTATACGTTACAAAACCATTTATTACACATTATTTCGAACAAATCTACTCATCTACAGGATAAAGTGGGGCAAAAGAAAAAATCATTAAAATAAATTGTTTTAAAGTGCTCATATTATGCTTTTTGCCTTTTTCCCTTTCCTTTATTGTGTTATATATTTTTGTATGTGCACGTTATAGGTTTACAAAAAAAAAAAGCCCAAAGTCCCCCCCAAAGGGACTTACCATCTCCAACAGAAAACACTGTTCACAAACATTTACTTCCATGACAAACGTGGTCACTTTGGAACACGTTATAATGCTCGCCTAGCTACTAGCATGGCACGCCCTCATACTCTGCTTCTGACTGGCTAGTAGTCCTTACCTAGGTACTGTCAGGACACGCCCTCATACTCTGCTTCTGACTGGCTAGTAGTCCTTACCTAGGTACTGTCAGGACACAACCTCATACTCTGCTTCTGACTGGCTAGTAGTCCTTACCTAGGTACTGTCAGGGCACGCCCTCATACTCTGCTTCTGACTGGCTAGTAGTCCTTACCTAGGTACTGTCAGGACACAACCTCATACTCTGCTTCTGACTGGCTAGTAGTCCTTACCTAGGTACTGTCAGGACACGCCCTCACACTCTGCTTCTGACTGGCTAGTAGTCCTTACCTAGGTACTGTCAGGGCACGCCCTCATACTCTGCTTCTGACTGGCTAGTAGTCCTTACCTAGGTACTGTCAGGGCACGCCCTCATACTCTGCTTCTGACTGGCTAGTAGTCCTTACCTAGGTACTGTCAGGACACGCCCTCATACTCTGCTTCTGACTGGCTAGTAGTCCTTACCTAGGTACTGTCAGGGCACGCCCTCATACTCTGCTTCTGACTGGCTAGTAGTCCTTACCTAGCTACTGTCAGGACATGCCCTCATACTCTGCTTCTGACTGGCTAGTAGTCCTTACCTAGGTACTGTCAGGACACGCCCTCATACTCTGCTTCTGACTGGCTAGTAGTCCTTACCTAGGTACTGTCAGGACACGCCCTCATACTCTGCTTCTGACTGGCTAGTAGTCCTTACCTAGGTACTGTCAGGACACAACCTCATACTCTGCTTCTGACTGGCTAGTAGTCCTTACCTAGGTACTGTCAGGGCACGCCCTCATACTCTGCTTCTGACTGGCTAGTAGTCCTTACCTCGGTACTGTCAGGGCACGCCCTCATACTCTGCTTCTGACTGGCTAGTAGTCCTTACCTAGGTACTGTCAGGACACGCCCTCATACTCTGCTTCTGACTGGCTAGTAGTCCTTACCTAGGTACTGTCAGGACACGCCCTCATACTCTGCTTCTGACTGGCTAGTAGTCCTTACCTAGGTACTGTCAGGACACACCCTCACACTCTGCTTCTGACTGGCTAGTAGTCCTTACCTAGGTACTGTCAGGGCACGCCCTCATACTCTGCTTCTGACTGGCTAGTAGTCCTTACCTAGGTACTGTCAGGGCACGCCCTCATACTCTGCTTCTGACTGGCTAGTAGTCCTTACCTAGGTACTGTCAGGACACGCCCTCATACTCTGCTTCTGACTGGCTAGTAGTCCTTACCTAGGTACTGTCAGGGCACGCCCTCATACTCTGCTTCTGACTGGCTAGTAGTCCTTACCTAGCTACTGTCAGGACATGCCCTCATACTCTGCTTCTGACTGGCTAGTAGTCCTTACCTAGGTACTGTCAGGACACGCCCTCATACTCTGCTTCTGACTGGCTAGTAGTCCTTACCTAGGTGCTGTCAGGACACGCCCTCATACTCTGCTTCTGACTGGCTAGTAGTCCTTACCTAGGTACTGTCAGGACACAACCTCATACTCTGCTTCTGACTGGCTAGTAGTCCTTACCTAGGTACTGTCAGGGCACGCCCTCATACTCTGCTTCTGACTGGCTAGTAGTCCTTACCTCGGTACTGTCAGGGCACGCCCTCATACTCTGCTTCTGACTGGCTAGTAGTCCTTACCTAGGTACTGTCAGGACACACCCTCACACTCTGCTTCTGACTGGCTAGTAGTCCTTACCTAGGTACTGTCAGGGCACGCCCTCATACTCTGCTTCTGACTGGCTAGTAGTCCTTACCTAGGTACTGTCAGGGCACGCCCTCATACTCTGCTTCTGACTGGCTAGTAGTCCTTACCTAGGTACTGTCAGGACACGCCCTCATACTCTGCTTCTGACTGGCTAGTAGTCCTTACCTAGGTACTGTCAGGGCACGCCCTCATACTCTGCTTCTGACTGGCTAGTAGTCCTTACCTAGCTACTGTCAGGACATGCCCTCATACTCTGCTTCTGACTAGCTAGTAGTCCTTACCTAGGTACTGTCAGGACACGCCCTCATACTCTGCTTCTGACTGGCTAGTAGTCCTTACCTAGGTACTGTCAGGACACGCCCTCATACTCTGCTTCTGACTGGCTAGTAGTCCTTACCTAGGTACTGTCAGGACACAACCTCATACTCTGCTTCTGACTGGCTAGTAGTCCTTACCTAGGTACTGTCAGGGCACGCCCTCATACTCTGCTTCTGACTGGCTAGTAGTCCTTACCTCGGTACTGTCAGGGCACGCCCTCATACTCTGCTTCTGACTGGCTAGTAGTCCTTACCTAGGTACTGTCGGGACACGCCCTCATACTCTGCTTCTGACTGGCTAGTAGTCCTTACCTCGGTACTGTCAGGACACGCCCTCATACTCTGCTTCTGACTGGCTAGTAGTCCTTACCTAGGTACTGTCAGGACACGCCCTCATACTCTGCTTCTGACTGGCTAGTAGTCCTTACCTAGGTACTGTCAGGGCACGCCCTCATACTCTGCTTCTGACTGGCTAGTAGTCCTTACCTAGCTACTGTCAGGACACGCCCTCATACTCTGCTTCTGACTGGCTAGTAGTCCTTACTTAGGTACTGTCAGGACACGCCCTCATACTCTGCTTCTGACTGGCTAGTAGTCCTTACCTAGGTACAGTCAGGACACGCCCTCATACTCTGCTTCTGACTGGCTAGTAGTCCTTACCTCGGTACTGTCAGGACACGCCCTCATACTCTGCTTCTGACTGGCTAGTAGTCCTTACCTAGGTACTGTCAGGACACGCCCTCATACTCTGCTTCTGACTGGCTAGTAGTCCTTACCTAGGTACTGTCAGGACACGCCCTCATACTCTGCTTCTGACTGGCTAGTAGTCCTTACCTAGGTACTGTCAGGGCACGCCCTCATACTCTGCTTCTGACTGGCTAGTAGTCCTTACCTAGCTACTGTCAGGACACGCCCTCATACTCTGCTTCTGACTGGCTAGTAGTCCTTACCTAGGTACTGTCAGGACACGCCCTCATACTCTGCTTCTGACTGGCTAGTAGTCCTTACCTAGGTACTGTCAGGACACGCCCTCATACTCTGCTTCTGACTGGCTAGTAGTCCTTACCTAGGTACTGTCAGGACACGCCCTCATACTCTGCTTCTGACTGGCTAGTAGTCCTTACCTAGCTACTGCGCATGTGCGACTGCCAACAAAGATGGAATAGAAGTGAGAAATCTCACTCTGTAGCTAAAACAGAGAGTTCAACACACAGGGTGAAAAGAGGAGCTGCAGCAATATGCAGTACAACAAAAATATGGTGTTTTTTGAAAATTAAACCATGTAAACATATTCTGATATAACCTATAAATGCAATTATAAACCTGAAAATGAGCATAATATGAGGTCTTTGAAATAAAGAAAAGAACCAAAAGAAAATAAAGAACTACAGGAGACAGTACAGTCTTGCATATTTATGTAACTATATATAAATAAACTAAAGGTCATGCGGTTACACTTTACTTGAAGGTATCTACATAAGAGTGGCATGACACTGTCATGAACATGTCATAAACATTATAAGCAAGTCATAAATGTTTATGACATAACGCTTCTTTTAGTAAGTGTCATTCAGTTTTTGACATGACAAGTTATGGTTATGGTTAGAGTTAAAGGGATACTTCACCGATTTAGCATTCAGCTTTGTATAGGTAGAAACCCGGTAGTATTTCTGAATGACCGTGCTTCCCTCCCACATGTCCCCCTGAGAGGGGAGATCTCTGCGTTGGGGGTCTGGAAATCATTCCTCCAATGACGCAAAATGACGATTTTTACGTCATTGGAGGAATGGAAGGCCAGAGGCAAAGAACTACAAACAGTAGCAGGAGCTACTTCCGCATGTTTTCAACACGCCCATCACCCGAAGCGAGCCGATCTCAGCCGGAAAAAAACAAAATGTCAGCCATCTTGAATTCTCGCTAAGCAGGGCTCTCTCTTCTCAGCAGCACAATTTTACAAAATGATGTGCTTTCAAACTACCGCACACGTGTACCACCGGGATACATCGCTACAGATCGGAGAATATTCAGGGAACGTTATTACAGATGGAATATTCAGCACACTAGGAGAGCTTCGCCTGCACGGAGACCAGCGGTCTCGTCGAAGCCCCGAGCCGGGGAAGTGGACATCCTCATCGGCCAAGTGGGAAGCTAACACTAGCCGGGGAAAAGGCACATCCAGAGCGAGCTAACGCTAGCCGGCCACCAGTCCCATCAATCCTGATTGAAAGTGTCCGTTCATTAAACTACAAACTGGACGACATCCAACTTCAACGAAACTCCCAACGCGAGTTCAGAGACTTTTTCGTGGAAACATGGCTGAACAACAGCGTACCGACTGTCCAGCTACCAGGCCTGCTAGCCCTCCGACAATCCGAGCTAGAGGTGCTCTGTATGAAGGTGGGCTGTGTTAACACGGACTGGTGCAGAAATGGGGTGATTTGTATCCAACTAACTGCTAACCGCTGGAGTTTGTGACTGTTACATGGCGACCATTCTACATTCCACGCTAATTCACGGCTGTGTTTATACTCGGTGTTTACAGCCCACCAAGCCTAATGCTGGTATGCCTAGCTGAACGTTACGGAGCCTATAATGTGTGCACTAAAGGTAGCCTGTTTCGTATGTCGTTTTTACATAATGTCATTTTTATAACACCATATGAGCCACGATGAAACGTTGTTTCGTATATATGGTTGAAATAACAATAAAACACATTGAGTTGAGTTGAATGCCTCACTGTCTGTCAAGCGGTAGGCGTGGCTTGGGAGTGGACTCAAAGCAGCGAAGCGAAGTGCATTCTGGGATTTGGTGTCTTTCATCCATATGAGCCAAAAACACATTTTCTGGCTTTTCTCGGCCTAGAAGGCACCAATTACATTTTTTTTTTCACATTTCTGCTACATAAGTGACCCAATTTAAAGATATATTCAGCTTTCCAGCGGTGAAATATCCCTTTAAGATTAAAGTTAGGGTTAGGGTTCATGTGTCATGACTGTGTCATGACAGTGTCATGTCACTCTTATGTAGATACCTTCAAGTAAAGTGTTACCAGTCATCCTGCTAGGGAATTCAGCTTCATCTTACTCTACTCCAATATACATAGTTCTATAGTTAGTTCTCCCATTTCTTATGTTTCTGGCAAGGCTGTGTGTGTGGCTAAATGATGTGATTTTTTATGAATGATCACATTCCTCAACGCAGCAGCCCAAGGTTTGACTCCGACCTGCGGCCCTTGTCATTCCCCCTCTCTCTCCCCTTTCATGTCTTCAGCTGTCCTCTCAAAATAAAGGCCTAAAATGCCCCCCAAAAAAATCTTTAAAAAAAGATGTCCATTGTACAACTAGTCTTCTACCCAACATGAAAGCTGTTTGCTCCCATTTATCAACAAACTCAGGCAGATCTTGTAAATACAAAGGATCTCCGAGAATCATTACTCTCGTAAAGTGTGTATTCAAGTCAGAAACACAAGACATCACAAACAGTCACCAATGAAAAAGGAACTCTCTGCTGAGTTCAATGATACCTCACACAATAGTCTACGTCAAAAGGGTCATTAGTTATAAAAAAAAAGGGACATGGCTACAGCATAGGGGGCAGGTCAAACCATCACCAATCAAAAAGAAACTCTGCTGAGTTCAATGATACCTCACACAAGACTATCTTAAACGCTTCACAAGTTATGAAAGGGGGCGTGGCCTGAGTACATGGACATGGCTAGAGTATAGGAGCCGGCTCAATATCACATGTAGACCACACATTCTAATTTTGATGTAAATCGGATGATGTTTGTCATTTAAGACTGATTTCCTGTTGCTAGCATGGGGTGCCTTGACCAAAAGTCAATATTGGCCTATAGATGTCCTCAGGCCTGGACCCTTGTTGATCATGGGAAATTTCAAGAATGGAATGGAATGGACAATGTACACTCTAGTTAGAGCCACTTTCTCGTTCATCGCTAAACACTCAAAATGGCTGCCACACCGTTTGACAAAAAGTTTTGCTTTTAATTATTTATTTTTTTATTTAAGATGGCACACACCAAATTTGAAGTCCATCGGATGAGATCTATATGAGGAGTTTGTTAAAAGTATAGCACCTTGACTTTTAGGTCTACTTCCTGTTGCCACTATGGGGCGCTATGACTTTGAGTAAATATTGGCCTTCATATAGGATGAACTCTTATGAATCCTGAAAGTTTTGAGCCAATTGGACAATGTACACTCAAGTTACACCCACTTCCTGTTTGGATGGCAAAACGCACAAAATGGCCACCCCGCCACGACCATGCCCTATGACCAAAAGTTTTTCTTTTAACAACTTTTGATCCTTGATGTCTTAAGATGGCACAGACCAAATTTGAAGTTGATCGGATGAAATCTCTAGGAGGATTTCGTTAAAGTACGACGTGGAAATGGCCAAAATCACACTTGGCGGATCAAAATGCGTTAAGGGTATGGCTCCAATGAGCTTTTTTGTATGTCTTGACATGATACATATGTGTACCACGTTTTGTTAGTCTTTTTGTGCGCCTATTGCTGAAACCCTTAAAATACGTAGATTTTCACCAGGCTTGATGTGACCGCCAATTTTGGTGAGTTTTTGAGTATGTTAAGGCCTTCAAAAAGGCAATTCATTTGCAGGGAAAAAGAAGGAATAATAATTCCTTCACTAATTATATAAATATTAATATGTATATATTAATGTGTTCTCTCTGACAGAGTTCCTTGAGTTCATGAAAGGTGTTGAATAAAGGATTCAGCTGGAGGCCTCGCAATGCAATGCAGTATCTTCACTTTCCATTGACTTCATCATCATCTCTGGCCATTCCTGAAGACATGGCTCTACCTTTTGTCTGTGTTTACCAAACCCAATCAACACACCTGTTCTCAGCCTGTCCTGTCACACAGAGGCCCTGAAAGGTTGGCAGAAGGACCTCATTGACTGCAAATATCTTTATTTCTGAAAATAATGATCAATCAAAATGTCATGTAAAGACTATTTTCAATAAAATGATGTTCATAATCGCATCATTGTCTATCATATAATGTGAATTTTACATCTTGAGAAAAATAACTCAGTATGTATTAATTTACAAGATTGTAGAGTGGGATAATTTAGATCTGTGCAACCTGACGGCTTTTACAGCCGACACAGTACAGTTTATTTTGGTAAGGTGGGTGGCTTTAAAGATGTACTCATGCTTATTCCATTGGATGTTTTACAGGTGTTAATGTTAAGGTGTTCCATGTTAGTATTTGATATGACATCCTGCAGCAGATATGGGTCATTATGCCATTATATAACAATATGAAACATTTCTCACAATTTGATGTTTCATGGTTCACTTGCTTCCCACTCAGGATGGTCCATTCCTATCCACCATTTGAGAACTAAGGGGTAATGGAACACTATGGACTGAAAAAGAAAAATTCCCATAGTCAAAGAAAGGCTGGTTTTCAGGCTTTTATTAGAAAGAGCTTTATAAATGGAGCAAAATGCAGACTGCGAAGGGTCCCGACCCTGAATTGTGATGTAGCTTTAGCGTAATGCTCGTCATAGGTGGGGTTGATGCATCAATGTGGAGAAGAGAAAGCAGGACCTGCATGGATCATCTTTATGAGTAGAGTCTTGGCCTTTCAGTGGTACTGCACATACAATATAAATAACCTAAAGAAAGAGATGAATCCACCAGCTTAATGCTGATGGCACATTAACTGTTACTTGTTGACTCATTCTTTGTACCGCTTCCACAGAACAGCAAGGGAACAGCATTACCCTGTGTGGGTGTAGTATGGAGTGTTGGAGTACATCAATGCTACATACAACACGCATGGACTGTCACCTAGTGTACAAGCCCACTGTAGTAGCCTGATGTTATTAAATAACAAAAGCTGTGTTTCAGGCAGTGTTTGGGACACTACACATTGGAATAATACTTCAAAAATTTAATTTATTTAGTTTTTATTCTCCTTATCTTTCTTTTTATTAAAATGTATGGGTCCCATGGGCTGGTGGACTTTTGTGTTGGTGTGACTAGGTTCAGTTCCAAACCCTGTTTTCTTACATGTAGGAAAGTCATCTAAGTTGTCTTGACGATGGTGGCAAAGAAACCATCTAATGTTTGAAATACAGAGGGATAATTAAAGATCAGCTGTCAGTGCTACTGCATTAAATGTGTGTGTGTGTGTGTGTGTGTGTGTGGGGGGGGGGGGGTTGCATTCCAAAGACTCAGATAAAGGTATATATATATATATATATATATATATATATATATACATATATATACACACACATATACACATACATATATTGGGTCCTCCCCCCCCCCCCTTCCCTCGTCAAACATCTGCTCGTAGTGTGTACTGTATATGATAGTATACTCATAAACAAACATATGAAGCTCAGCGCAAATTCTTTCAGGAAGACGTCGTTAACCCAATCAGTACTCTTTCTCCGTAAATCAAATCAGCTGTTTAGAAGCCATACTTTCACTTAAACCAATCAGTCTTGACCCTGGAATTCAAGGACCAATCACAGCACTACAGCTCTGCTTAAATGGGTTTCTTTTGGTGTCAGTTTTTCGTTTCAGGAAAGCGCTCAACAGCTGATGCCTATCCTAGAGGAATTTCTCTCTTCCACTGTTTCCTGTTCAAGCAGCTTTCGCTCAACGGTGGACAACTTTAACCGTCTATGATGGACACACGCGGATAGCACTGTAGCACCTGGCAGCTCTATTTCATCCAGCAAGTTATCTACTCACGTCTGCATGTTCCTGAGGACGTTGCCTCGATGTCAGCAACTAATCGCCGCCCGGCCCTGCTCTGACCTGACCTGCTCAGCTGGTTCCCGCCGCCAACTCCGGTGGCGCTGACCAAGACTTCATCCGGTTCTATCACGGCAGAGGGATCAGTGTGTTTCGACCCAGCTGGAGCTCCCAAACCCTTTGAAGTTGAGTTGTCTTTTTAGGGTTGCGTTTTTTTCATTCATGTTTTCGCCTTCACGGTCGCTTGGCTGAGTTTGCCGTCTAAATCCGTGGTTTCGCCCGTGGCTTACTACGCATATCGGGGGTTCCTACCGTATTCTATATCTTCTGATTAATGCATCAGGCTTGACCTTCTATTGGGAGCATAATGGGCGAGTAGCTTCCATCTTCTGGGTTTGCTTATAGAGTGCTCAAACATTTCGTTCTTACGTTCACGTTCCTAATTACGTGCGCATTTACGGCGGTATACACTCTGCTTCTTATTGCTAAGCTCCTATATGTGTTTACTGTTCATGTCGTTGGAAGCAGCTCTTTCCTCATAGTAACGTGAGAAATAAACGATGGACAAATGAAGTCTTTAAACGCTTCAGATGTACAGTTATTGGCTGTCAAAGTGACGCCAAAATGAATGGCAGTCAATGGGATGCTAACGGGGGGTGATAGCTTATTAGCATCAAAATGGCGCCATAGGAGGCTTCACTCTGAGAGAGAAGCCTGGCCCCTTGACTGAACACCACTCACTTCCTGTTCGGATTTCCACGTGACTGAATTATCCAATCAGAAGCGAGAATTTAGACCGAGGTAAATGTGAGTGACTCTGAGAAGTGGCAGTTTAACAGAATATCCTGACTGTGTTTTTAAAAAAAAAAAAAAAAAAAAAAAAAACTGTAAACATTTAACTAATTGTGTGAACATAGAGATATAAATGATTAACTGACTAGACATTGTTAAATACTTTTTAGTAATAACTTATATAAATTATATTGATTGTAAGTAGTGGTCTATCACTACAGGATTGTAGAGTTTCAATCATCGGTTGTAGGACTCGTTTCCACCGGTTTCACTAGTGTGCTTTCGAGTCTTGTCTATCTAGGTAGGAACCTTTCAACAGGTACAGAGGGTGCGGTTATCAGAGGAGCGCACGCAGTTTTGACCGCATCAAATCACCACACACTACAAGACGTATGGTTGCGTAATTCGTTGGTGAAACTAATGGACATCTTGTCTTTTGAGTCTGTGATTCTTCGTTGGCCACAGTATGGAGTAGGGTTGAGAGAGTGCTTCAGCTAGTTTACTAGCTTTAGATGTTGCTTGGTGGTTCTAAGTTTCAGGCTTAGCCAATGTAATATCTCAGCATTAATTGCGTTTTTGTGTACGACGACACTATATCATCGTTGCGCCTATCAACTATCATTAATCGTTTCTTGACAGGTTTTATCATTTCATGACTGTCACATTGCTGGTTAGGCAACTTACGTGACGGCCCGGATATTATCGGTTTGCGCCGAACTCTTTAAACCTGTGCAGCACTATGCGGTGCTTTATTGCTGCGTTTTTCTAATCTCAGATGCCTGGCTACTCTCTGGTAAGTGATGCATGGAACCGGTGGTAGGTCGGTTCATCACTACTCTGTTTGTTAAACTTTCCATCTTAAATTGCGCTAGCATTGGCTTCGTATCTGAGCACTACAAGACGCTAAATTGAAATAACTGATGCGTGCACTAGCTTTTACTCATGCTTCATTAGCTTGGGGGGATTCGCCTGCTAGCGGTAGTTCCATCTTACCTGGCAAAGAGGTGGTTATTCATCATTCTATCAAGCATGTAACGCAAACTCATCTTTGCAGCAAGTTGACCAGGTTCTCATCTCTGTATTACGTTTAACAGTATTTCATCTTGCAGCAAGGACCCTTCTTTGCCGCACTTCTACAGGATCTCATCATGTTCGATTTCTCATCTTGAGCATGTTTTACATGACGTCATCACAGTGTGGTCCAGACTTGACCTCACGTTTAATCTAATTCCGCACGTTCCGCACGTTTAATCTGATTTCTCTACGGCATGTTTAAACTGTCCATTGCAGGACGGTCAAACTGACTTTATTGGACCATGCTCAACATAGAGCATTATCTTATCACAGCGTAAATACGCAAGATTAGCGCTGACGTGGAACGTGGCCTTTCTCATGCTTCTGGCTACATTTATATCATACTGCTTATATGCTAACATGCTTAACGCAGAGGTGCCGTTTTGTAGCCAAGCAGTCGCATTCTCCTGCTTTATTTCTATGATGGACTATGTCATTGATAATGTTCTTACTAGCTCCCTTGCACGGTCTTATCTGGTAATTTAATGTTTAATGTGGTGTAACCATCATTAAGCTGTCTCATCAAAGCAATTTCACCTCAGTAACCATTGTAATCAAGCATATACCGGTGGTGGTGTTTTATCATAATCTGATGAATTCTCACATTCAATAAGTTGATGCTTGCACAATTACATGTTGGCATCTCGTATGTACCATGTTTTGCAGTCCAAAACCATACGTGTGTGAGGGGTAGGTCAGCTACCTGTACGCTGTGCCGTGTTATGTTAAGGCTGTAAACCGGACCCTGTGCGGAGGTCAGAATTGTATAATGGCAAGCAACAAGTTAATAAATGAACTTTACCAGATCTCAAAGCTTATTCCGGTAAGCATGCATATAACTGGTGGTGGTGGTAGTGTGTGCCGCTCATGTCGCACATTCTTTGTATGGTTAGTAAGTTAAGGTAAGTATTTTTAAGTAAGTTAAGGTTAAGTAAGTTGTTGTAAGTTAAGGTAAAGTAAGTTGTAAGGTAGTAAAGTTAAGGGTAAGTTAAAGTTAGTTTAGGTTAAGTAAGTTTAGGTTAAGTAAGTTTAGGTTAAGTAAGTTAAGGTTAAGTAAAAGTAAGAAGTTAAGGTTAAGTAAAAGTAAGAAGTTAAAGTAAGTAAAAGTAAGAAGTTAAAGTAAGTAAGAGTAAGAAGTTACAGTAAGTAAAAGTAAGTTGTAAGTTAAGGTTAAGTAAGAAGTTGTAAGTTAAGGTTAAGTAAGTTAAGGTTAGAATTGTATAATGGCAAGCAACAAGTTAATAAATAAACTTTACCAGATCTCGAAGCTTATTCCGGTAAGCATGCATATAACTGGTGGTAGTGTGTGCCGCTCATGTCGCACATTCTCCGTATGTGGTGACGTATGCCCAGTATTGACATTCCGGCCATCGTTAAGTAAGTTATAGTAAGTTAAGGTAAGTATTTTTAAGTAAGTTAAGGTAAAGTAAGTAAGTTGTAAGTTAAGGTAAGTAAGTTGTAAGTTAAGGTTAAGTAAGTTGTAAGGTAAAGTAAGTTGTAAGTTGTAAGTTAAGGTAAAGTAAGTTGTAAGGTAGTAAAGTTAAGGGTAAGTTAAGGGTAAGTTAAGGTTAAGTAAGTTTAGGTTAAGTAAAAGTAAAGTAAGTTAAGGTAAGTAAGTTAAGGTTAAGTAAAGTAAGAAGTTAAAGTAAAAGTAGTTTAAGTAAAAGTAGTTAAAGTAAGTAAAAATAAGTAAAAGTAAGAAGTTAAAGTAAGTAAAAGTAAGAAGTAAAAGTAAGTTGTAAGTTAAGGTTAAGTAAGTTAAGGTTAAGTAAGAAGTTGTAAGTTAAGGTTAGAATTGTATAATGGCAAGCAACAAGTTAATAAATAAACTTTACCAGATCTCGAAGCTTATTCCGGTAAGCATGCATATAACTGGTGGTGGTGGTGGTAGTGTGTGCCGCTCATGTCGCACATTCTCTGTATGTGGTGACGTTTGCCCAGTATTGACATTCCGGCCATCGTTAAGTAAGTGTAAGTAAAGTATGTTAAGGTAAAGTAAGGCAAAGTAAGTTAAGTTGGGTTAAGTAAGTTAGGTTAAGTAAGGTAAGTTAGGTTAGTTTAAGTAAGGTAAAGTAAGTATAAGTTTAAGTAAGTTAAAGTAAGGTAAGTAATTTAAAATAAATATACAATATATAAATTGTATACAAATATAGATTGTATAATATATAATTGTATGCAAATATAAATATACACAAAAAAAAAAAAAGTTGTTTTTTCCCGGCTGATCGCCAAAGCGGCCGTGTGGTCGGAGTTTAGTTAGTCTGATTTATTTTCTTTTGTTTGTGTGGTAGCTGGCCTGAATTGCCATCTTTTTCCCGGCCTGAATAGTCGAAGCGGCCGTGTGGTCGATGCCGGCCAAGCGGTCGATGCCGGCCGTGTGGTCGGAGTTTACTTGGTCTAATTTATTTGCTTTTATTTTGTTGGCTTGCTGGCTTAAATTGCTTTTCCCAGCCCGAATTGCCAAGCGGCCGCATGTTTCGGTTTCGAAAAAAGGAAGAGGGAAGAAGAAGAAGAAGAAGAAGAAAAAGAAGTGCATTTGTTCCTTCTATTTTCAGATACACAGGTGTTCAGTGTGTCGCCGACCTGAATTGACACTTCAGTGAGATACATCATTCTTTCCGTTCTGCGGATGTGTCCGCCTGACCAAATTATTTACTTCAGTTTTGGGGGTTGTATCAATTCAGCGATAGCTCTAGTTTCCGATCTGTTGCCGCAGGAGGTAAGTATTAAGGTATATATGCTAGTAGGCTTTTACGAACGCATGAGATTAGCATACACAAATCATATCTTCTAATTTATAATTCCCATCTTGTTTTGGGGGGATATGTTTCCTATTCTCTACCCCTTTAAAAAAATATTAATTTGATGGAGTCTAATCTCCAAAAGACTCATACATTTTTGTCATGCAGTTGTATAATAAATGTTGTTCTTGCATATCTGCAAACAAAGTCTCTCCTGATTGAAATACATATCCCCGTATACAAACATTTGTCCAGTTGTACATATCCACATATTTACATAGACTACTACATTTGCATATAAATACATCCACAATTTCTTAATTACACATATCTCTATTGTTCCTAATTATGTGCTGTCATGTCAGGGGTCTACTGTATTGAAATGGGCCATCCATTTCCTCCTTTTTCTTTTATAATTCCAATGCATTTCCCTTTAGTTGGGGGTTCTTTAATTAACCATTTTCTAGTTATAGCTTTTTTACTAGCTGCCAAAATAATTTTTATCAAGTACCTATCATTAGAATTGATTGTGGATGGGAGATTGCCAAGATATATTGTACAGAAGTCATGTTTAATGTCAAAGCCCATTATTAAGTTAATCTTTTCCATTGTTTCAGTGTAGGTCGGATGGCTGGACAATCCCAGAATATGTGGAAGTGGTCTGCTTGAGTGTTACCACAGTCCCTCCAGCATTGTTCCAAAATTGGCAAATCCTTCTGTTTTTGTTTCATTTTCGGTGTAATAAAAAATCTAATCATATTCTTCCATGTAAATTCCCTCCAATTACCTGAACATGAAGTGCTAAGCTGGGTTTTGCAAATGTTAAGCCAATCGTCTATTGAAATAGTTATATTAGCTTCTGTCTCCCATTTTGTTTTAATATAGAGTGTAGAATTCCCATTATGTAGCTGTAGGCATGAATAGATTCTAGCAATCCATTTTTGGTGATATTAGATTTATTTGCATCGATCGATATGTGAATTAGATCTGTGTCACGGTCTTCTGTTGTCTTAATAGTACTGTTAAAGTGGGCTCTAACCTGCAGGTACCTAAAGAAGTCCTAATTTTCAAAGTAATATTTATCTTTACGTTTTTGGAAGCTATCTAATCCCCCCTTGTCAGAGATCAGACAGTATGCTGTAATACATCTAAATGACCATTGTTTATATCGTCCATCCATCTGGGCTGGCTTGAAGTCTTTATCATATGCCAACGGTCTTAATGAATTAATTTGATTTCCCAATTTTAACTTGCGGCATTCATCAAACCAAATGTTCAGGGGTGTTCTAGTCCAACAGTTTAGTTTTTCTTTTTGTGATGAGTATAGATTTCGTTCACCAAGTAGTGATTGGAGGGGAATATCCAGTTGAGTCAGATCTAACATTTTCCATTTAGCACTATAGTTTGGGTCACACCAGTAAATTAAGTATATCAGTTGTGCTGATTTGTAATAACTCTCTAAATCTGGCAGAGCTAATCCCCCAATTTGTGTGGGTAATTGCAATGTAGTGAATCTAACCCTTGGTTTTAGGCCTTTGCATACGAACCCAGAAATCATTCTTTTCCACTCAATAAATTGATTTGAGGGTATTTCAATAGGTATGGATTGAAAGAGAAAAAGTAATCGTGGTAAGATATTCATTTTGATTATGTCAAAATTATTAGTCAAATTATGTCTATTTGACTATGGAGGTCTAATGGTAGTGAAGTCCATCTGTTGAGATCAGACTTTAGTTCTTTAGTAATTGGCAAGTAATTTATAGCATAAATATTGGACAGATTCTAAGGGATTATGATCCCCAGGTACTTAATAGTGTCATTTTCCCAGTTAAAACTACCAAGATTATGAATTTGTATTGCAGGCGTGTAGTTGTATGAGATAATCTGTGTCTTTTGTACATTTAATTTATAACCCAAATAGTACCCAAAGGTTGTCAAGCAGGAGAGTAGTTTAGGCAGACTCAGGTCTGGCTGGGAAAGGGTGATTAGTACATCATCTGCGTAAAGGTAGGTCTTAAATTCAGTCTTTTTAATCCAAATACCTCTTATATTTTCCATCTTCTCTAATTAACGGCGCAAGAGGCTCAATAAATAGGGCGAACAGAGCTGGACTTAAGGGGCATCCCTGCCTGCAGCCTCTATTAAGTGGCACAGGGTTAGTTAGACTGCCATTTATTTTTATTAGACTTAGATTAGAATTTAATATTTAATACTTTTGATAACACAGATAATTCTGTGCAATTTCATTACTGTGCAATATCATTATTTCACAATGCGTATCACACTGTATAGAAACCATATTTATCTTTCTATTTTTATATATGTATATAGCGTCTCAGAACTATTCACCTTACCCACCATAATTTTCTCACGTATTTGTTGGCAAACTGGCGATCCTCGGCCCATCTTTGCTCCTAAAGGACTAGACCTTTCTTGGATGCTGCTTTTGTACCAAATCATAATTACAATCACCTGTTGACATCACCTGTTTCAAATCACATCATTATTTAACCAATTTACCTGATTACTAGCCCTAAATTGCTCCTGTCCCAACCTTTTTTGGAATGTGTTGCAGGTCTGAATGACAGGAAAGGATGTATATTTACAAATGAAATTAAGTTGACTAGACAAAACATGAAATATTTTGTGTTCACATTGTCTGCAATGAAATACAAGTCAAAGTACATTTAGAAATCAATACTTTTTTTTGTTATTTGTGTTTTTCATACTGTCCCAACTTTTTCTGATTTGGGGTTGTATTTATTTAAACAAGCTGTGTGTGTGTGTGTGTGTGTGTGTGTGTGTGTGTGTGTGTGTGTGTGTGTGTGTGTGTGACGGGATGCTGCTACATGTTTTGCAGCGCAGTTTGTTATCTTTAAAAACGAGCCATCTGTTCGTGGAGCAAAAATACATCATTTAGTCCCTTGACCAACAGTCAGGCCATCCGTGTGTTTCTCACGTTATTGTTGACGTCGGTGTCATTGACTAAGGTAACGTTAAGGCTGGTAGCTGCAGACTCCTCATTGACATCAGCTGTTCCGCTCATATCAACGTTAACGTTAGTTTGAAGCTCATGACTCATACCTAATGTTTCTGGTTGGACTTGGACCTCTGTTGATGTGTCTGGCTCTGGCACACGCGTTCTTTTAGTACCTTTCTGAAGCCAGGCGGCTAACATCACGACTCACAAACTCAACACTTCTTTTTAGTTTCTAGGTTTTCAGCAGTGAAAAATCTGTTACGGTCAATCTGATGCTTGGTAATGATGCTTTCTCTGTCAGTGGTAGAGTACCGGCTACATGCGAGAAGTAGTGGTACGCAAGAAAAAGTGCAGGTACACTTAAAGGGATACGCCATTTGTTGAAATAGGGCTTATCACTGTCTCCCCTTTAAGAGTAAAATGTAGAAATGCCGGCCTACTTCGAGAACTGCTTCTGTGTAAATACGTTACTGGGGAAATAAGGTCAAAAGTTCAATGTGTGCTGCACCTGAATACGATCACCTGTGTTGGCGTTAATTCTAAAAAGAATCGGTTTGTTTTATTAATGTATTCATTCATTTTTCAAATATAAATAATAGCATTTACACATTAGAGAAAATTTTGTTTTTTATCAATAAACCACAGTATTTGTTTGGGGGTGCTAAGGGGGTGCTATAAGAATCTAGAGGTAGCTACAGCACCCCAAGCCCCACCCTGGTGCCGCCTATGTGTGTTATCTGCTGGTCGTGTCTTATTGATCCAGGAGGTTCCTCATCCTCAGACTCCTAAGGCCATGATGAGTTTTTTTGGTCTAATTAACTACACAGACAATGGATCCCTGACTGGTCTTACCATGACATGATTTTGAGACAGGCTTGTCTTAAAGACTCTCCTCAGACTGTTGTATGGTCCATAGAAATGATGCAGTCATTTTCAGCATTATAAAGACTGCTCTGTGCAGCACCCCTGCTCTGGGCCTGCTAGACTACAATCTTCCCTTTCATCTGTATGTCTCTGAAGATGGAAGCACGACTGCTGCTGTGTTAGCTCAGGAACATGGGGGAGGTTAGGCCTGCTGCATATCTGTCTAGGACTCTTCCTGTGGTGGTCCAGGGCATGCCTGCATGTTTAAAGGAATACGCCACCATTTGTTGAAATAGGGCTTATCACGGTCTGCTCTAGATGTAGATAGGTGGGCAAACACATTTTTTATCTCAGTGCATGCATTGTCTCAGTCCGGCAGAGCCATTGCTAGCTTAGCTTAGCGTAGTGAATGGAATCATTTGTTGCCGTTAGCATGTCGTGAGTAAAAGTGAGCCAAAAACAACAAAAAACAACCCAATTACTTCTTGTGGCCTGCATATTCACAACGAGTACAAATAGCAATGCAAAATAAGACTAGACGATTTCCTAGGCATATATTGATTTGGGACTATATTGGGTGGAAGTAGCCTACAGCCGAAGCACTGCTACTTGGCTCACGCAGCTATTACGGCCGAGGTTCTGACCCAAAACACAGAGAATCACAGGCAGACACAGTGGGCGAAGCACGAGGAAATACAGGAAAGTACTGACGTGAACAAACAAGGTAGCTATCACACTGGGAGCCAAGTTACCACATTGGTAGCTGTAAGGATATGGAGCCGAAGATGAGTTCTGCCCGGGTCTAAATACTGCAGCAGTTGTTAGTTGAATCAACTACAGCTGTGCAGGCAGGTAGATCAGACACAAGACGGGGAGAATAGATGCCTCCATAACAGCAGCACCTGAAACCCCCCAACTTCCGTCAACATACCGGCGTGAATATAGCTGGCTATTTTTCCTACAGTAGACAGTGAATGCTGATGAACATGGCGGATTTTGTGAGAGACGAAGAGGATGACTTCTCAGACAGTCAAGACCCAGAAGCATACCTCTACGAACCAGAGTTTTCAGAAGAGGAGCTGCGTGCTTCGGGAATAGAACGACAGGAGGAGGTTGTGATTGCTCAACAGCCCGAGGACGTGACGATGAAAGCCAACACGATCTGGTGATGTGAGTGTGCGGGAATATGCCAACATATGCCGACTGAAATAGAGTGTCTGTGATGTGGACAAGATGAGCGTGCTGCCCACAGTTGTGTCACAGCTACCGAGATTTTCTCATTGTTGATCCATCCTGCAGTCCACAACTTTTTTTTCCAGTGTGATAAAGTCAACTGGGAAAAATGCTGAATGGCCCCAATAAACAGCTGTCCACAGAGTAAGTGATTACTGTAAATGACGCATGCTTATTTGACCTGTACTCACACAGAGTCACTGCATGATATCTCTGCGCCAAGTAGCAGTGCTTCGGCTGTAGGCTACTTCCACCCAATATAGTCCCAAATCAATATATGCCTAGGAAATTGTCTAGTCTTATTTTGTGTTGCTATTTATACTCGTTGTGAATACGCAGGCCACAAGAAGTAAATAGGTTGTTTTTTGTTGTTGTTGGCTCACTTTTACTCACGACATGCTAATGGTCAACACATCTTAGGTGACTATGCAGTCGCCCTGATGTCGAAATTGAATGGCATCTATTTCTTTGTATCTTTCTCTCCCCAGTGAAAACCTCACACACAACTTCCAACCTGGACAGATGGTTCTGCCACCCACCAAAAGAGTTCCCCAAGAAAACCAGATGACTGTACAGTAACTAATTAGCCTGGGAAAACCCTGACGAACTTCCGGGAAATTTGAGATTTGCTATGCAAGTCCGTCTGCCCAAGTGCCCATTCAAGCTCATTTCCATTTTTTCCAAATCGAGGCAACATAACAACCGTTGAGGCGGACTTTACACGATGACGATAGCGCAGCGCCGGCAAGCAGCCTTTTGTTTGCATTTAACATGACGGCCACCGAAGCACAGCAACCCGTTGATGCCGCTGTCGCTGCTACATCACCCAGATCGTTGGTCTGATTGGTTGAAGGACTATCCAATTGCGCCCAGAGGCATTTGATCGGCGTCCATTGGTGACGCCCCTTTGGAAATGGGCTGTGAATGAACCAGGCTAGTAACTTATAGCTAATAAGCTTAAAAAACTGAGAACGTAAGTTACACATTAGATAAAGACATGGATCAGCCACTGGGTCACATCACGGTTCTGATAATAAGATGTTTTTATATTAATGCTTCACATTAAAATCTTCCAACCCGTCTCTGTTCAATTGATTGAATCCAAACTAATTTGAAAGAAGTGTTTGTTTTTGTTGCTCTTACAGTAAGTAATAATGAGACTACTTGTTTTATAATTGAATAATTGCAGACTATTAATACATTTATTTAGATATTTTTAGTCTTTCTTCTTTAATTTATGTCCGCAGCGTGAGGCTTTGAAGCCCCAGGTTACAATGGATGACCTGTAAGTAGGAGTGTAATGTCGTCCATTGCTTGGACAGAAAGAGGATTAAAGGGATATTTCACCACCGGAAAGATGAATAGCCTATGTATTAAACTGGGTCATTTATGGAGTAGAAATGTGAATTTCTCCCAGAATGCACTTCCTTCGCTTCCATACGAGTCCACTCCCAAGCCATGCCTACCGTTTACAGACATAATAGACAGTGAGACAGTCAAGTCAACTCAAATTTGTTTTATTGTCATTTCAACCATATACACAAAACGTTTCACCGTGGCTCAAGTGGTGTTACACATTTAAAATACAACCCCAAATCAGAAAAAGTTGGGACAGTATGGAAAACACAAATAAAAAAAGAAAGTAGTGATTTCTAAATGTACTTTGACTTGTATTTCATTGCAGACAATGTGAACACAAAATATTTCATGTTTTGTCTTACTCAACTTAATTTCATTTGTAAATATACATAAATTCCTGTCATTCAGACCTGCAACACATTCCAAAAAAGGTTGGGACAGGAGCAATTTAGGGCTAGTAATCAGGTAAATTGGTTAAATAATGATGTGATTTGAAACAGGTGATGTCAACAGGTGATTGTAATTATGATTTGGTACAAAAGCAGCATCCAAGAAAGGTCTAGTCCTTTAGGAGCAAAGATGGGCCGAGGATCGCCAGTTTGCCAACAAATACGCGAGAACATTTTTGAAATGTTTAAAAACAATGTTCCTCAAAGAAAGATAGGAAGACATTTGCTTGTTTCACCTTCAACCGTGCACAACATAATTAAAAGATTCAAGGAATGAGGAGGAATTTCAGTGCGTAAAGGACAAGGGCGCAAGCCTAAGCTGAACAACCGTGATCTCCGAGCCCTCAGGCGATGCATCAAGAATTGTCATTCATCTATAAGCGATATCACCACATGGGCTCAGGACTACTTTGGCAAACCTTTGTCAAGTACCACAATACGTAGTTACAGCCACAAATGCCAGTTAAAACTGTACTGTGCCAAAAGGAAGCCCTATGTTAACAGTGTCCAGAAGCGCCATCGACTTCTCTGGGCTCGGAGGCAGCTGGGATGGACCATCACACAGTGGAAACGTGTACTGTGGTCAGAGGAATCAGTATTTCAGGTATTTTTTGGGAGAAATGGACACCGTGTTCTCCGGACCAAAGAAGAAAAGGATCATCCAGACTGTTACCAGCAAGAAGTCCAAAAGCCAGGGTCTGTCATGGTATGGGGTTGTGTCAGTGCCCTTGGCAAAGGTAACTTGCACTTCTGTGATGGCACCATTAATGCTGAAAAGTACATAGAGATTTTGGAGCACAATATGCTGCCTTCAAGAAGACATCTTTTCCAGGGACGTCCATGCATATTTCAACAAGATAATGCAAAACCACATTCTGCACACATTACAAAGTCCTGGCTGCGGAGGAAGAGGATACGGGTACTTGACTGGCCTGCCTGCAGTCCCGACCTGTCTCTAATAGAGAATGTTTGGCGCATTTTGCAAAAAAATGCGACAACGAAGACCCCGTACTGTTGCCCACCTTAAGACTTGTTTGCAGCAAGAATGGGACAAAATTACACCTGAAACACTTCATCACTTGGTGTCTTCAGTCCCTAAACGTCTTTTAAGTGTTGTGAAAAGGAATGGCGACATTACAAAGTGGTAAATGCTTTACTGTTCCAACTTTTTTTGAAATGTGTTGCAAGAACCAAAATAGGAATTTTGTTTATTTGAAAAAAAAAACAATAAAAATCATGAGGAACACATTAAATTATGTGCTGTTGTATTGTCTGCAATGAAATACAAGTCAAAGTACATTTAGAAATCACTACTTTCTTTTTTATTTGTGTTTTCCATATTGTCCCAACTTTTTCTGATTTGGGGTTGTATATAAAAACGACATTATATAAAACCGACATACGAAACAGGCTACATTTAGTGCACACAAATTATAGGCTCCGTAAAGTTCAGCCAACGCATTGGGAGCATTAGCGCTTGGTGGGCTGTAAACACCGAGTATAAACACAGCCGTGAATTTGTGTGGAATGTAGAATGGTCGGCATGTAACAGTCAAACTCCACCAGCGTTTAGCAGTAGTTGGATAAAAGCACCCCATTTCTGCACCAGTCCATGTCCATGTTAATACAGCCCACCTCCACGAGTCTTACCCGACAGAGCAGCATCTGAAGGCTAGCAGGCCTGATAGCTGGATAGTGGACTCTGGTACACTGTTGTTCAGCCATGTTTCCACAAAAACAAAAACACAGCAGTCTCTGAACTCACGTTGGGAGTTTTGTTGAAGTTGGATGTAGTCCAGTTTGTTGTTTAATGAGCGGACACTTGCAAGCAGGATGGATGGGACAGCTGGCCGGCTAGCGTTAGCTTTCCATCTAGCTCGAACTCCTGCCCTCGTCCTGCTTTTCCGCTTTCATGCACACCGCTTTTGATGTCCCCTTACCCGGCTAGCAGCATCTAGCGACACCACAGGCTGAAGTGCTGGTCTCCATAGCAGGCGAAGCTCGTGTAGTGTGTCGAGTATTCCGTCTGTAATAACGTTTCCTGCATATTCTCCGATCTGTACCAATGTGCAGTAGTTTGAATGCACATAATTGTTGTAAAAGTTTGCTGCTGAAAAGAGAGAGCTTAGCTCTTAGCTTCAAGATGGCTGACACTTGAGTCGCATCGGCTAGTGACAGTCCCACCCCCTAAGGGCAGGTTGAAAACATGCGGAACTAGCTGGCTGTAGTCCATAGCCTCTGGGCAAAAATGCCTCCAATGACGCTAAATGACGACGTCATCAGAGGCTTTTTTCCGGACCCACATACAGAGACCTCTCGTCTCAGAGGGACATGAGGGAGGGGAGCATGGTCATTCGAAAATACTACCGGGTTTCTACTGATACAAAACTTAATGCTCAACAAATTTCAATAAGGTTCAAATCTCTATTTATTAAAATTGTTTAACACTGCACTGTTCAAGTAAAATTAATTTGTAGTGCAACCTGAAGCCAGATGTCGGCTATCAACCCAACAACAAAATAAAGTCACTTTCAGGAGGAATACAAAAATAAAAACTTAAATTAAACAGAGCAAGTGCAAAAAGAGTAGCCTGTATTTGCTTTTTTTAACAGTAGGTAAAATAATGAATAAGCGCTTGTTTAACATCCAAGCTCTTCTCCCTTGCAATTTTAGCAATTTTAGCAACATATGAAATCAGATGTATCAAATAAATCCAACAATAAAACAAATTAACATTTCAAGTCACTTTGAGGAGGAATACACAAATAAAAAACTTCAAAATAAAAAAAAAACAGTTTAAAAAGTGCAATTTTTCTCTCTCCTTTCTAAGGGAATTATGAGCCCAAATCTGATTTAAACCCGTCAATTTTTTAATACGTGAGCTGTTATAACTGACATTATAAAGGACTCGTGAGATATCTGAAACAATCTGGCCTGGTTGCGCAGTTATAGAAGACAGTGCTACAGATGGGGGAGACGCAACACAGTTTACCTCAAGTCAGTGCTGTATACGGGTGATCGGGAGAAGCTGGAGAGACACAGGTGAGCAGAACTGACGGTGTTTTGCTGCTGTTATCTAACCTGACTCCGCCAGATGGATTGCTTCGCATTTGCTCAGCATATCCATCTGGGAACTTTCCGTTGGAGAACGTTTGGGAAGGGGCGAAAATACTGGTTAGCTGATTGCAGGGCCGGATTGGGACTCATTTTCAGCCCTGGAGTTTCATGCGTTAGACCGGCCCACTTTAGTTCACGACTAAAGGCTTAATTCATATTACTTTTATCCTATTCTCTTTCAATTGTGGGCTTTGTATATTCACTATTGTTTGATTCAAAACGTAATGGGTCACTAGTAACACTTGGGCATAGAAAGTTGTTATATTGTAACTAATGTGATCACTGCAAAAAAAAAAAATGCTTTTCTTACTTAGTATTTTTGTCTTGTTTCCAGTCCAAATATCTAAAAAAAATCTTACATCAAGATGCATTTACTAAACAAGTATGAAAAAACATCTCAAAATTAAGTGATTTTTGCTTAAAACAAGCTACATTATCTGCCAAAAATAATTGTTTTAGATTTAGCTTGTTTTAAGCAACAAGAAAAAAACAAAATCACTTAATTTTTAATTGTTTTTTTTTTCAGAAAACAAGACATCATTTCTTATGCCATTTCACTTGTCTAGTAAATGTATCTTAAATTAAGAATATTTAGATATTTGAACTGGAAACAGGTAAGATACTAAGTAAGAAAAGCATTTTTTTCAGCGATAACGTTTTCTTATTCACACATTATGGTACATCAGCAGCTTACCTGTGTCTCACAGTGAGAGCATTAGTCTCTTCACACCTGGCTCTGTGTCTGACACTAAATGAAATGTTTTACATTTATTTCTCACCACAAATATCCCCTTTTTACAAAGCTTTCAAATCAAGTCAAGTCAGTTTCATTAATGATTCATTGTTATTAATGTATAATAATCTCAGGGCATGTTTCATTAAGCAGGGCTCTGGTGTGTTGGGCTCCTGACTGGAGCTCGGTAACGTTACCGGGCCTCGCTGCTCTTCACTGTTAGCAGCAAACCGGACTAGAGGCGGCTGCTGCTGAACAGCTACGAGAAAAACGGTTGATACATGAACGGTGGTTTGCAGACAACGTTGTTTTGCACGGTCGCGAGCATCTTGCACTGCTCTTAACTACCTTTACGTTAGCTTACTTACCGGCCTCGTCGTCTTCATTTTTTTTTTTTTGAGGAAAAATGTGCTCAGCTTAGAAGATTTGGCCGCGTCACTTTCCAAAGCTTTCTTCTTTTTTATTCTGGCCTTTTCAGCGCCGCCTTTGCACTTCCTGTTATCTATTTTTATCTGACTTTTTTATTTTGAGCAACTTGCAAGGTGCCGTGTCGGGGCCGGGGGGCGGGGGGGGCAGGGAGTCAAAAGATAATCACGTCATCATTAACCTGCAGGCTGCACTCTGCGAGAAAATATTAAATAAATAAAAAAGAGTGAGACTGCGATAAAATAATGAATAAAAAGAGTGGGGCTGCTGTGAGTGCAGGCAGCCAAAGGGACAGCATCCATATTTCGACCCAGTGCCATGACAACAACGGCCCTCGCGGCCAAAAAAACAGACCGGCCCACCGGGAATTGTCCCGGTGCTCCCGATTAGCCAATCCGGGCCTGGCTGATTGGATAAACCATCTGTCTATCACCACCTATGTTGGTGATAGACGGACCAAATCAATCAGATCAACGAAGTGTATGACGTACCAACAGAGCAACGACGGAGCCAGGCTCCCCCTGCTGCTGCAGGCAAAGCTTAGCTCGTTAGCTCAGCAAGCAAGCAACATGTCGTTAAAGGATATTTGCCGTTTGTGTAAGGAGAATTTAGGAATAAAAGGCCCCATTTCAGGTTCCCGGTCCATATTCCAAAAGAAGGATCCAAGAGAAAACAGCATTAGCGAGCGGCTAACAGAATCAGGGCTACCGCTGTCTGAAAATGTGTCTAGATCAGATTTGCATGCGTTGCTTCCGCTTGCTGAGCCTCGTGAGACCATCCTGATCTCGCGAGCTCCTCGTTGCATCACCCCTAAACCCGCCTCAAAACCAAAAAAACTGATTGGCCCGGTCGTTTCGCGAACTGCTCCAAATTTTCTCGTCCTCAAGATGCCAGACTGATCTGCGAGTAGAAAACTGGAGCTTGCGATATCAGGATGGTCTCACGAGGCTAGCTGTTATCCTGACTCAGGGATCATTTTACAAAGTCTACAGACTACCACGTTGTTGTTGGCATTAAGTAAAATACTCCACACTTTAGAAGACTGGGTGCGAGCCTTTTATCAACGTGTTGTTGAACTTGCGAGGAATCCATACTTGCGCTGTTGATCGAGGCAGTCATGCTATTTTTAGATTTCTCACGCATGAGTGACAGTTAAAGAAACGCGATGCGTTGACGCAAATTATTTGTGTTGACGCATTTACATAATCAATGACGTCCCAGCCCTAACTGTTATTGACAGTCATTGTAACTGTTGTTGATCCAATTACATTTTATTGGTGGTGCATGTACTGCAGATATATGTTTCCTATATGCAATACACTGCTGCTTGTTTTTAACATAGCCTGAACTAAGTGTACATGATCTAAGAATGGAATGGAATGGTTTTAGTATAGTCTAGTTATCCTTGTTAGGGGTGAGGGGGTCCCTTCTCAGGGCCATCCAATCTCTGTATGACCAAAGCGAGAGCTGTGTCCGGGTTCTCGGCAGTAAGTCGGACACGTTCCAGGTGAGGGTTGGCCTCCGCCAGGGCTGCGCTTTGTCACCAATCCTGTTCGTAGTATTTATGGACAGGATATCGAGGCGTAGTCGTGGTAGGGAGGGGTTGCAGTTCGGTGGGCTGGGGATCTCATCGCTGCTCTTTGCAGATGATGTGGTCCTGATGGCATCATCGGCCTGTGACCTTCAGCACTCACTGGATCGGTTTGCAGCCGAGTGTGAAGCGGCTGGGATGAGGATCAGCACCCCTAAATCTGAGGCCATGGTTCTCAGCAGGAAACCGATGGAGTGCCTTCTCCAGGTAGGGAATGAGTCCTTACCCCAAGTGAATGAGTTTAAGTACCTTGGGGTCTTGTTCGCGAGTGAGGGGACAATGGAGCGGGAGATTGGTCGGAGAATCGGCGCTGCGGGGGCGGTATTACATTCAGTTTATCGCACCGTTGTGACGAAAAGAGAGCTGAGCCAGAAGGCAAAGCTCTCGATCTACTGGTCAGTTTTCGTTCCTACCCTCACCTATGGTCATGAAGGCTGGGTCATGACCAAAAGAACGAGATCCAGGATACAAGCGGCCGAAATGGGTTTCCTCAGGAGGGTGGCTGGCGTCTCCCTTAGAGATAGGGTGAGAAGCTCAGTCATCCGCGAGGAGCTCGGAGTAGAGCCGCGAAAGGTCGAAAGGAGCCAGTTGAGGTGGTTCGGGCATCTGGTAAGGATGCCCCCTGGGCGCCTCCCTAGGGAGGTGTTCCAGGCACGTCCAGCTGGGAGGAGGCCTCGAGGAAGACCCAGGACTAGGTGGAGGGATTACATCTCCAACCTGGCCTGGGAACGCCTCGCGATCCCCCAGTCAGAGCTGGTTAATGTGGCTCGGGAAAGGGAAGTTTGGGGTCCCCTGCTGGAGCTGCTCCCCCCGCGACCCGACCACGGATAAGCGGACGACGATGGATGGATGGATGGATGGAGGATAGAAGAGGGCAACTGTGTAAGGGTTAATGCCCGACAAGGTGTCCATTGTCAGGTATTAATGGACGACGGCGAGGCGTGAACTGTCCGACGCGCAGCCATTGTCCATTAATACCTGACAATGGACACATCGAAGGGCATTAAACCGCTTATACCATGGTCACTTGCCAAATAACATCTTTTTAAAACTTTATTTCACATTTTAATTAGTTTTACAATCGAAATCTAAAGGTTTTACAAACAATAACTATGTTTCCCTGGTTACGCCTGACGGTTTGACTAATACCTGGAACAATCATTGCCATCCATCAGGTTCTTATGCAATGCAAACGTTGTTCACTCCTCCAGGAAATAGGAAGGACCTTAGATATGAAATTGCCATCCTTAGCAACCGGAGATGTTTATAGTCCGCTCAGCTGATAGAACCCTTCAGCTCAGTTACGAGCCAGAAGGCTAACGCTATGCTAGCAAGATCCAAAGTCAATAACATTGTGCACAGTTGGCAATCAGTAAAACTAAGTTGACAGTATGTTAAACAACAAGACAAGCTAGCTATCCAGCCATGTCATTGTCCCCAAAACAATATAACGACTTTTACGAACAATTTGATCCGCGATGTGTAACGTTACTGTCGGCCGCAGCGGCGCAGCCTGAAGTAGCGACCTGAAGAGTGAACGGGATGTGAGTTAACGTTATTCTCTGTGAAACAAAATCAGTCCAGAGGGGAAGTATAACTTACTTCTTGCAGCGTGTGTGTTAGCGCCATCCTGTGGTGTTCAGAGGACGAGTTGGAAATAACAGATCCACATTTCCTTTTTGATTTAATGTAGCGCATTGATTTAGTTATTGATTTAACGGTAAACAGTCTGTTTCACCGGAACACCTTTACTAGGTGTCCTATATCACTTTTTTATGGACACCCAGCAGCCAATCAGAATCGAGTATTCACCCAGACCATGGTATAAGAAACAATATGCCATATTACTGTAAACAAATACATTGATCTGGTGTGTCTTGAGCATTTTCTGTGTGGCAGATTTGTTTATTACTTGTCCTTATAAACAAACACATAGACACACACACACACACACACACACACACACGTACATACACTTGATGTGTTATTCTTGTTTGAGGAAGAGTTTTTTTAATATTACTGTTGAGGGGTAGTCTTTCACTGTATTAGCCAATCAGCTGTCTTTCTTTCCCTTCCAATAACTCCGAAGCAGCAAACAGTCCAAACCAGATTCTCACACAACACACCCTGCACAATACGGGCAAACTGATTTACAACAGACACCACAGGCTCACACTAACTTAAAGGGAGTCAAATGGATTTTCTGAAGCAGGTAAGAACCAACAACACAAACACCAGCTCTAAATTATCTTGCAATGGAACAGTGACATTATGAGTGTGATCAGCAATCTATAATGTTACAGCATGATCACTTGTATTCTAAATAGACTTAGTTATTTTTATGTAATGTAAAGTTAGTCAGTGTAATGTAATAGAATGCGGCAATATAGCAATGTGACTTTAGCCAATAGAACTGTGAGATTGTCTTTCAAAGGGACGTTTAATAGTTAATAGCACATCCTGTGTTATGACATTATATTACATTGCATTCATTAAGCTGATACTTTTGTCCAGAGCTGAACTTAGACGTGCAGTAAACTGAACTTAGACGTGCAGTAAACCTCCACAGAAACGTGCAGTAAACCTCCACAGAAACAAGAGTAGAAGTATCTTAATTGTAAATGCATGACTTACAACAAACAAACAAGGGTGATCAGTTTTACACATGGTAATACTGAGCAATATTTACCATTAGTAAAGAACTTGTAACCACACCTCTCCCTGAACTGAATGTAATGTAGCTTAACCTGCTTTCAGGCTGGACAGGGAGTGGAGCAGGGTGGAGATGTGTCATACACTGCTGCTTTTATTGTCATGTGTTTTGCCATGCATGCAGGCTGAAGAAATTGCCTCCACTGCCAAACTTGGAGACTTGATTGAATTTTCCTACCCTATCGGATACTCACACTGGGGAGTGTATGTTGAAGATGGTAATGTAATCCATTTTGCTGTTGCAGGTGAGGACAACATACAGTGTATT
This sequence comes from Gymnocephalus cernua, assembly GCA_023631565.1. Classification (NCBI taxonomy): domain Eukaryota; kingdom Metazoa; phylum Chordata; class Actinopteri; order Perciformes; family Percidae; genus Gymnocephalus; species Gymnocephalus cernua. The sequence continues at coordinate 35,545,074 of CM042433.1, read as the reverse complement.
ACACAAATAACATCACATTGAGTTAATTTGTTTTTAAGTTGAAAAACAATATGCAATACAATACAAAACAATACCACATTCTTAAAACTAGACTTTGCCTCAGGGCTCCTCTACAGGATGATGCCCCAGGATGAGGTCATGATGCTGGACTAAAGTCTCTAAGAGTTGTGAAGGAGTCCGGTTGGAGTTGTGCAGGCCTTGTGATGTGACAATGAATTGAATTGGCCTCAGCACAACTTTTTAATTTAATTATTTAGATCCCTACAAACCAAATGTCACTGTGATCCCAGTACTAGGGCTCCTGGGGATCTGAGGCTGGTTGCCTGATTGGCTGTTTACGTGTTTTGAAATTTAGTGGTGGGATAGATATGGTACTATTCTACAACAAGGCACCCTTTAGAAAAGCTCTATAAGCTTTAACCAATGGCTGATATATCATTTAATAATGCAGAAGTTAGACATCTTAAATTGTAAATGTTAAGTTAATAATAATGGAAACTTACATACATCTTTCATATGTAAATGTTAATGAGTTGCTTCAAATGTATTTTGGCCCAGATGTTTTGCATCTTTTTTCCAGGATTTAAGTGGTCGTTCTGATTAACTAAAGAGCTAAAGAAAAATGTGTGGTGCTGGAGGAGGATAAACAGCAGCCAAAGGCATTTTTTTTAAACCTGGTAACCCAAACATTATTCCTATTAATGGCTCATAACTAACCGTAAAGCATTAGTAAATTATATATTAAAAGGTAAGGCTTATAATATTATGAATGTATCTACTAATTACTATTGTGTGTCTGATATATCCTCTTCCTCTGTGCCCAGCGCTCCATTGTTGTGCAGAAACTAGCTAGGTTAGACTCCTGCAGTTTGTGTGCAGGCCTCCTGCCACAACTTCCACAGTTATCACACTGTCATCCACTGCACTCTGCCTGATCTTGGTTAATCATTTGATGTGATCAGATTTTTTTTTACTTTGGCGTTGAATTAGATCATTTTCAGTTTGTGTGAACACTAGAGAATCCGTGTGTCATTCGTTCATTCATTTTTCAAAATAAATTAAAAAAGCCAAAAATAACTTTTCTCAATACTTGTTTCCAAAACCAAAATAAAAAACGGATAACCACTCGTTTTTCCAATTTCCGATTTTGTTCTCAAATGAAAAAAATGGATAACGAGCTTTAATCCAATTTTGATATTTTCAACGAACGCAAATTGCGTGACCTGGAAGAGATCTCTACTAGGACGTAGACAGGGTCCACTATTAAACTATTTAAAAATAAGTAAGTAAGTAGTTGAATAATCGCAGTTTACACTCAAGGGTTTGATTTAACATCATATTATTGGCACTTCAGTGATGCTTAATAGCCACATCACTGTCTTCTTTTTATTAACAGTTTATTTTCTCAAAATAAACCCCTCCCACCCCCACCACCCCAAATAACTGTGGCGTACACAGATGAGAGAAAGAAAAAAAAAGAAAAAGAAAAGGTGAAACAAATAAGTTAAATTAGGGTAGCAATTATTACAAAAATGCTACATTCACAGTTATGACATGAGTACCATGTGTAAAACAAAAATATACTGGATAAAAAGTACAGAAGTTTGTAGGTACAAGAGATAAACATACTAACAGGAGCAGGCTTGGATGAAGCTGTATCATTGTGTTATATAGCATTGTGTTACACTCAACCTTGTGGCAGTTTGCCCGCACTTTAGGTGGATTATAGAACCACACGAAAGCCCCAAACCCCCACTAGTGCCAGCAACTCCCTAAAGTACACTACAGCACAGTTTTGAAGTTTGACCCTGGGCATCACAATTAGGAGATATTCTATTATATAGAAAGGTTACAAATCCTCCCCAATATTTATCAAAGAGTGACGGCTTTTTCTTAAGATTAAACTAGGGCTGTCAAAATAGAAAAATTTGTGCATTAAAAAAATTAATCGCAATTAATCCATTCCATATTGACCTTTCACCCGGAGCCGTTCTAACCACCTTTCGACTGTAAAATGAAGGAGGGACAGCGTGGATGTAGCCTATTAAGAGAACAGAATGCAGAGAACAGAAACATTGCTGGCTAGTTAACAGCTTAACAACTCAACAGCAGGTAATGTTAGCCTTCTGCTAGCTAGTAGCTGTATTAAACACGGTTAAAAAGATGACAGCTAACGCTAAAGTTTGACTGTTTCTGCCGTTGTCGGAACACAGAGAGACGGTGCATTCAATGAAGCTGGTAATCTACAGCTTCGCGGTGCATTCGTAGTTGTTGTAAAATACCCTTTTGAATTTATTTCCTCAGCATATTAGGTCATATTGTTGATTATTTTTATACATATATATATATATATATATATATATATATATATATATATATATATATATATATATATATATATATACATTTGAACAGTGAAAATAATAATACAAATAGTTTTTTTAACTTTAATGTCACTAATGATAAATGATAATGATAAACTAACTAATGTCACTAACTCTGACGTTAAGTATGAGAGCTCTTTAAGCCACAAAGAAACCCCAGGGGACTCCTTTTTCCAGTGGATGGCTATACATTTATTAGCTGCGATCAGGGCTAGTCTGATAAAGCAAGTATTGCCTCTCGCATTGATTGTTAAAACCCCCAATAGTGTCGTGGGTTGGTTGGGATTTCCACCCCCACAATTGTTTTACCTATGTCCAAGATCTGGATCTCCAGTACTGCTCCAGACTTCTACATGTCCAGAACATATGTAGAAGAGTACCTGCTTCAGTCTTACATCTGGGTCAGTATTCTGAGTAGCTACTATTCATCCTATGGAGGCACTGAGGTGCCAGATAAACCCTGTGAATAAGATTAAACTGCAAGAGTTTGTGTCTACTGTTGTAGGAGAATGATTGAGAGCTCTTACAAATCTCTTCCCATTCAAAGTCCTCGAAAGCATAATCAATGTCCATTTACCACTTAACGTTATGTTAAGAGTTTTGTTTTCTGCCAGGCTCATGAGTCTGTTATAGGCATAGGATAAAAAGCCTTTAGGATTATGCTTGTCTTGTATCATACTCTCTATTTGAAAATCCTCTAAAGGGGTAGGTTTCCCACCCTGCTGCACTCTAATATAGTCTCTAACTTGTAGAAACTTAAAAAAGTTTGCAGAGGGGAGCCCAAAAGAAGTTCTCAGTTGTTCGAAGGATTTCAGATTATCGAGCTCGTATAGATGTCCAAATGTACATATGCCTCTGTTACACCAGTCTCTGGTAATGCCATCTCTCAGTGGCCCAGGTAGAACAATGATTTCATGCCATATTTTAGATGTGTCATTGGGTTTTGAGTTACCTTTTTTTGACTGTGATAGGAGTGAATAACTGGAATGCTTGACAATATTTCTGCTGTATGAGGTTGTTCGATCTGTTTCCAGGCTGGAGGATGCTCTAGATTATTAATCCAAGTCCAAATGGCTCTGGATTGAGCAGCAAAATAATATAATTGAAAGTCAGGCAGGTTTAGACCTCCTTGTTCAGTGGGGCGACAGAGGGTTTTGAGTTTTACTCTGGGAACTTTACCGTTCCATAGGAATCTAGAAATCAGTCTGTCCAGGCTTTTAAAAAAGGTTTTTCGGATTGGAGTTGGAAGCGCTTGGAATAGGTAAAGGAATTTAGGTAAAACATTCATTTTTATACAGTTTATTCGTCCAATTAGGGATATAGGTAGAGACTTCACACCTTTTCAAATCTGCTTCCGCTTTTTTAAGCAGGGGTTCATAGTTGAGAGAATAAATCTGATGTAATCGATTGGGTATCTGTACACCAAGATAACAGAGCTGATAGGGTTCCCAATGAAAAGAGATGTTTCCCCTTGATAATCCTTGGGCAGCTGGGTTTAGAGGCATTACCACACTTTTATGTTTGTTTATTTTGTAACCAGAAATGCAGCTATATTCGTCTAACAGGGTACAGAGGGCAGGGAGAGATGACGCCACATTAGTCAAGTGCAGTATGATATAGGGCTGGGCGAAATCAGATATCACGATATTCTTGACCAAATACCTCGATATCGATATTGCGGCGATATTCTGGGGTTGACAACTGGTGCTTTAACAAAATATCTTCACACTTAGATTTTAGATTAATAATCATCAGCAATGTATACATAATGTCTAAGTGGGGAAAAGGCAAATAATAGAACAGTTACAACAGTCTGGTACGTTCAGAAAAGTAAATCACTTTACTGTAATGCAGCCTTTAAAACAACACTTATGTCATATTACGATATTAAGATATCCAAAATCTAAGACGATATCTAGTCTCATATCACGATATCGATATAATATTGATATATTGCCCAGCCCTAGTATGATATCATCAGCATATAGCGAGATGATATGTTTTCCATTTTCAACCATAATGCCCTCTATGGCAGGGTGAGCTAGCAATTGCGAGCAGTTCGACCGCCAGCGCGAAGAGGAGCGGGGACAGGGGACAGCCCTGGCGCGTGTCACATGAGAGAGGGAAGAGAGATGAGGTATCATTATTTGTTCATATCATCGCCGATGGATTGAGATATAGCATCTGTATTATTCGTATCAAGTTTGAGCCAAAGTTCATCTTTTGTAAAACTGTGAAAAGAAAGGGCCATTCTAAATGATCAAATATCGTGGCATCGTCTTTGGTTTTAACTGAGGGAATGCATCTTGAGCTTTCCTCTTTTCGGATCTGCCAGGCTAATAATTTACCACTTTTATCCCCATGTTCATAATACTGTTGTTTAGTTCTGGCCATGGCATTTTCAACCACCCGAGTGGTTAGCATGTTGTATTCGGTCCTTTTGTTATTTAGCAGATGAGAAGTCATTTCATTTTGAGTCTGAAAATGTTCCTTTTCAAGTTTCCCAATCTCTGATTCATGTGTATTGGTTTTCAGAATATATTGTTGTTTTTTTCCATGATGCATAACTTATGGTTTCACCTCTCAAGTAGGCTTTTAAGGATTCCCATACAGCGGTGGGTGAGGCGGTTCCTTTGTTAATGCTAAGACAACTGTCTATCTTGTTTCTAATAAGTGTAGTATAATCTGTGTCGATAAGCAGGTGTGTGGGGAATCGCCATAGTTTGCTATTACAAGTGGTGTTCTTTTGAGCCATCAGGAGCATGAGAGCGGCGTGGTCCGAGTGAGTCATGGCCAAATATTCACATGAGGATATAAGATGGATTCTGTCAGCATGAGTAAGAAAAAAATATGAATTCTAGAATAGCTTTTATGAGAATGCGAGTAGAAAGAATACTCATTTACTAATTTTCAATACTAATTTATGTCTTTCTCTCCATATATAAGTTTGAAATCTGCCATTTCTTTTTTTAATTGTCTTAGCTGACTGAGAACGAGTTTTGGAGTTTGAGGATGACCTATCTTTGGATGGATCCAAAACTAAGTTCATATCCCCACCTATAATGAGTTCACTAGCAGGGCAAATAAATGTGATAAACAAACTCTGGAAGAATTGAGGGCAATCATAATTTGGGCCATAAACGTTAACTAGTGTGATAGATTCACCTGCTATGGAGCCTTTAAGTATCAGGTATATTCCCTGTTTTTCTCTCTCAACATTATCCACCTGAAGAGGGACATTTTTACCAATTAATGTGGCCACACCTCAAGATTGGGATGTGAAGGAGGAATTAAAGATCTGCCTCTGCCATTGACCTATCAGTTTGGCATGCTCTGCATCCGTTAGGTGGGTCTCTGTAGTAGAGCTATGTCTATTCTGTGGTTTCTCAGAAAATATATATGATAACATATATGTTGATATATATAACACCACCTAGTATTAGCAATTTAAAGACATATTTCACCGCTGGAAAGCTGAATATATCTTTAAATTGGGTCACTTCCGTAGCAGACATGTGAAGAAAAAAAATGTAATTGGTGCCTTCTAGGCCGAGAAAAGCCAGAAAATGTGTTTTTGGCTCATATGGATGAAAGACACCAAATCCCAGAATGCACTTCGCTTCGCTGCTTTGAGTCCACTCCCAAGCCACGCCTACCGCTTGACAGACAGACAGTGAGGCATTCAACTCAAGTCAATGTGTTTTATTGTTATTTCAACCATATACACAAAACAACGTTTCATCGTGGCTCAAGTGGTGTTACACATTTAAAATATATAAAAACGACATTATATACAAATGACATACAAAACAGGCTACATTTAGTGCACATACATTATAGGCTCCATAAAGTTCAGCTAAGCATACCAGCATTAGGCTTGGTGGGCTGTAAACACCGAGTATAAACACAGCCGTGAATTAGCGTGGAATGTCGAATGGTCGCCATGTAACAGTCACAAACTCCAGCGGTTAGCAGTTAGTTGGATACAAATCACCCCATTTCTGCACCAGTCCGTGTTAACACAGCCCACCTTCACAAGTCTCTTACCCGACGACAGAACATCTCTAGCTCGGAGGGCTAGCAGGTCTGGTAGCTGGACAGTCCGGTTCACTGTTGTTCAGCCATGTTTCCACAAAAATAAAAAACACAGTCTCTGAACTCGCGTTGGGAGCATCGTTGAAGTTGGATGTAGTCCAGTTTGTTGTTTAATGAACGGACACTTGCAAGCAGGATTGATGGGACAGGTGGCCGGCTAGCGTTAGCTTCCCACCTAGCCGATGAGGATGTCCCCTACCCGGCTCGGGGCATCGAGCGAGACCGCTGGTCTCCGTGCAGGCGAAGCTCTTGTAGTGTGTCGATTATTCCGTCTGTAATAACGTTTCCTGCATATTCTCTGATCTGTAGCGATGTATCCCGGTGGTACACATGTGCGGTAGTTTGAATGCACATAATTGTTGTAAAGGTTTGCTGCTGAGAAGAGAGAGCCCTGGTTAGCGAAGATTCAAGATGGCTGACATTTCGTTTTTTTCCGGACGAGATCGCCTCGCTTCGGGTGATGGGTGGGTTGAAAACATGCGGAAGTAGGTCCTACTACTGGCTGGAGTCCTCTGCCTCTGGCCAAAAAATCTTCCGATGACGCAAAAATCATCATTTTACGTCATCGGAAGATTTTTTCCAGACCCCCCAATGCAGATATCCTCCTGTCTCAGGGGGATATGAGGGAGGGACGAACGGTCATTCAGAAATACTACCAGGTTTCTACTGATACAGCGCTGAATGCCAAATCGGTGAAGTATCCCTTTAACCAACTATTTTCTGTTCTACACAAATATCTATAGTAAGATTAAAGAAAGTAATATTTATATGCATATTTGTGCAGACAGGCATATATAAAAACAACAGTTTAGTAAAAAAATAAACAAAGTGATTCTTGTAATGAGTTAACAGTAGGAGAGGAAAAAAAAGATCAACATTAATTCGCAGTATATAATAACAGTTTCGAGGTTGTCCATGGTGATTATAAAAATGTTTAGTATTTTATAAACAACAATGTTTTATCGTTTTATTTCATGTGAATACTAATTTACTAGAGGAGTAACTTAGTATTTGAAGTAATGTAGTGATGCAGGAAGTGTGCATTGAGTTTCCATGCTTATTGTGTTTCCACAACAATGTTAGTGAGTAAATCTACTGAAATGGCCACCACACCATAGCAGAGGAGTGTGATGTGTAAGATGAGAACGCAGAGGTTAAGTCACATATGTCATGGCTGTAAAAAAACAATTATTATCTGTACATCTTTGCCAAGTGCAAAGCAGTATAGAAGGCTTCAATAAAATGTTGGGCAGGTCATTTTCCCTGATCATTTTGGAGGGTTATAGAAAAAGTATTGCTGGTGAAGTCAAATTTTTCAAAAGATCCCAAAACTCCTCCGGTAGCCCCTTAAATAAGTAATGAATAGTCCCTTAGCTGTCAAACTGTGAACACTTCCTGTAGGGAGAAATCATCAGACAACCATTATTTTTGTTATTCACAAGGTACAAGGGATACAAGGGACAAGGTCGGAATAAATACGAAAATCCGCCGGCCAGGCAGGACCCTACAAACCAGGCGCTGGGTGTGAAGAGGAGCTTCCCGGGCAACCAAAGGCAGTCTTATCCGTCCCTCACTGTCTGTATTCCCTCTCCTCCGGGAGAATAGTCCCGCCGGTACGACATGAAACAGGAGCGGTGTGTTTAGTTTTCTTTGAGTCTCCGTTTTAGGGGAGCAAAGGCTTTCCTCTTTTTATACAGGACTGTAGACATATCTCTGAAAATCATGATGGTCAAATTGCCGTATTGCAGTGAGCTTTTGTCCCGGGCTGCGTTGATGATCTTAACTGTGTCAGAGAAGCGGAGGAGCCGGATCACAATGGCGTGGGGTCTAGCGCCGTCTGCTGGGCGTTGTAACAGAGATCTATGAGCACGCTCCACTTCGAAAGTTTCCCCATCCACATTGAGTATCTTGGGTAGCCATTCTTGTATAAATGCCACTGTGTCCTTCCCCTCCAGTCCTTCTGGGAAGCTGACCAGCCTCAGGTTTTTCCTGCGGGCTGTTTTCTTGGTCGTCCAGTTGTTCCCTCAGCTCTCTCAGTTGCTGTAGTCGTCCAGCTCACACTGCAAGTCAGTTAGCGAGTCATCAAACTCACACTGTTTTCCCTCGACGCACTTGACTCGGTTCCCAATGGCTTCGTTATCACTGACAATTTTCGCCATCGTTTCAGAAAGTCTAGTCAAACGTCCCTCAATTATGGACGCAATCCTCTGTATCCCCTTTTCCTTCTCGGATATGAACCATTGTGGGGGGTTGTCAGCTAGCTCACTGCCGTTGCCACTGGCAGTCGGTGCGGGAGCTAGCCGGTTTTTAACTTCCCTCGTTGTTGTTCCTTCGGTCTTTTTCGGTGACATGGTCTCACTTTCAGTGTAGTCACTTGTAGAAGCAAGTATAGTATGAAATTATTTCACTAAAGAATCGGTAGAAGGCTAATTTCAGCAAGCTAGTGAGTGGAGGTTGTCACCGTGCGTCTGCTTTCTACGCCTCCATAACCGGAAGTACATCACTGTCTTCTGACAGACTTATCCAAGCATCTTGGGACACCTAACGTAACTGCTGCTGCTGTCAAAAAGTTGCATAATTATGGCAGACTATTCCTTCAGTCCGGCCAATATATTACTTATTGTTGTTGTTTGTTTTTTGCGGGCCATACATAAATGTATATATATATATATATACAGAGTGTGATTTTCCAAGGGGATGTGTGGTTTATATATCCCTGCCTCTGCTGAATTATTTTTATCCCCAGTGGGGACTAAATGTATTGCCCCCTAAAAGAGATTAATGCTACTTTACAAATAGATAAGTCTATTTGTGAAGTAGCATTAATCTCTAAAATAGAAGTATTTTACAATAACTAAAGCGCTGTAATGTGAACACATAACACATAATCCCAGCAGCAGTTTCTGGTTGTATATAGCCGCTACTGGGACGCCGGCTACCAGCAGCAGTCGCCAATAGGTGACTGTTACAGGCTTTCGTGGAGGTTGCCAAAAAAAAGTTACATTAATGCAACAAAAAGACTAGTAAAGTTTAGGGAAAAGATCCTGGTTAAAACACTCCCAAGAAGCGAACGAGTGTTTCCTGGGTGAAAGTATTGTGTGTTCGCCCAATAGTGAACTCTGCACTCATTTTTAGATTATTTTCCATTGGCTTTTGAAGTTCATATGGAAGTGTTTTGACATGGCTGGCTCTATATCCATGGTACTGAAAATGGGATGTAATTCTTGCGTGTTTTGTTGTGCATGATCAAATATATATTTATATCCAACAGTGTCCTAATCAAGTACTAGTAGAGAGGTCCGTGTCCGTGTGTTTTTTTCATTCATTCGATTTTCATTTCATATACAGAAATTAAAAAACAAAAAACAAATGGTTATTTGATTTTCGTTTTAAAATAAAAAATTAGAAAATTGAATTAAGGCGTTTTTTCCTTTTCATGGTCAAAAGAGGATGAGAAATTACATTTTCATTTCTATTTTCTATTTCATAGAAAAACAAAATATGCTTTTAAGTTTCATTTTCTATTTCATATAACAAAAAATAAAATCACTCAAAAATAGAAACAAAAAAAGGCCTGTTTTTGTTATATTCTGAGACCGGATGTTGTAATTTCCAAGGCAACAGCGCCAGCTGGGATCAGACTTCCGGTGCTGGGTCTAATTAGCTGCTGCCATTTTCTAGCAGCAAGCTAGCAGCTAGCCATCAGCCCGTTGTGACCATAGACATAATTTAGACATTAGACATTTATTATGTCTATGGTTGTGACCACAGGTTGTGACCCAGGTGCCCGGTACTGACTGATTCTGGTCCGTGTGTGAAGCTAGTGTGACCCACACTAGCTAACATTAGCTGGGATCAGACGACTCTGCCCAGCTTGTGTGTTATTCATGGGTGTATTAAGGTTTTATTTCCTAATAGTGATATGGTTTGATGCACTATGCCAGGCTAGCTAGTTGCTTTTAGTCTGAGTCTGTAAGATAACCAAACTTAATTTAAATTTAACGTGCAAATAGGGAAATAAATGTGTAACGTTACATATAAAATAAAATCCCCTGAAATAAATAAAAGTAAAACATATGTATTTAGGCTATTGAACTATATTGACTAATTTATATATTTATATGTCTTGCCTCATTTATTCATTTCAGGATGTATTTCATAGTCATATTTATGTATATTTATGTAAAGAGGTGCAAAGAAACGGAGCATCAGTCGCTCAGGAGGTTGGGGTAGGTTTCCCTCAACTGCAGATAACACTGCGAAGCGGAAGCTAACTTCAGCGTAGTGTCAGATGAGTCCATGCGGTCTATGGTCACATCATGTTTGAGCCATTTTCAGCGCAAAACCTCCTCACATTTCTTGTAGAAAATCCTCTTGCACCCCCACTTCCCTGTGATATGCGCACAGAGATTTCTACACACACTTTTTTCCACCATGTCTAAAATCACATCAGAGTAGGAACCCAAAGTCTTGCCTGTGCTGAAAGCAACACTGGTACACTCACTGGCGCTGTTGCCTTGGAAACGACAACATCCGGTCTCTGAATATGAAAAAAAACAGGCCTTTTTTCATTTCTATTTTCAAGTGATTTTATTTTTTGCTATAGAAATAGAAAATGAAAATTAAAGCGTATTTTAAATTTCTCTCATCCTCTTTTGACCATGAAAAGGAACGCCTTAATTCAATTTTCAAATTTTCTATTTTAAAACGAAAATCAAAAAAACATTTGTTTTTTGATTTTTAATTTCTGTATATGAAATGAAAATCGAATGAACAAAAAAGTACACAGACCTAGAGATCTCTTCCGGGTCATGCACTTTGCATCAGTTGAAAATAGCAAAATTGGATGAAACGCTCATTATAAGTTTTTTTTCATTTTCCATTTGAGCATAAAATCAAAAAAAATTGGGATTTTGGAAACGAGTATTGAGAAAACAAATAATTTTTTGCTTTTCTGATTTTTTATTTTATTTTGGAAAACGAGTTAACGAATGATACACGGATTATGGAGCACCAAAATGGATCAATTCAAGGAGACTTGAAAAAAATCACCTACTTAAATGCATTTGCAGACCTCTAATTATCATTGTCTGTTCATCAATCAAGGGAACTATATGAAATACAAAACAAGGTATAGCTCTACATTCTTTTTAATGGACTGTATTTATATAGCGCTTTTCTTAACGACTACTCAAAGCGCTTTTACATAGCACAGGAACCATTCACCATTCACACACATTCATACACTGTGGCCGAGGCTGCCACCTGCTCATCAGATAAACATTCACACACATTTACAACTCGGGGTTCAGTGTCTTGCCCAATGACACTTCGACATGGGACTGCAGGGCCAGGGATCGAACCACCAACCTTCCGATTGATCCACTGAGCCACAGCCGCCCATTTTAGATTCTTTTTTTAAACTAAAAGTAAAGAAACACTGCTTCCATGGGAGATAATGTCAGCTTCTAAATGTATCCAGTTGCAGCAACTCCAGAACACTATTATGAGAGTATGACTGGTGTATTATGGTAATTAATTAATTCATTAATTAATAGCTACATATACATATTATGCAGATTAAAAACTAAGACTGTTTGTCCAATTGTTACACATTCTGAAAGTATACTGTGTCATTCTTTAGATCAGGGGCAACTGATGAGCAGCGTACGTTCTTCCCTACAAGCAATCTTCCCTGTATGTGGTGACCTTCTTCTTGGGGAGACCAAGATCCGCAGAGTGCCTCTTGGTGAGGTGAATGTCCCGAAAGGAACCCATGCCCTGATCAGTAACAACCGTCATGCCTTCACACCATCAGCCCCTGAGGATATGAGGCTACGGTGTGATGCCCTTGTTGATAAGGAATTCCCATATGATCTTTTCACTCTCAACTGCGAGCACTTTGCCACTTTTGTACGCTATGGAAAGGCTGTGTGCAACCAGGTATGAATTATGCATGAGGTTTCTGATTTTTTATTCTTTCAATTAAGTCAATTAAAACATAATGTGAGTTAAAATGGCAGTGTGATATATTTTCTCTTCAGACTGAGCAGTATTCTGCATTTTGGCCATTCCAGACAATTGTATGTCATATTTTTTGCTCAAATTCAATAGGTAAAATTCAGCTGCAAAATGAAATGTAAAAAATACAGTGTTAACATCCGGTAAACCATAGAAAAGACACTGGGTGGTCTCCCCAACAACAACTCAGCATCATCAAACACCTGGTCCAAAGACTTGACATGGCAGAGAGCCTTAATCAATCCCGCTGCAGGTTTGACCAGTGTAACGACTCACGGAAGCGGGAGGAGCTAATAGTTGAGCTCACTCCAATGTTACCTATCCAAGTAAACCTGGACCTGCAACAGAGGGAGGTTGAACTCTGCTGAGGAGGAGGATGAAGGACCTGACCAGATCTGTGGCCAGTTGATGAAGGCCTTTTGCAGCCAGCTGGCTGGTGTTTTCTGTCACTGTGAAAATCCTCATCCATCTGCCCTGTAGCCAAAAATGAGCAATCCCACCTGTGACAATGATTACCGGCCTGTGGCATTAACATCTTTGGTCATTAAAGGCTTTGAAAGGCTTATTATTCTTCATCCAGCTTCAGGAGGAAGTTAGTATGCATGCTGAACCTTTTCCGTTTGCATACAATGACACAGGGGTGTGGATGACGCTGTACTAACACTGCTGCTGCATGGTGCCTATACCCATCTTGAGAAGCCTAAATCACTTGTTAGACTGGTCTTTGTGGACTTCTCCAGCACCAACACCGTGCAACCTCACCTGATGGCCCGCAAACTGCTCCAGATAGATGTCAAATCCACAACTGACCCTCTGCATCCGGAGTCAACGGTCACCTCAGTCCATCCAAGACAGTCTCCACAGGAGCCCAACAAGGCTCTGTTATCTCACCGCTTCTGTACACACTATAAAAAAACGACTGCAGGAGCACTAACCCAGGTATAACATACATTAAATACTCATAATGTATGTTATACCTGGGTTAGTGCTCCTGACCAACAACTCACAGAGACAGTTACACACTGAAATTACATTTTTACAGAGTGGTGTAGGGGGAACTGCCCTGACCTCAGGAGTTGGTTGTTGACTTCTGCAAAGGTCATTCCTTCACCCCACTCTGCTAGTCAACAACCAGCCAATAGAAAGGGTGGAGTCATACATAGGCAAATAATTGATCACAAACTCACCTTACAACTGAACAGTGAAACTATATTTCTTTTTTAAGATTGACAGGTTTTATTTTGTTTTAAAACAAAACACAAAACATACAGCTCACAAAATGAATCATCATCAAAAAATCATCATCACCACTTACTTAGACATAATGAAGACAAAATAATAACTAAGACTAATATTCAAAACAATACAATAATATATTAACAAAATAGACATATTATGTATATGTGTTGATTTTTTTATGTATGTAATAAAATGGCATTCCATAGCTATGACAGATGAAACTAATATTCAGATTAGCTAAACATAAATAAATGCTATTTGTAGGGCGTTGCTTTAAAGGTCCAATATGTAATACTGACAGCTAGTGTTTAAAATAGTTACTGCAGTTCAAATTCAAAATACTGGAGAGAGTCGTCTCCCCCGCCCCCTCCTCACCAGACTCGAAGTTCACGGAGGTTGCCAGGCTGAGACCGCGCAGCATCCACAACAATGCTTGTGTCACATAGCCAGACATACTTCACAGCACAGCGGAGTAGCTAACGTTAGATACTCGCTCTATTGACAGTCATAGAAGCCCGTGCTCACGTGGAGCTCTGTACCCAACTGACAGACACACTTTTTCGGCTTAGAATTACAGTAGGAACCGCCCAAAACCCCACAACCTTGCCTTTCTCTCCACACGCCAGACAGACACACTTCCTCGGCTTAGAATTATGATAGGAACCGCTAAAAATAACACTACCTTGTCGTCCTTTTCCACCCGACTGAAATACACACTTTGTTGTCTTAGAACGGCAACAATCGCTAAACACACTGCACACTCACGGTCTTCTCTTCTGGATTTACAGCCCCCCCCCTTGGCTTAAAATAACTCCCCTACAGCGGGCTAAGGCGTTGTAAACAGCCGTGGTCAGCTATGGTCCTCCAGTAACGTTAGCTAGATAGCAGGGATAGCATGGTGGCGTTAGCCAGGACCAGCTACTGGCTGAGTCTCAATTGTTTTTGCAAGTAACCAACTCGTGTTTCTAGATATATAATTCAATGTGACTACACAAATGTTGAAATTACATAAAGTGCTCGTCCCTAGTAGCTGTGATAAATTAGCCTGAAGCTAATGCTTACCTGTTCAGGAGGAAATTAGCCAACTCAGCGTCCTTTTGGGCTGTAAGCTGTCTCCATCTTTCAAATACATCTCCAATATTTACCTGGGGTTTGTTACATCTCTGGTCAAGCAATTGTTAGAAACATGCTGTTTTTTAATGTCGAGTAGAATCTATCTCCGTTGATCCCGTTCGTTCGTTTGCTGCTTTCATGGCTGTACTAACGTTACAGCTGTAGCGCGCTGGTTTACCTGTTTACAGGTATATCTGGCAACCCGGCCTGGCTGTCAAACTGGGCAGTTGATAACAACACGCAGACCAAAACATAAACATTAATTCCGTCACGGATCGTAAATTTCAAAAAGAAAAAATACTGACTTTAGCATTGTTGTCAGAAAAGATAGTATTTCAGCTTAACATGTTTCCATGTTAGGACCTTGTTGACTAATAATGACCACTTAAAGACTGCTTTTCTGTTCTTTCTATAGATTCCTACAAGACCCAAGAATGTAGAGTGTGTGAAGGCAACTGCAACCTTCAAAGACATTGTCAGCGCCAAAGAAACTGCTCAAGACCTCTTTGGGAATCGTGCCACTTAAACATTCAGGATTTTGTGTTTTGCCCTCTGAATGGCTAGGATGGGTTTTTTCTTCTTCAATGGAGTGGACAATATGCACATTTGGTTTTCATTATGGATTAATCTTGATTGACCATTGTCTGTAAACAATAAATAAACTCCCACAGCCCAAGATGAGGTATTCATATTTCATTGAACCAAAAGGCCAAATCCCAAAGATATCTGGTTTGCTATCATCACAAAAAAAGCAGCAAACTTCATTCAGAAAAGCTGAAACCAGATAATGATGGCATGAAGATACCAAGGGTAATGTGGTAGTAAAGAAAAATTGATGTGAAAAATAAGCGCAGACAGATGAATAAACTGTTTACACAGATTAGCAAATTGTGCACGTTTTACCACCAACACGGCCCCTTCTGTTCTGGATGATCACTACACTGTGTTTTAATACAGCAGAATTCACCATTAAGTTGTTCTCATTTAGCCTTTATATTTTTAAGTATGAAACTTGATTGCGGCTCATAAATACCAAGCCAGTTGACCTGCAGTCATTAACAAGCTTCTGAGCTGCAGGTAATTCATAATTTTATGACAAGTGACTGACTGTAGCTTACTAATGAATGACTGAATTAACATTTTTAAACACATACAATTCTATTACTTTACTACATTTAATAACTAATATAAAACACTTCATTTATTGTGCATCAAGATTTTGCAATCAAATAAACAAACCAAAATCAAACAACGTAGTTTGGTTCAAACAGTGAAAGTCTAGATGGATACAGTCATTTGGAAGAAATGTGTGTTTTTTTTTTAGAATTATACACTGAATGCTAAACATTAAGGATAATTTGGGGATTTTAATCATTTCCAATAATACATTTTTATGTATCATCTTTCATTTAAACAAGGAAACACTGTGTCATCAGCAGAAAGCCCTTCTACAGGAGTTACAAAGAGGGAGGTAGTTATCCTGCTTCAGTATCGGTAGACACTTTTATTATCCTTTAAATAATGAATGAAATCAATTGTTTATTTAAGTGTTACAGAAGCTTTTTCAGAAATGATTGTATGACATGGTCTTCAACGACTGTGAAATGAGAGCAAAGACACGACCTAAACAAACCTACTCAGTCACTCTAGAGCTTTAAGTGAGCAGCTGTGTTGCACAAGGAAATAAAAGCTACTATTTCTGAGAACTCAAATTATCTAAAAAAATCCTTTATCAGATCCCACAGAATAATGGCCCAAATTGATACCTGATAGGTCAATCCTTTTGATCACTTTGCCGGGGCTCGGTCTGCCTTCCAGACATTTATGATGATAAAATAATGTGTGAAACTGGAGTGAGGTTGAGAAGTGCCTTTATTTTTATATAAGCTCCTTGCAGTGTTATCTGCTCTGGTGTCAACATGCTGATTGGCCAGCCTAACAGGACTACCATAATCAGGGTTCTCAAGCCTCACGCACTGAACGTGAGACACACATTTCAAGCAGTTCACATGCTCACACACCACACCTTGTATTTCTCACGCTGACAAGTAGTGGTGAATGGAGAATGAGGAAAAATACTGAGCAATAATAGATTTTAACAGGTCAAAGATAAGCACAGTTCATAGTATATTTGTGTAGGTAAAGCCTATATTGAATACCCTTTACCTGCCTTTTAGTAAGAGATATTTTAAATGAGAAAATAAAGTGATTTAATGTGACTTACTGCAATATTTAGTATCGATCCAATACCAAGTAAACACAGGGCCAATATCTCCGATACCAATACAATACTGACACTTTTTAATAATTAAGGAGGATGAATTTTCATGACCTTTAGCCTAAGTGTTTTTGTGATTTTACATTTGGATTATAAGTTAAAAACAAGGACAGAATTTTCATATGCTTGTATAAATTTGTTGTGCTATCTTACAGCCTTTTTACAAATTATACAGTTTGCTGTTGTTTCATTTTCGGCCTGAAAATATAGCCACACAGCTCTCTGCTTCTCCTCTTCCTCTCTGCCATTCTTCTGCTCCGTCTCTGTCCTGTGTGTCTGCTCCGCCCTGTGACAGGACTTGACCACTTTAAAGCAGCGTCACTTACACTGACACAAACAACCAGGTCGCCTCTTTGATGAAACCGCAGCGGTGCATACTGGAGAGAAACTGAAACTAAAGTATTGATTAGGGCTGGACCCGAATATTCTAATATTCGTTCGGTGAGTTGGTATTCGATTAGAAAATTTGACATTCGATTTTTTTTTTTTTTTTTTTTTTTTGCACAACCTGGCCAACACAGTCTCACTCCCAACTCGTCAAATGTCTGACGCATGGCCAAGGACCCGCCAGGGAGGTACCCCTTGCGTTATTTCCCGACGAGGGGGTCCGTCAGATAGACAGTCATGTTAATCCCTCACCGTCAGATATCGACGAAAGAAAAAACACGCCCCCTTAACTCGAAATCTGTGACAGTTTTATTGTTGGTATTTTTAGCCCAATAACCGCTGTTTTAATCAACATTATTCGCGAGATCTTATCATGGTTTATATGCATTTCTTTTAATGTTATTATTTCGGTCTATTTCGGCCAGGGAAGCTGGGTTTCTTTGTTGTTTATTGATATTTTTTAAACTGTAACGCTACATCTATCAACATTTATTTAGATGTTATCATGATATTCATTTCTTTATTTTAATAATATTATTTCGGTCTTATTACCGGTGAAATATTACAGTAGCCTATGCTGTAATACAGAACATTACGATATTATCCGAGCTAGACCCAGCTAGACGCATTCAAAGCCCATATCCCACAATGCAATGCGGGCATTCATTCACAAAATTGGACAGCGATCAGCGAGTCTTTAACGCCAGTATCGCTTCAATGTTCATATATATAATCTGTGGTTTTATCACCAACAACAACACATAGCTCAGTTTTGTTCCAGTAAGTTATGCACCGTAATAACGTTTTAAAAAATCAGCTGAAGACTCCGGAAGTGACGTAGTACGTGCCGCTCGGCAGATAAGAAGATACAAAAATACATAATATTCGTAATATTGATGTTTTTGTCTAACATTGTATTTGAGGATTTAAACAATGAAGATAATAATAATAATAATAATAATAATAATAATAAAATACAGTTTCATGTATTTGTCTCATGTATTGTCTGCTCGGTCGGCCGGCGGGCGGCGGCAATCTGAAATGGAATGAAGCCCATTCACGGCAGACAGCAGAAACCACCGGAATGGAACATAGGCAGCTCCCGTCTCTTATGGGAGTTGTAGTTTTAAAGTATATTGGTATATTTCTCATAATTAGAAGTTAAAAGTGTATCATTTTGGATGCCCCCTGGGTTTTTTTGAGATGGGGAACACACTGGTGTCATCAGATTTTAAAAATGTAATCGTTAAATAGGTGAAAATAGCTTATTACCATATTTGACAGTGCTTACAGGGGTTACACATTGGTGACCATATCTACATGACAGCTGAGGTCCAGAGCTTTCTAGAACAGCTGGTCCCATGTTTGTAGCACCTTCTGTTGCTAAATGACAAGCCTTCAAACATGGACTAGGTTCAAGATTCAGAGGTCAATATTTCAGAGTAGGAGTAATGGATCCTCTTTTTTATATAGTATATATATATATATATATATATATAAATATATATATATATATATATATATATATATATATATATATATATATATATATATATAATACAATGGCCACATTGCATTGTGGGATATCAGCTTTGAATGAGTCTAGCTCGGATCATATCGTAATGTTCTGTATTACAGCGTAGGCTACTGTAATATTTCACCGGTAATAAGACCAAAATAATATTATTAAAATAAAGAAATGAATATCATGATAACATCTAAATAAATGTTGATAGATGTAGCGTTATAGTTTAAAAAATATCAATAAACAACAAAGAAACCCAGCTTCCCTGGCCGAAATAGACCGAAATAATAACATTAAAAGAAATGCATATAAACCATGATAAGATCTCGTGAATAATGTTGATTAAAACAGCGGTTATTGGGCTAAAAATACCAACAATAAAACTGTCACAGATTTCGAGTTAAGGGGGCGTGTTTTTTCTTTCGTCGATATCTGACGGTGAGGGATTAACATGACTGTCTATCTGACGGACCCCCTCGTCGCAAAATAACGCAAGGGGTACCTCCCTGGCGTTGAAACTTAACGCCACGGGTCCTTGGCCATGCGTCAGACATTTGACGAGTTGGGAGTGAGACTGTGTTGACCTGGCATCCCCCTCCAAACGGTTCTCATTCGCGCTTTAATATGTTTGAAATATAATACTCTCTTTTACAATTTTCTTATATAGCCTAGCCATTTTAATAAGATGGACAACCCAACCTTGTTATACTTAATAAATATATTTGCTTCTTCTTGGACTACTAAAGTGTTCCTGCAATGGCAGTATTCTCTGACTAGAGCGCAAAACAGCGCAGTTTGCATGGACAGAAGTGCCTGAGCTTGTATTTTGGGTTAAGCTGCGTTGCTTTGACATTGTGGAAAATAAAATAGAAAGAAAATGTATTATCCTTTTTACCCGTTATTATCAATCGAAATTAATCTACCGAGAAATATAAGAGACTTTGAGATTTTACTGGGACGTCACGTCACGTGCCCCAGTTAAAACGACCATGAGTTGAATGTCATTACCGTCACGATTCAGCGAAAAGAAGACAAAAATGCCGAAGACTTCATCTGTGTGGGAGAACTTTAAATTAAGCGAGGACAAGACAAAGGCAGCGTGTCAAATATGCAATTTGAAACTGGCCTACCACAACAGCACATCAAGCTTGAGAAATCACCTGAGTTCTGTAAGTAGAACGAGTTGCTTTTATCCGTCATTTTACACATGATACAAATGTGTACTTAATTTTCATGGAAAATAACTTTACTTGCGAATAGGCTAGTAAAAACGTAGCCTACTGTAGCCCAGCCTAATAATAATTTGTATATAGGTACATCCCCAGGCATCGCGTTCACAGCCATCAACATCCTCAACCACACCAAGTCTCCGTTCTCGGAGCATAGCCCTGCTCGCGTGAGGCGCGCCACTTCCTGCTCACGCTGTTCTGTAGTTTATTAAAAGTTTATTAATTCTGAATGTGTTGTGTCTGGACTGTCTATCTATATTGCACCAAATACAACACTGCACTCCCTTGTGAAGTCGTTTGATGAAAGGTTCTCAAAATAATCAAAATGCAAACAGACAGACACATAGAGATTCCTGCCTTTATTAGAGATAATATGTTCTCCGAAGCTTTAAATATTCAATGCTCATTACTACAGAAGCTTTGAAGCACAAAAAATGGTATTCGGACCAGCCCTAGTATCGATCTTATTACTGATTGATATTGAGCTATCTTACTAATTGATCAATACCAATACCAAAGTTGGTATTAATATTATTGATATTTGGATCGATCCGCCCACCACTACTGAGAAGGCAATGCCCACGAAGTTATCCCGCTAACGTTGTACATTATGGACGAGGCGCAGACACATAGAGTGAAGTTTTCTGCCACCAGCATGTATCGTTTGCCCCTGTGTTAAACAGTCTCAGCCACCGCACGTTCGTTACTAAGTAAGAAACATAGACGTGCAAACACATGGAGAAGGTCAGTTGGAAGAAAGCTTGTCCTGCTATGCCCTGTTACACCCTGCTACGCTCTGCCGTGCCCTGCTACCTCCTGCTACGCCCTGCTATGCTCTGCTACCTCCTGTAATGCCCTGCAGTGCCCCGCTATGCCATGAACTACTACAACTATTTCTGCTCACTGTTCCATTATCTTTATTGTGACTATTATTGCCACTGTTTATCACCAAAGGCACTACCAGCTCCTATTACTGGCGCTCTGTTTGCAGACACGAGAATTCATATGCCCATCAAGGTGTGACTGATGTCAACAGGCACGTTAAAAGCAAAGGGCATCAGGCCAAACAACAGGCACTTACGTCAGCAAGTGGGATTGCAAAGTTTTATGCTTCAGCTTCTGTTTGTGGCATAACAGGCATAACAAGAGACCAAGGTACATGGTGCATATGAAAACCAAAAGACTGGTGGTCATTTATCAGATTTACCAATTGTTATAATTTCTATTTGTGCTGGTTAATTATGAACAATGGGTAAAAGAGAACTTCTAGCACTGCGGCAAATATTGGGATGGCTCCTCCCCTAACACATCTAGGGCCCTATTTTAACGATCTGAAACGCAAGTATCAAGCGCGAAACGCAAGTAGCTTTGTGGGTGGAGCTCGGGCGCTGTTGCTATTTTCCCGGCGGGATAAATGAGTCTTGCGCCCGACGCAAATCTAAAATGGGTTGGTCTGAAGTAGCTAGGTGTGGTTTGGGCGTAACGTGCAATAAACCAATCAGAGCGTCATCTCACATTCCCTTTAAGAGCAGGCGCGCTTGTTCCATGGCGGATTGCTATTATGACGGCGAATTTGCCTGGCACACGGGTTCACAGCCGAGGAGACGTTCTCGTCAGGGCTGGAGCGGGAGCTGTCCAGGATGCAGCAAAGTAATAAATGCCCGTCTTGATCGGGTGGCGATGTTGCTGCAGCCATGGAGCGTGGGCCTCCAAACGTACCACCTGCTCCTGTTGCTGTTGCTCCCAAACGTACCACCTGCTCCTACCCCCCCACTCCATCTCCGTCCACCCGCTCCACCAAGAGCACATCGTGCATTGCCACTCCCGGACCCTCAAGTGTCCAATCCCGCCGTAGTTCAACATCACGTCTCCTTAAGTCCTCTAATATTTCCTCATTTATGTCATCAACACGTCCATGATTCATGGAAATGTGTAAAACACAACAAGCCACAAAGAATGCTGCGACTTTTTGAGGACTGAACTGTAAAGTGGCTCCTGACCTATCCAAACACCTGAACCTTATAATTATGTATGGTTTGCAAAAATGGGAACTGCTGCGTCCGTGTAGATGAGAGAAGCAAAGTGTATGCGCGTTGTGTACACGCTACATTATGGCCAAGCATGCGCCCCTAAAATAGCATCTGAATAACACGCCACTGACTTTAGACTAGAGCCACTGACTTTAGACTAGAGCCACTGACTTTAGACTAGAGCCACTGACTTTAGACTAGCACCACTGACTTTAGACTAGCACCACTGACTTTAGACTAGAGCCACTGACTTTAGACTAGAGCCACTGACTTTAGACTAGAGCCACTGACTTTAGACTAGCACCACTGACTTTAGACTAGCACCACTGACTTTAGACTAGAGCCACTGACTTTAGACTAGCGCCACTGACTTTAGACTAGAGCCACTGACTTTAGAATAGAGTCACTGACTTTAGACTAGCGCCACTGACTTTAGACTAGAGCCACTGACTTTAGAATAGAGTCACTGACTTTAGACTAGCGCCACTGACTTTAGACTAGAGCCACTGACTTTAGAATAGAGTCACTGACTTTAGACTAGCGCCACTGACTTTAGACTAGCGCCACTGACTTTAGACTAGAGCCACTGACTTTAGACTAGCACCACTGACTTTAGACTAGCGCCACTGACTTTAGACTAGAGCCACTGACTTTAGACTAGAGCCACTGACTTTAGACTAGCACCACTGACTTTAGAATAGAGTCACTGACTTTAGACTAGCGCCACTGACTTTAGACTAGCGCCACTGACTTTAGACTAGCACCACTGACTTTAGACTAGCGCCACTGACTTTAGACTAGAGTCACTGACTTTAGACTAGAGCCACTGACTTTAGACTAGTGCCACTGACTTTAGAATAGAGTCACTGACTTTAGACTAGCACCACTGACTTTAGACTAGAGTCACTGACTTTAGACTAGCGCCACTGACTTTAGACTAGAGCCACTGACTTTAGACTAGAGCCACTGACTTTAGACTAGCACCACTGACTTTAGACCAGTTTTTTTCTGGTCAGTGGCGGAATTGTTTTCTGAAAATGCAAAATAGCACCAGGGAACATTTGCGCCTGAACATGCCTCTTCTTTTCACTGAACCGCCCCCAGGAGCGCAAGTTCATAGGAATAGGAATGACACATGCGTCGGTGTACAAAGTCAATTGCGCTGGGTGCAAGATAGGGCCCATTATCTCACTCCAAACTTTTGATAAAACTTGACCATAATCCAGTGCCATTATTCCATTTGTAGGTGACATCACACACACTACACCAACCTTTTACTTAGTATGATGCAGTTAGAGCCTCTTACAAACTCATAATTAGTCAGATTAGTGTAACTCATCAGCAAAGTTGCTCATAGTGTGAGGGCATGATGTACAGCATCTGGACCTTTGCTCTGTGGCTGATGCTGTGTCAGTGTCTGTCTTCTCTCCCAGTCCTGCAACACCTTTACTGTTTAGATCTGCTGGAATAGGTGGGTTGGGGTTTACCTACTGCCCGGGAGTCATTAAAGAGCAGGTGCCTCAGGTAGATGCTGGTGGTGGTGTGTGGAGGCGCAGCAGAGCCCTGGGTCACGTCAGCTCGCAGGTGAGGCTCAGCAGCAACAACGTGGAGGTTAATGTGAGGGGGCACTGACTGGCTGCTGCGTCAATGGCTGCACACAAACAAGACAGCATGCATTACAGAGCACTGCTATAGATTAAAACAATTAAACTAAAGAACAATATTCATGGTATAACAGATAAAACATGTCATTGAGCATTTTACAATGAGACACCATCAAAACTACTCTATATTATTATGCAGAGATGAGAACATAGTTTTGAACAGTCAAACACAGAACATTTACCACAAAAGATAAAGTTATTATAATAAAAAACAATTCCAATAAAAAATATTAGTACTTTCCTCTAAAGTTGAATGGCAGCATCTACATATTGCACCTTCTATCATCATGTTAAATAAAGTAATACAAAATAAATTAAAAATCCACTGAAAATAGGATATTTCTGTTAACAATCTGTGATATGTAACATTATTCCAGCATCTATCTTGTGAAATAACAGTAGCTATAATAATGGAAATACAAAGTGTTAAACCAAATGTTATTCAAATAAACAGTAACATTCAATTAATCGTGGTTTTCGCGATTAGCTGATCGCATTCCTTCAAATCGCGATTTCAATTTGAAAACGATTAATTGCTTAGCCCTAGTGTGTGTGTGTTTGTGTGCATCAAAGCCTGATATATCTTAAGGGCCGTCCACCCCAAAAATGATAACTATAAATATATAGTTTTCAAAATCCTTCTAACTAAGGGTGCTCCGATCGATCGGCCACCAATCGGTATCGGCCGATAATGGCTTTAAATAGTTTGATCGGTGGTCTCCATAAAGGCCGATCAGATAGGCCGATCAGATGACGCACTACCACGGATGTATTAAGAGCGCACTACTCCTGAGAACATTTTCAAAATGGCGGCGTCCCTACATTCAGCGGTCTGGCAGTTCTACAAGGTGTCTGAACGGTGGCAGAACAGCAGTTGGCCCGCGGCAGGCCACCGGTGGTGCTCCGGCAAACGTGTTTCCAATTACGCCATTCTGACGCTTCTACTGCCTCTGGAGCACTGCTGGTGGTCCGCCGACTCATTGCTATATGGGAAAAAGACAATACACTAGCGAGTAGCAACGTGTGTACCGAGGAAATACCACGAGGCGGAAAGCTCCAAAGACATTTCAACACCACCAACCTCATCAGACATTTGAAGGTTAGTCACAGAAAGGAGGACGAGGAGTTTTCAAAGTTAGCTAACGCTAAGGCAGAGCGGAGTCGTGTAGCTAGGAGCTCTGGCGCCGCTCAAACAGCTGTTTCCCCGTGTGTGTGTGTGTCGGTCCGTGTGTGTGTGTTGGTCCGTGTGTGTGTGTGTCGGTCCGTGTGTGTGAGCCGTGTAGCTAGCAGCTCCGGCACCGCTCAAACAGCTGTTTCCCCGTGTGTGTGTGTGTGTGTGTGTGTGTGTGTGTGTGTGTGTGTGTGTGTGTGTGTGTGTGTGTGTGTGTGTGTGTGTGTGACTGACTGTATGTGTGTGTGCTGAAGAAATGTGCAGTGATTGAAAGGACATTTTTTAAATTTTGAGCTAGGACAGAAAGCCAAACAGTTACTGATACATTCTCTAAACATGTGTGACTGTTATGTAATGGCATAATTTTCAGTTCATAAAAGTGATCGGTGATCGGTATCGGCCGATACGTCTGCCAGCAATCGGTGATCGGTGATCGGCCCCAAAAATCCTGATCGGAGCACCCTTACTTCTAACTCAAGTGGATGGTGGGGTCCACACCACAACTATAACGGCTACCGCAGTGATAAACAATATCGTTGGGATCACTTTCAGAGCGATTTCTTGAAGAATAGAAACACTGTCAGCCAATCACAGTTTATCTCAACTCACAACATGACACGGCGGAGAGAGACACTACAGAGAAATTTGTTCCACACAGGTGGTCAGTGGCATGGCGGGACTTTACACTCAGTGGGGCTACAATCCTTTAGCTATATTTTTGTATTTTTAGACAGACCTTTGAAACTATTCCTCATGTCACAGCAGCCACTGAGAGTGGATCTTGTGTTTTGGATATTATTATCATACTCAAAGTCAAAGTCTCTTTATTAGTCTCCCTAAGGAGGAATTCTTGCTGCAAGAGTAACAAAAGAGACACACATCAAACACTGGGTTAAAAACAGTTAGAAAAGCAAATGTACATTGAACATGTAGGCTACCCAAATAGCTGTGCAAATTACAAATTACCATTTCCTAAAGGCTGCTACATTTAAAAATATAAATATCCTTGCAATCCATTGTATAAAATGCAGTAATTCCTTCATTCATATCCATACATACATACAGTCACAAATTTACATTAATAAAAATTCATGGTCATACGTTCATCGCTGCTCATTTATGAGCTTAACTGCGAGAGAAACAAATGAGTGCTTATACCTATTACATTTGCAGAGAGGAACCCTGTACCTCTTTCCTGAGTTCAATAGCTCAAACTCCGAGAACAACACATGAGAGTTATCAGATAGGAGGTTCTTAGCCTGCCTGATTGTTGCATGATTACAAATCTCCTGCGGGTTAAGGGGTGCAGGTGTTCCCATAATTTTGCCTGCCGTCTTAAAGGAGAACTCCGGCCAATTTTTACGTTAATCTTGCTAAATATAACTATGCTAGACCTGTCTATAGCAAAAACAATTAGCGCAATAGCAGCTACCTAGACGGAGCTGCTGCAGCTAATGCCCACCGATATATATGATATATATCCATTTTGTGTGTGATCCATCTGGCGTTGGAGAGTAGGATTCTTTGCTGTGGGGATCGTTGTGGTAGTTTCCGACCGGTGGCCATGCTTCTGCTTCCTGCCCGCCGTCCTCACTTGCCGCGGCCGACAACAATCATGAGAGCGCCCGCTGGTCTGGAGGATGTCATCCGGTAATGCCTTCACCACAACACCCACACGAACACCACCAGTTGCCTGAAATGCGTGATCTTGGAGCAGCTGCTTCATCTGCCTGTTGCCCCTCTGTCTGGTTCTTTCCAACTCTTGTGACGCCAGTTCTGTATACTCGTGTTCGAATAAATAAGGACGACCATCAAACTCAAAAGCCTCTTCCATATATTCAATATCTTTGATATTCTCCATAGTTACGTTACTCCAAGCTTCTTCCCTTGTGAACACCTCCGCTCTTCACGCTACACTGTAGCTCCTCCGACCTACACACTGTTATTTATCTAGCTACAACTGAATTCTCACGGGACTTCAGCACGAGACTGCCGCTAGCCGTCTGTTAGTTTTTTTTTTACTGAACAAGGGCATAATTCTGTAATTCTGCCCGTTTCCATGTAGTTACATAGTCAATAAGATGCTCATAACCACTACAGTGCTCAATTACCTATTTTTGAGGGGAAATAAACCAAAAAACATTTCCCGCGAAGGCATTACCAGTCCTCCGGATGACATCCTCCAGACCAGCGGGCGCTCTCGCAATTGTTGTCGGCGTGGCAAGCGAGGACGGTGGGCAGGAAGCAGAAGCACGGCCGCCGGTCGGAAACTACTACAACGATTCCCACAGCAGAGAATACTACTCTCCAATGCCAGATGGATCACACACAAAATGGATATATATCATATATATCCATATATATGCTACAAATACACACGGGACTGGTGCATGATGATTATTACCGAAGCCTGACTGAACACTCTCTTGTCTCAGACGACAGCTAGCTAGCTAGCAGCTAACAGGGTAGGTGAATGTTGAAAACACTTCTTGTTGTCATGTAAGGGTCCTGTTCATTTTACACAGACATTTTAATTGCATTTTGTGTCTGTTAAGATCAGAGATGGGAGTAAGTCACACATGGGAAAGTCACAAGCAAGTCTCAAGTCTTAACCTTCAAGTCTCAAGCAAGTCCAAGTCATTTTGTGTGACAATCAAGCAAGTCAAGTGAAGTCATAGCTTTGGTCAAGCAAGTCAAGTCAAGTCATAGCTTGGGTCAAGCAAGTCACAAGTCAAGTCATACAAAAGTTTCCATTTTTAAACAAGCTAAAGACAGTGGTTATAACTGCTGGAGTTTTATTTGCATTTTTTCCTACTCAATATTCAAAAGACATTGTGTCCAAGCCACATATATCTGAACAGTTTAAATGTATAAAGATTAAAAAAAGCACAGCCTAAAACTGATATTAGGCCAACAAAAAAATCAACATACATATTTGTTCAATATGCCTCAAACATGACATCAAATCATGAAATGCATTCAAACAATCCAAGTATAATGGTTTCTAAGTCAAATAATATTCTTCAAACATGCCTCACTTTTATGGAACAGAAACACATTTAACCTTTCTTTCTCTTAAAGAAAAAAAACATTCTTTAAGAGTAGCTGAATCCCACCAGCTTTGCATACTTTGGAGAGATTGAATAGTAGGCTAAATGTTAATATTTGTCAGTGTATTTATGAGTGAATGTGTGCGTGTTTGAGAGAGAGAGAGAGTGAATGAAAAGTTATTAATATTGGTGAGTGAATGTGTGGATGTGGTGTGTGAGAGTGCAGTGTGTTGTGTGTGTATGTGTGCCTAGCTTTATTCACATACTTAATCTGCGCAAGTGTGTGTGTCTGCATGTGTGTGTCTGCATGTGTGTGTGAGAGAGAGAGACAGAGAGAGAGAGAGAGAGAGAGAGAGAGAGAGAGAGAGAGAGAGAGAGAGAGAGAGAGAGCAGTTTGTTGTGTGTATGTATACAGTGTGCCTAGTTGTATTCGTTCTTACCGCCACCTTGAACAAAGAGGGGGGGGGGGGGGGGGGTGTGCTTATTCATGGCCCAAAACTGAAGGCAGTTCTGTTCATCCCAAGCGTCCAAATAGTGGTTCAGCTGAATATGGGGACTGGAACCTGAATCTTTCCCGATTTGAAGTGTCTGATGAAATTTGCCGTGGTGGTGGTTGACATCGGAATTTTTTGTACAGCAGACCTTGCAAACTGCCGTTCGTTTCTTCTTTGCCTGGTCAGATGTGTAATCCTTATAGCCAAACTTTATTATTTTCGGTGCAGAGGAATCCATGACGTTAAATAACAGCCGTAGCATCTCGTTTACTGCAAGTCTGCCGCCGTGTGGCGCGTCATCATATCAACGGGTTCCTGCGCATGCAACAGCACTAAAATCGTTACGTTAACTCCTCCTCAATATCAGAGGGGACAAAAATATATATTTATTAAACAGAAAGTCAAGTCATTTCAAGTCATTTGACTCAAGTCTAAGTCAAGTCTCAAGTCATGAATATCAAGTCAAAGTCAAGTCGAGTCTTTTATGAATGTTTATCAAGCAAGTCTCAAGTCCTAAAATTTGCGACTCGAGTCTAACTCGAGTCAAGTCATGTGACTCGAGTCCCCCATGTCTGGTTAAGATACACAAAGGCACTATTTAATTTATGCCCCCATAACTGTCGTTTAGCTAAGTGGGCATTAGCTGCAGCAGCTCCGTGTAGGTAGCTGCTATTGCGCTAATTGTTTTTGCTATAGACAGGTCTAGCATAGTTATATTTAGCAAGATTAACGTAAAAATTGGCCGGAGTTCACCTTTAACCAAATTAAAAATCTGGGTTTTAGATTTAACTGTCAAATTTCCAAACCAGCTGGTTATACCATACCGAAGAATTGACTCTATTGTTGCCCTATAGAATATTAACATGATATTTTTACAGACCCCAAACACTCTAAGTCTGTGCAAAAAAATAAAGACGTTGATGAGTTCTGGCACAGACATTTGTTACATGTGTGCGCCAACTCAGGTCATTATAAATAATCAATCAACAATAATAATAATAATACTGTCAGTGGTTTTGTTCTGGTGCTCTGCACAGATCTGACACAGCCTGCCCGCTCTGATGCCCGGCTCTCTGAGTTCTGTGTGCCGCTGTAGCCTGAAAAAGGCAGCGGTGTCCGCCCCCAGGGACCCCCGGTAGACTTTTTTGGTTCATAAAATGTACCTGAATTCAAGAATATGTAAGATATTACCACAGGCATTCCTGTAATCTTACTGTACGTTGCAACGTCTGCTGTATTATGTACAACCCCAAATCAGAAAAAGTTGGGACAGTATGAAAAACACAAATAAAAAAAGAAAGTAGTGATTTCTAAATGTACTTTGACTTGTATTTCATTGCAGACAATGTGAACACAAAATATTTCATGTTTTGTCTGGTCAACTTAATTTCATTTGTAAATATACATCCTTTCCTGTCATTCAGACCTGCAACACATTCCAAAAAAGGTTGGGACAGGAGCACTTTAGGGCTAGTAATCAGGTAAATTGGTTAAATAATGATGTGATTTGAAACAGGTGATGTCAACAGGTGATTGTAATTATGATTTGGTACAAAAGCAGCATCCAAGAAAGGTCTAGTCCTTTAGGAGCAAAGATGGGCCAAGGATTGCCAAAAAATACGTGAGAAAATGATTGAAATGTTTAAAAACAATGTTCCTCAAAGAAAGATAGGAAGACATTTGCTTATTTCACCTTCAACAGTGAATAACATAATTAAAAGATTCAAGGAATGAGGAGGAATTTCAGTGCGTAAAGGACAAGGGCGCAAGCCTAAGCTGAACAACCATGATCTCCGATCCCTCAGGCAGCACTGCATCAAGAATCGTCATTCATCTATAAGTGATATCACCACATGGGCTCAGGACTACTTTGGCAAACCTTTGTCAAGTACCACAATACGTAGTTACATCCACAAATGCCAGTTAAAACTGTACTGTGCCAAAAGGAAGCCCTATGTTAATAGTGTCCAGAAGCGCCGTCGACTTCTCTGGGCTCGGAGGCATCTGGGATGGACCATCACACAGTGGAAACGTGTACTGTGGTCAGATGAATCAGTATTTCAGATATTTTTTGGGAGAAATGGACGCAGTGTGCTCCGGACCAAAGAAGAAAAGGATCATCCAGACTGTTACCAGCAACAAGTCCAAAAGCCAGTGTCTGTCATGGTATGGGGTTGTGTCAGTGCCCTTGGCAAAGGTAACTTGCACTTCTGTGATGGCACCATTAATGCTGAAAAGTATATAGAGATTTTGGAGCACAATATGCTGCCTTCAAGAAGACATCTTTTCCAGGGACGTCCATGCATATTTCAACAAGATAATGCAAAACCACATTCTGCACACATTACAAAGTCCTGGCTGCGGAGGAAGAGGATATGGGTACTTGACTGGCCTGCCTGCAGTCCCGACCTGTCTCCAATAGAGAATGTGTGGTGCATTTTGAAGCGCAAAATGCGACAACGAAGACCCCGTACTGTTGCCCACCTTAAGACTTGTTTGCAGCAAGAATGGGACAAAATTACTCCTGAAACACTTCATCACTTGGTGTCTTCAGCCCCTAAACGTCTTTTAAGTGTTGTGAAAAGGAATGGCAACATTACAAAGTGGTAAATGCTTTACTGTTCCAACTTTTTTTGAAATGTGTTGCAAGAACCAAAATAGGAATTTTGTTTTTTTGAAAAAAAAAAAACAATAAAAATCATGAGGAACACATTAAATTGCTGCTGTTGTATTGTCTGCAATGAAATACAAGTCAAAGTACATTTAGAAATCACTACTTTCTTTTTTTATTTGTGTTTTCCACACTGTCCCAACTTTTTCTGATTTGGGGTTGTACCTCAGCCCATGAAAAACTCTTTATTCCCTTTGACCTGTAGAAACTGGGGAGAGGCAAAATGATTTGAGGGAGCAGTAGGACTGCACAAAGACCTGGCATTTTGTTGAACACTCATTTTGGGTCTTAATATTAAGAGAAAAAAATGTAACAAATGTATCATGCACCTTCATAAGGTAAAGAACGTGTATGCTACATATATTATTTCAAGTACACTAAATACATAAAAAAGAGGTTTGTCCCGCATGCATTTATTAGTTTCTGACTGAAAGTAACACTAAAAACTTCCCCAAACGACTGTATTTCTGAATTCTTAATTTTCATTTACATTCACGAGCCTCCCCTAAAACAGTTTGGAGCTTCTTAGGGAGGCCTGCCTGCCACTTTCAAAACCTCTGGTCTAACATATTGTATTGGAAGACAGCCTCCAACGTTTTTAAAGTGGATACCTACGGCGTCGTGGACGACTACGCAACTGTGGCTGTACGATTCTTTTGTCAACTCATTCGCCAGACCAAAACATGATTATATAGTGATGAGCATATCACAGACCTGGACTAAAACAGACATCATGTACATCCAAGGCTTGCAGTTTAGGTTGACTCTTGTCTCTTATGCATTCCCGTAACTGAAGCTATGGCTTTGTTTCCACAAATATTTAGGTGAAAGAATGTTTATTTTTACAAAGACAGATCTGAATACAGCATCTTTGTCCACACAGTGGTGATTTGATGCGGTACAGCTTTAGCTGGTTGTTTAAGCTTGTGTGCTGCCAAGTTCTTTTACTGTTTGTATTACCATAAATATGCTTACAAAATATTATAGTATTTTAGTTTCTAATATAATTACATTGATCCAACTATACTTGAGAACAATGCTTGTGGGTTTGTGCTGTGGATGGCTGGTCCTACCTGTCTCAGTACCTCTGTTAACCCCTTTAGTAGACTTCCATTAAGAGATACTGGCCAGGATGATGTTTGACAGTGATTAAAACACTAACACACAGTATGTATGAGACCACACTGAATAAGCTAAAATGGATCCCTATACCAGGGCTCAACATAAAAAAAAATCCCCACTGGCCCCCGGGGCCAGTAGATCAGAGTTTTGCTGGCCCCTTCTAAATTTTTACTGGCCCTGAAAGAAATATCGTAGGTGTGATTGGCAAAGGACAAAAAAGCAGGAAAATATACGCCGCACCTACCATGAAGCTTCAGAAAATGGTTATAACCCAGCTAGCCACTGTCACTGTATGTTGTGCCATTAACAGTAAAGCTAGACCAACCAGGGGTCATCAACTACATTTTTCCAAGGGCCAGAATTTTTTTAAGCTGACACTCCGGGGGCCAGACTTTCAAATAAAGAAAATAAAATGTATTTATACCTAATAAGCATATTCTTGTTTGATACTTCACTTTCTTACTAAATTAATGCTATATTTTTTTTACATGTATTAGTGTAAGCAAACTCCTAAAAAAACATGGAACATCCATAACAATAACTAGATACGCTACTTAACTAGAAACAGTTCCCAGATTAGGGGGCAGTTCACTGAGTGATGGTTAAAGTCTTTGATTACTGAAACGTTGTTGTAGTATGCAGTGTCCTGATTGGTGGAAAATGTTTGCAGAAAGAAAGGCTGTTGTCAGGTAAAAATGTCACTGTCAAAGAGCCTGAAGAGAAAAGTTGATGTGTTAAACAGCAGCTTTAATGATGAATGGACTGATAAGCAGGCTAGTATTCATCATGTATGCCTCATTTGAAATAAGACAATGCTGTTGCAAAAGAATACAACTGGCAACATCATCAGAATGAAGAACGCGGACATAACGATCACGTAATTCACGTGCATATTAAGTAGCCACATGTATATGTTTTGGTCTTATAATACATCCACAGGTTACTGCTCCAGCGGAGAGGACGGTTCGTTAAGACAGCAGCTAAGTTTACAAGAGTTTGTCCAAAGTTCAAGATAAACAGTTACTACAAACTGACATCTTTCATTGTAGCTTGTTTGTAAAAAGTCGCTAATAGCAGAGTAGAGCTGTGTTTGCACAGCGAGTGGACAGAGCAGACTGAAACATGTTAATGCCTGTAGAACAGGTAGGTGGGTATATTAATAAGTATTTACTTTTTAATCATGGAGGTTTTATTGTAGGCTACTTACAGTAACGACTGTAGCGTTAGTTCATCCGTGCCAGTGGCAGTAGGCTAAATAATCCTCGGTATCGTTTCCAGTCAGTTACATGTGCTGCGTGAAGTAACGCACACACCTCGGCTCTGCTGTGTTTGTGTATAAGAGTGTGTGTGTGCAGCGCGGACATCGCTGTTCACAATCCTGTCTATCTTCTAAAATGCAACGCTTGTATCAAATGAATTATGTTTGAAGCTGCGTGGCATTTTGCTGGTTTGGCTGGTCAGCTTTTGTTGGAAATTGCCGGCAAACGAAACCGTCGGCCTACATGCCGTGATCGCCTTTCTCCACCCAGGTGTAGGCTACTGTGTTTTCCACTAAGAATGCCCTCTTCCTCACATTAGCTTCATAGTTCTTTGACATTTTAACTAACGTTATAAATTACCTGAGGTGAAAATGTGAAATGTTAGTTCACAAGCTTCGCGTCACTCTGTATGACGTTTGCTGAAGCAGACAGAGCCGCTGTCACTGGCCCTTGCGGGCCAATCAACTAGCCCGACATACTCTTTTACTGGCCCCGGGCCATCGGGCCATTGCTTATGTCGAGCCCTGCCTATACATTATACCAATATTTACCCTCTGAAGAGTCTCTGATGCATATATTGGATAGTTAATTGTAAATACTGTCAAATGTTTTTACGAAGTAAACAGTACATTAATGGGATAAGTCTGTAGATATATTGAATAGTTGCATTTAATCACTATAAAGTACTGTTTATATAAAGTAAAACTGTTTTATTAATGGTTACAGTATGTACGTATATTAGATAGTTGCTTTTTTGTACAGTAGAAAACCAGTATTAAACAGGAATTTACTGTAAATAGACTGGATAATCATATAAAATAAATGCCTAAAGCTTTTAAGATACTATTAATGGGCTGTAAAAAGAGGGTCATTTTACGTTAATTTGATATGATTTCTGTGTGTTTTACATCCAGAAATCTGTACTTTGACAGGGAGGTCTTGTGGATGGATTGGGTAATCTTGTGAATTTACCAAAGAAACCAGTATGAAAACAACAATTTTCATTCAAATTATGTAATTTTAAGGTATTTTTATTTGTACAGATTTATACATTTGTTTAACATTCAAAATAGGTTTTATGATTACAATTCTTCTTAATTTTACAGTAGTTGGATATAGAAAATGTACAGTAAATATCTGTATTTTAAAAAGAAGTTCTTTGTAGAATAACGTAAGGTTTTTGACTGTCATTTCACGGTAAGTGTTTGGCAACTTTTGCTGCCAGACTTTTTATCGTTTTTTCACGATTGTTTTTGTAACGTTTCTTTACATTAATTTTAAGGTTTAACTGTAAAAAAACAGAAAGATGCCTCAATTTTACACTCAGTAAAATTGTTTATTTTTTGTCTTTTTACATAAAATTCAATATAATTTAACTTTCAAGCTATTAAGCAATGGAATTATCCTGGTACTACGAACAGGATTGGTGACAAAGCGCAGCCCTGGCGGAGGCCAACCCTCACCTGAAACGTGTCCGACTTACTGCCGAGAACCCGGACACAGCTCTCGCTTTGGTCATACAGAGATTGGATGGCCCTGAGAAGGGACCCCCTCACCCCATACTCCCGCAGCACCTCCCACAAAGTCTCCCGGGGGACCCGGTCATATGCCTTCTCCAGATCCACAAAACACATGTAGACTGGATGGGCATACTCCCAGGCTCCCTCCAGGATCCTTGCTAGAGTAAAGAGCTGATCCGTTGTTCCACGACCAGGACGGAATCCGCATTGTTCCTCTTCCACCTGAGGTTCGACTATCGGCCGAACCCTCCTTTCCAGCACCTTGGAGTAGACTTTACCAGGGAGGCTGAGAAGTGTGATACCCCTGTAATTAGTACACACCCTCTGGTCCCCCTTTTTGAAGAGGGGAACCACCACCCCGGTCTGCCACTCCTTTGGCACTGTCCCAGACTTCCACGCAATGTTGAGTAGGCGTGTCAACCAAGACAGCCCCTCCACACCCAGAGCTTTCAACATTTCTGGACGGATCTCATCAATCCCTGGGGCTTTGCCACTGTGGAGTTGTTTGACTACCTCAGTGACCTCCACCAGGGAAATTGACGACAATCCCCCATCATCCTCCAGCTCTGCCTCCAACAAAGAGCGCGCATCAGCTGGATCTAGGAGTTCCTCAAAGTGCTCCCTCCACCGCCCCATTACCTCCCCAGTTGAGGTCAACAACGTCCCATCCCCACTGCACACAGCTTGGATGGTTCCCCGCCTCCCCCTTCTGAGGTGGCGGACGGTTTTCCAGAAGCGCCTTGGTGCCGACCGAAAGTCCTTCTCCATGTCTTCTCCGAACTTCTCCCACACCCGCTGCTTTGCCTCTTTCACGGCAGAGGCTGCAGTCCTTCGGGCCCGTCGGTACCTTGCAACTGCCTCCGGAGTCCTCTGGGATAACATATCCCGGAAAGACTCCTTCTTCAGTCGGACGGCTTCCCTGACCACCGGTGTCCACCACGGTGTTCGAGGGTTACCGCCCCTTGAGGCACCTAAGACCCTAAGACCACAGCTCCCTGCCGCAGCTTCAGCAATGGAAACTTTGAACATTGTCCACTCAGGTTCAATGCCCCCAGCCTCCACAGGGATGCACGAAAAGCTCCGCCGGAGGTGTGAGTTGAAGGTCTGTCGGACAGGAGCTTCCTCCAGACGTTCCCAATTTACCCGCACCACCCGTTTGGGCTTACCAGGTCTGTCCAGAGTCTTCCCCCACCCCCTGACCCAACTCACCACCAGATGGTGATCAGTTGACAGCTCCGCCCCTCTCTTTACCCGAGTGTCCAAAACATACGGCCTCAAATCAGATGAAACGATTATAAAATCGATCATTGACCTTCGGCCTAGGGTGCTCTGGTACCAAGTACACTTATGAGCATCCCTATGTTCGAACATGGTGTTTGTTATAGACAATCCATGACTAGCACAGAAGTCCAATAACAGACAACCACTCTGGTTTAGATCAGGGAGGCCGTTCCTCCCAATCACGCCTCTCCATGTATCTCCGTCATTGCCCACATGTGCGTTGAAGTCCCCCAGCAGAACTATGGAGTCCCCCTCCGGAGCCCCATACAGGACTCCATTCAAGGTCTCCAAGAAGGCCGAATACTCTGAACTCTTGTTTGGTGCATATGCACAAACAACAGTCAGAGTTTTCCCCCCAACAACCCGCAGGCGTAGGGAGGCGACCCTCTCGTCCACCGGGGTAAACTCCAACGTTGCGGCGCTCAGCCGGGGACTTGTGAGTATCCCCACACCCGCCTGGCGCCTCACACCCTGGGCAACTCCGGAGAAGAAAAGAGTCCAACCCCTCTCCAGGAGTACGGTTCCAGAACCGAGACTATGCGTAGAGGTAAGCCCCACCAGATCCAACTGGTAGCGCTCCACCTCACGCACAAGTTCCGGCTCCTTCCCCCACAGCGAGGTGACATTCCATGTCCCCAGAGCCAGCCTCTGCTGCCCGGGTCTGGTCCGTCGAGGCCCCTGACCTTCACCGCCACCCGTGTGGCAGCGCACCCGACCCCAGCGGTTCCTCCCACAGGTGGTGGGCCCATGGGCTGGAGAGATAGGTGCCACGTAGCTTTTTCGGGCTGTGCCCGGCCGGGCTCCGTGGCAAACCCGGCCACCAGACGCTCGCTGACGAGCCCTCCCTCTGGGCCTGGCTCCAGACGGGGGCCCCGGGCTTCCTCCGGGCAGGGTCTCTCTATCCCTTCCTCGTTTATTCATAGGGTCTTTTGAACCATTCTTCGTCTGGCCCCTCACCTGAGACCACTTTGCCATGGGAGACCCTACCAGGAGCACAAAGCTCCAGACAACACAGCCCTCAGGTTCATAGGGACACCCAAACCTCTCCACCACGATAAGGTGATGGTTCCCGGTTTGTCACCAATCCTGTTCGTAGTATTTATGGACAGGATATCGAGGCGTAGTCGTGGTAGGGAGGGGTTGCAGTTCGGTGGGCTCGGGATCTCATCGCTGCTCTTTGCAGATGATGTGGTCCTGATGGCATCATCGGCCTGTGACCTTCAGCCCTCACTGGATCGTTTTGCAGCCGAGTGTGAAGCGGCTGGGATGAGGATCAGCACTTCTAAATCTGAGGCCATGGTTCTCAGCAGGAAACCGATGGAGTGCCTTCTCCAGGTAGGGAATGAGTCCTTACCCCAAGTGAAGGAGTTTAAGTACCTTGGGGTCTTGTTCGCGAGTGAGGGGACAATGGAGCGGGAGATTGGTCGGAGAATCGGCGCAGCGTGGGCGGTATTACATTCAGTTTATCGCACCGTTGTGACAAAAAGAGAGCTGAGCCGGAAGGCAAAGCTCTCGATCTACCGGTCAGTTTTCGTTCCTACCCTCACCTATGGTCATGAAGGTTGGGTCATGACCGAAAGAACGAGATCCAGGGTACAAGCGGCCGAAATGGGTTTCCTCAGGAGGGTGGCTGGCGTCTCCCTTAGAGATAGGGTGAGAAGCTCAGTCATCCGTGAGGAGCTCGGAGTAGAGCCGCTGCTCCTTCACGTCGAAAGGAGCCAGTTGAGGTGGTTCGGGCATCTGGTAAGGATGCCCCCTGGGCGCCTCCCTAGGGAGGTGTTCCAGGCACGTCCAGCTGGGAGGAGGCCTCGGGGAAGACCCAGGACTAGGTGGAGGGATTACATCTCCAACCTGGCCTGGGAACGCCTCGGGATCCCCCAGTCAGAGCTGGTTAATGTGGCTCGGGAAAGGGAAGTTTGGGGTCCCTTGCTGGAGCTGCTCCCCCCGCGACCCGACCACGGATAAGCGGACGACGATGGATGGATGGATGGATGGATTATCCTGGTAAACAACTATATTTTCTCAATATATCAATTTACAGACTACAACCTTTATTTAATGTGTTTTTTTTTAAGTATTTTTCTTTATTTTTATGGCATTAACACTTAATGTAGAAAACACCCGTAACATTTTACAGTAAATTCCAGTGTTTTTTTTTTACAGTGCATGACAACCCAAGTTTGATATTAGTATTCAGAGGTGCAGTGCTACTCGCTCCTCTATGC
Source organism: Gymnocephalus cernua (assembly GCA_023631565.1). Classification (NCBI taxonomy): domain Eukaryota; kingdom Metazoa; phylum Chordata; class Actinopteri; order Perciformes; family Percidae; genus Gymnocephalus; species Gymnocephalus cernua. The sequence goes on along the minus strand of CM042433.1, from coordinate 35,506,316 downwards.
CTCCGTTAGAGCAGCCGCCCTCTCATAGTCTAATAACCACGGTGTCTGTCCCCCGATTCAGATCGGTTAAATCAAAGATTAATAAAAGAGGAGCTATACTTAACAACCTTATTGGAATTAAAACAACAACTGCAATGATAGAACAGAATAGGAAAATTAGATGTGGACTATTAAATATTAGATCTCTGTCTTCTAAAGCAGCACTAGTAAACGATTTGATATCAGATAATCAAATTGATCTATTTTGTCTTACAGAAACCTGGCTGTGCAATGAAGAATATGTTAGTTTAAATGAAGCCACACCTCCCAGTCATAATAATACTCAAATTCCTAGAGGCTCAGGCCGAGGGGGGGGGAGTTGCAGCCATATTTGATTCAAGCCTGTTAATTAATCCTAAACCTAAACTAAATTATAACTTGTTTGAAAGCCTTGTTCTTAATCTTCAACATCCAACATGGAAAACAGTACAGCCAATTATATTTGTTGTTGTTTACCGAGCTCCAGGTCCGTATTCAGAATTTTTATCTGAATTCTCTGAGTTTCTATCATGTATAGTCCTAAAATCAGACAAAATACTTTAAAAAAAATTAAATAAATAAAAAAAACGACAGCCTTAGTATTGCTTTCAACTCACTATTAGATTCAATTGGTTTCAGTCAGAGTGTGCATAAGGCCACTCACTGTTTTAACCACACCCTCGACCTTGTGCTGGCATACGGCATCAAAATTGAAGATTTAAAGTGCCCATATTATGAAAAAATCACTTTTTCTGGGATTTGGGGGGTTATTTTGTGTCTCTGGTGCTTCCACAAGCATACAAACTTTGAAAAAAATCTATCCATGCTGTTTTGAGTGAGATACGGTTTCTGAATGTGTCCTGCCTTCAGTCTCTGGGTGAGCTTTTCAAAATCTGCAGGGCTTGTTACGTAACTAGCCGAAACGACGGGCTAAACACAACCGTTAGCATGCAAGCGCTAGCGTTAGCATGCTAGCTCGTTCTCAGTGGCAAAGCACTGCTACAACACACACAAGTTCACCATAATCTCCAAAAGAAGTACTTCCATGTGCGCCCTCCTTTAGAAGAAGTCTCCCGGCTAATCCTGCCTTGTAACTGACCAAAGTTGGAGAAACAACCTTTCTTTTACTGTCTATGGAGCTAACTGACATGATCTACCATCTGAGCTACTGAGCATGTGCGAGTGGAATCAAAGATAGTACAGAAGGAAAGATGATTCACTCTGTCAGCTAAAACAGAGACCTGAACACAAGGTGAAAAGAGGAGCTGCAGCAGTGAGAGAGAGCTGTGCTGTAACAACAATATCGTGTTTTTTGAAAATTAAACCAAGTAAACCTATTCTGGTACAACCATAAAATGTAGCTCAGCGTAAATTCAGTCAGGGAGACGTCATTAATGTTACACACTCTCTTAATCAGCTGGCAAGTCTGATCAGCTGTGTGGTGAGAAGTAGCTTACGTCACGTATCCAATCAGAATCGGGCATGTTCGTTCAAGCCTATCACAGCACAACAACCGTGTTTTAAATTTGTTCTCTCTCCCGCTTCTGTCAGTTGTCTTTTCAGACGAGCGTGCGACGGCCTGTATTTGCCGAGTTCTATGTTGTTTATGTCAGAGGAAACTCTTTTTGTTTCACACTCGTTTTCTTCAAGCAGCTTTGTGGCTGCTCAGGTGGCTACTCCGGGCAAACGATAATGACTTGGTACTGCTAGATGCAGTTTCAGTGTTATTCTCTCACTCGGCAGTTCCTGGCGATTCGTTCAGTCGTCAGCGGCCGAGCGCCGAACACCCCTGCTCCGACCTGGACAGCACTGGCTTCGGCACCCAACAAACTGGCAGCTCTGTACGCGACTTCAGATGGTTTTTGGTTTTCTTGGCAGAGAATCCGACGCTTTTCTATCAGCGGGAACTTCCTCCCTAAGTTAAGTTGTCTCATCAGGTGTTTCATTCATGTGCCGCCCTACGGTGGTGTATATTTGGCTGCCGCATATGTTTAAGCGAGCCCCAGGAACAGCATATGTATAAGCCACCAGGGGCTAGCGGGCAGGTGTGGTACTGCACCCTATGCCCCAGGACATTTTTCACACAAACTGTGCATGGAAGCGAATGTCTGATTTCAGCTGTTAATTTGTTTCGGTGTAGCTATATCAACTTACCAGCCCGAACACTTTAGGGTCCTTATAACTTTTACGTTCACTAATGGTGTATCTGGAATTTTTAAAGTAGGCATGCTGATAAGTGACCACATGTCACGTCTATTTTCTTTGGAGGGCATTTATTTTGGCTCATGCTGAGATGCTTATTTTAACATGCTTGCCATCTCATGTCGGTGTTCTCATATATGGTATTACATAATAGGCTTCTTCAGTAAATGTATACATATTGTGCATATGAAGTGGAGATGTCTACTGTGTCTAGGATTGGGCTGTTTCTGTTACTTTGTAAACCCTTTAGCGGATCACGCCGTCTACTTTCGAGGGTATCGCAGAGCTCAGATTCTTATGAACCATGCACGGGCATTTTGATATACAGTGACAGTTTTAGGTGGGGTCACGTTGTCAACTGACATTGATGTAGGCACTTGGTTGCTAACTGGTTCAATCACAATTGTTATGGTGGATAAACGCTCTGCAAGAATCGTACACATTCATATGTTTGTTTCTTAATAAATTGTCCTATTTATGAACAATAAGTATATGTATAAGTAGGCCTATGTTCGCATAAGTAACTGCAGCGATTTTTGGCCTATGTTTTCTCATACTGAATGCTCTTTGCTGCGCAGCGGCTTGTGGCAGTCATGCAGCTTGGAGTTTTGTTAAGCGCAATATAACTGCGGTCAAGCCATCCTCCACTTAGAAATGAGCAGTCAAACTAGCCGCCCCTATATTTCGCAGTGCGCGTATACACTTTCTATTACGGTGAGACCGTCAGAACTGTCTGTCAGAAAGAAAGATAAATCGATTTTAGCACACATCAGAACCTGTCACTGCATGATATGCTGAATTCCAAAATAAGAGCCCCCCCAAAACTCATAAATTAGCTGTTTTGTCCATATATTCAGAAAATCATAAAAATAAAAGTCCTAGCTTTCACAGGCCAATTTTACCTCAGATGGATAGTACACCTTCTCAAGGTGCCAACTACAATGTTTCAGGACATTCTGATGTTGCTTTACAAAATAAGAGCCCCCCCCCCAAAACTCACATATTAGCTGTTTTGTCTACAAATTCAAAATATCATAAAAATAAACGTCCTAGCTTTCACAGAACAATTTCACCTCAGATGGATAGTACACCTTCTCAAGGTGTCAAGTCCAATGTTTCAGGACATTCTGATGTTGCTTTACAAAATAAGAGCCCCCCAAAACTCACATATACGCTGTTTTGTCTACAAATTCAGAAAATCATAAAAATAAACGTCCTAGCTTTCACAGAACAATTTCACCTCAGATGGATAGTACACCTTCTCAAGGTGTCAACTACAATGTTTCAGGACATTCCGATGTTGCTTTACAAAATAAGAGCCCCCCAAAACTCACATATACGCTGTTTTGTCTACACATTAAAAAAATCATGAAAATAAAGGTCCTAAATTTCACAGGCCAATTTCACCTCAGATGGATAGTACACATTCTCAAGGTGCCAACTACAATATTTCAGGACATTCTGATGTTGCTTTACAAAATAAGAGCCCCCCAAAACTCATATATTAGCTGTTTTGTCCATACATTCAAAAAATCATAAAAATAGAAGTCCTAGCTTTCACAAGCCAGTTTCTACTCAGATGGATAGTACACCTTCTCAAGGTGTCACCTACAATGTTTCAGGACATTCTGATGTTGCTTTATAAAATGAGAGCCCCCCAAAACTCACATATACGCTGTTTTGTCTAAAGACTAATTTCACCTGAGATGGAGAGGACACCATCTCACAGCTTTACTTACAAAAGTACAAGACATTGAGTTATTGAATTTCACATTTACATTTTTCTATTTAATTATTTACAAATTATGTAAAACTCTGGATCTAAAATAAGTTAGAAATATCACTGAACTGCTACATACACAGATCCACGTTTTAAATTGCTACTCCTTTTCACTTTACAATTTTGTTTTTTACAAGTGAACAAAAAAACTCACCCAGTTTGTCACATGTTGCCTACTTCCAATAGGCTCTTTCTGTGCGCACATGGAACAGTGATTGGTCTCATCAAACACTAAAGTATTAGAAATAAATAAATGCGTAACACAAATTTATCCCTCATGCCCTCCTCAAATTTTGTACCCTCTCACCCTCTTCGTGGCAAAAACGTACACTCACACAAAAACTGCTATTAAATCATCATATATCAATACTTTTTCTGCTTTTTTTTCATAAATCACTTGAACAACTTGTAACTTGCATACTTGGATGGATTTTAACCCTTTAAATGCCAGTTTTAATTCTTCGAAGTAACAATTATTTCTGAAAAAAAACAACAAAACATGAATTATTTTCCATAAAATAAATTGTAGGGGAATGGGGCTTTGGTGGTGATTAAAGTCATGGATATGTCAAAAATGCTTCCCTGACTCCCATTATAACCACATGTTTTTATCTCACTGCCTTTACAGTATGAAAAACCATGCATTCTGCAATGTCAGCATTTCATTTTGTACAGAAGTGGTAATATTTGACATTTTTACTGTATTCCATCAGATTCCACCATTTTCCCTTTGTAGGCATGAAATTATAGTTATATTATGGAGCCGTGTGAAAAAAGGGCATCTTTTGAAGGATGCATCATGTGTCTTTGGAGATGTGCTTGAATAAAAACATTGTCTCCTACCTTTGTTGTAAACAAAAACTACAATTAGTGTGTTTATGCAACTGGCTGCTTTCACAGCTTTGCTGCAGAGAACAGAGAAGGAGAACGACCTGGAGCAAAGAGAAGGAGCAAAAATGAAGAGGAATTGTAGTGCAAGAGAGGCTTTAGGTCATGGAGCCTTTATCTGCTAGCGAACGGCAGGACTCATCTGAAGATGAGGTTGGGGAGTCTGACACAAAATGGTCACTGGAGTCCAACAATTCTGTGAGTGCATCTAACCCTTCCTCTGAACGTGGAGAGGACTCTGAAGATCCTGTCCATCCTAACAGTGAGTGGACAACGAAGAATGGACAAGTCTGGTCTCCCTCTAATACTGAGATGCTGGGCTTCATTCAAGCACCAACCGGTGCTAGCTCTTATCATTTCAAATTGTTTGGGAATGGTCTCCCACTATAGGCATCCCACAGGCTCCAGGACCGGTACACACCTGCCAGGATGAGAAGTCCCATGTATGCTCAAATCTCTTGAGCATCCACATCACTCCATCCTGAGATTGAACGCCTCCCATGTAGGTTTGTCATTTTCTGAATCAGCTGGATCAAGTCAGGAGTGAAGAAAAGGTCGAAAGAGAATGACACATCATGGATTCTTGATATGGCATATCTTGTGGGCCCTGGCATCATGCCGGTCAGTGCTTGAATGTAGCGCAGCGCCTCGGTTGAGGATCTTCAGATGAGTCCTGCAGTTCGCTGGCAGACAAAGGCTGCATGACCATTTCTAAAGCCTCTCTTGCACTAAAATCCTGAAAAGTATTGAATATTTGGTAGTTTTGAGCAAGTTACAAGTTGTTTAAGTGATTTTTGAAAAAAAAAGCAGAAAAGATATTGATATATGATGATTTAATAGCAGTTTTTGTGTACCGTGTACATTTTTGCCACGAAGAGGGTAAGAGGGAGTATTTAGCTCTAGGCTAAAAATGCTAATGCAATCAAATTAATTTTGTTGTTTATCTTTGACATATCGAAGTCTCTAATCCCCACCAGAACCCCATCTCCATATTATTTGTTATATGGAAAAAAAAAATGTGTTTTTTTTTTGTAATAAAAATTGAAATACTTCAACTAAACAAACTGGCATTTAAAGGGTTAAAATCCATCCAAGTATGCAAGTTACAAGTTGTTCAAGTGATTTATGAAAAAAAAGCAGAAAAAGTATTGATATATGATGATTTAATAGCAGTTTTTGTGTGAGTGTACGTTTTTGCCACGAAGAGGGTGAGAGGGTACAAAATTTGAGGAGGGCATGAGGGATAAATTTGTGTTACGCATTTATTTATTTCTAATACTTTAGTGTTTGATGAGACCAATCACTGTTCCATGTGCGCACAGAAAGAGCCTATTGGAAGTAGGCAACATTTGACAAACTGGGTGAGTTTTTTTGTTCACTTGTAAAAAACAAAATTGTAAAGTGAAAAGGATTAGCAATTTAAAACGTGGATCTGTGTATGTAGCAGTTCAGTGATATTAACTTATTTTAGATCCAGTGTGACCGCTGCAAGAGGTGCTACCACTTTTTTATATTCACTATAAAAAAGTGTTAAGAGTTTTACATAATTTGTAAATAATTAAATAGAAAAATGTAAATGTGAAATTCAATAACTGAATGTCTTGTACTTTTGTAAGTAAAGCTGTGAGATGGTGTCCTCTCCATCTCAGGTGAAATTAGTCTTTAGACAAAACGGCGTATATGTGAGTTTTGGGGGGCTCTTATTTTGTAAAGCAACATCAGAATGTCCTGAAACATTGTAGGTGACACCTTGAGAAGGTGTACTATCCATCTGAGGTGAAATTGGCCTGTGAAAGCTAGGACTTTTATTTTCATGATTTTTTGAATGTGTAGACAAAACAGCTAATATATGAGTTTTGGGGGGCTCTTATTTTGTAAAGCAACATCAGAATGTCCTGAAACATTGTAGTTGACACCTTGAGAAGGTGTACTATCCATCTGAGGTGAAATTGGCCTGTGAAAGCTAGGACTTTTATTTTCATGATTTTTTGAATGTGTAGACAAAACAGCTAATGAGTTTTTTTTGGAATTCAGCATATCATGCAGTGACAAGTTGTGAGGTGCGCTAAAATCAGTCTTTCTTTCTTTCTGACAGACAGTTCTCAGTTCTGACGGTCTCACCGTAATAGCAAGTATATACGCGCACCGCGAAACATAGGGGCGGCTAGTTTGACTGCTTATTTCTAAGTGGAGGATGGCTTGACCGCAGTGCAATACAGCAGAGGAGGAAGGGCTTTCATCCTGACTATGTGAACATGGCAGTTGGGAAAGCCACATAATTATGGGGGCGGCCCTGTTTTCCAATGGTTTTCCAAGTGTCGTGTTGTAGCATAACTGCTGCGTTTATTTATTGCGTATTATTCGTCATGTCTGCTGCCTGCATAGCTTCGTGCCTTATGCTCGTTCGTTGGCAAGTGACTTATATTCATAGTGTCTGTAAATGGGCTATCTATACATGGACTGTAAGAGCATTTTATTTGTGTCATATTGTTGTATGTATTGTTGTATTTTGTTGTTAATTGTCTTGCCCACGTCACATCCCGCCATAGATGTGACGTGGGCAACGTGTCTAATTGTTGCAAGTCTTCTGGTAGCTGTGCAAGAGAAATCTCGATCATTCCCAATCTTACAGAGACAGAGAGCTTAAATATATGTAAGGAGATAATAGACACAGGCTGATTATTGCAGACTATAATGATAGTTAACATTAGCAATTCAACTAAACAGCTAATGTAAGTCAAAACTGCCTGCAAGCTTCTCCTGTACTGTACGGTAATTCCTCTACTATGAGACAGTGGTTATGAGTGTTTCAGCTAGTTTATTAGGATTGTGTAGTGGCTTTGAGTTTTTAGGCTTAGCTAACTTGATTCTTGGTAATAAATGCGGGTATTGTAGCCTATGTATTGATGTCTTATCGGTGCCAGCTATCTGCAATTTAGTGATAGTTAATTATCTTACCAAACAGGTTGCAATCGCTTCATATCATTATAGCTGGGTGAGTAGGCTAATGTTACTGCTGGCATGTCGGGTGACAAAATAAATAAATAAATAAATAAATAAATAAATACAAAATTATCAGTGGTTGGATGCATGTATCCGGTGGTTGGTCTGGATTCATACTTCCTAAACATTTATCTACTTTTAGTCATGGTTGACTCAGCTGTTTGTTCTGTATGATTCACGATACATCCATTTGCTCATGACGCCTCGTACAGTGTGGTATATGTATCATATGGTCTGTGACCTCTTACCTGTATCAAGGTCATCGTGACCTCTTCTCACTTTCGTTCTTAATTGCAGTATTCTATGTCTATTTTTCAGTTTTACCTAGATATCTGCAATGGTTGCTGAAGGTAGGTATTGGTCGTATTTACCCGCATACATGCAAATTATTTATAGGTTTTACCTTCAGCCTGTAATGGCACGTTATCTGCTGGTAATCGTCATATTCACTTGCTTTTCACATGCTGGTATGAGCAGATTGCTTCTCGGTTTTCACATGTAGCATCATCGTCAGATTTGAGTAGCCTACTATAGGCGCTGGATGCCAATACTCAATGATGTGTGCACTTGCTTTTTGTCTTGTGCTTCATTTTGTTTTGGGGGGGTTCCCTATACTGTCTATGGTGGCGGTAGTTCCATCCTACTTGGTGAAGCGGTCGTGGTTCATTGTCTTGTCATGTTCAATGCAAACTGCTTATTTCCAACAGGTATTATTGAGGCACTGCTTCCTTCTTGCGGCGCGACACACTTTTCTGCTCTTTTAATTCTATGAGACTAGTTTACTTATGGTATTGCTCATATTCGCTAATCTTCATTTGGTCGTCTTTATGGTATAACGTCATCATAAACAGAGACCCTGTACCTTACATATTAGTAATCATGCATATAACTGGTGGTGGTGTGGGTGGTCTCTATAATGTTTCTTACTATAAAAGTATTGACTATTGTATTTCTGTCAATCAGTTCTTGTATACTAAATGTTTTCATACTGGCATACATACTGGCGCTATTCAGGACATCAAGTCAAGGCGTTTTCAGTACCTCTCTACAATACTGGATGATGGGCTTCATCTGCTGACTCATATATAGGCTATATATTTGCCTTGATGTCAAGGATATCATAAATAACCAGTAATCTCTTAAACCATGATGTGGTGACCTTGCAGCTGTAACTGGCTTTATTTCCTGGATCGCCGAAGTTCTGCTTCTGAACAGCCTGAATCGCCCAAGTGCTGCTTGCGTACGGCCTGAATCGCCGACTTACTACTGGGGTACGGCCTGAATTGCTGAATTGCTGACGGTCTGTATTGCCTAGTTCAATCAGCTTTGCAAATTTGCCACCAGCTTAATAGCTTTATTTATTTTATTTAGGTGTTTCGGGGGCGTGAGGTATTATCAAGTTGTGGTTGAGTTGTATATATTTAATTCTCTAATTTATCAATTCTTATTCACTATATTCCTGTTTGTCATATACAGATTGTAGCTGCTATAAGGTATGTATTTGCAAATCATTCAATCATTGAACTCTTTGCAGTTTTGGGGGATATACTGGCTTTTCTAAAACTCTAGAAATTGTATAGCCTATATACCTTTTGTCCATTGGAGTCTAATCTCCAAAGATTTGATGCAAACCTTTGTTACTTTGCATGCATATTTTCAAAATAAATATTTGCATATCTGCAAACAAGTCTCTCCTGATTGAAATGTAGCTCAGCGTAAATTCATTCAGGGAGACGTCATTAATGTTACACACTCTCTTAATCAGCTGGCAAGTCTGATCAGCTGTGTGGTGAGAAGTAGCTTACGTCACGTATCCAATCAGAATCGGGCATGTTTGTTCAAGCCTATCACAGCACAACAACCATGTTTTAAATTTGTTCTCTCTCCCGCTTCTGTCAGTTGTCTTTGCAGACGAGCGTGCAACCCGCCTCCTCCCCTTCCACCTCCAGGCATCTTTAACCACGGGGTTCTCGGTCTTCTTCTGGTTGACGGACCCCCTTTTGGTTTGATCACCACCACCACCACCAGTGTCTAGACTCCATCGGGGGGATATACTGGCTTTTCTAAAACTCTAGAAATTGTATAGCCTATATACCTTTTGTCCGTTGGAGTCTAATCTCCAAAGATTTGATGCAAACCTTTGTTACTTTGCATGCATATTTTCAAAATAAATATTTGCATATCTGCAAACAAGTCTCTCCTGATTGAAATACAATTATGAACCTGAAAATGAGCATAATATGGCATCTTTAATAGTATTCCTGCATAATCCTTTATTATCAGACCATTTCTTAATAACTTTCGAATTCTTACTACCCATCTATACAAAATTACATAAAAGCTTCTGCACTAGATGCCTATCTGACAGTGCTATAGCAAAAGTTAAGGAAAATATTCCAACAGCATTTAACTCAATGTCGTACCTTAATATAACAGGACCTTATGTTAACTTCAGTCCCTCCCAAATTGATAATTTTGTAGACAGTACTACGGCCTGCCTACGGACGACTTTAGACTCTGTTGCTCCTCTAAAAAAGAAGACGAGGAAGCAAAGGAAACTAGCACCTTGGTATAACTCCCAAACTCGCAAACTAAAACAAATCTCGCGAAAACTTGAAAGTAAATGGCGTTCCACCAAACTGGAAGAATCTCGTTTAGATTGGCAAGACAGTCTGAAAACCTATAGGAAGGCCCTCATAAATGCCAGATCAGACTATTACTCATCAATAATAGAAGAAAATAAGAACAACCCAAGGTTTCTTTTCAGCACTGTAGCCAGGCTGACAGACAGTCACAGCTCTCCTGAGCCATCTATTCCTATAGCTCTGAGTAGTGACAACTTCATGAGCTTCTTTGATGATAAAATTATAACAGAGATATTCTTCACCGTTTTCCCTAAACTTCTAACGGTTCACCTTCAAATGCAGGACTGCTAGAAAGAACGACAAGACCTGACATATACTTAGACTGCTTTTACCCTATAAACCTTCAACAATTAATGTTAAAGGTCTCTTCAGCTAAGCCATCTACCTGTCTCTTAGACCCCATCCTAAAGAAAGAAGTGTTACCCATGGTTAACACTTCATTACTAGATATGATTAATATGTCTTTATTAACAGGTTATGTACCGCAGTCATTTAAAGTAGCTGTGATAAAACCTCTTCTGAAAAAGCCCACCCTCGATCCTGAGGTCTTAGCCAACTATAGACCTATAGCAATAGTTTATTTGAGGACTTTCAGTCAGGATTTAGAATACATCATAGTACAGAGACGGCACTGGTGAAAATTACTAACAACCTTCTAACTGCTTCAAAGGACTTGTCTCCATACTAGTCTTACTAGATCTTAGTGCTGCCTTTGACACTATTGACCATACCATCCTGTTACAGAGACTGGAACACTTAGTTGGTATTAAAGGAATCGCACTGAGCTGGTTTAAGTCCTATTTATCTGATCGATCTCAACTTGTTAATGATAAATCCTCCAGGTACTCTAAAGTTAGCCATGGCGTTCCACAAGGCTCAGTGCTTGGACCAATTCTATTCTCCTTATATATGCTTCCCCTAGGCAATATTATTAGGAAACATTCAATTAACTTTCATTGTTATGCGGATGACACCCAACTATACCTATCAATTAAGCCAGATGAAACCAGTCAGTTAACTAAACTCCAAGCATGCATCAAAGATATAAAATCATGGATGACCTACAATTTTCTGATGTTAAACTCAGACAAAACTGAGGTGATTGTGCTAGGCCCTAAACACCTCAGAACCTCATTATCTAAAGCTACTCTGGATGGCATTGCCCTGGCCTCCAGCACTACTGTCAGAAATCTAGGAGTTATTTTTGATCAGGATATATCCTTTAATGCCCACTTAAAACAAACCTCAAGAACAGCCTTTTTTCACCTTCGTAACACTGCCAAAATTACATCCTGTCTCAAAACTTCCAGGCTGGACTATTGTAATTCCTTATTATCAGGATTCTCAAATAAAACCCTTAAGACTCTCCAGCTGATCAGGAATGCTGCAGCGCGTGTTCTGACAAGGTTGGGGAGAGTTCTAGCCCGACCAGGCCCGACTCTTTAACCTGTCTCTCTTAGTTATGCTGTTTTAGTTTTAGACTGCCGGGGGGCTTCCTTTGACACACTGAGCTTCTCTCTCCTCTCTTCCCATTTTTGTGCATCCATGTCCCAGAAATGCTTGTTACTAACCTAGCTCTGGGCAGTCTATTCCCCGGAGTCCTTATGTTTTTTCTCGCCCAGCATGTTTCCTTGGATTAGAGTGGCACCAAGATCATGGATGCAGCTGTCGCCGTGGTCCTGCTCCGAGTCCGCACCCTGCTACACCGTGCTACACCCTGCTACTCTTTACGGTGCCCTGTAGTGCCCTGCTGCACCCTGCTACGTCCTGCTATGCTCTGCTGTGCCATGCTACATCCTGTAAGGCCCTGCAGTGCCCTGATATGACATGAACTACTACGACTACTGTTTCTAGTCACCGATCCATTATCTTTTTTGTGACTGTTATTGCCACTGTTCATCACACCCCCAACCGGTTCGGTCAGACACCGCCTACCAAGAGCCTGGGTCTGTCTGAGGTTTCTTCCTCACCACTGTAGCACTAAATGCTTGCTCTTGAGGGAATTACTAGAATTGTTGGGTCTTTGTAAATTATAGTGTGGTCTAGACCTACTCTATTTGTAAAGTGTCTCGAGATAACTCTTGTTATGATTTGATACTATAAATAAAATTGAATTGAAAAGTCAAACCGTTGTTAGTTCAGTTTTATACATTAATGTTCTAAATGTTCTAGTTTGTTTCCTGGGCCACTTTTCAGAAAAGGAGGTTTAACAAACTCAATCGAAACAGTCACTGAAATGCTGTTAAAACCTACTTTCATTTCTTTAAACTAACGTTACATTTTCAAGCTGCACCACAAATTCTGCTCATTCAGAAACATTAACATATAATCTCCCAATATTATAGGAATTATGTTCCATCAGTACAACCAATCACATCATTGTGCAGATAGCAGTCTTATAAACACTGTGAACAAGTTACTAAACTTCGGTGTCTTTTCAACCTCATTTCAGCTAACACTAATTCGCAGACAGACAGACAAATGCATGATTACCTTACAGGTTAATTAACCTTACAATCTAATGGGCAGAAATAACAGCAACATTGATCCATCATAAAACGGAGAGAAAACAGACAGAATGTATTATGTCCCTACGTTTTTAAAATCATCAAAAGCACACAGCTCTAGCTAACGCTAACACAAGAGTTTAACGTCTACACTCAATGACAAAATTAATTGGTACCTATTTTAATTTTTTTTATTAACGTTAGTTGTAACGTTAGCCCTTTTGCTAAATGAGAGCACTGTGAAGTAAACCAATAAAAAGTGCATTTACTAGCCTGCGATTTCAATCTTGCACAGAATTTACGGACTTATATATGATTTAATGATTGATAACTTTCAAATCCATAGATGATTCTGAGCACACATGACTTGTTGTCTGTGTGACAACACATCATCTCTCTCTCATCAAGTTTCTTTTATAATCAAGAAGTGTTGGAAATGCTCAGCTAGTTGGAGTCAGGTGTCCGGATTTCTGTGGTCACTTTGTGTTTATATGAATGTTTCATTACATTAACGGGATGTAATCACAATAACAGTAGTCCTTGAAATGAATATGACAGAGAAAGACCTACCAATAAAATGTCTTTTCCTCAGTCTTGGGTTGTCTGTAAAAACACAACAAATAAAAAAAAAATTACTGTGAACTCACTGAACTAATGATATATTATTAGAACAAATGCCCTCATAAACAGACTCACCAAACACGATGAGGCGGGTGTGGGTATCTGTGGACCCAAGAGGATTCTGGGCTGTGCAGCGGAACATTGAGCCATTGAGCTCAGCAGGAACTCTCTCCATGATGAGTTCCCTTCCGTTATGTTCCTCTCTGCCATCTAGCAGAGGCCCGCCGACCTTGGTCCAGGTGAATATGGGCTCAGGGAAGACCTCGCTCTGTGGACACATACACACACACACGTATGTGTGAGCAGAGAGCTGAAGGGTCAAGTCCAAAGTGACTTGAGAGAACAAGGTGACAGAACACTGATCTCTCCCTAAACAGCTGCCTTGGCATCTCTGGGCTCTCTGTTAGTTTTTTTTCCTTTAATAGGTCAGCTGAAGAGACACTGGAAACTGTGCAAGAGAAAGGGGATGACAAGCTGCAAAGGACCTCGGGTTGAACCAGGGCCGCTGACAAAGACTGAGCCTACATGGGGCCGGACTCTACTAGGTGAGCTAAAGGCAGCCCCAATCTGAGCCATGTTCTTAATGGACAATTCCGGCACAAAATGAACCTAGGGGTTAATAACATATGTGTACCGAGTCAAACATTCTCTGGGATAGGTTTTCATGCTAATCGAATGTGTCTCTAGCTTTAAACAAGCTACCGCAAACCGGTGGTTAGCTACTCATAACTGTTTTCAAAAATGGCGCCTGCATGTAAACATGAACGCTACTGTTTTTATAATCTTATCTTTTTAATAAACTGTCTGTACACTTAAAGTTCTCAATGCTTCAGTTTACATATAGGGACCCTCATTATGCTACCGTTGAAGTGTGGTGCTATTTTGACTTGCAGCAGTACAGACAAGGTAGACCAGTTCTATACTTAGTGCAATGAAATCTACCAGCATTTAATCTCTCTCTCGCTCCTCTAGCCCTCCGCGCTCTCGTCGTTGCCTGCTACGCGGCGTTGCTATGCCTACCCCGCTCTGCTGCAATTCATCACGGGTAACGTTGTGCGGAAGCCAGTATGCTATTCAACTATTCTCAGCCGGACACTACGTTGCCCGCAATGCATTGCGCACACAATGTCAAAACCATTTCTGTCTGGTGATACATGATTTAAGCGGCACCAGCGAGAATACAGGAGGGAGGAACTTTCTCTCGTTGCGTTTCAAAAGAGAAAACAGATGTCACTCAGTTTTCAATGGAAAACAAATTCCAACGTTCATTTACAGTGATGTCTGCCGTTCATGACACATAATGTGAACTAATTCACGTTCAAGTTCTTTATTAAAAAATGTGTTGCGTTCAGTTCAACGTTCACGAAAAAATGAGCGTGTTCAATGAACGCGTTCTTTTGAACTCGTTCATGCACAACACTGTCATTGACAACACTTGGGCCAAAGTGCTCAAGAGAGCGTGCACTAAAGACTACAAGCTGCTGTCTGTATCTATCAGACCACTGCCGCTGGAAAGTCCGCCATATGTCCTTCTTTTCGGCCAGATTTCCATTACCTTACGCTTTGTGTTGTAATTTTAAACTCCGGTGGGTTTCTGAGGACTCTGGTTAACTGCTCCTCAGATCTCTGCAGGGTAAATCCAGACAGCTAGCTAGACTATCTGTCCAATTTGAATTTTCTGTTGCACGACTAAAACTACTTTTGAACGTACACATTCCACCAAAACAAGTTTTAGCACCGCCCATGACGATTGTGATTGGTTTAAAGACACGTCAATAAACCAGAGCACGTTTCTCTCCCATCCCGGAATGTTGGACTAACCAGATCCTCCTTCGGAGTGCTGTGGAGGAAGGTCTGGCAAAGCGAGACTAGGTGTTTAGTAACAAACCATGGCTCTCAAAAGATCTTAAATCTGTTTAAATGAGACAAGGGCTGCATTTTTGAGAGGAGAAGAACATTTAGTAGTTCAGGCATAGTTTACAGCAAAAAACAACCTACCCTGGTATTGTACTGAGAAATCTGTTCGTGCCCCATTATTGCCCTTACCAGTAACGTCAGGGTATGTGAAACTTGCGCTTGCAAAATCTTTGCTTTAATTGATAAAACAAGCCCTAGATTCTTCATGACAATATATACCCTGTTTTGTACATTATTTAAAAAAATTGTCAAATCAGTTCCTTGTACTGGGGGCTTAAAACATCAAACACCGTCTGTCTCTCATTCCTTCCTCGCCAGTCACATTCCCAATTCAACAGGTCCCTTCATTGCTATTTTCCTTTCCCCATTCCGACTGTCCCCCCCCCCCCCCCCATCTACACACCTGTTCCCACTTCCCTCGTCTGCTCTGCATTTACCTGGCTTTCCCCACCCACCTTCTCACCTGCATCTCATTCCCTCATCAGCCCCTCAATGGCCCACTTTCATTGTGCCCTTCACAGATCTTCATAGTGGTCATGTGCTTTGCACTTTTGCTTTTAAGCCACCAGCACCTTAACCTGTCTGTAAGCCCATCTATACCCTTTAACAATAAACCAATATAAAAATCAACTACTGTCTGGAATGGAGCAACTGAATTGAGAAACCTGTAGTACACTTTGAAAAAGGTTCCGAAAAGAGCCTTTTTTTACTCTGTCCATATGTTTTATCTGGGAATGTCCCCTGATGTCATTTTATGACTTCACAGAGGGTTTCCTGTTTAAAGAGCCACTGTGGTGGAAACTCACTGCAGAAGGTCCCAGCTGGAAGCCCTGGACAGTGATCCGCACTGTGTCTCCCACGGTGGCCTTACTGGGGCTCATGGACAGCTTGGGTCCTCTGGGAGCAGCTGATAGAAAAATAAAATGGCACGTTGGATTGCTGCTGTACAGTAACATAACACTTATATGAACTTTAATAAAACTGAATAATAGGTAACATGTACTTTTATGACAGAGTACAAACCAGTTGAAGTGAAGTGGTACAAACTGTGCTGAGAGCTCAGGATGACCCACTTACAGGGGCGGATCTACAGGGGGGCAGCTGACCCCCCACTGTAGGGGCTTGCCCCCCCAGCTGCCCCCCTAACTTTGGTGTTCAAAAAACTGTGCTTGTAAAAACAAACTGCCACTATGTCCACAAGCTTCTTAAAACATTGAAACAAACAATTAATTCATATTAATTCATAATATTTATAATAATTGTAGATGCAATCTTAGCCCCCTACCCCTCAAATACATAGGCTGGACACAGACTGGATGTGTGGTGTGAGAGTGGCGTTTCTGTTGCGTGTTAGCTGCGTGTCAGCTGTGTGGATTTTTCTGTCTCACACACCAGAAACGTGTCTGACGCTGTGCTGCTGCTGCAAGCCTTGTCTGTACACATGTATGTTTCCCATTGATTTACTGCACTCAGGCAGTAGTATACTTCATGTTAAAGCCCCAGTGTGTAACGTATTTAGTTGTTTATTATCAAAATCTGTGTTGCCCTTCACAAAATTGTCCTTTTTTATGAATATTGACCACCACCATCAATTCTAAGTATTCCTATTGGCTTGGAATTCTACATTTGTGCTTGCATGAACTGGGGTAGACGCTCCAGAATCATGAGCCATCTTGAAATACGTTAGCCGGTAAGGGACATACAGGCTATACTGGTCAGCATTTCACGCTTTTCACTCAGTGGCACTGACTGTAACGAATGCCAGGGAGTATGGAGGAAATATTTATTCATCCAAATTAAAAGTCCAAAGACAAATTGAAAGTCCAAAGAGAAAACGAAGCAAGATCAAATTAAAAATATTATTATTTTTTTAAACTTTCCATTTGGCTAAATTAAAAATATATATATTTTTTAAATTTTCCATTTGGCTTATCCATTTGGATTTGATATTTGGCTTTTCAATTTGAATTTAACGTTGACTTTTAATTAGGGCCCGAGCGCTGACAGCGGCGAAGGCCCTATTGGAACTGAAGGAATTATTATTCTTTCTTTCTTCCGCGCAATGAATTGCTTTTTTGAGGGGCTTACCATATTCAAAAACTCACCAAATTTGGCGGTCGCGTCAAGTCTGGTGAAAAATTACGTATTTTAAGGGTTTCGGGAATAGGCGCACAAAAATGGCTCGCTAGCGCCCCCTACAAAGTTACAAAAATGTAGTCCCTGCAGCACGTTTAACAAAACTTGGTACACATATGTAGCATGTCAAGACGTACAGAAAACGTCATAGGAGCCATACCCTAAACACAACAGGAAGTCCGCCATTTTTAATTGAAAGTTCGAAATCAGTGCGATTTTAGCCATTTCCACATGTCGTACTTTAACGAACTCCTCCTAGAGATTTCATCCGATCAACTTCAAATTTGGTCTGTGCCATCTTAAGACATTGAAGATGAAAGTTGTTAAAAGAAAAACTTTTGGTCATAGGCCATGGCCGTGGCGGGGCGGCCATTTTGTGCGTTTCGCCATAGAAACAGGAAGTGGGTGTAACTCAAGTGTCCATTGTCCAATTGGCTCGAAACTTTTCATGATTTATAAGAGTCCAACCCTGAGGACATATAAGGCCGATATTTACTCAAAGTCATAGCGCCCCCTAGTGGCAACAGGAAGTAGGCCTAAAAGTCAAGGTGCTATACTTTAACAAACTCCTCCTACAGATTTCATCTGATGGACTTCAAATTTGGTCTGTACCATCACAACACCTTACCAATGAAAAGCTGTTAAAAGAAAAACTTTTCGTCAGACGGTGTGGGCGTGGCGTGGCGGCCATTTTGAGCATCCTTCGATGAACAAAGAAATTGTTGTAACTTTAGTGTACATTGTCATATCCGCCTGAAACTTCTCATGTTGGACGTGGGTCCAGGCCTGAGGACACCTACAGGCCAAAATTGACATTTCGTCATAGCGCCCCCCCGCTGGCAACACAAAATCTGCCTTATATGACAAACATCATCCAATTTTCATGAAACTTATAATGTGTGGTCTACATGTGATACTGAGCCGCCCCATATACTTTAACGACGCCCACTTATTCAGGCCACGCCCCCTTTCAGTCTAAGTGCCGCGTAACTGCACGGTCGCAAGGAGCGGCGTTCGCCCCTGACCCCGACGCGCGCAGAGGCGCGAGGGCCTGTCCATCGCTACTTGCAGCTTTAATTGCATTTTGTGTCTGTTAAGATACACAAAGGCACTATTTAATTTATGCCCCCATAACTGCCGTTTAGCTAAGTGGGAGCGGTGGCCATTAGCTGCAGCAGCTCCGTGTAGGTAGCTGCTATTGCGCTAATTGTTTTTGCTATAGACAGATCTCGCATAGTTATATTTAGCAAGATTAACGTAAAAATTGGCCGGAGTTCTCCTTTAAGGAGTACTATACAATCCGCTTCCTCTCACATATCACGGCAATAAGGCTGCACAAATTAAAGTTAGAGGCAGAGCTGGAGGATAACGGGGGATTGTCGTCCATTTCCCTGGTGGAGGTCACTGAGGTAGTCAAACAACTCCACAGTGGCAAAGCCCCAGGGATTGATGAGATCTGTCCAGAAATGCTGAAAGCTCTGGGTGTAGAGGGGCTGTCTTGGTTGACACGCCTACTCAACATTGCGTGGAAGTCTGGGACAGTGCCAAAGGAGTGGCAGACCGGGGTGGTGGTTCCCCTGTTCACAAAGGGGGACCAGAGGGTGTGTACCAATTACAGGGGTATCACACTTCTCAGCCTCCCTGGTAAAGTCTACTCCAAGGTGCTGGAAAGGAGGGTTCGGCCGATAGTCGAACCTCGGGTTGAAGAGGAACAATGCGGATTCCGTCCTGGTCGTGGAACAACGGATCAGATCTTTACTCTCGCAAGGATCCTGGAGGGAGCCTGGGAGTATGCCCATCCAGTCTACATGTGTTTTGTGGATCTGGAGAAGGCATATGAGCGGGTCCCCCGGGATACATTGTGGGAGGTGCTGCGGGAGTATGGGGTGAGGGGGTCCCTTCTCAGGGCCATCCAATCTCTGTATGACCAAAGCGAGAGCTGTGTCCGGGTTCTCGGCAGTAAGTCGGACACGTTCCAGGTGAGGGTTGGCCTCCGCCAGGGCTGCGCTTTGTCACCAATCCTGTTCTTAGTATTTATGGACAGGATATCGAGGCGTAGATGTGGTAGAGAGGGGTTGCAGTTCGGTGGGCTGGGGATCTCATCGCTGCTCTTTGCAGATGATGTGGTCCTGATGGCATCATCGGCCTGTGACCTTCAGCACTCACTGGATCGGTTTGCAGCCGAGTGTGAAGCGGCTGGGATGAGGATCAGCACCTCTAAATCTGAGGCCATGGTTCTCAGCAGGAAACCGATGGAGTGCCTTCTCCAGGTAGGGAATGAGTCCTTACCCCAAGTGAATGAGTTTAAGTACCTTGGGGTCTTGTTGAGATTGGTCGGAGAATCGGCGCAGCGGGGGCGGTATTATATTCAGTTTATCGCACCGTTGTGACGAAAAGAGAGCTGAGCCACAAGGCAAAGCTCTCGATCTACCGGTCAGTTTTCGTTCCTACCCTCACCTATGGTCATTAAGGCTGGGTCATGACCAAAAGAACGAGATCCAGGGTACAAGCGGCCGAAATGGGTTTCCTCAGGAGGGTGGCTGGCGTCTCCCTTAGAGATAGGGTGAGAAGCTCAGTCATCCGCGAGGAGCTCGGAGTAGAGCCGCTGCTCCTTCACGTCGAAAGGAGCCAGTTGAGGTGGTTCGGGCATCTGGTAAGGATGCCCCCTGGGCGCCTCCCTAGGGAGGTGTTCCAGGCACGTCCAGCTGGGAGGAGACCTCGGGGATGACCCAGGACTAGGTGGAGGGATTACATCTCCAACCTGGCCTGGGAACGCCTCGGGATCCCCCAGTCAGAGCTGGTTAATGTGGCTCCTGAAAGGGAAGTTTGGGGTCCCCTGCTGGAGCTGCCCCCCCCGCGACCCGATCACGGATAAGCGGACGACGATGGATGGATGGATGGATGGATGGATGGATGGATGGATGGATGGAAATTAAACTAGGTGACATCCTTTACTGTCAAACTGGGAAACCAACAAATACAGTGGGAGTAAGAAGGCTAGTCTAAACATAACTGTTTTGTGCATGTAATAAGGAAGGAGGGGAAAGGGAGAAGGCAGTAAACTGGAGAGACCAGGCGGGTCAAAGCAGGAGAAGACCACATAAGGAGATGCAGAAATAAGTGAAAGAGAAGAGGGAAAGGAATAATTGACTGTGGGATGAAGAGGAGGCTGCAGATTCAGAGAGGGGGACAGATTAAGATGACAGGCAGGAAGAGGCCTGCAGTTACCCCTGGACCATATGGTTTGTTTTTATTCTCCTTCCATATAAATTGCAGTACAGTAGCATAACATGTCATGTAACTCAGTGACATAACATATTTTCAGTTTTGGGCTATTTCCATTTGGTTGTATATGTTATAGTGTTAGATATGTAAAGATTTACATATATGCATAGATTATCTAATTATGTTTTAGTTTCTCTATCGTAGCATTTGTTTGACCTTTTGTTTGATCATAATTACTGATAAAATAAGACACATTCCATTCTATTTTCTGTTCTATTTGTCTGTATCAGTAAATTTGATCAAGCCATTTAATTCAATTTCAGCTAAATTCAATTTTATTCATAGTATCAAATCATAACAAGAGTTCACTCTTCTCAAGACACTTTACAGATAGAGTAGGTCTAGACCACACTATAATTTACAAAGAACCAACAATTACCCCAAAAGCAAGCATTTGGTGCAATAGTGGTAAGGAAAAACTTTTGAGTAGAAACCTCAGACAGACTCAGGCTCTTGGTGGGCGGTGATCTGCTGCTGCTAAATATTAGTGTTGTCAGTTTAACGACAATTGTTTTATCGCACGATTAACGTTCTTTCGAATCTAGCTAGACCGGAAACAAAACAGACACGGCCGGCAAAATTACGAATCCCACTATGGCCACGCCATGTCCCACCCTACGAAGCAGCTCGATTGGTTGGGATTAGGCATTTCACCTCGAGTGGTTAAGGTTAGAATAGCAGATTGGTCAGGGGATAGGACCTGAACAAATGGGATTACGTTACCTTGGACGCCTGGCCAATAGTAGTGATTGAAGGGCAGGTCTTGGCGTGGTCGGCGGCTAGCACTTGTTTAGGCTTGCGAGCTGCGTAGCTACTGTAGGCTCGTCACGGCGATTACCTTCGGAGCGAGTAGCGACTCTAGAGTCATAGTGAGAGAAACAAAGTCTCTCCCCTGTTCTTTCTGACCACGGTGGGAAACCTGGAGCAGGAGAAGTTAACCCTCTCCTTGATTTTACGTTGTTTATGGAGAAGGACAACCAGGAAATGAGTCTGGGGAAACCATAGTCGCTATGACGATGAGCCACGCTCGCTTCAGGCATGAGGCAGTACTATCTGCAATGGAAAATTGAGGTAACAGTGTTACATTTTTTTTTTATTTTTATTATTAGCTCCAAGTGAGAATGTTAGTGTGAAATTGAACTCTACGTATATGCCAATGTTGTTTTCAATAAAAAAAACATTTGCACAAAGCAAGCCGATCCACTTTTCCATGTTGATAAGAGCATTAAAATGAGAAGAAATAATTGGACAAAAAGAAATCAAGGGACATTTAGAATAGATAAAAATGTGCGATTAATTGCGATTAAATATTTTAATCGTTTGACAGCACTAATAAATATTTTATAATATTTGACATAATCTTGGATTTCTACAACAGATTATAATTGCATCACAGTCCGGGTCTTTCCTCTGCGCTCTGTGGGTGGGGAATGTGACGGTGAGACAGTACTAGTGAAATAGACTTTGATTTAACATTTGAATTGGTTATATATTTTACAAGTTGAAAGGCGCTTATGGAATAGATAATGGCTCACTGTGAGCAAAAATACCACTGCTGATTTGAATGTTTATGTAAATATGGATCTACACTTAACGTTTGATATTAAGTGAAATTAAATGTGGGAGAGATATCGGTATACAATCTGGCTCCAATTTACCACCCTACCATCTGTGTAGCCAATTTCCCCTGTCTCAATGTCTGTAAGCATGGGTCAGAGTTTACCTGCAGGTGCGCAAAGTCTTTTAATAGATCACAACTTTTGAGCGAGAAGAGGCGTAAGCCGGACCCCCGGATAGCTCAGTAGAGCGGGCGCCCATATTGTTTAGTCCTCAACGCAATGGGCCCGAGTTCGACTCTGACCTGTGGCCCTTAGCTGCTTGTCATTCCCCCTCTCTCTGCCCTTTCATGTCTTCAGCTGTCCTGTCAAATAAAGGCCTAAGAATGCCCACAAAATAATCTTAAAAAAAAATAAAAATAAGAAGTGGCGTACACCTGCTTCAAGTCCCTTTTTAGTTCGTTAGCAACGGTTTTACATGAGACTTCAGGTCTGCACTCATATATATATATATATATATATTTATATATATATATATATATATATATATATATATATATATATATATATACATATAACATATCAGAAAAGGGATAAAAATATTTGATTGTTCATCTATTCACAGCAATGCTTCTCTTCTGCACTCATATAAAACATGACCTATATGGTCTGAGTAACTGGATTCAGAGAGAATTCTGTGTGCATGTCAGCTCAGAGCTCAGCTCTGTGTGTTGGCGCATGACTCACCCAGTGTGACCTCGGCCTGCATGGGCATGGACAGAGCTGGATGGTTGACCTCACAGCTGAACAGAGCCTCATTGTCCAGCTGCGGGTTGAGGCTCCAGGTAAGCATGGCTCTCACCTCCATGGTGCCGTCACGTGCTGCATGCTGCTGATACTGGAAGTAATAGAGCGGATCACTGCTCTGGACCCAGCGGGGAAACTCCCGGCTCACCACTGTCTCAGGAATCATCTCGGTGGTTGGCTCGGAGTCTGACTTGGACCCATGTTCTCTGCCCTTTTCGGGGCCATCTGGGCCGTCTTGGCCCAGCCGAGCAAGCTTCCCCTCTTGTTCCAGCAGGGACTTCCAGAGTTTGGTGTCATCAAGGTCTCGACTGGTGAGAGCCCAGGAGCTCCAGAGCCCCACCTGGCTCCTGTCAAAGCTTTTGTCTAGACCTCGGCCCTTGCTTTGGTCTTCCACTGAGGACAACTGGGCAGTTGGCACCACATCAATAAGCTCACCATCTCGCTTGAAGTACACCTTAAAAGCCAGGACAAAGGCAGGTCAGATCAAGTGGAACACAGAATAATAGTTCCCCCTTCTAAGATCAATAGTGAATTAGTAGAGAGGGTCTCAACCTACAAATACTTGGGAGTTGAAATTGACTCTAAACTAATTTGTAATGGCACTGAACAAAACTAAGAAAATGCACCAGTGGATTTCCTTAGGAAACTAAATAATTTTAGATTAGACAGACACATTCTTGTAATGTTTTATAAAAGACTCCTCCAGAGTGTTCTGTCCTTTGGCCTTATCTGCGTGTTTGGCAACATGCCTTGGGACCAAAAGAGACTGCAGCGCATGATCAAGATGGCCAGTAAGATCATCAGACTTGACCAGGTGTCCGCAGCTCAGCTGTACAATGAGCTTATCTTAAAAAAAGACTGACCAAATCCTCAATGACCCCACTCACCCTCTCCATCATAAATTTATGAGAAGCAATAGGTCAACTGGTAGAATTTTACAACATAGAATTAGAACAGCAAAGGAACAATAAATCAACAACATCTCTGTTGCTGGCTGCTCCTTGACCTGAGTGCAGCTTTTGACACTGTCGACCACAGCATACTCTTACGCCACCTGGAGAATTATATTGGTGTACAGGGGACAGCCCTTTCATGGTTTCACTCATATTTATCAAAAAGAACTGCACATGTAAACTACAACAATAACAATTCTGACTCTACAGTGAAATCTGGTGTACCCCAGGGATCGGTCCTTGGCCCGATGTTTTATCCTTGCAGACATTATTAGCAAATACAATGTTAAATGTCATTGCTATGCTGGGGCGACCTCTAGCTCACCTAGTTGAGTGTGTGCCCCACGTAGGCTGAGTCCTTTGCAGTGGCCTGGATTTGAATCCAACCTGCGGCCCTTTGCTGCATGTCTATCCACTGTTACTATCTAATAAAGGGAAAAAGCCCCCAAAACATTTAAATGTCATGTCTATGCTGATGATACCCAGCTATATGTACGTGTACAGCCAAACATCCTTTCCCAACTCCTAAATTTAGAAGCATGTGTATCAGACATAAAAAGATAGATGTCTATGAACTTTCTGAATGCTGATAAAACATAGCAATTAGTAGTAAGATCAGCCAAACATGCTCACTTGTTTAATAATCTGTGTATTAATAGTAATGGCTGTATTATCTCTGAAAGCTTGAGCATCAAAACCTTGGCGTGATTTTTTATCCTTGCCTGACAGTTCAGTCTCACATCAAGGTTATTTCTTATTACTTTAGTTTGTATTGAATTTCAAGTACATTATAACAACTGGACATAGTCACCTCAATTTGTGAGTAATATATGGAAAAACAAAGACAAAAACAACATAAAAAAAATATATATATATAGATATATACTGTATATATACTATATACATCTTTTGGCATATAAACCTTCTCTCAAACCTAGCACAAAAGTGAACACATTGTCTCCAACAGGGCTGGTGTGTTTAATATGTTTTACTACTAATCTTAGGTGTAATAAAAAAGAAACACCAAATTCTTCCAGTTAAACACTCTTTCAATTGTTGTGAACTTGTGGAAGTTTCACACATATCGTATCATACATCTGATGGAATTTCCACTTTTAGTTCCTTTTCCCACCTTGATTTCAAATATAATGTTGAGTTGCCCCTACATTCCATAATTCTTTGATAAAACATAGAAATGATTTTAGCGCAGTTACTATTTGGTCTATAAGCATTCATCATATATCTTAGAACTGGATTGAATTCTTGCGAGTTCTCTATTTTCAATTATTTGTTATAGCAATCTCTAAATTGTATATACCTAAATATATCCCGATTGTGAAGGGAAAATGTTTCTTTTAATGTCTGGAAAGTCTGTAATTCCTTGTTGTCTACTATAGTTTACACTGCCTTATCCTTGAATATGGCATCATTAACTCCTGGCTTAAACTGGGTGTCAAAGGCTACACATCTAAGTACTCTCTGGTCTTTCCTTAGTTTTAGCTGCCTCACAAAGTTAAACCAGAACTCTAGAGCACTAGAAGTTATACAGTCTATTTTAAATTTGACTAATGAGGGGATTTCTTTCTTTCTAGCTTTCATCATATGTCTCGATTTCCTTCCATCTAGCAAAATAGTTGTCATTACACCAAAGAAATAAGGAGCGTAACTGAGCTGCATTAAAATAATCTTTGAAATTTGGGAGCGCCATTCCTCCTTTATGTTTGGCCAACTGAAGTGTTGCATATTTTATTCTAGGCTTCTTTCCATCCCAGATAAATATAGAAAAAGCATGTCCCAGGTTAAGAACTGGTGTTGAGGGACCTCTACTGGCAAGGCTTGGAAAAGATATAGCAATCTAGGCAAAATGTTCATCTTAATTACGCTAATCTTACTACTAAAATCCAATGGGTGGGTAGACCATCTTTCAATATCTTTTTTAATTTTTGGTTAATTGAATTATAGTTTACCTCATATAATTTTTTTAGATTTTTAACTATGTTCAACCCTAAATAATTTATTGATTCCATATACCATCTTACATCGTATCAACATTTTATTTCCTTTGAAGGATTATAGTTGAATGACAGAAGTTGTGTCTTTGTATAATAACTAAAATCCTCTAGGATTTCCATCAATATAGGTAAGGAGGTCTCAGGGTCCATCAAATTAACCAAAATATCGTCCGCAAATAAACTAATCAAGTGATCTTCGTGTCTAGTCCTAACGCCTCGTATTTTTTCAAGTTGGCGAATTGTCTGGGCCAGGAGTTCAATATAAAACGCAAATACTGTATTCTACATTCCTATAGTAATCACTTTCTGGCATAACAAAATAATCTATCCTGGAGTAGGTAGAAAATGGGGCCGAATAGTGAGTATAATTCCTGTCAAGTGGGTGAGTACACCTCCAGTAATCACAAAATCCAATTTCATCCCAGGCTGTTTTGATAAATTTGGATAATTTGTTTTTATTTTTCTTTAGATTAGTTGTATCCAGGTAGTGATTCAATACTATATTAAAATACATCCACATAAACAGACCCCCTCTGCTTCCAGTGCAATTACATCCATTAGTGATTTGAAAAATAGTTTACTATTAGGAGGTGCATACACATTTACTAAGGTTACTATATCCTCTTCAATCCTTTCTTTTACAATGATAAATCCACCCTCGTTCTCTTTTATTTCCTTAATGACTTCAAACTTAAGCGTATTTGCAATAAGAATAGCAATTCCTCTCCTGTGACTTTGCACAAATGAATTATAATAGGTATTTTTAAAACCAAACCGTTTAAAGTTTTCATGGTTTTGCTGAGAAATATCTGCGAGATAGATGTGCGTTCTCCTTTTGGCCATTACCTTAGACCTTTTAATCGGGTTTCCCAACCCTTTCACATTTAAGGACATTAGCTTTACTTCAATAGACTGCATCACAGCTGGGCTGAAAATATCTTACACCATTATGTTCCCACAGGCTGAACATTGAAACCATAAGTATGGATAACTGGAGCACAATAACATGCTTAGAACAGATTAGAACAAGCATTATAAGAAACACAAAATAAGACTTCCAAAGTCTGAAGAGCATTCTTCAGTTTTAAGTGAAGGGGGAATGATACCTTTTACAGAAAAAGGGCCCCCTCCCAGTTAGTCCGCTACAGGCTGTCTCTGAACTTTAGTGCGAGCCCATAGGCAGAGCTGAACTCTTCAGCAGTCAGCAGATGAATACAATATAGTATATTACGGGACAATTATTTACCGTCTGTTTTTAAACACTAGGCTACTGCTCATCCCGGTGTCTGCACTGAAATTCCTGAAGGCGCACTCTAGCTCGCCTGGCACTGCTGGGTGGTGATGGTGCAGTGGATATGACACATGCCTTTGGTGTGGGCGATCCAAGTTCGATTCCCGCTGTGATGCGTCAACCAATGTGTCCCTGAGCAAGACACTTAACCCACAGTTGCTCCAGAGGTGTGTGCCCTCTGATATACATAGCAATTGTAAGTCGCTTTGGATAATAGCGTCTGCTAAATTACATGTAATGTAACAAGGTCTACACCGGTGTGTGACCCCACTCTTTGCCAGGGTGAAGACCGTTGGAGACGCTCCATCAGATGTTTCCTACCAAGCGGCTTCTCTGGCACCTCCACACTGTATCCCCGCTGTCGGAGCTCCTGCGCTGCCTCCCAGGCATTGCTGTACATCTGCACACTGCTTTCCCAGTGAATGCACATCCTGTTGTAGGGCGTCTGGAATCAGATGCATTTATCTTTCAGTGTCTTTTTGATGCCGGCGTATGCCTTGCGCCGCTGGAGAATGGTGGCTGTATAGTCGTGGTCAAAAACAGCGGTTTCTCTCCTATTGTGATTTTCTGTTGCCATGCTTTCTGGATAATCATCTCCTTAGTACTGTATTGCTGGAAATGAATTATAATAGATCTCGGGGGTGAGTTCGGCCCCGGTTTCGGCGCCAGGGGCCTGTTGCACAAAAGTAGAACATCCGGGATAAATGACTCAGCTGAGCTCAATGAAGCCAAAACATGTGCGTCCAGGCTTAATTGGTTGCACAAAGACCAAGCCAGGATGAGCAGACACGGATTCATTAAGCCAGGTGAAACCAATCCTGGATAGGTGCGCGCTCACGGCTCACTCAAATAGACCCCGCCACAGATCACAGATTAACTGATTTACCATGGCAACTAGAGCCGCGTACCTTTCCCCGTCGGAAGCACAAATCCTCATGGAGGCATACGAGGAGGTAAAAGATATAATTAAGAAGAAAGGCAACACCGCCACAGTGATAAAGCAAAGAGAAAAACCGTGGCAAAGTATTGCAGACCGCCTGAATGCGTAAGTAGTGCACAATTACACACTCACCGCTCCGCTGAAACATCACAATTACAATTCAAATATTTAATTCACATCTCCAAAAACGCAGTTGTACTGTAATTATGAAACGGTTAAATTTTTAATTGAAATGCACTGCAGATATGAGTGAAATTGTGTAAAGTAACTCCATCACACTGTATAAAGCTATGATAAATTATTATTAAAGCCTTACATTATTATTTAACGTTACTACGCTCAGTACGGTTTAATCTTAGCCGTTGTACTCTGCTTCTTATGTTGACCACCGTTTTTTTGTGTGTTTCTCCTGCTTTCATTAATGTAAAGCTGCTTTGACAGAATGAAACAATTGTGAAAAGTGCTATATAAATAAAATTTAATTGAATAAATAGATGAGCTATAATAATAATCACTTTAATTTATATAGCGCCTTTCAAAGGACCCAAGGTCGGTTGCTCACTGCACTGAAAAAATGTCTTTCTTACTTAGTATTTTTTGTCTTGTTTTCAGTAAAAAAGAAATATCTAAAACAAATCTTAAATATTTTCTTGAGCAAAATTACCACAGAAAATAAGCAAAACAATCTGCCAGTGAAACAAGAGAACTTTTCTAAAATTAAGTGTTTATGGAAAAAGTAAACTTATTTCAAGAGAATTTTTCTTATTATATTGACAGATTTTTTTTTTTGTTGCTTGTTTTAAGCACACATTTACTTAAAGTTTATATTTTTTGTCTAAACTATACTTATTTTGCTAGGTCATTTAGCAAATCAAGAAAATACATCTTTATTTAAGTATTTTTTTTTTGATATTTTTACTGAAAATAAGACAAAAATACCAAGTAATTTTTTGCAGTGTGACTCCATTAAATGTTCTTGTGATAAAGAATGTGTGTGTGTGTGTGTGTGTGTGTGTGTGTGTGTGTGTGTGTGTGTGTGTGTGTGTGTGTGTGTGTGTGTGTGTGTGTGCGTGTGATGTAGATTAAACGGACATGGCAGCAGGTCAAAATCAAATACAAGAACATTCTGCAGAATGGTATGGTCCCTGACTAATATTTAACAAAGCACAAGCATATCTTGTACCCAGAAGGTGCCTGCTCACACATTGTCTGTACTGTTTTACCAAAGGCTGACCTTACCCCAGCAGAGGACATGGCCTTGGAGCTAAATAAAGGCAGGCCCGTCTTAGAGGGGATCCCTGGGGGGAAAGAGATGAGCATAGGTTCCTCCGAAGATGCCACCCACTTCATTCAAGGTATGTCCTTCCATCTCTACATGGGATACAACCACATTGATATTGAATCAATTTGGACTGTCTGACTTTGGTTTACCTATTGCCTTGCAGTGTCTGGCAGCACTGTGTTCCTGTTAGAGCCACCAGCACAAGCACCAGACGATGCTGATCCAGTGAGTACTCCATCAAAGGCATACTGTAGGCCTGGCATGTCTTGTCTACTAGCTTCAATATGAATCCGATTAAATGTGATAGGGTGAAGGCCCCAGTGCTATACAGTGGGAAAACCAGCCTGGCAACATAGTGCGTATTAATAAAAGGACACCACATCCTGCCAAATTCCAGCTGCGCTAATTGTATTGTGTTCACAGAGCTCACAAGCTATCAGAAAGTTGTATGGCAACCACCTCCGGCGCCAAATAGAACTGGCAGACATAGACATTCAGTACAAGAAGAAAAAGATGGAAAATCTTGCACTGGAGTCCGAAATAAAAAAGAGGACAATTATGAAACTGGACCTTGAAATAAAAAAACTTGAGAGGGAGGTGAGATATGCCTTCAATGTACACTGTATGCTAACTGTAACACAAATGTATTAATCATTATTTTTCTTTCCTCCCCCAGCTCCAAGAAGATGACACAGCTCA
Organism: Gymnocephalus cernua; assembly: GCA_023631565.1. NCBI lineage: Eukaryota > Metazoa > Chordata > Actinopteri > Perciformes > Percidae > Gymnocephalus > Gymnocephalus cernua. The sequence continues at coordinate 35,475,774 of CM042433.1, read as the reverse complement.
AAATAAAAATTAGGTATATTCTCGTAAAGTCAAGTGAGCCATGACATATGAGCTCTTATTGTGAGCACACAGGACGGTGGCATCTTTCTAAGGTTTTTTTTATTTTCCCAGCAATCAGTACAACCAAGTCATCGTTATAAGGCATCGCCCCCTTTTGCCCACCCCCCCAGCACCAGGTGTGGCCACTAGCCTATATGAAGGCCCAAAATTGTGTGTTCCTTTCTGCTCTGACAATGGCATGCCCATTCTTGCGAGATGTGGTGGATGAAGAAGCACTTGTGCTGAGGAGAGCCTTCAGGCGAGAAAGGGTCTTCAGGGACCGGTTGGACCCACTGGCCTTCCCTGATGACCATCTATATGAAAGATACAGGTTTTCTGCAGATGGCATCAGGTATCTATGCAGACTACTGGGTCCCAGGATTAAGCACCGCACTGCACGGAGCCATGCACTGAGTGTGGAGCAAATGGTTTGTGTGGCCTTGCGCTTTTTTGCTAGTGGAGCCTTCCTGTACTCAGTGGGGGATGCAGAACAGCTGAACAAGGCCACAATTTGCCGCACAATAAGGAGTGTGTGTCTGGCTATCAAAGCATTAGCAGATGTCTTCATCTCCTTCCCTGGCCACAGAAGACTCAGGTGCCCATGAGGCCGATTTTGTGAATAGGAAATCCTTTCACAGCATTAATGTTCAGGTGAACATAACTTTTGATATTGTCCATTGACGAACACTCTGCATTGCCAGTGATGTGCATTGATTGGTGTAATATTCCTCATCTTATGATTTCAGATGGTCTGCAATGCTGACTGTGTGATCAGCAATGTTGTGGCAAAATGGCCTGGCTCAGTCCATGACTCCAGAATCTTTCGGGCCTCTGAAATCTATCAGTGCCTATCACAAGGTAAGCCACACAACCCCTATTTATAACCATCATGGCTGTGTCAAGAATATCACTGTGTTTATGAGGTAGTAATGATGAGATTTTGTGTTGACAGGTGAATTCTCTGGTGTGTTGCTGGGAGACAGGGGGTATGGCTGCCAGCCTTTTCTCCTGACACCTTTCACAGACCCCCAGGAAGCACAGCAGGCCTACAACCATGCCCATGCCAGGACCAGGGCCAGAGTTGAAATGACCTCTGGCCTCCTGAAGGCACGCTTTCACTGCCTTCACAAATTAAGGGTCAGCCCTGTTAGGGCATGTGATATTACTGTGGCTTGTGCTGTCCTCCACAATGTGGCCGGCCTGAGGAAGGAGAGGGCCCCCAGAGTGCCACCAGCCATGGACTGGGACAATCCGGCAATCTTCCCTGATGACGACAGTGGTCAGCTGCTGAGGGACCAATATGTGTTGAATTATTTTAGTTAGTATGTGTGCTTTCAATTTTGTTTTTAAATTTTTAAATATGTCCTGCGGTGGCAGAGGAATTTGGGTTTTTTTGGGTTCGTTTTTTTACGAATTTGGCCTCTTATGTTGTTTGTGCGGTATACTGTGTGTAATACAAGGCTGCAAGGAGGCTACTGCATCCATTCATTTGTCTGTTCAGTTGATGTGTATGGATTTGTCCTGCATTTATTTTAGTGTGCAGACATGCAGGGTGTGTTATATACAGACCTTTGAATGTGTATGTATCATTTTGTATAATATGCTTTGATTCTGTGCTTTCCATCTTGTAGAGTCACTGTGACTTCAGTTTCGAAAGGAGCTGATGGTTTACCTGCTTTGTTTTGTCCTTATTCAATAAAGGAACATAATGTTACACATTGTGTTTTTATATTCATATGGAATGTGTATTTGTGTATTTGTTTATATGACAGAGTACTAGGGCCACACTGAAGAAAAAGGATAAAGTCATACATTTATGAGGCTGGTTCTTTCTGCAGAAAAGCTACATATTCTTTTTACAGTTTTGATACTTATGACAATGTGATACTTAATATTCTGGCACATCAGCATGTCTTTGTTTATGAAACCATACTGAAGTACAATTTCACGAAATGCCCCACATCTGTCATTTTAACAACTGTCCTCCTTTAAAACAACTGGTTACAATATTATGACTTGTCTTTTTTTTCCCTCTGTGGCCCTAATATTCTATCATTTTATATATAGCCTTATAGTCTATGGGAAACTGTAAATTATCTAATGATAGCAACATCATCTAAAAATCATTATTTATCCAAAATCATTGAAATTAATGATCACAAACGTTTAAATAATGACAGTGGGTCTAGTTATATTTGATAACAATGTATAGTGAGCAGTGAAATAACTATTGGTTTCCATTTGTGGTGACTGCTGACTGACATTAGGGATGAGATTAAATAGATCCTGGAATTTAGCCTGGTCTGGAGCAGGCTAGCTCCACAGAATAAATCTCCATGGTAATTTATACCATAACATATCCTCCTGCCCCCTATCCAGCTTTAGTGCAACCGGATTACGGATCAATTGAGCCAGGATCACCAAGATATCCTGGCTTAATCCCTTATCCTAGTTTTGTGCAACAGGCCGCAGGGCTCTGTGGGCGCGCTGTATCTGCAAATCCACCTCATCACTTAGCTTGAGTTTGGTTCGTAACAGTTTTTCAACAAACGCTATCACTGACCAATCTTTCGCTCTCTCCGGTACACCGTGGATCCGCAGATTGTTTCGCCTTGCTCTCGACTCCAAGTCATTCAATTTGTCCTTCACCTTCTGTCTGTTCATTTGTTGGAAAGTGGTGTTAGCCTCAGCACTCCACGTTTCGTTGTCGTCAATCCTAGTCTCCGTCTCGCTGATTTTCTCCTTTTGCTCCTGCATAGCTCGCATATATGTCGCTAGCTGCTGGTTGGCGTCTTGCTTGAACTCATGGAATTCTTCTCTCATGTCATGTTTAATTTCTTCTTTAAACGTTTTAAGATCTTGTTTTATTCTGATTTAAAGTCGCTAATCTGCTTACTTATATCTTATAGTAAGTAAGTAAATAAACTTTATTTATATTGCACCTTTCACAGACAAGGGGGGTCACAAAGTGCTTTACAGTAAAAACAAATAAAAACACATAAAATACAAAACCATAAGGCTAATTAAATGCTTGTCTAAAAATATGTATCTTCAGGTGTTTTTTAAAAGTGTCCACAGAATCCAAGGTTCTCAAGGCTAAAGGGAGAGAGTTCCAGAGCCTTGGAGCCACCACAGAAAAGGCACAATCACCTCTTATTTTTAAACGTGTCCTGGGAACCGTTAAAAGGTCTTGGACTGAAGACCTCAGAGAGCGACCAGAAGAGTGTGCGTGCAATAGATCCTGGATGTACGAGGGAGCTTGGCCATGCAAGGCTCTGTAGGTAATAGTTGAATAGAGTTGATCCGGATACTTGGCTAAAACGAGTATCCGGTATGGATAAAGCACTTTTGCCGAGTACCAGTATTATACGAGTAATACGCAAGGGGGCAGGCTTCTCTCCTCAGAGCGAAGCCGCGATGGCGCCATTTTGCTAGCCCTGTTCCCATCACCCCCGTTAGCATCCCATTGACTGCCATTCATTTTGGCGTCACTTTGACAGACAATAACTTTACATCTGAAGCGTTTAAAGACTTGATTTGTCCGTTGTTTATTTCTTAAGAAACACGACAATGTACACAAGGCTACATTACCTTGTACCTCACGTTATGGCTCCGTAGCAGACGTTTTTATAAAAATAGGCTAACGATTGTGTCATAACCACGTGACTTACTGTCTCATAGTAGAGGAATTACCGTATAGTACAGGAGAAGCTCGCAGGCAGTTTCGACGTACATTAGCTGTTTAGTTTAATTACTAATGTTAACTAGCATTTTAGTTATCAATAATTAGCCTGTGCCTATGTTATCTCCTTACATATACCTACGCTCTCCGTCTCTGATAGATTGGGAATGATTGAGATTTCTCTTGGCACAGCTACCAGAAGACTTACAACGTTCAGAGACGTTGTTCACATCACATCGGCGGCGGGAAGCTCAGTTTGCAGCTGCGCAGTAACGCTCAGTAACACTTAACCATCACCGGAAAAGTGCTGGTAAGAGGCTTCACTTGTCTCCGTCAAAAACAGCGGGATCGCTGTTTCCATTTTATATACTGTCTATGGTAATACGAGTCAATATCCGTGTTCGGATTGAATAAAGCTCCTCATTGGGTAGCTGACTGTGTCTGCGTTCTGTTCTGTGATAGGCTAGTAGTCACAGCGCCCCTCCCCTAAACCTTTTCACTTATTGTCTTTGTTGCTGGTTTTGGTATTACTGTTGTAATGCTGTTCAATTGTTTTGTTGCTGTGTTATTTGTTACTTTAATTGTAAAGTGCATTGAGAACATGTTTAATGATGATTTTACACTTTAAATACATTTGATTAAATGACCCCCTTTCATAACTAATGAACCATTTTACGTAGATTCTTGTGGGAGGCATCATTTCACTCAGCAAAGAGTTCCTATTTCTCTAGCCTTCTTCCAGGCAACAAGGTAATTTAAAGAAATGCATGTATATATAAACATTGATGGTATCTTTAATATTATTCAGACACAGTCAGTGGGCAACCTACAGCTGGATGTTCCTGTGTTTATCTTGTTTACTGCTCAGTATACATGCTCATGTGACCAGAGATATTGGTGTCTGCCATCATTATTATTTACCACAACTACAATAACCCAGTGCTGGGCAGAGGTGTCCTTGGTTAAACAAAGACAGCTATTGAACATGTAGTCCAGTTCAATAGATACAACTGGAAAATTCAATTAAATAGTGTTCTATTAAGATTATGATTATGTAGCATTGCTTCTCTTTATCTCTTGGATGTGTTTATCTCAGGCAGGACATTCACAATTCAGAGAGATAAGCAGTAAAAAGACTCAGTCTCACCATGGGAGCTGGCTTTGCTCCTGTAACGATGCAAACCAGAGTGAAGTTGTGGGCCTCATAGCGGCTGAAAGGAGCTGGGCTGTTGGCTGCCACCACAGAGATAGACTTGGGAGGTACTGCAGAGAAAATACAAAGATGACACTCTTTCGATTAACTAAATCAATATAATAGAATACAAGTTATTAGGTATTTATCAAGTAATAAAAAAATCAGTGATAAGTAGTGAGTCGGTATGCTGGTGATGACTCCAAGCGGAGACTGCAAGGGGAGCACCTTTAAGTAGGGATGTCACAAGAACCAATACTTGCGACACCTTTCGGTTCTAAAATGACAAAACATTGACGATGGCCAATGCCAGTGTTAGCAGCATCGGTGCTGTTCCTCTTCTGGAACTGATGGGGGCAGTATACGCTTCAGAGTGTTCCAGGGACCTATCTTTTGAAAAAAATATGAATTAGAGTCAACGGAGATAGATTCTACCCGACCTAAAAAACGGCATGTTTCTAACAGTTGCGTGACCAGAAAACCCGGGGAAATATTGGAGATGTATTTAAAAGATGGAGACAGCTTAGAGCCCAAAAGGACGCTGAGTTGGCTAATTTTTTTCCTCCTGAACAGGTAAGCATTAGCTTCAGGCTAATTTATCACGGCTACAAGGTATGGGCATTTTGTGTCATTTCATTTGTGTACTCACATTGAATTATATAGCTAGAGTGCCCGAGTTGGTTACTCGCAAAACAATTGAGACACAACCAGTGAGGTTGTTTTTTTGGGTTTTTTTTTTAGCAGCACGGTACCTCAACTTGCAGAATTTGCAAGGAGGTATCTCTACATTGCGGCTTCAAGCTGTGCTTCCGAAAGGGTCTTCAGCGTTTCAGGAATCATTGTCAGTCCAAGACATTCCCGACTTACCCAAGACCATGTTGAAATGTTAGTTTTCCTCCGTAAAAACCGTGAACTAGCCAAGAAAAGGTGTAAAATGCTGTGAAAAATTATGCAATTTTGCCAAAACCATGTTAGCTGAATGGCTGCACTGCTATATCCACTGTTTTGTTTTGCACTGTTGTTTTTGCACACTAACTTTTGAAAAGATGCCTGGAAGTGTGGAATGTGTCTGGGGACACTAGTTGTTGCACTATGACCATTAATGCACTTTATTATGTTGTTCTATGCTCTATTGCACCTGTTTTGTATGTCTTGTTATGACGTTTTGATATTTTTTCAAATATTTTAATAAAGAAGTTCATGTTTCAAGTTCAAGTACATGGAATCTTACAAAATCCTTTTTTTTACCGTATCGAAATTGACTACTGAGTTTTTGGTACCACGACACCCCTACCTTTAAGTGTGAACATTTCAAATCAATTCAATAATTTTTGTACAAATATCAATGGTGCCAGATAACCCAGAGTGGTTATCTGTTATTGGACTTCTGTGCTAGTCATGGATTGTCTATAACAAACACCATGTTCGAACATAGGGATGCTCATGAGCGTACTTGGTACCAGAGCACCCTTTGCTGAAGGTCAATGATCGATTTTATAATCGTTTAATCTGATCTGAGGCCGTATGTTTTGGAAACTCTGGTAAAGAGAGGGGCGGAGCTGTCAACTGATCACCATCTGGTGGTGAGTTGGGTCAGAGGGTGGGGGAAGACTCTGGACAGACCTGGTAAGCCCAAACGGGTGGTGCGGGTAAATTGGGAACATCTGGAGGAAGCCCATGTCCTGTGGCGGGGAGCCACATAGGGTCTTAGGTGCCTCAAGGGGTGGTAACCCGCAAACACCATGGCGGACACCGGTGGTCAGGGAAGCCGTCCGACTGAAGGAATCTTTCCGGGATATGTTATCCCAGAGGACTCCGGAGGCAGTTGCAAGGTACTGAGGGGCCCAAAGGGCTGCAGCCTCTGCCGTGAAAGAGCCAAAGCAGCGGGTGTGGGAGAAGTTCGGAGAAGACATGGAGAAGGACTTTCGGTCGGCACCAAGGCGTTTCTGGAAAACCATTCGCCACCTCAGGAGGGGGAAGCGGGGAAACATCCAAGCTGTGTACAGCAAGGATGGGACGTTGTTGACCTCAACTTAGGAGGTAATAGGGCGGTGGAAGGAGCACTTTGAGGAACTCCTAAATCCAGCTGATGCGCCCTCTTTCTTAAAGGCAGAGCTGGAGGATGATGGGGGATTGCCGTCCATTTCCCTCGTGGAGGTCACTGAGGTAGTCAAACAACTCCACAGTGGCAAAGCCCCAGGGATTGATGAGATCCATCTGGAAATGTTGAAAGCTCTGGGTGTGGAGGGGCTATCTTGGTTGACACGCCTCTTGAACATTGCGTGGAAGTCTGGGACAGTGCCAAAGGAGTGGCAGACCGGGGTGGTGGTTCCGCTGTTCAGAAAGGGGGACGAGAGGGTGTGTACCAATTACAGGGGAATCACACTTCTCACCCTCCCTGGTAAAATGTACTCCAAGGTGCTGGAAAGGAGGGTTTGGCCGTTAGTCGAACCTCGGGTTGAAGAGGAACAATGCGGATTCCGTCATGGTCGTGGAACAATGGATCAGATCTTTACTCTCGCAAGGATCCTGGAGGGAGACTGGGAGTATGCCAATCCGGTCTACATGTATTTTGTGGATCTGGAGAAGGCATATGACTGGGTCCCCTGGGAGATACTGTGGGAGGTGCTGCGGGAGTATGGGGTGAGGGGGTCCCTTCTCAGGGCCATCCAATCTCTGTATGACCAAAGTGAGAGCTGTGTCCGGGTTCTCGGCAGTAAGTCGGACTTGTTTCAGGTGAGGGTTGGCCTCCGCCAGGGCTGCGCTTTGTCACCAATCCTGTTTGTAGTATTTATGGACAGGATATCGAGGCATAGTCGTAGTGGGGAGGGGTTGCAGTTCGATGGGCTGGGGATCTCATCGCTGCATTTTTTGCAGATGATGTGGTCCTGATGGCATCATCGGCCTGTGACCTTCAGCACTCACTGGATCCGTTTGCAGCCGAGTGTGAAGCGGCTGGGATGAGGATCAGCAATCATGACCGAAAGAACAAGATCCAGGGTACAAGCAGCCGAAATGGGTTTCCTCAGGAGGGTGGCTGGCGTCTCCCTTAGAGATAGGGTGAGAAGCTCAGTCATCCGTGAGGAGCTTGGAGTACAGCCGCTGCTCCTTCACGTCGAAAGGAGTCAGTTGAGGTGGTTCGGGCATCTGGTAAGGATGCCCCCTGGGCACCTCCCTAGGGAGGTGTTCCAGCCACGTCCAGCTGGGAGGAGGCCTCGGGGAAGACCCAGGACTAGGTGGAGCGATTACATCTTCAACACGGCCTGGGAACGCCTCGGGATCCCCCAGTCAGAGCTGGTTAATGTGGGTCGGTAAAGGGAAGTTTGGGGTCCCCTGCTGGAGCTGCTCCCCCCATGACCGGACACCGATAAGCAGACGACGATTGATGGATGGATGGATCAATGGTGCCCTGACTTTTCTTCTAAAGCTATGGTCTTTAAAAATCACAAGACCCTCAGAAATGAACACATACCTATGACAGTGAGGGTGATGCTGCCAGAGGCTAGAATCACTTTGTCTGTGGAGCTCTTGTCATAGATCCCCACATGGCACTCATACAGGCCGTCATCCTCCATCTGGACCTCAGGAAGCCTGCTCATAAACACAGTTAGAATGATTACAGAGGGAGTTTTTTTAATTTTACCTTTCATTTTTAACATCTCAGGTTCTTGAGATTAGAGATAGTAAAAATACCGACTGTTTTTTTAATAATTTCACGTCCCCCTACCACTGCTCCCCCAAACATTTCTGTATTTCTATGAATTTTGGTACAACTTGTAAACTAGTAGTGGCCTGTCTCACCGCACAGTTGACTGGTAGACCAGGTCCTCTCGTCTGTGGTTGTCCTCCATGTGGGAGTAGGTGCTGTTGTACATAGCATCATAGGTGAAAATCTTCTGCTTGGCACTGCCTCCTTGAACCACCTGAGAAAACATTAGCATTACTTAGTTTGTGTAAAGTAGCTGTGACTATGTAGACATTAATTAAAATGTTGTGTATGTATAAAGGGGCAGCGCAGGTTCTGGGTTTGAACTTGTAGGCCATCTGGGGCCTTCATGTGTGGAGTTTACATGTTTTTGAGTGGGTTTTCTGTGGGTTCTCTGGTTTCTTCCCACAGTCCAAAGACATGCAGGTTAGGTTAATTGGACACTAAATTGCCAGACAGGAAAAGGGGGGAGAGAGAGGGGGTACATGGGGCACACACTCCACAAGGTGAGCCCCAAGAAATTTTCATCCGTCTTTGAGCTTCATTTGTCCGATACACTCTTTGGATCCTGGTTGTGTTGACTATATATTGTAACTGATTAAAGGACTTTAATCATCCAACGTGGATTTAAAGCAGAGTGCCAGTTAGTCTCCCTTTCTATAGGACATCCTGTGTGCATAATACTGGCAAGGGCTATGCGGCATGGTTGTCCTCTTAGCCCACTTCTTCTTGCTTTGGCTATGGAACCACTCTTTATCCATCCATCCATCGTCAGCCGCTTATCTTGGGTTGGGTCGCGGGGACAGCAGCTCCAGCAGCTCCAGCAGCTCCAGCAGGGGACCCCAATCTTCCCTTTCCTGAGCCATGTCAGCCAGCTCTGACTGGCGGAGCTGTTCCCAGGCCAGGGTGGAGAAATAATCTTTCCTGAGGCCTCCCCTACGGTGGCCGACAGGGGCAAACGCCCTGCAACTTAAGAAAACACATACAAATGGACAAAGCACAAGCAAATTAAGAAAACAACTTCATTAATTTGACAACACGTGCAGCATTTAGCAAACGCGCTGCAAATACACACAACACAACGCAAGTTATTTTACAACGGAAGTTCTCTAGACCTGTAGGGGGAGCGCTAAGTGGAACAGCTTGACTTTTGAAGAGAAAGCAAGGATGGGTAAAGCAAAGGACTTTCACTCAGGAGGGTGGAGATCGCGACCTGTGTTTGTCATTTGTATTTTTTTTTTTTCTAAGAAAGCCTTCCCCTAATATTCTTTTACTAAACCCAACCATTTAATGTTTTCCTAAGCATGTGACGTTTATCAGCCGTCGTGTTTTTGTTGTTTTTTCAAGCTGTTTGTCAGCTTGAAAAAACACGACGGCTGATAAACGTCGCATGCTTAGGAAAACATTAAATGGTTGGGTTTAGTAAAAGAATATTAGGGGAAGGCTTTCTTAGAAAAATAAAAACACAAATGACAACCGTGGGACGCAATCTCCGCTCTCCCAGATGTAAGTCCTGCGCTTTATCCATCCGCCATCAGTATATGTTACTTTTTTCATCAAAAGTCAAGCTATTCCACTTAGCGCTCCCCCTACAGGTCTGAAGAATTTCCGCTGTGTAATAACTTCTGTTGTGTTGTGTGTATTTGCAGCGCATTTGCTGAATGCTGCACATGTGTTGTCAAATGAATGTTGCATTTCTTTTTGCATCGTTTCTATATTTGCAGCGCGTTTATGTATTTGGTTGTGTTGTGTGTATTTGCAGCGCGTTTGCTGAATGCTGCGCATGTGTTGTCAAATTAATGAAGTTGTTTTCTTAATTTGCTTGTGCTTTGTCCATTTGTATGTGTTTTCTTAAGTTGCAGGGTGTTTGCCCCTGTCGGCCACCATACTCCCCCCAGCTGGATGTGCTACATAACACCGCATAAAAAAACACTCCAGCTTCTTAATACATCCATGGAGCAGATGACCATTCATAGAAGGACTGCTTGGAGTTGCGTAAGACTTAACCGAGAGTTTTTTAAAAACTATTGAAACTGGAGCGTTCGTAACAGTTGAAATCTGAACGTTTTAGCTCACAGGGATTTATCTGTTCCACTTTCAGTTACAGCCTTTTCTGCTATTTCCAGGTCACTTTATGCGATCCATTAGCCCATCCTTTATCAGTCTACTGCCAAGAACGGGACTAGATGTAATTTTGCTAATTCCTGCGCTTGTTAAGGGTCTTACCTCAAAAATAAATATTACTATCATGTCTCTCAGTGACGTATCACTTAATAAGGTCTGAGCAGACTGGGGTGAAGAGTTTGTAATAGTTATCTGATGAAATATGGAATAGTGCATTGGGTAGGGTAAATGTGTCAACCTCATGTGCTCGCCTTGGTTTAATTCAATTTAAGGTTCTTCATTGTACACATTATACTAACGCCAGACTGTCCAAGATCTACCCTAACGTGAATGACATTTTTTTATCCTTGTCCACAGAAAAGGCAGACCTATCTCACATGTTTTGGTCCTGTAACAACTTTTGGACAACAGTATTTTAGATCTTGTCTGAGGCATGTCACAAAGATATTCAGCCTAGTGCTGAAATAGCTATTTTTGGTGTTCCAGGGAACACAGTAACAACTTTCTGTAATTTCTACAGCACAATTTTACAGTAACTTCTTGTTCTGTCATTTTACAAAGTTTAGCTGTACCTTGCAATGCATTGTGGGTCAAACAACTATTACAGTAGTTGACAGCTTTTTTCCACAATAAATTACAGGCATATTTGTCCTTTTACTTGACTGTAAATGATACAGTAGTACAGTTATTTACTGTTGAATGCGTTGCACAAGGCAGTTAGCTTGACACAAGACCATTTGATGTTGGATTGCAGAGGAGCAGCCACATTGCCACTCCACTCATCCAGTAAGTATACTATTATAAATAGCCTACATAATTAAATTGTGGTTTAACTTGTTAATGTTGGTTGAAATAACCTAAGTTGACCGTGTATCAGTCTAGTGCAGGCCCCAAAATAAAGTTAACTTATAGCAAACGTTAGCTGGAGACTTTTCAGAAGACATTTTGAACAAGCAATCCCAGGTGAAGCAGTTTAGTGGTAAAACTAAAGTAAAAGTATAGTGGGCATAATATTAACGTTAACCCTTTTCATATTTATATTTAATTTTGAACTAAGCATAGTGGACTTCAACGTCTGTGTCGTAACGTTAACGTCACTCAGGCATGCAGCAGAAGTACAAAACGGTCAGGTGCCACCGGAGTCAGGTCTTTGGTAAGTAATGTTAGCCTAATGTTTTTATGTAATTTTTTCGCCGTTCTAGCTAACACTAGCAAACTAAAGTCAACTTTAGTGAAGCAAAAGCCAGCTAACTTAACCGTATGCGATAGCCGCAGATCAGGGGGGCTGCAGACGGCCAATTAACGTTAATCCGAAGTCCCGATAGTAAGAAAAATTTCTTATTGAACCGAAAGCCCATAACGTAAATCCACCGGTCGTGTTTGTCCAGAGGTCACTGCTCTGAAAATAAACACTCTTCAGTGACTGTTGTCCGCCACTCCTTCATTCCAGACTTCATTGATATATTGTTAGATTTAACAAATAATGTATACATTACAATAACGTTTAACTTTGCACGACCCCTGAAAAAAACCTTTCAATTTCGGCTGATATTTAACTTTAACAGCTCTTCTGTGAACTAAGTTAAAGCCCGACATTAAGCTGGCTCCGTTTAAAACATTCTTGACGTCTCTGTTTTACTGTTTAATGATAGCTAGCTGAAAAAAGGCTCAGCTATTTTCTCTTACCTCTTAATTCAAGATATCTGAATAAAAATGGGCTGTGAGGCACCCACGAGTCTTCCCTTCACAGACATGGCCACTTTTTGATAATCCCATGCAGTTTATGTCATGCAGTGGACGTGTTATTTTCACCTGTTCTAAAAGGGTGTATTTATATTTCAGCAGACTAGGGTCCCTAAACAGCCTTGGAGTTGCATGAATTTAGTCTAACTAGAAAACTGAGACTTTTGTGATATGGTTGCATGAGATGGCAGCCTGACTGTCCACAAGGGGAAACTGATGAGAGTCTCAAAGAGAAGCAGAAATGAAAGACCTCTACCGTGTTGAGGGTCCAGCTGGTGCAGACAGGGGATATTTGAGTAAGTTAATGGAAACAACCTACTTCCGTCAAAGAAAAGCCATCAATGCCAGCCCACCTCCTTCGATTGCTGAGCTGAAAAATGAGTGGCCCTATCTTTTCACACCGAGAGAGCTGTACAGCCATTTCAAATCACTCACAGACATTGTTGTCCTGGATAAGATGGAGAAGGCTATGGAAAAAAAGGGGAAGCTGATCCTTCAGTTTTTCGAACAGAAGCCAGCAGGGACTAATGCAGATGAGGTGAAGCACATCCTAGGGATGTACAACTGAGAAGAAGAGTGCGATCCATGGCCAGTCATAATCCTCCTGCTTATGGCACACTTCAAAGAAACACCTGAGGGACTCCTTCTGCAGGCAGATGTAAGTGTGAAATTATTATATTATGAAGTTTTCAAAAAATGTATTGGTATGATGTTGTTACCAACAACAGTCTTGAGCTTCAAAAAATTACTGTACATTTTGAATCCATTTTTCGTCTTTTAGGTGTTGGCGACAGCTTCCTGACTCTCCAAGACTAATTGTCTTAGGTAGTCTATTTTTTTGTAATTAGTTGTAAAGCATTGCTAAAACAGAGGCTATGAAGGACACACATTAGTTTAACGTGGATATGTTTATGTGGAAGGCAACAGAAAAAATGTGCATGTAAACCATTTGTTTATTTATGTTTAGGTGAATTGCTCACAGCAAGCGTTTGGATGCTGAGCATCGAGGGTCAGGTGGTTGTGGCTCCACATCCCAACTTTGTGGCAGCTTTGTTTTCTAGCTACTACAACGTCAATCTGGTCTACCAGGAGCAAGCATCTTGCACACTGGAATTCATTCAAAGGTAATTATGTGCTTGAAGTAGAATGCGGTTCATTATTTTGTAAAGTTTGTTATTATGAGTAACAGAGATTTTATTTTGCTTTAAGTGTATTTACAGGAATTCCCTTTAACATGCTTTTTGAGTTTATAAAAAGGGTAAGTTAGCAGTTATTTACCCAAATGCTTTATATCATTGCAGAACCAATTCATTGTATAATAATGGCGGTCATTCTGAGAGCTGCTAAACTGTGTTTCGTTGTTTTTCAAACATTGACAATAAAGATCTATTTGATTATACATTTTGAAAAGTAGTTCTGCATTGGGGTAAACTGAGCATTTAGGTGAATACACTGCAAACTTGCTTTGTTCTTTTTTTTTAAATTACATTCACAAGAAATCCCAGAAGAAAATTCATTTTACAGTTATGCATTATTTTCTGTGCCCACCCAGCCCCCAACCTCCCCACTATGGCGCAGTGATGCTCAAAGCAAATACACAAAAAGGATCTGTATGCATATACTGTATATACACACACACATGCATATACACACCCACATACATATACTGATACATAAACATAGACATACCATACACACCTACCTACATGTTGTTTTTTAACAAAGAAAATGAGATTTGCATGACCTTTGACGATCACTAAATTATTCATGGGTTCATTGTGGTATAAATGAGACTCAAGTTTTAAAGAAGGCGCTTTGTTATGAAAACAGAGTCATAGGAATAGTTCATTTGGAGTTTTTTCACAAGGCTGTACATGTTACCCACCTGTAGTGATGTAGTTGCATGGACATAGCCCTGTGCTATGAGTCCTTTAATTGGAGATCTCTGGACCAGCCCAACAGCAGCAAACTTAGACAACCGAAGAACATTTTACCAAAGACATGTCTTGTGTTCCTCAACAGAATACATTTTATTTTCCTGCTTTAGGGTGCCCTCAGACCACTCCCTAGTATAACTACGTAGTGGAGCCTCTCTGAAGCCTGCACGGTGAGGCTCCAGTGTGTATCCAGAATGTTTTTCACAAACAAAATAGTTCCAATGTAAGGAGTGGTCTGAAAGCACTGTAAAGCAGCTTAATACACTTAATATGGTGTGTTATGTTATGAATACTAAAATGTTATATTGTTGTGGTTTGTTTGATGTATTGTTGTCATTTTAAGCGGGGGCTAGTCGGGAAATTTTCAACCTGAGGACCTGCTGCTTGAGGTTATGTTGATGCAACTAACTTAACCAACCTACCTAACCCTAACTCTATATGTTAGTTTAAATGAAGCCACTCCTCCCAGTCATAATAATACTCAAATACCTAGAGGCTCAGGCCAAGGAGGGGGAGTTGCAGCCATATTTGATTCAAGCCTGTTAATTAATCCTAAACCTAAACTAAATTATAACTCGTTCGAAAGCCTAGTTCTTAATATTTAACATCCAACATGGAAAACAGTACAGCCAATTATATTTGTTGTTGTTTACCGAGCTCCAGGTCCGTATTCAGAATTTTTATCTGAATTCTCAGAGTTTTTATCATGTTTAGTCCTAAAATCAGACAAAGTACTTATTGTAGGTGACTTTAATATTCACATGGACGTTGACAACGACAGCCTTAGTATTGCTTTCAACTCACTATTAGAATCAATTGGTTTCAGTCAGAGTGTGCATAAGGCCACTCACTGTTTTAACCACACCCTCGACCTTGTGCTGGCATACGGCATCGAAATTGAAGATTTAATAGTATTTCCGCAGAATCGTTTATTATCAGACCATTTTTTAATAACTTTCGAATTCTTACTACCCGAATACATGAAATCAGATAAAAGCTTCTACACTAGATGCCTATCTGACAGTGCTATAGCAAAATTTAAGGAAGATATTCCAATAGCATTTAACTCAATGCCGTGCTTTAATATAACAGAAGACCTTTTTGTTAACTTCAGTCCCTCCCAAATTGATAATTTTGTAGACAGTGCTACGGCCTGCCTACGGACCACTTTAGACTCTGTTGCTCCCCTGAAAAAGAAGATGATGAAGCAAAGGAAACTAGCACCTTGGTATAACTCCCAAACTTGCAAACTAAAACAAATCTCGTGAAAACTTGAAAGTAAATGGCGTTCCACCAAACTGGAAGAATCTCGTTTAGATTGGCAAGACAGTCTGAAAACCTATAGGAAGGCCCACAGAAATGCCAGATCAGACTATTACTCATCACTAATAGAAGAAAATAAGAACAACCCAAGGTTTCTTTTCAGCACTGTAGCCAGGCTGACAGACAGTCACAGCTCTACTGAGCCATCTATTCCTATAGCTCTGAGTAGTGACGACTTCATGAGCTTCTTTGATGATAAAATTATAACAAAGAGATAAAATTAATCACCTCTTGCCCTCAACTTCTAACAGTTCACCTTCAAACGCAGGACTGCTAGACAGAACAACAAGACCTGACATATACTTAGACTGCTTTTACCCTATAAACCTTCAACAATTAATGTTAAAGGTCTCTTCAGCTAAGCCATCTACCTGTCTCTTAGACCCCATCCCAACGAGGCTACTTAAAGAACCGTTACCACTGGTTAACATTTCATTATTAGATATGATTAATATGTCTTTATTAACAGGTTATGTACCAGTCATTTAAAGTAGCTGTGATAAAACCTATTCTGAAAAAACCCACCCTCGATCCTGAGGTCTTAGCCAACTATAGACCTATATCTAATCTTCCCTTTCTCTCCAAAATCCTTGAGAAGGTAGTTGCTAATCAGTTATATGATTTCCTACATAGCAATAGTTTATTTGAGGACTTTCAGTCAGGATTTAGAAAGCATCATAGCACAGAGACGGCACTGGTGAAAATTACTAACGACTTTCTAACTGCTTTAGACAAAGGACTTGTCTCCATACTTGTCTTACTAGATCTTAGTGCTGCCTTTGACACTAATGACCATACCATCCTGTTACAGAGACTGGAACACTTAGTTGGTATTAAAGGAATCGCACTGAGCTGGTTTAAGTCCTATTTCTCTGATCGATCTCAATTTGTTAATGTTAATGACAAATCCTCCAAGTACGCTAAAGTTAACCATGGCGTTCCACAAGGCTCAGTGCTTGGACCAATTCTATTCTCCTTATATATGCTTCCTCTAGGCAATATTATTAGGAAACACTCAATTAACTTTCACTGTTATGCAGATGACACCCAATTATACTTATCAATCAGTCAGTTAGCTAAACTTCAAGCATGTATTAATCATGGATGACCTACAACTTTCTGATGCTAAACTCAAGCAAAACTGAGGTAATTGTGCTGGGATCTAAACAACTTCGAAGCTTACTATCTAAAGATATAGCTACCTTGGATGGTATTGCCCTGGCCTCCAGCACTACTGTCAGAAATCTAGGAGTTATTTTTGACCAGGATATATCCTTTAACGCTCACTTAAAACAAACCTCAAGAACAGCCTTTTTTCACCTTTGTAACATTGCCAAAATAAGGAACATCCTGTCTCAGAACGATGCTGAAAAACTAGTCCATGCATTCGTTTCTTCCAGGCTGGACTATTGTAATTCCTTACTATCAGGAAGTTCAAACAAGTCACTTAAGACTCTCCAGCTGATCCAGAATGCTGCAGCTCGTGTACTGACAAGAACTAAGAAAAGAGATCATATCACTCCTGTATTAGCTTCTATGCATTGGCTCCCTGTAAAATTCAGGATTGAATTTAAAATCTTCCTCCTGACCTACAAAGCTCTAAATGGTCAAGCACCATCATATCTTGAAGAGCTCATAGTACCTTACTGTCCCACTAGAGCACTGCGCTCCCAGAATGCAGAGTTACTTTTGGTTCCTAGAGTCTCTAAAAGTAGAATGGGAGCCAGAGCCTTTAGCTATCAGGCTCCTCTCCTATGGAACCAGCTCCCAGTCTGGGTCTGGGAGGCAGATACTGTCACCACATTTAAGAGTAAACTTAAGACTCTCCTCTTTGATAAAGCTTATAGTTAGGGAGTGAGGAGTTGCAGCATCTGCCTAGCCCTAGTCTTTATGTTTCTTTTTCACCCAGGATGACATCCCGGGATTAGGATGGCACCAAAATCATGGTTCCAGTTGTTACCGTGGTTCTGCTGAAATACCCTGCTATGCCGTGCTGCTCCCTGCGCTACTACAAGCACTATTTCTAGCCACTGTTTATTAACTATACTGTGATGCACCCCAACGGCACGTCAGACACCACCTACCAAGATCCTGGGTCTGTCCGAGGTTTCTTCCTAAAAGGGAGTTTTTCCTCGCCACTGTTGCACTGAGTGCTTGCTCTTGGGGGATTTGTTGGGTCTTTGTAAATTATAGAGCGTGGTCTAGACCTACTCTATCTGTAAAGTGTCTTGAGATAACTCCTGTTATGATTTGATACTATAAATAAAATTGAATTGAATTGAATTAACTCATGCAATTTTGTGACTAGAAATTCAAACCATCCCTTTAACTGTTATGACCCTATATTTTCACTATATTAGTCATTGCATTGCAGAGCCACTTCCTGGTTCAGCTTGCCTCGACAGCACAACTGAAATTAAAGAAATAATAATTACTAGCTTCATTTTTCTTTTGCAGTTTTTCTGCACTTAAAATGAAAAGGGCAAATTAGCTTGATTTGCACAGCCTGGTGTATTTTGCACTCTCTTGTAGAGCAGTTAAGGGACTTTTTCATGAAGTTTATTTTCATGTGATTTTGTGATTTCAGATGCTTCATTGGACTGAACCCCTCCAGTGGGACCAAGACAACAAAGGTGATAAGCCAAAAAAGCGGGAAGGTACAGGAGAAGAAGAGAAACAGCATCAACCCTCACGTCTCCTCTCTACTCAAGCGGCTGATGGATTTTGAATGGCTTCAATTGTAAGTAATATACAAACGACTTCCTCACAATTTGAACGGACATTGTTCTAATCTTCCAAAGTTTTATTTTATTATTATTTTGTCGAGATGATGTTTTGAACAGTTATTGTAATCCAGGTCCTGATTTTAAATTGGGTCTTTAACCTTCATGTTGTCCTTTGGTCAAAATTTCTATAGCAGAAATGTTGGTTTCTTTCAACCTAATTGTCCAAAAGTAACACGGATGGTTCCTCAAAATGCTCTTCACAAATCAAATTAAGGATCAGTTCACTAAATTTATTGACTTTTAGGTGTTTTACTCATTTTATAGCATTATTCTGACTTAACTTTGACAGTCTGTCATTATCCCAAAAACATCCTCTGATCTTAAATATTAGTCAAAATAATTCACACGTTCTGCTTTTTTAACTCAAAAATTATATATTATTTTATATAGACTAAATGAGCTTTATTGACCATAAATTCCAAAAACAAAAAAATAGTGAAAATAGTGGTAATAGGTTGTAGTGGGAAAAAAATTGCAGAACAAATTCTACAAGATGTTAGTTATACATCAAAAACAGGCAAAAATGTGTTTTTGTTTTTTTTAAAACGCCAAAATAAGTAACAAAAAGGTCGAAAGTGTTCATTTTCTTGACCCAGAAGGACAACACAAGGGTTAAGCTAAGTTAAGGTTATGGTGCATTTTGCTATTGCTGGACCTCGTTGCAACTCTTAATTTGAATTCCATTGAATGATTAATGAGCTGTTAAGAAAAAGAAAAGTTACCTTCTGAAAACGTACAGTAATGTAACACTGTATTGCGTTTTAATAATAAAATTTCATGATTTTGCATCTCAGACTGGTTTAATTTAACAGTTGAAGAGAATCTAATGCAATGATTTTTGGATTAAAAGCAAGCCTGGTCTTATTTAAAACACTTTACAATAGGCATCAGCAAAGATGTGAATGTAAAAAACTAAAATTAACTTTTTTTTTACAACAACATAATGTATTGTGAAATATTTACAGCTGTTTGCTGGTAACTTGAGTTGCCAGCAAAAAGCTGTAATTATTTCAAAATACAATATGTTGTTGTAAAAAAAGATCTACAACAACATATTGTATTGTGAGGTATTTACAGACATTACCTGGCAACTCGAGTTGCCAGGTAATGTCTGTAATTTGAAAAGAATACAAGATAATGTTGTAAACTAAATTACAATAAAGTGTTGTTTTCCTATAAAAAAAACCAATACATTGCTGCAATTTATGTACAAAAATAACCTGTAAAAGAAATCCAGTATTATACTGTAATTATTTTTACAGTTATTAACAGCAATTTTACAAGATTTTTCTGGCAACTTTTTGGCCAGGTATTTACTGTAAAATCTACAGTCAAATTTGTTACAGTGAAGGTATACAAATGACAAACAGACTAAAAGATGATTTGCCTTTGCAACTCTTCTTGCCCGAAGAAGGTTTTTGTTAGAGTGGAAATTCGAGCAGCCACCCAAAGCCTCGGCTTGGATGAACAACCTGCTGCTAATCCTGAAGCTCGAAAATATTAAATATTCCATTAGAGTCAACCCAAAAATTCCATACAAGATGGGACCCTTTGGAGTTTTATTTTGAAAGGCACAAGACTCTTCCCAAAAATTAAGTAGAAACTATATCCTCCATAACTAACCCTCCTCATGGATTGTTTGAACTCTCAGCAACTGATGGTACATTTTGTTAAATTATATTGTTAGTTTATTTTTATGTGTTTATTTTATTACGTACTGTACTTGGTACAATTCCCTGTATACATGTAAGGTATATATATTTCTTTTTTTCTGTATATTTATTATTTGCATAGGCAGAGTGTGGGGGAGCAAAACAAAAAAGTTTGTTGTAAAATGTTTGTAAACTATGCTGTTTTTTTTGTATACCTACCTACCTATATGTATGACTCTACATTAAACATGAATATTTTCAAACGGATACATTGAGGGCTGAAAAGGGATGGAGGCATTCATTTCACCTGTGTGCTCACCCGAAACCAGACAATCTCTCGGAGGTTGCCGTCTGTTTGGAAGTTGCATTTGAGTGTGACTGTGTCTCCAATGACAACAGAAGGAAGAGGTTGAATGGAAACGCTCAAATAACCTGCCGAACACAGAAAAATGAGAGACATTTGAAAATGACATTACATTACCCTGTATGGCTCCTGTAGTGAGCTGTAATGTATGTTCTTATGCATTTACAAAGTAATCCGCTA
The DNA here is from genome assembly GCA_023631565.1 of Gymnocephalus cernua. Lineage (NCBI taxonomy): Eukaryota > Metazoa > Chordata > Actinopteri > Perciformes > Percidae > Gymnocephalus > Gymnocephalus cernua. The sequence continues at coordinate 35,455,046 of CM042433.1, read as the reverse complement.
TGAAAGCGTAACTAAACTTTTCAATGTATTCTCATCAATGATATCGCCGTCTGATAAGTTACAAAACTTCTGCATACCGGTTTGTATATCTTACTAAATTTTACATTCAATCACACTACTATAAATTTTGTGCAAAAAATAAAAACATTAAAAGATTCAGCAGTTATTTTTTATCATTACTTTTTTGCAGAAATAGGTTAAATTGTTTCCTAAGTTTCCTGTATATATAATGAGGGAGGAGTAAATGCTACAAATGTCTGGTCTAACAACTATAAACAATACAAAATGAGTTGTCAGAAGAGCTCATACTAAATTTAACCTTAAGTTAGCCTTAAGGTGGACGGAGATGGTCCTTAGCAAAACTGGGAGGAACAGCTTGTAACCAAATTGAGAATAGCTGGTCCACCTTAAAGGTCAGCCCACGTTACGTTAGTGAGCCTGGACCGCTTTAGCTTCTCGCTAACTTAGAGGCTAATCCCCTTCACTTAAAGGGTAACTACCGTTTTTTTTTCAACCTGGACCCCATTTCCCCATGCATTTGTATCTAATAGACTGATGTGAGCTGCAATGTAACCTAATGGGGCAATTGTGCAGCCTTGTCTATGGATGAAGTATGTGGAGAGAGAGGGAGAGAGAGAGAGAGAGAGAGAGAGAGAGAGAGAGAGAGAGAGAGAGAGAGAGAGAGAGAGAGAGAGAGAGGCTGCAGCTGTGCGCAGTGTTTTGTGCGGTCAATAGGCTATAATACATCCATGGTTTTGTGTTATCTAAAAGATTGTTTGTATTTGCTCATGTCTCACATCCCTGTTGATTAGAGGGGGAAATCCTCTGACGTGATAACACAGCATTGTGTCCGAGGTATATCATTGGACACATCCAGACCACAGGTGTCTGGTAGTAACAAGTCCCACTCCTGACAACATATTCTTTGGGCATATAGGGGCACAGCACCTATGGGAGCACTACCAATATCCCAGCCTCGCAGCCCTCCAGCCGCTGCTTCACCCTCCTCCACCCTCCTCTGCCCGGTCTCTCTCTTCATCCATAACATTGTACTCTGGCACAAATGAATACAGGTGGTCATCAAACTATAATGGCCTCATCCACATTGTCAAAATCATTTATATTGAACCATGGCACTGACAAAATTTTACATAACAATTGCCTACTCTGAAACAACACTCCCTGAATGCCTTTTTCTTGTCTTGCGTCCGAGAATGATAATGATCGATAATGTTGTCAAACAGTTTTAGCATGGGGGAAATGGGGTCCAGATTGAAAAAAAAATGGTAGTTACCCTTTAAGGCAGCAGGTGGAACTTGGCTTGGTTCTTAAGGAGTTGTAGCATTTATTCACCAACAAATAACCTTAAGTGACACTGCACTGCATTCACAGCTATAACCTGCTTAATATTAACTCTCTCTCTCTCTCTCTCTCTCTCTCTCTCTCTCTCTCTCTTCACACACACACACACACACACACACACGCACACACACACACACACACACACACACATTTCAAAAATGTATTTAAGTCCACTTGAAGGGAACAATTTACAGGGACATACATATTATAGATGCAGGTAAATATATATACAAAACCATAGGTCATTGGCATACAGCGGGTCTTCATACTATTAAGCATACCCCTCTGTTGTCATGGGTATAAGTAACAGCGTCTTCGCAATATATGGCGGCTGCCTATGATAGCAGACAGAGCACAGTCCTTTGCTAGCCGTTTAGTCCTTTTTTGGGCATCCCACGCTGTTGAAGCCCTTTTACAACCAGCCTGTGTGTGTCCTAAGCTGCCAAGTATACTGTTTTTTTTTTTTTTCAAGTCGGCATCTATAGCCTAGCTCTGAGATGCTGTTTAGGAGTCGTTGATATTTAATGACCTTGGTCAAAAGAGCTTCCTCCATGCTAGGATCAAGGTGCATGCAACCTCCAAAACGAACGCCTCACTGGACTCCTCATAGATCTCAACAACATCTGCGGCCTCTTGTCTAAAAGAGCAGCTTTCATATGAGAAGATGGCGTATGGTTAAAACTTGAAAATTACCTACGAAGAGAAATACTCACATTTATAAAACCGGGCGTATGCCAGGTCCTGTAAACCTTTCCTTTATACATGTTAATACATACAATTAAACGTGAAATTGAGCGCAAGTGAACAAGCCACTGACCCCCCACAATTTTAAGAGCTTTCTAAAATTTATTTTGGCGTTCTGTTGATGAGGTCATCGGTGTGTGCAGCACGATCTTGCGTAAGTCCGTGCGGAGATTTGTTGAGGTGAGTAAGCTTATGTAAGTGCAAGAGTTGGAAAATTGTAATAGTATTGTTAAAAAAGGTTAAAAATGTGGTTGGTTAACAGATAAAATGTGTTTAGTGCTGTTGAAACGCTATTGGTATTTAAAGGACTGTAGATGGGAATATTTTGTAATGTGGACGAGTATTTTAGTAGGCTAGCTAAACCTTGAACTAGCTTGACTACATGGAGCTCCCGTGTGTCCGTGTGTAATGTTATTCCTCTCCTTGTTCCCCCCTCCCTCTCTTACAGTTAGCTTGCGCTGAAGGAGAAGCCTGCTCATTTTGCTGCATTGTATTTCCTATTTCTCTGTCCAGGTAATGTAACTTTAGTATATATTGCTGTTTATTTTTGGCACATTTTGCTAATTTATTTAGTATTACATTTTGTATCATTTCTGTTGAACTTATTTGACTTTTCCTTTATTGTTTTTGGATAATATTTTGGCTGGTGTCAATGAGCTTGTAGATAATTTCAATTTCCAATTTTAAAATTACAAATGTTATTGATGCCATTGCTCCCACTAAGGTCAAAGCTGTCTGTAGTAAGAAAAGATCTCCATGGAGAAATGTCATACGGGTAAGAACAGAAAAAACAGGGTGTCGAAAAGCTGAACGCAGGTGGCGAAAAACTAATCTCCAAGTCCACTATAACACCTATAAAGACAGACTTCACATTTATAATTTGGAACTGAGGAATGCTAGGTGGTCCTTCTTCTCTGACATTATCGCCAGAAACAATAATAATTCACGTGCTCTGTTTGCTACTGTTGATAGGTTAACAAACCCTCCAGTACCAGTAGCATCTGAACTTTTATCTACCAAGGCCTGCAATGATTTTGCCTCCTTTTTCAAAGACAAAATTCAGAAAATTAGACTAACTGTCAGTGCCTCCATATCAAGTAAGGGATATGTGTTGCCACACTGTCCAGGCAAAACAAATTCAAATATCACACAATTTCATATGATCAACCATAAAAACCTGGAGGACATTATACAACATCTGAAAACCTCCTCCTGTTGCCTTGATATTCTACCAACAGGCCTTTTCAAAAATGTTTCAAATTGTGTGTCTTCTGATCTTTTACAGATTGTAAACACGTCTCTACTCTCAGGTATCTTCCCAAAGGCCCTGAAAACTGCGGTCATCAAGCCACTTTTAAAAAAGAACAATCTAGACACGGCATTACTGAGCAACTATAGGCCGATATCTAACCTTCCATTCTTAAGTAAAATCATTGAAAAAGTGGTTTTTCAACAACTCAACCTTTTCTTGTCACTAAACAATGGTTTTGATGCCTTCCAGTCGGGTTTTCGACCACACCACAGCACTGAGACAGCTCTTGTTAAAGTATTTAATGACATCCACTTAAACACAGACAGTGGCAAAACTGCAGTCTTAGTATTACTTGATCTCAGTGCTGCATTTGACACGGTCGACCATGACATATTACTAGACCGATTGGAAAACTGGGTTGGCCTTTCTGGCTCAGTCCTAAACTGGTTTAAATCCTATTTAAAGAATAGGGACTACTTTGTATCTATAGGTAATTATACATCTGAGCATACAAATATGACGTGCGGAGTTCCCCAAGGCTCCGTTCTGGGGCCTCTTCTGTTTAACATCTACATGCTTCCACTGGCTCAGATTATGGAAAACAACAAAATATGTTACCACAGTTATGCGGACGACACGCAAATTTACATAACCTTATCGCCAGGAGACTATAGTCCTATACAAACACTGACTAAGTGCATTGAACAAATTAATGACTGGATGTGCCAGAACTTTCTTAAATTAAATGAAGAAAAAACTGAGGTGGTTGTTTTTGGAGCAAAAGAGGAACGATTAAAAGTCAGCGCTCAGCTTCAAATGACAATGTTAAAAACAACAGACAAAGCCAGAAATCTTGGTGTAATTATGGACTCAAACCTGAATTTCAACAGCCACATAAAGACAATTACAAAGTCATCCTATTACCACCTTAAGAATATATCAAGGGTAAAGGGACTTATGTCTCAGCAGGACTTGGAAAAACTTGTCCATGCTTTTATCTTCAGTAGACTGGACTACTGTAACGGTGTCTTTACAGGTCTCCCTAAAAAATCAATCAGACAGCTGCAGCTGATTCAGAACGCTGCTGCTCGAGTCCTCACTAAGACCAAGAAAGTGGATCACATCACTCCAGTTCTGAAGTCTTTACACTGGCTTCCTGTGCCTCAGAGAGTTGATTTCAAAATACTTTTGCTAGTTTACAAATCATTAAACGGTTTAGGTCCAAAATACATTTCTGACCTGCTAGTCAACTACGAACCACCCAGACCTCTCAGGTCGTCTGGGACAGGTCTGCTTTCTGTCCCCAGGGTCAGAACTAAACAGGGAGAAGCAGCATTTAGTTTCTATGCTCCACACATCTGGAACCAACTTCCAGAAAATTGCAGGTCCGCTGCAACTCTGTTCTTTTAAATCAAGGCTGAAGACCTTTCTTTTTGGTGTTGCCTTTTGTTAAATGACTATCCATTTCTTATACTTTCGTTGCTTATTTTATCTGCTTTTATATAACTGTTTTTAACTGCTCTTTAATGTTATCTTATACTGCACTGTAACTTTGATTATTGTATTTTGATTGTCTTCATGTAAAGCACTTTGAATTGCCCTGTTGCTGAAAAGTGCTATACAAATAAAGCTGCCTTGCCTTGCCTTATTTAGGAAAGCTTTTGGTTAATGGGTTCTCACTAGTGTCCCTTTCTTTTTATATATGTATATGCATTTTATACTGTTTGTTCTACCTATTCTGTTTTACTTACTTACTTACTTACTTACTTACTTACTTATAGATAAATGACGATTCTTGATGCAGTGCTGCCTGAGGGTTCGGAGATCACGGTTGTTCAGCTTAGGCTTGCGCCCTTGTCCTTTACGCACTGAAATTCCTCCTCATTCCTTGAATCTTTTAATTATGTTATGCACTGTTGAAGGTGAAATAAGCAAATGTCTTCCTATCTTTCTTTGAGGAACATTGTTTTTAAACATTTTAATAATTTTCTCACGTATTTGTTGGCAAATGGGCGATCCTCGGCCCATCTTTGCTCCTAAAGGACTAGACCTTTCTTGGATGCTGCTTTTGTACCAAATCATAATTACAATCACCTGTTTCAAATCACATCATTATTTAACCAATTTACCTGATTACTAGCCCTTAATTGCAGTGGTGTAGTCTACGTGATACGCAGGTATACGCCGTATACCCACTAGGAAAAGTCAAGGATTTCCGTATACCCACTTACAAAAGCGCGATGATACGTAACAACATTGTTTGTGACAGAACTTTCTCACTTTCATTCATAAATTCACCCCGTCTGTGTGAACATGGATGTAGGCTATTAAGAGAACGGTTGGGAAGCCGTAGCCGCGCCTTGGATCTGACGTGAAGTCACTTAACGTTACTAAGCAACAACAAGTTGCATTCTTTGCGCGGTCTTTCCTTTCTCGCATCTAGTTAGAGTTTGAACTAAGTTTTATAAGTAACGAGATATGAAACGTTACTAAACAGACCTAAATAACACTACGTCAGTGTTTTCAAGTCTGTCCCTGAAGCTGCTGCGGCGTCGGGTGACGCTGCAGCTGCCACAGATCATGATGACCCGATCGTTAACGTTACCGTTACAAAAAACCAGCCCGAAAATCCTACCGCAACGTTACTGTTGCCTGGTAAGTGAGAGTAGCTTATATGATACCGTGTGTGTGTGTGTGTGTGTGTGTGTGTGTGTGTGTGTGTCTGTGTGTGTGTACCTGTGTGTCTGAGTACAGCAGTAAACAGAATACAGTGTTTATATGTCCTTGTTTCAGATGATGAGAGAGACAGTGAGAACTCCTTCATTAGGTCAATGACTATGCAACATTAGAGTAAATTCTTAAATCTTAAATATGCATTGCTTTACACAATTAAATGACTATATGGTAATGTTAGTTAGCAATGGTCAGATAATTAACTAAAATAGAAAGAGTGGAGCTTTTTATGCATTTGTTAGCCATGGTGCTGAAGATTATAAACAGTTTATTAAATACTTTTGAGTAAATGTAGGCCCTTATCAGCAGATTTTACTGCTAATCAATACAAAAGTTGTATGATGATGCTAATTATTAGTCATGGTTTTGTGTGGCAGTGGGGGGGTGTCGGTTAAATGGCTTATTTGTGTGATGTGATGTCCTGTTGCGTTCAGGTTCGGTTGTATTTTTCAAAATTAAATCTGTCTCATCTTTTCTCAACTCTAAGTGGTGTTTTTCCAGGACTTTAAATTAACGCCATCAATACTTAAACGTCTGTTGTCCGTGTACAGTTCGTATTCAGAAACGTCACAGTACCGACTGTCTGGGGTGTCGCTCTGGGACAGTAATCACAGTATACTCACTACAAAAAAATAGACTACACCACTGCTTAATTGCTCTTGTCCCAACCTTTTTTGGAATATGTTGCAGGTCTGAATGAAAGGAAAGGATGTATATTTACAAATGAAATTAAGTTGACCAGACAAAACATGAAATATTTTGTGTTCACATTGTCTGCAATGAAATACAAGTCAAAGTACATTTAGAAATCACTACTTTCTTTTTTTATTTGTGTTTTTCATACTGTCCCAACTTTTTCTGATTTGGGGTGGTAGATGTGATTTATTACTGCGCATAGGTGCATTGCAAAACCATACATAAAAACATGTTCATCATTACTTTACATGTGATATCATATGGGAAAAACATTTCACATGTGATGAATTCACATATAGGCATGTGGCTTTTGGATATCTTGCATGTGGAAAAATGTACTTGTAAGATAAATCACATGTCAATGCATTCTCATAAACGAGTTTGTATGATATTGTAGGGAAACCTATGCACACCAATTCATATGATATCCTACAAAATATATAATATATATAATACATAGGGCTGGGCAAGTTAACGCGTTATCGCGTTAACGCCTTAACGCCGACAATTATTTTATTGCGCATTAACGCAGTTTTTATTATTTCTTTGTTATTGTAAAAGTATGTTGTTCATGAGCTTTTTTTTTGAAAAAGTTTGTTGCTGACCGCCGCCATGCTTACATGAACCGGAAAAGATCAGAGTGATAGAGAAAGCATGGATGGATCAAGAGAACAGACCAACAAAGATGGAGAAGGGTATGGAACTTTTACATGGCTTATTTTAAAGGTCTTCCAAACAGCGCAGTCGACAGAACCAAAGTTATTTGTAACCACTGCAAAGTTGAATTTTCTTATCACTAGTACTTCCAGTCTGAAATATCACCTAAATGCAATACACACAGTTGATACCAGCAAATCATTTAACAAAACAAACAGTGGCGCGAGTCTTCGGCAGACTACGTTAGATGCAGCGTGTGGGAGAAGTATAGATAAACAAAGGAAAGAGAAGCTAAGCCATAGCGAAGTGGATAGCTACAGGCTGCAGGCCAATTAGTGATGTGGAGAATCACAGCAAGTGACGAGATTCAACGACAGGGCAGGCGGAGACGGATGTCCCGGGTCGAAAGCCACACCTTTTGGCCAGGTTGGTACTGAGGAGGATCGGACCGCCGACGATCAGCCTGCTCCTTGTGCCTCCGTACAGCTTGTTGGAGTTGCACGTGAGCCGAATCCCATACCCTCTCGCTCTGATGTAACCAATAATCGACCGCTGGAACTGCAGAGGGCTCACCTGACCAGGGGAAGAGAGGAGGTTGAAAACCCAGGATACACTGGAACAGGGTGAGCCCCGTAGTGGATTGTCTGAGGGAGTTTTGGGCGTATTCTGCCCAAGGGAGGAAATGGCTCCAGCTGTCCTGGTTCTGGTGGCAATACGTCCTCAGATAGCGTCCAATTTCCTGGATCTTCCGCTCAGTCTGACCATTTTTCTGAGGATGGTACCCCGAAGATAGGCTGACAGTAACTCCGAGGAGCCTGAAGAAGGCTTGCCAAACCCTGGAGATGAACTGCGGCCCTCTGTCCGATACGATGTCCTCGGGAATGCCAACATTTTGGAACATATGGCTGAAGAGGGCCTCTGCGGTCTCGAGAGCAGTAGGGAGTCCAGGCAGGGGAATAAGTTTACATCCCTTGGAGAATCTATCCACGACGACAAGGACACACGTGTGGCCATTGGACTTGGGAAGATCGGTCATGAAGTCTATTCCAATGTGGGACCATGGACGTCGTGGAATGGGAAGAGGCATGAGTTTGCCCTCAGGTAACCTTCTGGGGGTGTTGGTTATGGCGCAGACTGAGCATCCTGAGACATAATGGGAAACATCCTGAGAGATGGACGGCCACCAGTACCGTTGACTGAGGAGCGAGAGGGTACGCCTGCTACCTTGATGTCCCGAACCAGGGGTGGTGTGAGCTGAGTCCAGAAGGGGCATGCGAAACTGAAGAGGCATGAAGGTTAGCCCCTCTGGACCTCCCGGTGGAGCGGGATGGTGCCGGTTCACCTGGGAAATCTGCTCATCGATGTCCCAGATGATCGGGCTGACGAACATGGCTGGAGGTAGGATAGGTTCAGGTGGAAGATCTTCAGAGGATGGTTGATGGAGACGAGAGAGTGCATCCGCTTTGCAATTCTTACTGCCCGGACGGTATGTGATGAGGAAGTCAAAGCGGGTGAAGAAGAGGGCCCATCGGGCCTGGCGGGGATTTAGCGTCTTGGCCTTTCGGAGGTACTCCAGGTTGTGGTGGTCTGTTATGACCTCAAACTGGTGATTGGCTCCCTCCAGCCAATGTCTCCATTCCTCCAAGGCAAGCTTTATGGCGAGCAGTTCTCGATTCCCGATATCGTAGTTCCGCTCCGCTGGAGACAGCTTTTGGGAAAAGAAGGCACATGGATGGAGTTTGGGAGGAGACCCCTGCCGCTGGGACAGCACAGCTCCAACACCAGTGGAGGACGCGTCGACCTCGACCACAAAGGGCAGGTCCGGGTTGGGATGCACCAGGATGGGAGCGGTCCGGAAGGCATCTTTGAGGCGAGTAAAGGCAGAGATAGCATCTGGCGACAGGGACAGAGACTTGGGCCGGCCCTTGAGCGCTGAGGTCAGGGGAGCACAGACAAGGCTGTAGTTGTGGATGAATCTTCTATAGAAGTTGGTGAAACCCAGAAATCGTTGAAGCTCCTTTACCGAAGAGGGTAGGTTCCAGTTCAGGATCGTGTCCACCTTTCTCTGGTCCATCTGGACTCCATTTTGGTCAATGATGTAGCCCAGGAACTGCACAGCAGTGATGTGGAACTCACATTTCTCCAGTTTCAGGTACAGCTTCTGCTCTCTGAGTTTCTCCAGCACAAGGCGGACATGATGCCGATGCTCAGAAAGGGAGGAGGAATAGATCAGGATATCATCAATGTAGACTATCACGAATCTGTTGAGGAACTCCCGGAAAACCTTGTTCATGTACCCCTGGAAGACCGCTGGAGCGTTGGACAGTCCGAAGGGCATGACCCTATTCATAATATCCGGAAGGTGTGACGAATGCCGTCTTCCATTCATCTCCTCGACGAATGCGAATCAGGTTGTACGCACTGCGCAAATCCAACTTGGTGAAGATATGGGACCCACGTAGCTGCTCCAGTGCGGCAGGAACCAGAGGGAGTGAGTAACTAAACTTCACAGTTTGAGAGTTGAGAGTCCTGTAGTCGATGCACGGTCTCAGACCTCCATCCTTCTTGGTCACGAAGAAGAAGCTTGAGGCGGCAGGAGAAGTAGATGGACGAATGAACTGCTGCCTCCTCCACATACTCCTCCATGGCCTTCTGTTCAGGGATAGATAGTGGATAAACACGGCCCTTGGGGAGAGTGGCTCCAGGCAGCAGGTCGATGGCGCAGTGCTATGGCCGGTGAGGTGGTAACTTGGTTGCCAACTGCTTGCTGAACACATCCTGGTAAGTCCTGTATTCGGCTTTAATCTCCACTTGGTGTTGAACCTCGGGACTCTCGATTGAAGTGGAGGAAACGGGAATCTGTTCCAACCACTAGATGCCGCCAGAGTGCGAAACTGAAGAGCATACATACTCACTTGAAATGCTGAATAAAGCTTGACAGCGATTTAACCACTTGTGAGTCCGAATTCCAGAGAGATTGGGCCCACTGGAGAGCTCGGCCTGACAGCAAGGAGATTACAAAAGCCACCCGGGCCGAATCATTGGTGAATTGATGAGCCTGCATTTGGAAGTATAAGGAGACCTGGAACAAGAAGCCGCTGCAATCCTCCGCCTCACCAGAGAATGTCGCTGGTCGAGCCATGGGACACGTAGAGGCAGCAGACGAAGCAGCGGGTGTTTGCGGAAGTAGGTGTTGGCGAGCTGAGAAAAGGATCTCTTCGGGTACGGTGGGAGGGTTAACGGGTGATGAAGGAAGAAGAGATTGACGCACAGCTTGCACCAGTTCCGTGAAAGGATTGCCTTCTGCATTCTCCTCAGGCACCGTTGGATTCTGCATAGTTGGTCTGGTCTTCTGTCACGGAATGAACAGGAGTCAGACTGGTGGTGAATGGCAAGTTCTCTTTATTCAGAAATCCAAACAGAGGAGTGGTGAGTAGGTCAAAAGGCATGAAGAACTTAACTGAAGATAATCAGAGTCTTTGGCGATGAGATGATGGCAGGAAGGGAACGGCAGGATGAACGCTGGTAAGTATCTTCAGGAAGATGACGGGTAAGTAGCTGGAGAGAGTCTATGTGTCTTGTAATCAACGAGACCAGACAAAGAGTGACTGAGAGTGTGCTGAATATAAAGATGGAGCACCAATGAAGTGCAGGTGGTGGACTGATTACTTGGGCTGATGAAGTGCAGGTACGGGTGATCAGTATTGAGGAGACTGAGAACGGATGGGAGGAGTGAGTGACGATGAAGGGGATTGTGCACGAGTGGGATGAGTAAGTGCTGGTGACGGAGTGAGTGCTGGTGACGGTGGGACCCTGACACTGGCAGTGGCAATAAGCTTTAATTTTGTATTTGCTTTGATTACATTGATTAAGTTGAGATTTACACTAAATATTTTATTTAACTGCTACTGTATAAACAAAATACTGATGTTAAGTGTTTGCAGAACAAATGTGATGGCACTTTAGTTCATATGGCAGAACATTTAAAATAAAATTGCGCTATACACTACTTTTGAATTCATTATTGGATTTTGCGTATAACAATGCGATTAATCTGGGAAATCATGCAATTAATCGGCCATTAATGCCCAGCCCTAATAATATATAATAATAGCCTGGGAGCACCTGGCCAGTCCTCCCAGGCTATTTAACCCCGCCTGCCCCGAGACCAGGGTCCAGAATTTCTTTGACTGAGCACCATCATGAGTTCATTCTGTTTAGTTATTTCCTTTGTGAGCTACTGACAACATGTGGATAGCTTTAAAGCGTTCAATAGCCTAGTCAAGAGATCTGTGCTGCCTGCACGATGCGCAAGATGTTCGCGCATGCGCAGATGATAATCCTGTTTTACGACGATTTCCGACACTGCATGATCATGAGCGGACCTTTGTACCACGGAAATTCATTCATTTCACAGCGCTCTGGTGTTCGTTTCGAAGAGGTTAGTCAAGAGGTATTTTGAATTCAACAAAATGGCTGAGAAGTTTGTTCTTTACGTTGCCCTTGGGCAATATTTGGTTGACGGGCTGGTGGAAGAAAAAGGTCACTCGAATGGCTGGAAATTTCATTATAAGAGGTAAGTTAGTTTGGGTATGTGAAATAATATTAGCATTAACGTTATGCTGCTAACGTCAACCGATACACCTGTTTTAGTTAGCACAAATTCTAATGTTTGTGGGACAAGAGATCTTTTTGCACATTTCCGTTCATGACCTCATTAGCTGTTCAGTAAAGTTTAGTCAGAGTTAAAGAGAAGCAATTGTGAGTGAGCTGTGTTGTAGCCGCCAGATTAATAACTGGATGCAAACAGCACGCTTTCCGGTGCCTCCCGTGTGTCGTTTATGAAAACGGTAGGAAAATTCTGAATCAAAGACGGCGCTGTCCATCAACAAAAAAAGCATGGAGATAAAGTCCCAGACAATTAAAGGGAAGGCGATCACTCAAGACATAGGCCTACACCACAACTGAGTGATGAATGTGTAATGCTTTGAATAGCCTAATCTAGTTAGGTGAATTAAGTTTAACTTTAACATTTAAAGCCCCAGTGTGTAACATTTGTAGTTCATTATTAAAATCTGTGTTGCCCTTCACAAACTTGTCCTTTTTTATGAATATTGACCACCACCATCAATTCCAAGTATTCCTATTGGCTTCAAATTTTACATTCGCGCTTGTATGAACTGGGGTAGACGCTCCATATTCATGCTCCATCTTGAAATGCGTTAGCCGGTAAGGGACATACAGGACATACTGCTCTGCCTTTCGTGTTTTCGCTGTCACATGATAAACTCACAGGTGCTGCTAATATAATGCTGGTATTACAGTGTTGCCAACTTAGTGACTTTGTTGCTAGAATTAGCAACTTTTCAGACCCCCTTAGCAACTTTTTTTTTCAAGCGACTAGCGACAAATACATTAACCAGGTATTAACCAGCGAGCGTGAGGTATTTCTCTCCTGTGGCTGCCAAAACAGTCGGGAGAAAGATGGGAGAAAGACGCCGCTGAGCTGGCCTGGCTCTAGACAGGAGCGGGCAGCAGCAGACGGAGCAGGCAATCAGACCGGCTGGAGCGGGCAGAGACTGGAGCGGCCCACCGGGAAAAGTCCCGACTCTCCCGTTTGCCACTCTGCCTCATGCACATATTCAAATTCCAAGTTTCAGAAACAGGAGTCCTCTTCTTCGCCCAGAAAAAGAAAAAGGATATTGAAAAAAGCAAAGGACAGGCTTATGGAACACATGGAACGCAAAGGCTACCTTAGCTGAAATACGTCATTTGAAGTGCATGGTTCGAGAGAGGTAATTGCAATATACGATCTCAACGCTAGATGGGGGAAAAACCTACACAATGTAGCTTTAAAGCGTTCAATAGCCTAGTCAAGAAAGCTTGATCAGTCAGTTAAAGTGTTCTCATAAAAGGAACAGCAGGCCTACAGAATATTCCAAATGGGCTAGTTTCCTTTCATGGTAACAGAAATGTCACTCTCTTTTTTCATCACACGTGTTTGCATCCCTGAACGACACAAGATGTCGTTCACACTGGCCCCAACTTGCTGGTTGTGCTGTATGAGGAGCAGAGGTGGGCTGTCCTGGAGGAGTGCCACAACAACCCTGGCACAGGGAACCACGGGGGCATGAGGGCGACCACGGACAGGACCACGGACAGGGTTGTTGCGGGGTACTACTGGGACAGCATAAAGGCATATGTGGCAGATTGGGTACTTTTAACTCTCAGGCAATGAATTGCATTAGTGGCTTTGTTTGACTTCTGTTAATTATTTGGTCTAAATAATCAGGTCAAAAGCTGTCACAGATGCCAGAAGAATGACCCCATGAAGACTGTGTCTCCTGCCCTTCACCCTATTAAGGTAGAGCTTACTGTCATGAATGCCGCAGTTTGAGTCTGTGTTCCTGGGTTTCTTGAACGCACCCTGTCTGGTTGCCTGGCAACGTAGCAAGGTGGGAGATCCCTCAACTACCCACACCTGCATCTCATCAGCTACCTGCACACCTGGTCCTGATCACCACCTCTCCACTACATAAGCTCTGACCTGACATCCATTCCCTGCCGGATCGTTAGCCATACACAGTATGTTGTGCCTGCGTATCAGCCTCAATTTGCTAAGAGTTAGTTTTGCTGCTCTGTTACTTTTTGTATACTTACCTCCGTTTCCTCTGTCTGCAGTTACTCTCCTGGGATATCCTCTCCACCTCAGCCTGGTCGTCAATAACTTCAGAAACATCATTGGATCTGCTCATTCCTTTCCACCTACTCACCTCCACTGCCTGCTCCGTCACCTGGAATCTCCTACATCAACATTTAAATCTGTAAATAAATACTCACCCTTTCTCAACTCACCTTGTCCTGGTCTGCTTCTGGGTTCCACCATAGCAAACCGTGACAGAACGATCCGGCCAAGAATGAACCCAGCGGACCTGGATTCAGTTCACCATGCCATTTCCCAACAAGGGAATATGTTGGGACAACACAGCACAGCGCTACAGGAGATAGCATCTTCAGTTCGGAACCTTTCTGCCAGTATGACGAGTATCCAGGCTCAGCTCAGTTTGCCGGCTGAGGATCCACCGTCTGTTTCACCCCCTTCGCCTGCCGTGTTTGGAGCTGCTTCCTTCTGTGAACCCAAAGTTCCGACGCCAGATAAATACGATGGGGACTTAGGAAGATCTCGTTCATTTCTTATGCAATGTGGATTAGTGTTTGACTTACAGCCCACCTCATACGCCTCAGACAAAGCCAGGATTGCCTTTGTTATTGAATTGCTGCGTGGCAGAGCCCTGGACTGGGCTTCAGCCTTATGGGAATGACAGGACACATGTTTGACGTCTTACCAGGAGTTCACGGCAGAGATGAGGAAGTTGTTTGACCACCCAGTCCGAGGTAAGGACGCAGCCAATCGTCTGTTTTCTCTTTGCCAAGGAGCTCGCAGTGTTGCTGATTTTGTCATTGAATTCAGAACATTGGCGGTGGAGAGTGGGTGGAATGAGACATCCCTGCAAACGGCTTTTTATCAGGGATTGTCGGATCAACTAAAAGATGAACTGATTTCTTATCCTGAGCCTAGTGACCTGGATAACTTGATAGCATTATCTATTCGGATAGATAACAGAATCCTTGAGAGAAGGAGGGAGAAGCGATGGGGGGCTTCCAACCAGTCTTCTACTCCGTTACCATCCAAGGCGGGAAGGAGTCCAGAACGAGCCGATTCTTCTTCACCACACAAGATTAAGGGAGAGTTTCTGCTTTCGGATCCTGAACCCATGCAAGTGGGGCGGCACGGGTTAACTAAGGAGGAGCGCCAACGTAGACGTGAGACCAACAGCTGCCTCTACTGTGGTAAACCAGGGCATTACATCTCCGCCTGTCCCCAGCGCCCTTTAAACTGCCTGGCTCGCTAAGTTTGGGAGGACTTTTAGCGAGCCAGTTTCAGTCTCCCAATATCCCTGTCAGACCACGTTTTCCTGCTACCCTCATGAACAATAATCAAACTTTCGAGACTAATGCGTTGGTCGATTCTGGTGCTGACGACAGCTTTATGGATGCCGACTTGGTGGAACAGCTGGGGCTTTCCAAGGAGCAATTACCGGAGGCCATTGAAGCTACCACGCTAAACGGCAGACTGCTGGCACGTATCACTATGAGGACGGAACCTGTTAAAATGCTGCTGTCAGGTAACCATTCAGAGCTCATCTCTGTCTTCATTCTGCCATCTCCCCATGCCCCCCTGGTTCTCGGTTACCCCTGGCTTAGGAAACACAATCCTACGTTTGATTGGTTGACTGGCAAAGTAACTAGTTGGAGTATGGAGTGTCATGCTAACTGTCTTAAAACTGCCTATTCTCAGTCTGTTCCCAGCCCGGTCATCGATTCTGCCTCTCCTGATTTGTCCCTAGTTCCTGAAACTTATCACGATTTGGGAGAAGTGTTCAACAAGCAGAGGGCGCTGTCACTTCCTCCTCACCGACCATATGACTGCGATAAATCTTATCCCTGGAGCTGCCTCGACCTGAACGTGAAGCCATGGAGACCTACATAAAGGAATCTCTTGCTGCCGGTCTCATTCGTCCCTCGTCATCACCCCTGGGAGCAGGGTTCTTTTTTGTGAGTAAAAAAGATGGCTGTCTTCGACCCTGTATTGATTATCGGGGCTTGAATGATATCACGGTCAAGAACAAGTATCCTCTGCCTTTGATGAACTCTGCTTTCGACTCCTTACAGGGTGCTACTGTGTTCACTAAGCTTGATTTACGCAATGCGTATCATCTAGTCCGTATCAGAGAGGGGGACGAGTGGTTGACTGGGTTCAACACACCTATGGGACATTTCGAGTATCAAGTGATGCCGTTTGGACTGACCAATGCTCCAGCAGTGTTCCAGAGTATGGTGAATGACGTCCTGAGAGATATGATCGGTCTGTTTGTATTTGTTTACCTGGATGACATTCTCATTTTTTCTAAGGAGCTTTCCAGTCACATCCAGCATGTCAAGCAGGTCCTGCAGCGATTATTGGAGAACCGCCTGTTTGTGAAAGCAGAGAAATGCGACTTCCACGCCCACACCACATCATTCCTCGGATACATCATCTCCAAGGGAGAGATAAAGATGGACCAAGAGAAGGTCAGAGCGGTTCTTGATTGGCCCCAGCCCGGTTCGAGATTGCAGCTCCAGAGGTTCCTGGGATTTGCAAACTTCTATCGAAGATTCATCCGTGATTACCGCCGTGTGGCTGCTCCTTTGACTGCCCTGACCTCTAGCACCAGAACATTCTGTTGGACTCCTGAGGCGGACCGAGCATTCCTGGAGTTGAAGGGCCGATTCACCAATGCCCCTATTCTCTCTCAACCTGACACTTCCCGTCAGTTTGTTGTGGAAGTGGACGCTTCTGACGTGGGGGTTGGCGCCATCTTGTCCCAGCGTAGCTCCACTGACAGTAAGCTCCATCCCTGTGCCTTCTACTCTCATTGTCTTTCGCCTGCGGAGAGGAATTACTATGTGGGAAACCGGGAGCTCCTCTGAGTTAAACTCGCCTTGGAGGAGTGGCGCCACTGGTTGGAGGGGGCAGAGCAACCGTTTATTGTCTGGACTGACCACAAGAATCTTGCTTATGTGCAATCTGCTAGGCGTCTCAACTCCCGTCAGGCCAGGTGGGCTTTGTTTTTTGGACGTTTTCATTTTTCCCTGACCTTCAGACCTGGCTCCAAGAACGGCAAGGCGGACGCCTTGTCCCGGATGTTTTCCAAGACGGAGGAGAGTGGGGCCAAGACGGAGACTATTCTTCCCCGGGACTTGGTCATTGGAGCAGTTACTTGGAGGATTGAGGAGGAGGTCATGACAGCTCTTCGGACACAGCCTGGTCCCGGTAATGGTCCACCCGGTCGGTTATTTGTGCCTGAATCTGTCCGTTCTACAGTTCTCCAGTGGGCTCACACCAACAAGATGGCTTGTCACCCTGGTGTGGCTCGGACTATGGCAGTACTACGCAGACGATTTTGGTGGCCTGCCATGGGAGAAGATACCCGGAGTTTTGTTGCTGCCTGTCCGGTTTGTGCGCAGAATAAGAGCACCAATCGGCCCAGCTCTGGACTTCTTCATCCCCTACCGATTCCCCGGCGACCATGGTCACATCTGGCTCTGGACTTTGTCACTGGGTTGCCCTTGTCTGATGGGAACACGGTCATTCTGACCATTGTGGACAGATTCAGCAAGTTTGCCCACTTTGTTCCCGTCTCCAAACTTCCCTCTGCCACTGAGACGTCCGAAATCCTTGTTAGGGAGATTTTCAGGGTCCATGGTCTGCCCTGTGACATTGTTTCCGACCGTGGTCCTCAGTTTACCTCGGCTGTCTGGAAATCCTTTTGTTTGGCCATTGGAGCTACAGTCAGTCTCACATCTGGATTTCATCCCCAATCTAATGGCCAAGCTGAGAGAGCCAACCAGAAGATGGAATCCACACTTTGCTGCCTTGTCTCCTCCAACCCCACCTCTTGGGCTTCTCAGCTGCCATGGGTCGAGTATGCCCATAATACTCTCCCTACATCTGCCACTGGGATGTCTCCCTTCCAGTGCCTTTACGGTTACTAACCTCCCTTGTTCCCTTCTCAGGAAAAGGATCTCTCAGTTCCCTCAGTCCAAGCCCATATTCGCCATTGCCACCGGACCTGGCATCGGGCCAGACGGGCCCTCCTCAGAGTTTCTGACCGGTATCAGCTCCAGGCTAATCGTCGACGTATCCCAGCCCCCGCTTATACCATTGGAGATAAGGTCTGGTTGGCTACACGGGATCTTCCTCTGCGGATGGAGTCAAGAAAACTGGCACCTAAGTTCATTGGTCCGTTTGTTGTGGAGAAGGTCATTAATCCTGCTGTGGTTCGACTCAAATTGCCCAGGACGCTCAGAGTCCATCCCGCCTTTCATGTCTCCTGCCTCAAGCCGGTCCTTCTCAGTCCTCTGTTGCCGCCTCCTCCTCGTCCTCCTCCTCCTCGGATGATCGGAGGTGGTCCTGTCTACACGGTGCGCCGCATCATGGATTCCAGATGGCGGGGTCGGGGTTTCCAGTATCTTGTGGACTGGGAGGGTTATGGTCCTGAAGAGAGGAGTAGGATTCCTCGACGTCAAATCCTTGATGATGACCTCCTTCGTGACTTCTACCGCCTTCATCCTGGAGCTCCAGGTAGTCCGACCGGTGGCGTTCGTCGGAGAGGGGGTACTGTCATGAATGCCGCAGTTTGAGTCTGTGTTCCTGGGTATCTTGAACGCACCCTGTCTGGTTGCCTGGCAACGTAGCAAGGTGGGAGATCCCTCAACTACCCACACCTGCATCTCATCAGCTACCTGCACACCTGGTCCTGATCACCACCTCTCCACTACATAAGCTCTGACCTGACATCCATTCCCTTCCGGATCGTTAGCCATACACAGTATGTTGTGCCTGCGTATCAGCCTCAATTTGCTAAGAGTTAGTTTTGCTGCTCTGTTACTTTTTGTATACTTACCTCCGTTTCCTCTGTCTGCAGTTACTCTCCTGGGATATCCTCTCCACCTCAGCCTGGTCGTCAATAACTTCAGAAACATAATTGGATCTGCTCATTCCTTTCCACCTACTCACCTCCACTGCCTGCTCCGTCACCTGGAATCTCCTACATCAACATTTAAATCTGTAAATAAATACTCACCCTTTCTCAACTCACCTTGTCCTGGTCTGCTTCTGGGTTCCACCATAGTAAACCGTGACACTTACCTTGGTGTACCATTTTAAGCAATAAGAAATGTATAAGGTGATGTGGTAATATTACATATCTCCACAGGTGAAAGAGTCATGGGAGGTGGTCGATATGGACCTCATTGGTTGGACTAGTGTCCTGATTACCCTCTCCCTTCATCCCCTTCACACAGGTCATATGACATCATCACAATTCACACTGTTTTAAGCAGTCATTGGTCATTTCTGAGACCAATAAATATTGAAAATAATGTTTGAATGTCAAAAATGTCTGAATTATGTACAGTTTAATGCACACATATTCGCAGCCCTGAACATCAAACATGCCATTACAAGTGCATACCACCCCCAGTCAAATTGCCAAGTAAGTGTGCCATCATGACATCCCTCAAAACAGTAAAGTCAACTTTAGCCAGTGTACACTTAAGTGCATGTAGTAATTCCTTTGTTGGATTGGATTTGTTTGGATGGGAGAACTAATCAAAATGTGAAGAGTACTCTCACAGAATGTCAATCAGCACCAGGATGACTGGGACGTCCATCTGCAGGCCATAGTTTATCGAATTAAAACTGCAAAACAGGTTCTTATTTAAAATTATTAGATAACATATATCACATACTGTACATGTTTTAAGAGTTTTATTTTGTGGTTAAATGCAATCTAACAAAAACTTTTGTTTCAAATTAGAGATCCACCAAGTACAGCCTGTACTTTTTAATGTATGATAGGCACCACCGTCTATCACAGGAATTAAATGCCTGTGAGACAGACGCTGCCTTTGAATTGGCAGACCCAGAGGAGGAGCTGGAGCTAAAACTATGTGGAGTCAAGGCCCTCAATGAAAAGGTTTGTTCAGAGTTGTGTGGATGGCATGTTCAATTTGAATAAGAATGTTCGCATAATATTTATACATTCTTATCCTTAAGGTAGGCTACTGAACAACATTGAAAAGGCTGTTGTGTAGACCATAGCTGTGAACCAGAGGGCAGCCAAGAGGATGCAGAGGACATTACACCGGTGGACCACCAGTAAGCCAATAAAGGTCCACTGTGGTCCAAGAGGTTAGATCCTCAGCAAAAACAACTGGTGAGTGCCAAACTAAACTGGATAGTTGACATGCACAGCTTGTTGGTGTGCTTCAAATAATAATGCATGGTTGCTCATTCATAAAAGGGATGTTTTTGGTTATTTCTAGCTGACCTATGTGCTGGACAGAGCACGTCCTGCAAAATAAATGTATGTTCTGGATGGCCCAATGTGACTTAGAAGGGAGGACTTTTGGAGCATGGGGCTGGATGAGGAGGTGGAGAGCAATGTAAGTGGATATTGCCGTGAAGAGTTTGGATGGTTCTAATGCCTTTATTACAATTATGCAAAACATTCTGTGCTTTCAGATTGGAAATGTGTGCTTCAGGCTGGTAGAGGAGGCAGCCAGCAGACATGTATGTATTTGTATTTTCCTCGATGACTTACACTTATAAATTTGCGTTGTATGAAATACAGACATACAATATTATTCAGGGAATGGATGTCCACATTGCTGTCCCTACATGGAAGCATAGTGAAGAAATTTTGCCAGTAAGTTGTATAATTTGTTGACATAAGTCAGCAGATCCACCTCTTTAAGTGAAGATATGTCCATGGAGATCTGAACATTGTATTTTTTATAGGAAATCATGGAATCAAAAGACGTTATCATTTTGCCAGCATGGAGTAGGGAGTCAAAAATAGCAAGCCACTACATGCTTTGTGTACAGTAACATTTTTTGTGTGTTTTCCTCTATTATTTAAACCAGTCTGTGCCCCTATAGCTGGCATTTATGGCATATGTGCTTCACAGGTGTTATTAGTTGATAAGAAGGAGGCTATTTTTCTGGGCTCATTACATCCAAATGGGTTTAGAGATGAGGAGTACGGGACCATATTTAGGTTTGAAACTCATAAGCAGAGGACATTAGCAAAGTTTGACCTGTGATCGTCTAAGGCTCACACAGAGAACAGACAGTGCAGAGTTACATGCTACTATGGGAATTAAAGTTAACACATGATAGGTGCCTTTTATACAGTTCTTTTATCCAGTTAAGCCTGAACAGCACTCTGAAAATCATCATTCTGATGACACTGTGTAACAGCCTTAACAAATACAGGTCAAACTGAGTTAAAATCCTGTTTAGGCAAGGCCTTGTTCAATGGCCTCTGGTTTTAGCAAAAGCCGTTTTCTATGGCTTCAGGTTTGAGCAAAAGTCTTGTTTTATGGATTCCGATTTTAAATGTAACAGCTTGCATAATTTTTTTTCCAGACAACTTGCAGGAACAGTGGCTAATGGGCTGTGGGTGGAGAAGACAACAAAGGCAAAGATTTTGATGTAACTTTACTTAGTATGTAATATTTTGGCATTTAATTTTGCACAGCGGACACAGTATACTGCAATGATTGTCAACATCACATCTGAGTAACTGTGTATTACTTTCCAGCCATTTGTATGTATGTATCCAAGATTGTTAAAAAATAAACAGTGAAAGTCTCCAGTATATAATTTATGTGGATGGACCATGATGAATGCGTGGAGGGTGCTGATGGAGACAATGGATTGGGATGCCAAGGACCTATTCATATTCATATTTGAAAATGGCCAGGACATGAAAACATTCCTGATTATTTGTAGAGACACCCTCAAACTAAAAGTAAATGCTAAATGTGGGGTGCACAGTCCCCCAGATAGTTTCTCAGTGTGTGTGAAAGTGAGTGAGAGTGGTGATCATTTTTTTTCTCATTTGTGACATTAAAAATACTCTGGTTCACTAATTCACTAATATTTCTCATGTCACCTCTGTGTGCACACCATGCATTCTTTCAAGTAATTTTCATTGTCAGTTTGAAATAGTCTACAATGTTTCCCCAAAGTTGTTTATAGTTCTTTCTTGTTCGATTCAGGTCCATGTAAGGGCAGATAATATGTATTTCTGCCTGGACTATGTTCCTTATTGTCTTCTATAAACACCATTGAAGGCATTATTTTCCTCATTTAGATTAAATAGATAGATATGTTATATAGACCCATACTAATACAAAATGACTCAAACATAGATTGCACATTCAACTGTAGCTGTTAAGTTAAAGTTAACTAATATTAGCATAAGCTTTTAACCAAAAACGACACAAACCCTCAATAGCGAGATTAGAACCCACGTCGTACGACATGCAGTCTTTGACAATTCTACAGCTGCTCTACTGACCTTAGATTGAAACACTGTAAGTTAAGTAGGCCTAATACCATATAGCAATGAATCGCAAAGGGGAGTGTGGAGGAAACTGAGGGTTTGCAGTGACAGAAAGACTCAGACTTCATTCCCCGTGGTGTCTGTTCATGTAACATGTAACAACGCCTTTATTATTTTGGATTGGCAACCACGTAAACCTCATAATGCATAGCGTAAGCTACATTTAAAAACATCACAACATCCCCACACTACATGTGACAAAAATAATAATGTCGCCAAGGCCAAGTACACGGACGTCAATATGCGGTTTTGGATCAGTGACAATAAGTAGTTAATTTAAATATCTTTATAAAACAGACCTACCGTGAAGTGCATAATGAATAACATAAAATGTAGCCTACAAAAATATGCCGCCAGTTGTGCCGCCTGGCCGCTTAACCTAATGTTAGGCCCCGGGGCTGAGAGGTTTTGTAGGCCCCCCATCCCCTCGATTTACAGTCTCATTTTAAAAAAAAGTGTAATATCTAGGTAATCTACATCACAAAATGCATTAGTTTCTTTCGAGGCATACAACAGTGAGTTTTCCCTCTTTGAGCCAGACATCACCATGATATTGTTATTAACATATCACTGAGTCCACCTGAGCATAAACACAACACACTTTATGTAACAACCACACACAGCAACTTATGGTGATGATAAAACCAAAATGTGTGAAAGTATGATTTCAAACGATATTATGAAAAACATCACCAACCATCACCTGTCTGCACAAACATTGATAATAACTGATAACAGCATTAGCAAAGAACAGCAACAGATCAAAGTAGGAGCCTCAGCAAGCCCTGTGAACCAATCACATGCACCTGCTGGCAGGAGCTGGATTTTATATTTTTTAAATGATTACTAATTTGCTGTGTGACATTATTTATATTTTTGTATATCAAATAATGAGGCAAATAGCAAAAAAAGATGTATGGATAAGTTCTAAAATATAGCCTACTAAAAATGAACTGTTATAGCTGATAGAGGTGAAAGTGAAAGTGAGCAAAGCGACGTGACTCGCTGAGAAGCGAGCAGGCTGAGACTAGTTGACTGAACGTTAGCTGTAGAGAAGAGTATGTCGCAGAAAAGGATTCAAGATTTTTTTATCGCATAGTAATGCGGCTAAATTTAGCAAGATTATATCTGTAGATGTTTCCTTGTCCACCGCCGAGGCAAACTGTTGATTAGCTGTAGAGCCAGAGTCTGAAATAACGTCAGCAAGCAGCAGCCGAGACGGCATGAGGATAAAATACACAATGACTGAGGAAGCCGAGGGTTTTCTACCGGATAGTACTTGTACTTTTTAGAGGAAAAGTACACTTCTAAGCAATTCTAAGAACTACTCTCCTCCAAAATCCTTTTTTTCCATTTGCATTCCCACTGGCCTAGGAGGGGGAAGGGGAGTGATCCAAGCACGGCAACGGTCTTTATAGCATTAAAATCAGAAAAGAAACACACCAAAAAAAAGTTTGAACTATATCCTAAATCTAATGTAGCCTATGTCATAATTTAAACAAGTCTCCCGAAGGTATCTCTCTCTCTCTCTCTCTTTCTGCCTGTGGCCGTGCGTGTGCGTGCGTGTGTGCGTGTGTGTGTGTGTGTGTGTGTGTGTGTGTGTGTGTGTGTGTGTGTGACGGCGACCAGGCGCTTGTGGAATTTAACGGTAAAAAGGCAGTTAACCACACGTTCCACATCTTATGATGGACAAGTGTTGTGATATTTAAACAAACAATCCGTCAACGGCGACATAAAAGCCTCTTATTTACGAGATCGGTCTGACAGACCGGCAACTTACAGCGGGGCGTCCCAGCATGACAGGCCGGCCAGCGAGCAAGTGATCCTGGGCCACCACCAGCTGGCTGTCCGTCACTTTATGGAGCTTCTCAACTCCGAAAACTTTGAAGCAAATTGTCAATTTGGCAACGATTTTCGGATGACTGCCTATATTCAAAATCTAAACAGTTCATTTCTCGCACAAAACGTTGTCAGAAATGACTTTAATGATGAATAAGATGGTGAAAAATTGTAAAAAAATATCCCGCTGTTGCTCTCAAGCGCAAACCAGTACAGAAGACATCACTCAGTCATAGAGGGACACACCCCAAAACTAACTATAGACATTCTGATAGGTAAGCTCACGGGCCATAGGCGATGGGGCCACGTGGGTCACTCCTAATTTGGATCAATCAGCAGCCATGTAACCTGCGATTAGAGTGATTGACAGAAAACCTGACAAGTTAGAAAACAATATGACCTTTTCAGCTCATCACTAACGTGAATATGGGAGGCCCCTGAACTTGGGAGGCCCCTGGGCTTCAGCCCAGGTAAGCCCGTGCATTAAAGCGGCCTTGCCTGGCCGTCAAGTGTTTCAACGCATGTGTGATACAAATAGTGTAGGACACGTCACGTTTTCTACTACGTATTTATGCGCATATTGGATCGTGCAGGCAGCACAGATCGCATACCGACAGTTGGTTCCCAAATTTAACGAGAGAGATCCAGATACGTTCTTCTCACTGTTTGAGCATTTAGCTGAGGCTCGGGGGTGGTCTGATTCCACCCGCACTTTGATGTTGCAGTGTGTATTAACCGGGAGGACTCAGCCGGCATATTCTTCTCTTAGCAACAGTGACTTTTTGAAATATGATTTGGTGAAGGCTGCTGTGCTCAACGCATATAAGCTTGTGCCGGAAGCCTATCGCCAGTGGTTTAGAAGTTGGAAGAAAGGTGACATGTCTCATTTAGAGTTTGTTCATGATTTGTCTACAAATTTTGATTGTTGGTGTACTGCTACTAAGGTTGACACGTTTTGAGGATTTGTGAGAGGCTTTGTTCTTAATGAATGAACGGTTAGGACAGCAGCTAATGCCGCTGCTTTGGCGGATGACTATGTTTTGCACAGTAGTGGGTTTTGTACTGTTTGTGGTGGCAGCGGACATGTGGAAGATTCCTCGCCTGTGGGTCTGGTCGTCTAGTAAGATCAGTTGGGTTGGACCAGAGAATTGAACGTGGTGCTGGTAGATCTGAGAAAATTTGTAATTATTCACAAACATGGTAGCCAAGCACTTTGTAGCTAGTTTTATGACACCATGAGCACCTGGCCAGACCTCCCAGGCTATTTAACCCGCGCCCGCCCCGAGACCAGGGTTCAGCATTCCTTTGACTGAGCACATTGCATCCATACACACCAACGACAACCACACCTCATCGCCATCCTGTTTGCATTATCATTTAATAAATGTTACTTTATTATTGTTAAGTTGACTGTGCATCTCCCTTTTTTTGTTGTGGCCTGTGAACTGGTCGTAACAAAATACTTAATTTTATACTGCATTGTGGGTAATTTTGATGAAGCGGGAATATTTTACAGTATATTTTAAGCTGTAAAAAACAATTCCTGATGTCAGTTCCTCAGACAGAACACCCACCTGACCCCCAGATACTGAAGGAGAGGTGTTCCTAGAAGCTAGGAAGTTTTGGTAAGTTTGGTTTATTTTATGTCTTTCATGCTAACTTTTATCATAATGTTTCATGATTTGAGGTGCAAGTGTTATGTTACGACAACATTGTTCTTTTTCATAGTGTGGGATGCACTGGGGTCAGAGTGCAGGCAGCCAGCTAACGTTGCGATCTCCTCACACCGAGTCATTTTCTAGCTAACCTTGTGACTTTAGGTGGATAGCAAGTGGCTATCCTCTGAAAATATTGTACAGTAAATCGCATATCTTGTTTTTTTCTCTGAAAAAAATAAATACCCTTACATTTGTTCATAATTAACATTAACATTAGTCTAGCTAGCTAGCTAGTTAGTTTGGGGTTGCCCATTGGTTACTTTCTGGAATTTAAAAGATCTGGGTTCCCCTTTACACATATAGCTAATGCTCCTAAATTATAACTGTGGAGGTGTGGAGAGGGAGAGAGAGTGTGGGGAGGAGGTGGTGGCTCAGGTGGGCAGCCAGGGAGGGACTGATTGTCACAGCTCCAACGAGTTGTCTAATCATGCTCTCCCTTGCCCCTCCCACGGGCGGCTGTGGCTCAGTGGTAGAGCATTTGCCTGTCAATCAGAAGGTTGGTGGCTCGATCCCTGGCCCTACAGTCCCATGTCGAAGTGTCCCTGGGCAAGACACTGAACCCTGAGTTTCCCCCGATGCTGCACATCGGAGTGTAAATGTGTGTGAATGTTTATCTGATAAACAGGTGGCAGCCTCGGCCACAGTGTGTGAATGTGTGTGAATGGTGAATGGTTCATGTACTATGTAAAAGCGCTTTGAGCAGTCATTAAGACTAGAAAAGCGCTATATACATATATATGTCCATTTGCAGTCCTTGTGAAAAGCAGCAGCGTGCCGGAGTGGGAGGAGAGTTTTGGTCGACATTTGAGAAGTGAGGACACTGACACAGAGGGAAAAGGACGGTCATTGTGAGAGAGACTTTGGAAGTTTGGACATTCGCGACTGAGAGCCTCGGGCCAAGTGGGAGCGAATAAACTCAGTCTGATACATTGTGCCCTGTTTGTGTGAAGTTGGCAAAAATAAAGAGCTGTGTAAAACATTCCTCCCCGAGTGTGTGGTGATCCTGGGTTTACAGAGGTCCGCAGCAGCAGAGTTGCTACAATAACGTATAACTTTGTATGTGTAATGGCAAAAATACTTCTAAAGCACATTCTTTTATTAGGATTTATCTGATTACTGTATGTGTTAACTTCGAAAATGGTTTCTAACAGATCAAAAGCTAAAACTATAAGCTTTGATTAACTGAAGACTGAACTGTCTTTTTCGCAAGGTCTTTACTGACGTGTTTAGAACAAGTTTAGATAAGGAAAGGTGTTATGACTTGGGTTTTAACTTGGCCAAAAGGCATGACATGACTTTGCGTTTTGTTTGTGTAACTGGGTCTTTGTAAGATCCATGAGGGTGGGGGGGGGGGGGAAGGAAAGCCGTCACCATTTGTTTTGATTCTCTATATGTTGGTTTTCTGTGAGTTAAAGAACTCAGAGCGCTCTTGCATAGCCACCGAGGTGGCTGTGTTACAGCGTTTCTCCATTTGCAAATGAGAATAAACACTCGATAACCAGACTTTGGTTTCTGCTCAATGGTCTTCATTTGTTTCACTATAAGCTTTAAACCTTTTTTTTACTTACACCGTGTTATTAGGAATCATTTCCACGACAATTTGGTGCCGAAACCCGGGATGGATGGACACAAGAAGAGATCTCTCTGGGCCCTGAAGTCTCGCGAACCAGGAGATTAATCTCCTGCCTCTAACCTCGACCATAAAAAGGGTTTTCTTGAGAGAAAGAGGTCAGGGAGGGGAGAGACTCTCGACTGTTCCACTCCATTCCAAACGAACGGAAAACTATTTCAACCAACACGGGTAAGATCAAATTTTAACGGATTTAATTGGAAATTCAATATTTTTGAAACGAACCCTAAAAACAAATTGAGAAGAATCATAATTGTAAAGAAACATAATGATTGATTAAGGACCAGGGAAAACAAAGACTGAGTTGGATTTGAGTAATTGAAACTGGGTTTTTATGTTTTATTTAGTTTATTAAAGGGGTGATTTTAACCACTCAATAATCAAAAATAAGGACTATTTCAGGAGGCCTTTCAGGCAAAAGACGGACACATTTTCCGAGTTTTCCCACGAACGGAGTGACAAGATTAAGCAGCCCTGGTTCTGAGTAGTTTTGGGACTAGGGAGGCACTGTTAATCAAAATAAACAGCTCTGGTTCTAAGTAATTCTTGGAACTAGGGAGTCACTGTTAAACAAGTTTAATCAGCTCTGATCCTAGGTGTTCTTAGGACTAAGGAGTCACTGTGAAACAAGTTTAAACAGCTCTGATCCTAGGTGTTCTTAGGACTAAGGAGTCACTGTTAAACAAGTTTAAACAGCTCTGATCCTAAGTGTTCTTGGGACTAGGGAGTCACTGTTAAACAGGTTTAAACAGCTCTGATCTTAGGGGTTCTTAGGACTGGGGAGGCACTGTTAAACTAAAGAAAACAGCTCTATTCCTAAATATTTATATTTATATTTGGGGCTTGGGATGCACCGTTTAGGACATTTCTTTTTTCTCCAAATAGTTTCAGGGAGAGGGAAGATACTGTCCAGGATTATACTCAGTTTGTCGACTTAAAACGAGAAGACACGTTTCCTCTTGGCACAGGGACGCACAGGTCTAGGTTTTTTCCCTCTGTTTTACTAATAAAACAGAGCTTTTGGGACGACGGTTCCGATCGTACGTAAGTAGCTACTTCAACTTTTGTTTCTCTCAAGATGGGGAACAAAGGTTCAAAGTCACGAGAGCCTTCAGGCCCGATAGTGGGGGAATGGAACAGAAAATATGGACAAGGTTGTTTTGAAATGTCTGCCTGATTGGTAAAAGGTTTATGGTTCCCCAGAAAATGGTTCATTTAGTGTTGTAAAATTAAGAATGCTGAAACAGGATATGGAAGGTGCAGAGAGAAAGCTGAAAGAAAGAAAAAACAATTGAAACAATAGGTTTTAAACCAAATTAAGAAGGATTGTGAATGTTTCAATGTATGGATGAAAGAAGCAGGAAGTAGATACAGGGAAAGAATGCTATAACACACATACACCTATAACCTCCTCATCAGCTTCACAAACCTAACCCAAGTCCATATTCTGAGTTTTCCTATACAACCAGGAAGGACGAGCTGGGAAAGAGAGAGGGCGAAGAAGACACATATTTCTGTGCACCGCCGTCCAAAACCTCAGACCCGACTACCGGACAGAACCGCCACAGCAGTCCACATTACATCAGGTGGAAAGGAACAACAGGACCAAAGAAAGAACAAACAAAGTAAGAGACTTGACAAAACCATGTTTGAAGCGTATGTCTGCATGTTAACAACAGGCTGGTGGGCAACATATGGAGCGCGGACCCGAAAAAGGCCGCGGCCACAAAGAGCGTGGTCGCGCCAGGCCAGGAGGCCGAGGAGGGTACCGTGGACGAAATAATGAGCCCTACAACCCAGACCACTGTTGGTACTGCAAGGACTTTGAACATTGGGTATGTAACTGCCCGAAGAAAAAAGCAAAAACATCTCAATATCAGAGGGAGAACAACACGCTGACTGTCTCAAAGCTGATTGAGGACGGTAACACAGACACACTCAAAGACACACACACAGCTTCATGAAATGAAGAAATGCTTCTGCACTGATACACAGTTTTTGTTTGCTACTAGGGACAAATTGATAGGGTAAAAAGATTGTTATAGACAGATTTAACCAACATACTGATCTTTTTAAATCCTATACGAAATGCCTAATTGTGTATAGTTATAGTAGGCCCACTTAATTTTTGGTATTTGACACCATGGGGTTATAAATGTAATTATTAGAGTTTTAAAAGGATTGACATACAACAGCTCACTGGTCATTTCCTTATTGGGTAAATTTAGTTTACTAATTCTATTTTTAGGTAAAACTGAACGACAAATCAGAAAGTTTTCTGACAGACTAGTGGTTGTTTTTCTTTCCTCTCTGGAAATGCTAGAAAAAAGGAATGAACCACTCTTATGCTTTTTATGTGTATTACTGATCTTTAGGATCCATAAAACAAATAGAAAAAGGCTCAGTTTTGCTTCCTACAAAGTATGAGTTGTAAACTTATAGGCAGACACTTAATGTGTCTATTTTGGTATTAGGGTTGTTCCCATGTTTCCAGTTGTGCGTCTTGATAAAAATCATTCGTTGACTGATTATTCTAAATGCACACTTTTGTTTACATTTCAAGTGTTTCTCTCTGCCAGCCTGTTAACCTCCTGGCTGAGAGGAAGTACGTTGTTGCCTACAGAGGTACACATGAAGCCATAACAATCACACTGTGCTTCTTTTGTTTTCATTTTTGTCACAGATGAAGCAGAAGAGTTTTTTTTGGGAAAAATCAGGACATTTTTAATGAATGAGCATGAGTGTTCTTGTCTACTGGAAGAATAAATGTGCAGTATGACTAAAAACTTGACTGATAAACAACGTATGTTTTTTCAGACTATCTCTCACTCAACTGTCTCATATTTTTTCATCTTTGTCTCTTACAGATCAGGAGACTAAATCAGGACGTTTTTATGACTTACTAGACTGACTGACTGACTGGACGGATTGTTGTGAAGAAAACTTTCGCCACAGCGCGTGTTTGGGCCTGCAGTGTTCACCGTTTGGGTGAAGTCTGTGCCTAACACACACTTTTCCACGGTAAAAATAACGCTTTTTTCAATTGATGCTTCGCCAATTTTTTGCCTCAGGGTACCGCGTTGCTTCTGAGGGAAAATTGTGGTCATCAAAAACGGCGCTCTGACTACCGGCCTCAAAAACATCAGTATCCGATAAAACAGGAAACGATCGATGTAACCGTACGGGTTCTCGTTCTTAACTCCTTATTGGCTGTTGGAGTCATTTTTAACCATATTTTGATAAACGGTGTGCACACAAAGATTTTTTTAGATAGAGAGAACATTTGAGTTTTTGCTAAAAACGTTTAGATATCATTGTGATCTAAATTGGGATTTTTTTTGGTACATGAAACATGTTTATTACTGTATTATCATTGGTGAACTGTCTTTCCAATATACCTACAAATCAATTAGCTGCTAAAACCATTTATTTGGCTGACAGGATTGCTCGGAACAACATTTTCTTAGAGGCGTTGAATAGATGTGTGTTACAATGCAAAAGGAGGAGTGTTGTTTTCTTTTCCTTACAGGGAGCAGCTAAGGTGGGGGCTTGCACACACACACCCAAAGATAACATGGGGGAGGAGTTGTGCATGTGGAGGAAGGAGACATTTGGATTTCGAATTTAGGTTCAGCAATGTTGATTTTGATACACGTTCTTGTCATAGATCGTACAATGTGATATGATTTCAAGATACAAATTGGATAAACAGACTGCAGTACCCAGTGCTTAGTTTAAATTGTGACTATGATATTAATTAGTATTACCTTGTGTTGCAAACATGATGAATAAGATAAATTACATAGTTTTGTTGGGTTTATCTGAGTTTCTTGGTTAAGACAATATTGAAACTGATTCAGGTTTATAGAGATTAGATTCTATCAGCATTTAATATTGTACTCTAGTGGGATTTCATGGAGACCTGCACTATAGATTTTGGTTGCATTTGAGTTACTATATGATAAAGTTGTTTAAACTATTAACATGATGTTGAAAACGTTTTGGTGATTGGTGTTTTAACTGTTGTTGCTTTTATACAGGTATTTCTGTGTAAGACAGGACAGTGTTGATGGAGTAACCACTAAACATTATTTATATATACTGAGTGTTTGAGTCATGTGTTTTACATGCCTCAAACAGGAGGGATAATAGTAGCTTCATAAATAAGATGTTTAAAGTATAAAGTGTTCACATCATTTGGATTTTTAAGTAAATTTTTATTAACAGTTAAGGTTCAGTAGGTAATTTGTTTAGACTAAAAACAGTAGCACATTACACAGACAGTCTGTGGAAAAGATAATGTTCCTCTGTTTTCCTAAGTTTCCAAGAACAACTACCAATCAGAGCCGAGAAATCTCTGCATAGTCTCAAATGACTGCTCATGAACTGCAGTAAAACTGAATGCCAAATTGAATAAAAAATTATCAATATTCTGTTAGTTCATTGCCTATTTCTCACCTAAAATTCTTTCAGGAACATATTTTAGTAATGCAAAATTAGCTGAAACATGGGAAAGTTTCCCTAATGCCATTAGGAACACCAGGAAGAGACAGAGGGAGGTGGATTTGATTCCACAAATGATCGGATTGGTGTAAACAAATATTGAGATGTTTTTATCCAAGTGGCCAGCTAGCTGTAGCTTTAAATGACATCACTACTTGCATGGTAGCTTTTCAACATTAAAGGCCTAATAAAATGCTCATAACTAAGTTTGTAGTGTTGGCTTCAAAATATTATTAAAATAGGATAGTGTGATGGGGAAACCTTTTAGTACCATCATCACTGACAGCTCTGAGGAGTCATAATTAAGATCAAATACTAAATAATTGATATGTCTATGATAGTCATGCGGTACCAAAACATTGTTGTGTTCATTTTTAATTTTCCCAGTCCTTAGTTATTTTAAATACAGTCTTTGTATTTTTCTAATTCTGATTGACTTGCACTAAACAACCCTCAGGGTAATTTGGGGCCTAAAGGGAGCAACTTTCAGAACAAGTGTTTCCTTTAAGCACATTTTATATGGATTATTATAGAGTAAATCAAGGAGGAGAAGAAAGACTTTGTAAATGTTTAAGGTTCACTAAATGAGTACGGATGTTGGCATGGAGATCAGGTGCCACTGTGCTTATCACTTGAATGGTCAAATACTGTGCAAACACAGAGCTCCTTTGGACAACGGCTTTACCGATTAAATGCGAAAAGATCAAGATCTTGCTGTAATCTCAGTCCGATTGAGATTTCCCTTTGGGAACAAAAACATCTTTAGGGATAGGACATCTTCCCTCCACCGCTCAGTGCGAAAAGGACAGGTGAAATGTGTGTACACTTATCTTCTGCGCTCTCTCTACCATGAATTTCCAGGGTTTTTAGCAGACTTGCCAAGGAAAGTGGAATGGGCGCTGCATCAACTCAAACCAGGTGACTTGGTGCTAGTGAAGGACAGCAGGAGGAGAATGGACACCCACGGCAGTAAAGATAGCAGAGAGAGCCACATGGATTCACGCCACACACTGCAAGCAGGTTCCTGACCAGTGGAGCAGCTAGGTTTGCGATAACCTGCAACAAGCGTCAACAATTTCCGTTGTGTCGCCAACGAAAGACAACTGAGAGCGAGCCTGACAGACGGCGATTCTGTGCTACTCTCAGCAACCGACGAGAAGACTGCGTGGGAAAAGGTTGATAACTTCACCTTGCATCAAAGAGTGAAAAACTGACCTACAAACTGGTATGGCCACTGATTAAACTTTTTGCAGGAAACAACAGTGACACTGAACACTGCAGCAACAATTCACTCTGCACCTCTGTTCAGCAATGAAAACACACACACAGTTTAGGTACTGACAGACTGTTTGACTTCTCTGAGGCTTCAGAGGAGAGTGTATTTTCTTTCCACTTTTGTTTCCACAAAACAACTGGTGGCTGAGAAAAACAACAAATGGAGCAGTCAGACCGGAAACGACGGAAATGGTACCCTCCACGACAATTCGGGGGTTCAGAGTTTGTGGTGTTTTTATGTTTTGTTACTGCATTTGTGGTGGTTGCGTTTGTGATATTCGAAAGATATGATAAACAATTGATTGACGTAATGACCTCTGCTAACAAAACCTTCCCAAATACCACTGCCACACCCACACACATTGAAGTCACTCATGCAGCACAGAGGGGGGAAAACTCCGCGAGATGCGCTCGGCAGATGACACTTCCAGAGAACTATGGCGCTCGCACTACGGTAGATCAAATATCACTGTAATGGCTAATATGACCTCTACTTTCATGCTTAACCCTTGCGACTATTTCTTGTGTAGGGAAGGGGGGTTACATGGTGGGCGAGCTGAAATCTACATATGCTATGTTTACACAGGTGAAAGACATACATATATACATATTATACATATATTTATATACATGTTTTATATAGAAATAATTCCATCGCCCATATCTGACATTCCACATAGACAACCTTTGACCGAAACGCTTGAAATTATGACAAATCAATGGACTTCCTTGGCTAATATTGACGATGCATTTTCTACTAATATCTGGCTTGGTTTAGTTAGGAAATTCACGCGTGACTCAGGTTACAATCACTCATGTTATGTTTGTTCACTTTTTCCTCACTCACAAAAACAAGCGACTCCAGTAAAACCCCAGCCTTTGACCTTAAGGGAAGCCATCTGCGCGCTAACAGCACTTAAAGATGTTAGAGAGGAGGGGGGCCAATTTTATTCTGCCTACCCTCAACCAGCACCTTGTGCTGAGTTTGCAAATCGTACTGTGCGCGCTCCTAATAGTACTATGCTTACCGCAAAAGATGGTAAACTTTCAGAAAGCTTAGGCCAATTTCATCCTAGTCTAATGAAAAATCTGAAACATGCACTTTGCATTGAGAGAGCTCAGGGAAAAGGTTCTCGTTATTTGGGATCAAATGCGGGCTGCCAACTGACTCTAAACTGTACATGTGCGACAGGTGAATATAACATTAGTCCATGTCTACACTCTACAGCAGGTCATCTGAATGCTTCTGCTCTAGACACATCCCCAACTCACATGATGCGCTGGCCTGATGATTCTGGTGCAGGGTCACTGATGAGTTATGTTTGGGTCTGTGGTGATCATTGGTATCAGATTTTGACTCCCTTATGGGCTGGAAGATGTAGCATGATCTATTTGTCACCGTCCATTACTGTTATGACTTCTCTTGTACACACAACACACCATTATCCTCAATACATGCCGATGGCACACGGAGGGGTTAGACGGAAGCGAGAGGTAACGGGGCCAGGGAGTAAATTTGTTGCAGGGATTTTTCCATGGTGGGGTGCGGTCAATAATGCTCACAATATCGACCACATTCAGGAGAGCCTTGAAAATCTGACTGCGACTCTAATTTCAGGGTTCAACGAATTTCCTCCAGTCCTGCGAGCAATGCGTAGCATGCTGCTTCAGCATCAGATCGGGCTCGATTTGATATTAGCTGCGGAAGGGGGCCTGTGCCACATCATAGGTACACATTGCTGCACCTACATTCCAGACATTGAAGGTAACATCACTGATACTGTCCATCAACTCAACTCACTCCTGACAGATCTCAAATCCCGCGACGTCTCGGCTGACACGTCCGGTTGGGATTGGGAACAATGGCTACTTGGCGGGGGTTGGAAAGCGTGGGTGGTGAGATTCATAGCTCCAGTGATCACATTCTTATTTGGCTTTTTGATTATTGCTTGTTGTATCATTCCACTAATCAGGAAAATGTTTTCATCTCTGTTCATGACAAGTATGATCCAATACCAGGCCTTGCAGACTGCTGAAGACTCTACTGAGTTATTCCAAGTGCTTAAGTACAAAGATAACTTCAGTGACACAGACAGTGGTGCCGTATAATCCTAATTATTTGTTTTATTTTGTTTTATTTTTCTTATGATGATTATATTTGTGTTGCTCAATGCTAGGAGTTGTGTGGAGTCATGACAGGTTGGTTTCAATTACCAGGAGGGGTACACTTGCACTCCCTGTACACGTGGATAGGTTCAGACACACAGAGGGTTTAAGCTTTAGCTCTGATTACAGACTATTTTTGTATTTTTATTATTCCTGATTTACACAGAGGATTTTTATTTTTGTATTCCTCAAAGACCACTTGTGATATATGTATATATATAGCTATATATTTAATCTTTAAAGTAATTTTTTGTTTATGTGATTATTTTGTAATCAAAAGGGTGAAATGTAATGGAAAAAATACTTCTAAAGCACATTCTTTTATTAGGATTTATCTGATTACTGTATGTGTTAACTTCGAAAATGGTTTCTAACAGATGAACAGCTAAAACTATAAGCTTTGATTAACTGAAGACTGAAGTGTCTTTTTCGCAAGGTCTTTACTGACGTGTTTAGAACAAGTTTAGATTAGGCACCGTAAACAATATCCTACAGTGTCTCTAAAACAGTTTTGTTATTCCCCGGCAGCTGATACAAGGAAAGGTGTTATGACTTGGGTTTTAACTTGGCCAAAAGGCATGACATGACTCTTTGCTTTTTGTTTGTGTAACTGGGTCTTTGTAAGATCCATGAGGGGGGGGGGGAAGGAAAGCCGTCACCATTTGTTTTGATTCTCTATATGTTGGTTTTCTGTGAGTTAAAGAACTCAGAGCGCTCTTGCATAGCCACCGAGGTGGCTGTGTTACAGCGTTTCTCCATTTGCAAATGAGAATAAACACTCGATAACCAGACTTTGGTTTCTGCTCAATGGTCTTCATTTGTTTCACTATAAGCTTTAAACCTTTTATTTACTTACACCGTGTTATTAGGAATCATTTCCATGACAGTATGTCTCCTAAAGAAAGGCTTTTCATTTCGGCTTATATTTAACTTAAACAGCTATTCTCTTAACTAACTTTAAACTAATGTGAGATGTTAAACATTAGCTAGCTACTGTTTGACATCCCGAAACAATGCCAGTCAGCACGTCCACGGAGCTTTACAACTTATTATTTCATTATGTTAGAGTTCTGCTTTGTGAAACATGACACCTAATTCATCAGAATAACTTAGTGAATTACCTTTCAAGAGCATGTCCAGTCCCTCTGGCTGGATGCTCCCCCCACTGGCTAAACAGCCCCCTGAACTGCACCTTCTTGTGGCTCCTGTGGCTCTCCCTGTACTAGCAGCACACAGTATGTCTCGTCTGTGAGTGTCTTTTAAGTGTCTCGCGTTTTGTTTTTTATTATTATTATTTTTTTATTTTATTTATTTTTTTCTTTATTTTTATTTATTTATTACTTTTTTTTCCCATTGGTATTATGTGAGTCAATATCACCATAAGGTGCCTTTGAGACTTCCCCATTTCCCCCCCAAAAAGCTGAGATTTTCCATTGCACTTCATATTCATTGTATTAAGTATATGTTATGCTATTAGAAATGCATATTGGTCAAGCTCCCACACTTTTTATAAATTAATAATTTACATGCAAACAGCAAAATATGTCCACCCTGTCATGGACAATTTCAAAGAATAAATACATTGTAATTACATGGTGATTATAAAACGTACATTTTCAGAAAACTATTTAGTCACTTTCTCAACAATATATTTTAGTTCATGGGAAAAGTATTTGGATAATAATGAAATTATGGCAAACTATTTGTTTCTCTATAAAATCTGCGAGTTACACTTTATTTTCTAAACAAAAAATATATCTGGTCAAACTTTCAAACAATACTATTTGGCCCTCATTTGTTTATAAAGCAATCACACAAAAGAGTTTGCTAACTTGTGAAAATAATTTGTTTATTTTCATAGAATATTTTCATGTTCTATGAAAATAAACAAATTACATAAGATGTACAAGATGGCGGCGCGTGCAGACGCAGCGGCTGCTCTCTGTCCCAACCGTGCGGTGATATGTTCGTTTAAAAAGTGTTTGTCCGACTGTTTTACGTGTTTGTCTCGTCTGAAACACAAGTACAGTCGACACGCTCTGCTAGACATCAGCAGAAACAAGATTTGCAACGTTTTGGACTACGCAACAGAGAAGTTAAGAGAGTTGGGACTACTGCGGCCTACGATAACACCGGACGCGCCTGCTACTCCTCCCCCGGAAAGGAGGCGTTGGAAGCAGTGTGCGAGGAAGCAGAAGAGGGGCAAGCGCGGAGGCATCCGGGCCAGGCTAGCGGCTAGCCCAACTCGCCCAGCCATACCATCCATTCTCCTGGCAAATGTACGACCACTGAACAACAAAATGGATCACATACGACTGCTGAGGTCAGCGAACCAGACAGTGAGTAACTGCTGTGTGTTTATATTCACTGAAACCTGGCTAAATGACAAAATTCCCGACTCTGCTGTACAACTGGAGCAGTTAGCATGCTACCGGGTGGACAGGGCCCTCATAGACGGAGGAAAGACGCGTGGCGGTGGAGTCTGTGTCTATATCCGCAAGGAGTGGTGCAGAGACGCTGTGGTAGTGTGCAAACATTGCTCACCACTGGTGGAGTTTATGATCATGAAGTGCCGACCATTCTATTTGCCTCGGGAGCTCAGCGCGATCTTGCTAGTTGCGGTTTATTTACCTCCCACTAACAACAGCAGCGATAGGAATGAGGCACTAAATGAACTGTATCAGGCTATCAGCGAACAACAGACAGCACACTCAGACTGTTTCATCATCCTCATTGGGGATTTCAATCATGCTGACCTCAAGACTGTCCTTCCAAAATTACACCAGCATGTTGATTTTCCAACAAGGGGGAATAACATCTTGGACTTAGTGTACACCACACACAAAGGAGCTTTCAAGGCCGTTCCCCTCCCCCACCTCGGGCTCTCTGACCACATCACTGTTATGCTAATGCCAGCATACAGACAGAGAGTGAAAGCCATCAAACCTGTTAGGAAACAGGTGAGGGGGGGGCCTGAGGGAGCATCTTCTGCTCTTCAAGACTGCTTTGAAAAAACAGATTGGGGAATGTTTAAAGAAGCAGCCACCTACAACAACCAGACAGACATTGAGGAATATACAGACACTGTGACCTCCTACATCACCAAGTGTATCGATGATGTGACCCACACAAAAAACATCATTACTCGGGCTAACCAGAAGCCATGGCTGACAGGCGATGTCCTCGGGCTGCTGAGAGCTAGAAACATAGCCTTCAGAGCCGGGGATGAATCTGGACTGAAAACAGCGAGAGCCAACCTGTCCCGTGGCATCAGGAAAGCAAAACAGGATTACACACACACAAGATAACCGCCCACTTCAGAGACAGCAGAGACGCACGGAGCCTCTGGCAGGGCATTCAGGCCATCACGGACTACAGGCCTGCGCCACAGAGCTGCGAGAGCAACCCCTCTCTGCTAAACAGCCTAAACAGTTTCTTTGCACGCTTTGAAGAACAAAACAACACAAGGCCACAGAAGACCCCTACCCCCCCATGATCAGCCCCTGTGCCTCTCCACCGCCAGCGTGAAGAGGACACTCGCCACTATCAACTCCCGCAAAGCAACAGGTCCAGACAACATTCCTGGTCGTGTACTGAAGGACTGCGCAGAGGAGCTGAAGGAGGTCTTCACAGATGTCTTCAACACTTCCCTGAAGCAAGCCACAGTTCCATCATGCTTCAAAGCTGCCACCATCATACCTGTACCAAAGAAACCTGCACCATCCTGCTTCAATGACTACCGCCCTGTGGCACTGACACCCATCATCATGAAGTGCTTCGAACGGCTTGTCATGTCACACATCAAATCCATCCTCCCCCTCACCCTGGACCCCCACCAGTTTGCATACCGAGCCAAACGATCTACAGAGGATGCAATCTGCTCTGCCCTTCATCCAGCCCTTACCCACCTGGACAAAAAAGACACATATGTGAGAATGCTATTCATAGACTTCAGTTCAGCATTCAACACAATAATTCCGCAACAACTCATCTGCAAACTTGAAAAACTAGGACTAAGTACCTCACTCTGCAACTGGCTATTGGACTTCCTCAGTCAGAGGCCTCAAGTAGTGCGTGTTGGCAACAACATCTCAAACAGCATCACACTGAGCACAGGGGCCCCTCAAGGCTGCATGCTCAGTCCGCTGCTCTTCACACTGCTGACACACGACTGCACAACAACTCATAACACTAATCACATTATCAAGTTTGCGGAGGACACGACTCTGGTGGGTCTCATCACCAAGGGAGACGAGACTCACTACAGGAACAAGGTAGACCTTCTGACCACATGGTGCAGAAACAACAACCTCCTGCTGAACGTCAGCAAAACCAAAGAGATCATTGTTGACTTCCGGAGAGGTCACACCGAACACCTGCCACTGTCCATCGACGGTGCCGATGTGGAGAGAGTGAGCAGCACCAAATTCCTGGGGGTGCACATCAGCGAAGACCTCTCCTGGACCACCAACATTGCATCTCTGGTGAAGAAGGCTCAGCAGCGTCTCTACTGCCTGCGCAGACTCAGACGGGCAAGTGCTCCACCACCCATCATGAACACTTTCTACAGAGGCACCATTGAAAGCATCCTTTCCAGCTGCATCACTGTGTGGGGCGGGAGCTGCACTGAATACAACAGGAAAGCTCTTCAGCGCATAGTTAACACAGTCGGAAAGATCATTGGTGCCCCACTCCCCTCCCTGAAAGACATATACTCCACCCGCCTCATCCGCAAAGCGACCACAATCGTGAGCGATACAAGTCATCCAGCTCACAATCTGTTCAGCCTCCTGCCATCTGGGAAGAGGTACAGGAGCCTCCACTCCCGCACCACCAGACTCAGCAACAGCTTCACCCACCAGGTTGTTAGGATGCTGAACTCTCTCCCCTCAGTCACCAGGCCGTCAAGAAGATGACCCCCCCATGACTGTCCTTGCACTATCAGGCCATTTGCACATTTGTTTCACTATTATGTCACCTGCACACTTTTTATGC
The DNA here is from genome assembly GCA_023631565.1 of Gymnocephalus cernua. Taxonomy (NCBI): domain Eukaryota; kingdom Metazoa; phylum Chordata; class Actinopteri; order Perciformes; family Percidae; genus Gymnocephalus; species Gymnocephalus cernua. Next base: position 35,414,459 of record CM042433.1, on the reverse strand, counting down.
TGCTATGACGAACTGTCTTTGCACTACCATGACATTTGCATACTTCTGATGTTTACTATGACCAAACTGTCTTTGCACTACATGCCACTTGCAGACTTAATTTTAATTTAAATGTCTATTTATTGATGCCTATATATAGTGATTTGTCTTCTTAGTTTTTTTAACTCTAGTTTTAGTTTTTTAACTCGTCTAGTTTAAACTACATGTCTTTGGGATGGAGGGAAACGTGATTTCGATTGCTTTGTATGTCTGGAACATGTGAAGAATCGACAATAAAGCTGACTTTGACTTTTGATAAGCACAGACCTTGGCTTTCAGGTCACACATAGTTGCTTCAGACATTTCCTCAATGTTTCTTTAGGACAGTAACCCTTGGCTATGCAAGGCATTGGCAATGAATTGCAAGTTCTCATGTTTTTTGCAGAGGGTGTGGGTGCACGAGACCCTCAGGTCCAGACAGCAGTTGGGGGAATTCCGGCTGTGGAAGGTGCTCTGCTTTCACTTTGACCGGTTCCAGGGCTACTTTTGGCTCAACAGGGAGAAATTTGACACTCTGCTGACGAGAGTCGGTTCTACGATTTCCCGGACACAAACAACATTCCGATAGTCCAGTTCTACAACGGAGCGTCTGGCAATCTGTCTCTCCCTGACGTGTGGCTCCAGAAAAGACAGTATGGAAAAGTACTTCCAAGTACTTTTTTGGTCTGCCCCTGCACCACTTTTTTGTCTCTCCGTTGCCTCCTCTCCTTTATGTACCTGTCCCTTAGGTTCTTCCACCTTTTCTTACACTCCTCTAAATAGAAAAAAATAAATAAATGGCTTATTTTAAAACAAACATGTTCACATAATGTATAGTAACTGATGTGTATGTGGGAGCATATCTGTAAATGAATGAAGGGTAGGGGAGAGCCGGGACAGTTGAAACACTTTTTAATTAAACGTAATTTACAAAGCGATCGTATCGCACTGAAAGCTAATATTTTGTCACTAGCAACCTCCACCTGTCATCTGTCAAATAAGATGCATTTTCAGCTTTGAACAAAACCGTTCAGGAATTATTACAGCAACAGTGGGGCGTGGGTAATGTTTCATAGATTGTTGCTGGGCTTTACGTCTTTGTGAATGTCTGTTAACAACTCATTGCCGTCATCATGAAGCGCGTATGAAGCGGTTATTGAAATATCATGCACTGTGGATGATTCTGCCATTTTTTTTATAGCTAGAACAGTAGGTGTTCCCATTTATATAATGTTTATTATATATGTCTATTGTGGAAAATGTCATTTTTTACGTGGGTTAGGGCACTGCACTCCAAATAAGTGCCCTTGACTACACACAGCCCGTCAGTCTCCATAGGATAACATGGGGAAACTCGACCCCCTATACCTGGTGGAATCAAATATATTTTTATTTTTGTAAAACTGCTTTTCCATGTCTCACCTCCATAAATTATTGTATAAACACAGATATTTGTGCATTTACTTAAAATACATGGAGTTACAGCCAGGTTGGGGACAGTTGAAACAGCTGTTTCAACCGTCCCTACATAGACATATGCCATTATAACATGTTTTTGCTTTCCATGTAAACAAGTATGCAATATGAAAGTCTGGGATTGTGGAGACATATGCCATTATAACCTGTTTTGCTTTCCATGTAAACAAGAAGGTATGCAATATGAAAGTCTGGGATTGTGGAGGACACTAAATGGTCTACTGAATAAGCTTGTAGTCGAACCTTTAAATGAAAAACACTCATTAATAATCGAAAAAATGTAACCGCTAATGAAGTTTACTTTCGACCATCAAAACTGGTTTATCGCCTGTAACTCCGTGATAAAAGGAAATAAAAGGAAGATATTTGGCTGATAGAAGGAGGTTAACATGCTCTATGTGTTGACCTGAGGAAGTCTGTCTGTCATCACTGCACTCGGAGAAAACTGGAATGTTTCATCTGTCCCGCGTTTCAACCGTCCCGGCTCTCCCATCATGTTAATGTTGGTTTTGAGATAAAAGTGTTAGTAAATTTATTTGTTGACAGCCTGCCCAGGGACTATAGGTGGAAACCTGGTAAAATGCATCTCTCCTGTCTAAGGTTAATGTATATTGTACATTGTCCCTGTTTAAAAATAAATAAATGAAGAAAATGAAGATGAAGACGTGTGGATTATTTTAATTTCTAAATAAGATGGTGCATTTTAACACTACGTGTCATTGCATTTTACATACATAAGAGGTCTGCAGTAATTGCAGTTGGGTATAATAAAGCTAAGACATGAGCCTAAATTCATCCATTCATCATCATCCATTCATACTCTGGAAAACACTTTGTTTAATACATATGTAGTACAATTAATTCCTCCAAAACTGGAGTTTACGTACGCTTGTTAATGGGTAATTATTCTGTGTAAAGGCATATTACCTACTTCAATGAAAACGAACATGACGTGTCAATCAGTCCAAACATATTTTACATAATGTAAACATACAAATACAAATATATCTTACAAGTACCTGTATGGAGCCATATATAATCAACTTGGTATTTGGTTTTTGCAGCTCACAACAGTAGGCTACAGTTCTTCTCCATTGCTTTGGCGCATTTCTCAGATCAGTAATGTATATACTTAACATATATGGAATAGTGCTCACGTGCATTGTTCATTAGACTATACTTACAGAGTGAACTGTTAAATATGAACAACAACACAAAGCAGTTTCACTATCTTGGTATAAACAATGGCATATATATGGACTTGTCAGCTTGATTATGTCATTGGTATAAATACTTGCTTTGGACACATAAACATAAGATTTGCGTCCGAGGTCTCTGTACGACCTCGGACTTGTGTCGTACAGCTCTGGGAGATGCTGACGGCTAAAATCAACCTCTAGTCCATGTTCTGTTTGTGGATCCACGTGCATTCTGTGTTGTTGTTTTTTGAAAGCATGTCACAGCGCACCGCGGCTGCTCTCGCGCTTGCCGCGGTCAAAGTTGAACCATGTTGAACTTTGACCGCGGCACGCGCAAGAGCAGCTGCGGTGCGCTGTGACGTGCTTTCACGTGTCTGAAAAAAACTCTAACAACATGTTTAACCTTGGCCGCGGCACGCGCATGAGCGGCAAGCCACAAAATGCCGCTTGCGCTGCGCTTTGCTCAGCGCAGCGGTAGATCAGCTGTTGTGCGCGCAAGCCATACACAATAATGGGTTTCATAGCGCAGCGCTGCCGCTTGCGCGTCCTATGTGAAACGGGCCTGAGACGGCAAAAGGAGATGTATGACATTTGGCCAATGTGCTCAGAGAGAAACCTCCTATGCAAGTTCTTCATTGTATCAGTAAGCAACCTCTTTTGCATTTTTTTCTTCAGCCGTGTGACTGTTTGTTTGCGGCCAGTTGTCATTCGACTAACATCATCTCGAAGAAAAAATTATGTAACGTTCTTCCTAATCTCATTTCGACTGAAGCACCTCCTCCCATGGTAGGTCAGATCCACAGGATACTTTGTTCTCTTCTTAGAGTAGCCAAAAGCAGTCTGGGCATGCTTTTGGAGCTTATACTTCTTCAGAATGTTTCCACTGACCACTTTTGCTATCAGCTGCTCTCTCTGTTTGTTTTTGCATGTTCATATTTTCTTCTAATATCTTCAATCAGGGATGTATGGAAAAGAAGAGCTCTGTTGATGGGTGAATTCACTTTTTGACGTGCCAACAAAGCATTGACTTTTGTACGTGGTGATTTGGACGCACTTTCTTTCTTGGCCCGATAGTACCTCTTCTTATATTTCTCAGTTTTACTTTTCTCTTTTGTGAGCTGTGCCTCTAATATTTCGATCTGTTTTTTTCAGTTTTCTCTTCGAACTCCTTTGAATGCTTTCCCCTTGACGCCGTTGCCTGAAACACAAAATATTTGTAAGGATTTTTTTAGCAAGTGAGTTATCAATATGTCATTTTATGGGGACATAAACAGTTGATAATTGTCCTTCAAATAAATCTAAACTTTCTAATAAGTCTCATCAGCTAAACTTCCAATGATCTAACCTGGAGGGCCCTGGCTCACGCTGATTTTCAGGAGTTTCAGCAGGGGAGTTGGGTGGTGTCTCTGACTGTAGCAAAGCACTGGCCCTGTTTGTTTTGACACCCTTCTTCTTTCCAGTCTCTGTCTTTTTTCTATTTGACCCTTTCTTTCTCAAGGTACTTTCTTCTTCTGCCTGGGTCAGCATCACGACATTCCCGATACCTCCTTGCTATCTCAGCTCCTTTTGATCTTGTTCCTTGAAAAAGACGATTCAAAATGTTCCCTTACACACTTTAATTGGCAGTCCCAGTAAACTAGGCTTACCTTATCAAACTAGGTTTGCTGATACCGATATCGCCAAAAAAATGTCCATATTGTCCATTCTTATTATGTATAGCATGTACTGTGCATGTACTGTTATAAAATGTGTATAATAGCTGTTGTAATATGTGTAACATTATCAGCATGTGGCCTAAACTATGCACATGTCCTTCCTGTCATGAACCATGTCCACCCTGTCATGGAAGGCTTGCTGACAGGGTGGACAATGACAGGGTGGACATGTTGGCTAATGTTAGCATTTAATGAGCACATGGTGGACCTTCACTTAGCAACATACTACAGTTAGCAAGCTGACTGTGTACTGTTTTACAAATATATTTCAAATTTCTGATAAATTGATATTTCACTATGACAGAGTGGACATGTTCAAGTTCATTTACAACCCCAAATCAGAAAAAAGTTGGGACAGTATGAAAAACACAAATAAAAAAAGAAAGTAGTGATTTCTAAATGTACTTTGACTTGTATTTCATTGCAGACAATGTGAACAAACTATTTCATGTTTTGTCTGGTCAACTTAATTTCATTTGTATTTCATTTCCTGTCATTCAGACCTGCAACACATTCCAAAAAAGGTTGGGACAGGAGCAATTTAGGGCTAGTAATCAGGTAAATTGGTTAAATAATGATGTGATTTGAAACAGGTGATGTCAACAGGTGATTGTAATTATGATTTGGTACAAAAGCAGCATCCAAGAAAGGTCTAGTCCTTTAGGAGCAAAGATGGGCCGAGGATTGCCAGTTTGCTAAGAAATACGTGAGAAAATTATTGAAATGTTTAAAATCAATGTTCCTCAAAGAAAGATAGGAAGACATTTGCTTATTTCACCTTCAACAGTGCATAACATAATTACAAGATTCTAGGAATGAGGAGGAATTTCAGTGTGTAAAGGACAAGGGCGCAAGCCTAAGCTGAACAACCATGATCTCCGATCCCTCAGGCGGCACAGCATCAAGAATTGTCATTCATCTATAAGCGATATGACCACAGGGGCGAAGGACTACTTTGGCAAACCTTTGTCAAGTACCACAATACATAGTTACAGCCACAAATGCCAGTTAAAACTGTACTGTGCCAAAAGGAAGCCCTATGTTAACAGTGTCCAGAAGCGCCGTCGACTTCTCTGGGCTCGGAGGCATCTGGGATGGACCATCACACAGTGGAAACATGTACTGTGGTCAGATGAATCAGTATTTCAGGTATTTTTGGGGAGAAATGGACGCCGTGTGCTCCGGACCAAAGAAGAAAAGGATCATCCAGACTGTTACCAGCAACAAGTCCAAAAGCCAGGGTCTGTCATGGTATGGGGTTGTGTCAGTGCCCTTGGTAAAGGTAACTTGCACTTCTGTGATGGCACCATTAATGCTGAAAAGTACATAGAGATTTTGGAGCACAATATGCTGCCTTCAAGAAGACATCTTTTCCAGGGACGTCCATGCATATTTCAACAAGATAATGCAAAACCACATTCTGCACACATTACAAAGTCCTGGCTGCGGAGGAAGAGGATACGGGTACTTGACTGGCCTGCCTGCAGTCCCGACCGGTCTCCAATAGAGAATGTGTGGCACATTTTGAAGCGCAAAATGTGACAACGAAGACCCCGTACTGTTGCCCACCTTAAGACTTGTTTGCAGCAAGAATGGGACAAAATTACACCTGAAACACTTCATCACTTGGTGTCTTCAGTCCCTTAACGTCTTTTAAGTGTTGTGAAAAGGAATGACAACATTACAAAGTGGTAAATGCTTTACTGTTCCAACTTTTTTTTGAAATGTGTTGCAAGAACCAAAATAGGAATTTTGTTTTTTTGAAACAAAAACAATAAAAATCATGAGGAACACATTGAATTATGTGCTGTTGTATTGTCTGCAATGAAATACAAGTCAAAGTACATTCAGAAATCACTACTTTCTTTTTTTATTTGTGTTTTCCATACTGTCCCAACTTTTTCTGATTTGGGGTTGTATGTATATAGCACATTTAAACAGCCGCTAAACAGACCAAAGTGCTTTACAGAGCAAGCATATAAGAAAATAAAACCAGCAAAACAACTCTCAAAACACAACATAAAAACAGCAAAGCTAAGAGCTACCTTAAAATAGAGACTCAAATATAAAATAGAAGAACCAACCTAAAACAAAGATCAATATGCTGATGAGAATAAATAGGTTTTTACCAACGACTTGAAGATAGCAAGGTTGGGGGCTGTTCTGATCTCTAGAGGCAGGGTGTTTCACAGACGAGGCCCCTCCACCGCGAAAGCTCGCTCCCCTCTACGCTTCAGTCTGACACGAGGGACTACCAGCAGAGCCTGGTCGTGTGATCTTAGGCTTCTGGACGGAGTGTATGAATGAATAAGTTCGGATAGATAGACAGGAGCTAAGTCATGTAGAGATTTGAAGACAAAGAGAAGGATTTTAAAATCTATTCTCTGTCAAACCCAGTGTAGAGATTTTAGAATTGGAGAGATATGGTCATATTTGCGACAGTTAAGGATAAGTCTGGCCGCAGCATTTTGGACTAACTGAAGACGGGCAAAGTTAAGCTTGACAACATCCAACTACACACATAATATGATGAAAATGATGAAACATAAGTGTAAATACTTACTCTGCAACTAGACACTGCTTCAGCCTTCATTGAAGAAAGACAAAATGCTCATAGTGATGTCACTGAAAACATCAGTGGGTTTCTTAAAGAGGCAGTTACCCCATAATGACAGGGTGGACAGCAATTTCAGGGACACATGCAAAATGTTCAATATGATTATGAAAATACAATATACATGATCAAAATTACTTGTTTTATCAAATAACTTATTGTGGACAATAAAACCATGTAAAAAAAATTGGATTTAGTATCATTTAACCACTTATTACACACACTGTAGTTAGCAGAACAGTGTGTGGGACATGCCAAAATCACATACATCCAATGAAAAAAAATTGTATAAAATGAAGGAAACACGTTTTTAGAGACTTATCATTGTACTGATATGTGTGCAAATGTTTGGCCACTTATAAGACCTCAGACTTTCATTATTCTGCTACATTTTCATGATGACTGAGTGAGTCTGATGAGGACACCAAAGGCACTTCATAGTGATATTGACAAATGTGTTTCCAGGTTTGTGATTTTGTGTGGGTATTAGAGTTGATTGGCTGAAACAAGTATCCGATACGGATAAAGCACTTTTGCTGAATACGAGTATTATACGAGTAATACGAGTCAATATCCGTGCTCGGATTGAATAAAAATCCTCATTGGGTAGCTGACTGTGTCTGCGTTCTGTGATAGGCTAGTAGTCACAGCGCCCCTCCCCTACACACGCTCTGCTCACTCACTCACAGAACACAGAGGAGAACAGCTGTCTCTGTCTCTCTGTCTCTCTCAGTCACTCAGGTTCGCGGGTCTTTTCTGTTAACGTTTAGGGTCTCTTCAGCTTCAGGTTTGTTTTTTACTTCGGTTTGTAGTACTTGCTTATTAACCAGTAGAGTTCTGGTAAACGTGGGGTTTGTAGACGAAGCGCTTGGTAGAATGCGACTCCCATTGTGTCTCTGCCTGTCGGAGATTTCTTTTCTTTTTTAAACCGTCAGCTGGCTCGAACCAGTTTTTTTACTTCACGCACTGAGTCTGACACTTTCTTGCTGTATTTCATAAGTCAATGCAGATCTGAAAAACAGCGTCGGACTATTTGATCCGTAGAACACAGTCCCCCCCCCCTTCTCTCTTTCTCTCTCTCTCTGTCTCTCTCTTACTCACTCACACACACACACACACACACATACCTGGTGTGGAAATAGAAAAATAAAAAAGAACCAAAAAAATAAAAACTCACACTGATCATAAATAAATTAAAAGTTAAAAAAGAAAGTTATGTTGAGTATGAAAACTCTTGTTCATTACATTTTACTTCATAATTGCAACTGCATGTGTTGCATTCATTGTTGCAAAACTTGTTTCCATATATAGTTTGTTTGTTATCGTGATCAAAACCATTGATCTGAAGCTCAATGCTGATGCTGTCATGTAAATAGTTTTCTAATCAGCAATAAATATAACAATTTCTGATCAACCCATATCAATTGCGTGCTTAAAATAACATGCTGGTTAAAGCCCCGCCCATTTCAAGACAACCCGACCCACTTCCGGGTTGACTCCCGCCCACTTCCGGGTTAGGCCCCGCCCAGTCCGAGTACAGATACAGATACGGATAATTCATATGGTTAACAGATACAGATACAGATAATGCTGGACTCGCTCATCCTTAGTACTGACAAACTTTATCCTTCATCCTCTTGTTTTAAGTAACACCACTTTCTGTTGTTAGTGCTTACCTCAGCTCATTCAATGTTCAGTTGTATCTTACTCACTGAGATGTATATAAGGGTCTGTGCCTGTTATTTTTTGTTGAAAACTCAATAAATAAATCATATTTTTAAAAAAAACTTAGTGAATTACGAAATGTCTGTTTGATAAGTTAATTTACAGCGAGGCAAATTTAATCTTCAACTCTTTCACTGTCTGAGGCAAACGTCCATTAAGATCATTCAATTATACAGAGCTGACATTACTAGTAAACATCTACTCCTTCTAAAAGATCATTTATGTTTTCTTATGACTCATAAACATACACTAACTCTTTCTGTGATCAAGATTTAAAGGTGCAGTAGGTAAGCCTTATAAAACTAACTTTCTTCCTACTAACAAAATTTGCTGAAACTGACCCTATGTGTGAATAGAACTACATGAAGCAGGTAATTTAAAAAATAATCCAGCTCCTCTGGCACCATCTACAGCCTGTACCGCTCCCTGTTCAGATGCCCCAATCAGGGCCAGGGGGGTGTGTCTAACTGCATGTCAATCACTGCTCATGCACACACACTCATTCTCCCTTGTGGGGGGAGGTGCTTAGGAGACCGTTTCGGGCTTTAGCGGAAAAGGGGGAGGGAATGAGAAGTTGTCGATGTTAAGTCCTGGATCTTTGCAATCCTACCTACGGCACCTTTAACATAATTCGGTAGTAACTTTAGCTCCATGAAAAGTGATTAATGATGTTTCCTGGGTAATGCTTGTCTGCTTAACTATGCAGTTTACACATTTGTATAACTATTTCACCAAATCGGAGTTCTACAGAGTTAAACATGATGCAGAATTTAACGGTGGCAGAATAACTAACTTATAAAGAAAAGGTACTTTTTGTCAGGTAACATATATTGTCAGTGTGTAATAACCAAAAATGACATCCAAAGTAAACCCACATCCATCACTATAGTCTACTCAAGTTTCCTGGGACACTAAACAATTCTTTGCATAGTGTTGTTTTATTATGATGCAGGTCACTGCAACCCAAGCAGACATTGAGGCATATCAGATGACCAGACAGACACCCCCACCCTCGTTATGATGGTAAGTAAAATACAATACCTTTATAATGGAATCCCATCAGTTCCTTCCATTTTTGCATCAAAATACTAATAATATATGTGAATGGTTTCAGAATAAATTACTGTAGGTAACAGTTTGTATTTTTATTTTTAGGTGGATCTATTGAGGGAAGTGTCATCATGAGCTGGACAGCAGTGAAACATTTGCAGCTGCTCTTTGTGGAAACATGTTATCACACTATCACATTTGATTGAAAATTGCTGCGGCTCTCTGGGCTGAACTTGCAGGAAAAAAGTGAATGTTGTCAAAAGAAAATACATTTTTGTTTTTAAATAAAATTATTTTTTAAATTAAGAACATTGTTTGGATTGCCTTTTGATTTGTATTTATTATTTTGAAGTATACCTTATTAGTAATACAAAATTAGTAACTGGAGATTATTATATACTATTATTTATAATAGTAATATATCAATATCAATAACAAATTACAAAATACCAGAAAAATACAGTAATATACAGGGAAATCGTTTACAGTGTGATGAACGCACGGGCATTCTGTTCTGACATGGCGGGACTGGAGTGGATGGTGAGTGAAAAAACTAATTTCCTTGAGGATAAATGGAAGAAGAAAATGGTCTTTTGAATGGCAAGTTGAGTTTCAAAGCCCTTCCAGATGGTTCTCTCCACAAGACCTGAGTTTATTTGCATGCAACGTTAACTGTTAGTCTGTATCCTTGACGTTTCACTTCCGGGATTGCTCTGGTGCCGCAGGAAATTCTGCCGGATACATGTATTTTCCGTTTCCTTCCGCTTTCTTTGTGTTTGAATTTTAAACTCCGGTGGATTTCTGAGGACTCTGGTTAACTGCTCCTCAGATCTCTGCAGGGTAAATCCAGACAGCTAGCTAGACTATCTGTCCAATCTGAGTTTTCTCTCGCACAACTATTTTACAGCGGCTCAGTGCGGAACTTAGCGCCACCCAAGACAATTGTGATTGGTTTAAAGAAATGCCAATAAACCAGAGCACATGTTCCTCCCATCCCGGAATGCTGTGTGGAGTAGCCAGACCCTCCTCCGCTCTGCAGCGTGTGGATGGTCTGGCAAAGTGAGACTACGTTACTGTTGATTTAGAACAGATAAAAATGTGTCATTAATTTGTGATTTATCGCAAGTTAAATATTTTAATCAATTGACAGTCCAATTCACATATGTGGTCAGGTCATCATATATGAAACAGCATTTCACAGGTGATTAATTCACATGACACAGGTACATTTACAGATATTTCCAATGTGAAATCAAGCTGTCATATGTGAAAACATAAATTTTATATGTAGGCTAATTTTGCATAAAGTCACATCCACATGCTTTTTGGACATTACACATTTGAAATTTTACACTCCAAGTGTGAAATGTAATATTTCACATGCGCTTTCGTTTGAAAGGGACTGGAACAAAGCCCCAGCCTGATGTAGTCTTTACTGTGTGTGTGTGTGTGTGTGTGTGTGTGTGTGTGTGTGTGTGTGTGTGTGTGTGTGTGTGTGTGTGTGTGTGTGTGTGTGTGTGTGTGTGTGTGCTGCCCTCTGACACATGGACTGGGACCAAAATCAAAGGCACCTTGCAGAGCAGCAGCCTGGCGGTGCTGGGAGACACTGATGCCTTCTGCCATCACAGTCAGCTCCCTCACATCCACAACACTGGCCTGTACTGCATGACGTCAGCCTGCCTACAGATTATTTTACCCATGTTTTTCCTTTTAATCCTCCCTCCAGCTTTTCATCTAGAAAGCCAGCCATTTGCCAAGCTCTGGCACACACACACACACACACACACACACACACACACACACACACACACTGACAGCATTTGCACATGATAACTGATTCATAATGTTCTCTGTAAACAACAAAAAACATCATTTCACAAATGGAAAGCATATTTTGGAATGAGATTAGAGTTAGTGAAATGAGATATTGAGGAGTGATATCACTGTCCCTCTCAGTTCAGCTTCAGTTTGGCTGTGGACTTATGGGTGCTTTTGCTCTATTTTAATCTCCACAGTGCCATGGTTAGCATAGCTAAGCCTCTGTCCTGATTGACAGGTCCTAAACCATCCCCTTCTTTATTGTCTATTTTAAAATAAATGGGACCATCATTTCTAAAATAAATATTGTGCTGTATTGAAGAATACTTGAAACTAGCGATTGAGACCATAACGTTATTATGAAAATGTTTACTGAAAGTGAGAAGTAGGCTCATTTTCGCATATCCTTCTATAGACAATTACTTCTTTTTGGAGCACAATTCAGAGCCCAATATTCCTTGGAATTGTGTTCATATTGGATGATTGTGCCCCACTGCCAGTAAGAAAGTATTAAGTCCTGAAACAAGGTGGAAAGAGATAGTGTAGACAGGCAGGTGGCATGTCTGACTTTGATGCAGGAAGAAGATGTGTATGTCCAGCACATTTTTGCCTCAGGGCCCTCAGAATACACACAAAAAAGTAATATAATGTAAATGTGAACATAGAATAATAATGCTGTTTTATTATAAATCCAGCAGTCCAGTCCATCACATGGCTTGATGATAATAGATTACAAATATAATGCAAAAGAAAAGACAAGTGAATTAAGTTATGCAACCTGGTAGTGTCGCTTCAGATCAGGAGAGATGTCATCTAAGTTACCTAATGGTGTTTGGAGAATGTTCCCTCTCTGGGATAAAAAGCCCATTGTCTGACTCTGACCCATATTGCTCAAGGTAATCTGTACTTAATGATTAAATGCTTGTGTCTGTTCAGACCACAAAGTGCATGGATTTTAATCCCAAAGCAGAACTCACAGATTCTCTGTACTGGCCCTGCTGACTGTGTCAGTGCTTGTTGATGCTTCTTGATGCACTCTGGCACCTTTTACATTCAAGGTACATGCATTAATCATTAAAAAATGTATGTGTACCTCACAACTGTTAAGATTAATTATAAATTGTGATGTGTGTGAAAAACAGTCAAATGTATTTATGTTAACAGGTGGGATTTTGGTCTGAAGATGGGTAGCTTGTTAGCCAGATGAATGATGTACAGTAGTTGTCCTCAATATAGAAATGAGCTCTGTGATCAAATGCTGATGCCCAGCATTCCTACTGCACAGTGTAGTACCACAAGTTAAACAGTTGCTGTAGTCTTTATTTACTGGGAGTAATATACATAAAGTGACTGCTGAATAAGACGGCTTTATCTCTTCCAGCAAAGACAAAAACATTTAACTTTAACATCAACCATTGAAACCATATAGACACTGGCTTAGACAAGTCATCCTCCCCAAAATATCAAGATGGCGACAACCAAATTTGCCAAACTCAAGGCTTCAAAATGGCAGGCCACAAACCAATGGTTGACATCACTGATGATAAGTCCATTTTATTTTTATTTATAGTCTATGGAGCTTTATTTAGGAATATGAGCCCTGCATTTTTGGCCAGACCTTCAAACACTTGCCCATTCTGAAGCAAGGAGCTAACATTAGCTTGTTAGTATCACAATGCCAAATGTTTTGTTTTCTTTCCTAACAACTGACTGATTCATGCCAGAGCTTGGATCACTTGGATGCCAGAGCTTGTGCACCGTGCACACTCCATGGTTAAGAGCTGAATTTCGGAAGATTGAATGTGGAGTCCCTCAAGGTTCAGTTTTGGGGCCTAAATTATTTATTTTGTACATTAATGACATGTGTGAGGTGTCAAAATGAATGCAATTTGTGCTGTTTGCAGATGACTAAAAAAATTAAGTTCAGGAGATGATCTGAAAACCTTAGCAAAAAGTATTGAAAAAGAATTGGTCAAACTGAAAAAATAGTTTGATAAAAACATGTTACCACTGAAAACAAAGTTGATGTTTTTTTCCAATCAGAAGCAATATGGAAATGGTTCATAATCAATTGATGGAACTCCTATTAAAAGAGTGTTTGAGTTTACATTTTTGGGTGTAATAATGGATGAAAAATTGACATGGAAATCCCATATAGAACATTCTGTTCTAAACAAAGCTAAGTATGTGTTAGATTACAAGGCAATGCGAATTATGTACTGTTCTTGCCTTACTTTAGTTACTGTATGGAAGTGTGGGGGAACACATACGCATCTAACATAGAGCCATTGTTCATTTTACAGTAAAGAGCAGTACAAAATCTACATAAGTGGATTTTAGAGAACACACCCAAGGACTGTTTATCAAATCAGGATTAATGAAACTTAAAGACCTTGTTGAATTACAGACTTTGTTGGTAATGTTTAAGGCAAAAAGCAAAGTATTACCAGAAAATATACAATAGATGTTTGTGTTTAGATCAGAAAATAAGATCATAGAAGGAAATTCAATTTTAAACATCAGTATGCACGAACAACATTAAAGCAAATGTGTATTTCAGTATGTGGTGTCAAGCTGTGGAACTCCTTGTTTAATGATTTAAAGGGTAATATCAATATGTTTAAGTTTAAGAAAATGTATAAGACAAAAAAAATTGAGAATATGAAATTGCCAGATTTATTTATTATTATTCTTTATTCTTTACGCTCTACACACACGGTTCAATCAGGCGCGGCTCTGCTGTGGCTCATTGACAGATTCAGCGTTTCCCTTTATTTGTTTAGCCGTCACACATCCAGGTAGTGATGTGAAGGGAGTCCTGCTTAGACTGCTGGTAGCCACGCAGAACGGCCGGAGAAATGTGTCTAAGTGTGTTTGTGTGCCAATAATTTCATCATTTGCATGTAGGGTAGATAGCATCAGTTTTTGGCGGATGATTACTTTTAGCACGGCACCTGTCGCCTACTGCGAAGAAATGCTTGGGCTCTACGTTGGTGTAGCAACTCCCCGCCCCTGTTGTACTGTGCGTGCGGGAGACACACACAAACACAAGCACAGAGATCAGTCAAGTGTGATTATGTTAACCACACTGTTGGTGACAATTATCTCAGCTTTAAACCACAATTAAACACATTATAGACTATATTCCAAAAATCTCCATCTTGAAAAACCCCAGAAAACTTCTTAAATAGTCAGTGACATCATAAGGCTGACATCAACAATATCAAACAAAGAAGGAATCATAAAAGCAAGCATACCTTGTCACTTCCACAGAAAAACAACCTGAATTTATTCCATAAAGCTTTTTTGAAGCCTTTAAAGATGCTCCATGTTTCTGCCCTAGTCTTTACCTCATTTAAACAGTGCAGAAGTCTCTGGAGAAGCTGCTTGTTGCGGGTCATGTCCACTTACCAGCTGTTAGACTGAGAGTGTGAGCAGAGAGAAGGCAGCAGAGTGTGAGAGGACCAGTCATCCTGCTGGGTGCTGCTCAGAACAAAGGCTACTCCATCTGTCTTCAGAGCAGTGGACGTTTTATCTCCCATCCTTCACACTGAGGCCGTCTCACTCTGTGGCATGGGTTTATATTTGAAGGATTACAGCGTCTCTCTCTCTCTCTCTCTCTCTGAGCGCATGCGTATGCGTGAGTGTGGAGTGAGTTTAAGGAGCGAGTGAGTTTTTATCCTTATTTTCTATCATTATTAGGTTTTGTATGTGTTTTTTTGTTTTTGTTGTTTGTCATTACATGTTTTTTTTTTTCCTTTGGTTCAGGTAGTGGGGTTGGCAACCGGGCATTATGCCCGTGGTCAGTAGGGCTGTCAGTAGGGCAGTCAAAACTGGCCAAAAATCGCGTTCAAATATTCGTTCTACAAAAACACATAGGTTCGAATATATTCCAATCAGGGGTGTAGTGGTACGGGAGCACACCGGAACAATGCTCCGGTACTTTGTTCAAAGTCAGAAAATAGAATAATGTCTGTTTGCATTAACTGATTCATTCATGACATTTCTTAAAGTGATGGTTCGGAGTAATTTCACCCTAGGGTCCTTTGCACCACGACCTCGAGCCAAACAACCCCTCAGAAACTTTTTTCCCCTGGGTCGAACATTGGGCGAGTTAGCGTTATCAGCTGATTAGCTTACTGCAGGCGCTAATGGATCTTAGGGTGTATCTCTTAAATTACCCCACTAATGATGCCTGAAATGATACCAAACTTCTACAGTAGTACAAATAGGTTATGTACTCATAAAACGATGGATTGGAAAGTTTGAAAGTACACCAGGAGTTTATTTAAATAACATTTCCCTGCTGGCTTCTACTCTCAGCTGCTACAGCTGCCAGTGCTTAGGGAAGTCTGCAAATTACAACACTGAAAAGAGATACAAAAAAAATATTGATTCATTTAATGATTAAATAAGGTAGTGTCTCCAAACATACCTCAATTATAACTTGTGTCTTGCTAGTTGCACTACAGCACTTACTTTAAAAAAATAAGTTAAATTAATCAATATTTTTTATTGTATCTCTTTTCGGTGTTGTAATTTGCAGACGTCCCTTGCCAGTGTGAAATTGATAGGGGAAAGGGGGTAGCCCTGACGCAAACCACGTTCAAAAGAGAAGTAGCTTGAGCGTGTGTCAGTAGTGCAGACAGGCTTGAGGGGATGGGTACAGAAGGCGAATCCAGGAGCAAAATTTATTACCAAACCCAAATTTCTTGAGGACCGAAAATATACTCCCATTTGATGCGGTCAAACGCCTTCTCGGCATCGAGGGAGACGATTACTTCGGGGGAGGCGGAGGGCTTCTGTGAGTAAATTATATAAAACAGTGTACATATGTTAAGAAATGAATATCTACCCTTTATGAAACTGAGCGGTCTGTAGGAGCCGCACATAGTAGCATCCTTCCCCTTCTTAAGGAGTAAGGCTATAGAAGCTTGTGTTAAGGTGGGTGGGAGTAGGCCATTATCGAAAGATTCATAAAACTTTTTAAAAAAATCTGTGGGACCTGGGGCCTTGTCACTCTGCATCGATCTAACAGCTATAATAATTTCGTCAAGAGTGAGTGGTGATTGTAGGACGTCTGCAACCTCAGGCGCAACTGAAGGAGTCGCTAATTTTCCTAGAAACGGGATCATATTAGTAGTATTCAATGGAAACTGCGACTTGTACAAGGATGTGTAAAAAGATTTGAAGTTAGAGTTATTAATCCCTATGGGGTTGGAAATCAAGTGATTAGAGGAAGCATCAAGAATTTGAGGAATCCTGCATTTTAATTGTTGCGCCAGCAGCCGACTTGCCCTGTCACCGTGTTCATAGAGTGTAGCACGTGAGTGCAGAAGCAAACGTTCTGCATCTCGAGTAGACAGGAGGTTAAATTCAGTTTGGAGGTTCAAGCGCTATTTATATAATATGGGAGAAGGATTTAAATCATACAGATGATCTAATTCATGTGTGGCCTCAGAGAGCTCGTCCAATCTAGCCTTATGGGTCTTATTAAGATACGAAGAATAAGAAATTATTTGCCCTCTGAGATAAGCCTTGATTGACTCACAAGGAAGTGAGTAGGAGGTGGAGCTTTTCTGATTGAAAATACTTCTATAATAATAGAAGTGGAGATTTTGTCACAGAATTGGTTATCAGAGAGCAGGAGAGAATTAAATCTCCAAAACGGGGATGATCGAGGCTGTGTGGACAAAGCAATGTTCAGAGCTAGGGGCAGGGCCGCCTTAACCTAATGTTAGGCCCCGGGGCTGAGAGGTTTTGTAGGCCCCCCGTCCCCTCGATTTACAGAGTCTCATTTTAAAAAAGTGTAATATCTAGGTAATCTACATTACAAAATGCATTAGTTTCTTTCGAGGCATACAGCAGTGAGTTTTCCCTCTTTGAGCCAGACATCACCATAATATTGTTATTAACATATCACTGAGTCCACCTGAGCATAAACACAACATACTTATGTAACAACCACACACAGCAACTTATGGTGATGATAAAACCAAAATGTGTGAAAGTATGATTTCAAACGATATTATGAAAAACATCACCAACCATCACCTGTCTGCACAAACATTAATAACTGATAACAGCATTAGCAAAGAACAGCAACAGATTAAAGTAGGAGCCTCAGCAAGCCCTGTGAACCAATCACATGCACCTGCTGGCAGGAGCTGGATTTTATATTTTTTAAATGATTACTATTTCGCTGTGTGACATTATTTATATTTTTGTATATCAAATAATGAGGCAAATAGCAAAAAATGGTTATGGATAGGTTGTAAAATATAGCCTACTAAAAATTAACCGTTATAGCTGATAGAGGTGACAGTGAAAGTGCATTCCCACTGGCCTAGGGGGGGTAAGGGGAGTGATGCAAGCACGGCAACGGTCTTTATAGCATTAAAATCAGAAAAGAAATACGCCAAAAAAAGTATGAACTATATACTAAATCTAATGTAGCCTATGTCATAATTTAAACAAGTCTCCCGAAGGTATCTCTCTCTCTCTCTCTCTCTCTCTCTCTCTCTCTCTCTCTCTCTCTCTCTCTCTCTCTCTCTCTCTCTCTCTCGCTGCCTGTGGCCGTGTGTGTGTGTGTGTGTGTGTGTGTGTGTGTGTGTGTGTGTGTGTGACGGCGACCAGGCGCTTGTGGAGTTTAACGGTAAAAAGACAGTTAACCACACGTTCCTGTTAATCTTATGATGGACAAGTGTTGTGATATTTAAAGCCTCTTATTTACGAGATCGGTCTGACAGACCGGCAACTTACATCAGGGCGTCCCAGCATGACAGGCCGGCCAGCGAGCGAGCGATCCGGGCCACTTTTCTCTTAATGCATCCATGGGGCCACCACCAGCTGAGCTTCTCAACTCCGAAAACTTTGAAGCAAATTGTCAATTCGGCAACGATTTTCGGAAGACTGCCTATATTCGAAATCTAAACGGTTCATTTCTTGCCTAAAACGTTGTCAGAAGTGACTTTAATGAGACGGTGAAAAATTGTTAAAAATGTCCCGCTGTTGCTCTCAAGCGCAAGAAGACATCACTCAGTCATAGAGGGACACACCCCAAAACTAACTCTAGACATTCTGATAGGTAAGCTCACGGGCCATAGGTGAATGGGTCACTCCTAATTTGGATCAATCAGCAGCCATGTAACCTGCGATTAGAGTGATTGACAGAAAACCTGACAAGTTAGAAAACAATATGACCTTTTTAGCTCATCACTAACGTGAATATGGGAGGTCCCTGAACTTGTGAGGCCCCTGGGCTTCAGCCCAGGTAAGCCCGTGCATTAAAGCGGCCTTGGCTAGGGGGCCATGATCAGAATTAACGATAGGTAAATATGCCGAGGAGGTAACTTTAGGCAGTAATGAACGATCAATAAAAAAAATAATCAATATGAGAAAAGGAATGGTGTACATGCGGGGAAAAAAGGAGTAATCACGACAGTGTAATGTTTCAATATGCACTCATTAAAGTTATTTTGTCTGGCAAAACGGTTTAAGTCCTTCTTACATTCATACAATAATAAAAGTCATAATTTTTAAGGAATAAAAGGTTTTGGATATATTTTTACTTCTTCCAACCATACGTTAAATTAAGAGTCAATGTAGATTTCCATATTGCAATAATATCATAATCCTACAATGAATCACTGTGAAAACAGAACTTTCTAGATGTGTTGTTACTTTGGCCAGGTCATCATCAAAAAAAGCTAATTATTACATTCATGATTTTGTCCATGTTGACATTAGTTGCTTCATGTACATTTATTAAAAACTTGGCATTGTTTATGTTTTCATATAGCTAGAGGTCTAAACTCTGGGACAAGGCTGTCATGTTTAATAACTGCCATGCTGATTTCAAACAGACAGCTTTGTCAATGCAGTTTGGGCTTCAGATAGCTTTTACAGTGGCCGTCAATGACAAATCGTGTTGCGCTATGAACATGCACATATGTATCATAAACATGGTCGGTCAGTGAAGGTGCAGTCGCAGCGGTAGCCGTCGTTGCCGGTAACGTACTCATATGAGAGTGCACGGACCGAAGCTTTGTGACTAGCATCTAATGACTAGCAAGCACTTTCTTACCGCTGCTGCCGTCCAGTCTCTTTCTTCAACACATGCTGCAGAAGCACCCGGCTCCTCAATCTGAGGCACCAAGTGCTAAACGGCTTCCCGTCTCCACCCGTACCTTACTGATACCATGCAGTTCATCTGAATGTGAGAACAGGGACGAGGGTAGCTAAGGCAAAACCAGTACTCTGGCAGTATTTGTGAAGTATCGCAGTAAAGCAAAGGGTTCTATGATTTTCTTTAAAAACAAAATGTTTCATGAACTGATGACCACTGATAACAATTTTGAATAAACCAGCCCTTCACGCAAGTAATATGTTGAATTTCTAATGAGCATTTGATTCACATGGCAGTGTTTTACCATTTTAAATATTAATTTTATAATACATGTTATTAGGGCTCGAGCGCCGACAGCGGCGAAGGCCCTATTGAAACTGAAGGAATTATTATTCGATCTTTCTTTCTTTCTTTCTTTCTTTCTTTCTTTCTTTCTTTCTTTCTTTCTTTCTTTCTTTCTTTCGCGCAATGAATTGCTTTTTTGAGGGGCTTAACATGTTCAAAAACTCACCAAATTTGGCGGTTGCGTCAAGTCTGGTGAAGGTTTACATATTTTAAGGGTTTCGGGAATAGGTGCACAAAAATGGCTCGCTAGCGCCCCCTACGAAATAAAAAAAATGTAGCCCCTATACGTAAACCACGCCCATGTATTCAGGCCACGCCCCCTTTCATAACATTTGAACCGTTTAAGGTAGAGTCTTATGTGAGGTATAAATGAACTCAGCAGAGACCTCTTTTTTCATTGGTAAAGGTTTGCCCCGACCCCTATGTTTTGGCCACGCCCCCTTTCACAACTAATGAACTGTACGACAGAGTCTTGTGTGAGGTATCGTTGAACTCGGCAGGGAGTTCCCTTTTCATTGCTGACAATTTGCGGTGTCTGTCGCGGAAATGCGCGGTCGCAAGGAGCGGCGTCCGCCGGTAAGCCCGACGTGCGCAGAGGCGCGAGGGCCCGTCCAACGTTGCTTGCAGCTTTAATTAGGGCCCGAGCGCTGACAAAGGCCCTATTGAAACTGAAGGAATTATTATTATTCTTTCTTCTGCGCAATGAATTGCCTTTTTGAGAGGCTTTTCATATTCAGAAACTCACCAAATTTTTACCAAAAGTTTTGGGAATAGTCGCACAAAAATAGCTCGCTAGCGCTCCCTACAAAGTTAAAAAATGGAGCCCCTGCAGTCATTGGAGCCATACCCTAAACTAAACAGGAAGTCCGCCATTTTGAATTGAATGTTCACAATTAGTGCGATTTTGGCCATTTCCACATGTCGTACTTTAACGAACTCCTCCTAGAGATTTCATCCGATCAACTTCAAATTTGGTCTGTGCCATCTTAAGACGTTCAAGATGAAAAGTTGTTAAAAGAAAAACTTTTGTTGATAGGGCATGGCCGTGGCGGGGCGGCCATTTTGTGCATTTCACCATTGAAACGGGAAGTGGGTGTAACTCAAGTGTACATTGTCCAATTGGCTCGAAACTTTTCAGGAAGCGTCTCCTAGTGGAAACAGGAAGTAGGCCTAAAAGTCAAGGTACTATACTTTAACGAATTCTTCCTAGAGATTTCATCTGATGGACTTCAAATTGGTCTGTACCATCTCAACACCTTAAAGATGAAAAGTAATTAAAAGAAAAAGTTTTCGTCAGACAGTGTGGCCGTGGCGTGGCGGCCATTTTGAGTGTTCAGTGATGAATGAGAAAGTGGCTGTAACTACAGTATACATTGTGACTGTGACTGTATCTTGCTTTGCTTTGTCTTGTTTTCTTTTGCTTTGTTTTGTTTTGTCTTGTATTGTCCAGTTTTGCTTTACCTTATAATCTAGCTACCTGTAAAGCAACTTTGAGTCTATGAAAAGCGCTATATAAATTCAATTTATTATTATTATTATTATTATATGCTTGAAATTTCTCAAGTTTGACAAGGGTCCAGGCATGAAGACACCTACAGGTAATCTGCCTTAAATGACAAACATCATCCGATTTTCATGAAACTTATGTGTGGTCTACATGTGATCCGGAGCCGCCCCCTGTACTTTAACCATGCCCACTTATTCAGGCCACACCGTCTTATAATTTTTGAACTGTTTAAGGTAGACCCTTGTGTGAAGTATTATTGAACTCAGCAGAGAGTTTCTTTTTAATTGGTGATGGTTTGACCCGCCCCCTATGCTTAAGCCACGCCCCCTTTCATAACTGGTGACCCGTTTCAGGTAGAGTCTTATGTGAGTTATCAATGAACTCAGCAGAGACTTTCTTTTTTATTGGCAAAGGTTTGCCCCGACCCCTGTTCTTTGGCCATGCCCCCTTTCATAGCTAATTAACTGTATGACGTAGAGTATTGTGTGAGGTATTATTGAACTCGTCAGGGAGTTCCCTTTTCATTGGCAACAATTTGCAGTGTCTGAGGGCTGCGCAAATGGATGGTCGCAAGGAGTGGCATCCGCCAGTAACCCCGACTTGCACAGAGGCGCGAGGGCTCGTCCAACGCTGCTTGCAGCTTTAATTATGATTTGATACTATAAATAAAATTTAATTGAATGGGACCTTTATGTTCAATTAACTATCAATTTACCATTATTAGGTCACATTGCAATTCATGCATCAATGTCCCCCCCCCCATGAGTGAGTTGTACTGCTTGACTATGTGTGGCCTGCTGACTTCCATAAATGCTCTGTCTGACCTGCTCCAGCATGTACAGTAGTATGAGATCAGGGTTACACATATGTCGTCATACCATTTGCCAATGGCAATGCTTTCCTCTTTCCCCACCCTTGCATTAACAAATCATCTGCCTCTCTGGGCAAGACTAAAAGAAAATTTAAATTACAATATATGATGGATATAGGGTAGTAAAATCTTGTTTTTTTGGTTTCCTAATACATATTTACAAAAGTGCATTAATTTGATGGGTTCCGCGATCCATTCCGACATACCCCCACTCCATCATTGACGTCCAATTGAAGCAGTGGCAGTACTTCCATTATTTTCAACGTCCCACCACTCTGACAATTTTTGTTTCTATTAGGGTTAGCGTTAGGTGATTGGCAGCATGTCTGAGTAGAAGCATGTCGGAGTGGCGGCATGTCGGACTGGCATCATGTAACCAGCTAAATTAACTGAGCAGATCATTATAATTTTTCTTATTGTGACAGATTTTCTGTGACCCTTTAAGGTTAAAAACACGATTTTTGATTTGTTTAACAAATGTGGACAGAATAGGTTCATTGTAATATATGACGTGTTATGTAAGCATTATGATTCTAAATGACTTGAATCTTGTTTTAGAAACAAAAAAATGTTTTTAAAAATTAGCTAGTCCTGGGGACGCTGTTGAGCAATTGGTGATGTGAGACGTGTTTTACAGTGGCTCCTGGAAATGTGACATTTTATATGATGATATGCTGAGAGAAGATAACTTCAACCTACACTGACTGTACAGCTTACAACATCAAAGATGACTGGTAAACCACCGAAACCGGACTCTTCCAAAGTGGGCCGCAACGCCAAGCCTTGAGTATCTCCTGGGGAAGAGACCACAGATGGTAACCGTTTAGTCAACATCAGGGAAATGATGGAAGAAATGCGTTGTGACATTATTAGTAAATTTGACACGGTCGTGTTTCAGTCTGTGAATAGGGAGATAACTGTGGTTCTGTAGCCCTTTGAGAGAAAACTCAGTTCAGTGGATGAAACTCTTAGTGAGCTAGAACGTACTGCTAATGATCACAGTGACCGGCAAACGGAGCTTGAAACTAAAGTTTGGAATAGACATATGCTTGCTGGGTCTGCCCAAAGGTTCAGAGGGGAAGCAACCCACTGACTTCACGGCCCAGCTACTCCAAGATCTACTCGGCCTCCAAGACAAGCCAGCCCTCGACCGGGCACACAGATCTCTACATGCTAAACCCGAGGGGGAACCTCCACGACCACTTATCGCCAGGGTGTGCCAATTTCAAGTCCGCAACAAAATTCTACGTCGCGCATTGCAATCAAAGACTCTTGCTAACCAAGGGAAAAAGATTTCCATCTTCCCCGACTTCGCCCCGGCGGTGGCTAAGAGATGGGCCGCTTTTGCTGCAATGAAGAAAGTGCTCCATTCCTGCCCAAATGTCAAGTTTGGTCTTCGCTTCCCAGCTACTCTACAGATCACTACCAAGCAGCGTTGTTGAAAGGTTTGAGGATCCTGACATGGCTTTAGAGTTTGTTGAGAAAAACATTCAGAAAGTTGCTACTCCAGAGACGGTTTAATATGTCTAGGTTGATATAATTTTTTTAGCTAGGCTATACATTCTAATTGTGCCTGTTTATAATGCTAGCCTACTTGTTTCTCAGTTTTTATGGAGACTTTTTGTGAAGGCTGGCCCTGGGATATTTTAATATTACCCTAGGGCCTAGGGTACTGTTAATTTTCTCTACATCTGCACTTGGTGTATATACAATTTAACAGTGTTAACAGTGCAGTTTGCACTTTACATACTTTATTTTATGTCACACTAAACTACAGAGGCGTATAAGGAAATGTCCTTATACGCCTCTGTAGTTTAGTGTGTTTAAGACTAGAGGGCAAATGTGTTTATTAATAGGAGGAGTATGCGCACATCTCCATTAGGGAGAGGCTTATGTCGCAGATGAGAGGGTGGGGGGTTATTGGACAACTGTACTGGTGTATCCCTGGGCAAGGCTTAAGAGTGGATGGGTGGGGCAAGTTTTATCATTCGTCATTCCTGGACAAACCAAGGGGGGCAGCTATCCTACTTCATAAATCTATCTATTTGTACACTCAAAGGTGATTTCTTACCCAAATGGCAGATTCATCATTGTTACTGGTCAGATGTATAACACCAATATAATTTTGGCCAATGTTTATGCACCCAATTGTGATGATGATAGTTTTTTTCAAATGTCTATTTTCTAAACTCCAATTTAGATGTCCACCATCAAAATCCTCCAAAATAATTCTAGCCTTTATGAAAAAAAATTCTCTTTCTGATGTTTGGCACTTTTTTAATCCTTCTGGAAGGGAGTATTCTTTCTTTTCTAGCGTCCACCACACTTTTACGCGTATTGATTATTTCCTTATTGATAACAAACTCCTTCCGTCGGTGTCATCCTGTAAATACGACAATAGTTCTTTCTGACCATTCTCCTTTGTCCATGGCAGTTTATTTTAAAGCCTGTGTTGGATCACGTGTTCCATGGAGACTCAATACAAGCCTCCTCTCTGATCAGGCTTTCGTTAAATTTATTATTTGTCAAACAGATCTGTTTGTTAGCCTAAACAAAACTCCTGATGTTTAAGATTATGTTGTATGGGAAAGCCTGAAAGCTTACATTAGGGGGGATGTGTATAAGGAACACTTATCTGTACAAGCCAAATTTGACATCCTTATGACACAACGCTCTGCTGAACTCCTACTTCGGACCAGATCAACTTACTTTGAACATGGCAATAAAGCTAGTAAGTTACTTGCACACCAACTGCACCAGGCAGCCTCCTCCCATCAAATCCCTCAGATACAAACAGACCAAGGCAAGACATCTGATCCATTAGAGATTAATAAGGCTTTCAAAGACTTCTACATGTCACTTTATGCAACCGAACAAACTTCCACCTCTCTCGATTTTAATAATCTTTTTTTTAATAGTTTGGATACCCCTTCTATTGGAGAATTTGCTGCAGATAAATTAGATCAGCCTATCACAGTAAAGGAGCTCAACTCAGCGGTCCTGACATTGCAAAGCCGTAAATGCCCAGGACCGGACGGGTATCCCACCGAGTTCTACAAGGTGTTTTGGCATCAGCTCTCCCCTTTGCTATTAGAAATGTATACTGAATCATTTGAAAATGTCCGTCTTCCTCAGACTCTCAATCAGGCATCTATTTCTCTCATTCTGAAAAAAGACAAGGCCCCTCAATCTGTGCCTCTTTTTGTCCTATAACTTCACTAAATGTTGATTTTAAAATACTGTCTAAACTTCTGGCTCTTCGCCTAGACTCTATTCTCCCAACTATCATCTCACCAGAACAAGCAGGGTTTATATGCAATAGACACTCTTTCTCCAACCTTAGACATAATTT
The DNA here is from genome assembly GCA_023631565.1 of Gymnocephalus cernua. Lineage (NCBI taxonomy): Eukaryota > Metazoa > Chordata > Actinopteri > Perciformes > Percidae > Gymnocephalus > Gymnocephalus cernua. The sequence goes on along the minus strand of CM042433.1, from coordinate 35,388,641 downwards.
AATACCATGTACAATCCCTCCATGGACACTGAGAAAGCTTTTGACAGAGTGGAGTGGAACTATCTGTTCTATACTCTGGAAAAAATTGGGTTTGGGGAGAAATATATATCCTGGATTAAACTGCTTTACTCTTCCCCACAAGCCTCAGAACAAATGCTATTCAATCTGGGTACTTTCATCTACATCGCTCTACGAGACAGGGTTGTCGTCTAAGTCCTCTTCTATTCACAATTGCCATTGAACCCCTTGCTGTGGCACTTTGTTGTGACCCCCATATCTCTGGCATACACAGAAATGGTATTGAATTAAAGGTTTCTCTGTATGCTGATGATCTACTCCTTTTTCTTTCCAACCTCTTTGTTTCTATACCTGCCGCCCTGGCCTGTCTTCAGTCATTTGGTCAAATATCTGGCTATCAATTAAATCTTACTAAGAGCGAGATATTCCCTATCAATACAGCTGTTCAGACATTCCCTTTACACAACGTGCATTTCAAAGTAGCCCATCATAGCTTTAAATATCTTGGGATTCATGTTACTCACAAATTTAAAGACCTTTTCAACGCAAATTTTGCTCCTTTGTTGTCTAAAACTCAAGAGGATTTTGAACGTTGGTCTCTTCTCAACTTGTCTTTTGCAGGTCGTGTCAATACTGTGAAGATGACTACTCTCCCACGTTTCTCATATCTGTTTCAGTATATCCCCATTTTCCTCCTTCAATCTTTTTTCCGTAAACTGGACAGTCTAATCTTAGAATTTATTTGGAATAAAAAGGTCCATAGGTTGTGTAAACAATATTTACAGAGACCCAAACCACTGGGGGGGTTGGCTCTCCCCAATATGACATTCTATTACTGGGCCGCTAATGTTAGAATTCTAAAATTCTGGCTCCAATATGAAACTTTAGATCCCGAGCCCACTTGGGTAACCATGGAGGCATTTTCTACTAAACCAGTTTAATTGAAGGCTGTAGTGCATTCTTCAACTTTCAATTCAATTCAATTCAATACCATTTTTAGTATCAAATCATAACAGGAGTTATCTCAGGACACTTTACAGATAGAGTAGGTCTAGACCACACTCTATAATTTACAAAGACCCAACAATTCCAGTAATTCTCCCAAGAGCAAGCATTTACTGCGACAGTGGCGAGGAAAAACTCCCTTTTAGGAAGAAACCTGGGACAGACCCAGGCTCTTGGTAGGCGGTGTCTGACGGTGCCGGTTGGGGTTGTGATGAACAGTGGCAATAATAGTCACAGTAAACTGTGACAGTACAGTACTTTATCCTGAACTTCTCCGTACAGTAAGAATGTGCATGTGAGAACTTCTTAGAATTTGGGCTCAATTCAAACACTTTTTTGGTTTACAATCTTTCTCCATCCAAACTCCAATAGCCACTAATCATACTTTCCCTCCATCTCTTGTAGACAATGCTTTTTTCAATTTGGTCCAATCAAGGCATTGTATCATTTCAGGATTTATATATTAACACCTTTGCGTCCTTCCAACAGCTCTCAGAGAAATTTTCACTCCCTAATTATCACTTTTTTTATTTTTACAAGTTCATAGTTTTGCTCGCACAACCTTTTCAAACTAACCCCAATTTGCCCAACGAGTCACCTCTTGATAGGTTATTCAAACCTATCCTAGATAGGTGTTCATCGAAAGGGTTAATTTCAGATATTTATAATCAAATTCTCTCTCTTCATCCAGATCGATTGGATCCTATAAGAGCCTTGTGGCGAGAGGATTTGGGGGAGGAGTTTTATGGGGTGAAATTCTTAGTCGTGTGCATAAATCTTCAATATGTGTGCGCCATGGCCTTATTCAGTGCAAAATTCTGCACCGTACGTATTACACTAAAAAGAGGCTGGCTAGGATCTACAAAGATACAGTAGATCTCCAGAATGCGATAGATGTAAGCAAACCCCAGCCAATCTAATTCATATGTTATGGCTCTGCCCATCTCTGCATAACTACTGGACGGATATTTTTAAAACTATTTCAGACATAGTTGAAGGAAGATTGAGCCGAATGCTCTCACTGCATTGTTTGGTGTCTCATCCTTTGTACCTTCCCTTTCAAAATCTAATAAAGATGTTATTGCCTTTGTCACCTTATTAGCGAGAAGATAATTTTAACTAAATGGAAATAAAGAACCCCCCTTGTCATGCACGCTGGTTGGCGGATGTCTTTTATTTCCTTCAATTAGAACAAATTTGACTTTCTCAAAAATTTAGGAAGGTATGGGGCCCATTTTCTCTATATTTTGAGAATACTAGTTTCTCACATATTCCTGACTAAGACTAGATTGGCCTAAACCTGGCATCAGGGCTGTCAAGTGTCACGCATTGAGCGTGACAGTCACTCATTACGGTCTCTTGTCACGCACTCCCGCCACACATTGTATTTCTCACGCAGAAAAACTATTTATAATATATTTAATATGCCGCAGCACCCAACATTTCTCTGGCCGCGCCGCTCTCACTATGGAACCGGCAGAAATCAAGCGTCTCCCCTGGAGTTCTTAGTCGAGCCTGCCGCTTATCAATCAGCCAATAAAAAAAGAAAAAAAGAAAGGGGCTACACCAGACGTTGCGTCAGCTGATTTTGCCGAGGCTTCGGCTCGAATGTTTTGAGTGTAGCCCTGAATGTATTTAGAAAAGTTGACTGACAAATATAAAACGTGGCTTAGTGTCCACTCTCACTGTAAAAAGCTGCAGCTTCAGGTTTATGGACGCGGTCTGCTGTGGAGATGCTGCGGCAGACGTGACGCGTTTGAGCTCCGTTAATTCTGTTTTCCACCTCCGACGTAGAGCAGCGTTCAGCCACTTCACTAAACTTTGTCTCATTCAGAGACCCAGACGGGGATCTATGGTCTGTCAGAAGGTCTGAGGTCTACCGTATCAGCAGAGTAATCACGTAATGCACAGCAGACTATTGTGCAGGTGGATTATTTTCTGAAATATTGTATTTTCTGATAATAGCCTATTATCACTTTATTTTTCACAAAATATGACTCCTCCAAATCTCAGAGAGCATGGGATGAGTTATATTTTGAATGTGCAAACGTTTTGGACATCAGCAGAAATCTTGCTCAAACACATCTGAAAGTCTGAAGTCCAGGGGTTTATTAATCCATTAAAATTAATAATGTATAATTGAGGTGAAAAATTGTCAAATGCACATTTAAGGAGGTTACTTCCCCAACAAAAGATGCAAAAGAGAAGGTAAGAGTAAATGATGCCTAAGTTACATGTGTGCTGACTCAGATATAATTAGGAAAGTTGATCCAAAGGAGAATAAATATTTGAAAGCAATGCAGAATACCCGAGAGCCTAATTACTGCAATATATTCCATTATGTTTTTATATTTGAATTGTAATTTGTGTCCCTTTACATAAAGATATTTCCAGCATATTGATTCAGAAAAAGGTACTAATAGGTGCATAGAAATTCACCACAATGCAGGAAATGAAGTGTTTAATGCTCAACATTTTCTGGGGGTGGACACTCTTGCCTGTCTTCAAAACTTGAGAGCCCTGTGGCATATGTCCTACTTTGTACTCTGTTAGGGTGACTACCTATTGTAATGTTTTGTTGAATTTGGATGTTGTGTCTGTATTTTTGTATTTAATCCTTATTACTGACTGTGGGGGGTTGTGTTTTGTTTTGCTTTGATTTGTTGTTTATTTTATTTTGTGTATGTACGCAAAAAAAGGAAAGTTGTTTTTATACATATATTTTTCAACTGCTTTTGTATTGCTGTTTTGAAATTAATAAACAAACCTGGGGAAAGAAAAATTAATAAAAAATAGCTAGTTCTGTCATATCGTTGACACAGCCATCTTGGAAATGTCATGGAAACAAAAATTGACAAACTGTCACATGAACGCTACCAGGATGTTCCATCAGTGTCACTTTGTGGCTTCACGAGTTAAAATCAAGGATAAAGCTGAATGTGGAACTTTCCAGAAAATTTCAAGTGTGTGTGACACCAGTGTCACATACAAACCAGTTTTGCTGGTATACAGCTGGACGGGAATGTGTGATTTTAACTGTTCACTGAATATGACGTGTAAAGCCACTTCTAGAACTTAAGGTAGTTGTTATGCTTTGCTCCTGGGTTGACCCAGTTCATCTCTGAATTGTCATAACCAGGGATACACCCATGTTTACTGGCTTGGTTTGAATTTCCAAAAAGAGGGTTGAACCTTGATCAGACTACCCTGGTGAAACCCTGGTCATAGGTGTGAAAGGGGCATAACGGGCAGGCCATCTGTGTATTGCATTGCCAGACCTATCTCCGCAACAACACAGTGTACAGCTACAGTTTTTGTAGTACTGGCTGTATTTAAAAAAGCAGATGCTGTGTAAAATGTAAAGGTTTCCAGTGGTGGTTTAACTGGGGCTTGCGGTTGCAGTTTTGTTGTCACATTTTGGTGGAATAAATCTGCTATTCGTTCAGCAACATTTGTGCTTTGCGTCAGACAATGTTTGTGCCACACTGTGTGAAATGACGTCATCGTGAGCACCAGAAGGCCTTTGCGAACATATTGGTATATAATTTGTGTAGATAAAAACTAAAAAATTACTCTGAAAGTTTCAAAATACTCTGCGTTTTTGATTTAGCTCAAGAGTGGATGAGGATAAGTAATAATAATATTGTCAATGAAAGATCCACCGACCGTCTTGTTGCTCTGAGGCAGATAATTCAAAGACTATAAGTCCTATAGCTTCGGTGGGCACATTGGCTGAACCCAGACAAGAATACCTACGTTTTAACATATAAATATATGACAAGTACAAATTGTGGGTGTGAAAGCAATTTATAGAGAAGGGACTAAGATGATTTTTTTAAGGCACTGTGCTTTAGCGATGACATCACCCCACTGTAAGTCAAGCAATACACACCCATTATCAACGCAGAAAAATCCATTTCACAGAAACTGTAAAAGTTATCAAACTGCTGAGATGTAGCCTAACAGCTGACATTTTCATGAATGGTTTAAAGTTTGAATTGCGTTTGTAGGTAAGTAAGAAGTAAGTATGTAGGAGAGGATTTGAAGCCTGCTCTCATTGACTTTAATTGTCATTTTTTTTTTGAATAAGCTTAATATTTTAAAAAGTATAAATAGCAGAAGAAATGTTGAAGAAGTCTCATCATGTGCTTAAAGAGCTGAACATTTTGATATTTTAATGTTTTTGTAGCTGAACGTATGCAGAAGTTAGAGGCGACCAAAGGAAGTTGAAGAATGAAGAATCGGAACAATACTGTGAATGCTGCTGAATCAGAATTAGGATCAAACGGTTTAAAAGCACCGCCTACTGACCAATCAATACTCAGTTGATAATGGCGTCACCATTCTTAGAAGACCTGGTGGAACTCGGTGCATGGATAGTGAGAGGTGTGCTCAGAAAAGCTAGAACATTTAGAGACTGACAAAACCCGTTGACATTCCCTGATGACAGTTGCGCTGGCAGTCGTAATCCTGTACACACTGTCCATAACAATTCTGTGAGACATGTAACGCTTCTAATGTCATTAACAATTTTCTCATTACTAATACGTCATTTCACCAACAACCCATCCACCAATAATCAGATTATTCATTTTTATGACTCGATCAGTAGATTGCTGGACGCTGAGTATCGCTAAACCCACGGATGAAGCTAGCATGTTGTTTGAATCATGTATGTTAACATGGACATGAATATTGCGGTTATGAGGCTTATCCTGTTTTTGACCATATTTGAGATATGATGTTTACATGGCACACAGAGAAATCATGTTATACATATCTCCGTACAGGTTTGCCAACAGCTGTCTGCTCTGAGCGCACCCACCTCTCTCTCTCTCTCTCTCTTACAAAACGCTTCAGTAAAATATTTTAATGATCTGGTCATCATGATATGATAGAAGCACACTATCATACACTGATTTCTAGCACAGTAAACCGCTTCAGCAGGCAGGCGGTTCTTGTGCGTATAAAATAGAATCCTACTGGCGCCACTGCCCTGATAGTTATCTTTATGAAAGATATAGATTTTCAGTGGAGGGAATTACGTATCTTTGTCAGCTTCTTGAGCCGTTTGTTGACAATGCGACACATCGGTTTGAATTATGTTTTTATATTTGTATTTGCTCCCATGATCGCTTACCACTTCCAGGGTTGCAACTGAAAGAATAGGCTAGCAACATAGGTTTATGGAATGCACAAGTGTAATTATGGTCCGATCTTGTTGTTCCTGACTGATGGGGCAGTGATATTAATAAGCCTTGTAACTTACACATTTAACCTACACAGTGGCGGATACAGAACGTCATTAATAGGTGGGCCTGGGAATGTCTGTATGGGCCTCGTTTATTACATATATGTAGCGGACTTAGGACCCACCTCAAAATTACCACGACACCACAGCTTCCTTTGGATTCTTTTCTTTACTGAGTCTGTACCTACATACATGTGACAGGGACTGCATCAGTTCACACCCTCTTCTCAGACTACTGTCTCTCTCAGATGCAAATACAGACTAATGCATATAACAGAAAATAACACACAGTCTACAACCCCAAATCAGAAAAAGTTGGGACAGTATGAAAAACACAAATAAAAAAAGGAAGTAGTGATTTCTAAATGTACTTTGACTTGTATTTCATTGCAGACAATGTGAACACAAAATATTTCATGTTTTGTCTGGTCAACTTAATTTCATTTGTAAATATACATCCTTTCCTGTCATTCAGACCTGCAACACATTCCAAAAAAGGTTGGGACAGGAGCAATTAAGGGCTAGTAATCAGGTCAATTGGTTAAATAATGATGTGATTTGAAACAGGTGATGTCAACAGGTGATTGTAATTATGATTTGGTACAAAAGCAGCATCCAAGAAAGGTCTAGTCCTTTAGGAGCAAAGATGGGCCGAGGATCGCCAGTTTGCCAACAAATACGTGAGAAAATTATTGAAATGTTTAAAAACAATGTTCCTCAAAGAAAGATAGGAAGACATTTGCTTATTTCACCTTCAACAGTGCATAACATAATTGAAAGATTCAAGGAATGAGGAGGAATGTCAGTGTGTAAAGGACAAGGGCGCAAGCCTAAGCTGAACAACCGTGATCCGATCCCTCAGGCGGCACTGCATCAAGAATCGTCATTCATCTATAAGCGATATCACCACATGGGCTCAGGACTACTTTGGCAAACCTTTGTCAAGTACCACAATACGTAGTTACAGCCACAAATGCCAGTTAAAACTGTACTGTCCCAAAAGGAAGCCCTATGTTAACAGTGTCCAGAAGCGCCATTGACTTCTCTGGGCTCGGAGGCATCTGGGATGGACCATCACACAGTGGAAACGTGTATTGTGGTCAGATGAATCAGTATTTCAGGTATTTTTGGAAGAAATGGACACTGTGTGCTCCAGACCAAAGAAGAAAAGGATCATCCAGACTGTTACCAGCAACAAGTCCAAAAGCCAGGGTCTGTCATGGTATGGGGTTGTGTCAGTGCCCTTGGCAAAGGTAACTTGCACTTCTGTGATGGCACCATTAATGCTGAAAAGTACATAGAGATTTTGGAGCACAATATGCTGCCTTCAAGAAGACATCTTTTCCAGGGACGTCCATGCATATTTCAACAAGATAATGCAAAACCACATTCTGCACACATTACAAAGTCCTGGCTGCGGAGGAAGAGGATATGGGTACTTGACTGGCCTGCCTGCAGTCCCGACCTGTCTCCAATAGAGAATGCGTGGCGCATTTTGAAGCGCAAAATGTGACAACGAAGGCCCCGTACTGTTGCCCACCTTAAGACTTGTTTGCAGCATGAATGGGACAAAATTACACCTGAAACACTTCATCACTTGGTGTCTTCAGTCCCTAAACGTCTTTTAAGTGTTGTGAAAAGGAATGGCAACATTACAAAGTGGTAAATGCTTTACTGTTCCAACTTTTTTTGAAATGTGTTGCAAGAACCAAAATAGGAATTTTGTTTTTTTGAAACAAAAACAATAGAAATCATGAGGAACACATTCAATTATGTGCTGTTGTATTGTCTGCAATGAAATACAAGTCAAAGTACATTTAGAAATCACTACTTTCTTTTTTTATTTGTGTTTTCCATACTGTCCCAACTTTTTCTGATTTGGGGTTGTAAATAACATATATTAGTTGAAATGATCGTATAGTGATATTGGTGTGTTAGATAATAACATCTAACACTGCATAACTCGTTATAAGAGTAGCTACACTCAAACTGAACATTATCGTCCTCTCCCTGTACTAGCAGTCTGTGAGAGTGTTTTAAGTGTCTCGCGCGTTTTATAGTTTTTTGTTGTTCTTTTGTTCTTTTTTATTGTTCTGTGTATATATATATATATATATATATATATATATATATATATATATATATATATATATATATATATATATATATATATATATTTATTATTATAATTTTTTCCCCCATTGGTATTATGTGTTTCCAGGTTCGTGATTTTGTGCGGGTACTGAAAAACTTTATCCTTCATCCTCTTATTTTAAGTAGCACCACTCTCTGTCATTAGTGCTTACCTCACCTCATTCAATGTTCTGTTATATCTTACTCACTCAGATGTATACAATGGTCTGTGCCTGTTCTTTTCTGTTGAAAACTCAATAAATAAATCATATTAAAAAAAACTGAACTTTATAATACAGATAAATGTATTTATATTCAGAGCATCATTTCAGAAAAAGCAATCCAAATAGCAGGCCAGCATAAAAAAAACAAGGCGGAGACTCCTGGGCTTTGAGTTGAAAATGTTGATTATGTCATTATAATTCGAACTGTCCATAAATTCTCTTTCAAAAGACAAAAATGTCAAGTTGTTCAGTCGTCCGGTCAGCATGGATGATCTCAGGCGTGTTCGGATCCTGTTTGTGGCGGAGAAAAGTCTATCAACGCTGCAGGACGTTGAAGGCAGTGTTAAGATGGCCATCAAAACACTATTTATGTTGGGAAATATTTCAGCAGGGCAGCTGTCCAGTACTTCCATTAATGTGGGAAAGTTCTCCCGAACCATTCTCCGTGTGATGTGCTGGATGAATACAGCATGTTCAGCATCAGCGATTTCAATACCATATAAAGCACACGGACCACTTAAAATGTTTTTTTCTCCAAAAGCGGGAGATGCAGGTGCGAAAGAGGCCGTTGCTCTCATTACTCCATAGGTGTCGTCTTTAAACCAGCAGTTTAACTTAGTTATCTGTGTTAAATCCTCAATGCTTTTGACAGCCAAGGTTTTGTTGTGGTGACAACAGACTCGTGAAACTTTGAAGGCAGCTTGCGTTCACGAGAAGCAATCACGTCCCAGTTAGCTATCTCATGCTTTTCCATCAGTTCTTCTGTCGGTCTGAGCACTTTAACAAAGTCACCATCCGAATCATTCCGGAATGTCGCATATGTAGCTTTCAGTGTTTTAATCAATGATGTGCAGTCTGTCACACATAGCGTTGAGCTCTGTTGGCAATGTTCGTTTTAAGATCATCTAAACAACTCCTCTGTGCCCGGACATGACCGATGCTCCATTGAAACAGAACCCGACACAGAGAGTAGGATCCAGTTTGAGTGGTTGGAGGATCTCCAGAATTATTTTTGGCCTAAACCAGTTTCAAGGGCCCATTTATCTGTTTAACGGCATGTCTATCATGTATTATATATATGTAAATTGTTCTGCTTAATAAAAGTACAAAGTGGTAAAGGAGCTTTGCCAGTTATGGCAGCAAGTGCGTCAAATGGAACCAGTAACATCGGTTATCACATCATATCAGATAAAAGCTTAGAGGGTTACCAGTTGATCCTTTAACAAGCTAAAAAGACAAAATTGAGATTGTTAGAAATATTGGTTGGAACAATTATATTGGTTGAAAAATACTTGTACTTCGTAGTAGTAGTAGTAGTAGTAGTTATTCTTTAATAACTAAACATGCAAGACTAAAAAGAAATACATCACTGATGAAACAAGCAAGACGACAGGCTTTTAGTATGCTTTCTGCTGTTACAGGCAATCACAAGCTTTTAGTGCAGATGCTAGTTTTAGTGTCAAGATAAATAATTTACTTGTATGACTATTTTCTGGCCTCTGCAGTGCAGACAGGACTTGCTGATGGGGCTCTTTGTGTGCCATGTGACCAAGTAGGAGGGAGTGGAAAGCCATATTAACTCCTCCACAAACTACTTTGAAAGCAATCCAGAAGCTCCTTTGCTAGGCATTAGGCTGAGTAAAACACATACAGTACTGCTCTATCTGGCCATCACAAAACTCTATCATGAGCAGTGTAGTCCAGAACCCCTACATCGGCCGAACGCCAACCACTCGGGTGAGTAGCTAATAGTGTTTAGGATGAATTGACTTATAATGGGATAAAAGGATTGATGTTGCATAGATATGATGCCCATGTGTGAAATACTATGTAGAACCATGAAAAGGTAGGAAATCCTTGTGGTCCAAGAATATTTGGTTCTCTAAAATATCTTGGTCTACTCTTTTTTGAGTCACAGCTGTTTTGTTCAGTCTCAGGGAATGTAGCTAGATGATGTGTTCCATCTTCGTCATCAGCATGTAAAAAGCGTGTCTTAAATTATTGAGTAGTTGGGGATTTTCTGGTATATGCACTTCTGCAGGTTAGGAAAGTGGAGAGAAATTAATGGTAATGGTATGGTATTGTAATGTCTTTTTTAGAACAAGCTGAGCTGTCAGGATATGCATGCTGCAGAAATGTCACATGAATGCATAAACTGGTACATGATTATAAAGACAAAAGAAAAAAAACTAAATGGAAATTGAATCTCACAGAAACCAATAACGAACAAGATGTTTTTCCTCTGAAAATTGTTCTCCTAAGACTTTACAATCAGACTATACAAAAAGTTCATACGTTTTTATCATGGCACATAAACAGTCATGCTAAAGAAAACTAACAAACAGTCATGGCTACAAGTTTTCACCATCAAATTACAAATCAGGTATATTTCCACAGCCATAAATCATCACTTTCTTCCATTTATAATGAAAACATTTATCTCACTCTTAGCTGAAAGTCATTTTTTCCATCGTGTAAATTTCTTCTATAATTTCTAACCATTGTTTTATAGTTGGGGGTTCAATCTTGTGCCAGTTTCTTGTAATTGCTTTTTTACTTGTGATCAATAGTATCTTGGCTAAATATCTATTACCCATGATGTAATCATTTATATTTCCAACGTACATGACTTTACATGCCAGGTATTGCATATCCCAGAACATCCTTAAATGTAACATGTACATTTCCCCAAAATGTGTGTGTGGTTTGCATCTGTTTCCACACATCTGCCAACATACTTGTCGTGTACCTGTTTGTTTGCTCTTTATTTTAGGTGTGATGAGGTATCGAGTTAACATCCAAACTCCCTCCATATCCCTGAATTTCAGATTAGCTGCACTGTGAAACAGCATGGACAATGCTTCTGTCAGAGAAAATACAGAGACAGGACTTAATGGTGTGTTTGAGTTCAGCTCATAAGGTTGTGGTGCATTCAGTGTTGTTGTAAACTACCCCTTCTGCCATCTAGTGCTTCTTCATTTTTGCCGTTTAACAGCCAATGACTGGTGAAAAAAATTGTCCTCATAACTTGTTAAATTTTTTAAAATAAATTACTTAAATTTGTTAAAGATAAAATATTTCAGTTGCACTTTTATAAAGAGGACACATTTGTTGTTTTGCACAGTTTATTCATTCTGTTAGAAACAAATTGTGAGAAAATTGCATCATGAACTTGAAATCGTATCAAATTGTAAGTTGAGTGTATCACTCACACCCCTGCATCCTGGGAGTCAAGAAGGATGAGGCTAAGAGTAAAATGAACAAATAACTGTTTGGGATTTATTGTTCTGGAATTATAATTATTACTTCTAGAAGGCCTACGATTGCATGGAAGACCTTGTTGACACGGCGCATCTCGGATTTTCAACTACTAATTTTTGACTTGTATTTTGTGGTATAATATACAATATACATTATACTATATATATTATAATATATATATATATATATATATATATATATATATATATATATATATTTGTGGTGGGCTGTTATCGGCGTTAACGTGCTGCGTTAACGTGAGACTCTTATCGGCCAATAAAAAAAATATCGCCGTTAATCTATTCTCAAAGTTGGGTTGGGAGCTGGGTCTATAGGCTACTACGCAAGCTATGATGACTTTCACTTTGATATTTTGCGTGGATTTATACAGCCTACTGACTGTAAAACAGTTCATCACAACCTCTTATGTAGGCCTACAGTTCAAAATTAATGTTTAACTGAATAAACAGTTAGTAACAGTGTTTCCCACACATAGACTAATGTGCGGCGGTGCGCCTCACAATCAACACCGCCTGCCACACTTGAGATTATAAATTTGCATTTAAAACATGCAGCGTATTCGTTCAGCAGCATATTTCCTTCCCTGCTCTCCTCCGTCTCTCTGTCACTTGCGTCTGCCAGTGTGTTAATGTTAAGAGTCCCGACCCGACTCTTAGCAAACCAGCGATTTTGCCCACTTTAGAAAGTTAACTAGTCGCAAGGTTGCGGTAAAATATAGTTGGATTGTCGAGGTCAAAACACTATAGGTAGCAGCTGTTAATCAAATAAATGTATTATAAATAATGTTATGTGATTTTTTTACTCTTACACTGAATGTTTGCTGCTTCAACCCAGTTGAGTATTGAAAAGTATTTTCTGCGACTGAAAAAGACCACCGCAGATTGCCTTCTAATCTGTGGGAAACACTGTAGTAAACACAAGTAGTACATTTTATTGAACATGATTAATTTTCATCACCAATTATCATAGTAGAACAGCTTTCTCAAGCAGTTTGTGATGCATTTTGGAAACAGGAGATGAGCCCCTGGTCTAATGCGCCACCTGGCTTGAGAAACCCTTTCTCAAAGACTTACTTTTAGTCATTATTTGGGTAGCACACATATTCTGAATGCCTTCGGCAGAATTCAAATTAGCCATTTTAATCTAGATTAATCTAGATTCTAAGATTACAGTGACATTAATCTAGATAAAAAAAAATCTATGCCCACTATATATATATATATATATATATATATATATATATATATATATATATATATATATATATATATATATATATATATACGATAATGTTCAGTTTGAGTGTAGCTACTCTTATAACGAGTTATGCAGTGTTAGATGTTATTATCTAACACACCAATATCACTATACGATCATTTCAACTAATATATGTTATTTACAACCCCAAATCAGAAAAAGTTGGGACAGTATGGAAAACACAAATAAAAAAAGAAAGTAGTGATTTCTAAATGTACTTTGACTTATATTTCATTGCAGACAATACAACAGCACATAATTTAATGTGTTCCTCATGATTTTTATTGTTTTTGTTTCAAAAAAACAAAATTCCTATTTTGGTTCTTGCAACACATTTCAAAAGAAGTTAGAACAGTAAAGCATTTACCACTTTGTAATGTTGCCATTCCTTTTCACAACACTTAAAAGACGTTTAGGGACTGAAGACACCAAGTGATGACGTGTTTCAGGTGTAATTTTGTCCCATTCTTGCTGCAAGTCTTAAGGTGGGCAACAGTACGGGGCCTTCGTTGTCACATTTTGCGCTTCAAAATGCGCCACACATTCTCTATTGGAGACAGGTCGGGACTGCAGGCAGGCCAGTCAAGTACCCGTATCCTCTTCCTCCGCAGCCAGGACTTTGTAATGTGTGCAGAATGTGGTTTTGCATTATCTTGTTGAAATATGCATGGACGTCCCTGGAAAAGATGTCTTCTTGAAGGCAGCATATTGTGCTCCAAAATCTCTATGTACTTTTCAGCATTAATGGTGCCATCACAGAAGTGCAAGTTACCTTTGCCAAGGTCACTGACACAACCCCATACCATGACAGACCCTGGCTTTTGGACTTGTTGCTGGTAACAGTCTGGATGATCCTTTTCTTCTTTGCTCCGGAGCACACAGCGTCCATTTCTCCCAAAAAATACCTGAAATACTGATTCATCTGACCACAGTACACGTTTCCACTGTGTGATGGTTCATCCCAGATGCCTCCGAGCCCAGAGAAGTCGACGGCACTTCTGGACACTGTTAACATAGGGCTTCCTTTTGGCACAGTACAGTGTTAACTGGCATTTGTGGCTGTAACTACGTATTGTGGTACTTGACAAAGGTTTGCCAAAGTAGTCCTGAGCCCATGTGGTGATATTGCTTATAGATGAATGACGATTCTTGATGCAGTGCCGTCTGAGGGATCGGAGATCACGGTTGTCCAGCTTAGGCTTGCGCCCTTGTCCTTTACGCACTGAAATTCCTCCACATTCCTTGAATCTTTTAATTATGTTATGCACTGTTGAAGGTGAAATAAGCAAATGTCTTCCTATCTTTCTTTGAGGAACATTGTTTTTAAACATTTCAATAATTTTTTCACGTATTTGTTGGCAAACTGGCGATCCTCGGCCCATCTTTGCTCCTAAAGGACTAGACCTTTCTTGGATGCTGCTTTTGTACCAAATCATAATTACAATCACCTGTTGACATCACCTGTTTCAAATCACATCATTATTTAATATCTGGGAAGGCTTCAATTTGTCATAAGAGTCTAAGTGCCAAACCTCTTTCCTTATGTTTAATCCATTCTCCTTGCATTTTGTGTACATCCACCTATATTTGTGGAGCAGATGTTTGTAACATGAATGAAAGTAATTGCCCGATCCAAATTGCTGTATCCCTTGCACCGTAACAGATTACAAAACTTTAAAATCCGTTTTAAATGTCGTATCGAAACAATATAATGGTGACGACTTGCAAGCAAAGCAGCATTGTCCTTATAATGTAGACCTAGATTAAAATATAGTGCAACTAACTCCTGTACTGTAGCCATTTCTCTAGCTGTCACTGTCTCCAGTATGGCCCAGGTTACATCAATATACGGCTTTCATGTGATCACACAAAAGTTTTGCGTGCTCACACGAAAAAGTTTCATGTGCGCACCTGAAACTTTCATGTGAGCACATGAAACAAAACTTAAAAAAAAGAAATTTGCACATGAAGTTTTTTTTTTTTAAGATCATTTTTGGCCATTTTTAGGCTTTTGACAGGACAGCTGAAGAAATGAAAGGTTGGAGTCGAACCCAGGCCTGCTGCGTCAAGGAGTAAACCTCTATATATGGGTACCCGCTCTACCATGAGCTATCCAGGCACCCTGCACATGAAGGTTTTGCTTCCTGCTTCTTACAGTGCAGACGCTTTGCTTCTTGCTCCTGCCTCTGCTTGCATATTTCTGCTGATAATCTTGCTTTTCCTCTGAGAGAAACTATGAGCAGCGGCTCTTGGATACTTATAAATCACTGGACTATACATTTTTTGTAGACATAGTAGGCTATTGCCATATTTAATCATTTTTCTGCGTGAGCGTGGCCTACCAATAGCTCAAGCCTGTACTACAGTGACTGGAAATGTGGTACTTAATTAAAGCTAATTAGCAGCAAGATGCCTTCCTCCTCCATGGATGACTACTACAAACTCCTTCAGAAGATTGCCGTTCTGGAAACCAAAATTCAACGGTTAGAAGTAAACGTGGAAGTGAACACATCATGTGGGAATGACACCACTTTACCATGGACCCAAAACAATGGACAAAAGCATGCTAACACACGGCTAATTAGCACCAACAAGACTACAAACAAACAGTAGGACTGTAAAACGGGTAATAAATCAACAAGTGGTAGTCCTCGCTGGAACTCTTTCGGTGCAAAGCCTAAGAGTAAATCTTCCTGGGAAATGGGAGGACGACTAACCGGCAGGGCCCAGCACCCTGAGATTTGTGATATGAACGGCTGGCCTGCATTATCATCCAGGCAGAGCGCCTCTTCAACCCCTGTACTCAGGAGGACACAGCCGTGGACAGCTGCAAAAGAAAGAATTAGCAACAAAATGCCTCCCCAACAACCAAGTCTGCAAGTTGAAAACAGATTTGCTCCACTGCAGCAGGACCCTGGACCTTCATCTGATGACCTGGATTATGTCTCATCGTCACACAGCAGGGTAAGGACTGAGAGCAATTCAAAAAGTAAAAAGCTACAGGGAAATCTAATGACTGGGCCTCAAACTCTGATTGTGGATTACTGCTGTAAAAGATATAAAAAGCAGTAAAAACACCAAAATACTCTGTTTTCCCAAAGAAATGGTGTCTGACTTGGCCAACAGAATCCCCGATATCGTGGCAGCACACCCAAATGTGAATAACATTATACTGCATATAGGGTCACATGATGTTGTAAAGCAACAGTCTGAAGTGCTGAAAAAGGACTTCATGGATCTACTGAAAACAGTCAGCTCCCTAAACGCGAAGATGTTTATCAGTGGACCTCTACCGCCAGTCAGAAGAGGAGATGAGAGTTTCAGCAGACTGTTGGCACTGAAGAAATGGCTTTTAACTGCGTGTACCGCTCATTCTCTGCAGTTCATTGACAATTTTAACATTTTCTGGGAGCGCAGACATCTTTTTAAGGCAGATGGACTTTTCCTTAACAAACCAGGAGTAAAGCTGTTCACCTCTAACCAACTTTACTTTCTGCACCACACATCAGCTCCCTCGGCCAAGGACACGAGACAAGAGGAATCTAAACAAGAGGAAGACATAAGAAAGCAGGGCAGTAATCCACCACAGCCCCTGCCTGAGTAAAGACTTGACCATGGAAGACCACAGAACAGAGAATCTGCTAAGAAGAAGCACTTAACTGCAAACCTAGCAAATTTAGCATCCATTCCTCGTCAGCCACAGCTTATCCCAAAAAATGAGACAGATAATTATTTTAACACACTAACACTAGCCTTACTAAACGTCAGGTCTTTGGCAGGAAAATAATTTTTAATCATCCATCCATCCATCCATCGTCGTCCGCTTATCCGTGGTCGGGTCGCGGGGGGAGCAGCTCCAGCAGGGAACCCCAAACCTCCCTTTCCCGAGCCACATTAACCAGCTCTGACTGGGGGATCCCGAGGCGTTCCCATGCCAGGTTGGAGATGTAATCCCTCCACCTAGTCCTGGGTCTTCCCCGAGGCCTCCTCCCAGCTGGACGTGCCTGGAACACCTCCCTAGGGAGGCGCCCAGGGGGCATCCTTACCAGATGCCCGAACCACCTCAACTGGCTCCTTTCGACGTGAAGGAGCAGCGACTCTACTCTGAGCTCCTCACGGATGACTGAGCTTCTCACCCTATCTCTAAGGGAGACGCCAGCCACCCTCCTGAGGAAACCCATTTCGGCCGCTTGTACCCTGGATCTCGTTCTTTCGGTCATGACCCAACCTTCATGACCATAGGTGAGGGTAGGAACGAAAACTGACCGGTAGATCGAGAGCTTTGCCTTCTGGCTAAGCTCTCTTTTCGTCACAACGGTGCGATAAACAGAATGTAATACCGCCCACGCTGCGCCGATTCTCCGACCAATCTCCAGCTCCATTGTCCCCTCACTCGCGAACAAGACCCCAAGGTACTTAAACTCCTTCACTTGGGGTAAGGACTCATTCCCTACCTGGAGAAGGCACTCCATCGGTTTCCTGCTGAGAACCATGGCCTCAGATTTAGAGGTGCTGATCCTCATCCCAGCCGCTTCACACTCGGCTGCAAACCGATCCAGTGAGTGCTGAAGGTCACAGGCCGATGATGCCATCAGGACCACATCATCTGCAAAGAGCAGCGATGAGATCCCCAGCCCACCGAACTGCAACCCCTCCATACCACGACTACGCCTCGATATCCTATCCATAAATACTACGAACAGGATTGGTGACAAAGCGCAGCCCTGGCGGAGGCCAACCCTCACCTGGAACGTGTCTGACTTACTGCCGAGAACCCGGACACAGCTCTCGCTATGGTCATACAGAGATTGGATGGCCCTGAGAAGGGACCCCCTTACCCCATACTCCCGCAGCACCTCCCACAAAGTCTCCCGGGGGACCCGGTCATATGCCTTCTCCAGATCCACAAAACACATGTAGACTGGATGGGCATACTCCCAGGCTCCCTCCAGGATCCTTGCTAAAGTAAAGAGCTGATCCGTTGTTCCACGCCCAGGACGGAATCCGCATTGTTCCTCTTCAACCTGAGGTTCGACTATCGGCCGAACCCTCCTTTCCAGCACCTTGGAGTAGACTTTACCAGGGAGGCTGAGAAGTGTGATACCCCTGTAATTGGTACACACCCTCTGGTCCCCCTTTTTGAAGAGGGGAACCACCACCCCGGTCTGCCACTCCTTAGGCACTGTCCCAGACTTCCACGCAATGTTGAGTAGGGGTGTCAACCAAGACAGCCCCTCCACACCCAGAGCTTTCAGCATTTCTGGACGGATCTCATCAATCCCTGGGGCTTTGCCACTGTGGAGTTGTTTGACTACCTCAGTGACCTCCACCAGGGAAATTGACGACAATCCCCCGTCATCCTCCAGCTCTGCCTCTAACAAAGAGGGCGCATCAGCTGGATTTAGGAGTTCCTCAAAGTGCTCCTTCCACCGCCCTATTACCTCCTCAGTTGAGGTCAACAACGTCCCATCCTTACTGTACACAGCTTGGATGGTTCCCCGCTTCCCCCTTCTGAGGTGGCGGACGGTTTTCCAGAAGCGCCTTGGTGCCGACCGAAAGTCCTTCTCCATGTCTTCTCCGAACTTCTCCCACACCCGCTGCTTTGCCTCTTTCACGGCAGAGGCTGCAGTCCTTCGGGCCCTTCGGTACCTTGCAACTGCCTCCGGAGTCCTCTGGGATAACATATCCCGGAAAGACTCCTTCTTCAGTCGGACGGCTTCCCTGACCACCGGTGTCCACCACGGTGTTCGAGGGTTACCGCCCCTTGAGGCACCTAAGACCCTAAGACCACAGCTCCCTGCCGCAGCTTCAGCAATGGAAACTTTGAACATTGTCCACTCAGGTTCAATGCCCCCAGCCTCCACAGGGATGCACGAAAAGCTCCGCCGGAGGTGTGAGTTGAAGGTCTGTCGGACAGGAGCTTCCTCCAGACGTTCCCAATTTACCCGCACCACCCGTTTGGGTTTACCAGGTCTGTCCAGAGTCTTCCCCCACCCCCTGACCCAACTCACCACCAGATGGTGATCAGTTGACAGCTCCGCCCCTCTCTTCACCCGAGTGTCCAAAACATACGGCCTCAGATCAGATGAAACGATTATAAAATCGATCATTGACCTTCGGCCTAGGGTGCTCTGGTACCAAGTACACTTATGAGCATCCCTATGTTCGAACATGGTGTTTGTTATAGACAATCCATGACTAGCACAGAAGTCCAATAACAGACAACCACTCTGGTTTAGATCAGGGAGGCCGTTCCTCCCAATCACGCCTCTCCATGTATCTCCGTCATTGCCCACATGTGCGTTGAAGTCCCCCAGCAGAACTATGGAGTCCCCCTCCGGAGCCCCATACAGGACTCCATTCAAGGTCTCCAAAAAGGCCGAATACTCTGAACTCTTGTTTGGTGCATATGCACAAACAACAGTCAGAGTTTTCCCCCCAACAACCCGCAGGCGTAGGGAGGCGACCCTCTGGTCCACCGGGGTAAACTCCAACGTTGCGGCGCTCAGCCGGGGACTTGTGAGTATCCCCACACCCGCCTGGCGCCTCACACCCTGGGCAACTCCGGAGAAGAAAAGAGTCCAACCCCTCTCCAGGAGTACGGTTCCAGAACCGAGACTATGCGTAGAAGTAAGCCCCACCAGATCCAACTGGTAGCGCTCCACCTCACGCACAAGTTCCGGCTCCTTCCCCCACAGCGAGGTGACATTCCATGTCCCCAGAGCCAGCCTCTGCTGCCCGGGTCTGGTCCGTCGAGGCCCCTGACCTTCACCGCCACCCGTGTGGCAGCGCACCCGACCCCAGCGGTTCCTCCCACAGGTGGTGGGCCCATGGGCTGGAGAGATAGGTGCCACGTAGCTTTTTCGGGCTGTGCCCGGCCGGGCTCCGTGGCAAACCCGGCCACCAGACGCTCGCTGACGAGCCCTCCCTCTGGGCCTGGCTCCAGACGGGGGCCCCGGGCTTCCTCCGGGCAGGGTCTCTCTATCCCTTCCTCGTTTTTTCATAGGGTTTTTTTGAACCATTCTTCGTCTGGCCCCTCACCTGAGACCACTTTGCCATGGGAGACCCTACCAGGAGCACAAAGCTCCAGACAACACAGCCCTCAGGTTCATAGGGACACCCAAACCTCTCCACCACGATAAGGTGATGGTTCCCGGAGAGGAATTTTATTTCAATTTTTAATCAATTATTTTATTATTAAGCACAATCTTGATTTTATGTTTTTAACTGAAACCTGGACCATAATAACAGTGGTGCTTTTCTTATCGAGTCAGCTCCCCCTAATTTTAGTTTTATGAGTGAGCATAGAGTGAATAAGAAAGGAGGTGGAGTCGCCATTTTGTTTAATGACTCATTCCATTGTACTCAAATATCTTATGGAAATTTTGCTTCTTTTGAATATGTGACTCTTCAGCTAAGGTCCTCCCCTCAAGCTATATTTCTAAATATCTACAGACCACCAAAATACTGTGCAGCTTTTTTCGATGACTTTACTGAACTGCTGTCTATAATCTGTATTAACTTTGACTGTGTAATTATTGCTGGTGATTTCAACATTCATGTTGACAACCCCCAGGACAGAGGGACCAAAGAACTATGTTGTGTTTTTGAGAACTATGGACTGACTCAGTATGTGACGGAACCCACGCACAATAAGGGGCATACTCTTGACTTTATTATCTCCAAGGGTTTGAACATTTCCAAGGTTGTGGTGACTGACGTTGCTCTCTCTGATCATTCATGTGTTTTCTTTAATGGCACTATCTCGGTGCCCAAAAGTGTCCAAACTAAGGTAATCAGAAAATGGTATATCACTGAAAACACCAGTAAAACATTCATTCAGCTTTTCTCCTCCACACCCGCCCTCTCTGGGGTCTCAGTTGTTGATAGGTAAACAAACCCTCCAGTACCAGTAGCATCTGAACTTTTATCTATCAAGGCCTGCAATGATTTTGCCTCCTTTTTCGAAGACAAAATTCAGAAAATTAGACTAACTGTCAGTGCCTCCATATCAAGTATGGGATATGTGTTGTCACACTGTCCAGGCAAAACAAATTCCAATATCACACAATTTCATACGATCAACCATAAAAACCTGGAGGACATTATACAATGCCTTGATATTCTACCAACGGGCCTTTTCGAAAATGTTTCAAATTGTATGTCTTCTGATCTTTTACAGATTGTAAACACATCTATTCCCTCAGGTATCTTCCCACAGGCCCTGAAACCTGCAGTCATTAAGCCACTCTTAAAAAAGAACAATCTAGACACGGCACTACTGAGCAACTACAGGCCGATATCTACCCTTCCATTCTTGAGGAAAATCATTGAAAAAGCGTTTTTACAACAACGCAACCTTTTCTTGTCACTAAACAATGGTTTTGATGCCTTCCAGTCGGGTTTTCGACCACACCACAGCACTGAGACAGCTCTTGTTAAAGTATTTAATGACATCCACTTAAACACAGACAGTGGCAAAACTACAGTCTTAGTATTACTTGATCTCAGTGCTGCATTTGACACGGTCGACCATGACATATTACTAGACCGATTGGAAAACTGGGTTGGCCTTTCTGACTCAGTCCTAAACTGGTTTGAATCCTATATAAAGAATAGAGACTACTTTGTATCTATAGGTAATTATACATCTGAGCATACAAATATGACGTGCGGAGTTCCCCAAGGCTATGTTCTGGGGCCTCTTCTGTTTAACATCTCCATGCTTCCACTGGCTCAGATTATGGAAAACAACAAAATAAGTTACCATAGCTATGCGGACGACACAAAAATTTACATAACCTTATCGCCAGGAGACTATAGTCCAATACAAACACTGACTAAGTGCATTGAACAAATTAACAACTGATGTGCCAGAACTTTCTTAAATTAAATGAAGAAAAAACTGAGGTGGTTGTTTATGGAGCAAAAGAGGAACGATTAAAAGTCAGCGCTCAGCTTCAAACGACAATGTTAAAAACAACAGACAAAGCCAGAAATCTTGGTGTAATTATGGACTCAGACCTTAATTTCAAGAGCCACATTAAAACAATTACAAAGTCAGCCTATTACCACCTTAAGAATATATCAAGGGTTAAGGGACTCAGCAGGATTTGGAAAAACTTTTCCATGCTTTTATTTTCAGTAGACGTGACTACTGTAACGGCGTCTTTACAGGTCTCCCTAAAAAGATCAATCAGTCGTTGCATTGCTGAGTTTAAAACAGACCCTGATGGTGAAAATGTTAGACACCTCCCAGAGAAGGGTTTACACTCACCCTCCACCCCTAGACCCCTACGTATTAGCTCACCTCCTATTGCCGCACGTTGGTCTGGTTTTTGATTTATTTTTATTGTCCTTTATTTTCTTTTACACTATTTTTATCTATTGAAATGTGAAGGGATATATTTTTCTCTAATGAAATGCCAAATAACCTAAAAGACAGTATTGAATGTAAAAAGAAAACTGACATTTGGTATGTATTTTCTAATTTTGGATTTATCTACTATTTTCTATTTTCCTTTATTTTGAGCAAAGTGAACTTGTATAAGGGCATCGTTTTCAAAGTGTCCTTTTATTCTTTTGAATAAATTGAAAACAAAAACATCAGTATTCTTCACATTCTTTATTACTTGAAAAAACACCATTACACAATGTTTTTATCATGTGAAGCATATGCATTGAACGCAATTAAATGGCTGGTCATGACATACACTCGGTTTTATTTTGTTGACAAATAGACAGACCATTGCATCGTTACATACAAGATTAGATCCATACATTTTCATTACATTTTTATAAGACATGTTTTTCTGTATATGACATAAAAAAACACAATGTTGACCACATTTAGTAGAATAATTACTCTGAACTTGCAGGCCTGAATGATACACCTCTATGCAATTTTGTAAGAGGAAGCGATTTATTTCTGGGGAGAAATGTGTATGAGAATTGCCAAAGCTGTCAAAGAAATAGCCGTGTTTATCCCTTGTAATAAATATTGCGAGCCAGTGTTCACCCGGCTTATTGCTGGTGTCTGTATTAATTACCATCATTGCAGGTAGTGGCCAGACAACGGATTTTGATAGCATATCACATGACCTCACCCCAAGGAAGTTGGTATCCTCAATTGTATTCATGGTCGTCACTTAGTAATGATCCAACAGTACTTGACGCTGATTTGATTTTTGATTTGATTTCAATTACAGAATCAAAAACAAAATAGCATATCATAGTTACAGTTCTAGGTAGGGGGGCTCTGAAGCGTGCCTCTAGTCTCACATTGCCTGTTTTGACAAGTGACACATTTCCTGAACATCCACCGTCAGGCTCCAGAATAAGGTAAAAAATCTGATCGTGTTACAGCCAGTGGTCGATCCTTTAAATGGCGGCCTGTGGCTGTAACAAGCTGGTAATATTCGCGGGTAAAATTACCCCTTTGAAAATGGGGTTGAAACGGCTTAGCAGGGTAGGACTGTCCGTCGACATAAAGGCTGATAAACTCTGCATTAAAGTGTCCAAAATTAAAAGGATTGCGCGCATAACTACCTGTGTATTCATTATCTACAAATGCAATAACTATACATTTTGGGATTTGCCCAAACTCGGGTTCCTGCAGGTATGGAAAATGTCTTTATGGCTACACGATCAATTCCATATTTTGCGCTGCTGCGCTGCTGTGCTGCAGTGCTATGTGCTAGTCTTACTGGTGGAGCCACTGATATTTTCTTTACAAACATACTAGCTGACATTATTTTCACAGTAAATTGTACGTTTCCGAGGGGTCATTAATACAAATTCGTCTTTTGACCAGATACATTTCAGAGACATATCCACGCCATTCAACAGTAGTTTTTCTTGAAAAAACAAGTCTACGTGAATCGGCGAAATTAACTCGACTATGCGTCCATCCCCTGTATATTCACCCCTCTGCACCAGTCCCAGATTATCTCCAGTAATAGAGGTGTAGTCCATTTTTCCGCTTGTATCTTTAAAAAACAGCCCTGTACTAAATTGGGTGTCCAATGTCTCCTTTCCATAATTAAGCAAACATTCGATTATCCCCCTGTATGGATAAGTGTTCGAAGCTTGTGTAATCGATCTATCCCCCAGGATAATATCAATTTGGGAAAATAGACTACAGCCTGGATAATTAATAAATCCAACATCGGCGGCGTTAGCGAGTGGAGATCCATCAGGATTTGTGATTCTCACCCTCATGAATACATAGCTATCATTAAGGTCGATGTAATGTTCATTACTGGCTGATATAAACAATTCTATGGGTCCATTATCTGTTAAAGATGAAACGGGCGGTATTTCCACGTATGTAGATTTTTCAATAGAAGTCTGCGTAAATGGCACAGTAAACAAATCAAGCTCTGTTTTTACACACTCTTCAGATTGGTTGTGTATGAACGACATAATTAGTTTAAAAAAAAAAAAAAAATTGTTTAGAATATGTCTTTTGACAAGACCAGAGAACGTTTGGTCTGAGCTCTACTACGTCTGGCAGCCGTCTTCTTTTTGACAATCCTTTGTTTTTTGGCTGCTGTTTTGTGCCTTTTATATCCCGAACGGTTACGCCCACTTGCTGAGGTTACTTTCTTTTTTTGTGGTTTATGTCTCTATGCCATCAGTCCATTTCCTTGCTGTCTCTCAGATACTGCATTCCGAACATTAGAAATCACATCGCCGATAATGCCTGACGCAACGGTTTTCAAATGAGGTTTAGCTAAATTAAACCCCTTTTTAAAAAGAGGTATGGCCATGCAGAATAAATTTCTGAAAATACTTCCTTAGCCATTTCCAGATTGCTTGGTCCAACCTATAAAATCGTAAATCGCCTCCAGCCTGGTTCATGTAATATGTCGTATATATCGTCCGTCATCGCCATTATATGATTTGCGAGTCATTTTAATACTGTTTCACAGGCCTAAAATGTAACTTGGTGATAACTTTACCGTATGAGAATGGGATCAGTTTTTTCTGATCGTCTCGTAACTCGATTTGAATATCTGTAATATTGGACCTCGACAGGGGCATATAATGAGGTGCATCATAAGTCAGCGTCGGTAGGCGTCTGGTCTCATCTGCGAAGTTCACGCATCTAAGTAGCGGTACGCTCGTATCTCCCACTCGCTGATAATCCACTATATCGCTATATACAAATATATTATAGCGGCCTCTCCGGGAACCATCACCTTATTGTGGTGGAGAGGTTTGGGTGTCCCTATGAACCTGAGGGCTGTGTTGTCTGGAGCTTTGTGCTCCTGGTAGGGTCTCCCATGGCAAAGTGGTCTCAGGTGAGGGGCCAGCCGAAGAATGGTTAAAAAAACCCTATGGAAGAACGAGGAAGGGATAAAGAGACCCTGTCCAGAGGAAGCCCGGGGCCCCCGTCTGGAGCCAGGCCCATAGGGAGGGCTCGTCAGCGAGTGTCTGGTGGACGGGTCTGCCACGGAGCCCCGCCGGGCACAGCCCGAAAAAGCTACGTGGCACCTATCTCTCCAGCCCATGGGCCCACCACCTGTGGGAGGAACCGCTGGGGTCGGGTGCGCTGCCACACGGGTGGCGGTGAAGGTCAGGGGCCTCGACGGACCAGACCTGTGCAGCAGAGGCTGGCTCTGGGGACGTGGAATGTCACCTCGCTGTGGAGGAAGGAGCCGGAACTTGTGCATGAGGTGGAGCGCTACCAGTTGGATCTGGTGGGACTTACCTCTACGCACAGTCTCGGTTCTGGAACCGTACTCCTGGAGAGGGGTTGGACTCTTTTCTTCTCCGGAGTTGCCCAGGGTGTGAGGCGCCAGGCGGGTGTGGGGATACTCACAAGTCCCCGGCTGAGCGCCGCAACGTTGGAGTTTACCCCGGTGGACCAGAGGGTCGCCTCCTTACGCCTGCGGGTTGTTGGGGGGAAAACTCTGACTGTTGTTTGTGCATATGCACCAAACAAGAGTTCAGAGTATTCGGCCTTCTTGGAGACCTTGAATGGAGTCCTGTATGGGGCTCCGGAGGGGGACTCCATAGTTCTGCTGGGGGACTTCAACGCACATGTGGGCAATGACGGAGACACATGGAGAGGCGTGATTGGGAGGAACGGCCTCCCTGATCTAAACCAGAGTGGTTGTCTGTTATTGGACTTCTGTGCTAGTCATGGATTGTCTATAACAAACACCATGTTCGAACATAGGGATGCTCATAAGTGTACTTGGTACCAGAGCACCTTAGACCGACGGTCAATGATCGA
Organism: Gymnocephalus cernua; assembly: GCA_023631565.1. Classification (NCBI taxonomy): domain Eukaryota; kingdom Metazoa; phylum Chordata; class Actinopteri; order Perciformes; family Percidae; genus Gymnocephalus; species Gymnocephalus cernua. The sequence goes on along the minus strand of CM042433.1, from coordinate 35,362,228 downwards.
TTTTATAATCGTTTCATCTGATCTGAGGCCGTATGTATTGGACACTCGGGTGAAGAGAGGGGCGGAGCTGTCAACTGATCACCATCTGGTGGTGAGTTGGGTCAGGGGGTGGGGGAAGACTCTGGACAGACCTGGTAAGCCCAAACGGGTGGTGCGGGTAAATTGGGAACGTCTGGAGGAAGCTCCTGTCCGACAGACCTTCAACTCACACCTCCGGCGGAGCTTTTCGTACATCCCTGTGGAGGCTGGGTGCATTGAACCTGAGTGGACAATGTTCAAAGTTTCCATTGCTGAAGCTGCGGCAGGGAGCTGTGGTCTTAGGGTCTTAGGTGCCTCAAGGGGCGGTAACCCTCGAACACCGTGGTGGACACCGGTGGTCAGGGAAGCCGTCCGACTGAAGAAGGAGTCTTTCCGGGATATGTTATCCCAGAGGACTCTCGAGGCAGTTGCAAGGTACCGAAGGGCCCGAAGGACTGCAGCCTCTGCCATGAAAGAGGAAAAGCAGCGGGTGTGGGAGAAGTTCGGAGAAGACATGGAGAAGGACTTTCGGTCGGCACCAAGGCGCTTCTGGAAAACCGTCCGCCACCTCAGAAGGGGGAAGCGGGGAACCATCCAAGCTGTGTACAGTAAGGGTGGGACGTTGTTGACCTCAACGGAGGAGGTAATAGGGCGGTGGAAGGAGCACTTTGAGGAACTCCTAAATCCAGCTGATGCGCCCTCTTTGTTAGAGGCAGAGCTGGAGGATGATGGGGTATTGTCGTCAATTTCCCTGGTGGAGGTCACTGAGGTAGTCAAACAACTCCACAGTGGCAAAGCCCCAGGGATTGATGAGATCCGTCCAGAAATGCTGAAAGCTCTGGGTGTGGAGGGGCTGTCTTGGTTGACATGCCTACTCAACATTACGTGGAAGTCTGGGATAGTGCCAAAGGAGTGGCAGACCGGGGTGGTGGTTCCCCTGTTCAAAAAGGGGGACCAGAGGGTGTGTACCAATTACAGGGGTATCACACTTCTCAGCCTCCCTGGTAAAGTCTACTCCAAGGTGCTGGAAAGGAGGGTTCGGCCGATAGTCGAACCTCAGGTTGAAGAGAAACAATGCGGATTCCGTCCTGGTTGTGGAACAATGGATCAGCTCTTTACTCTAGCAAGGATCCTGGAGGGAGCCTGGGAGTATGCCCATCCAGTCTACATGTGTTTTGTGGATCTGGAGAAGGCATATGACCGGGTCCCCCGGGAGACTTTGTGGGAGGTGCTGCGGGAGTATGGGGTGAGGGGGTCCCTTCTCAGGGCCATCCAATTTCTGTATGACAAAAGCGAGAGCTGTGTCCGGGTTCTCGGCAGTAAGTCGGACACGTTCCTGGTGAGGGTTGGCCTCCGCCAGGGCTGCGCTTTGTCACCAATCCTGTTCGTAGTATTTATGGACAGGATATCGAGGCGTAGTCGTGGTGGGGAGGAGTTGCAGTTCGGTGGGCTGGTGATCTCATCGCTGCTCTTTGCAGATGATGTGGTCCTGATGGCATCATCGGCCTGTGACCTTCAGCACTCACTGGATCGGTTTGCAGCCGAGTGTGAAGCGGCTGGGATGAGGATCAGCACCTCTAAATCTGAGGCCAAGGTTCTCAGCAGGAAACCGATGGAGTGCCTTCTCCAGGTAGGGAATGAGTCCTTACCCCAAGTGAAGGAGTTTAAGTACCTTGGGGTCTTGTTTGCGAGTGAGGGGACAATGGAGCGGGAGATTGGTCGGAGAATCGGCGCAGCGGGGGTGGTATTACATTCAGTTTATCGCACCGTTGTGACGAAAAGAGAGCTGAGCCAGAAGGCAAAGCTCTCGATCTACCGGTCAGTTTTCGTTCCTACCCTCACCTATGGTCATGAAGGCTGGGTCATGACCGAAAGAACGAGATCCAGGGTACAAGCGGCCGAAATGGGTTTCCTCAGGAGGGTGGCTGGCGTCTCCCTTAGAGATAGGGTGAGAAGCTCAGTCATCCGTGAGGAGCTCGGAGTAGAGCCGCTGCTCCTTCACGTCGAAAGGAGCCAGTTGAGGTGGTTCGGGCATCTGGTAAGGATGCCCCCTGGGCGCCTCCCTAGGGAGGTGTTCCAGGCACGTCCAGCTGGGAGGAGACCTCGAGGAAGACCCAGGACTAGGTGGAGGGATTACATCTCCAACCTGGCCTGGGAACGCCTCGGGATCCCCCAGTCAGAGCTGGTTAATGTGGCTCGGGAAAGGGAAGTTTGGGGTCGCCTGCTGGAGCTGCTCCCTCCGCGACCCGACCACGGATAAGCGGACGATGATGGATGGATTATAGCGACCAGCATGGATGTCTGCAGGATGGGGTGCTATGCATTTTAAATGAGCGCCAATCCGAATTTCAAAAGGTGGTGTCTGGGATAAAACCTAGGATCTCAGCTAGCCGTCCTTTGAATATGATATTACAGCCGTCACCTCCAGTAAAATACATTTTATTAGTGATTTCGTTGTATGCCATATTTACATGTGCTAGGCCAGGATTAACCATACATTTCATATTATGTTCTTTAACAATGCTGGATACAGTGTTATAGCAACCAGCTGTTAGCCTTAGTTTGTTGATGTGTTTTGATTTTGTATCAAAGAATTCAACTTTACTGTCATTCTCTGTAAAACTATTCCAAATCCGAGGGTATTGAATTTCTATAAGACCTACTTCATATGGCTGCTGTAATATTATATGTTTTGCGAATTTAGTTCTGTACTGCCATATTTTATTATTAGGGTAGACAGCTGCTGAAGCATTACTTTGCAGCATTACGAAAAATCCGTTCTTATTCATTGCTCCGCTGTCTTATACGTCTGTGGTCTTAAGCGAATACAGTGTTGCATACAAGCCTTTTTATCTTACATCTACTATGTCTTTTTCATGAATTAAATTTCTCAGGCCATCCTAACCATTTCACAAATACCATATTTTTACGACCTACTTTCTTCCTTGACAGAATGCTTTCTATTTTAAAAGCTTTGTGTTTGTCAACGATTACATGTTGCATCTCTGACTCATAAAAGGTCCCAGTCAATGTATCACCCCCTTGGTCTTATAGGACATATACAGGCGGTGTTCTTCCTATACGTTTTGATACTGTAAAAAACTCATCTGTAAACGTCTGTTCGTAACCCTTTCGGAATACTCCACGGTGTTTTGATATCTTAACTGTATCACCTTCTTGAAACTTAAAAGCTACTAGTCCGGCTGGTTTCAGTTTGTACAAATTGTTAAAAACTTCTTTTTCATTGTTTTTATTCACATTCGCTGGAGCCATTTTTATTGATCTGTGATGTGACGCGTTGTAAGCATCAACCATGTGTTGAACAACATCGATATACCGTCGCGAATTAACAGCAGTCAAGTATCTCCACATTCGTGTCTTGAAGGTGCGATTAAAACACTCAGCAACACTAGGTTTAGTCTCGTTCGATGTGGAAAAATGGTGAATTTTATATTGAGTCATGAAGTTTTGAAAAACCTTATTATAAAAGTCCTTCCCCTCGTCTGTTTGCAGTTTCACAGGTACGCGTCCTTGGGCGAGTATTTCCCTAAAAGCCTGTTTCTTGGAAAATGTTTCAATGCGGGGACATGTAGCGTGTATGCATCCTGACTGCGTAAAAACGTTTTAACATCAGCGAGTGAGCTGGACTCACTAGCATATTCTTTGACGGCTTCATGAAGCCTACGCACACCACCTAATCCTCCGGGGTGTGATGGATCATAATATATTTCATGCATAACTTTCTCCATGATTCGTTAAGATTCAAGTGACCGCATTAGTTTGGCAGCAAGCCTATTTATTTCACAAAACACTCTCACACACACACACGCGCAACAGATCATGAAGACAGTGAAACACATTCTATCACGGATAGTGTTTTGGTTAAGCATGCTACAGATGTTTTACTAATTACGAATGCATGTATTTTTTGCAAATCGCGGAAGACATTGCTGCAACGATTTTCTTTCACATACAAACTAACTGCATCTACAAGCATAGCGTACATGGTAGGTATGTGATAAACAGTCTGCATCTTAAAATTGTGTGTAATGTTACTTATAACATCACAAAATGTCTCAGCTATACACTCTCTAGCTGTTAGCATTGATAACAACATATGTATCACATCATCCCAAGGTATTGTACTATTTTTGCTTCTTACAATGGACAACAATTTTTCTAGCCTACATACATCATCGTTATTTACATTACTCTCACTTTGATCATTTTTAACATCATTCACTTTGTTGGCTATGGTCTGATCTAAAATATCAGATAAGCGAGATATCACACATCGCTCCCTGATATGATTATACATTAAACATAGACAATTCACCATATTTTCACACTGTTACTTTTTTTCTCTTATATAAATCTCTCCACAGATCCCCAATCTCTCTAATTTCAGCCACTTTGACAATGTCCTCCCCCACTGTATCATCATACATTTCACGTATTTTTACTGTAACATCTCCGACCGTTTTCAATTCGTAAAAAACTGTTTCTGCTACCCCACGGAACCTAGCACCATTAGCACAGAGCTGTTTCATCGCCAGAAAGCGTTGCACTACTGAGATGAATTTATCTGTCAGTAGTCTTTTCAGAAGTTGTTCAAAGTGTTTAGCGTAGAACCAGTCTGGAATACTTCCCAAACAATTGTGGTGTTTCTGACTCGGATGATTGGTCTGACAGCCGTAACAGACTTCCTCCCAATAACTGTAAAGCACTACATTTAGAAGGTGTAGAGACGCTGTTTTAACACTGTCTATAAACAAGGATGACACTAGCCCGTCCGGTTGATCGTCATCCATTAGGTGTGAACAAACATTGCCATCTGCCAGATGTAAGGTCTCTGATGTGGGGGTAGACACCTGTGTATATGGCTGTGGGCTCGGCGGAAGCGATCAGATCAAAAGAGAAGGGGGTAGCGGAAGTGTTAGATTGGGTGGCGTCAGGAAATGTTCAGGAGTAAGGGTTGGGGATGATAATGATGATGGGATACCCATCTTCCGTCAGTGTCCTAAATAAACAATGGGGGCTAGGAGGTGTCCCTGGGGACGAACAGCACCATTCCATACTTTCTGAAAAAAAAAAAAACACACACACATTACAGACACGTACCCTTTTCAAAAATTAATTTTGAAACTAAATAACACATACAAAATATACACCCTTTTGTTAGTCTTGGTGTCTAACAATCTTTGGACGATAAAGAGACTGTGGCAGTGAGAGGGAATGTTGTTCATTGTCTTCAAAAACCATCTTTTTCCTAATGGCGGCGTAAGACTTCCGTATGTTATCTCTTCTGATAACATAGTCAACGGTTTCAAACTGTTTCTTTCTACTTTCCCAATCGCACCATTGTATAAAGAAAGTGTTTTTAAACCACTTGTTGCATTCTTCATTAGAAATAGGATACGGCTTCAGAGACCATTCTTCACGACCTCGGGCAGCAACAGCTTTAGCCTTATCATTGCATACGTTGAGGAAAATAAAGTCTTCTGAAGGTCTATTGAAGCGATCTGCTTCCAACCGGTAAATGTTATCCCCCTTGTCACTGTCCCACTGTGACACATACACTACCTCTGGAAAGCCTGGATTGTCTAGGTCCGGACAGACAACCCCTCGAAAAAGCCACCAGTCTTTAGCTGCTAATGTACACTCTGTTTTAGCGGTACTAGACAGCTCCGCAACTACACTACTGTAGACAGTTAATGTAACAAATCCCTCAGTATAACGAAAAGAATAACAGTAGCCATTGGTTCCCTCACATTCCATATCTGCTGTACAGGTTTCAGACATGCTAGCCGTAAAGATCTCAGTGGTGCTAAACACAATTCAATTGCTGTATCGGTGCTACCGTCTTTTCCTATCTCATCAGATAAACCAAGACATGCCATATCGGATGTACAGGTTTCAGTCAAGCTTGCTGGAAAGATCTCTGGGTAGAATCTCTTTTTTTGAGGTGACTTGCGCAATTCAAAAGTCGTACCTATGCTGATTCCTTTTCCCCACTCAGCAGATAAACCGAGCCCATTTCCATATCCAAATCTGTGTGTAGCCATGCTTGTAAATAGGGTTCGTCTTTTGCTTCGTCAAAAGAAATGAACTGAAAAAAACACTGTCTTCTTAGTTACCACAGTATTTTAAAAATAGGTGTAGAGGAAAACACTGTCTTTTTGCAAAGGCTAATTAACTAAACAGAACACTGACAAGATAGCTAACTAGGAGAGAAAACGGCAGGGTGAAGAAAGTGGCCAAACAGACCAAAACAGCACATTTTAACCCCAACAAACCACTCCCCTCCATGACAGATCGATGTCCAGCCCTAATCAAACACCTTTAACTTCATATTATTGGTCTACAGCTTTCTTTTTTACAGTCACATCATTCGGCCAATCAGAACGCTCAAAATTCTCACATGGTGGAGGGGGGCGTCACCCCCCAACACGCACGCTCTCACATGCACACTTTTCTCATGAACGCGCTTTAGTGCCATTTATAGACCGCGGGTGCACGCAGAAGCACCATTCTATACTACTTCTGTCCCCAGAGTCAGAACAGGGGGAAGCAGCGTTTAGTTTTTATGCTCCACATATCTGGAACAAACTTCAAGACAACTGCAGGTCCGCTGCAACTCTCAGTTCTTTTAAATCAAGGCTAAAGACCTTTCTTTTTGATGCTGCCTTTAACTAAATAATTTTTCATTTCTTATACTGAAGTTGCATTGTTGAAACTGTATAAAAATCTATATAAGCATATAAAGAGAAATTAAAAAGTAAGACCGGTGGGACTGGCTCGTTCTGGGAACGGCAAGGATTGCTGGTGGATTACGTGTATAGAGCAATGGCTTATACATTGTCCCATGCTAGCAACATAAAATCTCGTATTTTATCTGCTTTTATATTTTTAACTGTTTTTAACTGCTCTTTAATGTTTAATTTCTTATACTGCACTATAACGTTTATTCTCGTATTTTAATCATTTTCATGTAAAGCACTTTTGCCCTTTTGCTGAAATGTGCTATACAAATAAAGCTGCCTTGCCTTGCCTAGCCTCATTACGTGAACTGGCTGCACTGTGTGAGTTTGGTGGAATGGAGGAGCAAATGATTCGAGATCAACTGATAGAGTGTGTTGCCGATACACGTGTACGAGAGACTTTGTTAGAAGCAGATCTGACCCTGGCTAAAGATACTTCACTGGCCCTGCAGATAGAGGCTGGACTGCGGAATACTAACGTTCTCTCCGACACAATTACTACTACTGCTGCTGCGTGGGTGGGAGCCATACATACGCAGCAAAGGAAAGACCGCCAGAAAGAAAAAAGGACACCTGCTACAACAATGGCGCTTACAAATAGCCCAGCTCCTGTTACCGTTGTGGATCCATCACACAGCTTGCAAATAAACCGTCATGTCCTGCTGCTAAAGTGACGTGCAATTCATGTGGAAAAGTGGGAAATTTTTCCAAAATGTGTTAATCTGGACAAAAGGATGTGCGTGAAATAGTAATAAACAAACTGACTGTACTTTTAATGACAGGTACTGTGTGAGATACAATTCTTTGTACTGTGCAAGTGAATGCAAATGGACACTGTCATGACATTGAGCTAATAGTAGACACCGGTTCATCAGTTTCTATCATTCCAGAGAGCACTTACCAGACGCTCTTTCCTACATGTGAACTTTCTGAGCCTGCAGTGAACCTGTTTACATATTCAAGAGAGAAAATACCTGTTAAAGGGTGTATGCATGCCACAGTTACTCATGATGGGCATTCTACCACAGGCTCATTAGTAGTGGTAAAGTCAGGCACTGCTCTATTAGGACTAGATCTAGTTGCAGCATTGCACATGCGTATTGAGGGCTCAAAAGTTGTTAAAGCTGACAGCTCTGATGATCCTACTGCACCAAGAACACCTACTGCACCAAGCACAATACCACAGAATGGTTCTGAGATCCAGATACAAGAGATTGGCTGTGCAAAGGGATCTGTGCACAACATTCAAATCAACTCAGAGACTGTGCCAATACAACAAAACCTCAGAAGAATTCCCCTGCCTAACACAGGAGAAGCTGAAGTGGAACCAGACATAGTAGCTCTCTGTTTTCATGGACTCTTTACATGCCATATCCTTGTCTGAGTTCACCGCCGCATGTGACACTTGAACTTGAACTGACTCAATTGCGACAGCAAATACAGAAAGGCTGGCCAAAATACAGAAAGAATGTACAACCCCAAATCAGAAAAAGTTGGGACAGTATGAAAAACACAAATAAAAAAAGAAAGTAGTGATTTCTAAATGTACTTTGACTTGTATTTCATTGCAGACAATGTGAACACAAAATATTTCATGTTTTGTCTGGTCAACTTAATTTCATTTGTAAATATACATCCTTTCCTGTCATTCAGACCTGCAACACATTCCAAAAAAGGTTGGGACAGGAGCAATTAAGGTCTAGTAATCAGGTAAATTGGTTAAATAATGATGTGATTTGAAACAGGTGATGTCAACAGGTGATTGTAATTCTAATTTGGTACAAAAGCAGCATCCAAGAAAGGTCTAGTCCTTTAGGAGCAAAGATGGGCCGAGGATCGCCAGTTTTCCAACAAACACGTGACAAAATTATTGAAATGTTTAAAAACAATGTTCCTCAAAGAAAGATAGGAATACATTTGCTTATTTCACCTTCAACAGTGCATAACATAATTAAAGAAATTCAAGGAATGAGGAGGAATTTCAGTGCGTAAAGGACAAGGGCGCAAGCCTAAGCTGAACAACCGTGATCTCCAAGCCCTCAGGCGGCACTGCATCAAGAATCGTAATTCATCTATAAGCGATATCACCACATGGGCTCAGGACTACTTTGGCAAACCTTTGTCAAGTACCACATTACGTAGTTACAGCCACAAATGCCAGTTAAAACTGTACTGTGCCAAAAGGATGCCCTATGTTATCAGTGTCCAGAAGCGCCGTCGACTTCTCTGGGCTTGGAGGCATCTGGGATGGACCATCACACAGTGGAAACGTGTACTGTGGTCAGATGATTCAGTATTTCAAGTATTTTTTGGGAGAAATGGACGCCGTGTGCTCCGGAGCAAAGAAGAAAAGGATCATCCAGACTGTTACCAGCAACAAGTCCAAAAGCCAGGGTCTGTCATGGTATGGGGTTGTGTCAGTGCCCTTGGCAAAGGTAACTTGCACTTCTGTGATGGCACCATTAATGCTGAAAAGTACATAGAGATTTTGGAGCACAATATGCTGCCTTCAAGAAGACATCTTTTCCAGGGACGTCCATGCATATTTCAACAATATAATGCAAAACCACATTCTGCACACATTACAAAGTCCTGGCTGTGGAGGAAGAGGATATGGGTACTTGACTGGCCTGCCTGCAGTCCCGACCTGTCTCCAATAGAGAATGTGTGGCGCATTTTGAAGCGCAAAATGCGACAACGAAGACCCCGTACTGTTGCCCACCTTAAGACTTGTTTGCAGCAAGAATGGGACAAAATTACACCTGAAACACTTCATCACTTGGTGTCTTCAGTCCCTAAACGTCTTTTAAGTGTTGTGAAAAGGAATGGCAACATTACAAAGTGGTAAATGCTTTACTTTTCCAACTTTTTTTGAAATGTGTTGCAAGAACCAAAATAGGAATTTTGTTTTTTTGAAAAAGAAACAATAAAAATCATGAGGAACACATTAAATGATGTGCTGTTTTATTGTCTGCAATTAAATACAAGTCAAAGTACATTTATAAATCACTACTTTCTTTTTTATTTGTGTTTTCCATACTGTCCCAACTTTTTCTGATTTGGGGTTGTACAAAATGAGCTAGCTTCATACTTCAATGTACAAGACAAACTGGCTGTAGGCAAAACACTGGTCATGAGAGGTACTAACCGCTTGATTGTGCCTACATTACTGTGATCCAAAGTGGTAGACTTGGCACATGAGGGGCACCAAAGAGTGGTAGGCACTAAACAGAGACTGCAAGAACTGTATTGGTGGCGACGAATGGACAAAGATGTACAGAGTAAGATACCTTCATGTGTGTCATGCCAATACATTGAAAAAACAGTGAAGACTGCACCTGCACCACCTGTAAAACTGCTGGATGGACCATGGGAAAAGGTGGCCATTGACATAATCGGTCCTTTCAAACGTGCTACATGGGACTGTCATTATGCCATCACTCTCACAGACTACTACAGTAAATGGCCAGAAGTTGCATTCACCTCTACAGTCACGACAGAGGTGATTACTCGCTTTTTAGCTACAGTGTTCAGTCGTGAAGGAAATCCGACTTGCCTGGTCTCTGACGATGGATGTCAGTTTACTTCCCATGAGTTTGCAAAGTTTCTGAGAGAGAGAGAGAGAGATAAAGCATCTGCGCTCAAGCGTCTACTACCCAAGAGCGATTGAGAGATTCACTAGGGTATTAAAAGAGTGTCTCCAGACTGCTGAAAGAACACACAAGCCTTGGAAACAAGCAGTGACGAGTTCTTACAGATTTACACCGCATGCTGCTACAGGTGCTACTCCATTTGAGTTGATGCGCACAAAACTGAACATCCTTCCTGTCTCACACAAAGTTACATCACACAAGCAAGTCAAAGAAACGGTGAGACAAAATCAACAAAACAGTAAGGAGACAGAAAGCAAGGAGCAAAAGTGCCAACCTTCCAAGTGAATGATGTTGTGCGAGTCCGGAGACCGGAACATGTCTACAAGGGCTCATCCGAATACACAGAACCTCTGAGTGTCATAAAAAAGGCCGGACCAAGTATTTACCTTCTCAGTGATGTTCGGAAATGGAATGCCTCAAAGCTGGCGCGTTTCCCAAAGGAAGCTCTACCTTGCATCAGTGAGAACAATGAGACTATACTGGATGGACTCACTGTGACTGAGAATGTGCATGTTGGGCAAGAACCAGGCCTTAGACACACTTCCAGAGTTAGAAACCCACCTCATATTAATTCGATTATATTTTTTTAATCGATTGACAGCCCTAAAAAATATATATATATTCATACTGTTCTGCTATGTATACAGATATGTTCCTTTAAGAGAATGGGAAATGTGTCCTGTTAATGCTGTTAATGCTGTAGGTGAACACTAGAGGCGCTAGAGTGTGCAGGACATTATACAAGTGAATATTATGTATGTAGAAGAAGAAGAAGAATAAAGCTGGAAGAATAGCAGTATACATGTCTCTCGGCTCGTACTTAAAATACCTTTACAAAACACCACACATCCTATCACATCAGATATTATTGATGTTGTTTTATTCCAAAACTCATGCACCTGTTCACACTCCCAGACCATGTGCAGTTCCAGTTTGTTCAGGTTGACAGAACGTGCAATAGGCAGTAGGAATGACTTTAGAGACGTATCTCTTCTGAGGAGTTCAATATGTCCTATGGCATATGTTGAAGTGGATCTGCTGGTGATTTGGGTTCTTGTAACAGTGGGAAACGTTGTCCCAAACTGTCTCCCAATTAATTATGTTCCCCTAAGGGTTCAGCTCTTGCTCCCATTTCTTTACTATTGGGAGTTCTCCTACAGATACTTGCATCAGTTTATCTTGGACACTAATCCTCTCACAGGAGAATCAACAAGCCATTTAATGATTGGGTGCGCCTCAAGACGGTTCCCCCATGGCACTCCATAACATTTTAGGGCTGATCTTAAGAGAAGATAAAGGAAGAAGTATATCCTAGGGACCTCAAAACTAGCTCCCAGGTCTTCAAAACTTAACATACCTTCCTCATTGAATAGCTGGTCTAAAGTATAAATACCTCTGTCACTCCACTGGTTACAAGTAAAAGGTTTGTTACCAGACATTAGGTGTGCATTGTGACATATTGGGGTATTCAAATGCCATGTATTGGTGTATCGTAGGTGCTCCTCCACTTCTTTAAAGTTGGTCAGCGTGTTGGTGATAATAGGGCCTTAGGCTAGCATGCACTTTTTTGGGCACACACCTCTCCGGAGTTGCTCAGGGTGTGAGGCGCAAGGCGGATGTGGGGATACTCACAAGCCCCCGGCTGAGCGCCGCTACGTTGGAGAGGGTCGCCTCTCTATGCCTGCGGGTTGTAGGGGGGGGAACTCTTACTGTTGTTTGTGCATATGCACCAAACAAGAGTTCGGAGTATTCGGCCTTCTTCGAGACCTTGAATGGAGTCCTGTATGGGGCTCTGGTGGGGGACTCCATAGTTCTGCTGGGGGACTTCAACGGACATGTGGGCAATGATGGAGACACATGGAGAGGCGTGATTGGGAGGAACGGCCTCCCTGATCTAAACCAGAGTGGTTGTCTGTTGTTGGACTTCTGTACTAGTCATGGATTGTCTATGACAAACACCATGTTCGAACATAGGGATGCTCATAAGTGTACTTGGTACCAGAGCACCCTAGGCCGAAGGTCAATGATCGATATTATAATCAAGGCTGTATGTTTTGGACACTGGGGTGAAGAGAGGGGTGCAGCTGTCAACTGATCACCATCTGGTGGTGAGTTGGGTCAGGGGTGGGGGAAGACTCTGGACAGACCTGGTAAGCCCAAACGGGTAGTGTGGGTAAATTGGGAACATCTGGAGGAGGCCCCTGTCCAACAGACATTCAACTCACACCTCCGGCAGAGCTTTTCGTGCATCCCTGTGGAGGCTGGGGGCATTGAACCTGAGTGGACAATGTTCAAAGTTTTCATTGCTGAAGCTGCGGCGGGGAGCTGTGGTCTTAGGGTCTTAGGTTCCTCAAGGGGCGGTAACCCACGAACACCGTGGTGGACACCGCTGGTCAGGGAAGCCGTCCGACTGAAGGAGTCTTTGTTATCCCGGAAGACTCCGGAGGCAGTTGCAAGGTAGGGTTTGGCCGATAGTCGAAGGGCCCGAAGGACTGTAGCCTCTGCCATGAAAGAGGCAAAGCAGTGTGTGTGGGAGAAGAAGAAGTTCGAAGAAGACATGAGGGGGAAGCGGGGAAACATCCAAGCTGTGTACGGTAAGGATGGGACGTTGTTGACCTCAACTGAGGAGGTAACAGGGCGGTGGAAGGAGCACTTTGAGGAACTCCTAAATCCAGCTGATGCGCCCTCTATGGTAGAGGTAGAGCTAGAGGATGATGGGGGATTGTCATCAATTTCCCTGGTGGAAGTCACTGAGGTAGTCAAAAAACTCCACAGTGGCAAAGCCCGAGGGATTGATGAGATCCGTCCGGAAATGCTGAAAGGAGGGGCTGTCTTGGTTAACACGCCTACTCAACATTACGTGGAAGTCTGGGATAGTGCCAAAGGAGTGGCAGACTGGGGTGGTGGTTCCCCTGTTCAAAAAGGGGGACCAGAGGGTGTGTGCCAATTACAGGGGCATAACACTTCTCAGTCTCCCTGGTAAAGTCTACTCCAAGGTGCTGGAAAGGACGGTTCGGCCGATAGTCGAACCTCTGGTTGAAGAGGAACAATGCGGATTCCGTCCTGGTCGTGGAACAACGGATCAGATCTTCACTCAAAGATCCTGGAGGGAGCCTGGGAGTATGCCCATCCACTCTACATATATTTTGTGGATCTGGAGAAGGCGTATGACCGGGTCCCCCGGGAGATACTGTGGGAGGTGCTGCGGGAGTATAGGGTGAGGGGGTCCCTTCTCAGGGCCATGCAATCTCTGTATGACCAAAGCGAGAGCTGTGTCCGGGTTCTCAGCAGTAAGTCAGACTCGTTTCAGGTGAGGGTTAGCCTCCGCCAGGGCTGCGCTTTGTCACCAATCCTGTTCGTAGTATTTATGGACAGGCTATCAAGGCGTAGTCGTGGTGGGGAGGGGTTGCAGTTCGGTGGGCTGGAGATCTCATCGCTGCTCTTTGCAGATGATGTGGTCCTGATGGCATCTTCAGCCTGTGACCTTCAGCACTCACTGGATCAGTTTGTAGCCGAGTGTGAAGCAGCTGGGATGAGGAACAGCACCTCTAAATCTGAGGCCGTGGTTTTCAGCAGGAAACCGATGGAGTGCCTTCTCCAGGTAGGGTTACCCCCAAGTGAAGGAGTTTAAATACCTGGGGGTCTTGTTCACGAGTGAGGGGACTATGGTGCATGAGATTGGTTGGAGAATCGGCGCAGCAAGGACGGTATTACATTCAGTTTATCACACCGTTGTGAGGAAAAGAGAGTTGAGCCAGAAGGCAAAGCTATCGATCTACCGGTCAGTTTTCGTTCCTACCCTCACCTATGGTCATGAAGGCTGGGTCATGACCGAAAGAACGAGATCCATGGTACAAGCGGCCGAAATGGGTTTCCTCAGGATGGTGGCTGGCATCTCCCTTAGAGATAGGGTGAGAAGCTCAGTCATCCGTGAGGAGTTCGGAGTAGAGCTGCTGCTCGGGAAGACCCAGGACTAGGTGGAGGGATTATATCTCCAACCTGGCCTGGGAATGCCTCGGGATCTCCCAGTCAAAGCTGGTTGATGTGGCTCGGGAAAGGGAAGTTTGGGGTCCCCTGCTGGAGCTGCTCCCCCCGCGACCTGACACCGGATAAGCGGAAGACGATGGATGGATGGATGGACCTGCAAAAGCAAGGTCTTGCAGTGTTAGACTTCCAGTGAGGTTTTGCTCCATTTCTCTCCATGGGACTGTAGAAGAAGGGTCCATCCACACTCTGAGGACCTGTAGATGGAAGGCTCTGTGGTACACTTTAAGGTTAGGTAGGGCCAGGCCTCCCATGTTTGTGGTACATTGCAGGGTAGAGGTGTTTTTAGCCTAGGTTGTTTATTATTCCAAATATACTGCCGATTTAAGGTATCAAGTTTCAAGGATTAGGGGATCATTGTACTTAAGAAATTCACACGAGGAACTATGTTCATTTTAACAACAGCAATCCTGGACCATAGCGATGCCAGCAGCCCAGACCAATTGGCCAGATCCCTTTGAACACTACTTAGTAGGGATGGGCATAATTAATCGACGATTGATCATTAAGAATTTCGTCGATCACGTTAATTTGTCATTGATTAAACTAATGCAGGTTGCGTTGTGTAGTGTGATTGCAGGAATGTAATGATTTCCAGTGTGTCAGCAGTAATTAAACATTTTACCACCCGGGGGCGCCATAGGCTGCGAGTTACGTTTTGATTCAAAGTAAACATGAAGAGGTCACGGCGAAGTGTGGCGTGGGAACATTTTGATTTAAAAAACGACTTAGTTCACTGCAAACACTGCGACGCCGTGTATAAGTACAACACGGCCACGACTCAAATGATGTACCACTTAAACAAAGTGCATCCGACCCTGGTTAACGTCGGTGGCGGTGCGTCCTGCTCTCAGTATCAACCTAGCATCAACTCACCGTTAGCACGGAGGAGCTGCGATGCACAACGAGCAGAGGGAAATTACCGGAGGGATCTGCACGTTCATTGAGATGGATATTGGAACCAGCATGTCACATTCCGTCACGACGTACCATCACCAGACTGGTAGAAACTCACTACGAAACGAAGAACGGAACGAGGTTCCTTGGGCCGGGCTGGCCAAGTTAGCGCGGAGGTAGCTACCTGCGTCCCGGGCCGGCGGCTGTGTTCGGCGGCTGAACTGACAATCACCAGGTAGCAGTCGCCTCTGACCCATGGATGTATTAAGTGAACCTTAGACCCCCAGATCATGTCAACCTGCTTATTTTTCTCAACAAAAACCAGTAGACTCTTGCAGAAGTTCTATGTGAGTAACTGGTTATTTTATATTAGGCTTTGTCCGTGCCTTGGATAGTTTTGAGTTACATTTTGACAAAACCTGTCAGATCTAAGTAGTATTATGTTTTTGGTTAAGTTATGGTTAAGTTATTATTGAACATGATTATTTTTATTTATTATTTTGGAACAAACGAGGGTCTCTGTTTAACAACGCCGGCTCGCAGCAACGGTTCCGCTGCTAAATTAAACACCGCAGCGTATATATCTTTAAGTTTAGCCAAACCTCCAGTTTAACTGCCACACGTTGTTCTTCTTGTAATTAAGATCTCATCGAGGTAAAAACATGCTGTATTTTTGTATTTTCATTGCGTTTTTAATTTATAAAAAGTTAAATAAATAATGAATTTTAATATAAAAATATTAATGATTAATCGATAATTGATCATTAATTCTCCCGACGATCGACGAAGAAAATTTAATCGAATGCCCATCCCTACTACTTAGTATAGTTTCATAGTTGTCCTGGACAACTCGCTGTAGCGATGCATGAATGGTGATGCCCAAATATGTAATTTTGCTTTGGGTTGGTATTGTTGTTATGTGGGAATACGGGGAATGGAGGACCCAAGTGCAAAGAGCAGGCGGAAGTTAGTTGCTTAATGATTTATTAACGAAAACTGAGTCTATACCAAAAAATTTCCAGAATGCAACAAGCAAAATAATCCAAGAACGAAAGATCAGGATAACAACTGGAACACTGAGACAGAAGAAGACTCCACAAAACGAACGCACCAACAGATGATGAAACAATGATCTGACAACAGACAAGGGAAACTAGGGAGACTAAATGCACAGGGTAATGAAGTAACAGGGAACAGGTGACACTAGGGCTGGGGAATAGGTGAAAGACATCAGACAATCAAACAGGCGGGAAAAAACAACAGACAGGAAGTAAAACTAGACAAGACTAGGGAGACAACAGACTACTACAAAACAAAACAGGAAACAACATACAACCCTAACAATTGTATCACTAATAGTTGATGTCACCTGTCTGTTGTTCGACAGAAGAAGATTAGATTTATTCCAATTGATTTTATAGCCAGAGATTGAGCCAAATTTGTTAAGATCTTAAGAATTTTTGGAACAGAGTCCTCAAGGTCAGAGATGTATAGCAAAATATCATCTGCAAATAACGATATTGAGTTGTTATTGGATTTAATCTGGACATTACATATTTTATTTTGCCTTATGGCTTGGGCTAACGGTTCAAGAGAGATTGCAAATAGCATGGGAGCGAGCTTCCCTGTCGCAAGCCCCGTGCGATGGGGAATGGCTGTGAATGCAGTCCATTAGTTGAGACTATGGCGGTGGGATTCGCATATAAAGTACGTACCATGTCAATGAATTTGGCTCCCAAACCAAGTCTTTCCATTATCTGCCATTAGTAGTTCCACTCTAGGCAGTCAAAAGCCTTTTCCGCATCCAGTGATAAAACTGCTGCCGTTGTAGGAAGGTTTTTGGCTTCTCCTATTACATGGAATAATCTGCGTATATTGTCTGCAGCGTGACGCTTTGGTATAAAACCTGATTGGTCGGGGTGGACTAGCTTCTCAATAAAGCGTTCTAGACGTAGTGCCAAGACTTTTGAATAGAGCTTAATATCAGTCCCAATGAGGCTGATGGGCGTATAGTTTGAGCACTCCGTAGGATCTTTGCCCGTTTTGTGTATGACCAAAATTAGTGTAGTGTTGGTTTGATGATGAAAGGTGCCCTTCTCTATGGCCGAGGTTAAAGTTTGTAAAATGACAGGTCCTAATATGTCAAAGTACTGTAGTAAAAGTTCTGATGGAACTCCAACCCCGGCGTTTTCCCTTTCTTTTAACGCTGATTTAAGTTCCTCTAACGTTATAGGTTGACCCAGTTCTTCTGCCTCCTCTGGGTCAATTAGAGGCAGGTTTAGCTCTTTCAGGAACTTTTGGCACTGTGTCGGATCCGGATTGCAGGAGCATTAATACAACTTTGAATGAAAGGATTGGAAAGTGGTGGTGATATCTTTAGGATTTGTTGACATACCTTGGTCCGTGTGGATGCTGTTGATAGCAGCTCTGGACTCATTTTGTTTTAATTTCAGAGCCAGCAATTTGCTTGGTTTACAACCATGAAAATAGTAATTTGGGGTATTCAAATGCCATGTATTGGTGTATCGTAGGTGCTCCTCCACTTCTTTAAAGTTGGTCAGCGTGTTGGTGATAATAGGGCCTTAGGCTAGCATGCACTTTTTTGGGCACACACCTCTCCGGAGTTGCTTATTCACATTATGAATTCAGCTCTCCTTCTTAGCAAATCATTTAGCTCTGCTCAATTCGTCATGTGTAGATTTAGAAAAACACATCTTTAGAGACTGCTCTAATGATTTACAACGTTCTTCCAACTCCCTAATTCTTGCCTCTCTCTTTTCCGCAAAGGAAGATCTGAAATCTCTAATAAATCCTTTAGTGGCTTGCAAAATGTAGGCCGGGTGTCAGTATTGATTGATATAAACTCTGCCAGCTTGGCTCTAAACTCTGTATCAAAATCTGTGTTTTGGAGAAACACCTTCTAAATCTTTCTCCTAACATATCACAGTGGAATGTGGTTATCCATTTTGTGCATTGTGGTCAGACAGGATTGCTGGTTCAATTGCTATCGTGTGGAACATTTCCTTAAGATCACTGGAGCACAAAAAATAATCAATGCGGGAGTGGGTGAGGTGACGTGTGGAAAAGAAGGTGTAATCCTTGCTAGTAGGATTGTGGATCCCCCATATGTGGGATTCCACAACTGCTTTTAACATGTCCGATATGTGTTTTTGGGCTTTTGTGTGGTTGACCCCTGATCTATCCTGATTTAGATCTAGTACCGCATTCATGTCTCCCCCTATAATTAGTGAGTAGTCATTGAGAGAAAGCAATTCGCAGGAAAAAGCTTTCATCATATGTAGCCGGTGCGTATACCGAAACGAAGGCTATTTTCCTACTCCTTATCATGGTACATATAAGATATCCTGCCTGATAAGTCTTTACTGCTTTTGTCTATGGTGAGCGCACATTTCCATGACAGCAACATGATGAAGCCTTTGGTTTTGGTGTTGTCACTAGATAAAGCAACAACTTTGAAATATTTATTTTGTAGACAATTTACATCTCTTTTACGTAAATGTGACCGTTGAATAAGTGCCACGTCTATGTTCTTCCTTCTTACATAATCCAGGAATTTAGCTTGTTTGATTGGTCCGTTTAGCCCCCTGATGATGTTAACTGAAAGTTAAATTGAAAGTTCAGCCATCTTCAAAATGTACACGTATACACGAGTACCCTACCGGAATTCACTGATAAATTTGTAGCAAATGGTGAGCTGTTAGATCTGAGCAAAGTGTGGTGAAAACATAAAAAATAAAATATGTCCCCTAGCCCTCCGAGACGCAGACCCCCTTCCCTCTCTGTAAGATACGTGGCCGCATCAAATGTAGCTTGCACAAAAACTCCAGCTCAAAACTGCCCCTCCTGTCTAAAGTCACAGGTTAATTGAAACAGGTCTAGTGCTTGCATGCATCTTAAACATGAACAATGTTACAAAAAACCTTAAAACTAAGTCCCAACCATCTATTAACTCCTGAAATAAACTGTGTAAAAAACAAACCAGCTATGTAGGAGTATTAAACATAGATTATAAGATGCAGTCTAATCAAATCCTTCTTATAACTCGGCTCCCAAACTCATATATTGTTTCAACCAGCTATTAAGCTCTGAAATAGGCTATATGGGAAACAAACCATGTAAGAGTAGTAAATATAGACTACAAAATAAGTGTCCATCATGTTCTTTCAGTCCAGTCAAATATTTCTCCACAACCTGGCTCCCAAACTCACATACCATGTTCCAACCAGCTATCAGTCTCTGCAGTAGGCTATGCAAAGTGAGCAGTCCGTCTCCATCATGTTTTCAGCCTAATTAAACATTACTTTAAAGCTAGGTTCCCAAACTTACATGCAGTGTCCTCGAGTTAAACTTGCACAGTGTTTCAGATGCGCTAATCCACAGTTGGCGGGTCTGCCCGCCCAGGTTCCTGCATCAGACAAGAGGTCTCCACACCACCCTCTGGGTCTGATGACAGCTCCCGCTCCGGTCACGAAGCGGCTAGCGTGGGTGTTACATTCCCCTCCTCCATATCCAGATCCCGACAGAACCTGTCCGCCTCCTCAGGTGCAGTGAATGTGAGCGTTCTCCCTCCATGGGTTGCTCTCAGAGTTGCCAGATAAATAAGAACGTTTGGGATGCCTTTAGCATGCAGCTTACACTGCACTCCTATAAATTACTGGCGCCGTTGGACGGTGAGAGCGCTGTAGTCAGGCTTAAAGTGCAGCGTCGCGTTGGAATCACGAATCGGGCCCTAGCCACTGGACCACCACCCCGACCCTGTCTCCTGACAGCAAAGAGGCTGGAAAAACAAACCGAAAAAATAATTCGGTCATTGGCAGAAATAAATCGTTCACTTGTGGAAGCCCGAACAGATTTCTCTGCACATCTGGGTCTCAGGATGCGCTCCTCCACAGGCAGCTCCAGCACAGCTGCACAGGGGTTCTCAATGTCCTCCAATAAATGTGCCACACTCAAACAAGAGGGGCATTCATGATGACCATCATGGGTATCCATGACCCCCAGGCAAAAACGGCAGAAGTGTGACGCCATCACTTTGTTATTCTTTCGCGCACAAAAAACATATCAGAGCCCAACAGCTACAGATAGATACAAATACAAATAACAAGGCTGCTCCCCAAAACTGGCCTACTACCCCTCAGATACCTACGGAGTCGTGGACGACTACGCAACGGCACCTTTTAATCATATTTTAATCATTTAATAACCATAAGATCGATCATCTTACCTCTTTCTGATGCTAGCAGCTAACAAGCTAACGCTAAAGAGCGTCTCTTTGCTGTCCTTCTAGCCTTCACGGGAGGTTTTGTATCCAGCCTGGAACTTGTGCCTTTTTTCGGGGTGGTTGAGCAATAAATCCAAACTCTTACATCCAAGATCGATAAACTTTATGTCCATAATTTATGATTTTTCGGCCGTATTTCTCCGCCGATCGGCGTTTGCTTCCGTGGTCTGGTTTCCCAGAATGCATTGGGGCTTTGTTATTGTCTGCAAACCAATGAAAATCGGTCTTTCGATGGCTCACTACAAGCCAGCAACGATGCAACGAAGTGAACAAAAGGTGTTCTTTGACTACAAAGATCGTCTATTCGCTTTGTAACCCGTTCTACAGAGAAGGGAGCCTCACTGTTTTGATTTTTTGGATACATTTGGGCCTTTTATGGAGAAATGTAAATAGCTTGTCGTTTACATGTCTTATAATGTTAATTATGTTTATTTTTTCACTGGGTGACTCCAAATATATATATGTAGCAGAACTGTGAGTGTTATATAAATAAATATGACATTATTATTTTGATTATTGGCATAAGTGCATGTCAGCAAAAGCGTCTGGACATTTTTTGAAAAAATGTAGATATTTTGTCAACTGTATAAGTTATAATGTTAATTTCTTCACAGTTTGACTCCTAATACATATGAGAAGTGATTTAGACAGGAGATTGGCTTAGGTTTCATTGATCTGTGTGTCATATCAATACATATCTGTGAAATTCCTGTTTCCGTTTTATTTATTTATTTATCTTTAAGGTCCTACAAAATGAATATTTTCCTGAAAAGAATGATGTCCATAGAGTGACTGTGGACAACATGGTTGATGTTTTACAAGCTTTTTTAGAAAATAAAACCAGACGGACCAGAGGTTGTCAAACATCCTTCAGGAATCTGAGTGTTTAAAAGTAAAGCAGAAAAGAAATGCAACACACTTCTCAATGGCAAAAAGGGGGGAGGAAATCAGGTACCCAGACACTGCAAACAGTGGCTATGGGCAATACATACAGTATGTTTTAATTAACTAAGTAGGCTAGCTTCTAACTAAGCAGTCTCATTAAATGAGAAACTCAAATTCCCAATGTATCTTACAAACAGGGAAAAAACTCAAACAGGTTAACAGCTTTAATTCCAACAGAAAAAGATCAGTAAGCAAAAAACACACCTCCCCCATACAATGTGCACGGACGCAAGAGTGGGGGGGGGGGGACCCCACTTACTGCAACTCAAATTAATTAAAGGTTTTTACTCCTGTAGAGAAAAAACAACCTGAACAAACAGTAGAAGCACTTACACACAGCACTTATCCAAAACTGCAAGCCACAGTAACTGGCGCTAGTAAAACAAAGAAAGGGTTAACACAAACCGTGCAATGACTCTCTGTTATGTAATGCAAAAAGTGAAAACACCACACACAATCCTCAGGGACACAAGGCACCTGCACAAAAATGACAGATTGACAACAGCGGAGTCCCAAATGTTGTGTCTTAATACACAACTTACCTGGTCTTGGATGAGGCGAGTAAAGCAAAGAGGAAGAGGCGTGGCCTCCTGGATGCTCTTATGGATGGCGGCCAAGCCTCCTGAGGTCAGTCACATGACTTTGTTGACATAATGTCTCCAGGATACGTTGAAGGATTGTATCATTCAAGGTAAGACCATGGTGACGGTCTGAGTGAGGTCGAAATAGATCATCAGGGCTCTCAAGTTTTGAAGATAGGCAAGAGTTACTTTCCCCCATTGGACGGGTGACGGGAATGGGGGTGTTAATTATTTTATTATTAGTGTTTTTGTTGTTAATAATTGCTCAGACTTGCAGAAAAAAGGATTTGACACATGGCACTGACATTCTCTAACAGCAGTCAAGTTGTCATTCTTTCTGTCAAACAAGTTGTGAATTTGTTGTAACATTAAAACAGGAGAGGACTTACTCTGTGTGCAAAGTGATGCTCAGAGCTCCAGTGGTTTCCTCTGGGTGAACGAAACTTTCCGGAAAATGTTGTAGCAGAATCACGTGAACAATTCCAGGATATGCTTTTTTTTCATTGGTTGTTGCATTAGATCTTACCCAGATACAATAGTGCTATTTTGTGATTGGCTATTGTGTAGCCCATTTCTTTTTTTTTTTGATTGGCTGGTAAGTGGCAGACTCGACTAAGAACTCCAAGGGAGACGCGGTTGATTCCTGCCGGTTCCATAGTGAGAGCGGCGCAGCCAGAGAAATTTTGGGCGCTGCGGCATATTAAATATATTATAAATAGTTTTTCCACGTGAGAAATACAATGTATGGCAGGAGTGCGTGACAAGAGACCGTAATGAGTGACTGTCACGCTCATATGCGTGAAACTTGAGAGCCCTGGATCATGGGGTGCCAAAATAAAAATATCTGCGCGCCCGGTGTGTTTTGGCTGTAATACTGTCAATTTAGATGGGGGTTCCAACAGCCAAACAGGCCCTCTCAACTTGGACTGCTTCGTGTTTTGTTAAATCTGATTGGCCTAGTCACTTAACCTCTGAAGTTATGATCAGAAACAGAAAATGTCAAAACATCCTGAGTTGAAGATCTTTAGCAACATCAGATTATCTTTATACCACTATTCATTTTTATTGTTTCTGTATTACATTATGTAGTTTATTATTCCTAGTAAATTACTTCCAAAAAATATGTTTGCTTTTCACAGGCTCTCATAAAAGGCCACTCCATCCCAAAGTCCCGAGCTGAATTTTGTCTCAGTACATCCCTGCTGTCAAAAGATCTTGTCTTTCAATTCCACCCTTATGCCACATTGCTACTTCTCGACAAAGTGAACTATCCTCATGCATGCCACAATTCCACAGATGTCTACCTAGGCATGTCAGCAGTTTGTATAAATCTTGCTCTCTGTCCTACACAGCATTGTGTGCATAATATTTTTTTCCTCCACACAGACAAAAGAACAGAAGCTTCACATACTTCACTCACCCATAAATTATTCAGTGTTTATACTTCAATAATGCAGACAACAGAGACGGAGCAGAGACCGTAAAACAGCTGTGATTACGTTACAAGCCATGATGCACATGGAGTGGGAATGGTTGAGAGGAATGTTAAGATTAACCTGATGATTGACCGACCCATTCAGATCAGCAGAGGAACAGTTGGTATTTATAGTCCTGGCTCTGTCACACAACTGTTTGATTGTGACTCCAGATTTTGTTTTGTCATCACCTTCTAGATGCCCAAGCCTGGGGGCAGTGGAGGAGTGCCACCTGGGAGTCGAGACAGCAGTGGCATATGTCGAAGCAGCAGCATCAGCAGTGGAAATGGCGTGTCTGGAGGCAAGATACTGTCCCTGTCATCCATGAGTGAGAGTGTGCACAGTGGACTGAGCTGTTTCTTGTCAGAGCAAGCACTGGAGCAGGAAGAAAAGCAGCAGCGCAGTAGCCAGTTAGCAGAGTTTCAGCGCCTGAAAGAGGTTCGCGCAGCTGCTCAGCTAAAAAATCTGGAGGATTTCCTTCGGATGAACCATGTTTCACTAAGGGACAGCATATCTTATTCCACTGGCATGATTTACAGGTAAGATAAGGACAGAATACATCTGGTCAACTCGTTAGTGAAGTCTCTCTTGTGTGTGTTGGTCCGAGGAGAGAAGCCTGCACACTCGTACATCAAAATAATAACTAAGGGAGGCACCACCTTGTGGCACAACTAAGCATTGCAATTATAACTCTGTTACAATACAGGGAGAGAGAGAGTGAGAGAGAGACTTTCTGTAGGATGGAGAGGAGCAGGATCTCTTTGTGACTGGTGCAGAGAAATGCACGTCTGATGTTAACAGCCAGGTGCCTGATCGGTTTCCAGATAGCAAATAGTCATTGAAACTATGTTAAATCAACATTCCGTTGTCAACATTAAGTCACTGAATCAACAGCGAACTCTGATGTTGATTCTACATCATTTTGAACCCTGTTTTAATATTGAAACAACATTGAAATCCTGTCCATAGATCAACGGAATTTCAATGGTATTTCAATTATCAGGAATATTGATACAATGTTTAAATATCAACTGAACTAAGGATCAGCATGATTTCAATGGAATTTCAATCGTTATTAAGCCATAGAAACTGATTGCTGGGTATATAAAAATGTAAAGCCCTAAATTAAATAGCCTATAATGAATATCCTGCTTTATCTACAGCCAGGGTTATTAAGTGATGGAACATTTGAAAGCTTGTATGCCTAGCCTAAACACTAACCACACCACACTATTTAAGGTAAAAACAAATTCATTTTACACGTAGCTACACTTCACAGCACTGTGCGGGCTGTGTGTCCCTGGCATCACATCTTGTTTTCCACTGCTCGTCTAGTATGTAAGTCAAAGCCAAAAGTTTGGATCATTTAAGAAAAAAAAATCAAAACTAAAACATCAAGTTTTGATCTTGTACAACAATGTATTCAAACTAAAAATAATTGTAGGGATAGTTTTTTACAGTATGCTGTAAGACAGAACATCAGTGGTCATAAATGATGAACCAATCAATCAGGTCTGCTCCTATATCTACCTTGGCATTCATGTGGCTGGAAGGAGTTGAAAGTGTGTGTTCTCATTTACAGCAGAGATTATTTACATTTGCAGCAAAGATGTTCTCATTTACAGCAGAGATAATACTTTCTACGCACACTCAGGGTGAATCAAAGGGTTTGTGTTATACCAGGCTGTATTACAGAGCATATTCAGGTATGGGATGTCAGAAATGTAATGGCAATATTTCAAAATATTTAATTTAAAGTGCCCATATTCTAAGACTATATAAGACTCTTTCCTATGTACGCAAATATCCGTTGGAAATTTTGCTTCCTTTGAGTATGTGGCTCTTCAGCCTAGTCCACTGCTAGAGCTATTTTTCTAAATATCTACAGACCACCTAAGTACTGTGCAGCCTTTTTTGATGACTTTGCTGAACTGCTGTCTATGATCTGTATTGACTTTGACTATGTAATTGTTGCTGATGATTTTAACGTTCATGTCGACAACCCTGAGGATAGAAGCAGGGTCGTCGTTAGGTCTATTTTAGGGGGGCTGAAGCTACCCCAAAATGTTCCTACGCCCCCCCAAATAATAATAACAAAAATAATAATTAGATTTTCTTTTTCTACCGTGCACTCTGTATCACTCACTACGTTGAATCAATCTTCCTTCGCCATTCATCTGTTGGTGTCGTCATGCACTGCAGGCTGTTTTATTTTTATTTCATGAACTGTCAACTGGTCGAAAAGTGTTTTAGAGAGAGGCTTATGAGTGGCCACTTGCATGGTAATGCCGTAACGGTACGTGGATGAGTAAGGTAGAGAGTTACTGAAGAGAGAGAATGCCAGGCAGCATTAAAACAAAGCAGTAAATCAGAGAAATAAAACGTTTTCGCCGATTCATCACTCGAAATGCAACTGTAGCAAGTATCTCACTATCATTAACATTATCCAAATTCATAACCAGAAACAACAAATAATATATCCAGCTACAAAAAAGCCGGAAAGTCGAAAGTTAGACAGAAGTACAAAGAGTCACTGGCTATGAAGATGATACACCGTCTTGTTTCTTCTCATTGGTTTAAACTGGCAGCTTTCAGGATGCTGCAGACTGGTGTGTTGCAAGTAGCTGCAGGATTTATCTTGTTTTGTCGCAAATCTTTGGTCTGGACTTGCTACCGCACACGAGTGATAGAGTGATGTTGTAAGTTGTTGTTAATGACTTTTACTTGCTACACTTCGGTAGTTCAGCTCCATTTGCTTGAGGTAAAGATCTTTATCGTTATTGATAGCCAATATTTTTGTTGGCTATAGAAAACAATAGTCTAGCTAGTGTAGCTAAACAGGTGAAATACAATAAATAGCATGCCTAGTAAGGTATCCGAAGCTCTCTATTCTTTACCATCAATATAACCTGCTATCTCTATAGTATTAAAACACTATCACTCCCTAAATATCATAGTGTCACTGTCCTGTACCTGTATATCCTTCAATTCATTGAACAGATGGATACTGGAAGATATTTTAGGAGAGAGAGGGAGAAGCACCAAGGCATAGCCTGATATGATGATATGATATGATATTTATATGCTATATTCTGACCAATTTAACTTTCTGCATTCATTTGCTGTAATAAATTAAACAAGTATGTAGATGTTGCCTAAATGTAGACTATATATCAGCATACATACATGCATACATACTACAACTTTTATTCATACATTTTTTATTCATAAAGGTTGTTAAATTCAGACATTATATAAATCATAGTCAACCATATTGCAACGAGCTAGTTCAGTGTATCATGCCTGACTGGAGTAGTGTGTTTTTCTTTAGGAGTGGGAAGGGCAAAGAGCATGTTGCCTGTTTTGTCATTTGGGCTGCCTTGTTGAGTGCAGCGGCACTGAGAACATTATATTTCACACAATTTTCTTTTTTTTTTTCTAAATGAAATAGGATTAGTCCAACGAATCGTTCGGTATGTAATGCGCACCTAACCGAAAGCCTTGTACCGAACAGTTCAATACGAATACGTGTATCGTTACACCCCTAGTAATTACATAGTCTTATTTTGACCTGAAATGTATCTACTAGAGAGAGGAATTAGGTATGGCATTACTTTACCACACACTTACACGGGCAGATAGATAGCGGTTAAGTCTTAGCCTAAAGAAGAACTCAGCAGGAGCACAGTCTGGCCTAAGTAAATCCCCCCATGCAGCTTTGATGTATCTAAAAGCTAACAGAGTTTGTAAGGGCGGGTTTTGCATAGCCTTGGGGCTAAGCTTCCCTGTCTTTCAATCCTAGTGACGTCCCTGGATAGAAGTACAAAGGAATTGTACTGTATCTTTGATAATTATGGGCTAACCCAACATGTGACAATGGCCACACACAACAAGGGTTACATCTTGGACTTAATCATTTCTAAAGGTTTGAACATTTCTAATGTTGTGGTGAATAATGTTGCTCTCTTGGATCATTCCTGTGTGTGTTTTTAACAGCTTTATATCTGTGACAAAAGTGTTCAAACAGAGACAATTAGAAAAGGATACATCAACGAAAACACGAGCGACAAATTTGTTCAGCTTTTCTCCTCCACTCCCACCACCTCTGGAGCCTCAGTAACTGAGCTTGTACATACTTTCAATTATAGAATATCAACTACTATTGACACCATTGCGCCTGTTAAGGTCAAAACTATCTCTAGCAAGAAAAATATCCATCCATCCTTTTATCCACCAAGGCCTGCAATGACTTCGGCATCTTCTTCAGTGATAACATTCAGCAAATTAGACAAGAAATCAGTGCCTCCACATCAGGTACAGGATATGTGTTGCCATAGTATACAAGAAAAATAAGTTCCCATATGACACAATTTCAAATGATTACCCAAGATAACCTGGAGGATATCATACAAAATCTGAAAACGTCATCCTGTTGCCTTGATATCTTACAGGCTTTTTCAAAAATGCTTTGAATTGTTTGATCTCAGATCTTTTACATATTGTAAACAGGTCTCTTCAAGAAGGTATCTTCCCACAGGTCTTAAAAACAGCAGCAATCAAGCCATTCTTAAAAAAGAATAACCTTGATTTGTCTCCAATCGACAACTACAGGCTGATATCCAACTTCCCATTTTTAAGTAAAATTATTGAAAAAGCAGTTTTTCACCAACTAAACCTTTTTTTGTCTCTAAACAACAGATGCCTTACAGTCGGGTTTCCAACCACATCACAGCACTGAGATGGCTCTTCTGTAAATCTTTAATGATATCCACTTGAACACTGACAGTGGCAAAACTACTGTCTTAGTGTTGCTAGATCTCAGTGCTGCGTTTGACACGGTTGACCATGATATGCTACTAAACAGACTGGAAAACTGGGTAGGCCTTTCTGGCACAGTCCTGAAGTGGTTTGAATTACATTTAAAGAATAGAAATTATTATGTATCAATAGGTAACTATGCTTCTGAGTGCACTAGTTTGACATGTGGAGTTCCCCAAGGCTCCATCCTGGGGCCCCTACTGTTTAATATCTACATGCTGGCCCTAGCAAAAATCATGGAAAAAAACAACGTAAGCTATCACAGTTATGCGGACGACACACAGATATATATCACCTTGTCACCTGGGGACTACAGTCCAATACTACAGCTGGTTAGGTGTATTGAACAAACAAACGACTGGATGTGCCAGAATTTTCTAAAATTAAACTAAGAAAAAACGGAGGTGATCATTTTTGTCCCAAAACATGAATGATTAAAAGTTAGCACTCATCTTCAAACAACAATGGTAAAAACAACAGAGTAAGACAAAAATCTTGGTGTAATTATGGACTCTGACCTGAATTTTAACAGTCACATTAAATCAGTAACAACATCTGCCTTTTATCACATCAAAAATATATCAAGGCTAAAAGGACTTATGTATCAACAGGATTTAGAAAAACTGGTCCATGCTTTCATATTCAGTACACTTGACTACTGTAATGGTGTCTTTACAGGTTGTCGTGGAAATTGTTCTTATTAACACAGGGTAAGTAAATAAAAGGTTTAAATCAAAGTGAAACAAATGAAGACTATTGAGCAGAAATCAAAGTCTGGTTGTCGAGTGTTTATTCTCATTTATAAATGGAGAAACGCTGTAACACATGCACCTCAGTACGAGTGAAAGAGCGTTCTGCCTCACAATCAAACAGACAGTCACAATATACACGTAAACAAATGGTCACTTTTCACCCCCCTCCTCGGCTTCCTGCACAGGCCCAGTTTACACAAACACTTTAACCCAGGTCAGGTCACCCCCTTTGGCACAGTTCACCCCCAAAGACATAATACCTTTCCTTGTCTCAGCTGTTGAAGAAGTTAAACTGTGTCCAAATCTTGTTTATGGCGTCCCTGTCCCCTTATCAAAGGTTGTTTTGATAAACAGATGTCAGGAGAGGCCTCGAGAAAGGTCTCTGAGTACTTTTCTCTTCAAGGTTTTATGGCTTCAGCTGTTCCATCTGTTAGAAACCTTTTTATAAGTTTAAACCATAATCTAAGCATACTAACCTAACAAATTTGCCATCACAAGGTCTACCCGAAAAATCAATCAGACAGCTGCAGCTGATTCAGAACGCTGCTGCTCTTGTTCTTACCAACACCAAGAAAATAGACCACATCACTCCAGTTCTGAAGTCTTTACATTGGTTTCCTGTGCAACAAAGAACAGACTTCAAAATACTCCTACCAATTTACCTTTCCAATCTGCTACTAAACTATGAGCCGCAGAGGGACAGGAATGCTTGCCATCCCCATAATCTGAACAAAAAAGGGGTAAGCTCAATTCAGTTTCTATGGTCCACATATCTGGAACACACTTCCGGTAAACTGTAGATCGGCACCTACTCTCAGCTCCTTTAAATCAAGGCTGAAAACCTTTCTTTTTAACACTACCTTTTGTTAATTCCTTGCACTCTATTTTGAATTTTACTCTTGTTTTTAAATCTACGTTTAACTTTTTTTATCTAGATTTTATTGTTTTATTTTCTTATTAACTGCTTTCAATTTGTGATTAAATTGTGTCTGATTTCTGATTGTGTTTTAATGTTTTCTGTAAAGCACTTTGAATTGCATTGCTGCTGAACTGTGCTATATAAATAAAATTGCCTTGCCTTGCCTAGATTAGGGTGAACTTGTGTGTGTTGTAGCAGTGTTTTTTCCATTGAGAATGAGGTGGCTAACCGCTAGTGCTGCTGCTAGCACCACTGCTAGTACTGCTGCTAGCACCTAGCGCCGCTGCTAGCAGTGCTACAACACACAGGAGTTCACCCTAATCTACAAAAGAAATTGTATAGAACTACTTACATATCCCTCGTCTGCAGGTATTTCACGCAAAGTTGGAAGTGCGCCCTCGTTTAGAATAAGTCTCCCGGCTAATCCTGCCTTGTACTGACTGAAGTTGGAGAAAAAGCTAGCTGATGTGATATCCCAGACAGCAAGCCAACATTGAATAAATATTGATTTTCCATCTGAATCATCATTATGGTTGATATTGAAATTTCAATGCAAAATAGATGTTGAATCACCATTATCATATTGATGAAAACCTGACATTATTAATGTTGATGGCAACAACATTGGAACAACATTGATCTATTGTTATCTTTATGATTGATTAAGCATTGATGTTTGGTTTACCAGGCGATATTGCCAATGTGTTGAAAAGTCATTGATTTAGAGTTGACCGGAAAACGATCTGTTGTTGAAAAGCCATCGACATAGTTGACCGGGAAATATGATTGAAAATACATTGATATATAGTTGACTGGGAAATATGATTGAAAATCCATTGATATATTAGTTGACCGGGGAAATGATTGAAAATCCATTGATATATAGTTGACCGGGAAATATGATTGAAAATCCATTGATATAGTTGACCGGGAAATATGATTGAAAATCCATCTATTTTTGGTTGACCGGGAGATCATCTGTGGTAGACCAACGTACGTAGCCTACTGCACCGGACCCCCAGACAGCAAGCCAACGTAATATGATTTTCCATCTGAATCATATTTGGTTGATATCGAAATTTCAATGCAAAATTGTTGAATCACCATATCGATGAAACCTGACATTATTAATGTTGATGGCAACAACACAACATTGATCTATTGTTATATTTATGATTGATTGCATTGATGTTTGGTTTACCTGGTGATATTGTCACTGTTGAAAAGTCATTGATTTAGAGTTGACCGGGAAACGACCTAGTGTTGAAAAGCCATCGACATAGTTGACCGGGAAATATGATTGAATATCCATTGATATATAGTTGACCGGGAAATATGATTGAAAATCCATTGATATATTAGTTGCCCGGGAAATATGATTGAAAATCCATTGATATATTAGTTGACCGGGAAATATGATTGAAAATCCGTTGATATATAGTTGACCAATATGATTGAAAATCCATTGATATATTGTTGACCGGGAAATATGATTGAAAATCCATTGATTTTTGGTTGACTGGGAGATCATCGGGTGGTAGACCAACGTACTGCGCGGACACAGATCATTTCTGGACCCTTGGGACCCATACGATCAGGTAAGGTTGCTTATGTAATGTTCAACATGAATGAATTGCACTGTTATTGTTGTAACTGTTACTCGTTAACATGATGATTAGCTAGTGTAGTAATACCCACGTAGCTAGTGCTACAGTCATAGATTATGTTAATGTCAAAATCTCCCAACGTTAATGTAACTTCGGCTATCGTGGTTTGCTTCCAACAGGTTACAATACGTTAGCAAAACCTCCGAGTCCAGTCTATTTTTGTGATAGCTAGCTCGAAAATACATGTCTGTACCATCATACATTAGGGGAGAATTTGTCGTGAAATCTATTAATACAGCACCGCTATTTCTTCTCAAAAGTGAACACCGGCACCAACGCAAGCATAGTACAGCCTGCCAGGGTACTTTTCGTTATAGCTGCCACGTCAGAGCAACAATGTCTGATATTCATACAAATGCCAACGTTTGTGCCAGCCAAACTAAATTAAATTTCAATGAGATCCAAAATGAACCCAGATGGACTGCAGCAAATGCATACTCTATAGTAAGTGGCTGACATCTGCACACACTCCATTTTCTCCATAAATAATCTTTCCTAATCTATAAAATACCAAACTGTCGGTATCATGGCAACGGCGTTCTGTGTTGCTATCTCGCTAGGCCGTCCGAAACAAGTTCGTAGTTTAGCCTAGCCTACTGGTTAGTTAGACAGCCGAAGGCAGCAGGCAGCTAGCCTGGTTGTGGTTGTGTCTGGGGAACGTTCATTCATTCCCAGCGCATTTCCAAAGGAGCGTCACCAACGGACGCCGCTCAAATGCCTCTGATAGTCCTTCAACCAATCAGACCAACGATCCGGGTGACGTTGCAGCCGGAAGTTCGTCAGGGTTTTCCTTTCTTTAACTGTCTATGAGGGTTTCCCTTTTATATACTGTCTATGGGGTTTCCCCATGGGTTTCCCAGGCTAGCCATGAGGCTAGCAGGCAGCCCGTGTGTGTGTTGCATGGATGTATTAAGAGAACGGTGTGTTGCTGTTACGAGTGTCAGGAAGTTGCATTGGTATTCTAATCATTCTAAAAACAAAGTTGGCTAATTTAATATTCAGAGTTTACAACGTTGTTATTGGTGATTAATGTTAATAAACTAGAGATACTTGACATATCATTTATTTATTTTAATGTATATTTTCAACAATATTATTGTTATAGGTTAATGCGCCCACATGATTCCACCACACACATATTATAGTGGAGCATGGCATGCTTTTATTATCTTAAAGCTGTACTTAACAAATTGGCATATACAATATACCAACAATAACAGACACATATAGCCTACCAGTCCAAAGTTTAGACATAACTCATGAGCTTTTCATTATTTTGACTATTTTCCCTACTAACATACCTGCCTTTCCCTACTCAAATCATACACATAATCTAAAATGAAGGCTAAGACCAAGAAAAAAATACACAATCCTATGTGTGTTAATTCAGGACCATCAGTTTTTCCTTCACAATGTAAAAACAGTCCAAAGTGTCCAAACTTTTAACTGGTACTGTAAATTAACACAATACAAATATAACAAACTGTATAGATATCTTAATACATATATAATGTGCATAACAAAGTACAACTGGTTCTGTTCAGACAGTACAGCACCGACACCCGGCCCTTACCTAGTATTAATTTGTGTATTTGCGTATATTATTATTACTTTTTATTCTCTAATTTTAATTTTCGAACCTAGCTTTTTAATGTTTGGTGTAAAGTTTGGTGGTTGCCCTGTGCTGAAATGTGCTATATAAATAAAATTGCCTTGCCTTGCCATGTGACGTGATGTGATAGGCCTATAGGGTACCTTATACTTAAATGTAGTAAACAGAGTCAATTATTTGTGGATGAAAGTTGTTCGGCCTTTAGAAAAACCTTTGCAAAAGAACATGTTATCATCTGCTTTGTGGGGAAAAAATCAGGGCAGTGGTTGATTCTGAATTAAATTGCTGTTTACTGACACTGTGATTTACTTTTTGTCCTTTTTTCAGATCATTAATCCACATCATTTATCAAGTAAGAAAGTCTTTAGTATAATAAGCCTAATCTGAGAATCCTTTTAATATCTGTTTCTGAATCTGCACACCACTGCACTCACAATGGCATCACGCTGGTCAAAGAGGCGCAAATGTAGGTCAATGCTTGAGGCCACAGAGTCAGAGATACTACAGAAGTTTGAGGAGACTTTTAATAATACAAATATGCAAGGCAACACTGACACAGCATTGGAACACGTAGAGTGCCCAAGGGAAGTAGTAGATCCAACTGTTTCAACCTCTAGCCACTCAGTTGTAGAGAAGCTACCAGTTATGAGCTATGAGCCTAGTTCAGAATTCAGTGAGACCCGTGAGTCAATAGACACAGCTGATGATGTTGATTCAGATGATACTGAAACTCCAACTACAGAGTTTTTGATGACGAGTCTGAGATTTCGGGCCTCTACATTTTCAGTCTCTCAAGTGGCACAAACTGCACTTTTGAGCATCTTGCGTGTGTTTCATCCAGAATTGCCTAAAGATGCTCGGACAGTTCTGAGGACGCAAGGTAAAATAATAACTAGGAAGATGGAGGGTGGGTAATACTATCACTTTGGCCTAGCCAATGGGCTGATGTCAAGGCTTAAATCTTTGACTCTACCTGCCAACTTGAACACACTTAGGTTGCAATTCAATATAGATGGATTGCCACTATTCAGAAGCAGTAGACTTCAGTTCTGGCCAATTCTTGCTATGGTAAATGTGGATTACACCAGATCTCCCTTCCTTGTTGGCCTGTTCTGTGGCCTCAGCAAGCCTAAAAGTGCATCTTAATTCTTGGGTCCATTTATTAAGGACCTTAATGACATTTTGAAGAGAGGTATAATTTATAAAGGGCAGCAGCTAATGGCAAAAGTGTGCTCATTCATTTACGATGCCCCTGCACGAGCCTTTATTAAAAACATAAAGGGTCAAAATGGTTACTCTGGTTGCGATAAATGCTTTCAAGTGGGTGAATGGCAGGGCAAAATGACCTTTCCTGATGTCAATGCTAAATTAAGAACCGACACAGACTTCGCCTCCATGATTGATGAGGACCACCACTTGAGTCGAGCGCCATCTCCCCTGGTTGGCATTGTGAAAATGGTGACAATGTCCCCATTAGACTACATGCATTTATGTTGTCTTGGGGTAACCAGGAAGCTTCTGTATATTTGGATGAGGGGCAAATGTCTTGCAATGAGGTTGGGCAGTAAAACAATTGGGGAGATTTCTGTGAAGTTGAAGGCACTGGCACCTTCCACACTCCAACTGAGTTCAGTCGCAAACCCAGAGAGCTCTCAGACATTGATAGGTGAAAGCAACTGAACTCCGGTATTTTATGCTATATACTGGCCCTGTAGTGCTGAGACATACAATTCCCCTGGAGATGTTTAACAACTTTATGTTGTTTTCTGTTGCTATGCATCTCCTTTTATCTCCTGGGACATCAGAGAAAATGGTGGACTGTGCTCACCAATTGCTAATTTCATTTGTGAGTCACTTTGGGCAGCTATATGGCAGAACTGAAATAACTTACAATGTCCAGCTGACACACCTGGCAGCAGAATATCATCTCTATGGTCCCTTAGATAACATTGCTGCCTTTCCTTATGAGAACTATTTGGCCCAACTAAAACATTTATTGCGCAAACCTCATTTGCCTTTACAGCAAATAGTTAAAAGGCTTTCTGAAAGAGACCCTCAGACATCCCAAATCAACAAAGGCCACAAATTCATGCACCTCCATCATGATGGCCCATTGGTGTCTCATATAGAACATGGGGAGCAGTATATAAAGGTTGTAACTAAACATTTCACCTTATCATGTAGGTTTGGGGATAACTGCATCCAGATAGTTGATGACATCACTCTTGTTGAAAACATAGTCAATGTAGCTCAGGAAACATATGTGATTTTCCGGAAATTTACAAGGAAGGAGTCATATGTCCAATACCCCTTTGAATCAGCCAACATTGACTGTTACAAAGTGTGGGACTTATACAGCAGTGTTGGTGTTGTAAGGCTCCAAATAATAATAAAAAAATACGTACTTTTCCCCGATAAAAAAGAGTTCATTGCCATTGCCCTCATACATACAAAGTAAATCATTTTCGTAAAATCAGTTCATAAAATCAGTTCATGTGTTATTAACCAACCATTATCTTTACCATAAACAAATAGTATGAAGCAGTGGTGCCTTGTGCAGTTCAACAGTGGTGGACCAGAAGTTGTGCCACACATATGGCTTCAGGGGGAGAAGGTTTTCTGGCCTCCATACGCTCCAAAAGAGTTGGGCAAGGTTCGTGCTGCCATCAGGAGGAGGGATGAACCGACAGGAGAATGGCAGACTTATGAGCCTGTCAGGGTCCTCACAAGCCGAGGTGGGTATTTTTAAATCTGGTTGACATTTCATCATAGCCCTTTGTATCAGTATTTCATAACAACTCTGTGTCTGCAGATACTTTTGAGGAAGCAGAGAGGTGCCTGGAAAGGTATTTAAAGCAGCAATGCGACACTACCGACATCCAATCAGAGGAGGAGTGCCAACAGCCTCCGAAAAGGAGAAAGAAGTAATAATGAATTTCCAAATTCATAGTGCGAAGTTGCTGAATTGTATGTGCACATGGCCATCATCAGAAATATATTTGTTTGCTGTAACATCGGAATAGTTTTGAAATTTTGAATATCACAGTAACTACAGATGAACAAATGTTTATAGTTTTGTTTATAGTTTGTCCATGTTCACTTCTAGACCAAACCCAATCTACAACAACTCGGATGACTCTGATGGAGATGGCCAACCTCGGAGGAAATATCCCCAAGCTCCCAAAATTTTATTCCCAGGTATAGGGGTTATGGTTGTATGTGGTCCCTGTGCTATTTGTCCGTTCACCTCCCATTCTCTACTTTCTGTTTGCCCCTAAAGGGCTGCCTAAGGGTGGGGTGTAACAAAGTAAGCAGAGAAGCTAATTCAGCTTAATAACCTGTAACGTCTTTTATACCCCCCCTCAACTCTTTTTGTTATACACACCAACAGCCTCCAGCCCTCTGCAGTCTCCCTCTCCATCCTTCCAACTCCAACCTCTAGCCCCAGCGAATTGCCAGACCATTTTTGATAACCCAACCAGCTACAAGACCCTGCCCGCCCCAGCCAGCTGCCAGTCTCTGCTGCCCTACCCCAACAGTCAACCCATTACCTTCTCTGCTGAAGATTTTCAGTTCCCCCTCCAGTCATTGCCAGTGGCTTCTGCCGGTACTTCCCTGTCTGCAGCCAATTTCTCTCCAGAAGGTATGTTTTAGAAAAGAGAGTTTCATGTTATTCCAAACACCTATACCCAGTCATACAGATAAAACAAATGCTTTATCAATGTTCAATTTTCATGTTGTCACAAACTCAAGAGACTCCGCCAAGCAGCTTTTAAAAGGCAGGTGCAAAACTGAAATTATTATAAGATTCCATTTATATATATATATATATATATATATATATATATATATATATATATATATATATATATATATTAGGGCTGTCAAATGATTAAAATTTTTAATCAAATTAATCAGAATTTTCAGTGGATTAATCATGATTAATCACTATTTGCAATTTCACCTGAATCCTAACCATTTTTTTCTGAAATGCATACAAAAAGATACTAGTGCTGTCAAGCAATTAAAATATTTAATCGCATTAATGTCATAGTTAACTCGCTATTAATCGCAATTAATCGCACATTTTTATCTATTCTAAATGTCCCTTGATTTCTTTTTGTCCCTTTATATTTTCTCATTTTAATTCTCTTATCAGCATGGAAAAGTAGATCGGCTTGCTTTGTGACTGTTTGAAAACAACAACTGAAAACAACATTGTCATATACGTTATGTTCAATTTCACACTAACATTCACACTTGGATCTAATAATCTGTCACATAATGTAACGCTGTTACCTCGATGTTCCATTGCAAGTAGTACTGCAGATAGTACTACAGGTAGTACTGCCTCATTTGTTTCTCTCACTGACTGTAGAGTCACTACTCGCTCGCTCTGAAGATAATCGCCGTCACGAGCCTACTAGCTACGCGGCTAGCAAGCTAAAACCGGCCGAGGCTTGTGTCTGTTTTGTTTGCCGTCTGCGAAATTACAAGACCCGCCCTTCAATCACTACTATTGGCCAGGCGTCGAAGGTAACGTAACTCCATTTGTTCAGGTCCTATCCCCTGACCAATCCACTATCCTCACCACTCGCGGTGAAATGCCTAAACCAAACCAATCAGCTGCTTCGTAGGGCGGGACATGGTGTGGCCATAGACAGTTAAAGAAGTGGACTAACAGATCCCGTTGCTCTCTCTATGCGTTACTCGTGCGTTAAAAAAATTATCGGCATTAAAATGGGTTTGCGTTAACGCCGTTAATAACGCGTTAAACTGACAGCCCTAATATATATATATATATATATATATATATATATATATATATATATATATATATATATATATATATATATATATATATATAACGGAATGGCCCTGTGATTGAAATACCTAAAGATTACATTGGTCTGCATTCTCTATGGAACAGTTAAAAACTATATCTGCATTAAATATTGTGATTGGTTGTTGATCGGTCGCTAGGTTAAATCCCTACCTATAGCATTTAACATCCCTCATACATATTTGAAATTGTATTGACCATTTGTTTATTTTACGCTTTTTTTCACTACAAAATAAAGGAATGCTAAGTTTTGCACTCAACCCAAAACTATTTCATATTCCTGTCAATAGATGTAACCTTACAGGAGCTGCTCACCACTGTCACAGAGTTGACGAAGGAGGTGAGGGACCTGCGGCAGGACTTCCGTGAGTTCCGCCAGTCCTGTAGGTGTGGCCAAAGTGCTGGGATGGTGGGCTTGACGGCAGAGCCACTGCAACTGCTTCTGCACAGCATGGAGGAGCTGGAGAACGCAGAGGTGCTACTCCAGTCCCAGGATGCTAGGAAGGCAATGGTAATTATTTAATGGTTAAAAAGTGGTTACATCATTCTTCTGACTGAACTTCACTGATCTGTAGGTGTGTGCAATTAATCGAAATGTAATCGTTGATTATGATTTTGGCTCCTAATGATCATAAAAACAGAATAATCGAGAAAAACAATTATTTAGCTCATTACATTTTGCAAGTAAACTTATTTTCTCTTGTGTTCTGAATGAAAAAATAAAGTTTAAATAGGAAAAGTATTAAGGCAAATTTCACAGTTTTTTACTGATGATTTATTTAACTTTTTCCATTGTTTTTTAAATTCAATAATTGCAACATCTTTCCAGAAGTCAATGAGTAATCGTGTTAAATTACCGTGATTTAAATATTGACCAAAATAATCGTGATTATATTCTTTTCCATACTGCTCTGCCCAGTTTTGTTAAACTGTTTAACAAATCTGTTAATCTGTGTTTAATCTCATCCCACACGAGGATGCAAACAAATATCACACTTTTATACTTTAATCTCAGTTAAATTCAGACTTAAAAATTGACAAACCTACATAGAGCAACATTATATCATCTTTTGAAAAAGACCTTTTTTTTAATTGTTTACTGTTTAAACTGAAATAGTTAAACTTTTTTTATTTTGATAGATGGCCCGCTTCACAATTATTGGGGGGACCACCCTGGAGATCAGGGTTCAGCGCATGCTGGCATACAGCATGACCAACGAGCTGGCCTCCGGCCTAAACTGGGCCGGCAAGAAGAACAAGGATGTGACCAAACAGAATTCAATTCAATTAAATTTAATTTATAGTATCAAATCATAACAGGAGTTATCTCAAGACACTTTACAGATAGAGTAGGTCTAGACCACACTCTATAATTTACACACAAAAAAACAACAAATCCCCCAAGAGCAAGCATTTAGTGCAACAGTGGCGAGGAAAAACTCCCTTTTAGGAAGAAACCTGGGACAGACCCAGGCTCTTGGTAGGTGGTGTCTGACGTGCCGTTGGGGTGCATCACAATATAGTTAATAAACAGTGACTAGAAATAGTGGTTGTAGTAGCGCAGGGAGCAGCACGGCATAGCAGGGAATTTCAGCAGAACCACGGCAACAGCTGGAACCATGATTTTGGTGCCATCCTAATCCCGGGATTTCATCCTGGGTGAAAAGAAACAGAAAGACTCCGGGGAGCAAGCTCCCCAGAGCTAGGTTAGTAACAAGCATTTCTGGGACAGAGAAGCAGGTGGGCCGGGCTAGGCAGATGCTGCAACTCCTCACTCCCTAACTATAAGCTTTATCAAAGAGGAGAGGCTTAAGTTTACTCTTAAATGTGGTGACATTATCTGCCTCCCGGACCCAGACTGGGAGCTGGTTCCACAGGAGAGGAGCCTGATAGCTAAAGGCTCTGGCTCACATTCTACTTTTAGAGACTCTAGGAACCACAAGTAACTCTGTATTCTGAGAGCCCAGTGCTCTAGTGGGACAGTAAGGTACTATGAGCTCTTCAAGATATGATGGTGCTTGACCATTTAGAGCTTTGTAGGTCAGGAGGAGGATTTTAAATTCAATCCTGGATTTTACAGGGAGCCAATACAGAGAAGCTAATACGGGAGTAATATGATCTCTTTTCTTAGTTCTTGTCAGTACACGAGCTGCAGCGTTCTAGATCAGCTGGAGAGTCTTAAGTGACTTGTTTGAGCTTCCTGATAGTAAGGAATTACAATAGTCCAGCCTGGAAGAAACGAATGCATGGACTAGTTTTTCAGCATTGTTCTGAGACAGGATGTAAATAGGCTGTTCTTGAGGTTTGTTGAAGCGTTCCTTCAAAGAAATGGCCCTCTGCAAATGCATGTTTGGTAAGTCATTCTGCTTAAGCATGAATGCAGTGCTTTCAGTAAACATTATGCCCTCAATCAATTCTCTGCCCCAAAAGTAGTGCTGGGCGATATGGAGAAAATCAAATATTACGATATTTTTGACAAAATACCACAATATCGATATCGTGTTGACTATTGGTGCTTTCACAAAATATGTACATGATATTTTTGATAAATAATCATCAGTAATTGTGGATATAATGACTAAAGGCAAATAATAGAACAGCTAGAACAGTCTGGTAAGTTTACAAAATGACATAATTTTACTCTAATGCAGCTTGTAAAACCAGGAAACACACTTTCATATTACAATATTACAATATCCAAAATCTAAGACTATATCTAGTCACACCAGTCAGGTAAGTTCAGAAAACGACATCACTTTACTGTCTATGTGCGACTGGGTGTTGACATGTCAAGGTGTGACTAATGGTCGCACAACTCAATGACGACAAGTAGCCCAGTTTGACAGAACACCGGTGTGCGTTGGCCTTTAAACTTGAAAACTTTAAAATTGGAGCCTTATGTCATAAAACCGGTAGCCTAGCCTACGTGTTTGTCAAATAATTCCATCCTAAGCTAGGCTATTTGACAGAGTGACAGACTTTTCCAAATTGATGTTAAAAATGGCTACATTCGCCTATTAGGATATTAGACGTTGCATTTATTCTGATAGACTTACCAGGTAATGTTTCCAGATGCCAAGTTTGTTGTGGTGTCCCTTCTGCCACAAATTACCTCAGTAACCTCAGACCAAAGTGGAAAAATATCGGACCAGCATCCAGCACACATATTTGACAGTCAAGCTAGCGCCAATCAAACAGTGATCACACCTGAAACATGTGATTCAGAGTTCAGAGAGTGGCGTGGTCCTATGGTGACGTCGTTCTTCCAGCTGAAGGGCATGAGGCAATGGTAGCGCTCAAATTAAATTAGGACTTGAGTGTGAGGCGTTTGTGAGGGTAGGATACTCAATGAGGATACTAGCTATGCCACACACACACACACACACACACACACAAACACTTTTTCTACATGGCCTTATCAAGCTTATATCCTTCACAGGCAGAAGTCTACTGCTAATGTTAAACTAAAATGTACTTTTGCTTGTTTTCTATTTTAGATGCCCTGACTCAACGACTGAGTACGGCAAATGCCTATGAATTTTTGCAAGCTGTGCAGAAGTGGCTGCACTACGCCCCAGACCGGGCGGGGGGAGCTGGACGACCGAGTCTGGAGATTTAAAAGAAAA
The DNA here is from genome assembly GCA_023631565.1 of Gymnocephalus cernua. Taxonomy (NCBI): domain Eukaryota; kingdom Metazoa; phylum Chordata; class Actinopteri; order Perciformes; family Percidae; genus Gymnocephalus; species Gymnocephalus cernua. The sequence continues at coordinate 35,320,315 of CM042433.1, read as the reverse complement.
TAATACAATAAAAAAGATTGTTTCATTTTTTTTAAATGCGTGGGGTGTAATTTGTGCTAGAAAGTCTAGGCAGAATATCTAGTCTGCCAAAGTTTCTATATTTTGCTCATAGCCCATCCTGGCTGTCGATAAGCAGGAGTATAATACCGTAAAACTTCAAATAATAGCCCGGGCTTCTATTTACCCAAATCGCCGAAATGCCCCGGCGTGTATTTGAGACAGGCGTCTATAAGAGACGGGCCTTTAATTGACGATGCTTTGCCCGCATGCTGTGGATCCACTCACACACGCTCACCTCCAGCTCTTCACTGACCTTCTTCCTCCCTCCACCTCGCAGTCTGGCCCTTTTGTCGTCTTCCTCGGACAGACGTCGCAGTTCTGCTTTATGTTTACCAGGCATGGATTTAATTAGCGGAGGTAATGTTAATAGTACTGTATGAGTTGCAACAGCTTGACTGACTGACTTCAGTGGCCGTTCTTTAGGTTGGGCTTTTACTGTGAAGGGTAGGAAAAAGTGAAGCTAGCGTTGTCACCACATAACGATCACGTAATTCACGTGCATATTAAGTAGCCACATGTATATGTTTTGGTCTTATAATACATCCACAGGTTACTGCTCCAGCGGAGAGGACGGTTCGTTAAGACAGCAGCTAAGTTTACAAGAGTTTGTCCAAAGTTCAAGATAAACAGTTAGACTACAAACTGACATCTTTCATTTTAGCTTGTTTGTAAAAAGTCGCTATTTGCAGAGTAGAGCTGTGTTTGCACAGCGAGTGGACAGAGCAGACTGAAACATGTTGATGCCTGTAGAACAGGTAGGTGGGTATTGATAAGTATTGACTTTTTAATCCTGGAGGTTTTATTGTAGGCTACTTACAGTAACGACTGTAGCGTTAGTTCATCTGCGCCAGCGGCAGTAGGCTAAATAATCCTCGGTATCGTTTCCAGTCAGTTACATGTGCTGCGTGAAGTAACGCACACACCTCGGCTCAGCTATGTTTGTGTGTGTGTGAGTGTGTGTGTGTGTGAGTGTGTGTGCGCGCAGCGCGGACATCGCTGTTCACAATCCCGTATATCTTCTAAAATGCAACGCTTTTATCCAAATGAATTGTGTTTGACGGGTTTTAAAAGATCAAATACAACCCGACACGGAAAAAAACAAAAAAACAGACCAGGCCTCTATTTGAGACCAGCCTTTATTTACCCAGATCTGTTGTCACACCAGGCGTTTAAAAGAGACAGGCGTCTATTTGGGACTCGGCTATTATTTGAAGTTTTACGGTAGCCTAATACTGTTTTAATATATTAATGTATAATCATTTTTAGATTAAACCTGTGGTATAGGCTACTAAAATACCGTTGAAGTTTGGTTGATATGCTGGGATTTCAACATTGTTTCAATATCCACTGTAATCGAAATACCATTGAAATCCTGTCGATCTCTAGGTATGATTTAAACGTTGTTTCAATGATAATGGAAGGTGCAACATGATGAAGAATCAACATCAGAGTTCGATGTTGATTCAATGACTATCGTTGACAGCAGGATGTTGATTTAACATCGTTTCAATGACTATTTCCTATCTGGCTAACATTGTTTCAATATCCACTGTAATCGAAATACCATTGAAATCCCGTTGATCTCTAGGTATGATTTAAACGTTTCAATGATAATAGAGGGTGCAACATGATGAAGAATCAACATCAGAGTTCGATGTTGATTCAATGACTTTAGCGTTGACAGCAGCAGCTATCTGGGGATTAGCTGAAGTGGTTAGCACACACCAAATGTTTCGGCCGATGACATAGACGGCCCTGCCGATTTTGACCAGCTCACCTGGAAACTGAAGGCAGGATACATTCACAAACCCGTATCTCACTCAAAACAGCATGGCTGTTTGTTTTTTTCCAAGTTTGTATGCATGTGGAAGCACCAGAGACACAAAATAACACCCCAAATCCCATTTTTTCATAATATGGGCACTTTAAAGCTTGCTTGTCAGGTACATACTGTCATGAATGTTGTGAAGAGGAATAGAAACTCCAGGCAAGAATATTGTCTGATCTATCTCATATTATCTATGCCATGTATGAGCTCTTATTCTCTGGCAGAAGATATAGGGTACCCCAATGTAAATTCAACCTTTTTTTTAAACTAGTCCCAATTTGGACCTACCTCAATTAAATCTTTAAATAGGTTGCAGGGGTTGTGCAATAGCTTCATGAAATGATGCAAAGGGTTGTGTATAGATTGTTCTTATCACTGTTTGTGTAAGATGTGCAATATATGTACATAAATTGTGGTTGTGATGTGCTTGAGTAGGTTGCATGTCGATTTATTTTATTTATTTTTTTTGTCATTCACATTTTTATTGCCTTTTATAGAAACAGAGACAAAAACAACAGTGATCTCTCGCTAAACGAAAACATGAGAGATAACAAGTGAGCGGATGAAAAAAAAAAAAATATATATATATATATATACACACATATACATACATACACAGGGTAAGCATTGGTCTAAGTCATCTCCACATCTTTCACGTATCATCACACCAGTAGCTTGAATAATGAGTATTCTACCAATATCGACCTGATTGTAAAAATGTGTGCAGGTCCCGAATAGCTCTTAGCTGCTATTCACATACACAATATAAGGGCAGTCATTCCACTGCTGTGACCTACTGACACCTATACACTAAAAAATTAACATTATCCAGTGTGGATCATACCATACCCATCATCTCTCACATATCTTAGTAGTGACCTATTAAAATCAGTTCGTCAAATTCTCCCCTATTAATTATGCAATATTGCATTCATGTAGGGGCCCCATATTTTCACAAACACCTCCTGCCTGTTGTTCAAGTTAAAAATTAGTTGTTCATAGCTGGCCATTTTGGTCATTTCTCCACACCATTCATTGAAAGGGATGATATGTTTTGTTTTCCAATTCTACAACCTGTGGTAAGGGCCAGTCTGCACCATAGAGTCTGCTGAACTGACAGGCCTATCCCTGCTGGTATTATGCCTAATATACAAAGTGCCGGGTTTTGTATCAGGTCTGCTCGTAGTACTTTGTTAATGAATGTTATAATATTTTCCCATAAGTTTGTTGTCATTTGACATTCATATAGCATATGCATCAATGTGCCTCTGCTTCTTTCGCATCCCCAGCATATGTCTGAATCTAACAGTTTTAGTCTCGCCATTTTACAGGGAGTCCAGTAACCCCTATGGACAATCCTATAAGTAATCAGTTGAGTCTGGACTTCCCTTGACGTCTTATACCAGGACCCCACAACTTCCTCCCACGTCTCCTCAGCTATCCCGATCTCCAAATCCTCCTCCCATGCTCTCTTGAGACCACTGAGCCTCGGTGGATGAGCATGTTGCATAAGCCCATAGAATCTCGATGCGCCGCCCCCAACCAGCCGGCTGCCCTGACATCTTTCCTGTATCACAGTACAAGATGTCAGGGGGATTTTTCTTTGTGTAGACATTATACAGCTTCTCAGCTGAAGATATTTCCAAAACTCTTTCTTAGGGATGTTATACGTAGTCATTATCTGTTCGAATGTCATGAACACATCATCTTTGAACACATCTTCAATAAAGATAATTCCCGCCTCTGCCCATGTCTTCCAATAGAGAGTTTTTTTACCCACTTTTAATTGTTTGTTATGCCAGATTGATAATTTTTTCGTGAAGGAGGGCCTTAATCCTGTCACCTGATGTGAAACTCTCCAGGTTTCTCTCGCAAATGCCAGCACTGGATTCCTAAATGGGATTTCTCCACCTGTTTGCGATATAAAAGCTTGAATGGGGAACGGATCTGTAAGTTCCCTTTCCATCGAGACCCATGCAGGAGCTTGTTCTTCTACCATGTATATTTTGGAAAGCTGGTTAAGGGAGAAAGCATAGTGGTACCAATCCACTCTTGGCAAGCCGAGGCCCCCCCCATCTTTAGCTGCGCATAGTTTTATTCTGTTAAAAGAAGGCCTTTTGCCTGCCCACAAAAATGAATTTACTGCCTTATTGAATTTTGTTAGTAACGAGGAGGGGAAACTTACAGGTAGTAGATAGGTAATGTAATTGATTTGTGGAACTGTGATCATTTTTAGGATGTTTATCTTACCCAGCAGGGATAAGCCCAGTTTAGTCCAGTTTTGCAAAGTGCTCTCAATTTTCTGTATGAGAGGGAGGAGGTTTTCTGTCATGATGTTTTTTAAACCTGGGGTGATCTTAATGCCCAAGTACACCAGGCCGGAAGGTAGCCATCTAAACTGCCAATTTTTCCTGATAGATGGGGGGCACACCCCTGATAAAGGCATTGCCTCTGATTTCCCCCAATTTATCTTGTACCCAGATATATGGGAAAAGGATTCTATCAGTGATAACATATGGGGTACTGCTGTTTCCGGGTTTGTGGTCAGTACCAATACGTCATCTGCGTACAACAGTAACTTGTGTTCTGTTTTTCCTGCCTGGATCCCCTTAATATTTATGTCGATTTATTTATATGTTGTTTGTTATTGTAAGTACTATCACTAGTATCACAAAAGGGAATATAACACGAAAAAGTAGTACTATTTTACAGTGGTTTGTTTTTCCCCCACAATGCATTGCATGACGTCACGTTGGGGAGACGATAGACCAAAGCCCGTATCGGTTAACTGTCTATGGTCTTGATCTCTGCCACTGGTCTTGCAATGTTAGCTAGCTAATTCCGCTAGGATACATGATGCTAACGATCGCCAGTTAGCTTTGTGTGTAACGTAACACAAACCCACTCGTCTCGTAGGAGCGAAGCTTAGCGTTTCATTCAATAAAATCATGGTACAAAAGGAGCACTAACGCCACAGGTCTTATGTTGACAACGCGGACGCAGATATACGAAACCCTGAAGGCAGTCGTAGTAATTATCTAGCTAGCAGTCTAGCTATGCTAACGCTGTTGCGCTAACGTTAGCAAAATGTCGGTGTAGCATTAGCTAGCTGTCTAAACTTGTGAAAAGCCGAACAGCACCCCCGTCCAAGTAATAAATAAACATACGCAAATATGTTGTTACTGGAGCTAGTAGGCTACCATCAAAACGTGAGATATCTAATCGAAAATGTGTTTACAACCATTGGGGGATTTCACAGGTGGGACTGGCAAGTTAGCCCATAGCTAAATGGGCAGGTTTGACCCATGGAAGTCTCCCCTCCCCCTCTACTCCCTCACTGTGTAAATCACCATAGCAACAACTTCTTACACATACACCTATCATTTAGACTCTATACTGTAGGCTGTGTTGTCCTCTCTTTTCAGGACATGTCAAACAGTAGAGTAAAGGTAGGTCAGTTCAGCTGTTACTAATGACATTAACTATATACCTGTGGTGACGATGACCTTTACTCAATCATTGTCTAATCACTTTAGCAACACATACTGCCACAGGAGAAGAAGAGAAGGAGAGAAAGAAAGGAGGACAGAAGAGTAAGGAAGGAGAACAGGTGTTATTTGTCAGCTAACAAGATGTCATGATGGACCAAACCCACCAGACTCCATGTAAATAATCAGTAATTTATGCATCATGAACCCACCAGACTCCTTGTAAATAATCAGTAATTTAAGCATGCTAAATTCATACTCCATGTAAATAATCAGTACTTTAGCATACTAAACCCACCAGACTCCATGTAATTAATCAGTAATTTAAGCATCATAAACCCACAAGACTCCATGTAAATAATCAGTAATTTAAGCATCATAAACCCACCATTCTCCATGTTAATAAACAGTAGTTTAATTCTGAATAAGCAAACACAAACTCCTCCTCCTATCATGGAGACTCTTTACCGTAGGCCATTTTGTCCTCTCTTTTCAGGACATATAAAACAGCAGATTTACTGTTAGCCCATGTTATTCGGATGTGCACCAAGTAGTAGGCACACTGTCAAAATTTCTTGCGGAATGTTCTAGTTGGGTGTAAATGCTGAAGGCATTCACAAATTTATTATTCTAATGGTTTATTCTTATTCTTCCGCAAACTTTTTTTGCACCTTAACTCCTTCCACATTTTTCAACATAGAAGCTACATTCAAACATCAAAACATTCAGCTTGATTCAGAATGGTGTGCTACTATTTATAATATTCATAACATTCATAATTTCCGAAATATTCAACATTTAGCGGGCATTTTTGCCCCATTAAAGCGGACGGACAGAATGTTCAAAGTTGACACATTTTCATACATTTTCATAAATTTTCAACTACTAGCTACTCAGTCATACATTAACTTAGAAACTCCATTCAAACTTTAAAACGTTCCACATCTTTCATACATTCAACTTTCAAATCCCATTGGTACTTTTTAAAATACTCAGTCTTCTTTGAGGCTTAGAAAAAAAAGCCTGTCTGCCATTTTTACATTGGTGTGTATGGGATGGAATGCTCAGACTTAGAGGGCAGGGCCCAACTGACACAGTGGAAAGAGGCAGAAGCTAAATTCTCTTTACCTTGCGAGACCATCCACAGTTTTAACTCTTCATACATTACTTTTACATCAAAATGTAGGGAATCTTGTGCCCTTTCTAACAATGTGCTCAGGGAGGCAGTCTGACCTTCACACGAGGCACAGTGAGCTTCCAAGTGAAGCTGTGTCCACCAACTGCCGCACTGCCTGCTGTACTAAATCCTACCAGAAATACCAGGATTAAAAGAGAAACAGGCCCTTTTTGGACAGCTCCTGTCCACACATTTCTTACACAACACACACCATTCTTGCACAGGATGATCAGTAGAGTGTTATATCTCTCACAGTATTAAACATTAAAGCCCCAGTGTGTAACATTTGTAGTTCATTATCAAAATCTGTATTGCCCTTCACAAACCTGTCCTTTTTTATTAATATTGACCACAACCATCAATTCCAAGTATTCCTATTGGCTTGAAATTTTACATTTGCGCTTACATGAACTGGGGTAGACGCTCCATAGCCATGCGCCATCTTGAAATACGGTAGCCCGTAAGGGACATACAGGCTATACTGCTCCGCATTTCACGCTTTTCACTCAGTGGCACTGACTGTGACCGACTGTTTTCTTTAACTGTCTATGACTGTGACGTATGCCAGGGAGGGAGGGGGGAGAAGATTACTTGTGACTCACCGCCGGCAGATTTGAAAGCCTGTTGCGTCTATTATCGAGGACATGTAACTGAGTCGCCGAGGAAATTAAAATGACAACACGACAGGCAAAGCAACAAGACCAAAGTTAATATTGTTGTGGCTTTTCCAAGATGGAAAGAGCTGATGAGGAGCAAGGATTTTAAAAGGGACGCCGAAGTTGCCTGCTTTCTTCTCAACAGGTAATTCTGCCTATTTGTGTAAAAGTTTTATAGTTGCTACTTGCTTGGCTAACTATAGCATGGTTGTGCATAACACTAGAACGACGTCTAGGATACTTTTCCTCGCGTCATTGATGAAAAAGGATTGTCTACCTTGTAACAAACGTAATCATATGTGCCGTGATTTCCCTGGCAGACAACTCACGTCATACAGTTGTAACACAGACTAGCTACTAGAACAGCTGCGTGGAAACGATGGAGACACTAAGAGATCATTTCAGTTTCATTGACATTGTTCATGCTGCTCAGAGAAATATATTAAAAACACAAACCTCCGTTGCTTCTCTCCTACGCTGTAAACATCGCCTTACACTATTAATCTGGTACAATATACAGAATAACAATAGCACTGATACTTTACTAACATTAGCTTGCATATGTTTGGGAACCTGATAGCTGGTGTTAGCAATGAAATCGTACCAAAATAATGAAAACGTAAAACTATTATTACACTGGAAGGAACATTCACGGACGGATGTCGCTAATTTCGGGTTCGGCCACCGTAGGAGTTAGAACGCACTCGGAATGGTGGGGGTTACAAAGGGAAATTCAGTTGGTTGTCATATACAATTTCACCGCTAGATGGGAGAAATTCTTACACACCGGGGCTTTAAGCGATAGGAGTCACGGTTTTTGAGCTAGGAGCAGGACTATGTAAGGTGCGCTAAAGCCTCGTTTCAGTGTGAAGGACTCTCTGAGACAGGAGTCGTCGTGGCAACCTTTACCTGCAGTTGGTCATGTGATCTGATCCCTGACATGTTGACCTGTCGCTATGAAGTTACTGTGCCTAGTCTCTGTTAGAACAGCTGCTGGTGTTGAGGCCTGAGGTCAGTTAGAGTCAGTCAGTTGGTCAGTTAGTCCATCATGACATCAGCTTACAAATAACACCTCTTCTCCTTTTTCCTCCCCTCTTCCTCTCTTCTTTATCTACTCCTCTCCCATTTTCTCTTCTCTTCTCCTTTTCCTCTCCTCTTCCTATCTTCCTCTCTTCCTGTCTGTTAGTGTTTGTGTAACTCCTGTCCTCTCTTCCTCTTCTACTCGTCTCCTCCTCTTCTCTTTTCTTCCTCTCCTTTACTAATGGTCAGTTATTCCTAGGACTATGGTTAATCTTTCATTAAAGGTGCTGTAGGTAGGATTGTGAAGATCCAGGACTTAGCCAGAACCAGACCTGCTTCATGTAGTTCTACTGGAACATAGGGTCAGTTTCAGCAGATATGACAGGCAGTTAGCTTTATAAGGCTTACTTATTACTACTTGCTACTTACCTGAGTTTTATAAAACTTTTAATTTCCATTCATACTTTTTGAACATATTCAACACAGCTGATTGAAATTCCCTAATGACACATTGCTAATTTTTCAGACTCATTTATTCTCCTTTAGCTGCTTCTTCATCCAAATTGAAGCCAGCAATCCAATTTAGCTTCATCTAAAAATTAACTATTGATATTATAGCAACATATTCCACATCCTTCAAACATTATTAGTTTCATTCAACTTTTCAATACATTCATACTATTTAAACTCATTCCCATTTTTTCAGCTAAAAATGATTGAAATATATAGCATCTTTCAAACATTCTGGGTATTATTCAACTTTTGAAAGACATTCATGCTAATTAAACCCATTCCCACTTTTTCAACCATTCTCACCACTTCACCTTCTTCCTACAAAAATTAGCATAGCATCAGCCTTTAAACATACAGCATTCACACTGCAATTTCTTCAGAAATTGCATTCTCTAGTTAATTATTAATGTTGTATTCTTGTAAACCCCAACAATACATTCCTTTCACAATTTACTGGAATTTAATTTGTTTTGTATAAGGGACAACACAGGTTACATATACAACCCCAAATCTGAAAAAGTTGGGACAGTATGGAAAACACAAATAAAAAAAGAAAGTAGCGATTTCTAAATGTACTTTGACTTGTATTTCATTGCAGACAATACAACAGCACATAATTTAATGTGTTCCTCATGATTTTTATTGTTGTTTTTTTCAAATAAACAAAATTCCTATTTTGGTTCTTGCAACACATTTCAAAAAAAGTTGGAAAAGTAAAGCATTTACCACTTTGTAATGTTGCCATTCCTTTTCACAACACTTAAAAGACGTTTAGGGACTGAAGACACCAAGTGATGAAGTGTTTCAGGTGTAATTTTGTCCCATTCTTGCTGCAAACAAGTCTTAAGGTGGGCAACAGTACGGAGTCTTCGTTGTCGCATTTTGCGCTTCAAAATTCGCCACACATTCTCTATTGGAGACAGGTCAGGACTGCAGGCTTCCTCTTCCTCCGCAGCCAGGACTTTGTAATGTGTGCAGAATGTGGTTTTGCATTATCTTGTTGAAATATGCATGGACGTCCCTGGAAAAGATGTCTTCTTGAAGGCAGCATATTGTGCTCCAAAATCTCTATGTGCTTTTCAGCATTAATGGTGCCATCACAGAAGTGCAAGTTACCTTTGCCAAGGGCACTGACACAACCCCATACCATGACAGACCCTGGCTTTTGGACTTGTTGCTGGTAACAGTCTGGATGATCCTATTCTTCTTTGGTCCGGAGCACACAGTGTCCATTTCTCCCAAAACATACCTGAAATACTGATTCATCTGACCACAGTACACATTTCCGCTTCTGAACACTGTTAACATAGGGCTTCCAGTACAGTTTTAACTGGCATTTGTGGCTGTAACTGCATATTGTGGTACTTGACAAAAGTTTGCCAAAGTAGTCCTGAGCCCATGTGGTGATATCGCTTATAGATGAATGACAATTCTTGATGCAGTGCCGTCTGAGGGATCGGAGATCACGGTTGTTCAGCTTAGGCTTGTGCCCTTGTCCTTTACACACTGAAATTCCTCCTCATTCCTTGAATCATTTAATTATGTTATGCACTGTTGAAGGTGAAATAAGCAAATGTCTTCCTATCTTTCTTTGAGGAACATTGTTTTTAAACATTTCAATAATTTTCTCATGTATTTGTTGGCAAACTGGCGATCCTCGGCCCATCTTTGCTCCTAAAGGACTAGACCTTTCTTGGATGCTGCTTTTGTACCAAATCATAATTACAATCGCCTGTTGACATCACCTGTTTCAAATCACATCATTATTTAACCAATTTACCTGATTACTAGCCCTAAATTGCTCCTGTCCCAACCTTTTTTGGAATGTGTTGCAGGTCTGAATGACAGGAAAGGATGTATATTTACAAATGAAATTAAGTTGACCAGACAAAACATGAAATATTTTGAGTTCACATTTTCTGCAATGAAATACAAGTCAAAGTACATTTAGAAATCACTACTTTCTTTTTTTATTTATGTTTTTCATACTGTCCCAACTTTTTCTGATTTGGGGTTGTATTTTGCTTCTGGTGAATATAATCCATTAATCTTGTTTTTATATGTACTTTGTATTAACACATTATTTTGAAAACCGGAAGTAGTCCCATGTGTATTGGGCCTGGCAAAACTGGTTCCTTTTAAGGATTCAGGTTATTCTGAGTCACTCACTAAACTGAACCGGGTTGTACGCGTCACTTGAATCACTTGAGTCAGTATTGCTAAATCGCCAAGGAAACTCAGTCGGTCCTACTGCACACACCCACTGCAGCTCATGCAGCTGGTCACAGGAGAGCCATTTAGTCTGGAAAAGAAAGCATTTTGAGCCACACTGTTTATTTATTGTCTAAACTTAGTGTAGCCTAAGCAGTATATAGGCTTTCAATGTAGACATAGAAACAGGAACGGAGAAATGCCCGTAGTGAATACATTATTGTTACTTTTTTTTTAAATCGACTGTCTGCTCGACCTAATTGCATTTTAAAGGGATACTTCATTCCATGAGACGGGAGATCTCTGCATTGGGGGTCTGGAAAAAATCTTCCGATGACGTAAAATAACGATTTTTGCGTCATCGGAAGGACTAAAGCCAGTAGTAGGAGCTACTTACGCATGTTTACAACCCGCCCATCACCTGAAGCGAGGCGATCTCGTCCGGAAAAAAAACGAAATGTCAGCCATCTTGAATCTTCGATAAACAGGGCTCTCTTTTCTCAGCAGCAAACTTTTACAACAATTATGTGCATTCAAACTACCGCACATGTGTACCACCGGGATACATCGGTACAGATCGGAGAATATGCAGGAAATGTTATTACAGATGGAATAATTGGCACACTACGTGAGCTTCGCTTGCTACGGAGACCAGCGCGAAGACCAGCACGGAGACCAGCGGTGTCGCTCGATGCCCCGAGCCGGGTAGGGGACATCCTCATCAGCTAGGTGGGAAGCTAACACTAGCCAGCCACCTGTCCCATCAATCCTGCTTGCAAGTGTCCGTTCATTAAACAACAAACTGGACTACATCCAACTTCAACGAAACGAGTTCAGAGACTGCTGTGTTTTTTGTTTTTGTGGAAACATGGCTGAACAACAGTGTACCGGACTGTCCAGCTACTAGACCTGCTAGCCCCTCCGAGCTAGAGATGCTGTGTCGCCAAGTAAAAGACTCGTGGAGGTTGGCTGTGTTAACACGGACTGTTGCAGGAATGGGGCGATTTGTATCCAACTAACTGCTAACTGCTGGTGGAGTTTGTGACTGTTAAATGCCGACAACACATTGAGTTGAGTTGAATGCCTGTCTGTCTGTCTGTCAAGCGGTAGGCGTGGCTTGGGAGTGGACTCAAAGCAGCGAAGCAAAGTGCATTCTGGGATTTGGTGTCTTTCATCCATATGAGACAAAAACACATTTTCTGGCTTTTCTCGGCCTAGAAGGCACCAATTACATTTTTTTTCTTCACATTTCTGCTACATAAGTGACCCAATTTAAAGATATATTCAGCTTGTAGCAAATGTATGTTATTTCAGAAGGAAAATAATGGCTTTTGTTGTGGATTTGCTTTACTCTGATCTCGAGGAGAGACTTCACTCACTCATCTGAATCAGATCCACTCATGACAATGTAGCCGGCTGATTCGCGGGATTGACTGACTCGCGCAAGCATCGACAACTCACAAGTCATCGAGGGCTCGTGAGTTCTCGAGTGAATCCCATGGTCTGCGAGCTTCCGACTCTGAGTCTGTGGGTCGGGAAGTTTATAACCTGTCTCGGACAGTCTCTCTGCTCACTCAGTCGCTTGAGTTGACTTGTGGAGTTGTTGTTGCCTACAAAATTGTAAGTTATAAAGCTTTTTGCAGTTAAGCAGTGCTACTTGGGTGGAGTAATACGCTTGCAGCTCTGCTGAGCGCTACTTGGGCGGAGTGATATGCTTGCAGCTCTGCTCAGAGCTGCAGTGTATCACTCCGCCCAAGTAGCACTGCTTCCCTTTCTGAGATTATAGTTCCCAGTTTGTATACAGTTAGAAGATGGCTGTGTCTCAAGTGACGTTATTATTTGTACACGCTGTGACTATACAAATCACAACATGTAAATAGGAACATTTTGCCGTTATTTTGTCACTTACTCGGAGCAGTAGGCTAGATGGAGCCGGTTACCTCCAGGATCTGTGCTAGGCTAAGCTAACGGTGGAGCCGTCAGACAGAGTTACGACACGCACAGAGATGAGAAGGGTATGTATTGACTTGTCTAACTGTCGGGGTTACAGTGAATAAGCTAATGTCCCAATAAGTCAGCGTGTTCCTTTAAATCCCCGCTGTCACAGTTTAACAAGCGCTCAGGCTTGTTTCCCCTGTCTCCTAGTAATCCTATAGCAAGCTGCTGCTCCTCCAACTAAATGTTCTGTAAAAATGTCAGGTTCTGTTAGAGGTGGTGAAAAAGTTTGACCAGTGGCTACAAAGGTTTAAAAGTTTGATTTGACTATTAGAAGTTTCAGTGGTGAGGACATTTTGGGCAAATGCTACTGCTATCAGTTTTTCAACACACGTTGATCTCCCTCTTACTACACTTTATTTATACAGAAAATATAATATATTGATAATGTGATATATAATTCATGATCTGCTGTTCTCATTGTACTGTGTTTTTTTGTCAACAGAAATCTGGGCAAATCAGGGCTGCGGGTGTCCTGTCTTGGATTAGGTGAGTGTGACATGCACATACAAGCCCATCTAGAATGACAATAAAAACATGAATATCTGCAGAAGTATATATAGATCCAAAGGAACTGAATGAGCACCAAACAAATTTGAGTACTTTTCAGTCTGCAAGTCAACATTTGTGAGCTGTCATGTTTGCACACTCTTCTATGAGCTCTCTCCGTTTTCTCCAGCTGTTTTGTCATTTTATTCAGTAACATTCCAGAAATGAGCATGACTTAAAGATTAAAATTAGAATCAGAATTGTTATTGTCATTGTAAGTACATACAACAAAATCAAAATGCTACTCTATGGTGCAAACATAAAAACACACAACTAAGAACATAGAGCAGAGAATGTGAAGATGGTAAAAGGAGTATTGTAGAAGCATGAGTAGATGAAAGTGCTTGTTGTTTTTTACTATTTAATGTGCAAATGCTTGTGGGAAAAAAAAAAACTGTTCCTGAATCTGGAGGTGCGTGTTTTGGCTGAGCTATAACGCGAGGGCAATACTTCAAAGAGGTGATGACCAGGGTGGGTGTGAGTCTTAAATTATATATATATACACACTACTCTCTGAAGCGCTTTCTTATCCACAGCAGAGCAGCTTGCATACCATACAGTATGTCAGGAGGCTTTCTATTTTGCTTGTACATAAACAATCTAGCAAATACTGTACATGTAAAGACAGTGAATGCCAGATGTATGCAGATGACAGTCTTTTATGTATCCGCAAAGACTCCCTGTCTGGCCTCGGAGATCTTGAGATCTCCACAAACCACAACAAATCAGTGTCAATGTGCTTTTCAATAAGAAAGAGAATGAATGATACATTTCAAATTACTATTGATAAAAAATAGAGGTTGTAAACAAGTTTAAATACTTAGTGTCACCTTGGATCAGTTAAAGTTCAATAGACATATATAAACTATCCAAAGCCTGACCATGAACAAAGGCTTTACAACAGTGTGTGTGTGTGTGTGTGTGTGTGTGTGTGTGGGGGGGGGGCTACATGATTGCTGGATATACCAAACTTATTTTTCTTCACTTTCCTGGAGCACGAGTGGATGACGTTAGCTGTAAGGAACATTGCGACTGTTGTGTGGAAAAAGGTTGGCGGAAAAAAAGCAATATGCTTTTCAGTGTCTATTATTTCGCTAAGAGAAAACTCAATAAAAAGCCATTTGCCAACACTAGATATCAAACAAAAGCCAGACACTATATAGTATTAAGTTGCTGTGAGCTGTAGCCTACATTAACCACTTCTAAACAGAAGCAGAACATAACTTAATCTCGAAGATTATTCCTTCACAGCGCTGTGCAATGCGAGAAAATCTCAGAGTTGAACCGGGCTGATACAGCAGTTTTCATCAGACTGACCCTGGGTCGGGTTGATTAAGACTACTGCTAACTTACAACACTAATAACTTTGCTGTCGCCAAAATACCCCCGCGAATCGAATACCTTACTGCCCCGTTAACCGTCAAGCCACTAAACCTGTATGGAAATTAACACCTCTGCTGAAGTGTTAAATTCGTTAACGATCATATGACATGAGACAACACCCTCTCTCTCTCTCTCTCTCTCTCTCTCTCTCTCTCTCTCTCTCTCTCTCTCTCATCACACACAAAGAAACACTCCAGTTCTGATGGTTGGTCTGCTTACGAAATTAAGCATCTTGTATAACGCGTCCCCTGATCACAACCTTTAAGGCCTCCCATGCCACCCTTGAAGATGACATTGAGAACCAATTGATCACCAAGTCATCTTTTAGCTCGGACCTAAGCCATTCTATATTTTCTGGCTCCTATAAAAGGGAGGAGTTAAAGCGTCACCTATAAGAGCACCTTCTCTCACTTTGAGGCAGCAGGTCTAGGCACACCCATGCATGGTCAGATATTACGATATTTCCTATCGCACCTCCTCTAGGAAAGGGAGCAAGTCATTTGGAAATTAAAAAAGTCTATCCTAGAAAGTCTTGTGCACTGACTAAAAAATAAAAATAAAAAAGTATAGTCTCTTCTAGATGGGTTCAGAATCCTTCAAATATCCACCAAGCCTAGAGTCTTACAAACCATCTATAATGTGAGAGAGGCTCTTATTTATTTTTATATTTTTAAACATACAGAACAATACACAATTGAACAAGAACAAAAACCCTCTCCCACCACCCACCCTCTGCAGTCTCAAGGAAAACAAAAACAAACAAATCACACCTTGCCTAGTCACTCTCCTCTAAATAGCAGGAGTTTTGAACTGGACCCAGAAATGTAGACACTGAATCAGGAGGCGATTGAAAAAACAGTTCATCAGGTGATCCAACTGAGACAACTGGCAAGGCGAGACATGGCTGAATAGGTCCAGTGAGAAGTAGAAGATAAAACACAGACAACAGTGGCTGGACGCTTCTGGTGAGTCTGGCAGGTTCTGAGGCACAGAAAGAGCTTTTTTAAAAAAAAAAAAAAAAAAGGCAACAAGGGGTTCCGCCATCCATTCTGACATACCCCCACTCCGACATTGATGTCTAATTGTTGGAGTGGCAGCACTTCCATTGTTTTCAAACGTGCCACCACTCCAACATTTTTTGTTTCCATTGTCGGAGTGGTTAGGGTTAGGGATTGGCAGCATGTCGGAATAGCGACATGTCTGAATAGAAGCACGTCGGAGTGGCAGCATGTCGGACTGGCAGCATGTAACCGGCAACAAGAGAATATCTTCAAGCTGGAGCCCAAGTGTTAGCATGGAAGGTTTCACAACGAACTGGCGAAGGCTGAAGGGACGGACTGGCTTAAATCAGGGAGCAGATAATAATGGAGATGGACCGAGCAGCAGGTGTGTGGAGTTAGCGCTGCAGAGCAGAAAGTAGGTCAGCCACGCCCAGCCTGACACACACTGACAGACGGGAAAACAAACAGGGGGGGGGGACTCCTGGGGGAAACACAGGAAAACAGAGGGAGATGGACAAAGTGGTGCAGATCCTAACAAAAATGTTAATTTACATTAGGTGCATTTGTTAGCCAGAATTAGTTATTTCCCTAGTATTGCCACAAGCATGATAATACCGCTTCCCAAATATCCTAAATTTGTTGAATACATTTAAATTGCAGGTATTTGCTAATCAATGTAGTGACTCACTACTCCTGCTAGACCCCACAATATAAAACACACATCCAACACATCCGACATATTATGCTTTTTTTGTCTTTTAAGACAAGATGGGATTGCCCAGCCATTTAACATCCAAGTGGAGAAACGTATAGAGCTTAAATTAGACAACATACCGTAACTACCGTATTTTCCGGACTATAAGTCGCACTTTTTTTCATAGTTTGGCTGGTCCTGCGACTTATAGTCAGGTGCGACTTATTTATCAAAATTAATTTGACATGAACCATGAGATATTAACCAAGAGACAACGTTACCGTCTATAGCCGCGAGAGGGCGCTCTATGCTGCTCAGTGCTCCTGTAGCCTACCCCTGGCAACAGCACAACTTTCTGTGTCGCCACAAGCAACCACTGTTTAGAGCAGCGAAGAAGAAGACGCACATACGCGCATGCTATCAGTATGTCCGCTCTTCTCATGGATGTATTAAGATACATTGGTACAGATCGGAAAATATGCAGGAAACGTTATTACAGAAGGAATACTCGACATACTTCGCAAGCTTCGCCTGCTACCGAGACCAGCCAGAGATCTCAGCCGATGCCGCTAATCAGGGAAAAGGCACATCCAGAGCGAGCTAACGGGTCTGCCTCCTGCCCCCCGGGCTGCTGGCTGGCCAGTCTGTGTGCACATATAATCTTGCATGTTCCCTCTATCTCCAGCAGTGTCCAACATTTTCCACCCCTGGCCCCTCGTGCCAGTAGATCATAGTTTTACTGGCCCCTTGAATATTTTTACTGGCCTGGAAAAAAGAGGGGAAACAACACTTTTTCAAATTGGTAATTTATAATTATATATACATTGTAATGATTCGTCCAAAAGACAAACATGAAGCCTATTCTGCATCTACAAATATACATAGTCAATTTAGTTGGATTTGCACTCTAAAAATGCCTAGTTATTACACAGTAAAGCTTGTTTTATTTAGGTGAAGGCCACAGTGAGGCTATATTAGCACTGTGTCAAGGCCACGACACTGCTGCTTTTATTAGGGGTCCAAGCCCGAGTCTGAAAGAAACGGCGGTAGCAAAAGCTATGATTGACCCACTTCCACCACTAAATGGCGCTATAGCAGAAACAATGCGTTTGGCCCTATAACTTCGTAACTGTACATTGCACATGGATTCAACTGAATCAAATGAGCCCATTTCCACCTAGACCGTGCGACCGATCTGTACGAAACATGGCGGGTAGCACCTCCAGACCGACCTGACAAAAAGTTGCAAAAATAATTTTTATAGGATACAAATTGCGCATATTACGCACAAACAAATTTGTGTAGCTAACTATGAAAACTTACACTTTGCCATATCTTGGCCAAAATAAATGCTATCAACACGAAAGTTTAGATTCTTGTTTCCCATGACCTTCTGGAGGCGCCCCACACATTTTATGAAAATTTGCCACTAGGGGGCGCTACAAGTACAAAAAGTTCATATCTCATGAACGGCTTGTCCGATATTTACCAAATTTGGAGGGCAACATCTAGGGTCACTCCTGAGACCACCCCTACCGTGGGGTACTGATTGGTCAATGACTGGTCAATGAGACTCATGTCTAGATTCACCCCTTACACTGATGTGAGCCACTTTAAATTTACAGGGTAGGTGTACAATGGGTCATGGACCTCACCTACCAAAAATGACACGTGGACCATTAGGTGGCGCTATAATGTTTTTTTGCCTTTAACTCCCACATTACACATCACACATTAGAAAGCCATACATCCAGGCGCGGATTAATGCACAGGCTTGTTAGGCTGCAGCCTAGGGGCCCCACGTGTGCAGGGGCCTCAGATTGGCCAGACAATTTTTTTCTTTTTTTTTTTTTTTAAATTTACTTCAGCGTGAACAAAAAAGACCCTAATTGGCCCATAAGAAACATTTAAAAAAAACAAGCAGGTGATTGGGTAGATTGGATATCCAATCAGCTGCTGCTGGTCAAATCATGTCAATCATTTTCACTGCACATGGCAGCGACGTATTAACTACGGTATGTCGGAACGATGTATTAAAAGTTTCTCAGTTGTTCGCGGGTCATTTGGAAGCATCGTTAAATGAGCGTCTGGATGTCTTTACTACACACACTGTTGATGTGATGGACAGTGAATCTGAATTCTGCCCAGCAACATATTCGCGCCACAGGAAGGGAAAAATTGGCAGTCTGCGACGTGTAGGAATCAATAGGATGGAGACCGTTCTCTTAATACATCCATGATGGAGACTGCTTCGGTGCTGCTGTCAAAACCTCACGGTAAGCACTATTTCATCTTAACGTAACGTTAAGGTAGCTAAGTTAATTTACTGTCTGTTGTTCCATAATTTAATGTTACCGTAATTTGGCTAACCATAACGTTAACGTTACACAGGCCAGTAACGTTAGGTTAACGTTACTCGACGATATCCCTTAACGTTAGCTAGCTAACAGTAGCTAACTGACATTAAGAAACGGCTACTGAGTGCCGCATCTCAGTCATACTTTGCTCATATCAGTTAGTTTTATTGTTTGGCTTAAATGGAACTGAAACCTCAACTGGGAACATAAAGCTGAAGATTTGTTATTGAATCAAAATGTAAAGGTAAATTCGGCATGTAGCTAGCTAATCCACCAACTAAGTTAAAGCATATTTAAAAAAGGTGAAGAGGTTCAGGAGCCGTCTAATGGCAGGCTAACGTTCTTACTTATTACATTGTGATTATAAGGTTTTATTTTTACCCTGCTTAGTACCAAAATGACACTATGTAAAATAAGTTTTAGGACAGTAAGACTGTGGTTCGTTTCTGTACACTCAGTATTAAATCTGGTTAACAATTGATTTTGAAAACGGGGTTCGGAGTGTCAACGGTCATAAAACATCAGATGGTGCCCGTTTTCGTTGGCTAACGTTAGCCTTCAAAACACCCCGAAGAGCATCGTCCCGTTACCATCATTTTCTTACTGATATATCACTAACGTTGATTACTTAGCTAAATAAAAAGAATGTACCTGGAAAGCTAGCGTTAGCTTAATGTAGTTACTGTCCAGTCACTTAACTTTGTTTTACTTTTTGTTGAAGCTAAATTGACCATAAGCCTAACTAACGTTACATAAAGCTGACATTAGCGGTTTATTATCGGCTTTAACAGGGACTAAACACGTACGATGGACATATTGAATCACATTTGACTTTGAGATCAATACAATTATCAATATCACAAGTCATTTTATTGGTATCTATCAGTTTCATGTTTATAGCAAGGACTTTGGTAAACTGTTAGTTGTTTTTTTGTTTACTTGCGTGTTTGTTTCACTAGTTATCCCCCATTAAAAAGTGGCCTTTGCTAAGAATATCACCATCTTCTACAAAATGTCCGGAATACACCGTGTTCATTGCAAAACAGTAGTTTGCACTACTAAAAGTACTTGTGTGTACATTGTGTGTCTGTATTTTTATGTTGGTGTGATGTATAGTGGCAGATCAGAAAACGTGGGCAGGAGTTGTGAGAGAAGGCAATGCAGAGATGAAGGACATCATACCACAAGAATACTTGTGTGTGTGTGTATAAGCCTGATCAGCAAGTGAAGAGAGTCAGGTATGTTATTGTCATATTTTTTTTTTTTGCATGATTCAATTACACACCTGTAATGCAAATCTATCTAGTATTTGGGGCAGGTGCAGTTCCACTCATGATTCTTATTTGTTGCTCTATTTTTCAACCCCCTGTGTGTTCAAGGGTTCTTAGACTTTCTCCATCTCTATCTGGACTATCTATTACATTTTACTTGAATTATTAATTACCTCTGTATATTAATCTCTTTCAGATAACAGGAAAGAGTTTGAAAACTATGATTTGACAAACACTGCTGAATTGCCCTGCTCAGAGGAAGAGGCGGTGATGATTCCAGAAAAAAGAAAGCCAAAGAAGGAGACCTACACAGACTTCAAAATGGGTAGGTAATAAACTATTATTAAATCATATCCATCTATCAACAGTAAATAGTCTAACCCTTTGGCAGTTGTACTTAGGTTACATTTTGTATTCAAAATACACCTACTGACCAAATGGCCTTATTGTTGGAGCCTCTGAGGAAAATTTAGCAGAGAATTTAACAATGTTAACATTTGGCTTGCCATATTCTACTTAATGAAACTGGTCTTCTATTCACATCTGCAAAAAAAAGACTGACGTTACAATTATTATTCAACCACTTCTTAAAAACAAAGGGAGAAGAAACAAAAAATAAAAAAAAAACTTCCATGAATTAAAAGTTACTTCTTCGAATAATAACCCAAATCTTTTGTTCTTGCCACAGCAGCAGCACCGAGGAATCCTACTTTCCTGAGTCCGAAGCCGAGGGCCATCGAGGATCCCCGACTGGCAACGGACTGGAGTGGAGGCTGTAGCAAAGACGGCCTTTTTTTTGGTTACTGAAATAATTGACATTATGATAGATAGTGGACAATATGATGAGCAGTACTTGAATTTGTTCAGTAGCATTAGTGTGACAATAAGTTTTTGTTCTCCAACATGTACACACTGCTGTTGTGAAGCAGTAATACACAGCTCACGAGTGTGTAGTCAAAAAAGGTGAAATACTGTATATTTCAGTGACTCCTACAGATTAAGAAAAATAATGAATTTTCTTAATAAATAAATGTTATTCTTGGCTCAATTGTTCCGTGTCTTTGGGTTCAAATAACATTATCATGATCCCATAGGCATCCAAAAATTGAGAAAGGCTAACAAAGGGATGTTTTTTTTTAAACTGAAACGGTGCATTGGACATCCTGTTGTGTGTGTGCAAGTGCCTTTTAATTACCACGGGTCTACAGACACTCTCTACTGATTGAGTATCACCTGGAACACAGCCAATAATTGAGAGACACACCCACCAAACGAGAGAAAACATGAAAACATAATGCAAGCCGTTGCACACCGTTCCCAGGAAACGTGCCGTTTTGATATTGAACGTGCCCCAGCTCTTTGCCTGAGGGGGAAAATAAAAACACTGGTTTAAGCTTTTAATAGTGTTTTTGTACATTAGCCATTAGTATAGACCACGGTATGATCATTATCTCAAAATCTAGCTACATCAGGGCTGTCAAACTCAACTTCACTAAGGGCCACACTGGAAAATAAGAATCTCATCAAGGGCCAGACATGTTTACTTTATTGATATGCTTTTATTTAATCGAAAAAGTCAAATATCTTTGACTGTATTATTGCATGCGTCATATAGTCTTCTCACTTACAGTTTCGATATAAAGTCCTAAAGAAGTCAGTTCCTCAGCCATCATAGAAAAAAAAAAAAAAAAACGCCCAAAAACTTCAGCAAAAGTGACAAAAGCGTTGACAACATTGACAACAATGCTGGAAAAGTTACAAATCGTCAAAAAAAATGAGCGACAAAAACTAGGCGGGCGAAAAGGTATTGTGAACCTAAATTGATATGTGGGCCGGATCATAATCTGCAAGGGGCCAGATTTGGCCCGCGGGCCTTGAGTTTGACACATGTGAGCTACATGATCAAAAGTTTTTTTTTGTTTTTTTTTACTTTTCAGAATAACTGAATGTGTTAGTGTGCTATTTTCTATAATAATTTCAACTTGTGTAAATTGTCTTTGAGTACACTGAAACGCGCTTTATCAATAAAATGTATTATAAGTAATTGTGTATGATTTATCTATCTTTTAGCAATTCATGTAATTTAGTAATACTATTTCAAGTAATTCGTGTGACCTATACTGACCAGTTTTGTTAAATGGATTAATGTAGGATCAATTGATGCGGTCTCATCAATTGATGCGGTCTCAGGCACATCGTCAAGATTATAAGACCAAAACAAACCAACGTGGCTACTTAATATGCACGTAAATGACGCAATCTTTATGTTCAGTCTTCATTCTTGATGATGATGCTGGTTGTATTTTGGCCCTCACGACTCCTGACTAGGTAGAAATTAAGTAAATTTGCACAATGATGTGGTGTTAGGCCTAGACCCAATTTGTTAGGAATACCAGTTGTACCATAAAATAGGATGAGAAACTGTAATGTTTTATTACAATTCTATTCAACAATATATATTGGGGGTAGGGCTGCACGATTATGCCAAAATGATAATCACGATTATTTTGATCAATATTGAGATCACGATTAATTATCACAATTATTTGTTGATTTTAGCCAAAACAAATTTTATTGTCACATAATTATACAATTATAACTGCTTTTACATCCATATTGTGCTACATTCTTACTAATACATCCGTTGTGCAACCGCTTTCCACACATGCATTTTTGCCGTGAAATATACAGGCAACGCAATTTTCTGTTCACGTTAACGGCGCATGTGGTGCCTGGTATCTACCAGACGAAATAGCTACGTGGATTTCTGTGGCTCATTACACTGCTACTTACATGTCTGCGTTGCGCTCTGATGCTCCGAAACCCACGTTAGAGGCAACATAAACATCGCTGCATGTCACGCTAAAAACACTAATAACACGTTACACAGCAGGTAGCGTTAGCCTACCGTTAGCCACAGTAGTAACTGGATTAAACACGGCTAAAATGCTGACAGCTAAACGGTGTAGTGTGTCTGTATTTCACTGTAGGATTCCAACAGCTGGACGTCCAACAGTCTGCTGCTAAAGCTATGAGCTAAAAGACACAAACTAGCACTATGGTCACTGCTGTTGTCTGAAAAACAAAACGGACGGGACAAAATGTTGTGTTTACTGGTAAACATCGTGACCGGCTTATGATGACCGATTGCTACCTGTTGTGGAGTTTTCCTCACGTTACTCTGTCCTCTGTGACAGTCTACATCTAGAAACTAAGCTGCGCGGTGCAGGCAGGGAACAGCTCTGATTGGCTCATGGAGACATGTGATCAGACAGTGGTTTATGGAGCGCTAGATTGGCTTTGCAAAAACTGTTCTATGAAGGGAATGACGCATTTTAAATATCGCTCGATCACGCAAATTTGATCGTGGGAAGCCAAAATCGTGATCGTGATTACAATTTGATTAATTGTACGGCCCTAATTGGGGGGGGGGGGGGGGGCCTCACACAAAGAGCAGCCTAGGGGCCCCTGACAACCTTAATCCTCCCCTGCATACATCCACGTGTTCTTTCTGCGCAAAACCAACTTTTTCGAACTCGTCCTAGGCTGTGCGACCGATGTGCATGAAACCTGCTTGTTCGGCAAGGCTCAGTACCAAATTTGGTAAAGATCGGCAATTAGGGGGCGCTAAAGTCTTGGCCCTTTTGCTCTATCAATGTTGATGGGATATTTGCATCGGCAACGTACCGCAGATCTTGCGGCTCACACCTCTTGATATTTACCCTCCCCACCATCAGGCTTTACGTTCCACTTCCGCGCGCTCCCCAGGGTGTCGGGGTCGACTTGCATTGGTGGCTTGGACCCTGTCATAACTGCTTCCAGTTCTAGTTTACTCTTTCTAATCTCCAAATTTCGATGATCATCATACATCGATATTGTGTATTTTGGTTATCAAAGAGCAATAAAAACTTTTGTGATATGGTTTTTGTATGTATGTTTTAGTTCTTAAATCATACAACAGCTAATTTTCCACAATGTTATGAAGAGGCAAAGACATGCAGATCAGGCAAATATCAGAAATTTAATTTATTTAGTGTTTTATTTCAACAAAAGCCATTTGGTAACAAGTGTGTCGTTTCCTCTTCATGTTGATATTTTAGTAACCAACACAGTCTCACTCACTATCCGTCAAATGTCTGACGCATGGTCAAGGACCCCCGGCGTCAAGTTCCAACGAAAGAAGTGTACCTTTTGCGTTGTTTTTCGACGTGGGGATCCGTCAGATAAACATTCATGTTAATCCCTCACCATTGGATATAGACGAAAGAACACAGCCCCTTAACTCGAAATCTGTGGCATATTTTTAGCCCAACAACCGCTGTTTTAATCAACTTTTATTCACGAGATCTTATGGTTTATATGTATTTCTTTTAATGTTATTATTTTGGTCTTATTACCAGGGAAGCTGGATTGCTTTGTTGTTTATTGATATTTTTAAAACTATAACGCTGACTTCCGGTGGCGCAAGAGAGCAAGATGGACGTGTAATGGTGTGCTCCACAGTCAGTTTTAGAAAAATACCTCCTACCACTAGAAAAAGCATTGAAATCATTTGAACTTGAGTATGAGAGGAGGGTGAGTGCAAAGAGGTTAAAGAAGCACAAATCTCAAATTATATATCTACAAGAAACATATTTGTCTGGGCAGGAAAGTGAGAAACTTAAAGATGCCATATTATGCTCATTTTCAGGTTCATAATTGTATTTTAAGGTTGTACCAGAATAGGTTAACATGGTTTAATTTTCAATAGACACCATATTTTTGTTGTACAGCACAGCTCTCTCTCACTGCTGCAGCTCCTCTTTTCACCTTGTTGTGTTCAGGTCTCTGTTTTAGCTGACAGAGTGAATCATCTTTTCTTCTGTACTCTTTAATTCCACTCGCACATGCTCAGTAGCTCAGATGGTAGATCATGTCAGTTAGCTCCATAGACAGTAAAAGAAAGGTTGTTTCTCCAACTTTGGTCAGTTACAAGGCAGGATTAGCCGGGAGACTTCTTCTAAAGGAGGGCACACATGTAAGTACTTCTTAGATTATTATTAGATTATGGTGAATTTGTGTGTTGTAGCAGTGCTTTGTCATTGAGAACGAGCTAGCATGCTAACACTAGCACTAGGATGCTAACGGTTGTGTTTAGCCTGTCATTTCGGCTAGTTACGTAACAAGCCCTGCAGATTTTGAACAGCTCACCCAGAGACTGAAGGCAGGACACATTCAGAAACCGTATCTCACTCAAAACAGCATGGATAGATTTTTTTCAAAGTTTGTATGCGTGTGGAAGCACCAGAGATATAAAAGAACACCCCAAATCCCAGAAAAAGTGATTTTTTCATAATATGGGCACTTTAAGAGGTTTGTCTATAACAATACATTGTATAGTTATTTTCGTCATGGGTGTGGAAGAGGTGTAACTATACTAATTTCAGACTCAGTAAAATTTGAAAGTTCTAAAGTGATTAGCGATAAGGAGGGAAGATTTATTATTGTAAAAGGAAAACTAGAAAATGAAATAGTGACACTGGTTAATGTTTATGCTCTTCCCAATAGTGGAAAACATTTCTTCAAAACTGCTCGACAACATAATTCTGGAAACAGATGGCATATTGATATGTGGGGGCGACTTTAATATTGTGATGAATGATAAACTAGATACAACAAACAATAAAAAAAACTCAACCATGTTACTAAAAAGATCAAAACTGCATTTAAAGAATTTGCTATAGTAGACATTTGGACAGAATTGCATCCCTCTAAAAGGGATTTCAATCAGGAGAGACTTGTTTGCAGATATGCAAAGGTTTATTGTACATAAGCATAATAAATGTGCAGAGTCTCTGGAGATTAGACTCCATCGATTATACTAATAGTTTGTATAGGGGTAGAGAACCATCATAACCCCCCGATGGAATCCAGACACCGGTGGTGGCAGAGAAGGAGCCCAAAGACCAGACTGAAGGAGGCTCCGGAGCGACCAGCCGGAGAAATATGATGACTGGAGGTGGAAGGGGAGGTGGATGGTTGTACACTTTGCCTGCAACGATAGCTAATAGCACAGAGAGAGAAACAGATTTAAAGCATGGTTGTGACGCTGTGATTGGCCATTGGAATTCGTGGCCGATTCTGATTGGTTTAATAGGAAGGTGAATGCCTCCAACAGCTGATTCGATTTAGGAAGAGAGCAGTGATTAAGTGTTAGATCTTCCTGAAAGAATTTAAGCTGAGCTCCATTACACTCATTAGTCGGCCCCTAACGATAGCTACTCCAGAATTTACTACCTTTTTATGAATAAAAATGACTTGTACGGAGTGAAGGAGTGTGAAATTGAAGGTGCAGACATATCGGATCACTGTACAGTCAACGTAAAGCTCCAGCTGAAACCACAAGAGAAAAGTAAATTGTGGAGACTAAATGTTGTAATTTTGAATGATAAAACAAGAGCCGAGGAATAAAAAAAGAGATCAAACTATATCTAGATGAAAATGACAATGGAGAGGTCAGCCCTGTCATTTTGTGGGATGCCCTTAAAGCAATCTTGAAAGGGAAATGTATAACTAAGACAGTGTCTATTAAAAAAGCTAGAGAAGAAGCATTAAAGGTGAAGCTATCTGAAATTGAACAGCTACATAGGAACACACATTACTTAACAACTCCCTCATTATTACCTAAAATGAATAAAGTTAGGGATAATATAGATCAAATATTAAGCATAGAAACTTAAAAGAAGATTATATTTTTAAACCAATCCTATTATAAAGTGGGACCAAGGGCTACCAGATTGCTAGCAAAAAGATTCATAAAATACGAGATATAATCACAAACCAGTTGATGTTGAGCTCTGGTTCTGACTCAGAAAACTGGAAGCAGGCACACAAACACAGTTAGGCAGTTTTGAGTGTTTATTGGAAGTCACGTAGATAATAGCTGTTTGGGAGTGGAGCAACGAGGTGAGCAGGACAGGTGAAGGTAAGCAGAGGTGAGCAGAGGTGAACGGCCGGTTAGATAACTGGTGGGTGATTACTGGAATGAGCTGCAGCTGGATGATGGTTGATTACTGGGATGGTTTGCAGGTGGCTGGAGCAGAGCAGAGGGGTGGCTACGCCCACAGACCAAAATCCTCAACATGATGGAGTGAGTGAAACGCCAAGCAGAGGGAGACAAACACACAAAACACACAAGGGAAAAAAGAGAACAGACAAGGACAGGCATGGAACCACAACAGTTGACCTATGAACCCAAAGAGACTGAATCAAATATTTTGAACTGTTATAAAAATCTGTATAGCCAACCTCCATCAGCTACCCCTGACCAAATGAGAGCGTTTCTAGAGACTCTTGACTTACCAGCAATTGGGAAGGAAGAGAGTGACCTTCTGACTTCACCCATTACATCAGAAATAGAGAAAGCAGTAAATAGATTAAAAGTGAACAAATCTCCGGGTAGTGACGGCTTACCACCTGAATGGTACAAAACATTCAGGGAACAACTTATACCATTACTTGAGTAATTTTTCTCCCACCATCCTGAAAGGAAGCAGTAATAACAGTGATTCCTAAGGGGAACAACATGGAGACCTGCTCAGGTTACAAACCGATATCTATACTATATATATATATATAAATTATACACCTCAAATATTAGCAAAAGATTTGAGCAATTTATGAGTGACATCATAGATGAGGACCAAACAGGTTTTATTAAGGGGTGCCAAACCCATTATACTATAAGAAGAATCCTACATATTATTGAACATGTTTGGCATAGCAATACCAGTGCAGCCTTAATAAGTATTGATGCCGAAAAGGCATTTGACTGCGTTAATTGGGCATTTCTTTACCAGACACTTAAGAAATTTGGATTGAATAAGAAGGCTGTTCACTGCATTACGGCACTCTATCAAAAGCCGACTACAAGGATACAAATTAATGGTAGTCTAACTGAGAGTATACAGTTAGAATGATCTACCAGACAAGGTTGCTGCCTATCACCAACATTGTTCGCAATTTTATAGAACCCCTGTGTAGCATTTATTAAATGTCCACAATGTAGGTTGTTTATCTAGACTAGGTTTCAGAAGATTTAGATAAGTAGGAGGTAGTGGACTGAAACAATAACCGTAATGACACCATTTTTAAAGAAAGAATGACAATATTTATATAATTTGTGGGCATGAATAGTATACAGCATGAATATAAAACCCTAGGGTGCACCCTCTAAGTAGCCTAAGGTGTTTATATAGTGTATACAATGAAAATAAAATACAATATTCAAAAGTGTTTCTTTACAAGGGTCTCGCTCTTGTCTTTAGTCCATGGCATAAAATAAAATGCCATCCTTTAAGACCTTGTAGCTCTAGTTGGGTGGCTCGCCATCAAACTTCAGATCTTTCCAAGGAACCCAAAAAACCTGACCTGTGTAAACAAGGTCAGAATAACATAATGAAATATATGGTAACATTATACATGAGGTAAGTACAGTCTATTAACACGTTACACCAAGTACTCGTTTCTTGTACAATTCTGCAATAAAATACACTTCCCATTCTAGACATATGTTCTGATCTCTTTACACCATGCATACCAACAGTGTTAACCAGAACTGAAGCTAGATGCATGTGCAGAAACCATGCACTCAAAATACAGGAATATAGTTTACATACATACTGCAAATTACCTTCTTAATAACCCAAATGTATATTGTGAATGAACTTAGACTATCGTTAATATAAAACTGAAATTGACACATTAATATGCATTTATATGGTAACATAAACTGAAATACATGACATGCTGCGTAATATCTGCATTAGCTTACTGCAGCACAGCACTCAACACTGCGATCACTTTGGTTAACTCACCAAGTTTCACATAAGTAAACGAAAATCCCTCAAGGCTCCCTGGCAGCGGTACAGTTCCCAACGTACTTTTCCAAGTGTTTAGATGACTTGTGCATTTATATTTAGGTGTTCATTTTATTTATTTCTTTATTTGATCAGGGACAATGCACAAAAAACATTAGTCTAAAAAAGAAGAGATGTGATGTGCCAGGTTATAGCAAAAAATGCTAATTTCCACCCGCAGTCCCTGGACAGGTTGATACTTACAAAAGTTCATAAAATATATACACAATAATACATAAAAGCATTACTTCACTCCAGGGCTGGACTGGCCATCGGGCATACCGGGCATTTTCCCGGTGGGCCGACGCACTTTTGGGCCGAATCGCCGATATAATTTATATGCCTTTGTTTTTATTTTTTTATTTTTTTGGGCCGCGCCGGCCCATAGATAACTGACAGCGGCCCATTCGGTAATTGTACAAAAGTCCGTCTGTCAGGACTGATTGTGGGTGCATGCCGGGGGGTAGCGCGGACACGCGCCTTACTGCAAGCGGGCGCACGCGCCACACGGAGAGAAAAGTGGGGAAAGAGAAAAGAGACTGTGTGCGTCCAGAGGATAATCAGTTGAGCTTGCGTGTGTGCATCTTTGAGAACTGTAAGTCCCATAGCTTACGTTGTCAGTTCATTTGGGCCTGTTGTTGTATTGGTCTGTAGTTATTTTACATTTAAGTAAGTTAGCTGGTAATTTCGATGTTTGTGTTAATCACCTGTTAGCTACTTTGCACGTGGCTGTTGATTTATAATGCAGATTGTTGGAAGCTCTTGCTCACGTTTGTATTTAGCTACATTATTGTATTATTATTGTATTGTATTATGCTGCAGTAGTTACATTACATTGATATAGTGTAATTAATAGTGGGTTTGTTGTTGTTTGCTAGCCTATGTATACTTCATATGCATTGTGTATGGTAGCCTTCACAATGTTATTTGTTTCTTTGCAGAACCACACACAAATACACAGCCATAGCAGAGCTACACACGCCCATTTTGTACTGTTTCCTTATGTAATAAAGCGCCAAGAGGGATAATTGTCTCCGTCCGTGTTTTAACTGACATCCCTGGGGCGAAGTTGGAAACCAGAATAATATGCTGGAAGTTTAGCATCCACGTTAAAATGGACAAACGACCACGGAACCCCATACGCAAGCGATGTGTACAGAAATTACGGGAGAAAAAGATTAAGTATCTACAGGCGAATGCCTCAAAATGTGCCAACATGTCTGACATGTTTGGGGCTGTAGTAGCTGCTTCAACATCAGCATTAGGCTACCTGAAGTAGAGAAAGGAGGAGAGGTGGCTGGCTATACAGAGAAGCAGAAACAACATCATGACAGGGAAGAGGCCGAGGAGGAGGAGAGCGACCATGACAGGGCCACGGGAGAGAGAGGGAGGAACAGATGGAAGAGAGAGTAGGCCTAGTTGACGACGGTAAGAAGTACGTGAATTAACAGGTTGTGTGTGTGTGTGTGTGTGTGTGTGTGTGTGTGTGTGTGTGTGTGTGTGTGTGCGCGCGCGCCTCACATAATGACAACAAGCAGTTTGGCAGTAACATTAAAGTTAGTGGCTGTCAGGTAACCTAACTGTTTAAGGGTTGGCCTGTTGGGTAGCTGAAGTCTGTGATCTATACAGCCTGTTCTACTAGGCTCATGTATACTATGTATACAGCCTGTTCTACTAGGCTCATGTATACTATGTATACAGCCTGTTCTACTAGGCTCATGTATACTATGTATACAGCCTGTTCTACTAGGCTCATGTATACTATGTATACAGCCTGTTCTACTAGGCTCATGCATACTATGTATACAGCCTGTTCTACTAGGCTCATGCATACTATCTATACAGCCTGTTCTACTAGGCTCATGTATACTATGTATACAGCCTGTTCTACTAGGCTCATGCATACTATGTATACAGCCTGTTCTACTAGGCTCATGCATACTATGTATACAGCCTGTTCTACTAGGCTCATGTATACTATGTATACAGCCTGTTCTACTAGGCTCATGTATACTATATATACAGCCTGTTCTACTAGGCTCATGTATACTATGTATACAGCCTGTTCTACTAGGCTCATGTATACTATGTATACAGCCTGTTCTACTAGGCTCATGTATACTATGTAACAGCCTGTTCTACTAATCTCATGTATACTATGTGTACAGCCTGTTCTACTAGGCTCATGTATACTATGTATACAGCCTGTTCTACTAGGCTCATGTATACTATGTATACAGCCTGTTCTACTAGGCTCATGTATACTATGTATACAGCTCTCTACATTGCCCAGAGATTTAAGCTAAATGAATTATACCTTAACTTAGCTGACATTTCTCTCTGTTTCCCACTCTTTTAAAGGTTACCTTGTTAGAGTAAATCTTTCTTGTTCATTGGTGTGGGCCAAGGCAACATTTTGATTGACTTTACTGACAATACACTTGTATACTTAAATGTTGTTAAATAATTTGAAATTATACTTTAAACTTTATCTTTGGCAATGACTTGCACTTGAGTATGGACATTGTGTAGGCTACCCTATGGCCTCCAGGTCGCCAATCAAAAGTGAGTGAGTACACTGCTTCTCTTTTCCAGGGCATATACTACTCCCAGCTTTATTGTAGCTTTTGGGAAGGGTTATGGTTATTGTAGTTAGCAGACACTTTTGTCTAAAGCGACAAAATATGAATCTTACAATGGTTAAAATTAACAGTAAACAGTTTTTAAAAGTTGCTAAGCCAATATTAAGCAAAATAGTAATAATAACAATAATGGCAATACAATATCAAATATCAATAATAATAATAAAAAATACCATAAATATACAAATCATAACTCTAAGAATTAATTAATTATTGAAGTGTAAGATCAACAGATAAGTCTTGAGACCTCTTGAAGGATCCAAAAACATCACATGAACGCAGAACACTAGGCAACTCATATCATAGAATGGACGCATATTTTAAGAGGACTGTCTGCAGGGAATGTTTCTGACCAATCACGGTGGGTGTGAGTAGTATATAGTGGTGCTAGAGGCGGGGCTACGGCCCAAAAATGGTGCTTGGGGCGGGGCTACGTGGGTTAGACCAATAAGATGCCACCTGGGCGTGTCCATGTAAAAAAAAAAGGGTTAAACCAATAATATGGAGTTAGGGTCAGGGTTAGGGTTGTGGCTTAAAGGGTTATGGAGGGGGTGTGTTTTGTTTAGGGTTAAAATGCGAGGTTTTGTTCAGCTCGATCTCTTTTTCATTCTGGCGGGTTTTTTCTTCTCTCCTAGTCAGCTATTTTGTCAGTATTAGCTCTGTTTAGCTAGCTATCCTTTGTTAAAACGATCACCTCTACAACCATTTTACTCTGTTCGCTAAAAGACGGGGTTTTTTCTCGGTTCGCTAAAAGACGGGGTTTTTTACATTTCCTTTCTGTTGGAGAAGCCTATTTTACAAACATGTCTGCAAGGGGTAAGTAAAGGCTAGTTACTATTATTATGGTGTTTTAAAACATGTGTGATATAAATATCAGTCACGATTAAAAAATATTTTTATTCTATTATTTTTGTGCTACTTGTTTTTTATCTAGTCTGTGTTCTTAGGCCGGTGTTATCCTACATCAAATGTAGCTGTTATTGATGAAGTCTTCAACACTATCAGTATAGGTAAAATGAATGTTAGTTATACATCTCACAATAAAATGTTTTTTTTATCTCAATCTGTCAATATTCAAGCATTGTACTTTATTTTTAAAAGCTGAGATACAAGAGCCGCATGGTGTAACACAAAGCAGACCTGTGAACCAAACTGGAGGCCGAAAAGACCATTTCTTAAAGCTGAAGATAATTCTCTTGAAAACCGGTATTTGAAGACTAATTTTATCTAAATTATAACTATGTAGTACATTGGATTTTATGGTATTGTATAACATTTGTTTTCAGTAACCTATTTTATATCATGCGTATAGGCCTCCAACAAAGATCCCGGGTGGAAATGGGTTTTTAATCCAACATAGCGCTGAAGTCCATAAAGTGAAAGGGGGGCCCCGACCCAATCGTCTCAGCCGAAAAAAGAAAACGGAACGTTTGGTGAGTAATTAAAAAGAAAACATTTTGTCCAGTATTAAAATAAAACTTGACTAATATTCATTGTTTTCACTCTGTTTCAGGTCTCAACCGCTCCAAAACAAGATTCGTTAAGCCCTCCTGCACCAGTGCGGCAGAATCACATCTGTGAATCTTTAGAGGTACTACGGTAGAATATTATAACAGAATATATTCATTAACTAACAATAAATGTATTATGGTTCTATTTAAAAAAAAAAATGTTTTTGTATCCCTCTGTTTAAGGCAGCCCAAGCAGTATCGAATCTGCTCAAAATACTGGGTTCACCAGAGCGGGAATTCACACCTTCGCAGGCATTGTTCTCAGAGACCTGCAGTGAGGAGAGGGGGGTCATTTTACAACAGTCTGAGACCCTTGAATTTTACGATCCCACTGTGTCTGAGGTGAGTACAATGATGTAAAAACAGATTGGGGGGGGGGGGGGGGGGGTCTACAACATCCTGAGACCCTTTGAATTTTATGATCTCACTGTCCCAGAGAGGGTGTAAAAACAGATTTTAGCATATCGTATCTAGTTAAACCAAGGCCAGCGCAAAGGCAGAGAGGGTGTGGGGGGTGCGGGGAGTGGGGGTGTGGGAATGGGGGGGTGTATGTATGTATAGGTGTATATGTGGGGGGGGTTATTAATATTATTATTATTATTTTCATAGGTCCCCCTTGCAGACGGGCACGAAGGAGTGGTGGAAGATGACATAGTCAGTCCAGAAGCAGGACCCCAGACAATCTTGTCTCAACAGACTCACCATACCACTGTGCATGCAGGTATTTGGGAATGCTTAGATGTATCATACTTACCAGATACCCCTGTAACACACACACCTCTTGGGTCGTACAAACCGGCCCTGACTGCGCATGATTTTGATGACGGTTATGATGACGAATATTTTGAATGTGCTCAAAGAGTTGACAGTTGCATTACCACACATGATTATGATTATGATTCAGATGTGACCATAATTCAAAGTCCTATAACATCATCTCAGGAGACTTGCATATCTTTAGACCATTCTGAACAATCGTTGTTCAACGCAAATAATTCTGTAGACTATAATGTTGATTGGGTTCCATCACCCTCGCTATTGATACCGTTAGACAATGATGTCTTAGAACATGGTGAGCAGATATCGTTATTAGAGGGGACAACTTTGTTTGAATACTGTGCGAACACTACCAGTATTCAGCCAGTATCAACACCTACGGCAGTGTCGTTAGCTCCTGTGCTAAGCCCCATGCTAATACCACAGACGAGTCAATCCATTTTACCGCATTCTCACCAGTCGTCGTTAAACAGCGACTGTTCTGAACAATATAGTGAGCTAGTAGCAACACCGATTGAGCAATCTGTGTCTCCAGAGCTTCATATACCAGTAGACTGGGTGGAGTTTATCCGCGGTCAAGTTGAACATCAGCAGCAACAACGTCTCCAGCTCGAACAATTACAGCAACAATTTCAACAACAGTGTGCTTTGAAGGAATCCTGCTTTTACAAACAGGTAGACGATAAATTAGACAAATTACAAAAAAATGATGACAACCTGATGCTCATAATAGAGAAACAGCAGACAAACATCACTTGTTTATCTGAGAGCTTAGTGGAGCTTATCAAGTCTATAACACGTCAAACAAACTCTCAAAAAGGTGATGAAAAGCGACAAGCAGAGAGAGCTTTACACATAAACAGGGTGCTGGACGCATTAATAGCACTAATGCAAAAGAATGTGACACAATTAGACAAGATGTAAGAAAAAAAAAAAAAAAAACTCGCTACATGTGAGGTAAAATAATGAAATAAAATAAAAATAAAAAATAAAAAAAATGGACTCGCCACCCCTAAACAAAAAAATAAAGATAGTTCCTTATAGCGATAACAGCGATACCGATGGAGAATTATCCGAGAGGGACGATGATTACACTGTGCGTAATATGCATGAAGAACATGTCAGACGATGCATAAAACAAACAAAAGCGTTACAAGAGTTAGCGGACAGGCCCTGTAATGCGCGTAATGGGAGTGCTCGTGATACGCAATACAATAGTCCTAACCGTACAGAGTCAACTTATTGTGCACAGACAGGGGGTGGAGCTCATCACCCCCCGATTAATCAAGATGCTCCACCTTCCATCAGTAACACAGATGCTGCGCTATTACAAGCAGATAATGATGCACATGGTGGGGAGGCTCGTGTTCCCCGGGTGTGTTCCGACGTTACCCACAATTCAATTCCAGCATTTAATGCCTCAGAATACCGTCAACATATCGACCTGCGTAATATTGATTTGAGCGATATTAATTCAGTCCCAGAACGTGTGCATAGCGCACTAACAGATTTACTTGCCCGAGCATCAGATAATGCAGAGTCAGGCAGTTTGTTGAACGTAGTGCTCCGTGGACCTGCAATTGAAGACATTCAAACAGTTATGAAGGCTGGCGACAGCAATAACAGCGATGCATTTCTGGAGCAAATTGCGCAGGTTCTGCAAAGCAATGATACATCTATCACAGATGATGCTTTAGAATTTGTCATAACAGTTGCACACAACATGTCAGGTGGAGCGCGTTTAAAATGGGGGCAATTCTCATACAATGAGATCCTTCAGAGAAAAACCAAAGCCCTGCATTGTCCCACGAATACAAAGGACAATGAAAATCTCTGCTTTGGTCTGTGTCTAGCCTATCATAAGGACAAAAACATGTCTACGAGTGATAGAGTCGCCTATGCAAAACGTTTGCATACTGAGTTAGGCTTCGCTTGGACGCATTGTGTGGGCTTCGCTGATGTTGAAAAATTTGAGCAATATTTAAACACTAAAATCGTGATATTCCATCACATACCAGGCTATAAAAAACCACAGATTTTCAAAACACATGATGAAACAAACGAGAACACTGCCGTATTATATCTGTACGAGAATCACTACTATCTGATCACTAATACAAAAATGTTCCTAGCTGGCTCGTATGTATGCGATGTATGTTTTAAGACATATGAAAACCCTCTGGCTCACAGCTGTAAGGTGTTCTGTAATGTGTGTCACACAGTGTGTCCAGATCGTGGGGGAGGGACCATAAAATGCTGTGCATGTAAACGTATATGCAAATCCCTTCAGTGTTACAGGCAACATAAACTGATGAATGCAAAACATTCTGTCATACCATGTGACAGAACAAAGTTTTGTGAAATGTGCGGATGTACATATACAGTCTTCGATAAACCGCATGTATGCAGACCCCCAAAATGCATACACTGTGGGGAACAGTCTGAAAACCAGTGCCATGAATGTTTTATACAGCCTGTAAAACAAAAGCAACATAATGACAAGTATATTTTTTATGATTTTGAAACACGATATCAGGATGGGCGTCACGTAGCGAACTACGCGGTCGCTATGAATATGAAAGGTGAAGAAAAGTGTTTTCCCACAACTAACTGCATTGACGCGTTTGTCAAAGCATACAGACGTCAAAAATATGCAAATTACACCTTTGTAGCACACAATGCTGCCGGCTTTGATAACTATCTTCTTTTGGAATACTTTGCGAAACAGGGGATTTGCCCAACTCTGACTGTTAGAGGATCACGCGTGATTCTGATGTATGACAGCGCGTTTAAGCAACGCTGGATTGACAGTTATAGTTTTCTTCCAATGGCGCTCGCGAAGGCTCCAGCAGCAATGGGTTTCAGCGATGTTGTCAAGGGATCATTTCCGCACCTGTTCAATTCTGTGCAAAATGAACATTTCATAGGCCCACACCCCGCTCCAGCTTTCTACGGGTACGACACAATGTCTACCGATGCGCAGAAATCTTTTATGGTGTGGTATGCTACAGTTCAAAATACTGTGTTTGACTTTCAAAAAGAGTTACGGACTTACTGCATAAATGACGTTGCGGTTTTGCTTAAGGCCTGTACTATTTACCGTGCCGCTTTCCAAAACAGCACGGGGCTGGACCCATTTGCCTTTGCAACGCTACCTTCAAGCTGCATGGGGGTTTTTAAAACTCTCTTTCTCCCCAAAAATACGCTTGCTTTGACATACGAAGGGGCATACGCGCGGCAAAACAAAGTATACTCAGATGTCTCAATACAGTGGCTCCAATACGAAGCAAAAAAACATGGCCTACAAATTCAACATGGCGCTAACATAGGAGAAAAAAAGGTAGGCCCATACTCCCTCGATGGGTATTGTGCTGCCACCAATACGGGGTATGAGTTTAATGGATGTGTCTTTCACGGCTGTGATAAGTGTTATATCCAATCAGAAAAATCGTCATTCGCTAAGTCCAACGCCGAAACCAAAACGTACGGTGAGTTGTACCGTGATTTCCAAACCAGAAAAGCGGTGTTAGAAAACACATACTCTTTAAGAGTAGAGGTTATGTGGGAATGTGAATGGAGACAGTTGATGCGCGATAATCCGGACGTACAACTGTTCATGGCTACATATAAAAAACCGCAGCGACTTAGACCGAGAGATGCGCTTTTTGGAGGGCGTACGAATGCCGCAAAGCTGTACCACCGGGTCGAAGGCGATGAAAAAATACGGTATTACGACTTCACATCGCTTTACCCCACAGTCCAGGCCAAAAACCCATACCCGTGTGGTCATCCACAAATTATCCTCGATAATTTTGACGACATCGATAATTACTATGGGCTAGTGAAATGTACAGTGAATCCACCCCGTGGTCTGTATCATCCAGTCCTCCCTTACCGGTGTCATGGTAAACTTATGTTTCCACTCTGCTCAAAATGTGCAGAAGAAATGAATCAGACAGAACCCTGCAAACACCATGATGAGGAGAGATACATGTCTGGGACTTGGGTGACTTTTGAGCTCCAGAAAGCTTTGTCGATGGGGTACAAAATTGTTAAGATTGACGAAGTCTGGCATTTTGGTGAAAAAACAGACACTCTTTTTAAGGAATATGTTAAAACATTTCTTAAGTGTAAACAAGAGGCCTCGGGATATCCGGGACATGTCAAAACGGAAGATGAAAAAAAACGCTACATCGATGCATACTTCGCTCACGAAGGAATTCACCTCGATCCTGAAAAGATATGCGTCAACAAAGCAGTCCGAAGCTGTAATAAACTACTCCTGAATAGTCTTTGGGGGCGGTTTGCTATGCGAGATAATCTACCCACAACAGAACTCATAATGGCTCCTGAACGTTTTACACAACTAATGTTCAGCCAATCTTTTGATGTGCGTCAGTTCACATTTATTTCGCCAGAGGTCGCCTTGGTACAGTGGCGCCACACTGATATGCATGAAGCTCGAATAAGAGATGTTAATGTGTTCGTTGGGGCTATGACAACCGCATTCGCACGCCTTCAGTTGTACACGCTGTTGGAAACACTACAGACTAGAGTATTATATTATGATACAGACTCTGTGGTTTTCACAAGCAACGTTGGAGATCCGCTACCGCCACTAGGGCCATTTCTAGGCCAACTGACGGATGAATTGAACGCCTCACAAATTCAGGGAGACCCTGATGAGGACTTTATCGTGGAGTTTGTTTCCGGCGGGCCTAAATGTTACGCATATAGAACTGCGCAAGGTCACACCAAAGTAGCATGCAAGGGGGTGACACTTAGTTCAAAAAACGCCAAAATTGTCACACCAGAGGCGTTAAAAGGAATGGTAGATGGTTTTGTAGTCAATCAGAAGTCCGCAGCTAATTTGATCACAACCACAAACACCATCAAACGCGATAAAAAACGCTTTCATCTCAAAAATGCGGCAGTTCAGAAAAAACTTCGGGTAGTTTACGACAAACGTAGAGTTCTCAGCGACTACACAACTCTTCCGTATGGCTATTAATAAACAAGATATGGCCGGCTTTGATGCCAGACTTCAACACCCGTTCAGCGCTGTGATTAGCGGCCCATCAAATTGCGGGAAAACTCATTTTGTTAAGAACATGATCGAAAACGCAGAATCTGTTATCTCAGCCAAATTAGATAACATTGTGTACATCTATTCATGCTGGC
This sequence comes from Gymnocephalus cernua, assembly GCA_023631565.1. NCBI lineage: Eukaryota > Metazoa > Chordata > Actinopteri > Perciformes > Percidae > Gymnocephalus > Gymnocephalus cernua. The sequence continues at coordinate 35,281,104 of CM042433.1, read as the reverse complement.
AACCTATTTACGATCAGATGCTTAAGACTGTAAATATACATTTTGTACAGGGCATACCTGAGTCATTATGTGATGATACATTACTCCCCTTGGATAAAAATAATTTACTCGTAATAGATGATTTAATGAATCAAGCCAGCGATAATATTGAAGTTCAAAACGTGTTTACAAAATACGTCCACCACCGGAACCTGAGTTGTCTTTATTTGGTCCAAAATCTGTTTGTTCAAGGTAAATCAAGTCGAACAATTAGTTTGAATACAAACTATATGGTTTTATTTAAAAACGTTAGGGATCAAAATCAAATACGGTTACTAGGGCGTCAAATGTATCCCAATAATAATCGTTTTTTCTTAGAGGCTTACAATGACGCCGTCAGTTCTCTGTATGGTTATCTACTGATAGACTATAAAACAAACACACCTGATCAATTAAGACTCAGATCCAATCTGTTATCCGATAGGCAAGTTGTCTATGTGCCGAGAAAACTGAAGTCTTAATAATGTCGACACGCATTCAAAGAAACTTCATACTACTGGATATGCTCCATAAAGCATCACCGCGTGCCAGGGGATCTATAGTGAACAATGCTAGTCCTGACTTTATATCCGCTTTGTGTGAAATAGCTCTCAATGTTTTAAGAGGTAATATTCCACTGACCAACAATCAATTCAAATTGTTAAAGAAAAAGAAGAAAGTTATCAGACTCCTAGCAGATAAAAAAAACAAGCATTTAAAAAGAAAAAGAGAAATTATTCAATCAGGAGGGTTCCTCTTACCTCTTCTTGGAGCTGCCATACCATTTATAGCTAGTCTTTTCAACAGAAATTGAAGAATGGAGCACACGCAGAAAATGTTTCTGGTGCCTCAACGTCAGCTAGACTTGTTACAGCAGCAGCACCAAACACCTTCACACCCCTCTAACGTACCTTTGAGACAAGAGGTACAAAATGATTTAGACCAAGCTATGAGAGCTATATTGAATCAACCCGATATAAACGTATATGAGAAAGCGAAAAAATATTCAAATATTCTGCAGCGATTTCTCGCTTTAGTTAAACAGGGAGACAACGAAAAAAGCGTTATAACACTGTCCCTTCCAAACGAAACTCCTGTGGACGATTCAAAAGATGGGCCTGTAGAAGACAATATAAGAGCTGAGATAATGAATCACATGCCAAAAAGGAATAAAAGCAATGCACAATATATTATGGAATATTTATCCCGTAATAATGACCAGATATCTTGGACAAAGCAGGGTGAAATTGTCGTTGGAAATCGAAATGTGCCAGGTAGTCACCTGTATGATTTGTTGAAAAGTGTCACAACTCACAATAACGTGCTAGAAAGTTCAAGACCCATGGGCTGGAATGTATTTTTAAAAATGTTAGCAAAGTTAAATCTTCCGAGATCCGTAATCCCAAATGCTAATGTTCGTCGTTGTATTACTGAGTTTAAAACAAACCCTGATGGTGAAAAGGTTAGACACTCCCCCGAGATGGGTTCAGACTCACCGTTCACTCCTAGACCCCCGCGTATTAGCTCTCCGCCTATTGCTGCACGTTGGTCTGGTTTTTGATTTATTTTTTATTGTCATTTATTTTCTATTTTATACTATTTTTATCTGTTGAAATGTGAAGAGAATATCTTTTTTTTCTCTAATGAAATGTGAAATAAACTAAAAGACAGAAATGAATGTAAAACTGTCACGCCTTGGCATATATTTTCAATTTTATACTATTTTTATCTGTTGAAATGTGAAGGGAATATCTTTTTTTTTCTCTATTGAAATGTGAAATAAACTAAAAGACAGAAATGAATGTAAAACTGTCGCGCCTTGGCATATATTTTCTATTTTTATCTGTTGAAATGTGAAGGGAATATCTTTTTTTCTCTATTGAAATGTGAAATAAACTAAAAGACAGAAATGAATGTAAAACTGTCACGCCTTGGCCTATATTTTCTATTTTATCCTATTTTTATCTGTTGAAATGTGAAGGGAATATCTTTTTTTTTTCTCTAATGAAATGTCAAATAAACTAAAAGACCGAAAATGAATGTAAAACTGTCGCACCTTGGCATATATTTTCTATTTTTATCTGTTGAAATGTGAAGAGAATATCTTTTTTTTTCTCTATTGAAATGTGAAATAACATAAAAGACAGAACTGAATGTAAAACTGTCACGCCTTGGTATGTATTTCCTAATTTTGATTCATCTACTATTTTCTATTTTTTCCATTATTGTGAGCAAAGTGAACTTGTATAAGAGCTCCATTTTCAAATCAGCCCTTTTATTCTTTTGAATAAATTGAAAACAAAAACATTAGTATTCGTTACGTTCTTTATTACTTGAAAAATACCATTACACAATGTTTTTATCATGTGAACCATATACACATTGAACACAATTAAAAACCTGGTCATGACATATGCCTGGTTTTATTTTGTTGACAAATAGACAAACCATTGTATCATTACATACAAGATTAGATCCATACATTTTCATTACATTTTTATAAGACATGTTTTTCTGTATATGACATAAAAAAAACACACAATGTTGACCACATTTAGTAGAATAATTACTCTGTACTTGTAGCCCTGAATGATATACCTCTGTGCAGTTTTGTAATAGGAATCGATTTATTTCTGGAGAGAAATGTGTGTGAGAATTGCCAAAGCTGTCAAAAAAATAACCGTGTTTATCCCTTGTAATAAATATCGCAAGCCAGTGTTCCCCCGGCTTATCGCTGGGGTCTGTATTAATTATCATCATTGCCGGTAACGACCCGACCGCTGCTTTTGGCAGCATGTCACATGACCTCACTCCTAGAAAGTTGGTATCCTTAGCCAATCTCTTTCTGAGGACACAGGTGAGTTCAATCGTATTCATAGTCGTCCCTTAGTAATGATCCAACAATACTTGACGCCGATTTGAGATTTCAATTACAGAATCAAAAACAGAATAGCATATTATGGTTACAGTTCTAGGCAGGGGCGCTCTGAAGCGCGCTTCTAGACTCACATTGCCTGATTTGACAAGTGACACATTTCCTGAACATCCGCCGTCAGGCTCAAGATTAAAGCAGAATAGTGTATATCCGTCTCCAAAATCTGAGCGTGTTATAGCCAGAGGTCGATCCTTTAAATGACGCCCCGTTGCTGTAACCAGCTGATAATATTCACGGGTATAATGGCCCCTTTGAAAATAGGGCTGAAAAGATTTACCAGGATAGGACACGCCGTCCACGTTAAGGCTAATATACTCAGCATTAAAGTGTTCAAAATTAAAAGGATTCCGGCCATAATTGCCTGTGTAACCTTCGTTATCTACAAATCCAATAACTATAAATTTTGGGATTTGTCCAATGAATAAATTTTCCTGGTTGCATACTCGGGTTCCAGCAGGAATGGAAAACGTTTTTATGGCTACACGATCAATACCATATTTTGCGTTGGTGTGCTGCAGTGCACGGCTATGTGCCAGTCTTACTGGTGGAGCCACCGATATTTTCTTTACAAACATACTGGCTGACATTATTTTCACACTAAATTGTAGGTTTCCGGGGGACATTAATACAAATTCATCTTTTGACCGGATACATTTCAGAGACATATCCACGCCATTCAAGAGTAGTTTTTCTTGAAAAAACAAGTCCGCGTGAATAGGTGCTATCAATTCAACTATTCGACCGTCTCCTGTATATTCGCCCCTCTGCACCAGTCCCTGATTATCTCCTGTGATTGAAGTGTCGTCCATTTTTCCGCTGGTATCTTTAAAAAACAGACCTGTACTAAATTGAGTGTCCAATGTTTCCTTTCCATAATTAAGCAAACACTCGATTATCCCTCGGTATGGATAAGTGTTTGAAGCTTGTGTAATCAATCTGTCTCCCAGCATAATATCTATTTGGGAGAATAGACTACACCCTGGATAATTTATAAAGCCAACATCGGCGGCGTTAGCAAGTAGAGTGCCATCTGGATTTGTGATTCTCACCCTGATGAATATGTAGCTATCATTAAGGTCGATATAATGCTCATTACTGGCAGATATAAAAAACTCGATGGGTCCATGATCTGTTAAAGCTGAAACGGGCGGGATTTCCACGTATGTAGATTTTTCAATAGAAGTCTGCGTAAATGGCACCGTAAACAAATCAAGTTCCGTCTTTACACACTCTTCAGATTGGTTGTGAATGAACGACATGATGAAAAAACTTTGTTTAGAATATATCTTTTGACAAGACCAGAGAGCGTTTTGTCGGAGCTCTACTACGTCTGGCTGCCGTCTTCTTTTTGACACTTTTTCGCTTTTTGACTGGTGTTTTATGTCTTTTATACCCCATACGGTTACGCCCACTTGTTGAGGAGGCTTTCTTTTTTTGTGGTTTGCGTCTGAAGGCCATCAGTCCATTTCCTTGCTGTCTCTCAGATACAGCATTCCGAACATTAGAAATGACATCTCCGATAATGCCTGTCGCCGCAGTTTTCAAATGAGGTTTAGCTAAATTAAACCCCTTTTTAAAAAGAGGTATGGCCATGCGGAATAAATTCCTGAAAATCCCCCCTAAACCGTTCCCATATTGGGTGCTCGAACCTATAAACCCCGGTAAATCGCCTCCAGCTTGATTCATGTAATATGTCGTATATCGACCGTCATCGCCAGTATATGATTTGCGAGCCATTTTAATACTGTTTCACGGGTCTAAAATGTAGCTTGATGATAACTTTACCGTATGAGAACGGGATCAGTTTGTTTTGGTCGTCTCGTAACTCAATTTGAATATCTGTAATATTCGACCTCGAGAGCGGCATATAATGAGGTGTATCATAGGTCAGCGTCGGTAACCGTCTGGTCTCATCTGCGAAGTTCACGCATCTAAGTAGCGGCACGCTCGTATCTCCCACTCGCTGATAATCTACTATATCGGTATATATATAAAAATTATAACGGCCTGCGTATATGTCGGCAGGGTGTGGTGCGAGGCATTTTAAATGAGCCCCTAGCCGTATTTCAAAAACGGTGTCTGGGATAAAGCCTAGGATCTCGGCTAGCCGTCCTTTGAATGTAATATTGTAACCGTCACCACCAGTAAAATAAATTTTGTTAGTGATTTCATTATATGCCATATTTATATGGTCTAGGCCGGGGGTAACCATGCATTTCATATTATATTCTTTAACAATGCTGGATAGATTGTTATAGCGACCCGTTGTTAGCCTTAGTTTGTTGATGTGTTTTGATTTTGTATCATAGAATTCAACTTTAGACTCACTCTCTGTAAAACTATTCCAAATCCGGGGGTATTGAATTTCTATAAGACCTACTTCGTAAGGTTGTTGTAATATTATAGGTTTCGCCAGTTTTGTTCGGTACTGCCATATTTTATTATTAGGATAGACAGTTGCTGAAGCATTACTTGGCAACGTTACAAAAAATCCGTTCTTATTCATTGCGCAGCTGTCTTATACGTCCGCTGTCTTATACGGCCGCAGTCTTAAACGAACACACCATTTCATACAAGTCTTTTTTATCTTACATCTACTATGTCTTTTTCAGCGACCCATGAATTAAATTTCTCAGGCCATCCTAACCATTTCACAAGTACCATGTTTTTACGGCCTACTTTCTTCCTTGACAGAATGGTTTCTATTTTAAAAGCTTTGTTTTTGTCAACGATTACATGCTGCATCTCTGATTCGTAAAATGTCCCAGTCAATGTATCCCCCCCTTGGTCTTTTAGGACATATACCGGCGGTGTTCTTCCTACACGTTTTGATACTGTAAAAAACTCATCTGTAAATGTTTGTTCATAGCCCTTTCGGAATACTCCACGGTGTTTTGATATCCTAACTGTATCTCCTTCTTGAAACTTAAAAGCTACTAGTCCGACTGGTTTCAGTTTGTACAAATTGTTAAAAACTTCTTTTTCGTTGTTTTTATTCACATTCACAGGAGCCATTTTTATCGATCTGTGATGTGACGCGTTGTAAGCAGCAACCATGTCTTGAACAACATCGACATAGCGGCGCGAATTAACAGCAGTCAAGTATCTCCACATCCGTGTCTTGAAGGTTCGGTTGAAACGCTCAACAACACTAGCTTTAGTCTCATTCGATGTAGAAAAATGATGAATTTTATATTGAATCATCAAGTTTTGAAAAACCTTATTATAAAACTCTTTCCCCTCATCTGTTTGCAGTTTCACAGGTACGCGGCCTAGGGCGAGTATTTCCCTGAAAGCCTGTGTGACAGCATGTCCGGACTTGTTTTTAAGACATTTAACCCATGCGTACTTAGAAAATAGATCGATGCATGTGAGCAAATATTTTACGTTATCGTTTTCCTCTGAATATTCAGTCATGTCGACCAGATCTATCTGAAATTGTTTATCTATTCCATTAACCAACACTCTGTTTCTTGGAAAATGTTTCAACGCGGGAACATGAAGGGTGTATGCATCTTGACTGTGTAAAAACTTTTTAACATCAGCGAGTGAGCTGGACTCACTACTGCATTCTTTGACGGCTTCATGGAGCCTACGTACCCCCCCTAATCCTCCGGGGTGTGCTGGATCGTAATATATTTCATGCATAACTTTCTCCATGATGCGTTAAGATTCAAATGGTCGCCTTAGTTTGAGAACAAGTCTATTTATTTCACAAAACACTCACACAAACGCGTAACAGTTCATGAAGACAGTGAAACACATTCTATCGTAGATAATGTTTTGCTTAAGCATGCTATAGATGTTTTACTAATTATGAATGCATGTATTTTTTGCAAATCGCATAAGACATCGGTGTAATGATTTTCTTTCAAATACAAACTAACGGCATCTACAACCATAGCGTACATGGTCAGTATGTGATAAACAGTCTGGTTCTTAAAATTGTGTGTGATGTTACTTATGACGTCGCAAAATGTGTCAGCTATGCCCTCTCTAACTGTTAGCATTGATAACAACATACGTATTACATCATCCCAGGGTATTGCCCTATTTTGGCTTCTTACAACAGATAACAATTTTTCTAACCTACATACATCGTTGATATTTACATTACTCTCACATTGATACTTTTTAACATCATTCACTTTGTTGGTTATGGTCTGATCTAAAATATCGGATAATCGTGATATCACACAACGCTCCCTGATATGATTATACATTAAACACAGACAATTCCCCATATTTTCACAAGGGTACTTTTTTTCTCTTATATAAATCTCTCCACAGATCCCCAATCTCTCTAATTTCGGCCACTTTAACAATATCCTCCCCCACTGCATTATCATACATTTCACGTATTTTTACTGTAACATCTCCGACCGTTTTCAATTCATAGAAAAGTGTTTCTGCAACCCCACGAATCCTAGCGCCATTAGCACACAGCTGTTTCATTGCCAGAAAGCGTTGCACTACTGAGATAAATTTATCTGTCAGTAGTCTTTTCATAAGTTGTTCAAAGTGTTTTGCGTAGAACCAGTCTGGAATGCTTCCCAAACAATCGTGGTGTTTCTGACTCGGATGGCTGATCTGACAACCATAACAGACTTCCTCCCAATAACGGTAAAGCACTACATTTAGAAGGTGTAGAGATGCTGTTTTAACACTGTCTATAAACAAGGATGACACTAGTCCGTCCGGTTGATCGCTCTCCATTAGGTGTGCACAAACATGGCCATCTGGCCGCTCTAAGGTCTCTGATGATGTGGGGGTAAACAATTGTGTATATGGCTGGGGGCTCGGCGGAAGTGATCTGATCAAAAGAGAAGGGGGTAGCGGTGGTGATATATTGGGTGGTGGCAGGAAATGCTCAGGCGTGAGGGCTGGTGATGATGACTCCGTATCCCCTTCTTCCAGCATGCTCATAAATAAACACTGTGGACTAGGAGGTGATCCTGGGGGCAAACAATACCATTCCATACATTCTGAAAAAAAAAGAAACACATTATAGACATTGTAACACACGCCTTTTTTCAAAAAACTAATTTTGAAACTAAAATAACACATATAAAATATACCTACCCTTTTTTGTTAGTCTCGATGCCTAGCAATCTTTGGCCGAAAAAGAGACTGCGGCAGTGAGAGGGAATGTTGCTCATTGTCTTCAAAAACCAACTTTTTCCTAATGGCAGCGTAAGACTTCCGTATGTTATCTCTTCTGATGACATAGTCAACGGTTTCAAACTGTTTCTTTATACATTCCCAATCGCTCCATTGTATAAAGAAAGCGTTTTTAAAACAGTTGTTGCATTCTTCCTTAGTAATTGGGTACGGCTTCAGAGACCATTCTTCCCGACCTCTGGCTGCAACAGCTTTAGCCTTATCCTGGCATACATTGAGGAAAATAAAGTCTTCTGAAGGTCTATTGAAGCGATCTGCTTCCAAACGATACATTTTATCCCCCTTTTCACTGTCCCACTGTGACACATACACTACCTCGGGAAACCCCGGATTGTCTAGGTCTGGACAGATAACCCCTCGAAAAAGCCACCAATCTTTAGCTGCTAATGTACACTCTGTTTTAGCACTAGTAGACAGCTCAGCAACTACACTAGTGTAGACAGCTAATGTAACAAACCCGTCAACATAGCGAATAGAATAACAATAGCCATTGCTACCCTCACATTCCATATCAGTTGTACAGGTTTCAGACATGCTAGGTGTGAAGCTCTCAGGACAGTGTCTCTTCTTCTGCGGTGCTAAAGCCATTTCATTTACTACCCTTGGGGTAGCGTCTTTTCCTATCTCATCAGATAAATCAAGACATGCCATATCGGCTGTAGGGGTTTTTGTCAACCTTGCTGGGAAGATCAGAGGGCATAGTCTCTTTTTTTGAGGTGACAGACGCATTTCAAAAGTCGTACCTGTTCCGACTCCTTTTCCCCGCTCATCAGATGAAGCGAGTCCTTTTCCATATCCAAATACATGCCCAGACATGTTTGTAAAATAGGCTTCTCCAACAGAAAGGAAATGTAAAAAACCCCGTCTTTTAGCGAACCGAGAAAAAACCCCGTCTTTTAGCGAACAGAGTAAAATGGTTGTAGAGGTGATCGTTTTAACAAAGGATAGCTAGCTAAACAGAGCTAATACTGACAAAATAGCTGACTAGGAGAGAAGAAAAAACCCGCCAGAATGAAAAAGAGATCGAGCTGAACAAAACCTCGCATTTTAACCCTAAACAAAACACACCCCCTCCATAACCCTTTAAGCCACAACCCTAACCCTGACCCTAACTCCATATTATTGGTTTAACCCTTTTTTTTTTACATGGACACGCCCAGGTGGCATCTTATTGGTCTAACCCACGTAGCCCCGCCCCAAGCACCATTTTTGGGCCGTAGCCCCGCCTCTAGCACCACTATATACTACTGGTGTGGGCCGCCTGGGCCAAAAATGCCCGGGCCGATTTTTTGTCCCAGTCCAGCCCTGCTTCACTCACATCGTAAAAACACTCTCCACTTCAGGAATTTATCACTTATTCACTCACAGTTTACATCATTCATATCACAGTCATTCAGTGCGTACAGGTTTGCTTTGATAATAACCACTGTTTGGTCAAGCGTGTAAATGTTCTGTAATTTGTGCATGAAATAATTTCGTTTGGAAGAGTGTTCCAAAGGCTCGCTGCTTCATAAGAGAACGATTGTTGGCCATATGTGGTTCTACGTCTTGGAATGCTGCACTCTCCTCTGACTGTCGACCGTGTGGCTCAAGAAATTCTCTCCGAATTTAATGTGACAAATGGGGCAGTGTTGAAGCGTGCCTGCGCAGGTGTGGTTGCTGCAAGAAAAGGAGTCATCAGCCATTCATAGAGCACCGGTAATCCGGATTTGGTAATCTTGGAAACTGTGTATCTGGATCAGAGTGGTCCAGTCCAATGTTGCTTTGAAAAACCATGAAAGTAAGGCGGATTATCTGATCCTGAATAGCAAAGAATGGGATTTCCAAATCTGGATCATTTTGATCCAGGCGCGTAGGCAGTAATGGGCCAGGGCGGCACTGGCCCGCCCACTTTACTCATTGGCCCGTCCAGCCATGTTTGGTCAAAATACGTTTTGTTATGAAAAATATTCAAATGTATGTAAAAAAAGAAATAACAGAAGTTGTGTGTGTTTAATGCATATTTTCTTATGATTAAAACAAAACTGTGTAAACCATAAACAATTAGATCAAACGCCTTCCGAATGTAGTTGGTTTCTATGGTAACAACAGGCGCACTGTCCAAAATTATGAATCCCACCATGGCCACGCCAAGACCCGCCCTACGAAGCAGCTCGATTGATTGGGGTTAGTCATTTCACCTCGAGTGGTTAAGGTTAGGATAGCGGATTGGTCAGGGAATAGGACCTGAACAAATGGGGTTACGTTACCTTGGACGCCTGGCCAATAGTAGTGATTGAAGGGCGGGTCTTGGCGTGGCCATAGTGGGATTCGTAATTTCGTGTCCGGGCTGCCTTCAGCAGCTAACTAACGTCGCCTTCAGCAGCTAACGTTAGCTAGCTGGCTTTTTAGACAATGCACCATGGATGTGTTAAGGAATGTAGGCTACTGTTAAAAGTTACCGCGACAACAATGGCTTCTCTTTTAAGTGGAATGGACAGTGTTCTTGGATGGAATAGAGTGTAAATAAGGACGAGCTTTCCTGCAGCATGTGCAGACATGCACTTCTAGCTGAAACACGTCTGTGTTTTGCCCACATTAAATAAGAAGATAACTTATCTGTGAGTGCTGTTCTATGTCATGCAGTATGTTAACGCCTTCTCTGCTGTCTGGGTTCATGTTTAGTTGCCACTTTGTGCAATAAAATGGTTAATTTTATAACAGTGCAGTGCAGAGCCAATGCTGCTGGTTCTGCTGGTGCAAATATATTTTAGCCATAATAGGTTAAAAACAAACAGGTTTTTGTCTATATTGTTGTGTACAAACCTTTTAGACTGAGCTTTGTTGGTTGAGCATGTTGTAGAGACAGTACTGTTATTGTCGTTGTAATGCAGTATGTTGGAAGGTAAAAGTGTTGCTATTTTTTCAGTTTGTCCTTTTTGCTACTTCTAGTCTTTTTGAAAATGGCCCACTCACTTTTGTACTGGACCGCCCAAAATACTATTTCTGCCTACGCCCCTGTTTTGATCCAGATTAAATGTTTTGAACTGGCCCTTGGTTATTGTTAAAGGTTCCATGACATGGTGCTCTTTGGATGCTTTTATATAGACCTTAGTGGTCCCCTAATACTATATCTGATGTCTCTTTCCCAAAATTAAGCCTTGGTGCAGAATTACAGCCACTAGAGCCAGTCCCACAATGAGCTTTACTCAAGACGTGCCATTTCTGTGTCTGTAGCTATTGAGGAGGAGAGAGGGGTGGTCTCTCTCTCTCATGGGTTGGCCAAATTCTCTGGGCGGGCAAAGCAGAAAAAGGGGAGGTAACCTTCCTCCTTATGACCTCATAAAGAGGAGATTCCAGAACGGCTCATCTGAGCTTACTTTTTCTCAAAGGCAGAGCAGGATACCCAGGGCTCGGTTTACACCTATCACCATTTCAAGCCAATTGGGGACCATAGGCAGGCTGGGGGAACTCATATTAATGTTAAAAAACCTCACAAAGTGAAATTTTCATGCCATGGGACCTTTACAATCCTGGGTTATGATATACCTATGTCATGTACAGTGCTGTATTTTGGTAATTTCAAAGGAAATATTGTGTCAAGAGAAGACCGATACCTGTTTAAAATTATGTTAGCAACTTGTAAAAAGGTCATTACAAAAAGATGGTACAAACCGGACCCACCAACACGAGACGAATGGCTGAAACTAGTGACTGAAATAAGTGTAATGGAATGGTTGACTCATAAGATAAGAGGTCAAGAGGATCAATGTGCAAATAAATGGGAAAAATTGATTGTATTTACATGTCAGCGACAGGATGAAGTCTGAAGTACTGATGTATCATTCAACAAATTGTAATGTAAAGGCAATCCAGATTGTTCATGGGTTTTTGTATTTTTGTTTTTGTCTGTTCGTTTTATTATGTATGCCCTTTGTATATGTGATAAAACTATGAAAAATAAAGTAAAAAAAAACTTTAAAAAACTATAACGCTACATCTATTAACATTTATTTAGATGTTATCATGGTATTCATTTCTTTATTTAAAAATATTATGTCGGTCTTGTTACTGGTGAAATATTACAGTATGCTGCAATACAGAACACTATACGATATGGGCCGAGCTGGGCGCATGCAAAGCCTATATCCCACAATGCAATGCGGGCATTAAAATCAGAGAATCGGACAGCGATCAGTGGGTCTTTAACGGCAATATTGCTTCAATGTACATATAGTATATATAATCGGTGGTTTTGTCACCTGCAACATGTTGCTAATTTTTTTTCCAGTAAGTTATGCACAATAATAACATTTCAAAAAATCAGTGAATACTCTGGAAGTGACGTAGTATTTACCGCTCGGTGGATAGGAAAGATAAAAAATACATAATATTCGTAATATTGATGTTTTTGTCTAACGTTGTATTTGAGGATTTAAACAATAAAGATAACAACAATAATAAAATACAGTTTAATGTATTTGTCTCATGTATTGTTTGCTCGGTCGGCAAGCCCATTCACGGCAGACAGCAGTATAGTATAACAAGTCCTACCCCGGAAGAACTACAAGTGCACTGACTTTTTAACAGGTTCTGCGGTGCGTGGGAGTTGTAGTTTTAAACTATATTGGTATAATTCTCATAAGTAGAAGTTGGCAGTAGGGGTGTCCCCGACTAAGGATTTACACATTTGAATCAGAATTGTCGAACCTTTCTATAGTCGACTGCTAGTCGAATCATCTACCGTATTTTTCGGAAAACATTACCGTCTACAGCCGACGGCGCTCTATGCTGCTCAGTGCTCCTGTAGCCTACCCTTGCAAAATATTAACTGAAAAACTGTTAACTGAAATATCAACGGAGAACAGCAGACATACTAGTTTTTTGTTGTCTAATGAGCGGACACTTGCAAGCAGGATCCGTAAAGTTCAGCTAACGCATACTAGCACTGGATGTACCTAAACACCGAGTATAGCTAAACACAGCTGTGAACATTCGCGTGGAATGTCGACTGGTCGGCATGACAGCATTTAACAGTCACAAACAGTGCTGATCCTGACCTCCCTGGGGCCCTAAGCAAAATTCTATTAAGGGGCCCTCTACCTGACCCGTGATGCCGTGAGCTATGTAAACCATTTGCCATTGCCACACAGTCACACCTGACACTTCAGTGCTCCCAATACAATCCTCCCTCCTTTAAACAAAACAGTCAAAGAATAAGTACAACAATATAGAACAGAATGAGGTTCAAACCAACAATATTTATTGAATAGAGTATGTTCTATAATATTAAGATAACAAGTGAATATTATTAAATAAGTGAATATTAACGTAAACATAAAGAAGAAGAAAATAATAAATTATAACCCTGAACTTTGGCTTTTGGGATTAACTTTGGTTCTCTCTACAGCCTGGGCATTTTCGGCATCAGTATGGGCACCACCAGACTATTTGGACTGTCTAGAATAAACTGAGAAGAATATCACATAGTTAGTTACACTACTCTTTACATATTACAAATGTGTAAACATTTGAATGTTTGAATTAAAATCTTACCATCAAAATATTCCTTTTCTGAACTTTCTTGTAATTTTTAAATAGTGAACTAGTGATGCAGATATCAATAATCCCTGTGAGTGATATCAAGAATTAACTTTTGTACAAGTGAACATGTAATTTCTGATATCAAAAATAGACATTGGTAGGTAAAATTAACTAAGGGGCCCTACTAGTAAAAATAATCAAGAATTCACTTTGCAAATGGTAAAAAAATCGAATTCTTGATATCAAAAATGCATAAACTGTGAATGAATAAAAGCTAAAATGGCTATGGCCATAGCATGTTAAAGTTTGTATTTATTTATTATTATGCATGTTGAAGCAATTCTTGATTTATGGTTATTATTTACTGAGGGATGTGCATCCATATTGACCAGTATGTCCAGCTAATCAACATTTTAAATTCAATATAGCCTATAAATCAATGTCAAATTGTCAATACATTGGTTTCCATCTTGCATAATTAGTGCAGTTATTTAGAGTTTTTAACTACACATTGTCTGAGACTAGATAATCAGTATCTTAAAAGTATGTATAATGTGTACTTTGATGAGGAGTGCCATCATTCACGCCCATATAATAATAATAATAATAATAATAATAAATTTAATTTATATAGCGCTTTTCATAGACTCAATATATTGTAGCCTACAGTCTGTCTGGTCTTCACATATATTTCTGCTTGGAAAATGCGCGTTTCATTTCATGTACGCGCCTAACTGATAACACACCTGACGCGATTATCTTTTCCGAGCTGCAGTAAACAAACACCGTTGCACTTTGTCGTTTATCAAACGTAATAAATAATTGTATTTTACTCTCACTTTTGTCAGGCACAAAGTCCCAAAACACAGCAAGGAAGGAAGTGACTGGCGTTAGCAGCTAGACAAGAGATGCACTGCCTGCCTGCCCAGCTAGGTTAGCAAGACCGAAAAAAAAGCACAATAGAAATGCACATAAACATAACTTTACTTTGCTGACATCAAACTTGGAGAGGCGAGAACACAAGTTTACCTGATCGTTGTTCCCGCAATTCACTCTCATGGTGTTTTTTTTTCCTCTTTTCGTGACCAGAAGGATAGTGTCGCTTAATTTTGTCATGGATGTTGTAAACATTAATTGACGCGTTATGACACGAAGGGGAGGCGGGGCCTCGAGTAATTTGCGGGGCCCTACGCAGCTTGCGTAGTGAGCGTATAGGGCGGATCGGCTCTGGTCACAAACTCCACCAGCAGTTAGCAGTAGTTGGATAAGCACCCTGTTTCTGCACCAGTTCGTGTTAACACAACCCACCTTTACCAGCCGGCGAGAGCAGCTACCAGGTAGCTTGATAGTCCCGGTGCCGGTACACTGTTGTTCAGCCATGTTTCCACAAAAACACAGTAGTCTCTGAAAGTGTTGGGAGTTTCGTTGAAGTTGGATGTAGCTAGTCACGTTTGTTGTTTAATGAGCGGACACTTGCAAGCAGGATGGATGGGACAGTTGGCCGGCTAGCGTTAGCTCGCTCTGGATGAGCCTTTTCCCTGGTTAGCGGCATCGGCTGAGGTTTCCGGCTGGTTTCGGTAGCAGGTGAAGCTTGCGAAGTATGTTGAGTATTCCTTCTGTAATGTTTACTGCATATTTTCCGATCTGTACCAATGTATCTTAATACATCCATGAGAACAGCGGACATACTGATCGCGTGCGTGCGTGTGTGTGTGCGTCTTGCTTGTGGCGACACAGGAAGTTATGCTGTTGCCAGGGTTAGGCTACAGAAGCACTGAGCAGCATAGAGCGCCCTCTCGCGGCTGTAGACGGTAATGCATTCTCTTGGTTCATTTCTCATAGTTCATGTCATATATATATATTGCCAAAATGGTATGATCCTCGTTTCATCATAACACCCGCGAAGATTCGACTGTGAGATTGGAGGTCGAATCAATTCAATTCAATTTTATTTATAGTATGAAATCATAACAGGAGTTATCTCAAGACACTTTACAGATAGAGTAGGTCTAGACCAGACTCTATAATTTACAAAAAACCCAACAAATCCCCCAAGAGCAAGCACTCAGTGCAACAGTGGCGAGGAAAAACTCCCTTTTAGGAAGAAACCTGGGACAGACCCAGGCTCTTGGTAGGTGGTGTCTGACGTGCCGTTGGGGTGTATCACAGTATAGATAATGAAACAGTGACTAGAAATAGTGGTTGTAGTAGCGCAGGGAGCAGCACGGCATAGCAGGGAATTTCAGCAGAACTACGGCAACAGCTGGAACCATGATTTTGGTGCCATCCTAATCCCGGGACATCATCCTGGGTGAAAAGAAACAGAAAGACTCCGGGGAGCAAGCTCCCCAGAGCTAGGTTAGTAACAAGCATTAAATTAGTCATGAACATGTAGTCACATTGAATTAGCTATATATCTAGAAACACAAGTTGGTTACTTGCAAAAACAATTGAGACTCAGCCAGTAGCTGGTCCTGGCTAACGCCACCATGCTATCCCTGCTATCTAGCTAACGTTACTGGAGGACCATAGCTGGCCATGGCTGTTTACAACGCCGTAGCCCGCTGTAGGGGAGTTATTTTAAGCCAAGAGGGGGGCTGTAAATCCAGAAGAGAAGACCGTGAGTTAGCAGTGTGTTTAGCGATTGTTGCCGTACTTCTAAGACAATAAAGTGTGTATTTCAGTCGGGTGGAAAAGGACGACAAGGTAGTGTTATTTTTAGCGGTTCCTATCATAATTCTAGGCCGAGGAAGTGTGTCTGGCATGTGGAGAGAAAGGCAAGGTTGTGGGGTTTTGGGCTGTTCCTACTGTAATTCTAAGCTGAAAAAGTGTGTCTGTCAGTTGGGTACAGAGCTCCACGTGAGCACGGGCTTCTATGACTGTCAATAGAGCGAGTATCTAACGTTAGCTACTCCGCTGTGCTGTGAAGTATGTCTGGCTATGTGACACAAGCATTGTTGTGGATGCTGCGCGGTCTCAGCCTGGCAACCTCCGTGAACTTCGAGTCTGGTGAGGAGGGGCGGGGGAGACGACTCTCTCCAGTATTTTGAATTTGAACTGCAGTAACTATTTTAAACACTAGCTGTCAGTATTACATATTGGACCTTTAAATCAAACTAAGTCCCACACATATATGCTCATGTGTTTTCCCTTTAGTCTTTGCTATTAACATTCATCAACTGCAAAATAAAAAAAGTGCTTTTTTAAATAACAATGCATGGAAAATAAAATAAAAAATGCTTCTCTTTGTAAATATTTTATTTTTTGTTTTTCACAACAGTACAATTCAAAACAAATGCAAATTATTCAAACACGCCATTAGGCTGTATTTCTAAACACTCAACTAGGTTTTTTGTATAGTATATATAAGGCAAATCAAAGTGCTTAGCATAAAACACTATTTTTATTGAGTAAATTCTCACGTACAACATGCAACATTCTTTCACAGACTAGGAGTGGTAATTACTAAAATTTTTAAACGTTATGTTGAATAACTTACTGGAACAAAGCTGAGCAACGTGTTGTTGCTGTTGACAAAACCACTGATTAAATATGTACATTGAAGCGATACTGTCGTTAAAGACCCGCTGACCACTGTCCAATTCTCTGATATGAATGCCCGCATTGCATTGTGGGATATGGGCTTTGAATGCGCCCCGCTCGGATCACATTATAGTGTTCTGTTTTACAGCATATTGTATTATTTCACCGGTAATAAGACCGACATATTAAAATAAAGAAATGAATACCATGATAACATCTAAATAAATGTTGATAGATGTAGTGTTATAGTTTTAAAAATATCAATAAACAACAAAGCAATCCAGCTTCCCTGGCCGAAATAGACCGAAATAATAACATTAAAAGAAATGCAGATAAATCATGATAAGATCTCGTGAATAAATGTTGATTAAAACAGCGGTTATTGGGCTAAAAATACCAACAATAAAACTGCCAGTGGTCCTTGACCATGCGTCAGACATTTGACGAGTAGGGAGTGAGACTGTGTTGTAGTAACATAAATATGTCCGAGCAATGTTTACTGGGCTATATTTGAAATGTTTGTATAACACTGTTTGAAAGCAGCACTAGAGAAGCTGACTTTGCAGTTAGCTAGCTAGTAATATTAGCGTAGCCCCTCAGTCCCTCCGCCTTACTCCCCGCCACTAGGAGACTACTTCGTTGGGAAGCCAACCCAAGCATCAATTTGTCTTAGTCCAAAATTCATCCAATGAACATTACAGTAAAAACAGTGAACATACAGTAGGTATGTATACTATTAGGTAGTATTTTTAATCAAGACTGACTTTGTGGTCTTTTCTTTATTTGGCTTTGTGGTCTCTTCTTTATTTATTTTTTAAGATTATTTTTGTGCATTTTTAGGCCTTTATTGACAGGACAGCTTAAGAGAGAAAGGGGAGAGAGTGGGGGAATGACATGCAGCAAAGGGCCGCAGGTCAGAATCAAACCCACGGCTGCTGTGGTAAGGACTGAGCCTTGGTACATGGGGTGCATGCTCAACCGGGTGAGCTTCCCAGGCACCCAGTAGCCTCTGTTTTTTGACCTGACATTAGTTTTGATGGCATGAGAGCGTGAGACAGACCCTGAAATTCGTTGTCTTATGCCAAAATTGAGAGAGTTGACAATCCTGATAATATCACTACAGTTCAGACAGCCACACTTGTTGTGCCCTGATAAATCTGTGACTGGACTGCAAATTCTCAAATAATGGCTTGCAAACTGAACAATACTCAAATTTGTTGCATTTCAATTCAAATTTGTTTCAATTCCTTTGTTCTTCAATCTTTATCATTTCCTGTGATTGAAGCAATCACACACAAAATGTAATTGTTTTATTTTTGTGCAGGCACGTGGGTTACCTTTGGAGGCCAGATAACAAATGAGGTAAGAGAAAGTACCTGAACATATATACAGTCTCAGGTAATCCAGGTTAAACGGCATATGATAACAATCACAATAGTTTTACCAAGTAACACACATGGACATCTTGTACACAAAGATTGAATTAGCCCATTAATGTCACCTGGTTATATTTTTAAATGGTGGAGCAAACTTTGAAAGATACATAGTTGGCTGGCGGTCTGGGTGTCCTTCCGTTTTTTTTTATAAACATTTCCTGCATATGTTCACTACCTAACCCCTTGGATTATGTTGACAAACAGCCACTTGCACTAGTTTAGTTTAGTTAGTTGAAAATATATTTTCTGAGATTATAGTGGTAAATTTATGAGAAACAAAAAATAATTTGGATTTTATCTAAGATTAACAAATCGTAAACTTGAAATGATAGTCACAAATTATAAATAGTGTTCTTTATCAAGGAACCACATCGGTTCACTTAGCAGGGTTAGATCAACCTAATCACTGGGTGGACAGTTTATCTCTTGGGTAGTCATGATAGAACATCTTCATAAGTTGTATGTTCTTGTGGATGTATTCACAATTTACTCAGTACTTTAAGCAGAAACTGGACTGTAAAAGGAAGTCTTGTTTGTTCCCAGGTTATCACCAGGATATTACTATACAACTTGTAATAGAGTACTCGTGTTGTTTATGCAGTCAACACCAACTTGTACCATATACATAACTATGAAAAACATGAATATTTACAGTTGAAACTGGACTGTCAAAGGAAGTAGTGTCTGTTTTCAGGTTATTACCAGGATATTACCATTAAACTTGTAAAAGATTACTTACTTTGTTTGTATAGTTAACACCAACGTTTACCATATAGGCTAAGTGCCACAATATATTTATGAAAATTTACACATTAAATAAGTAGAAACTGGACTGTAAAAGGGAGTCTTGTTTGTTTCCAGTTTATTACCAGGATGTTACCATTAAACTAGTTTAGTTAGTTGAAAATATATTTTCTGAGATTATAGTGGTAAATTTATGAGAAACAAAAAATAATTTGGATTTTATCTAAGATTAACAAATCGTAAACTTGAAATGAAAGTCACAAATTATAAATAGTGTTCTTTATCAAGGAACCACATCGGTTCACTTAGCAGGGTTAGATCAACCTAATCACTGGGTGGACAGTTTATCTCTTGGGTAGTCATGATAGAACATCTTCATAAGTTGTATGTTCTTGTGGATCAACAAATTGAAAGCAGTTAATACAAAAATAAAACAATACAAAATTGAAAACAATCAAAAGCAGATTAAATACAAAAATAAAATTCACAATGTAGTGCAATGAATTAACAGTGTTAAAAAGGAAGGTCTTCAGCCTTGATTTAAAAGAGCTGAAAGTAGATGCCGACCTACAGTTTACCAGAAGTTTGTTCCAGATATGTGGAGCATAGAAACTGAACGCTGCTTCCCCCTTTTTTGGGTAGCACTGCATATTACGGCCCGGTGATAACATGGTAATAGTGGGGTAACAGTGTGATAATAAAGAGGTAATATATAGGTAATAAAATGTAATTACCAAAGTAATAACAGGGTAATACAACACAGTAATAAGATGTAATAATGAAGTAGTAAGGTGATAAGTAATAACATGCAATTACCAATGTAATAACTAGGAAAGGGTTCGATAGTAACCATATGTATATCTGGGTATTGGTAATATAGTTATATTAATATTGTAATAGCATATGGTAATAATAGGGTAATATCTGTTGATATTTTCACAGTATTGTAGGGTACTATCATCGTAATTCTTTCCAAATTAGATAATACTTACCATATTATAATGCTGAAATTCATCCACCCTTTATGTCCCAAACATTTCCCTTTTGTTTCAAGGTAATACTTTACAAATTATATGTTTAATCTTGTGACTTCTCACCTGGAAACGCGTCTGGTAGTTTCTGTGTAATTTCCATGAATCTGTGCCGCAAAATGCAAAGTGCCTGTTTCTATTGTATTACATGATAATATTAGAATAATAGAGGTGTAGAGATTACCTGGAAATGTGTCTGGTAGTTTCTGTGTAACAACCATGAATCAGAGCCGCAAAATGCAAAACTGCCTGTTTCTATTGTATTACATGGTAATGTTAGAATAACAAAGGCGCCGAGATTACCTGGACATGCTTCTGGTAGTTTATGTGTAACAACCATGAATCAGTGCCGCAAAATGCATGGGCTTCCATATGTATTACATCTTTGTTTGTTAAAAAAACAAACATATGAACCATTTTTGAAAATCAAATTTGGAGAATATTTGAAGAAACAAAATCTTCGAAGGGACCAATAAAGGCTCCATTTAAAAAAAAAATTTACCATGAAATGTGTATTTTCCTTTTACACATTTCATGGAAATATTACAATATCAGAGGTACAGAGATTACCGGGACACTACCAGAAGCATTTCCAGAGGTCAGGTAGGAGGATTAGTGGAAACTCTGAGTTTGTTAAGCCTGAGATGAGGGAAACTCTGGGTTTTCTGTTTCAGAAAGAGAGGTAACTTAACCTCAGAGTCAGTTACTATGGTAACTGAGCCTATGAACCTAACCTGGTCGGGAGCAGGTTTTCTTCAAGAAACCTCGAGTTTCTCTCAGACTCCTCCCCATGGATGTATGAAGAGAATTAACGCTCCTCCCTCTGACACAGAGCTCTTCATTCATTCATTCATTCATTCAGTCTGTATCAGGCGCATTTCAGCGCAGTTTAATTTTTATATTGGCGTGAATAAAACATTGTTGGTTTATTAACTGTTAGGCAGACTTTAAAACATTGTTTTTTCTCAAAACATGGCATTTGTTATGGTTTCAGTGTTTTGCTTTGTATTTTGTTCTATTTCTGTTGCCTGTTATTTTTGTGTTTCCTGTTGTGTTCCAGTGACCTGTGTATATTTTTTGTGTACAGTTGTGTTCCCTGTTTTGCATTATGTTCAGTTTCCTGTTTTATTGTGAAAGTCTGGTTTTCTGTCTTGTGATGTCTAGTTTTACTCTCTGTGGTTTCCTGCCCTTGTGATTACCTGATGTTCTCCACCTGTTCCCCAGCCCTTGTGTCACCTGCCTCTTGTTACCTCGTTACTTAGTTTATTTAGCCCCTGTGTTCCCCTTTGTTCCTTGTCAGATCGTCTTGTGTTCCTGCTTTTGCTTTTGTGCCCGTGCCATGCCCAAGGCCGCTTTAATGCACGGGCTTACCTGGGCTGAAGCCCAGGGGCCTCACAAGTTCAGGGGCCTCCCATATTCACGCTAGTGATGAGCTAAAAAGGTCATATAGTTTTCTAACTTGTCAGGTTTTCTGTCAATCACTCTAATCGCAGGTTACATGGCTGCTGATTGATCCAAATTAGGAGTGACCCACGTGGCCCCATCGCCTATGGCCCGTGAGCTTACCTATCAGCATGTCTATAGTTAGTTTTGGGGTGTGTCCCTCTATGACTGAGTGATGTCTTCTTGCGCTTGAGAGCAACAGCGGGATATTTTTAACAATTCTTTCACCGTCTTATTCATCATTAAAGTCATTTCTGACAACGTTTTAGGCGAGAAATGAACTGTTTAGATTTCGAATATAGGCAGTCATCCGAAAATCGTTGCCGAATTGACAATTTGCTTCAAAGTTTTCGGAGTTGAGAAGCTCAGCTGGTGGTGGCCCCATGGATGCATTAAGAGAACGGTGGCCCGGATCGCTCGCCCGCTGGCCGGCCTGTCATGCTGGGACGCCCCGATGTAAGTTGCCGGTCTGTCAGACCGATCTCGTAAATAAGAGGCTTTTATTTCGCCGTTGACGGATTGTTTGTTTAAATATCACAAACCTTGTCCATCATAAGAGTAACGGGAACGTGTGGTTAACTGTCTTTTTACCGTTAAACTCCACAAGCGCCTGGTCGCCGACACACACACACGCACACACACACACATATACACACACACACACACACACACACAGCCACAGGCAGCTAGAGAGAGAGAGAGAGAGAGAGAGAGAGAGAGAGAGAGAGAGAGAGAGATACCTTCGGGAGACTTGTTTAAATTATGACATAGGCTACATTAGATTTAGTATAGTTCATACTTTTTTGGCGTATTTCTTTTCTGATTTTAATGCTATAAAGACCGTTGCCGTGCTTGCATCACTCCCCTTACCCCCCCTAGGCCAGTGGGAATGCACTTTCACTGTCACCTCTATCAGCTATAACGGTTCATTTTTAGTCGGCTATATTTTAGAACCTATCCATAACCCTTTTTTGCTATTTGCCTCATTATTTGATATACAAAAATATAAATAATGTCACACAGCGAATTAGTAATCATTTAAAAAATATAAAATCCAGCTCCTGCCAGCAGGTGCGTGTGATTGGTTCACAGGGCTTGCTGAGGCTCCTACTTTGATCTGTTGCTGTTCTTTGCTAATGTTGTTATCAGTTATTATCAATGTTTGTGCAGACAGGTGATGGTTGGTGATGTTTTTCATAATATCGTTTGAAATCATACTTTCACACATTTTGGTTTTATCATCACCATAAGTTGCTGTGTGTGGTTGTTACATAAGTATGTTGTGTTTATGCTCAGGTGGACTCAGTGATATGTTAATAACAATATTATGGTGATGTCTGGCTCAAAGAGGGAAAACTCACTGTTGTATGCCTCGAAAGAAACCAATGCATTTTGTGATATAGATTACCTAGATATTACACTTTTTTAAAATGAGACTCTGTAAATCGAGGGGATGGGGGGGCCTACAAAACCTCTCAGCCCCGGGGCCTAACATTAGGTTAAGGCGGCCCTGGCCTTGGCCCACACCAATGAACAAGAAAGATTTACTCTAACAAGGTAACCTTTAAAAGAGTGGGAAACAGAGAGAAATGTCAGCTAAGTTAAGGTATAATTCATTTAGCTTAAATCTCTGGGCAATGTAGAGAGCTTTATACATAGTATACATGAGCCTAGTAGAACAGGCTGTATACATAGTATACATGAGCCTAGTAGAACAGGCTGTATACATAGTATACATGAGCCTAGTAGAACAGGCTGTATACATAGTATACATGAGCCTAGTAGAACAGGCTGTACACATAGTATACATGAGATTAGTAGAACAGGCTGTTACATAGTATACATGAGCCTAGTAGAACAGGCTGTATACATACATACATGAGCCTAGTAGAACAGGCTGTATACATAGTATACATGAGCCTAGTAGAACAGGCTGTATATATAGTATACATGAGCCTAGTAGAACAGGCTGTATACATAGTATACATGAGCCTAGTAGAACAGGCTGTATACATAGTATACATGAGCCTAGTAGAACATGCTGTATATATAGTATACATGAGCCTAGTAGAACAGGCTGTATACATAGTATACATGAGCCTAGTAGAACAGGCTGTATACATAGTATGCATGAGCCTAGTAGAACAGGCTGTATACATAGTATGCATGAGCCTAGTAGAACAGGCTGTATACATAGTATGCATGAGCCTAGTAGAACAGGCTGTATACATAGTATAAGTGAGCCTAGTAGAACAGGCTGTATACATAGTATGCATGAGCCTAGTAGAACAGGCTGTATACATAGTATACATGAGCCTAGTAGAACAGGCTGTATACATAGTATGCATGAGCCTAGTAGAACAGGCTGTATACATAGTATAAGTGAGCCTAGTAGAACAGGCTGTATACATAGTATGCATGAGCCTAGTAGAACAGGCTGTATACATAGTATACATGAGCCTAGTAGAACAGGCTGTATACATAGTATACATGAGCCTAGTAGAACAGGCTGTATAGATCACAGACTTCAGCTACCCAACAGGCCAACCCTTAAACAGTTAGGTTACCTGACAGCCACTAACTTTAATGTTACTGCCAAACTGCTTGTTGTCATTATGTGAGGCGCGCGCACACACACACACACACACACACACACACACACACACACACACACACACACACACACACACACACAGCCTGTTAATTCACGTACTTCTTACCGTCGTCAACTAGGCCTACTCTCTCTTCCATCTGTTCCTCCCTCTCTCTCCCGTGGCCCTGTCATGGTCGCTCTCCTCCTCCTCGGCCTCTTCCCTGTCATGATGTTGTTTCTGCTTCTCTGTATAGCCAGCCACCTCTCCTCCTTCCTCTACTTCAGGTAGCCTAATGCTGATGTTGAAGCAGCTACTACAGCCCCAAACATGTCAGACACGTTGGCACATTTTGAGGCATTCGCCTGTAGATACTTAATCTTTTTCTCCCGTAATTTCTGTACACATCGCTTGCGTATGGGGTTCCGTGGTCGTTTGTCCATTTTAACGTGGATCCTAAACTTCCAGCATATTATTCTGGTTTCCAACTTCGCCCCAGGGATGTCAGTTAAAACACGGACGGAGACAATTATCCCTCTTGGCGCTTTATTACATAAGGAAACAGTACAAAATGGGCGTGTGTAGCTCTGCTATGGCTGTGTATTTGTGTGTGGTTCTGCAAAGAAACAAATAACATTGTGAAGGCTACCATACACAATGCATATGAAGTATACATAGGCTAGCAAACAACAACAAACCCACTATTAATTACACTATATCAATGTAATGTAACTACTGCAGCATAATACAATACAATAATAATACAATAATGTAGCTAAATACAAACGTGAGCAAGAGCTTCCAACAATCTGCATTATAAATCAACAGCCACGTGCAAAGTAGCTAACAGGTGATTAACACAAACATCGAAATTACCAGCTAACTTACTTCAATGTAAAAGAACTACAGACCAATACAACAACAGGCCCAAATGAACTGACAACGTAAGCTATGGGACTTACAGTTCTCAAAGACGCACACACGCGAGCTCAACTGATTATCCTCTGGACGCACACAGTCTCTTTTCTCTTTCCCCACTTTTCTCTCCGTGTGGCGCGTGCGCCCGCTTGCAGTAAGGCGCGTGTCCGCGCAACCCCCCGGCATGCACCCACAATCAGTCCTGACAGACGGACTTTTGTACAATTACCGAATGGGCCGCTGTCAGTTATCTATGGGCCGGCGCGGCCCAAAAAAATAAAAAAATTAAAACAAAGGCCTATAAATTATATCGGCGATTCGGCCCAAAAGTGCGTCGGCCCACCGGGAAAATGCCCGGTATGCCCGATGGCCAGTCCAGCCCTGACAACTAATGAACTGTACGACGTAGAGTCTTGTGTGAGGTATCGTTGAACTCGGCAGGGGGTTCCCTTTTCATTGGTGATGATTTGCAGTGTCTGAGTGCCGCGTAGATGCACGGTCACAAGGAGCAGTGTCCGCCAGTAACCCCGACGCGCGCAGAGGCGAGAGGGCCCGTCCAACGCTGCTTGCAGCTTTAATTAGGGCCCGAGCGCCGACAGCGGCGAAGGCCCTATTGAAACTGAAGGAATTATTATTCTTCCGCACAATGAATTGCCTTTTTGAAGGGCTTATCATATTCAGAAACTCACCAAGGTTGGCGGTCGCATCAAGTCTGGTGAAAATGTACGTATTTTAAGGGTTTGGGGAATAGGCGCCCAAAAATGGCTCGCTAGCGCCCCCTACAAAGTTAAATAAAATTGAGCCCCTGCAGTACGTTTAACGTAGACTCACGAAACTTGGTACACATATGTGGCATGTCAAGATGTACAGAAAATGTCATTGGAGCCATACCCGAAACCCAACAGGAAGTCCGCCATTTTGAATTGAAAGTTCGGAATTAGTGCGATTTTGGCCATGTACTTTAACGAACTCCTAGAGATCTCATCCGATCAACTTCAAATTTGGTCTGTGCCATCTTAAGACGTTAAAGATGAAATGTTAAAAGAAAACCTTTTGGTCATAGGGCATGGCCGTGGTGGGGCAGCCATTTTGTGCGTTTCGCCATCGAAACAAGAAGTGGGTGTAACTCAAGTGTATATTGTCCAATTGGCTCAAAACTTTTCAGGATTCAGGAGTCCAACCCTGAGGACATATAAATGCCGAAATTTACTCAAAGTCATAGCGCCCCCTAGTGGCAATAGGAAGTAGGCCTAAAAGTCAAGGTGCTATACTTGAAAGAACTCCTCCTAGAGATTTCATCAGATTTATTTAAAATTTGGTCTGTCCCATCTCAACCCCTTACCGATGAAAAGTTATTAAAAGAAAAACTTTTCGTCAGACGGTTTAGGCATGGCGTGGCGGCCATTTTGAGCGTTCAATGATGAACGAAGAAGTTGTTGTAACTTTAGTGTACATTGTCATATCTTCCCAAGATGTCTCAGGTTTGACAAGGGTCCAGGCCTGAGTACACCAGCAAGCGAAAATTTACATGTGGTCACAGCGCCCCCCGCTAGCAACACGAAATATGCGTTATATGACAAACATCATCCGATTTACATGAAACTTATGTGTGGTCTACATGTGATACTGAGCCGCCCCCTATACTTTAACCACTTTCATAAGTTTCTTTAAGGTAGACCCTTGTGTGAGGTATCATTGAACTCAGCAGAGAGTTTCTTTTTAATTGGTGATGGTTTGACCCGCCCTCTATGATTAAGTCATGCCCCTTCTATAACTGGTGACTCGATTAAGGTATAGTCTTATGTAGCAGGTCGATTGGTCGCACTGGGTTCAATCACACTCACTCTCTCTGGACCAATTAGGAAGTAACTGCATGCTATATAGGCAGGGGGTTTGCCCTCTTTACCCTCTTTACTCTTTGTTGCTGGAGGCCCATTTCCGCTCTGGGTCACGGCAGTCACGGTAACGCGACAGGTAATGCAGTGTTAATTTGTTACCGATAGGCCTCTTTCGTGTTAGAATGGGCATTACAACGTGTATTGTCTTTTTGCAGTGTCTCTGTCTCCCTGTCACAAACCCAATCCTTCCTCTAACGGAACCGGGTTGAGTTTTGCTGCTGGTAGGTTGGGCAATTCTTTCTTCTCTTTGGATATTTTCCTTACTGACGGGTATGTATAGATACCAGTTGGCATTGCGTGTATTTTGTTTAATCATAAACCGTTACTGAATTTGATTTGTTTTTTTGTATGCCAGGGTCGTAAATTGCTTCACTTGCGCTGGTATCTGCGCTAGCCCCTACTATCCCTGCCACGCTGCTGTTTTGTCTCGACCAAGTTTGGTCTCGACCGACTTCTGTTTCAACCAGACTGTCCACGGGTCATAGCTACACAAGCTCATTCCAGGCTTTGAGCGCCTCTACGCGCCTTTCAGGGCCAGGATCTGTGCATTAAGTGTCCGACAGGGCTGTATAAGTGAATGTGACACGGACGATAGCTTTGCCTTTATTTTGCTTGCCTGTGCTTATTAATATGTGTATGGAGAGTGGGGTTTATGTTTGAGTTTATTTGTTAAATTCTGATTAAGTGATTTGTTTTTGGTTAATTTATATTTCTTTTGTTTAAGTTTTGATAAAAAGACTTTAATTTCTGTTGAAACTTTTTGAGTTATTTGTTAATTTTGTTTGGCAGCTACAAGTCACCTTTGCTTCCTAGATTTATCTTAGTTTGAAGTTGTTTTTCATTTATTTTTGGGTTATTGATTCATTCCCCCCCTGATAATTGAATGTTCTTTTCCCACAGTTGCTGGGTGCCAAAGGTGGTGGTGTCCCCCTCCTGTGTGCTGTGTTTCCCCCTTTTTGATTTATTTTGAGTTTTTCACCACCGTGTGTGTGTGTGTGTGTTCACGTGTGATTGGGGTGATCCTTCCCTGAGATCCCACACCCCTTGACCCTGTACCTCCACTGGTAAGGCCTCAGCACCTATTTCCCCTATTTATTGTGTATGGTATTTTAATGATAGTGTATACTTCAGGTTTTTAGTAATTGTATTAATAAAATTATTGTCTTTAACAGAACTACGTCTCTGGCTTCATGCATAAATCGAACCTGTGTGCTTTCTGTATTTGGTGGTTTAACTATCGAGCTAGTCAAATCCTATTCTCGGGGTGAAATTCCCCGGGTGGCGTTGTCGATGTTCTCCTTGGGTCTGGGCGTTGAGCGGGCCAAAAAGGCGCTCCACACCAAAAAGTCCCAATCACCACACTTATATGAGGTATCAATGAACTAGACTGTGATACACCCCAACCAGCACGTCAGACACAACCTACCAAGAGCCTGGGTCTGTCCGAGGTTTCTTCCTAAAAGGGAGTTTTTCCTCGCCACTGTTGCACTGAATGCTTGCTCTTGGGGGATTTGTTGGGTTTTTTGTAAATTATAGAGTGTGGTCTAGACCTACTCTATCTGTAAAGTGTCTTGAGATAACTCCTGTTATGATTTGATACTATAAATAAAATTGAATTGAATTGAATTGAATTGAAATTGACTTGAACTCAGTAGAGACTTCCTTTTTATTGGTAAAGGTTTGACCGGACCCCTATGTTGCAGCCACGCCCCTTTTCATAACATCTGAACTGTTTAAGGTACAGTAAATTGTGAGGTGTCACTGAACTCAGCAGAGAGTTCCTTCTTCATTGATTATGGTTTGGCCCGCCCCCTATGCTTAAGCCACGCCCCCTTTAATAACTAATGACCCGTTTGATGTAGACTATTGTGTGAGGTATCATTGAACTCAGCAAAGAGTTCCTTTTTGATTGGTGATGGTTTGACCTGCGCCCTATGCTGTAGCCCAGGGCTGGACTGGCCATCGGGCATACCGGGCATTTTCCCGGTGGGCCGACGCACTTTTGGGCCGAATCGCCGATATATTTTATAGGCCTTTGTTTTAATTTTTTAATTTTTTTGGGCCACGCCGGCCCATAGATAACTGACAGCGGCCCATTCGGAAATTGTACAAAAGTCCGTCTGTCAGGACTGATTGTGGGAGCATGCCGGGGGGTTGCGCGGACACGCGGACACGCGCCTTACTGCGAGCGGGCGCACGCGCCACACGGAGAGAAAAGTGGGACAAAGAGAAAAGAGACTGTGTGCGTCCAGAGGATAATCAGTTGAGCTCGCGTGTGTGCGTCTTTGAGAACTGTAAGTCCCATAGCTTACGTTGTCAGTTCATTTGGGCCTGTTGTTGTATTGGTCTGTAGTTCTTTTACATTGAAGTAAGTTAGCTGGTAATTTCGATGTTTGTGTTAATCACCTGTTAGCTACTTTGCACGTGGCTGTTGATTTATAATGCAGATTGTTGGAAGCTCTTGCTCACGTTTGTATTTAGCTACATTATTGTATTATTATTGTATTGTATTATGCTGCAGTAGTTACATTACATTGATATAGTGTAATTAATAGTGGGTTTGTTGTTGTTTGCTAGCCTATGTATACTTCATATGCATTGTGTATGGTAGCCTTCACAATGTTATTTGTTTCTTTGCAGAACCACACACAAATACACAGCCATAGCAGAGCTACCCACGCCCATTTTGTACTGTTTCCTTATGTAATAAAGCGCCAAGAGGGATAATTGTCTCCGTCCGTGTTTTAAGAAAAAGATTAAGTATCTACAGGCGAATGCCTCAAAATGTGCCAACATGTCTGACATGTTTGGGGCTGTAGTAGCTGCTTCAACATCAGCATTAGGCTACCTGAAGTAGAGAAAGGAGGAGAGGTGACTGGCTATACAGAGAAGCAGAAACAACATCATGATGACAGGGAAGAGGCCGAGGAGGAGGAGAGTGACCATGACAGGGCCACGGGAGAGAGAGGGAGGAACAGATGGAAGAGAGAGTAGGCCTAGTTGACGACGGTAAGAAGTACGTGAATTAACAGGTTGTGTGTGTGTGTGTGTGTGTGTGTGTGTGTGTGTGTGTGTGTGCGCGTGCCTCACATAATGACAACAAGCAGTTTGGCAGTAACATTAAAGTTAGTGGCTGTCAGGTAACCTAACTGTTTAAGGGTTGGCCTGTTGGGTAGCTGAAGTCTGTGATCTATACAGCCTGTTCTACTAGGCTCATGTATACTATGTATACAGCCTGTTCTACTAGGCTCATGTATACTATGTATACAGCCTGTTCTACTAGGCTCATGCATACTATGTATACAGCCTGTTCTACTAGGCTCATGTATACTATGTATACAGCCTGTTCTACTAGGCTCATGTATACTATGTATTGTGGTGGAAAATACCCAGGGTGCAGCAGGTGTAGATTAATTAACTGTTTTAGAATAATTGAAGATGAAACAAGTGCAAAGAAATAGTAGACTGAAACCAATGTAGGTTTTTGTAATTTATCATTGAACTCAGCAGAGAGTTCCTTCTTCATTGGTGATGGTTTGTTCCGCCCCTATGCTTAAGCCACGCACCCTTTCATAACTGGTGACACTTTTAAGGTAGAGTGTTGTGTGAGGTATCATTGAACTCAACAGAGAGTTCCTTTTCAATTGGTTATGGTTTGGCCAGCCCCATATGCTTTAACCACGCCCCTTTTTAAACTAACAACCCGTTTGATGTAGACTATTGTGTGAGGTATCATTGAACTAAACAAAGAAATCCTTTTTAATTGGGCATGGTTTGCCCTGCCCCATATCCTTAAGCCACGCCTCCTTTAATAACTGACCGGTTTCTTTTACATTGTTTTGTGAGGTATCATTGAACTCAACAGAGACTTCCGTTTTCATTGGTCATGGTTTGGCCTGCCCCCTATGTTTTGGCTATGCCCCCTTTCACAGCTAATGAACTGTATGACGTAGAGTCTTGTGTGAGGTATCATTGAACTCGGCAGGGAGTTCCCTTTTCATTGGCAACAATCTGCAGTGTCTGAGTGCCGCAAAAATGCATGGTCCCAAGGAGCGGTGTCCGCCGGTA
Source organism: Gymnocephalus cernua (assembly GCA_023631565.1). Classification (NCBI taxonomy): domain Eukaryota; kingdom Metazoa; phylum Chordata; class Actinopteri; order Perciformes; family Percidae; genus Gymnocephalus; species Gymnocephalus cernua. Next base: position 35,249,775 of record CM042433.1, on the reverse strand, counting down.
ACCCCAACACGCACAGAGGCGCGAGGGCCCGTCCAACGCTGCTTGCAGCTTCAATTTTTTATTGTATTCTTTAACATGCACAGATAATGAAGCACTGGATTCAGGGGATTGGTCCTCCAAAAATTTACATTAATGATTTGAGCATGTTTCTTTTTTAAGGGCAGCTTCCTTGTAAAAGCCTGCAAGTATTTGACTTAGAAGCAACCTGGGCCCTATTTCCCTGTGTGTGTGTGTGTGTGTGTGTGTGTGTGTGTGTGTGTGTGTGTGTGTGTGTGTGTGTGTGTGTGTGTGTGTGTGTGCGCATGTATGTGCCAGACTGATGGCGAGAAGAATATCTTTAATTGGTCCAGTATTGTAGTAGAGCGCATCAGCTGGCAGCCGCAAAACGAGCTAAAGCGTAGTTCTTAGGAGACTTGGTTTTACACAGCCGAAACAACTGAAGGGTAAGGGAAATGCATTCCATAGTTTTGTCAGGACTTAAGAGTAACCACCTGAGCCTGTCAGAGGTAAAAAAAGAGCACTATTTGTGAACACACTTTGACGGTGCGAATTTGCCTCTTAGAACTACGTTTTAGCTCATTTTGTGGCCACCAGCTGATGCGCTCTCCCTCAATACTGGACTAATTAAAGATATTCTTCTCCCCATCAGTCTGGTACACACACGCATGGGGAAATAGGGCCCAGGTTGAAAAAGACTGAAGTTCCCCGTTGAAACTTAAAATTTATTTATTTTGTTTAAGTAGGCATGTTTATTTTGTTTAAGTTATAAAATAGTACTATAATAATATCATTTATACGTTTACGTTGCCTACAATAAAAGGTTTGATCATAAAAAAGGAATTGCTATGTGTATTTTATTCTGGTTTAAGTGAATTAAGTTACTAACACAAAGTTAAGGTAACAATTTGCATGGACATTTTTGAGTAGAATGGAAGTAAAATAAATAAGTTAAATTAAAGCTGCAAGCAGCATTGGACGGGCCCTCGTGCCAGGGTTACTGGCGGATGCCGCTCCTTGCGACACCACAAATTGTCAACAATGAAAAGGGAACTCCCTGCTGAGTTCAACGATACCTCACACAAGACTCTACGTCATACAGTTCATTAGCTGTAAAAGGAGGCGTGGCCAAAGCATAGGTGTCGTGGCAAACCTTAACTAATAAAAAAGGAAGACTGCTGAGTTCAATGATACCTCACACAAGACTCTACCTTAAATGGGTCACCAGTTATGAAAGGGGCGTGGCTTAATCATAGGGGGCGGGTCAACCCATCACCAATCAAAAAGAAACTCTGCTGAGTTCAATGATACCTCACACAAGACTCTACCTTAAATGGGTCACCAGTTATGAAATGGGGCGTGGCTTAAGCATAGGGGGCGGATCAAACCATCACCAATGAAGAAGGAACTCTCTGCTGAGTTGAATGACACCTCACAAAAGACTACCTTAAACGGTTCAAATGTTATGAAAGGGGGGCATGTACATGGGTTAATATAGGGGGCGGCTCAGTATCACATGTAGACCACACATTATAAGTTTCATGTGAATCGGATGATGCTTGTCATATAAGGCTGATTTCCTGTTGCCAGCCAAAAGTCAATATTGGCCTGTATGTGTCCTCAAGCCTGGACCCTTGTCAATCGTGAGAAATTTCAAGCAGATATGACAATGTATACTGTAGTTACAGCCACTTTCTCGTTCATCGCTACACACTCAAAATGGCCGTCACGCCACACCCACACTGTCTGACGAAACGTTTTTCTTTTAATAACTTTTCATCTTTAAGGTGTTGAGATGGTACAGACCAAATTTGAAGTCCAGGGCATGTCACATACTGGGTGAATGTAGGGAGAGTGGAGGATGGAGAGGCATGGTTGAAGTCACCAGAGATGAGAAAGAGGACCTGTGGGTGTTGCGTCTGTAGCCTGTAGCAGAGTGCAGGATATCACAAGCTGAGTCAGCATTAGCAGAGGGTGGATATACACTGCTATCACAATGTTGGAACCTAACAGTTCTGAACGTAGCCTACTCTTTGGAAAACAAAGAGACAAGAGGAGGCCTAAAAGCCTCCTCTGAGAACAACGGAGTGGCCTACATGTAAATTCCAAAGCCTTGCCCACCAAACTCCTCTGAGAACAAAGGATTCTGCCAAAATGGAGAATTGGCCTTCCAACACATGGAGAACATGGCAGACTGGTGGCTAGTCAAAGAAACTGCAACACCGTGGTTTCACACCTTTGGCAAATGTGAATTTTCCCATTGGTGTAAAGGTGCCATGAAACAACAGGGGGCTAGAAGCCTATAAAAACAGTCCACACCCAAAATTCCTTTGTCTTCCATGCACCCCGTGCTGAAGGTAACAAGTTCTGGAGAACACTTCTGGATCCTGGAAAACACGCACCGTCACATCTACGTCGGCAAGCTCAGTTTGCAGCTGCGCAGTAACGTGCTTCTAATAGACTACACTGGTCTCCGTCCAGAGCAACGGAGTCACTCGGTCCATTTTCTACAACCCCAAATCAGAAAAAGTTGGGACAGTATGGAAAACACAAATAAAAAAAGAAAGTAGTGATTTCTAAATGTACTTTGACTTGTATTTCATTGCAGACAATACAACAGCACATAATTTAATGTGTTCCTCATGATTTGTATTGTTTTTGTTTAAAAAAAAACAAAATTCCTATTTTGGTTCTTGCAACACATTTCAAAAAAAGTTGGAACAGTAAAGAATTTACCACTTTGTAACACTTAAAAGACGTTAAGGGACTGAAGACACCAAGTGATGAAGTGTTTCAGGTGTAATTTTGTCCCATTCTTGCTGCAAACAAGTCTTAAGGTGGGCAACAGTACGGGGCCTTCGTTGTCGCATTTTGCGCTTCAAAATGCGCCACACATTCTCTATTGGAGACAGGTCGGGCCTGCCAGCAGGCCAGTCAAGTACCCGTATCCTCTTCCTCCGCAGCCAGGACTTTGTAATGTGTGCAGAATGTGGTTTTTCCCTTGTAGAGATGTCTTCTTGAAGGCAACATATTGTGCTCCAAAATCTCTATGTACTTTTCAGCATTAATGGTGCCATCACGGAAGTGAAAGTTACCTTTTCCAAGGGCACTGACACAACCCCATACCATGACCGACCCGGGCTTTTGGACTTGTTGCTGGTAACAGTCTGGAGCCTTTTCTTCTTTGGTCCGGAGCACACGGCATCTATTTCTCCCAAAAAATACCTGAAATACTGGTTCATCTGACCACTACACATTTCCACTGTGTGACGGTCCATCCCAGATGCCTCCGAGCCCAAAGAAGTCGACGGCGCTTCTGGACACTGTTAACATAGGGCTTCCTTTTGGCACAGTACAGTTTTAACTGGCATGTGTGGCTGTAACTACGTATTGTGGTATTTGACAAAGGTTTGCCAAAGTAGTCCTGAGCCCATGTGGTGATATTGCTTATAGACAGAGGTGTAGTGGTAAAAAAAGAGGTGGGTAAACTATAAATTCTGGTGGACCACGACGTGGTCACCTTTAACTCTTGTTAAAGAGACTCAAGAAGGAATAATATGGTTGACATCTATAAAGTTTACTAAATGACAAAACAGAGAGAACAAAAATATTTAAGAGATAGAGAGGGAGGCTTATATCCAGGGCTTCCAATGCAATGCACTTGTACATAATGATTAGGGATTTGGGATTATTTTCATAGTCGATTAATCTGTTGAATATTTTCTCAATTAATCGGTTAGTTGTTTGGTCTATAATATGTCAGAAAAATGTGGATCAGTGTGTCCCAAAAGCCCAGGATGGCGTCCTCAAATGTCTCATTTTGTTTCTGCTCCTGTAGAAGCTAGAGGTCTGTATGAAATCAACCTTGTTACTATAAAAACATGTTTTTAGCCGCAATCTTATGGAGAAAAACTACACTACCCACAGTCCTAAGCTTAACAGCGACGGCTCTGTTTGGTTCAACTCGCCGTTTCCATAGAAACGTTTACCGTACCCGCGAAACCGCGAACGGCTATAGCGATATTCATTAACTAGCTAGGTGACTAGCAAAGGGAGCTTGTTGTCAAACTTCCAGTGGTTTAAATGTCAGAGAATGCATATAATTACATCCAATTATTTATCTGATAATGTATCCTGAACTTTACTTGTAACATGGGCTAATGGGAAAAGGTAGAGGTGACTTGTTGAGTCAGTGGCATGAATCTACCGTAAACCAAATGACCCTAAAAAACATGCTTAGTACTGTTTTCCGAGCTCACTCACTTTGGGCTTGTAGCCGAGGCCGTTTGCTGGCATCAGGAGGAGGGCTGCTGTCTTGACGCCACTTAAAAAATTGCCGGAATAACCACACTTTCACTTTTTTTTTACACAACAGGGGACATCAGGTCTCTCCGACAGGACCTGGTGTAAACAATGGGACCACTGCCTGCGGGCTACACAGATACGGTTGCCGACAATGAATAAACTTGCACTGACAAAGTTGAACTGGTGTTTTTTGGTTAGCAGATATTGTGTACATAGTAAAAGTAGACTTACAAAAAGTTGAAAAAGTTAAAAAGAAAGTAAAAACAGAAGAAAAAGCTCACAAGTGAGCAAGAGCTGCTGCAACAGGCGGGCAGTCTATGCGGCGCCATCTTCTTCAAGTTTCTGCACAGATTCAAGTTTATACCACAGAAACTACCAGAAGCGTAATGTTAAGTGCTACCAAGTAATCTATTTCAAGTTTAATGGTAATATCCTGGTAATAACATGGAAACAAACAAGACTCCCGTTTCTACTTATTTAATGTGTAAGTATTCATGTTTTTCATAATTATATTGTGGAACCTGTGGATTGTTTTTCCTAGTTATTTTATGGAACCTATATGGAACAAATTGGCATTGACTGCCCAAACAAACTGAGTAATCTATTACAAGTATTATTGTAATATCTTGGTAATAACCTGGAAACAAACAAGACTTCCTTTTACAGTCCAGTTTCAACTTATTCAATGATTAAATGATGATGTTTTTCATAGATATGTTGTGGAACCTATATGGTACAAGTTGGTGTTGACTCCATAAACAACAGGAGTACTCTATTACAATTTGTATAATATCCTGGTAATAACCTGGGAACAAGACTTCCTTTTACAGTCCAATTTCTGCTTAAGTACTGAGTAAATTGTGAATACATCTACAAGAACATACCCACTACCCAAGAGATAAACTGTCCACCCAGTGGGTGTTACCAGGTAAGTACTGATAGTAGTACTTAAGATAGTACTGTAGTGTTTCATATTTTCTAAGGTAAATCAAATAAAGCTCATATAGCCATGAACCATAACTTTATACAACTAAGTAATTAATTGGAAAGTAAATTCATAGAAAGTACCCAACAAAACTTGACTGTTAAAAAATAAACCCTGAATTGGTACCTTTTATTGCTGGGTAATTGAGGGGGGTATTTCTAAGGTTTAATTGCCTATTTTCTCAGGAAGGACACAATTTTATCGTGAGTTATTACCATCCTAAACCAGTCAGAACTACATACTTTGTTGAAATAATGGGTAATACCTTAGGTTTTACCTCGTACTTCAGCTGTAGTTTCTATAACTACCTACTTATTACCTATTGATGTTATTATCATTACCTAGTGATGTTATTACCATGCAAGTACTAGGTAAAAACGTGGTAATTAGGGGACTGTAAAAAGCAATCTCCTTATCTGTCCATTGCATTGTGGCGTTGGAATAGGAGAGTAAAACAAGTAACGTTAACTTTAGTAACCACCAACTAGATCAGGTGCACCCTGCCAAGTAGGGAATGTGTCAAACAAACCTTTGGTAATTTTTTTGCTAGGTTTACTTGCCAACCTGTGGCATTTGGGCACAGGGTGGGATCAGAAATAAGGATTTATTATAGGTGGGTGCATTCAAAGTCGTGGCAATCATGATTATATACTTCCCATGAATGTTTACAAAATTGTGTTTCTTTTGAAGTGTTAACCCTAGAGTTGAGCTGGATACTCTGCTGAAACGAAGCACTTTTGCCGAGTACGAGTATTATACGAGTAATACGAGTCAATATCTGTGCTCGGATTGAATAAAAATCCTCATTGGGTAGCTGACTCTGTCTGCGTTTTGTGATAGGCTAGTAGTCACAGCGCCCCTCCCCTACACACGATCTGCTCACTCACTCACAGAACACTGAGAAGAGAACAGATCTCTCTCTCTCTCTCTCTCTCTCCCTCAGTCACTCAGGTTCGCGGGTCTTTTCCGTTAACGTTTAGGGTCTCTTCAGTTTCAGGTTTGTTTTTTACTTTGGTTTGTAGTACTTACTTATTAACCAGTAGAATTCTGGTAAAAGTGGGGTTTGTAGACGAAGCGCTTGGTAGAATGCAACTTGCGTTGCGTCTCTGCCTGTCGGAGATTTTTTTTCTTTTTTAAACCGTCAGCTGGCTCGAACCAGTTTTTTTGTACTTCACGCACTGAGTGTCTGACACTTTCTTGCTGTATTTTATAAAAAAAATAAAGGTAGTTGACAGGCTGGAGGTTGTAAGGCAAGGCAAGGCAACCTTATTTCTATAGCACATTTCAGCAACAATGCAATTCAAAACGCTTTACATAAAACATTAAATAGCACTTAAACAGTAATAGATATATAAAGATATAGAAAATATAACAGGCTAAAATAGAATTAGATAAAAATATAAGAATAAAAGTTACAGTGCAGAGTAAGAAATTAACAATTATTTGATTTAATAGGTTGTTGGGCAGCCTGGTGTCACAGAATTCCATGAAATGAGCACAAACTGGTAACAGCTCATTCCGTGGTGGTGGCACGGAATGTGTGAAAATTCCGTGGCCACCACGGAAAACAATGCCAATGTAAAGTCAATGAGAAGATGAAGTAGCATTAAGAGCGACAACGGTAGCGAGTAGTATGTAAGGCCAGAATTCCGTGTTAGGAGGTTGGTTGGGGTGGTGGATGGGTCAAACGCAGGACTTTCCCCCCTGGAGACCGGGGTTCGTGTCCCTCGTGTCATGTTTCCTAAAGTCGCTTTCTTCTTAAGTCGCTTTCTTCTTTTCCTAAACCGAACCGTCCCATTCTTCTCGCGTGTCACGGAACCATAAGCCCACCCACGACCTTTTCCTGAACCTTAAGGGTCCGTGTTTATTTAACGGAATTCTTCCGTGGGCCCGCCATGGAATGTTTTGCGATTCCGTGAAACTTCCACAGATTTTGAGTTAAGGGCCCGTGTTCATTTCACGAAATGCTGTGAGATCAGGTTGTGTAGGGATAGGTTTGGGAGAGTAGAGAGAGGTAGAGACTGGATTTATTTTGTGTTGTGTAAAATGTTCTAAATGCATAACAGAATGTTATAACTATCCATCCATCCATCCATCGTCGTCCGCTTATCCGTGGTCGGGTAGCGGGGGGAGCAGCTCCAGCAGGGGACCCCAAACTTCCCTTTCCCGAGCCACATTAACCAGCTCTGACTGGGGGATCCCGAGGCCTTCCCAGGCCAGGTTGGAGATGTAATCCCTCCACCTAGTCCTGGGTCTTCCCCGAGGCCTCCTCCCAGCTGGACGTGCCTGGAACACCTCCCTAGGGAGGCGCCCAGGGGGCATCCTTACCAGATGCCCGAACCACCTCAACTGGCTCCTTTCGACGTGAAGGAGCAGCGGCTATACTCCGAACTCCTCACGGATGACTGAGCTTCTCACCCTATCTCTAAGGGAGACGCCAGCCACCCTCCTGAGGAAACCCATTTCGGACGCTTGTACCCTGGATCTCGTTCTTTCGGTCATGACCCAACCTTCATGACCATAGGTGAGGGTAGGAACGAAAACTGACCGGTAGATCGAGAGCTTTGCCTTCTGGCTCAGCTCTCTTTTCGTCACAACGGTGCGATAAACTGAATGTAATACCGCCCACGCAGCGCCGATTCTCCGAACAATCTCCAGCTCCATTGTCCCCTCACTCGCGAACAAGACCCAAAGGTACTTAAACTCCTTCACTTGGGGTAAGGACTCATTCCCTACCTGGAGAAGGCACTCCATCGGTTTCCTGCTGAGAACCATGGCCTCAGATTTAGAGGTGCTGATCCTCATCCCAGCCGCTTCACACTCGGCTGCAAACCGATCCAGTGAGTGCTGAAGGTCACAGGCCGATGATGCCATCAGGACCACATCATCTGCAAAGAGCAGCGATGAGATCCCCAGCCCACCGAACTGCAACCCCTCCCTACCACGACTACGCCTCGAAATCCTATCCATAAATACTACGAACAGGATTGGTGACAAAGCGCAGCCCTGGCGGAGGCCAAGCCTCACCTGGAACGTGTCCGACTTACTGCCGAGAACCCGGACACAGCTCTCGCTTTGGTCATACAGAGATTGGATGGCCCTGAGAAGGGACCCCCTCACCCCATACTCCCGCAGCACCTCCCACAAAGTCTCCCGGGGGACCCGGTCATATGCCTTCTACAGATCCACAAAACACATGTAGACTGGATGGGCATACTCCCAGGCTCCCTCCAGAATCCTTGCTAGAGTAAAGAGCTGATCCGTTGTTCCACGCCCAGGACGGAATCCGCATTGTTCCTCTTCAACCTGAGGTTCGACTATCGGCCGAACCCTCCTTTCCAGCACCTTGGAGTAGACTTTACCAGGGAGGCTGAGAAGTGTGATACCCCTGTAATTGGTACACACCCTCTGGTCCCCCTTTTTGAAGAGGGGAACCACCACCCCGGTCTGCCACTTCTTTGGCACTGTCCCAGACCTCTACGCAATGTTGAGTAGGCGCGTCAACCAAGACAGCCCCTCCACACCCAGAGCTTTCAGCATTTCTGGATGGATCTCATCAATCCCTGGGGCTTTGCCACTGTGGAGTTGTTTGACTACCTCAGTGACCTCCACCAGGGAAATTGACGACAATCCCCCGTCATCCTCCAGCTCTGCCTCTAACAAAGAGGGTGCATCAGCTGGATTTAGGAGTTCCTCAAAGTGCTCCTTCCACCGCCCTATTACCTCCTCAGTTGAGGTCAACAACGTCCCATCCTTACTGTACACAGCTTGGATGGTTCCCCGCTTCCCCCTTCTGAGGTGGCGGACGGTTTTCCAGAAGCGCCTTGGTGCCAACCGAAAGTCCTTCTCCATGTCTTCTCCGAACTTCTCCCACACCCGCTGCTTTGCCTCTTTCACGGCATAGGCTGCAGTCCTTCGGGCCCTTCGGTACCTTGCAACTGCCTCCGGAGTCCTCCGGGATAACATATCCCGGAAAGACTCCTTCTTCAGTCGGACGGCTTCCCTGACCACTGGTGTCCACCACGGTGTCCGAGGGTTACCGCCCCTTGAGGCACCTAAGACCCTAAGACCACAGCTCCCTGCCGCAGCTTCAGCAATGGAAACTTTGAACATTGTCCACTCAGGTTCAATGCCCCCAGCCTCCACAGGGATGCACGAAAAGCTCCGCCGGAGGTGTGAGTTGAAGGTCTGTCGGACAGGAGCTTCCTCCAGACGTTCCCAATTTACCCGCACCACCCGTTTGGGATTACCAGGTCTGTCCAGAGTCTTCCCCCACCCCCTGACCCAACTCACCACCAGATGGTGATCAGTTGACAGCTCCGCCCCTCTCTTCACCCGAGTGTCCAAAACATACAGCCTCAGATCAGATGAAACGATTATAAAATCGATCATTGACCTTCGGCCTAGGGTGCTCTGGTACCAAGTACACTTATGAGCATCCCTATGTTCGAACATGGTGTTTGTTATAGACAATCCATGACTAGCACAGAAGTCCAATAACAGACAACCACTCTGGTTTAGATCAGGGAGGCCGTTCCTCCCAATCACGCCTCTCCATGTGTCTCCGTCATTGCCCACATGTGCGTTGAAGTCCCCCAGCAGAACTATGGAGTCCCCCTCCGGAGCCCCATACAGGACTCCATTCAAGGTCTCCAAGAAGGCCGAATACTCTGAACTCTTGTTTGGTGCATATGCACAAACAACAGTCAGAGTTTTCCCCCCAACAACCCGCAGGCGTAGGGAGGCGACCCTCTCGTCCACCGGGGTAAACTCCAGCGGTGCGGCGCTCAGCCGGGGACTTGTGAGTATCCCCACACCCGCCTGGCGCCTCACACCCTGGGCAACTCCGGAGAAGAAAAGAGTCCAACCCCTCTCCAGGAGTACGGTTCCAGAACCGAGACTATGCGTCGAGGTAAGCCCCACCAGATCCAACTGGTAGCGCTCCACCTCACGCACAAGTTCCGGCTCCTTCCCCCACAGTGAGGTGACACTCCATGTCCCCAGAGCCAGCCTCTGCTGCCCGGGTCTGGTCCGTCGAGGCCCCTGACCTTCACCGCCACCCGTGTGGCAGCGCACCCGACCCCAGCGGTTCCTCCCACAGGTGGTGGGCCCATGGGCTGGAGAGATAGGTGCCACGTAGCTTTTTTGGGCTGTGCCCGGCCGGGCTCCGTGGCAAACCCGGCCACCAGACGCTCGCTGACGAGCCCTCCCTCTGGGCCTGGCTCCAGACGGGGGCCCCGGGCTTCCTCCGGGCAGGGTCTCTCTATCCCTTCCTCGTTTTTTCATAGGGTTTTTTGAACCATTCTTCGTCTGGCCCCTCACCTGAGACCACTTTGCCATGGGAGACCCTACCAGGAGCACAAAGCCCCAGACAACACAGCCCTCAGGTTCATAGGGACACCCAAACCTCTCCACCACGATAAGGTGATGGTTCCCGGAGAGGCTAACTAAATAGAATAAATGGGTTTGGAATATGTTTACAACTGAAATACATTTTTGTTATTACAGAGGGAAAGTACCAATAAAAGAATTTCCCGTACCCAACCCTAGTGTGCAGCCATTACCTCAATTACCTGGTGTAAACTGGCCGGAACCTTCTTTTTTATTAGTCTATTTTGCTGGCATATATACTGTATATATATATATATATATATTTATATGATAGCGTCCTAGTAGAGAGCTCTTCCGAGTCACGCAATTTGCTTCAGTTGAAAATATCAAAATTGGATGAAACGCTCGTCATCCGTTTTTGTTTTCATTTTTCATATGAGCACAATTCCACAAGTCCTTATCCGTTTCTCAAACACGTATTGAGAAAACATTTCTGTTGTTTTGATTTTTGATTTTATTTTGAAAAACGAATGGATGAATGATACATGAATTCCTGTGTCTTGGCCAAAATGTTGCACCGCAAAGAGCCGATGGCCAACTACCACATACGTTCTGTGCCTGCGTGAGAGGAAACGTATTTGTCTTTCAAATTGTGAAATCGGAAACAAACATCGCTATAATACATACAACAACAAAAAACAACTTCATCAAAAAATTCGAAAACGATTAGATTAGATTCAACTTTATTGTCATTGTGTAGTGTACAAGTACAAACACAGGGAAATGCAGTTTGCATCCAACCAGAAGTGCAAAAAAAGCAGAAAAGTGCAATGTGATATTCAAGTATAGACAGGTTGTGCATAGACAGGACAATAAATATATAGCAGTGTTGTAAGAGCAGAATAAATAAATATGGCTATGTAATATGAACAGTGTATGAACAACATGTACATATATGCAGATATGTGCAATGTAGTTGCAGTGGCATTATACTAGCAGTAATAATAATATAGATATAGAGATATGCATTGTATTGACAGAATATATAATAAAACAGAATGAACCATATAGACAGATATGTACAGTATGTACAGCTATGTGCAGTGTGTTATAAGAATTATAAGAATAGTAACAATAAGTGTATGTGCAGGATGAATAATATGGAGAGCTGTGGAATATGGCTATGTATAGGTGTAATTACTGTATGTACATCTGTAAATAAATAAATAGAATAGTACGGGTGGGGTAGGGTAGTTCAAATTGTCCATGGGGGCTGGGGGGACTAGGGGGGGCTTAGTGGGTTAATTATATATAATTATTATAATTATATAATTATCACCAGGATGCAGAGTTAGAGTTTAGTAGGGTGACAGCCGCAGGAAAGAAGTGTGGAGAGACCTGAGATGCCTTCCAGAGGGGAGTGGAGTGAATAGTCTGTGGTTGCGGTGAGAACAGTCTTTGATGATGCTGTGCGCCTTACGCAAGCATCGCTTGCCCTGGATGGCCTCGATGGAGGAGAGTGAGGAACCGGTGATGCGTTGGGCAGTTTTCACCACCCTCTGCAGTGCTTTCCGGTCATGGGCAGAGCAGTTGACATACCAAACTGTGACACAGTTGGTGAGGATACTCTCGATGGTGATCCGTCCGTCCGGGGATACCATTATCTTCCTCATTCTTATTTCTTGTTAAAATGCCCGGCCCCAATTCACAACTGCGCAGCAGCTATATCTTTATTTGTTGTTTTTGCTCTCACTGAACCGGTTTGTAGTGTTCTCTGGACATTAGCCCAGCATGTATACCATTACAGGTAGCAGACATTTATAGTTTACTGCATTATTAATCAGTGTGATGTTTACACTGGGAGGCGCCCAGGGGGCATCCTTACCAGATGCCTGAACCACCTCAACTGGCTCCTTTCGACGTGAAGGAGCAGCGGCTCTACTCCGAGCTCCTCACGGATGACTGAGCTTCTCACCCTATCTCTAAGGGAGACGCCAGCCACCCTCCTGAGGAAACCCATTTCGACCGCTTGTACCCTGGATCCCGTTCTTTCGATCATGACCCAGCCTTCATGACCATAGGTGAGGGTAGGAACGAAAACTGACCGGTAGATCGAGAGCTTTGCCTTCTGGCTCAGCTCTCTTTTCGTCACAATGGTGCGATAAACTGCGCCGATTCTCTGACCAATCTCTCGCTCCACTGTCCCCTCACTCACGAACAAGATCCCAAGGTATTTAAACTCCTTCACTTGGGGTAAGGACTCATTCCCTACCTGGAGAAGGCACTCCATCGGTTTTCTGCTGAGAACCATGGCCTCAGATTTAGAGATGCTGATCCTCATCCCAGCCGCTTCACACTCGGCTGCAAACCGATCCAGTGAGTGCTGAAGGTCACAGGCCGATGATGCCATCAGGACCACATCATCTGCAAAGAGCAGCGATGAGATCCCCAGCCCACCGAACCGCAGTACTGAGTATGGTGGTGGAGGTGGTGGACTGGTGATTTTTAGCTGGAGAGGTGCCAGTTCACATCCTGGGCACTGCCAAAGTGCTCTTGAGCAAGGCACCAAACCCCCAACTGCTCGGGGCGCCTGTCCATTGACAGCTGCAGCCCCCTCACTCACTCAATTTCTCCATCAGTGCATGTATAGGTACTGAGCATGTGTGTGTAATTCAGGCCTGTGTGTAATGTGTATTCTAACAACAGAGTGAAAACATTGTAATTTCCCTTGCAGGATTAATAAAGCATATATTATTATTATTATTATTATTATTATTATACATAATTCACTCCACTGAGAATCTATATCTTTCATAAAAATACCAATCAGCAAAATGTTAACGGGGTTGTCGGTCTCTAAATGTTTTAACTTTTCTGAGCGCACCTCTCTCTCTCCGTGCACCGAGCTGACGCCGTTATCAATGGAGTACTGATTGGTCGGTAGGCAGTGCTTTTACACCGGTTGATCTCTAATCTCCCACAAAACCTGCCACCGAGCAGGTTATGTGTTCAACATAAGTTACCACAGCGACTAAACCTGGTAACAAGTGATCCACCGTCGTGATACACAAAACCCTGGGTTGAACCTGAAGTTACCTCGTTAGTACAGGCCTCAGCTAATCCTTTATCACCCGTTTGCTTACAGATGGAAATGTCGAGCATGTCCGCAATGAGTTTAAGATTTAATTTGGTACAAGCTTCCAATTTATGTTACTGTTGACATTTCCCAGACATTTTCCAGCTGTTTCAGCATAATCTGTTCATTTGGGACCACACTCAGGACCCATAACATCTACACTATTTTTCATCACTGTTGCTGACCTGCAGTGTAGCTACTAGTGTTCCACCACAAATGTTCAAATCCTAATAATCCTGTTTTATAGGTTGTATAGTGAACCATTATTGATGCAAGTGCTTGTTTTTTGAAGAACCTTTTCAACTTGCCAGCAAAAAAAAAACTGCTCAGAGGTCGGTGAGAATGAAAATACAACAGTTTCAAACTTTGTTCATATTTATCATTTCACATTTTGTGGTTGAAGGTGGCAGAGGAGCTGATGACTTTGGCATATGAGAATGGGATCAATCTGTTCGACACCGCTGAAGTGTATAATGCTGGAAAGTAAGTATGGCTGTGTATGATTTTGGATGTTTTAAATCAAGATGTGACTTAATGCAATTTTGTATATGCTTTGCCACATGAATGTGTCTGTCTTGGTTTTCCCAATCTATATGTAAATCAGTATAAGCCCTTCAGTCCAGAGGACGGTGGCAGAACATAAAAAATATCAGAAAGAGAGAAAAATGATTTGTGCACTTCAGCAGTTTAGTAACAATAATAAACAACTGTCTATCAACAAATACAACTGTAGCAAAGCCTAGTCAGAGAATCAAGGACGATGATTAGAGGACAAAAGAATGCAATCATATCAAATGTGGATCAAATCACTTCTTTAGTAAACAAACTTACAAATGTCAAGATAGGAAATATGTTTACACCTAAATACAAATCAATTTTATTTATAGTATCAAATCATAAGAAGAGTTATCTCAAGACACTTTACAGAGAGTAGGTCTAGACCAGACTCTATAACTTACAAAGACCCAACAATTCCAGTAATTCCCTCAAGAGCAAGCACTTACAATCATTGTCAAGGAAAAACACCCTTTTAGGCAGAAACCTGAAGTGGTGAGGAAAACTCTTTAGGGAGAAACCTCGGACACACCCATGCTTTTGGTAGGCGGTGTCTGATGGAGCCGGTTGGGAGTGTAATAAACAGTGGCAATTAAAGTCACAATAAAGATAATGGAACTATGACTTTATGAACTATGCTTTTTCTGTCATAGCGAGTCCCTCTAGCAAACGCGTCTTTAAGTGACATTTGGCTCGACTTTTCTTTTGCTTTCCCCGTGTTACCTGCTGATGTGGAGGGCGCTGAGCCTGCTGACTTTAATTTCATACATTCTTGATATTCCAAGACGTGTTTGCAGCTGAGGTGGTGGAGCAAATTGCTCGTGTTGCCGCCTTTCGCAACTATTTTAACCCGACAGCACTTGCATAAAACGTCGTCGTCGTGGTCAACGTCGGATTTTTGGAAACCAAAAAACCTCCAAACAACAGACCCGGCGGCTCCTTTTTTTGGCACAAGTTCGTCTGTGTCATTTTCTACTACTTCTGCAGCATCCATCTTCCGTGTGACGTCCCTCTGGTGCACTGCTGTTTACAGTCGCTGCTTAGAAGTGCAGCATTTTAAAGGGTCCGTCTAAAACAGTGTCGCGCGGCGCAGCGTAACGTTCGTTCCGGACGTTGTGATATTAAACACACCGGTATGGCGGTATATTAAAAATGAACATCGTGACGAAAATATACACCAGTTTTCGGTATGAACCGGTATACCGCCCAACACTATCAAAGGGTAATTTGAGCAAGGTCGTCACCAGTTGACTCCATGCCTCGGACATGGTGCTTTTTGTGTGTCACAAAAAAAAAAAAGTATAACCTGCAGCGACACCAAGTGCTTTCCAGTAGATGGCGGTAATGCAACATTTACAGATGCATAATAATAACACATATGTGAAAACCATTTTAGTTTTGGCTAAATCAATTTTCTCACCAATGTCCTTTTTAGCTGCAATAACAGCAGTGTAAATTGGACTTTAGCAAATTAGGACCAACGATTAAAATGTTATCTAAAATGGTAACATTGAAAGAATTATACCACATTTCATATGCAAGTAAACATCAAACTGATTATTAATATAGTAAACTAATAATGTATGCTACCTGAGATTTTATAGAAGTCTTCTTTTAGAGCCAGTGTGGGCAAATGACCAGACAACACTACAAATATAGACGTAGAGCAAGAACAACCTTGCAAATAAAACAGTATTCTTACTCAGATTTTCTTTATCGCTGATATAGAAAAAAACGCAATGCACATTTTTGTTGTGTTTGTGCAACTGTAATTGCATTACAGCAATGTTATAGCTGAACACGTTTGCATAATAACGTATTACCTCAGCTGTATCGCTCATAGATTAACTATTGACTGTAGAGGGACGCTATTTCCAAAGGAGTTTATTAATGAAAGGCTTAAAAATAAACCGGTCCGGTACAAGTTAGGTCTGTAGCATTTCATTTTCCATGGTGATCTAGCCAGGTTAAAAGAGACTGGCTTACCCACAAATCTGGCTTCGTAGTACACTCGTCTGGTGAATGACCAAATGTTACATCTACAGTAGCTACAAACAAGACATAATAGTGAGCAGGGTAAACAATGTAGAATGCAATCATCGTCAATAATGCCACTTTGTCTCAGGATGAACAAAATAATATGAATAAAATGTTAGGATGAAGGCTTGGACCCAAGTGCAGGAAGGCAAGGAGTGAGCAGCAGTTTGAATAAATAATAATTTAATGAGAGCACAAAGAGACTTACATAATATGTGAGATGAGCAGGTGAGTCTTCCAGAAAAACAGTAACACAGAAGGAACGGGGAACAAATTCAGGAACACAAAATACAGCAGAAGACAGCCGGAGCACTACACAAAAGACTGACCAATGACGATAAACCAACAACAGACACAGAAAGCACAGACTAAATACACAAGTAAACAAGGGTTAACAAAGGTTCTGCTCTCATGCTGGCCTCATTCTGTAAAAGACAAATGACAATGAGAAATAATAGTAATTATTAATAAAATACTTTCAGGCTACAAAACACTCTTTAGATAATAGGAATTATTTTTCTTCTTTTACCCTTTAAAAGAGTGAATTGACTGCTCTCATTTCTCTTCACTGCGCTGCTCTGCCATGCTGAGGGGGAAATACTAGTTAATACAAACCATTTAGGCTATTCAACTATTCACCTGTATTAGAATTCTGAGATTAAATTATGTGCAAGGGCCATCCCTTTAGTTTCCCCCTCATTTCCACTACTGAATACAATGCTAAGAACTGTCAAAATCTGAGCTCTGATTTAAGGTGAAAAAACACTCCATGACCTCAATGCCCTCTTTGTGGTCAACATAAGTATTCAGGGCTGACATTAAAAACCCCAAAAACTGGTATTAAAACTAATATGTGTCTTTGACCTAAAGGCATAATATGTACTGATTTGCGCTAACTGTTGGTAAACACACAGCGTTCAAAGTTTGCCCCTCCTCTCCGGCCCAAATACAGCACAACAGTGACCGCCCACTTTTAGAATGGCTCTGGTTCCGGAAGTGATTTTCACCATTCAATATCTCCATTGACGTTTCATTAAATGCTTATAAAGAGATCAAGCCTAGAACCAAGCCAACCAGCTACGAGAAGAATCATGACATTTTGAAAACGACAAAAAAGGCAAAGGTAATGTTACAAGACTGTGTACATAAATGCTCATAGACTTAAGTGGTAGCAGCTCGCTTCAGCTGTATGCGGGTGCGGTAAACATTTCCATGGTTGTGGATCCCGGAGGGATGGTTTGATTACCTGCTCATAATAGGACATGAATGTCATCGTGGTTTCTTGATGAGTAACTATCAGCTTGCAGGAGTTCCTTATTTGGATCTCTTTCTCGTGTTTAGACTACTGTAAGCACTGCCAGCTTTCTTTAATTTAAAACTTTGCTGGTAGTTCCTCGGGCTCACCTATTGCATACTCAAGCACTGACTTGGGACACTGTGTATATTTATAATATGTAGACAAGCTGGCCAGGTAGTCTATATGGTGGTTTGATTCTCTATTATGATTACTATTTGTATGCCTGCTCTCTCTTCTTTTTCTTGTCCTCATTTTTGGCCAGATAGTGTAAAGGATTTAAATGAGTGACTTGGATTATGGACATTGTTTTGTTTAGTTTTGACTCTTAAAGGAGAACTAAGGCCAATTGTTACGGTAATCTTGCTAACTATAACTATGCGAGACCTGTCAATAGAAGAAAAAAACGAGCCGAATCGGTGCTAGCAACACGGAGCTGCACCAGCTAATGCATAATGCTCCCACTTAGCTAAAAACAGCAGTTATGGGGGCATAAGATGAATAGTGCCTTTGTGTATCTTAACAAACACAAAATGCCATTAAAATGTCGGTGTAACATGAACAGGGCCCTTACATGACAACAAGATGCGTTTTCAACTCAGACATTCACCTACCCTGTTAGCTGCTAGCTAGCTGTCGTCTGGGATGAGAGAGTGTGTTCAGTCAGGCTTCGGTAATCAGTGTTGGGGAGTAACGGAATACATGTACCGGCGTTACGTATTCAGAATACAAATTATAAGAAACTGCATTCCGTTACAGTTACTATTTAAATAGTCGGTATTATAGTTACATTGTTGAAATCAGTGGATTACATGACGATACTTCTCTGTTTCACGAGTTTATTCACTCTCTAAATAAATTAAGGCAACTCCATGCATTTACCAGAAGCCCCAATATGAAAACGAAAAAATTTGCTATTTGTGTGACCACTGATAAAGGTAGAGATGGAGCCGGAACCAGCACAACAGAGCCAGGGCAGGAATGTGTTAACTATCTTGGAAATTCAAACAGCATTTCACATTACAGAAAGAGAAGGGAGAATGAAATATAACTCTGAAATGTAGCCTCTGCTCGCCAGCAACCAACCTCCTTTCAGCGTCCAAATTACTCCACCTCCAACCTGAAGAAGCATTCTTAAAGTAAGTTATTTTTTAATTAGCCAGGGATAGTCGTCTGCTGTAGTTTTACTGGTCACCTTGCTATTTTACAGTTGTATCAGGTAGCTACCTGCTTAGTTGACGAGCGACTTTACATTCTCCTATGTGCTGATTTACTAGCCCCAGAGCCGTCAAAAGACTGACTAGCCCCGTTTGATATGCTAGCTAACGTTAGCTAAAATTAGCTCGTGGTAGCTGAGAATGCGGTTATATTTTTGTAGTATGCAGTTCGGAACTACAAATACAAAAATCTATCTGCTTGTTTAGGTACACAGTTGGAACAGAAGAACACACCAGAATAGGCCTGTTTAGTAAGCAGGAGTTGATGGCCGCATTTCTACACTTATAAAATGCAATTCAAAGTGGAAGTAATCCAAGTATTCAGAATACGTTACTCAGATTGAGTAACGTAACGGAATACGTTACAGATTACATTTTTGGGCATGTATTCTGTATTCTGTAACGGAATACGTTTTGAAAGTATAATTCCCAACACTGTCGGTAATAATCATCATGCAGCAGTTACGTGTGTATTTGTAGCATATATATGGATATATATGATATATCCATTTTGTGTGCGATCCATCTGGCGTGGGAGAGTAGGAGTTTTTGCTGTGGGGATCGGTGTGGTAGATCCGACCGGCGGCCTTGCTTCTGCTTCCTCCCCGCCCTCCTCGCTTGCCGCGGCCGACAACAATCCCACGAGCGCCCGCTGGTCTGGAGGATGTCCTCCAGAGGACCAGTCATGCCTTCGCGGCAAAAACTTTTAGTTTATTTCCCCCTCAAAAATACATAATTGAGCGCTATATTGAGTATATTAGTGACTATGTAACTACAACAACGGGCAGAATTATGTCTGTGCCTTGTTCAGTAAAATAGTGTTAGAGATGGCTAGCTGTAGTCTTGTGCTGAAGTCCCATGGGAATTCAGTTGTAGCAAGATGAAGATAAATAACAGTGTGTAGGTTAGAGGAGCGTACAGTGTAGTGTGTGAAGAGTGAGCGGACCCACTGCGCAATGTGATGTCAGAGTGAAGTCTTTTCTATGTAATTTTTGGACGTCCAATTTTGGTCCACTGAAGGGGTTGGTTTGTAACGCCAGGCAACGTCTTTTTTTTCGACGTCTACCACACGTCTAATGTTGATGTCCGTGGGACCTCCGTGTAAAGGCCATTTATAGTCCAAATGTGGTCATTTGTGGACGTCTTTTCAACATCAAATTTAGACAAATTTTAGACGTCGTTTTTATACTACTTCTATAAGTCCCATATTTCAAGAGGGTGGAGGACATGTTTTCTGTACGTGTGTTAATTTTCCTGTAGCTTTGTTTTGGCTCAGCAGCTAGTTTCAACAGGAAATGCATTACACCTTTTTATGCATCTCCAATTATCACCTGCTGCTGAGACAAAGGGAGTTTTTGGAAAATGATCTGGAACAGTATGCCACCTTCTGAAATGGGACTAGATCATTTTCCGAAAAACTCCATTTGACTGTCTCGGCAGTGGAGACGCATACAAAGCTACATGAAAGTTAACTGGCAAAGAAAACTTGTCCTCCAACCTCTGGAAACATGGGACTACAGTTATACATGTACAAATAAAATCACAATTCAATACCGCCATTTCCATTTATTCAAAAATAAATTGCCCTTAAGGGCACCAGACATATGAAGCACAATGTACAGTGGAGGCAGGATTATGAATGAATGATTAGATTCCAATTTAATTCTTATTCTTTATTTTTTTATAAAAGGACAACAGACATGAAATAACATTTCTGTAAATGTGCCAGTGTTAGCCAGCCGGCAAATTTTCAACTCTAGTCCTTTGGCCAGATGTTAGACCAGAGCAACAGGAAACAGCAAAAAATTAGTACAGATTAAACTATACAGAAGTCAACAAGAAACCACACAGACAGCTAGAGCAAAAAATATGCTTTCTCAGTTAGCCATGCAGAGCTACAGGAAGCAGAAAGACATTAGCACAGTTACACATCAACAGTACCCCCATTCAGCATAAGAAGCCATGCAAGTAGGGATGCAAATAACGAATATTTTCATAGTCGATTCATCTGTTGATTATTTTCTTGATTAATTGTTTGGTCTATAAAATGCCAGAAAAGGTGAAAAATGTGTTTCCCAAATGCCCAAGATGACGTACTCAATGTCTTGATTTGTCCACAACTCAAAGATATTCAGATTACTGTCACTGTCAACATTACTGTTGTGCTTAGTGCAATTTAAAAAAAGCTGGATCTGTGCTTGGAAACACACTGGACTCCATAGGAATTACTTTTTGTAAAAACAGTAAGTCATTCATACCCACTGGCATAACAGTTTGTAATGACTCACCTTTGTGCCTTGGAGAATATTTTGAGGGAATTGTGACTATTATTTACCATATTTTACTTTCACCTTTGCGGTCTTATATTTCTTTCTTAATGCTGTAACACCTTCATTTCCTCTTGTGGATAGAGAATTGCAATTGTGTTTCAGTCAGAAGGTAACAAAATGTTTTGTCCAAAGTTATTATTATAGACTGGTCAACATGACACTTGGGCTTATCTTGTATTGCTCTATAAACCTTTGTTCCCTCTAAAGGGCATTGCCCACTTTTCCCCTTGCCCTTCAAGTTACATTTGGCCATTGGTGAAGAGCCTAAAGAAAAATAAATGTCAATAAATGAATGTGAAGGATATATGTAGGAACAACATTACACATGCAATAAACTCTTTACACTAGTTGATCAGTGTCTTTTTATCCCTCTACTTATCTCCTTGTTAAGCACATATCAGGCTCACAGATGTATGGACCCACAAATACACGACTCAGGTACGTAGAACGCCAAAGGTTTATTAAAACAGAATAAACTTACTGGCAACAGCAGGCAGGCAAAAGGGCAAATCCAAAATACAGGCAATGGTCAAAATCCAAGGAAAACAATCAGGAAGCTAACTCAGGACACTAGGAAAAACGTTTGAAGACTGTACACAGGGGAAGCAGACGATGGCGCACTGGGGTAAGGGGAAGACTGAACTTAAATAGACTAAGCAGGGAAGACAATGAGACACAGGTGCAAAACATTAGGGCGTGGATAGGTAATCACTAACAGCGGGAAAAGGAAACAACAGGAAGTAAAACTAGACAACACAAGGGAAAACAGGGAACCTTCACAATAAAACAGGAAATGTGAAAACAACCTGAAAAAATGAGAATCTACAACAAAACAATAACTTGCCATAGGAGCGGAACGTGACAGCACAGCTGGTCTATAATCTCACTGTGCATTTGGTTATGAACTCATATTTTCATTTAATTTTCACCTATTCTGATATGCTCAGAATGAAGGCAAATGAGAACATGTAGAAAATGTTGTAGATACCTGTCCAACACTTGACACAGTCCTTGGTGTTCCACTCACCAATTCTTGAAATTTGCAGGACCTGTTGCAATAAGTCCACAATAAAGTTGATTGACACTCCCCAGAGGAATCTGTGCGAATGCACTGTATTATTTTATTCTAGGTTATCCATTACTTCCAGACTTGTAAAACCTACCAGGGTATCAAAGGCCTGTGCATCAGAGAGGTGTTGCTCCTGTAACTCAGGCCCTATCCACACGGAAACGTATTTCGATGCAAACGCACATCTTTTGCATCGTTTGGGCCGATTGTCCACACGAATCCTGTAAACGCACTGCCCGTAAACGCACTTTTTTGAAACCTGGTCCCAGGGTGAATAAAAAAAAAGCCGGCTCACGTTTGGCTTCGTGTGTACGGCGAAACCGCATACATGCGTATCGATGATGTCATCCCCACACACCTCGGACTCAAAGCTCCGCCTTCAACCCAGCTGACGGCTATTATAGCAGGGAGCAATGCTGTTTATAAAGTGGAAGCATAGATATATACACTATGAAGTGGAAGTAGAGAACTTATCAACTAGCTAGCTAATCTGTCTGCTCATCAATTTCTTGAACGGATTATAGTAACTTTTAGCACCGCTTATTGTAGAAAGGCTACTGCAAGAAAAACGTGTAGCTAGATTATCAAAAAGACATCGGATCATTGATGTTTGTTTGACTGCCGACAGAGCTAGCTCTGCTAGCTGCAATCATGTCCGAAATGCAGCTATTCATGCACGACTGTTGTTGGTGATTTACAGAGGTGGAAGACTTACTCAGATCATGTATTGAAGTAGAAGAATGCATTCAACATCTTCCTTAAGTAATAGTACAAAAGTATTATCAAAATATACTTAAAGTACCAAAAGTAAAAGTGCTCATTATGCAGTGTAATATATATTATTTTATTGGATTATATTATAATCCAATAAATTGTATTAAATATGACTGATAATTTAAATAAAACGTTTTATTTAATTTAAGTAGCCTACTTGTACATAATTATTTTCTAGGGTTTAAAATGTATACATATTTGACATTTTCCCCTCATACAACCCCAAATCAGAAAAAGCTGGGACAGTATGGAAAACACAAATAAAAAAAGAAAGTAGTGATTTCTATGATCAATGATTTTATTATTAAGCACAACCTTCATATTATGTTTTTTAACTGAAACCTGCCTAGACCAGAATAAAAATGCTGCTGTTCTCATTGAGTCCGCTCCCCCCTAACTTCAGTTTTATGAGTGAGCATAGAATTGGAGTGGCTATTTTCTTTAATGACTCTTTCAAGTATCTTATGGAAATTTTGCTTCCTTTGAAGATGTGGCTCTTCAGTTAAGGTCCTCGCCTCAAGCTATATTTCTAAATATGTATAGACTACCTACAACCCCAAATCAGAAAAAAGGTGGGACAGTATGAAAAACACAAATAAAAAAACAAAGTAGTGATTTCTAAATGTACTTTGACTTGTATTTCTTTGCAGACAATACAACAGCACATCATTTTTCAAAAAAACAAAATTCCTATTTTGGTTCTTGCAACACATTTCAAAAAAAGTTGGAACAGTAAAGCATTTACCACTTTGTAATGTTGCCATTCCTTTTCACAACACTTAAAAGATGTTTAGGGACTGAAGACACCAAGTGATGAAGTGTTTCAGGTGTAATTTTGTCCCATTCTTGCTGCAAACAAGTCTTAAGGTGGGCAACAGTACGAGGTCTTCGTTGTCGCATTTTGCGCTTCAAAATGCACCACACATTCTCTATTGGAGACAGGTCGGGACTGCAGGCAGGCCAGTCAAGTACCTGTATCCTCTTCCTCCGCAGCCAGGACTTTGTAATGTGTGCAGAATGTGGTTTTGCATTATCTTGTTGAAATATGCATGGACGTCCCTGGAAAAGATGTATTCTTGAAGGCAGCATATTGTGTTCCAAAATCTCTATGTACTTTTCAGCATTAATGGTGCCATCACAGAAGTGCAAGTTACCTTTGCCAAGGGCACTGACACAACCCCATACCATGACAGACCCTGGCTTTTGGACTTGTTGCTGGTAACAGTCTGGATGATCCTTTTCTTCTTTGGTCCGGAGCACACGGCGTCCATTTCTCCCAAAAAATACCTGAAATACTGATTCATCTGACCACAGTACGCGTTTCCACTGTGTGATGGTCCATCCCAGATGCCTCCAAGCCCAGAGAAGTCGACGGTGCTTCTGGACTCTGTTAACATAGGGCTTCCTTTTGACACAGTACAGTTTTAACTGGCATTTGTGGATGTAACTACGTATTGTGGTACTTGCCAAAGTAGTCCTGAGCCCATGTGGTGATATCGCTTATAGATGAATGACGATTCTTGATGCAGTGCCGCCTGAGGGCTCGGAGATCACGGTTGTTCAGCTTAGGCTTGTGCCCTTGTCCTTTACGCACTTAAATTCCTCCTCATTCCTTGAATCTTTTAATTATGTTATGCACCGTTGAAGGTGAAATAAGCAAATGTCTTCCTATCTTTCTTTGAGGAACATTGTTTTTAAACATTTCAATAATTTTCTCACTTATTTGTTGGCAAACTGGCAATCCTCGGCCCATCTTTGCTCCTAAAGGACTAGACCTTTCTTGGATGCTGCTGGAATCACCTGTTGACATCACCTGTTTCAAATCACATCATTATTTATTACTAGCCCTTAATTGCTCCTGTCCCAACCTTTTTTGGAATGTGTTGCAGGTCTAAATGACAGGAAAGGATGTATATTTACAAATGAAATTAGGTAGACCAGACAAAACATGAAATATTTTGTGTTCACATTGTCTGCAATGAAATTACATTTAGAAATCACTACTTTCTTTTTTTATTTGTGTTTTTCATACTGTCCCAACTTTTTCTGACTTGTAGTTCTGTCGGAATGGGTACCAAGTTGGCATTGAATTTCATTTGAAATGGTATTAAAAAGGTCTTACAAAGCCTTGAATTTAAGTTGGAAGATCCTGGGGGTACCCTGACATTGCTGCAGCTCCTCTTTTCACCCTATTTTCCGCCTGTGTTCAGCTCTCTGTTTTAGCAACAGAGTGAGACATCATACTTCTTTACCATCTATGTAGTGAGTCGCACATGCTCAGTAGCTAGGTAAGGCTCACACCAGATAGCTGTTTGTTTCTCTAACTTCAGTTAGTACAAGGCAGGATTAGCTGGGAGACTTCTTCTAAACAGGGCGCACTTCCAACTTTGCATGGAATACCTGCAGACGAGGGACATGTAAGTAGTTGTAGATTATGGTGAACTATTGTGTGTTGTAGCAGTGTTTTGCCATTGAGAACAAGCTAGCATTCTACCGCTAGCATTGCTAGCGCTAGCACGTCGTTTCGGCTAGTGACGTAAAAAGCCCTGCCGATTTTGAACAGATCACCCGGAGACTGAAGGCAGGAATCATTCAGAAACCGTATCTCACTCAAAACAGCATGGATGTTTTTTTTTACAAGTTTGTATGTGTGTGGAAGCACCAGAAAAAGTGATTTTAATAATATTAAAATAATATTTTTTTAGAATAGCAAGGTAAGCTAGCTCACAATTGTTTGTGTAATCAGCTTCAGTGTTTGTTATTACCGTAATACAGTAGTGTTGGAGAAAAACAAAAGTCCAAAGAAATATCATCATCTGACATGATAGAAACCAAGCCACAGCTATAATTGAAAAACAGTTTCTGTGGACAGAGAGAATGTGCAGGAACAGAGAAGGTGGTACTATTAAAAGAGTCTTCTCCACTGCCAATAGATCAATACTTACCACCCCAAGGCAATGGGAAGGCCCATCTCCCAGTCTCTGTCACTGCATCTGCACCACAAAAAAGGATTTATTTATTAAATCCGCAATATTATAACGATTAGAGATACATCTATAAAACTTGCTGAACTGCAAGTATGTATGGCCAAGTGCTGAATCACTTGGCCATACATTTATAACTGACAATAGCATGCCATGTTTTAAGACTGAAACAGACTAACCTCTACTGCTTGACCAAAAATAAGGACTGGAGACCAACCAGTAGAAGCCAGCCACTACTGATGCTGTGCCCTGTCCTGCTCACACTGTCACTGCAATTAGGAATTGCATCCTATCATGATGTAATTTACTGGCAGTGTGAACACAAAGTAATCTTATTTCCAATCCTGTTATAGGAATCAATTCCTATCAGTCTGATTCCTAGATAAGGACTAATTAGGTTTTTAGTGGATGGATTCCAATGCCCCCCTGCTCCCAAATAATTAACTGGCATGAATTAGCCAATCAGGAATTTATTCACACTAGTTCAACCAATGAAATCATTGCAGGTTCAGTGCATAGGGCCTGATGAGGATATTGAGATTCACCCAATGTGTGAACCACCTGCTGCAATGTGTGCACTGTGTAATGTGAACAGGCAGCCAGCTGGGATCACTACCTGAATAGCAAAATAATCCAAATTGAGCACAGCCGTCAACTCACCATGCCTGTCATAGGGGGGGGCTGCTGAAATCATTGTGCCGTGATCTGTCATCATGTGTGGACCTGGCCGGGGGACTGGGGGCATCACTACGGGATCGGACATCACTATGGGATCAGTCATCACATCGCCGTGATCTTTCATCATGTCTGGACCTGGCTGGGGGACTGGGGGCATCACTACGGGATCCGTCATCATGTCTGGACCTGTGCCGTGACCCGTTAAGTCTGGACCTGACTGTACAAGATACAAGGGTGATTTATTAGTCACATACGGTTATACGAAGTAATATAGCAGTGACATAAAGACTATGTGCCTCGCACCATCACTGTGCCGTGACCCATCATGTCTGGACCTGAAGGTGTGCCTCAACCTGATGCTGGATCCACCGCTGGACCTACTGCTGGACCTATTAACATTTAAATTGAATCACTTGGCCATACATTTAGGACTGACAATAGCATGCCATGTTTTAACACTGAAACAGACTAACCCCTACTGGTTGACCAAAAATAAGGGCCGGAGACCAACCAGTAGAAGCCAGCCACTACTGACGCTGTGCCCTGTCCTGCTTCTTTACCTGGAGCGATAGCCACCCCTCGCATGACCTCTTGCTGCATGACGAGATCCTGAAAAACACAGAATATTCTCACATTTCACAAGGCCTGACAAAATGCAAAAGTGAATCTTTAAAGTGTGATGCGATGAATACTCACTGGGTGTCGACAGATCTCTGCTCCGAGGTGCTGTGCTTGTATCTTGAGAGTGAAGAAAAAGAATATTCAAAGATGTACAATTATTGAAATTAAACAAAAAGGTAAGAATTGGCACACTCTGCTCCTCTAAGCCAGTAGTCTGAAACATTTCATTAAGTCTGTAAAAGAAATTATTACCAAGCTTGATTCTCAAGCAGTGATTAATACTGTCCTGAATAGACTTTTGGTTGGTGCAACGGATAAAGTGAATACTCACTGGACATTTCCTTGCATCGAGATCTGGCAGCACATTTCTCAGAGAAGGCTTCCACAAGGCCATCCAAGGGTTGACTTACAGAGTCTGAAACACATGAGTCAGCCTTTAAGTACAGTCATGTTGCATATACTAAATTAATAATGAAATACTTTCTGGAGCTGCTGCCCCCGCGACCCGACCCCGCATAAGCGGACGAAGATGGATGGAAATACTTGAGTCATTACTATGCTTAATTCACAAGCAGTGAGAAACTACTTGTCTTGAATGGACTATGGACTATAGTTGGTGCAAGGGGAAAAGTAAATACTCACTAGAAGTGGACATTTCAGTGCCCCAGGGACTGTCCACACGCTAAACTTGGCCAGACATGGCTCCATCTTCGTGGGCTGAAACACATGAAAGAGCCTGTGACTCATGTTGTACACAACAACACATTATCATGCTTCTTAAGTTGACATCAGTATTGTGCAACATGTTGGTGTCCTCAATGAACTGCAGCTTCCTTGGTGCAGTAGGGAAGGTGGATAACTTGACGCCTATACAGAAGTAATAATGTAATTATAAATTCATTATGAGAAAACCATTACCCCTGACACTGTCCTCATCCGAATCTGTTAATTCTTCAAAAACATAAACATTGATGTCTCAAATTTGAGGCCCAATTTGTATCAACCGATTTTATATTTCAAATGTATAAATATTCAAGATTCAAGTTCCTTTATTAATCCCACAATGGGGAAATTCACACTGTTGCAGCAGCAAGGGATAAGAGGAAAGTAGAGGACACACGTTAAACACACAATAATAAAAATAATTAAATATTATATTAAAGTATTTGAGAATGAGAAACATACCATTTCCAACAAAACCCTCCGGAATTCCTTTTTTAGTTTGCCTCATCGTCATCGTTCTCCTCCGCGTGGCTGGTCAGGTTGTAGGTGTCACATTCACGACGCTTATCTAGAAATTAGACAATTCACCTTAAAACAAACAAACAATTCAACAATATTTTTTACTTAGAAATGTATTTAATTTGCTATTCATCTACGCAAAACTTGGCTAAAGTAATTTTTATTTTGATTAATGAGAATGTCATTCAGTCACCCTGGGGTTAATTTTTTTGTCCTTTATAGCTTATAGCTTCTGTTTTTGTAACGGTCATTTTACGTGGCCATCTGACGGTTTCATTTCTCTGTTGATCCAACTGTCAGGAACTACACACTCCTCCTCTCGGGTACCCTCCCTCCAAACAGCTCTCGTGTACATGACCTGGAAAGGAGAGTGTATGCATGTTACTTTAAGTTTTTTACATTTTAGTTAAAAGTGGGGGGGGGGTTGACATGCACGGAAGAGCGTTGAGGGTTACACTGGGAGTATATTGTGAGGACAGAGAGAGGCCTGGGGAGGTTTATGGATGCAGTGAGAAAGGACATGTAGGAGTCACCGAGGAAGATACAGAAAACAAACGGATGGAAACAGGTGATCTGCTATGATGACCCCTGATGGAATCTAGCTAAAAGAATAAGAAAATTGAACCTTAATATGTGTGTTCCAGATCATGGCGAAGGGGTATGAGGACAAAACTACCACCTTCTTGTGGGAAGCAGGCCACCTTCCGGAACAGATCCCTTTCTTGCAGTAGTGCATTTTTCATCCTGAAATGACCATTTCCTATGCACACTACTTGGTTGGTGAAATAATGGTGAAGTGTGACACTGGCGCAGAATTTTACAAGCAAGAGTCCCTAACCCTCAAAAGAAAACTGTCCTTTTCTTTAACAGAGGCAAGCACTTTAGGGCGTCTTTGGCTATTGTCCACTTCTGAATGCTCGATTTCAGACAAACGCCTGGGGCCTCATGTATAAAAGATTGCGCAGCTTTCATACCAGAAGATGGCGTACGACCAAAAACTTGAAAAGTACCTACGCACAGAAATATTTAGATGTATAAAACCGGGCGTACGCTAGGTCCTTTAGCCACATAAATGAAACATTAGCCACATAAATGATCAAACTTTTATGGAGTATCAGCGGATATAAATATGTTTATTCATAGACAATGTCATAGACATATGCCAGTAAGTGAAGTGGAAACTTTATTTTGTAATGTTTGGTGATTTTCAGCACTTTTAACTTAGAATTCGCCACGTTACAGAGCCAGACAAGACTTTGCGGACGGTCCGCACATTCTCACGACTGCTCAACAGTTTGCGTGACGGCCCGCACATTCTCACGTCAAGTTTTTTTTTATACATCACAAAATGTCCGTGACAACCAGCGTACGCAAGCTTTTCGTGCGTGCGCAACATTTATACATGAGGCCCCTGGTCACTTGTTCCCAAGGCCGGATTTACCACCGGGCCAATTGGGCCGGTGACAGGGGCCTCCGACCTCTAGGGGGCCTCCAAGACCCCACAAACTGTGGGCTTTTTTTTGCTTATTAAATTAAAATAAAATTCATTAATGAGTGTGTGTTTAGAGTAATGTTCTGCATGCATATCTTTTGTTCGTAATATCACACTTTCTTCATCTTCACAGAACACAGTTTGAAAATCACCTTTCTCTATGATACAAGAGATTGGCATGGTTTTATGTTGGTTAGTCTAATAGCTGGTGGATGATAGATGATAGATAGATGATTTTATGGAAAGTACCCCATGCCAATCTGTAGGTATGGTGAAGGGTATGTGTTGATGTGGGAGCCAAGGGAACTTTATCAGGATGCATAGTATCCTGGATCCATGAAATAACTGGCCTTTAAAAATAAAAATCTGCCTGCTGCCTCTATGGGAATTTAACATAGGGGTGTACTCACTTTTGTTGCCAGCGGTTTAGACATTAATGGCTGTGTGTTGAGTTATTTTGAGGGGACAGCACATGTCCACTGCTATACAAGCTGTACACTTAATACTTTACATTGTAGCAAAGTGTAATTTCTTCAGTGTTGTCCCATTAAAAGATATAATGAAATATTTACTAAAATGCGAGGGGTGTACTCACTTTTGTGAGATACTGTATACCAAGATTATCACCTGTTACTTGCACAATGCTACCACAAACAGAACTTTTGAACATGGGAGCTGTAATCCCATCGGTTTCAAGCACCTTCAGGTCACTGTTTGGCTCAAGTATGGTGTCAAACCCATAGGTTTTAATGTCCTGTGCATGAAAAAGTGCACACAAATGTATATTGACTAAAGACGATTTTTTTTTAAATTTTGGTGGGAAATTTCTTAATGTAAAATATACAGCCCCTAATTTATGTACACCTTTTTTGGATCCCAGTGGATTCACAGTCTCAAAATCATCATAAAATGATTGAATTTGCAGTGCAAAATTTTCATTAGAAAAAAGGGGATGTCTCTTCATATACAACCAATCTTGTAAATGAAAATATACACCATCTTTGGGAATGTGGCTAGATGTTAACATATCTGCAAAGTTTGGATTTCTGAGAATAGACTGCAGTGTTTCTAGAATTGGGACATAGGCAAATTTGTCAGTCACAACAACCTGATCATAAGTTCCAGTACATCTGTTTCTTCTATTTTCAAATCTGACACCAAGTACTTTTTTCGACAGGTTCAACAGTTTTCCATTTTTGTTGAAAATACTTGTTTCGTTTTGTTTCAGAATTCAATGAGGTGAAAGTGTTTTCAAGCCTTTTTAAACTTTGTTCAATTTTAGCTTTCATACTAGTATCCTGTAATGATAAACAGTTTAAAGCTGCAGCTTTAGCTTGACTCTGTACCTCCAGTACCATGGACCTCCAGTACCATGGATGATACAAAACCATTTAAAGAAGTTTGGCTTACACCAGCAACCTGGAGTGGAGCATTTGATTGTAAAGAGTCCCAAATGCAAAGTGTGCCTTTACAAGTTCATCAAAAGCTCCAAGTGAAGTGAGTTGCATGGTATGACCTGCTTGTCCAGAACGATGACGAACTCATGGATTGCGCTCCTCTTCATGCCAACAGCAAGTAGATAGGGTTGAGTGGTGCTATTGATGGCATCAATGTGTTCCTGGATGCTTGTTCCACTCTAAAAAAACAAAAACAAAAACACATTTAGTTAATTTACTTACACTATACTATACACAGGAATATAAAAGAATAGGTACTTTATTGATCCCTCAAGGAGAAATTATTTTTTCACTCAAGTTTTTTATTCATAGGCCCAAAATACAACCACACACACACACACACACACACACACACACACACACACACACACACACAAAGGGCTCATAGACATGGAAATGTGGAGAGATGGTGGAGTGATGGACAGCCACGTAGCGGCACCCTGGGAGCAGTTAGGGGGTTCGGTACCTTCAGTACCTCTGCAGTGTCCAAGAGGTGAACAGCTTGGGATGCAGACATCTTGCCTGGCCTTTTCCACCCCTGGGCTGTTGGAGGAATCAGGTGGAGGAGGAGAATGATTGAAGACAGATCACTGTCTCATCCTGTACACAGAAACAAAAGAGCTAAATGTTATATGATTGTACAATAATTTTACAATTTAAAAACACCATTCCTTTAAAGTTAAAGCTGACTAAAGAAAAGGCTGGTCAAAATCAAAACCCTAGAAGAAAATAATTAGGAAAATAAAGTACCAGAGGCAATAATGTCATTATCCATTTCCTCTTCATTTGATGTAGCTCCTGCACAATAGATCAGCCCTTCAAGGTTGCCTGAGGGAGAGGCTTACTCTGCTGGATGACCCTTTTCTTGAATGTTGTAGGCCACCTAGAGAAATATTTTATTAATACAACATGGAAAAATTCATACACCAACAGCTGACATAAGAAAAAGCAGATAAACTGTATCTAAGATTAGAAAACCCAATGTTTCCATCAGGTAACCTTGTAAAAACAGCTACATCCTCAGGTATTCCAATAAGAGGTAAATGTGTAGATGTTATACAGACATTGAGAGTAAAACAAGGCCCTTACAGATGATCACCTCATAAATCTATAACAGGGTTTTTGGGTAAAGACAAATACTCCAAAAACTTGGCAGCTACATCTTCTCCAAACTGCAAGATGAAGTCTTGCTCAATCTGCACAAGATAAATGACATACCACAAGTTAAGACATAATTACTGCATTCTTTCTTCTTTTTTGTTACATTGGTCTAATGGACATTTCTCTGTGAAATATTCAATTACCAGGCCTTTGACATCTTTGAAGCATGGAAATTCAGTCAAGACATCTGAGGATTTCTCTTTGTCGTAGACCATACATCGACAATATTCAAATGTCATCTTCATTTTCTGCTTGATAGTGTCCTCATCAGATGAAAACTTCATGGATATGGCCTCCTTGCATTGCTCTTCACTCAGGATGATCTCAGGCTTAAATGAAGCATCTCTCCTAGCTGACGGCCCTCCACCAGTCAGCTGATGTGATGGCCTTTTGCTCAGTGATGAAATACTATTCCTCTGTATGGTTTTGAGCCTCCATGCCAAGTAACCACTGCCACGTTCACCATCATAAATGATAATAATAGGAGAGTTAATTATTAAAACAGCACAAGTTGGTTAAAATGATGAATTCTGGAAACAGCATTTTACCATTCCTACTATAGGTACTTCCTACCTATAGTAGGAATAATAGTCTAATAACTAGAACAAGTGAAGACTTACATATCCATTTTTTTTTTTATATGGATCCATCAGGTAAGGGAACATCTCAACTATGCCTCGAGCATACATCTCTCTCACGTCTCTCCCTCTCTCAAGTAAAGAAAGTGAATACAATTTATTTCAATGCTTATAATAAATGTCAAGAATTAAATAATGACACTTGTTTTCCCAATAAAAAAACATGGAAGAAATGTCATATTCAGTCATATCTGCTGCAAGGATGTTAAAGCTACATTGTGTAAGAATTTCTCCCATCTAGCGGTGAAATTGTATATGACAACCAACTGAATTTCACTTTGTAGCCCCTCCCCCCATTCCGAGTGCGTTCTAACTCCTACGGTGGCTGAACCCGAAATTAGCGACAACCGTCCCTTCCAGTGTAATAATAGTTTTACATTATTTTGGTACCATTTCATTGCTAACATCAGCTATCAGGTTCCCAAACATATGCAAGCTAATTTTAATAAAGTATCAGTGCTATCGTTATTCTGTATATTGTACCAGATTAATAGTGTAAGGCGATGTTTACAGCGTAGGAGAGAAGCAACGGAAGTTTGTGTTTTTAATA
The DNA here is from genome assembly GCA_023631565.1 of Gymnocephalus cernua. Lineage (NCBI taxonomy): Eukaryota > Metazoa > Chordata > Actinopteri > Perciformes > Percidae > Gymnocephalus > Gymnocephalus cernua. The sequence goes on along the minus strand of CM042433.1, from coordinate 35,215,922 downwards.
TTTTTCTCTGAGCAGCATGAACAATGTCAATGAAACTGAAATGATCTCTTAGTATCTCCATCGTTTACACGCAGCTGTTCTAGTAGCTAGTCTGTGTTACAACTGTATGACGTGAGTTGTCTGCCAGGGAAATCTCGACACATATGATTACGTTTATGTTACAAGGTAGACAATCCTTTTTCATCAATGACGCGAGGAAAAGTATCCTAGATGTCGTTCTAGCATTATGCACAACCATGCTATAGTTAGCCAAGCAAGTAGCAACTATAACACCTCTAATTTACACAAATAGGCAGAATTACCTGTTGAGAAGAAAGCAGGCAACTTCGGCGTCCCTTTTAAAATCCTTGCTCCTCATCAGCTCTTTCCATCTTGGAAAAGCTACAACAATATTAACTTTGGTCTTGTTGCTTTGCCTGTCGCGTTGTCATTTTAATTTCCTCAGCAACTCAGTTACATGTCCTCGATAATAGGCGCAACAGGCTTTCAAATCTGTCAAAAGTAATCTTCTCCCCCTCCCTCCCTGGCATTCGTCACAGTCGGTGCCACTGAGTGAAAAGCGCGAAATGCAGAGCAGTATATCCTGTATGTCCCTTACCGGCTAACGTATTTCAAGATGGCTCATGATTTTGGAGCGTCTACCCCAGTTCAGGCAAGCGCAAATGTAAAATTTCAAGCCAATAGGAATAATTAGAATTGATGGTGGTGGTCAATATTCATAAAAAAGGACAAGTTTGTGAAGGGCAACACAGATTTTGATAATAAACAACTAAATACGTTACACACTGGGGCTTTAACCATCTGTCGCCGCGAGGAATCAGTCAGGCCTTTTGTCCGGTTGTATTCCTTAGTAATACGGTCTCCACCTGGTTTCTTGGTCAATGCTGATTCAACCACCTGTGAAAGGACAGAATAAAAGACAAGCCATTACTCACTAAAATTAAATAATCTTGAACAATTGACAGTCAATACATCTAGAAAATAACAAAAAAGTATGCAATGCACAAATTGAAGCTGTCACAAAATATGTTCCACATTGACTTACTTGTTTGGCATCTTGATTTGCCTTCTGCCGTTTTCTGGAAGGACCGCAGTCCTCATCCAGGATGATTGTATCATCAGAGCTGGTTGATGATGAAAGGGCCAATGCTGAATTGCTTTGGACTGGCGGACTGGCAGATGAAGTGTTCCACTGCGAACCTAAGTGAGAATAAGGGAGGACAGAAAAAGATAAACACGAACCATTTGTCAGTTTTTCACAACCGAAGTGTAACTGAGTCTTGTAGTCCATGCATTTTGCTGAAAGAAATTAAGAGAACAAGTTTACCATTGTCAAACTGAATAGTAAATACATTGGGGGAATATAATACAAACATGCATTAGGTAAAACATCATGAGGCATCCCACACCCCAAAAAAGTAAAAGAAAAATAGTAAAAATTTCATTTCTCTTTATGCACAAAATAACCCTGAACAATTTGTAAAAGTCATAAACTGACAATTACTTAAATTTTGTTTTTATAGTGGTGTGTGACTGATGGCTTACCGGATTTCAAGAATTTATCCAGACTTGGTTCACTGATCTTGACATATTTCTGTTCATTATTGATTTTTGTTTTAATCAACATGATGGAATCTGTAAATACAGCAAAACTTAATGAGCATTACGATCTACAACCCAAACCTAATCTGATAGTAGCATCAGTGTATGTTAACATAATCATTTTAAATAGGGAAATCATACTGGTCAATTTGAGCCAAAAAAAAAAGAAAATCAATTTGTCTCACTTTAAATTTAGAGCCTTTTGACTGTGCAGTCTCTTAGTTTTGCAAGCAAAACCCATTTTGTCATGTGTTTAAACAAAGATTCTAAATATTACCTACCATCTCTGGACCACAGCACAAAATGGACAAATCTGAGAAACAAAGTAGAAAAATAAATAAATTTCAAACACTGTGCATCTCCATCACTTCACAGCAATTTGACATTCAATCTGTTCAACTGTTTGTAATTTAGACTTTTATCCAAAGGACACATCAATACATTCACATTACAACCATTCCTAGCAAGATGGTAACTCACAGCAGGAATTTACTGATCCAAAGTATTTTTGTGTCGACTTCACAGGAAGAAATCAGTGTTTTTATTTGCTTTGCCTGATGTCTCAAATGCTCCATGTCTGAAAAGGCACCAATGTTTGCCACATGTGTGCGTGCGTGAGTGAGTGTGCGCATGGAGGAGTACAGATAAAACAAACGATAACACCTGTGTAACGGTAACGAGCCAAAAATAAACTGAATACACAGTGACAAATTCACTAATAAGACAACACAACATTAGCATTACAGTTTTTATTTAGGGGTGACTTTAATCCATGCAGAATTGCCCGCTCAAACAAACTTCATGTTAGCCACACACAGCTAGTTACTAACATTAGCTAGTAAAGTCAACTCTCCACACGTGTGTAATCTTCACTATTTGACTGAAATCTATGGACAATAAAAAGGAACAGCTCAACAAAGTTTACCCCAGCATATGTATGTCTATGTGTATATGTATAGTTTGACATAAAATAATGTCGTTATTTAGCCTAAAATTGCTTGTACATTTAAGCTAGCTTTTAACTAGGTCATGTTAGCCCTTTGTAATTCTGTATTTTTAGGCACAAAATCAGATAGGGTGTATGGTGAACAGCAATTTAAAGTTATTCTTAAATACACTCTCAGCTGAAATGCGAAAATGGGTTAATATTATAGACAGTTAAAGAGGTCAATATGGACTTAGGAGCAAAAACTTAGTTAGAGTTTTTCGATGACAAAAAATGGCGTCTGGTCGTCTTCTGCTCGGCTTGATTCGAAACGGAGGGGGCGGGGCTTTCCACGTGACATCACCAGCACTAACGCACTTTTTAAGCGTTAATTATACTGCCCGTTCCCAAGTTGGCGCACGACATCGTGATGTCACGGGATCGCCGTAACTGTTTATACTCGCACTAGTTGCAGTCTTTTCCTGAACAGAGGTGGCGCTAATGAGGAAAGGCTACCGACGTTGCTCTTTCTACGGACTAGAAGAAGAAGAAAAAGATAAACAACGGCAGAACTGGCAGCAGCATTGACGTGAATGCTTTGATTTGATTGGATGAGCTACTTGGTGGGATCAAGCCTTTCATTCACCATAAAAAAACTCATCTTAACCCAGTAGGTTTACAAGAGAGACTTGTAGTCACTCGGTCAGTCCTGGCATCGGGTTGCCCAGGAGCTAGTTAATGCTTCCTGTTTCCGGTTTGTCACGCTCTGCTGAAAAAAATAGAGTGCTCGCACGCTTAAATCCAGGTGCACCGGCAGGAAATTAACGCATCTAGTATATTTTGACCTTTACTCTCATAGGTGTTGTAATAACTGTAGATGATTACTTGTACTTTGACACTGCACACCAGCGTCAAACACAGAGTCATTTTTACACTATGTATTTTAACTCTGAAAATTGACAACAACACTGGGCAAAATGGGGCGGCTTCTTACACTTGCTGTTGTTGTAATAACTCTGAAAGAGTCCACAAACTTTGACACAGCATATTTGACACTGGAGAATTTACTGTGTAAATAAACTACAAAATTCTCAACCAAGGAAGTTAGATCTTAAATAGATCTTTCCAGTATGTTTGAAAATGGTATGGATGGGAAGTGATATTGTCAGAGGCAGTGGCAGTTTTTGGTGCGGACGAACCGGGCAACCGCCCGGGGCGGCATTTTTTCATGTCACATGGGGGGCGGCACGAGAACTTAAAAAAAAATGAAAAAAATCCTCTGCGCTGCAAAGCAATTTTCTGTTATCATTTCACTGTGTGGGTAATTGGCAGATCAGCTCCCCCAGCAGCTGCAGGCGCCCTGCTTGCTGAGAGACGTCAACACCCCCTACTTTCACAATGAAATGGACTAGTACGCAACAGTGTGCCGTGGCGCGAAAGATAAACAAAAAGTGACAGGAGAACTGGAAAGTACACAGAGACGGAGCAAGATGAGTCTAAACCTTTCTTCCATGTCAATTGTCTAAACGCAAAATTAAACAAAGTTACCCAAGCGGCTCAAATGAAAGAAATAAGCGAAAATACATGCTTATCGGCAGTAGCAGGACCTTCCGTGGCCCAGCAGTGGCATATGCACAGTGAGGAGGAGACTCAGGAGGAGAGGGACAGAGATGAGGGAGTGACGGTACAACCTGCGGTAAGCAGAACTCCCCTTAAAACACTTTGCCCCTTGATAAAACTGAGTGGTGGACATACTGTTGATAACACTACAACAATAAAAGAAGTAGGCATGCTTTACTGTAAGATTGCATTAGTAGCTTAGATAAACGTTGCACATCATGCAAAATTTCTTAACGAGAATTGTAGCTTTTCTGTCTGCATTGGCAGACAAAAACTCATGCTAGACCTCTTGGAATTATAGCACAGGGCCTCTTGAAATGATAAACAAAAAGAAAAAAGAATATATATATAGAGAGCTTGTTTTATGATTCATTAGGAGTATACAGTTTTATTGTATTAATAAATGGCACTTTGATGAAGTATTTAATGTGTCAACTCTCACTGATTCTTGCTTACTCATTACATGGCGTTAATAGTTTTAAGGAGTACGAGTTGGTATACATATTCAGGGGAGCGCAAGGACGGGTATAGCTTTATCAATACTAGTTAAACAGTTGTACAGTTTTATTCCCAACTTGTATATATTTTAAATGATTTGTTCTTATATTCTATCCTATTATTATGTCATGTATATTGTATCCTGTTATTTCATTTATATTCTGTATGTGTGCTGTGTCTGATATTGTGCTGCTGCAACACTGGTGTTTCCCATTTGTTTGGCTCTATCTATCTATCTATCTATCTATCTATCTATCTATCTATCTATCTATCTATCTATCTATCTATCTATCTATCTATCTATCTATCTATCTATCTATCTATCTATCTATCTATCTATCTATCTATCAAAATGCCAGGGCTGATTTGATTCTAACCCTAACCCCCGTATAGTTTCAGTTTTTCACCTCCGATGTAGAGCAGCGTACAGCCACTTCCATAAACTTTGTCTCATTCAGAGACCCAAACGGGGCTCTGAAGGCCCGTTCACATAGGACGCGGCATGCGCTGCGCTGCGCTATGAAACCCATTATTGTGTATGGCTTGCGCGCACAACAGCTGATCTGCCGCTGCGCTGAGCAAAGCGCAGCGCAAGCGGCATTTTCCGGCTTGCCGTTCTCGCGCGTGCCGCGGCCAAGGTTAAACATGTTGATTTAGTTTTTTTCAGACACGTGACAGCACGTCACAGCGCACAGCGGCTGCTCTTGCGCGTGCCGCGGTCAAAGTTCAACATGGTTCAACTTTGACCGCGGCAAGCGCAAGAGCAGCCGCGGTGCGCTGTGACATATGTCACAAGCACCCTATGCTTTCAAAAAACAACACAGAATGCACGTGGATCCACAAACGGAACAGCAAGTAGCCTATTTATACCAATGACATAATCAAGCTGACAAGTCCATATATTTGCCATTGTTTATTCCAAGATAGTGAAACTGCTTTGTGTTGTTGTCCATATTTAACAGTTCACTGTAAGTATAGTCTAATGAACAATGCACGTGAGCACTATTCCATATATGTTAAGTATAAGCATCACTGATCTGAGAAATGCGCCAAAGCAATGGAGAAGAACTGTAGCCTGTTGTGAGCTGCAAAAACCAAATACCAAGTTGATTAGCCTATATATGGCTCCATACAGGTACTTGTAAGATATATTTGTATTTGTATGTTTACATTATGTAAAATATGTTTGGACTGATTGACACGTCATGTTCGTTTTCATTGAAGTAGGTAATATGCCTTCACACAGAATAATTACCCATTAACAAGCGTACGTAAACTCCAGTTTTGGAGGAATTAATTGTACTACATATGTAGGCTATTAAACAAAGTGTTTTCCAGAGTATGAATGGATGATGATGAATGTATGAATTTAGGCTCATATCTTAGATTTATTATACCCGACTGCAATGACTGCAGACCTCTTATGTATGTAAAATGCAATGACACGTAGTGTTAAAATGCACCATCTTATTTAGAAATTAAAATAATCCACACGTCTTCATCTTCATTTTCTTCATTTATTTATTTTTAAACAGGGACAACATACATTAACCTTAGACAGGAGAGATGCATTTTACCAGGTTTCCAGTGTAGTCCCTGGGCAGGCTGTCAACAAATAAATTTACTAACACTTTTACCCCAAAACCAACATTAACATGATGGGAGAGCCGGGACAGTTGAAACGCGGGACAGATGAAACATTCCAGTTTTCTCCGAGTGCAATGATGACAGACAGACTTCCTCAGGTCAACACATAGAGCATGTTAACCTCCTTCTATCAGCCAAATATCTTCCTGTTATTTCCTTTTACCACGGAGTTACAGGCGATAAACCAGTTTTGATGGTCGAAAGTAAACTTCATTAGCGGTTACATTTTTTCGATTATTAATGAGTGTTTTTCATTTAAAGGTTTGACTACATGCGGGTTATGTGGGTTATGGGCACTGCACTCCAAATAATTATTTGGAGTGAGTGCAGTGTCCATAACCCACGTAAAAAACGACATTTTCCACAATAGACATACATAATAAACATTATATTAATGGGAACACCTACTGTTCTAGCTATAAAAAAATGGCAGAATCATCCACAGTGCATGATATTTCAATAACCGCTTCATACACGCTTCATGATGACGGCGATGAGTTGTTAACAGACATTCACAAAGACGTAAAGCCCAGCAACAATCTATGAAACATTACCCACGCCCCACTGTTGCTGTAATAATTCCTGAACGGTTTTGTTCAAAGCTGAAGATGCAGCTGTATTTGACAGATGACAGGTGGAGGTTGCTAGTGACAAAATATTAGCTTTCAGTGTGATACGATCGCTGTCCCGGCTCTCCCCTACCCTTCATTCATTTACAGATATGCTCCCACATACACATCAGTTACTATACATTATGTGAACATGTTTGTTTTAAAAGAAGGCATTTAGGCTATTTATTTTTTTCTATTTAGAGGAGTGTAAGAAAAGGTGGAAGAACTTAAGGGACAGGTACATAAAGGAGAGGAGGCAACAGAGAGACAACAAAAGTGGTGCAGGGACAGACCAACAAAGTACTTGGAAGTAGTTTTCCATACTGTCTTTTCTGGAGCCACACGTCAGGGAGAGACACATTGTAGAACTGGGGTATCGGAATGTTGTTCGTATCCAGGAAATCGTAGAACCGACTCTCGTCAGCAGACTGTCAAATTGCTCCCTGTTGAGCCAAAAGTAGCCCTGGAACCGGTCAAAATGCGGAGCTCCTTCACCAGCCGGAATTCCCCCAACTGCTGTCTGGACCTGAGGGTCTCGTGCACCCACACCCTTGTTGCTGCGGCTGCCTTCCTCCCTCTTCTCCTCCTCTCAATCAGGGCAAGTGCCAAGGCTTTCTTTTGGTTGACAGAAAGAAACCTCTTCGCCACCAAATCACAGGTGTATACACAATGTCGCGTGTAACGCACATCTGATGTCAACACCGGACGCAGACGTGACGTGATTTAAATATTGTCGCATGTATGACGTAAATTTCGTAACTGCCTCTTCTGCGCTGAGCCCGCTGAGCCCCGCGGCAAGCACAACGAAAGTTATTTTGGGAATAGGACAACCTAGCGGCGAGCGCAGCGCATGCCGCGTCCTATGTGAACGGGCCTTGAGTCTGTCAGAAGGTCTGAGGTCTACCGTATCAGCAGACCAATCACGTCATGCACAGCAGACTATGGTGCAGGTGGATTATTTTCTGAAATATTGTGACTGTATTCTTGTAATACTTTTTTTCTCAAAATATCACGACTCCTCCAAATCTCAGAGGACACAGATGAGTTATATTTTGAATGTGCACAAAGTTTTGAACATGAGCAGAAATCTTGCTCAAACACATCTGAACTATTACAGTCCAGGGGTTTATTAATTCATTAAAGTGAATAATGTATCATTGAGGTGAATAATTGTCATATGCACATTTAAGGAAGTTACTTCCTCAACAAAAGAGGAGGGAGGAGTAAATGATGCTAGGCTACATGTGTGCTGACTCAGATATAATTAGAAAAGCCAATCTACAGTAGAATAAATAGGTGCAGATAGATAGAAAGATAGATAAATAGAAGCAATACAGAATGCCTGAGAGCCTTATATTCCATTATGGAAACAAAACCCTGTCCTTTGAGTTGCCATGCCAGTTATGAACTAAAATGAACATACATTGCTACTCTATCACTGACACAGTGCGGTGGAGATCTGGCAATGCAAAACTCAATCTCGCCTAGGGCAACCAAAGGGCTAGAGCGGGCCCTGATGCAGACAATAGCTGTGCATAGCAGTGACCTTTACGTACCCATGTATTTTAAAATTAAATAATCATAGCTAATGAAGTCTCCTTTGTCATCCAATATGAATTATCATTATCATTATCATGAAGATAATGAAGAACTAAAACTGGCTTGGAAAAATAGTGGAAACTTTTTTCATTAAAAGTTTGGATAATTGAAGAAAGAAATACAATTTTCCTACAAATAAGACAAATTTGAATCTATGTTCCAAAGCTGAAACATGTCTGTGTTTGATAAAAAAAATTAACATAATGCATATGTGTGGAGAAAATTACAATACATTTGAATTATGTAGATATAACTCATTTAATTTCACAATTCTATAGCCTTTACCTCGGACTACACCCATGAACATCAAGGGTGTTGATATCAAGATGGTGGAGAAATACAAATAGCTGGGTGTTCACCTCAACCATAAACTGGACTGGTCCAAAAATCCTGCACAAAAAGGGCCAAAACCATCTCCACCTGCTGAGAAGACTGAGGTCCTTTGTAGTGTGCATGACCCTGTTAAAAACCTTCTATGACACTGTGGCTGTGTTTGCAATATTCTGTGCAGTAGCCTGCTGGGGAGCTCTATTTAATGTGTATTTTTCTTATTCTGTTGTGTTTGAATTTTTGAGCTGCTGTAACAAAGGAATTTCCCCAGTTTGGGATCAATAAAGTATATCTTATCTTAATCTGCAAAGTACGATATCCCAACAAAGGTGTGTAGAACATACCATCCCTTCATTATATTCTATAGTAACATTCCTTGACCTAATCCATTATATTAACCTTAGCTGTCATTTAGCAGGGCAAATTGAAGCACCAGAGCATCTTTTCCATTGAGCACATTCTGGAGCGAAGGGACCAATACATATGAAACCACTGGCTAGTTCACTAAGGCAAGGCAAGGCAAGGCAAGGCAAGGCAATTTTATTTGTATAGCACTTTTTCAGCAGCAATGCAATTGAAAGTGCTTCACATATTACAGTAGAAAACAGTTAAGAGTTACTACAAATTAAAAACAAATTCAAAGCATTTAATACAGGAATAAAAGTGAATACAAATTAAAAGCAAATTAAAAGTAGTTAATACAGAAAATGAACTAATAAATATTTAATATCAATTAGATTAAAGCAGGTTAAAACCAGAAGTTAATAAAAGGCAGTATCAAAAAGAAAGGTTTTTAGCCTTGATTTGAAAATATCAAGGGTAGGAGCTGACCTACAGCTTATCGGTAGTTTATTCCAGATGTATGGAGCATGGAAACTGAAAGCAGCTTCCCCCTTTTTTGTTCTGACCCTGGGGATGGCAAGCAGACCCATATCTGATGATCTAAGAGGTCTCTGTGGTTCGTAGTTTACCAGAAGATCTGAAAGGTATTTTGGCCCTAAACCATGTAGTGATTTATAGACCAGTAGCAGTATTTTGAAGTCTATTCTTTGGTGTACAGGAAGCCAATCTAAGGACATCAGAACAGGAGAGATGTGATCCATTTTCTTGGTTCTGGCAAGGACTCGAGCAGCAGCATTTTGAATCAGCTGCAGCTGTCTAATAGATTTTTTAGGGAGTCCAGTAAAGACCCCATTACAGTAGTCAAGTCTACTGAAGATAAAGGCGTGGACAAGTTTTTCCAGATCCTGTTGACACATTAGTCCTCTCACCCTTGATATGTTCTTGAGGTGGTAAAAAGCTGACTTTGTTACTGTCTTAATGTGGCTGCTACAATTCAGTTCGGAGTCCATTATTATGCCGAGATTTCTGGCTTTGTTTGTTGCTTTTAACATTGTTGTTTCGAGTTGAGCGCTGACTTTTAAACGTTCTTTATTTGGTCCAAAAATAATCACCTCAGTTTTTTCCTCGTTTAGCTTCAGGAAATTCTGGCTCATCCAGTCATTGGTTTGTTTAATACACCTAGCTAGTTGTTGTATAGGGCTGTAGTCTCCGGGCGACAAGGTTATATACATTTGTGTGTCGTCCGCATAACTGTGATGGCTTATGTTGTTTTTTTCCATTATTTTAGCAAGGGGCAGCATGTAGATATTGAATAATAGAGGCCCCAGGATGGAGCCTTGGGGAATTCCACATGTCATACTTGCATACTCAGATGCATAGTTACCTATTGAGACATAGTAGTGTCTATTCCTCAAGTAGGATTCAAACCACTGCAGCACTGTGCCAGACAGGCCTACCCAATTTTCCAGTCTGTTTAGTAGTATGTCATGATCTACCGTATCGAACGCAGCACTGAGGTGTAGTAATACTAATATTGTGGTTTTGCCATTATCAGTGTTTAAGTGGATATCATTAAAGATTTTTAAAAGAGCCGTCTCAGTGCTGTGGTGTGTTCTGAAACCCGATTGGAAGACATCGAAAATATTGTTTAGGGACAAAAAATTGTTTAGTTGTAGAAAAACAGCTTTTTCAATAATTTTACTTAGGAATGGGAGATTTGAAATCGGCCTATAGTTGTCCATTACTGAGTTGTCGAGGTTGTTCTTTTTTAAGAGTGGTTTAATTACTGCAGTTTTTAGAGCCAGTGGGAATAAACCTGCTTGAAGTGACGTGTTTACAATCTGTAAAAGATCTGGGATCAAACAATTCGAAACATTTTTGAAAAAGCCAGTTGGTACAATATCAAGGCAACACGATGAGGTTTTCAGATGTTGTATGATATCTTCCAGGTTATCTTGGTTGGTTATTTGAAATTGTGTCATCTGGGAACTTATTTCATGTGGACATTGAGACAACACATATCCTGTACCTGATATGAAGGCAGTGACAGATTGTCTAATTTTCTTAACTTTTTCAGTGAAGAAAATGGCAAATTCATTGCAGGCTTTGGTGGATAGAAGTGCTGGTGCTATTTGTACTGGAGGATTTGTTAATCTGTCAATAGTAGCAAATAAAGCACGTGAATTGTTATTGTTTTTAACAATAATGGCAGAGAAGAATGACCGCCTAGCATTCCTCAGTTCCAGATTGTAGATGTGTAGTCTCTCTCTATAGCAGCGGTTCCCAAACTTTTTTTCCTGCGCACCCCCTTCTATGTCCCAACAGGGTTGGCGCACCCCCAATCCCCACTTAAAAAAAAAACGCAACAGAGATTTGTTTTATCGCCATATAAAGACTCATGTTTAATCATGCGCAATAAAACAAAACACGCATGACAATAACATCAACAAAATTTCAATATAATACAACAAAGCTACGCACAAGCTTCCACTTTTAAGAGGACGAGTGACAGACACAGGCTCAGTAACAGAAAGCACGGTTATTTTCAGCCGCGTAAAAGAAACATTGCAGCAATAGGCTAGGCCTATTAAATGACCGTGGAGCCAGCATCATCATCATCATCATCATAACACAACTGTTATGGGAATTAGAACGACGGTACCTTGAATTAAATTGCAATGAAGTTACAAACGATCCACAACATTAAAGAGAATAGGCTCCGAAATAGATAAAATAGGCCTAGGCTAAATAAAAACGAGGATCAATCTGAAACTTTTCAAGTGCGACAATAAAATTTGCCTACACACGATCCACAACATAATTAAGTAACAAAGTGCATAGTCTCAAACGCTGGCAAACACACGTCTTCGGCAATTGTGTGCGGCAGCCCCTTTCTCCCCACTCTGTAACTGAGCAGATATGACGCCCGTAATGCGTCTTTTGTAGACCCAACGCATGAATGAAACTGCATTTTTTTTGGCTTTTCTGTAACTCCTCCAACTTTGCTTTAAAAATGTAAGGGGCTTTTGGCTTAAATTGCCATGTTTCGTGTGCAGATGACGACGGAGATAAGACGGCTTCAGACAGCTGTTTGCTAGAACTTCACTGCACAACACGCACTGAGGCTTCGGGCAATCTGTATCGCCGATCCAAGTGAAGCCCAGACTCAGATAATTGTCATCATATTTTCTTTTTTTACCCCGTCTGGTGTTCACCCTCATCACCTCTTTTTTGCCATCTCCTTCCCTCCTCTTCGGTTTCCTGCGGCGCATCTTCTGACTCCCGCTCATTTTCTTTCTCTATTCTCTCCGTCTTTGTTGCCTCCAAATCCTCACTCTCTCTTGGTCCCTCTCCTCCTTCGTGACTGACAACTTTATCATAAGACGTCCTACTTGACAGTTTCCCTGATTTCAGCCAGTTAAGCATATTTATAATATGGAATGAATGAAACGAGTTGGCGGCTGCAGTGCATGAAAGAAGAGCAGTGTAGAAGAAGACTGCAGCTGTCTTCTTCTACGTTTCTATCAAAAACTAATAAATTATAGTTTTTTATTTAAATTAAAAGTGATTACAAAGGAAATGTTTACTGTTCATGTTTTTTTATTGTATGGAAAAATCCCACTTAAAAAAACAGATCGCCATTACATTTTTCCTCTCGCGCACCCCCTGGTGGCAGCTCGCGTACCCCTGGGGGTGCGCGTACCACACTTTGGGAATCCCTGCTCTGTAGTATTCATAATGGACCTGGAGATTCGATTTACGCCACCTACGTTCAGCTTTTCAACATTCTCTTCTTTCTGATCTCACAGGAGTAACATTTCTCCATGGAGATTTTTTCATGTTTGAGATAGTTTTCACCTTCATAGGAGCAATGGCCTCAATAACATTTGATATTCTATAGTTGAAGTTGTCTACTACGTCATTTACTGAGACTGCGACAGGGACGGATATGGAGGTGAAATGCTGAACAAATATTTCAAAGGTCTTAAGCTACATACAGAAAAATGGAAAATTGCTATGATGCTGCCTTGGCTTTATTTAATGTTGGTTTGTTTACAGTTTACATTGCTAATTCTTATTCTGTTCATTAGCTGAGTGTGTGTCTAGATAACTGGTTGTTGAGTAACTGGAAAGGGAAAAATGCATGAGAGGTCTTGTAAAAAGTTTTTTGGGGGAGTCAGGAAAGGTGAACTCATCTTGTACATTACTATGTAGTCAAATGCAACTTCATACGACATATGAAATATATTACATTTCATAAACAATTTATTTTATTTTATTAATTAAAGAAACATCAAAAATACTTTCTTTCTCTCCTTCTCTCTTCCTGCTTTCCTTTCCCAGGGCTGAAGTTGTCTTGGGAAGTATCATAAAGAAGAAAGGATGGAGGTAAAATTTTCAGACTGTTTTCGCAAAACTAGGGGATCATACTTGACAGTTTAGTTAACCCTGATTTTTTCCAACATATTTTCATTTGCATTGTCATCTGCAGTGTAATGCCAGACTGGCACATTTATTGGGGTTGAATTGCGATTCAGTCTCATTGCTCTGGTTAGCAGCTCACTACCATATATAGCCTATTTATATCCCTATTCTAACATTAGGAATCAGTTGACTAAAGCTTTGCTGTCAATTCGTTGGAGCTGCTGCGGTGTGTGCAATGTCGTTTGAAAAGGAGGTTTGAGAGGGATGTGTAGGGGCTGGCTTGATACCAGTGGATGTGTTGGTGAGAACACTTCAGTCCAGTCACTTTAAATTCCACAATTTCCTTCTTTATTGAAGTAATATCAAGGTAACAAGGTATGTATGTATTAAGGGTGCTCCGATCAGGATTTTTGGGGCCGATCACCGATCACTGGAAGACGTATCGGCCGATACCGATCACCGATCACTTTTATGAACTGAAAATTACGCCATTACGTAACAGTCACACATGTTTAGAGAATGTATCAGGAATTGTTTGGCTTTTTGTCCTAGCTCAAAATCTAAAAAATGTCATTTCAATCACTGCAGACATTTCTTCACCACACACACACACACACACACAGGGAAACAGCTGTTTGAGTGGCGCCGGAGCTGCAACACTCCGCTCTTCCTTAGCGTTAGCTAACTTTGAAAACTCCTCATACTCCTTTCCGTGACTAACCTTCAAATGTCTGACGAGGTTGGTGGTGTTGAAATGTCTTTGGAGCTTTCCACCTCGTGGTATTTCCTAGGCACACACGTTGCAAATCGCTAATGTATTGTCTTTTTCCCAGATAGCAATGAGTCGTCAGACCACCGGCGGTGCTCCAGAGGCAGTAGAAGCGTCAGAATGGCGTAATCGCAAACACGTTTGCCGGCGCACCACCGGTGGCAGCTGCTTTTTAAAAGCGGTAGCTGCCTTCCTACCGCCTTCGTTCTGCGGCCGGCCGCGGGCCAACTGCTGTTCTGCCGCCGTTCAGACACCTTGTAGAACTGCCAGACCGGTGAATGTAGGGAGGCCGCCATTTTAGCTCCATGTTGAAAATGTTTTCATGAGTAGTGCGCTCTTAATACATCCATGGTAGTGCGTCATCTGATCGGTCTATCTGATCGGCATTTATGGAGACCACCAATCAAACTATTTAAAGCCAATATCGGCCGATACCGATCGGTGACCGATCAATCGGAGCACCCTTAGTATGTATGTATGTGTGTATATGTACAGTTAGGTCCGGAAATATTTGGACAGTGACACAATTTTCATAATTTTGGCCCTGTGCTCTAACGCAATGGATTTGAAATGAAATCATTGAGATGAAATTGTAGTGCAGACATTCAGTTTTATTGTGAGGGTATTTACATCAAAACTGGAGGAAGGGTTTAGGAATTACACACATTTTCATACATAGTCCCCTAATTTCAAGGGACCTAAAGTCCAAAGTCTTCTCCATACTTGTTTCTCTTCCCATCATTCTGGTACAGGTTTATCTTAATTTCATCAGTCCAAAGAATGCTGTTCCAGAACTGGGCTTGCTTTTTTAGATGTCTTCTGGCAAACTCTAATTCGGCTTTTCTATTCTTGAGGCTTATAAATGGTTTGCAGCTTGTGGTGAACCCTCTGTATTTGCTCTCGTGAAGTCTTCTCTTTATGGTAGACTTGGATAATGATACGCCTACTTCCTGGAGAGTCTTCTTCACTTCGCTAGATGTTGTGAAGGGGTTCTTCTTTACCACGGAAAGGATCCTGTGATCATCATCATTATATTGCTGAGCTCACCGGTGCATTCCTTTTTTCTCAGAATATACCAAACTGTTGATTTGGCCACTCCTAATGTTTCTGCCATCTCTCTGATGGATTTTTGGACCTTTTTTGGATTTTTGAGATCTCCTTTGACCACTTGTTGTGGATTCGCAGCAACAGCTTCTAAATGAAAATGTCTTAGCACACTGGGCCAAAATCATGAAAATTGTGTCACTGTCCAAATATTTTGTGTGTGTGTGTGTGTGTGTGTGTGTGTGTGTGT
Source organism: Gymnocephalus cernua (assembly GCA_023631565.1). Taxonomy (NCBI): domain Eukaryota; kingdom Metazoa; phylum Chordata; class Actinopteri; order Perciformes; family Percidae; genus Gymnocephalus; species Gymnocephalus cernua. The sequence goes on along the minus strand of CM042433.1, from coordinate 35,200,260 downwards.
GTGTGTGTGTGTGTGTGTGTGTGTGTGTGTGTGTGTGTGTGTGTGTGTGTGTGTGTGTGTGTGTGGTTTCTAGGAGGGAAAAGGATATGGGATACAATTAGCTCTATAATGCCACAATACAAGGCCACAATTAATTTGAATGACAAATCAACATTTACACAAGAACTTTGAATGCAGGAAATAAGCTAGGTAGCCTACAATGATATGTACTATCAGCAGAGTGAAAAGAAGCACTTCCGCCTTCTCATTGATGCCCTAAAAAGCACTGGGAATAAATTGGTGATCCCACTATGTAACAGCAACTACTTCACTGCAAAGACGGGGAATTTAGTATCCATTCCTTGTCAGCCACAGTCTGTCCCAAAAAACAAGAAAACTAATTATTTTAACACACTGCCATTTGCCCTATTAAACATAAGGTCTTGGAAGGAAAATCATTTTTAATCAATGATTTTATTATTAAGCACAACCTTCATATTATGTTTTTTAACTGAAACCTGCCTAGACCAGAATAAAAATGCTGCTGTTCTCATTGAGCTCCCCCCTAACTTCAGTTTTATGAGTGAGCATAGAATTGGAGTGGCTATTTTCTTTAATGACTCTTTCAAGTATCTTATGGAAATTTTGCTTCCTTTGAAGATGTGGCTCTTCAGTTAAGGTCCTCGCCTCAAGCTATATTTCTAAATATGTATAGACTACCTACAACCCCAAATCAGAAAAAAGGTGGGACAGTATGAAAAACACAAATAAAAAAACAAAGTAGTGATTTCTAAATGTACTTTGACTTGTATTTCATTGCAGACAATGTGAACACAAAATATTTCATGTTTTGTCTGGTCAACTTAATTTCATTTGTAAATATACATCCTTTCCTGTCATTCAGACCTGCAACACATTCCAAAAAATGTTGGGACAGGAGCAATTTAGGGCTAGTAATCAGGTAAATTGGTTAAATAATGATGTGATTTGAAACAGGTGATGTCAACAGGTGATTGTAATTATGATTTGGTACAAAAGCAGCATCCAAGAAAGGTCTAGTCCTTTAGGAGCAAAGATGGGCCGAGGATCGCCAGTTTGCCAACAAATTATTGAAATGTTTAAAAACAATGTTCCTCAAAGAAAGATAGGAAGACATTTGCTTATTTCACCTTCAACAGTGCATACCATAATTAAAAGATTCAAGGAATGTGGAGGAATTTCAGTGTGTAAAGGACAAGGGCGCAAGCCTAAGCTGAACAACCGTGATCTCCGATCCCATAGGCAGCACTGCATCAAGAATCGTCATTCATCTATAAGCGATATCACCACATGGGCTCATGACTACTTTGGCAAACCTTTGTCAAGTACCACAATACGTAGTTACAGCCACAAATGCCAGTTAAAACTGTACTGTGCCAAAAGGAAGCCCTATGTTAACAGTGTCCAGAAGCGCCATCGACTTCTCTGGGCTCGGAGGCATCTGGGTTGAACCATCACACAGTGGAAACGTGTACTGTGGTCAGATGAATCAGTATTTCAGGTATTTTTTGGGATAAATGGACGTCGTGTGCTCCGGACCAAAGAAGAAAAGGATCATCCAGACTGTTACCAGCAACAAGTCCAAAAGCCAGGGTGTGTCATGGTATGGGGTTGTGTCACTTCTGTGATGGCACCATCAGTGCTGAAAAGTACATAGAGATTTTGGAGCACAATATGCTGCCATCAAGAAGACGTCTTTTCCAGGGACGTCCATGCATATTTCAACAAGATAATGCAAAACCACATTCTGCACACATTACAAAGTCCTGGCTGCAGAGGAAGAGGATACAGGTACTTGACTGGCCTGCCTGCAGTCCCGACCTGTCTCCAATAGAGAATGTGTGGCGCATTTTGAAGCGCAAAATGCGACAACGAAGACCCCGTACTTTTGCCCACCTTAAGACTTGTTTGCAGCAAGAATGGGACAAAATTACTCCTGAAACACTTCATCACTTGGTGTCTTCAGTCCCTAAACATCTTTTAAGTGTTGTGAAAAGGAATGGCGACATTACAAAGTGGTAAATGGTTTACTGTTCCAACTTTTTTTGAAATGTGTTGCAAAAACCAAAATAAGAATTTAGTTTTTTTGAAAGAAAAACAATAACAATCATGAGGAACACATTAAATTATGTGCTGTTGTATTGTCTGCAATGACATACAAGTCAAAGTACATTTAGAAATCACTACTTTCTTTTTTTATTTGTGTTTTCCATACTGTCCCAACTTTTTCTGATTTGGGGTTGTAAACACTGTGCAACCTTCTTTGATGATTTCATTGAATTACTCTCAATAATCTGTATTAACTTTGATTGGGTAATGATTGCCGGTGATTTAAACATTCACGTTGAGAACCCCGGATATAGAGGGACCAAAGAACTGTGTTGTGCTTTTGAGAATTATGAAGTGACTCAGCATGTGACTGAGCCAACGCACAATAAGGGACACACTCTGGACTTGATTATCTCCAAAGGTCTGAACATTCCCAAAATTGTGGTGACAGATGTTGCTCTCCCTGATCATTCCTGTGTCTTCTTTAATGGCTCTTTAATTGTGCAAAAAAATGTTCAAACAAAGATAATTACAAAATTAAAGCTGCAAGCAGCGATGGACGGGCCCTCGCGCCTCTGCGCGCGTCTGAGTTAGTGGCGGACGCCACTCCTTGCGACCGTGCATCTGCGCGGCACTCAGACATTGCAAATCGTCGCCAATGAAAAGGGAACTCCCTGCCGAGTTCAACGATACCTCACACAAGACTCAATGTCGTACAGTTCATTATTTGTGAAAGGGGCGTGGCCAAAGCATAGGGGGCGGGTCAAACCATCACCAATGAAGAAGGAACTCTCTGCTGAGTTCAGTGATACCTCACACAAGGGTCTACCTTAAACAGTTCAAATGTTATGAAAGGGGGCGTGGCCTGAGTAAGTGGGCGTTGTTAAAGTATGTGGGGCGGCTCAGTATCACATGTAGACCACATATTATAAGTTTCATGTAAATCGGATGATGTTTGTCATATGAGGCAGATTTCGTGTTGCCAGCGGGGGGCGCTGTGACCAAATGTAAATTTTGGCCGGTAGATGTCCTCAGGCCTGGACCCTTGACAAACATGAGAAGTTTCAGGCGGATATGATTAAGTACACTAACGTTACAACAACTTCTTCGTTCATCGAAGAAAGGTCAAAATGGTCGTCACGCCACGCCCACACCGTTCGACGAAAAGTTTTTCTTTTAACAACTTTTCATCTTTCGGGTGTTGAGATGGTAGAGACCAAATTTGAAGTCAATCTGATGAAATCTCTAGGAGGAGTTCGTCAAAGTATAGCACCTTGACTTTTAGGCCTACTTCCTGTTGCCACTAGGGGGCGCTATGACTTTGAGTAAATATCGGACCTCATATGTCCTCAGGGTTGGACTATTATGAATCGTGAAAAGTTTCGAGCCAATTGGACAATGGACACTTTAGTTACACCCACTTCCTGTTTCGATGGCAAAACGCACAAAATGGCCGCCCCGCCACGGCCATGCCCTATAACCAAAAGTTTTTCTTTTAACAAGTTTTCATCTTCAACGTCTTAAGATGGCACAGACCAAATTTGAAGTGGATCGGATGAAATCTCTAGGAGGAGTTCGTTAAAGTACGACATGTGGAAATGGCCAAAATCGCACTAATTTCGAATTGTCAATTCAAAATGGCAGACTTCCTGTTGGGTTTCAGGTATGGCTCCAATGACGTTTTCTGTACGTGTTGACATGCTACATATGTATACCATGTTTCGTGAGTCTACGTTAAACGTACTGCAGGGGCTCAATTTTTTTTACTTTGTAGGGGGCGCCAGCGAGCCATTTTTGTGCGCCTGTTCCCCACACCCTTGAAATACGTAATTTTTCACGACACTTGACGCGACCGCCAAATTTGGTGAGTTTTTGAATATGTTAAGCCCCTCAAAAAGGCAATTCATTGCGCGGAAGAAAGAAAGAAAAATAATATTAATTCCTTCAGTTTCAATAGGGCCTTCGCCGCTGTCGGCGCTCGCGCCCTAATAATTCCTTCAGTTCCAATAGGGCCTTCGCCGCTGTCGGCGCTCGGGCCCTAATAATAATAATAATTCCTTCAGTTCCAATAGGGCCTTCGCCGCTGTCGGCGCTCGGGCCCTAATAATAATTCCTTGTTCCAATAGGGCCTTCGCCGCTGTCGGCGCTCGGGCCCTAATAATTCCTTCCGTTCCAATAGGGCCTTCGCCGCTGTTGGCGCTCGGGCCCTAATAATAATAATAATAATTCCTTCAGTTCCAATAGGGCCTTCGCCGCTGTCGGCGCTCGGGCCCTAATAATAATAATAATTAAAGCTGCAAGCAGCGATGGACGGGCCCTCGCACCTCTGCGCGTGTCGGGGTTACCGGCGGACTCCGCTCCTTGCGACCTTGCATCTGCGTGGCAATCAGGCGTTGAAAATTGTCGCCAATGAAAAGGGAACTCCCTGACGAGTTCAACGATACCTCACACAAGACTCAATGTTGTACAGTTAATTATTTGTGAAAGGGGGCGTGGCCAAAGCATAGGGTGCGTTTCAAACCATCTCCAATGAAGAAGGAACTCTCTGCTGAGTTCAATGATACCTTACACAATAGTGTACCTTAAATGGGTCACCAGTTATGAAAGGGGGCGTGGCCAAAGAATACGGGGGCGGGCCAAACCATCACCAATGAAGAAGGAACTCTCTGCTGAGTTCAATGATACCTCACACAAGGGTGTACCTTAAACAGTTCAAATATTACGGAAGGGGGCGTGGCCTGAGTACGTGGGCGTGGTTAAAGTATATGGGGCGGCTCAGTATCACATATAGACCACACATAAGTTTCATGTAAATCGGATGATGTTTGTCATATAAGGCAGATTTCGTGTTGCCAGCGGGGGGCGCTATGACGAAATGTCAATTTTGGCCTGTAGGTATCCTCAGGCCTGGAACCTTGTTAAACGTGAGAAGTTTCGGGCAGATATGACAACGTACACTAAAGTTACAACAACTTCTTTGTTCATCGAAGGATGCTCAAAATGGCCGCCACGCCACGCCCACACCGTCTGACGAAAAGTTTTTCTTTTAACAACTTTTCATCGGTAAGGTGTTTCGATGGTACAGACCAAATGTGAAGTCCATCGGATGAAATCTCTAGGAGGAGTTCGTTAAAGTATAGCACCTTGACTTTTAGGCCTACTTCTTGCTGCCACTAGGGGGCGCTATGACTTTGAGTAAATATCGGCCCTTATATGTCCTCAGGGTTGGACTATTATGAATCGTGAAAAGTTTCGAGCCAATTGGACAATGGACACTTGAGTTACACCAACTTCCTGTTTCGATGGCGAAACTCACAAAATGGCCGCCCCGCCACGGCCATGCCCTATGATCAAAAGTTTTTCTTTTTACAACTTTTCATCTATCATGTCTTAAGATGGCACAGACCAAATTTGAAGTTGATCGGATGAAATCTCTAGGAGGAGTTCGTTAAAGTACGACATGTGGAAATGGCCAAAATCGCACAAATTTCGAACATTCAATTCAAAATGGCGGACTTCCTGTTGGGTTTCAGGTATGGCTCCAATGACGTTTTATATACGTCTTTACATGGTACATATGTGTACCAAGTTTCGTGAGTCTACGTTAAACGCACTGCAGGGGCTCAATTTGTTTTACTTTGTAGGGGGCGCTAGCGAGCCATTTTTGTGCGACTATTCCCGAAACCCTTAAAATACGTAATTTTTCACCAGACTTGACGCGACCGCCAAATTTGGTGAGTTTTTGAATATGTTAAGCCCCTCAAAAAGGCAATTCATTGCGCGGAAGAGGAATAATAATAATAATTAAAGCTGCAAGCAGCGATGGACGGGCCCTCGCTCCTCTGCGCGCGTCGGGGTTAGTGGCGGACGCCGCTCCTTGCGACTGTGCATCTGCACGGCACTCAGACGTTGCAAATCGTTGCCAATGAAAAGGGAACTCCCTGATGAGTTCAACGATACCTCACACAGGAATCAATGTCATACAGTTCATTATTTGTGAAAGGGGGAGTGGCCAAAGCATAGGGGTCGGGGCAAACCATCACCAATGGAGAAGGAACTCTGCTGAGTTCAATGATACCTTACACAATAGTGTACCTTAAATGTGTCACCAGTTATGAAAGGGGGCGTGGCCAAAGCATAGGGGGCGGGCCAAACCATCACCAATGAAGAAGGAACTCTCTGCTGAGTTCAATGATACCTTACACAATAGTGTACCTTAAATGGGTCACCAGTTATGAAGGGGGCGTGGCTTAAGCATAGGGGGCGGGCCAAACCATCACCAATGAAGAAGGAACTCTCTGCTGAGTTCAATGATACCTCACTCAAGGGTGTACCTTAAACAGTTCAAATGTTATGAAAGGGGGCGTGGCCTGAGTAAGTGGGCGTGGTTGAAGTATATGGGGCGGCTCAGTATCACACATAGACCACACATTATAAGTGTAAATCGGATGATGTTTGTCATATAAGGCAGATTTCGTGTTGCCAGCGGGGGGCGCTATGATGAAATGTCAATTTTGGCCTGTAGGTGTCCTCAGGCCTGGACCTTTGTTAAACGTGAGAAGTTTCGGGCAGATATGACAACGTACACAAAAGTTACAACAACTTCTTTGTTCATCAAAGGATGCTCAAAATGGCCGCCACGCCACGCCCACGCCGTCTGACGAAAAGTTTTTCTTTTAACAACTTTTCATCGGTAAGGTGTTGTGATGGTACAGACCAATTTTGAAGTCCATCGGATGAAATCTCTAGGAGGAGATCGTTAAAGTATAGCACCTTGACTTTTAGGCCTACTTCCTGCTGCCACTAGGGGGCCCTATGACATTGAGTAAATATCGGACCTTATATGTCCTCAGGGTCGGACTATTATGAATCGTGAAAAGTTTCGAGCCAATTGGACAATGGACACTTGAGTTACACCAACTTCCTGTTTCGATGGCGAAACGCACAAAATGGCCGCCCCGCCACGACCATGCCCTATGATCAAAAGTTTTTCTTTTTACAACTTTTCATCTATCATGTCTTAAGATGGCACAGACCAAATGTGAAGTTGATCGGATGAAATCTCTAGGAGGAGTTCGTTAAAGTACGACATGTGGAAATGGCCAAAATCGCACAAATTTCGAACATTCAATTCAAAATGGCGGACTTCCTGTTGGGTTTCAGGTATGGCTCCAATGACATTTTATATACGTCTTTACATGGTACATATGTGTACCAAGTTTCGTGAGTCTACGTTAAACGCACTGCAGGGGCTCAATTTTTTTTACTTTGTAGGGGGCGCTAGCGAGCCATTTTTGTGCGCCTATTCCCAAAACCCTTAAAATACGTAATTTTTCACCAGACTTGACGCGACCGCCAAATTTGGTGAGTTTTTGAATATGTTAAGCCCCTCAAAAAGGCAATTCATTGCGCGGAAGAAAGAAAGAAAGAATAATAATTAAAGCTGCAAGCAGCGATGGACGGGCCCTCGCTTCTCTGCGCGCGTCGGGGTTACCGGCGAACGCCGCTCCTTGCGACCGTGCATCTGCGCGGCAATCAGACGTTGAAAATTGTTGCCAATGAAAAGGGAACTCCCTGACGAGTTCAACGATACCTCACACAAGACTCAATGTCGTACATTTCATTATTTGTGAAAGGGGGCGTGGTTAAAGCATAGGGGGCGGGTCAAACCATCACCAATGAAGAAGGAACTCTCTGCTGAGTTTAATGATACCTTACACAATAGTGTACCTTAAATGGGTCACCAGTTATGAAAGGGGGCGTGGCTTAAGGATAGGGGGCATGGCCAAACCATCACCAATGAAGAAGGAACTCTCTGCTGAGTTCAATGATACCTCACACAAGGGTGTACCTTAAACAGTTCAAATATTACGAAAGGGGGCGTGGACTGAGTAAGTGGGCGTTGTTAAAGTATATGGGGCGGATCAGTATCACATATAGACCACACATTATAAGTTTCATGTAAATCGGATGATGTTTGTCATATAAGGCAGATTTCGTGTTGCCAGCGGGGGGCGCTATGATGAAATGTCAATTTTGGCCTGTAGTTGTGGTCAGGTCTGGACCCTTGTTAAACGTGAGAAGTTTCGGGCAGATATGACAACGTACACTAAAGTTACAACAACTTCTTCGTTCATCGAAAAAAGGTGAAAATGGCCGCCACGTCACGCCCACGCCGTCTGACGAAAAGTTTTTCTTTTAACAACTTTTCATCGGTAAGGTGTTGTGATGGTACAGACCAAATTTGAAGTCCATCGGATAAAATCTCTAGGAGCAGTTCGTTAAAGTATATCACCTTGAGTTTTTGGCCTACTTCCTGTTGCCACTAGGGGGCGCTATGACTTTGAGTAAATATCGGCCCGTATATGTCCTCAGGGTTAGACTCTTATGAATCTTGAAAAGGTTCGAGCCAATTGGACAATGGACACTTGAGTTACACCAACTTCCTGTTTCGATGGCGAAACGCACAAAATGGCCGCCCCGCCACGACCATGCCCTATGATCAAAAGTTTTTCTTTTTACAACTTTTCATCTATCATGTCTTAAGATGGCACAGACCAAATCTGAAGTTGATCGGATGAAATCTCTAGGAGGAGTTCGTTAAAGTATGACATGTGGAAATGGCCAAAATCGCACTAATTTCGAACTTTCAATTCAAAATGGCGGACTTCCTGTTGGGTTTAGCGTATGGCTCTAATGACGCTTTCTGTACGTCTTGCCATGATAGATAGGTGTACCAAGTTTCGTGAGTCTACGTTAAACGTACTGCAGGGGCTCAATTTTTTTAACTTTGTAGGGGGCGCTAGCGAGTCATTTTTGTGCGCCTATTCCCGAAACCCATAAAATACGTAATTTTTCAGCAGACTTGACGCGACCGCCAAATTTGGTGAGTTTTTGAATATGTTAAGCCCCTCAAAAAGGCAATTCATTGCGCGGAAGAAAGAAAGAATAATAATAATTAAAGCTGCAAGCAGCGATGGACGGGCCCTCGCTCCTCTGCACGCGTTGGGGTTAGTGGCGGACGCCGCTCCTTGCGACCGTGCATCTGCACGGCACTCAGACGTTGCAAATCGTCGCCAATGAAAAGGGAACTCCCTGACGAGTTCAACGATACCTCACTCAAGACTCAATGTCGTACAGTTCATTATTTGTGAAAGGGGGCGTGGCCAAAGCATAGGGGCGGGTCAAACCATCTCCAATGAAGAAGGAAATCTGCTGAGTTGAATGATACCTTACACAATAGTGTACCTTAAATGGGTCACCAGTTATGAAAGGGGGCGTGGCCAAAGCATAGGGGGCGGCCCAAACCATCACCAATGAAGAAGGAACTCTCTGCTGAGTTCAATGATACCTTACACAATAGTGTACCTTAAATGGGTCACCAGTTATGAAAGGGGGCGTGGCTTAAGTATAGGGGGCGGGCCAAACCATCACCAATGAAGAAGGAACTATCTGCTGAGTTCAATGATACCTCACACAAGGGTGTACCTTAAACAGTTCAAATATTAAGAAAGGGGGCGTAGCCTGAGTACGTGGGCGTGGTTAAAGTATATGGGGCGGCTCAGTATCACACACAGACCACACATTATAAGTTTCATGTAAATCGGATGATGTTTGTCATATAAGGCAGATTTCGTGTTGCCAGCGGGGGGCGCTATGATGAAATGTCAATTTCGGCCTGTAGGTGTCCTCAGGCCTGGACCCTTGTTAAACGTGAGAAGTTTCGGGCAGATATGACAACGTACACTAAAGTTACAACAACTTCTTTGTTCATCGAAGGATGCTCAAAATGGCCGCCACGCCACGCCCACGCCGTCTGACGAAAAGTTTTTCTTTTAACAACTTTTCATCGGAAAGGTGTTGTGATGGTACAGACCAAATTTGAAGTCCATCGGATGAAATCTCTAGGAGGAGTTCGTTAAAGTATAGCACCTTGACTTTTAGGCCTACTTCCTGTTGCCACTAGGGGGCGCTATGACTTTGAGTAAATATCGGACCGAATATGTCCTCAGGGTTGGACTATTATGAATCGTGAAAAGTTTCGAGCCAATTGGACAATGGACACTTGAGTTACACCCACTTCCTGTTTCGATGGCGAAACGCACAAAATGGCCGCCCCGCCACGGCCATGCCCTATGATCAAAAGTTTTTCTTTTTACAACTTTTCATCTATCATGTCTTAAGATGGCACAGACCAAATTTGAAGTTGATCGGATGAAATCTCTAGGAGGAGTTCGTTAAAGTACGACATGTGGAAATGGCCAAAATCGCACTAATTTCGAACTTTCAATTCAAAATGGCGGACTTCCTGTTGGGTTTAGGGTATGGCTCCAATAACGTTTTGTGTACGTCCTGCCATGCCACATTTGTGTACCAAATTTCGTGACTCTACGTTAAACGTACTGCAGGGGCTAAATTTTTTTAACATTGTAGGGGGCGCTAGCGAGCCATTTTTGTGCGCCTATTCCCGAAACCCTTAAAATACGTAATTTTTCACCAGTCTCCACTCGACCGCCAAATTTGGTGAGTTTTTGAATATGGTAAGCCCCTCAAAAAGGCAATTCATTGCGCGAAAGAAAGAAAGAATAATAATAATAATAATAATAATAATAATTCCTTCAATTCCAATAGGGCCTTCGCCGCTGTCGGCGCTCGGGCCCTAATAATAATTCTTTCAGTTCCAATAGGGCCTTCGCCGCTGTCGGCGCTCGGGCCCTAATAATAATAATAATAATTCTTTCAGTTCCAATAGGGCCTTCGCCGCTGTCGGCGCTCGGGCCCTAATAATACATCACTGAAAACACCAGTGAAAAATTAATTCAGCTTTTCTCCTCAACACCTGCAATCTCTGGAACCTCAGTAACTGATCTTGTAGATAACTTCAATAATAGAATTACAAATATTATTGACGCCATTGCTCCAACTAAGGTCAAAGCTATCTCTGGTATGAAAAGATCTCCATGGAGAAATTACGCACTAGTAAGATCTGAGAAAAGAGAGTGTCAAAAAGCTGAACGTAGGTGGCGAAAAACTAATCTCCAGGTCCACTATGACACCTATAAAGAGAGAGACTTTTTATTTCAAAATGAGGAATGCAAGGCAGTCCTTCTTCTCTGACATTATTGCCAGAAACAATAATATATGCCATCACCCAGTTCCAGTCATGTCTCTCTGAAAACGTGCCGTGAAGAGAAAGGTTGGCGACGAGCACAGGCAATTTCAGGGAAAGTGGGAGATGGAATATTTTTTTTGTCGAGCACAGGGGCACCCCTATGTGTTTCATGTGCACAGAGAAAGTTGCGGTGTACAAGGAATATAACATCATTACGTTTTTAATCAACTAGACATGCTGAGGATTATACAAAATACCAGGGAGATGAGAGAAAGAACCGGGTCGCCAATCTTAAAAATATCTATTGAGGCAACAAGATTTATTCAAGAAAGCAAACAAAGAATACTTTTGTGGAATACTTGATGCGGCCCAGCCTGACCCACACTCTACCTCCAGCGGCCCCCAGGTATATTGAGTATGAGACCCCTGCTTTAACGACATCCACTTGAACACAGACAATGGTAAAACCACAGTCTTAGTATTACTTGATCTCAGTGCTGCATTTGACACGGCTCTATCTTGGGACCTGTCCTGTTTAATATCTATATGCTTCCACTGGCTTAGATTATGAAAAATAATAACATAAGTTACCATAGCTATGCGGACGATACACAAATCTACATAACCCTGTCGCCTGGGGACTACGGCCCAATACAAAAACTGGCTAGGTCCGTTAAACAAACTAACGACTGGATGTGCCAGAATTTTCTTAAACTGAATGAAGAAAAAACTGAAGTGATTATTTTTGGAGCCAAAGAGGAACCATTGAAAGTCAGCGCTCAGCTTCAAACAATAATGTTAAAGACAACAGACAAAGCCAGAAATCTTGGTGTAATTAGGGACTCTGTTCTGACAGCCATGTTAAGACAATAACAAAATCTGCCTTTTATCATCTTAAAACTATATCAAGACTTAAAGGACTTATGTGTCAACAGGATTTGGAAAAACTTGTCCATGCGTTTATCTTCAGTAGACTTGACTACTGTAACAGTATTTTTACAGGTCTCCCAAAAGAATCTATCAGACAGCTACAGCTGATTCAGAACGCTGCTGCTCTAGTCCTCACTAAGACCAAGAAAGTGGATCATATCACTCCAGTTCTAAAGTCTTTACATTGAGGGTGCTCCGATTGATCAGTCACCGATCGGTATTGGCCGATAATGGCTTTAAATAGTTTGATCGGTGGTCTCCATAAATGCCGATCAGATAGGCCGATCAGATGACGCACTACCATGGATGTATTAAGAGCGCACTACTTTTGAGAATATTTTCTACATGGAGCTAAAGTGGCGGCGTCCCTACATTCAGCGGTCTGGCAGTTCTACAAGGTGTCTGAACGGCGGCAGAACAGCAGTTGGCCCGCGGGCCGCGGAACGAAGGCGGTAGGAAGGCAGCTACCGTTTAAAAAGCAGCTGCCACCGGTGGTGTGCCGGCAAACATGTTTGCGATTACGCCATTCTGACGCTTCTACTGCCTCTGGAGCACCGACGGTGGTCCGCGGACTCATTGCTATCTGGGAAAAAGACGATACATTAGCGATTTGCAACGTGTGTGCCGAGGAAATACCACGAGGCGGAAAGCTCCAAAGACATTTCAACACCACCAACCTCATCAGACATTTGAAGGTTAGTCACGGAAAGGACTGTGTCGATCCATGTGTGTGTCTGTCGGTCTGTGTGTGTGTGTGTGTGTGTGTCGGTGTGTGTGTGTGTGTGTGTGTGTGTGTGTGTGTGTGTGTGTGTGTGTGTGTGTGTGTGTGTGTGTGTGTGCTGAAGAAATGTCTGCAGTGATTGAAAGGACATGTTTTACATTTTGAGCTAGGACAAAAAGCCAAACAATTACTGATACATTCTCTAAACATGTGTGACTGTTACGTAATGGCGTAATTTTCAGTTCATAAAAGTGATCTGTGATCGGTATCGGCTGATACGTCTTCCAGCAATCGGTGATCGGCCCCAAAAATCCTGATCGGAGCACCCTTACTTTACATTGGCTCCCTGTACCTCAAAGAATAGGCTAATGTCCAGCCCTTAGCTCTGTGTCCAGGCTACAGCGCTAAGAGGTGGGTTTTGATTGGTCCGTCCGTGTTCATTCAGGGTTTTGATTGGATATTGAATCTACTGGAGATAGAACCTTATAATTTTTATTTTATTAACTAACTTTTACAAAAAATAACACCACACAGGCATTAATAAACCCCTAATGGATCAGATTATGTCAAAAACTCAATTTCGACCAAAAGTCGAGATAGAACCTTATAATTCTAAGCTCACGATATATGAATCATATTGATACATTACTGTGATGATGCAGATGCATGTAAATGGCGGCCTGTGGTGTGGGAGCGACAGCACACCAAACAGTTCTGGGAGATCGTGGTTCAGAGACACTTCACGGAAACCCTTTGGTTGAAGCATTTTCGGATGACCAAGACAACATTTGACCTGTTGTGTAATTTTCCCAGAAGTCGCAAGCTATCGCCCTCCCTTCTGTGTGCAATGCCATACGAACAAGGATGATGCGAAGGTATATATACCAGACATGGGGGACTCGAGTCACATGACTTGAATCGAGTTAGACTCGAGTCACATGACTTGACTCGAGCGACTTTCTGTTTAATAAATATATATATTTTTCCCCTCTGATATTGAGGAGTTAACTTTACGATTTTAGTGCTGTTGCCACGCGGCGGCAGACCTGCAGTAAACGAGACTGGCTACGGCTGTTACTTAACGTCATGGATTCCTCTGCACCGAAAATAATAAAGTTTGGCTATAAGGATTACACATCTGACCAGGGCAAAGAAGAAACGAACAGCAGTTTGCAAGGTCTGCACTACAAAAAATTCCGACGTCAACCACACTTAAAACACACTTAAAATCAGGAGAGATTCAGGTTAGAGTCCCCATATTCAGCTGAACCACTATTTGGACGCTTGTGACGAACAGAACTCCCTTCAGTTTTGGGCCATGAATAAGCACACCCTCCCCTCTTTGTTCAAGGTGGTGGTAAGAACGAATACGACTAGGTAGACGAATACAATCAGTATTAGAGTTGAGCCGGATACTCGGCTGAAACGAGTATCCGGTACGGATAAAGCACTTTTGCCGAATACGAGTATTATACGAGTAATACGAGTCAATAACTGTGCTCGGATTGAATAAAAATCCTCATTGGGTAGCTGACTGTGTCTGCGTTCTGTGATAGGCTAGTAGTCACAGCGCCCCTCCCTTACACACGCTCTGCTCACTCACACACAGAACACAGAGGAGAACAGCTGTCTCTGTCTCTCCCTCAGTCTCTCAGGTTCGCGGGTCTTTTCCGTTAACGTTTAGGGTCTCTTCAGCTTCAGGTTTGTTTTTTACTTCGGTTTGTAGTACTTATTTATTAACCAGTAGAGTTCTGGTAAACGTGGGGTTTGTTCAGACGTGATGCTTGGTAGAATGCGACTCGCGTTGCATCTGCCTGTCAGAGATTTCTTTTCTTTTTTAAACCGTCAGCTGGCTCTAACCAGTTTTTTTACTTCACGCACTGAGTGTCTGACACTTTCTTGCTGTATTTTATAAAGAAATAAAGCTAGTTGTGGTATAAATAATATTACAAATTAAGCTACACACACAAACACACACACACACACCTGGTGTGGAAATTAAAAAAAATAAAAAAGAACCAAAAAAAATAAAAAAATCACACTGATCATAAAAAAATTAAAAGTTAAAAAAACGAAAGTTATGTTGAGTATGAAAACTCTTGTTCATTACATTTTACTTCATAATTGCAACCGCATGTGTTGTATTCATTGTTGCAAAACTTGTTCTGTATATAGTTTGTTATCGTGATCAAAACCATTGATCTGAAGCTCAATGCTGATGCTGTCATGTAAATAGTTTTCTAATCAGCAATAAATATAACAATTTCTGATCAACCCATATCAATTGCATGCTTAAAATAACATACTGGTTAAAGCCCCGCCCATTTCAAGACAACCTGACCCACTTCCGGGTTAAATCCTGTCCACTTCCGGGTTAGGCCCCGCCCAGTCCGAGTACAGATACAGATACAGATAATTCATATGGTTAACAGATACAGATACAGATAATGCTGTACATCCCTAATCAGTATACACACAACACAAACTGCCCACACACTCTCTCTGTCTCTCTCTCTCTCTCTCTCTCTCTCACACACACACACACACACACACACACACACACACACACACACACACACACACGCAGATTAAGTATCTGAATAAAGCTAGGCACACATAAACACAACACACTGCACTCTCAGACACACGCACATGCACACATTCACTCACCAATCAGTCCCTCCAGAAAAACGCGATTATGCGATCGCAGAATTCAATGCATAATCAGCCAAAGTCCGCATATTTATACGGGGGCCGCATTTTTGCTGATTTCTGCAGGGCTTGCATGATTTCATAATCCCCGCATTTTCGTTGCAAAAGTCACATATATCTCAGCAGAAAGTTTTAAAATGTTGCGTTTACTTCACACAAGAGCAGCCATTTTCCCCTGTTGCAATGGGAACGTTATGAAGTGACGTAATTTCACCTAGTGAGAACACGGTGTTGGGGGAAATCACTTTTTTTCTCTTTTTCATCAAACCGCAGTTTTTGCAAGTTCCCGCAATTTCATCGCATAAAATTGCATAAATATCCCGCATATTTCATAGCATAAAATTGAATAAATATCCCGCATATTTCATAGCATTTTTTAAGAAAAGGTGCCGCAAAATCAAGGATTTTTGCCCGCAACAATCACAAAAAAACTCTGTCTGGACCAATATTAATAACTTTTCATTCGCTCTCTCTCTCAAATACACTGACAAATATTAACATATACTATTCATTCCATGTGATAAATACACAGAATGAAGCATGTTTGAAGAATATTATTTGACTTAGAAACCATTATATTTGAATTGTTTGAATGAATTTCATTATTTGATGTCATGTTTGAGGCATATTGAACAAATCTGTATGTTTATAAATGTAAACTGTTCAGATATATGTGGTGTGGACGCAATGTCTTTTGAATATTGAATAGGAAATTCAAATAAAACCCCAGCAGTTCATAACCACTGTCTTTAGCTTGTTTAAAAATGGAAACTTTTGTATGACTTGACTTGACTTGCTTGACCAAAGCTATGACTTGACTTGACTTGCTTGATTGTCACACAAAATGACTTAGACTTGCTTGAGACTTGAAGGTTAAGACTTGAGACTTGCTTGTGACTTGCCCATGTGTGACTTACTCCCATCTCTGATATATACAGGGTCCAAAGCACCATCTACTAGCCAAATGCCGGTAAAATATGTAAGTGGCTGGTGATTCACTCACTCACTCACAAGCCAAAGAATAAAAGTTGAAGCTATTGAGTGGCTAGTCAAATTTGAATATTCACTAGCCATTTGGCTGGTGGACAAGTAAGTTAATTTTGGACCCTGGATATATACCTACCTGGAGTGGATAAGGCACATGATATAACTAACTAACTCCAGAGTGCACCTTGTGCCACAGGTGTATGGCGCAATAGATGGGACTTACGTCCCAATTAGACCCCCTGCTGAAGGCTACAGGGATTTTGTCAACAGAAAGGGCTGGCCATCAATCGTACTACAGGCTGTGGTAGACGATCGTTGCATCATAAGGGACATTTGTGTTGGCACTCCCGGTAGTGTGCATGACGCGGCAGTCTTCATCACTTCTGACCTGTACAGGTGTGTCTGTTTACCTTGGTAAATGGTACACTTAATCCTTAACCTTTGTTGGCCATTTCCTTCGCGAGTTCCTTATAAATGATGGCATTTCTTAGAGTTTTGCTATCTAAAATAGCCATTATATTTTGCTCGTAAATTAAATAAAAAAAGTATCTTGTCTCCTCGTTCGTCCACTTACATCTGTCTTTGTTGACACCCGCCATGTGTGCAAACAGCAGAAATACTGGGCGGAAATTAACTAAACCTTCTTCTTCGTTTTGTGGCGGGTTGCAACCATAAAATGACCTAAAACTTAATCGCAATTCATTATTTATTCGGCAAATAACGTTTCCATCAGCATTTATCGCATAAGCCATATATCGATCAAGATCAAATCCGATGAGACCGAACGTATTTCCTTTGAGTCGATATTCATGAAATTCACCTTGATTGTATTAGAAGCCATATCACTGAGAAGCGAGTCCAGAGATTCTTGGATTGGCTTAAATTTTGAGTCAAATGCTGAGCCAATTTCTTCGTATGACCTCTCTGACAATAGATGCAAGTTATTGGCGGTCCATAACGTTACTACCATTTTTATCCCAAGTTTGCTGTTTCCTGAGGTTTCGTAGTTCTCTGGTGGCCACGCAGCCTGTGCTGACAGACAATCAGCTTTAGCAGGTGCGCAGGTTGGGATCTCAAACAATCAGCTGACAGCAGGTGCAGAGTTGTAATATCCTTCAGATAGTGTAAGCAGAAGTGTTCTTTTACAATCAGGTGAACCTATCAGGTGAACTCTGCAAACTCATCGTTTTATGATGTGTTTGCAGAGTAGGCTACACCTTATTGTTAAACTCAGTTGTTTGTAGTAGAAACCGTGCGTGCAGATTCAGTCCATGCTACCAGAACAGGAAGTCCAAAACGCCAACACGTTTATCTTAACACTGGCATGGCAGAACTGAATCAATAAAATACGTCTTTGAGTAGGGTTAAGTTATGTTAGCCCAATCAGCTGGTCTTCACTGTTAGCCAGCATCTCCTGGTAGTGGCAGGCTCATGACAATAGTGCAGGAAGAAGATTTCCCCCTAAATCCAATTCAATTCAGTTCAATTCAATTCTATTTATAGTATCAAATGATAACAAGAGTTATCTCTAGACACTTTACAGATAGGGTATTTCTAGAACACACTATAATTTACAAAGACCCAACAATTCCAGTAATTCCCCCAAGAGCAAGCATTTAGTGTGACAGTGGTGAGGAAAAACGTCCTTTTAGGAAGAAACCTTGGGTGGTGAGGAAAACTTTCTATTCAAGCGTGCATTAAAGATATAAAATCATAAATGACCTACAATTATCTGATGTTAAACTCAGACAAAACTGAAGTTAAACACCTCCGAACCTCATTATGTAAAGATGATATAGCTTCTCTGGATGGTATTGCCCTGGCCTCCAGCACTACTGTCAGAAATGTTGTCAGTTATTTTTGATCAGGATATATCTTTAACGCCCACTTAAAACAAACCTCAAGAACAGCCTTTTTTCATCTTCGTAACATTGCCAAAATGAGGCACGTTCTTTCTCAAAACAATGCTGAAAAACTAGTCCATGCATTTGATACTTCCAGGCTGGACTACTGTAATTCCTTACGATCAGGTTACTCAAATAAGTCCCTTAAGACTCTCCAGCTGATCCAGAACGCTGCAGCATGTGTTCTGACAAGAACTAAGAAAAGAGACCATATTTCTCCTGTATTAGCTTCTCTGCATTGACTTTCTGTAAAATCCAGGATTGAATTTAAAATCCTCCTCCTGACCTACAAAGCTCTAAATGGTCAAGCACCATCATATCTTGAAGAGCTCATAGTACCTTACTGTCCCACTAGAGCACTGCGCTCCCAGAATGCAGAGTTACTTGTGGTTCCTAGAGTCTCTAAAAGTAGAATGGGAGCCAGAGCCTTTAGCTATCAGGCTCCTCTCCTATGGAACCAGCTCCCAGTCTGTGTTCGGGAGGCAGACACCGTCACCACATTTAAGAGTAAACTTAAAACTCTCCTCTTTGATAAAGCTTATAGTTAAGGCTGGTAGGGGAGAGTGTATCGCTGCAGACACGGCACCCCTTCTCTTCTCTGCTTCTCTTCATAATCGTCAGATTCATCTATCAACCCTTAAAGAACTGGCTTAGGTTTGCCTTGCACCAGCTCTTAATTATGCTGTTTTAGTTTTAGACTGCCGGGGGACTTCCTTCCTTTGACACAATGAGCTCCTCTCTCTTTCCATCTGTGTGCATCCATGTCCCAGAAATGCTTGTTACTAACCTAGCTCTGGGAGCTTATTCCCAGGAGTCCTTATGTTTTGTTTTTTTTGCCCAGCAGTTTTCCTTGGATTAGGGTAGCACCTAAATCATGGTTGCAGTTGTCACCGTGGTCCTGCTCCGCGCCCTGCTATGCCCTGCTATGCCCTGCTACACCCTGCTACCCTCTGCAGTGCCCTGCTACATCCTGCTACACTCTGTGCCCTGCTACACATGAACTACTACAACTACTATTTCTAGTCATAGTTCCATTAACTTCATTGTGACTATTATTGCCACTGTTCATCACACCCCCAACCGGCACCGTCAGACACCACCTACCAATAGCCTGGGTCTGTCCGAGATTTCTCCCTAATAGGAAGTTTTCCTCACCACCCAAGGTTTCTCCCTTAAAGGAAGTTTTCCTCGCTACTTTCACACTAAATGCTCTTGGGGGAATTACTGGAATTGTTGGGTCTTTGTAAATTATAGTGTGGTATAGACCTACTCTATCTGTAAAGTGTTTTGAGATATCTCTTGTTATGATTTGATACTATAAATAAAATTGAATTGAATTTCAGGGCGTTACAGGGTGTAGCAGGGCGTAGCAGGGCACTGCAGGATGTAGCAGGGCACTGCAGGGCATAGCAGGGCACTGCAGAGTGTAGCAGGGCATAGCAGGGTGCGGAGCAGGACCACGGCAACAGCTGCAACCATGACATAAATGACTTGACACTGCCTGTGTTCCGTTCACAAGTTAACATGGTAAAATAACGGCTAATATAATGGTAGCTATTTGCTTAAGTTAGCCTCTTAACGTTTCTGCTGCATTGTTCGCTGCTTTCTCACCGTGAGACCGATAGGGAACTGTGGTGGAGTTGTTTACGTTCCTTAGTCCTATCACTGATGACTTTGTGTAAGAGGCCACATGGACAGAAATGTAAGAACACTTTCATCAAGTGGAAGCAATTGCCCTTTAAATAATAATCTCCCTACAACCCTGTTCACTCCATTTTCATTGAACTGTGCTCTTTGTCATCTCCCTCTGCTGTCCATAAGTCTCCTCTGCACCCCAACCCTTTCAAACTCTACCTCCAGCCTTTGGGCCACGCCTCACACCTTATACATACACCTCTGAAATGCCAAATCAAAATGGAAAGGATGAAATGGAAAATGCAAATGGTAAATTGAAAAGATAAGATTTCAAATGCAAAATTTCAAATGGAAAATAGTAAAATGCTAAAAAAAAAACATTTTTTGTTTTTATTTTAAATGTCACTGTTTTCATTGTCATTTTACATTTTAACTTTGTTTTTTCAATTTCTTGTTTCCTAGTAGTGTAGTAAAATAATAATATTTTTAATTTTCTCTTTGGACTTAATTTTTATCATGAATATATATCCAACATGCTGGTAAAAGCTAAGGAGCTATGTCGCCCGCACCAATGGGAAGGATTCTGCTAGCTGGAACTTCCAATAACTTGTCTAATCATTGACTTAACCTGTTAGTGTTTTTACGTTTCTGAGTCTTAAGACGCCTTTCACATCCAGAGTAACGAAGTAAGATAGTTAGATAGCCATGTTAACTGTTGGGCGTTTGTTTAAACTCTCTCACTGTGCTAAGGTCCTCACTGCATTCTTACAGATACAGCAGATGGTCATGTGTGGACAAGTATTTACTACTCTGGCAACGTTTGTTTTGTTTTTATTATGTTAATGGTTGTATCAGGGTGGTGGCCTGTGGGTAGTTTGTGTTTTTGTACATACTTGTTCTAAACATTTAAAATAAAAAGAAAATGTTGATGGTATTTGATTGTCAATAAGGGAATGCTGAATTTCATTATAATGTTCTATAATGCTTTTAGTCATTGAAATGTATTGTTTTCAGGTGTCATTTTTAAAAGGATATATTTCCAAAGTCTGATTTTTCTTTTTTTTTTACATATGTTCTCACATGCAGGCGTTCCAGTTTAGTCATCACCACCAAAATCTTCTGGGGCGGAAAGTATGTATAAACTATGTTTTTTTCTTTATTTACTAATATTCGGATTTATAAAACCGTGCGCACGCACGTCCTATGCCTAAAAATAGTCAGTGAAATGCCCACAATCAATATCCATTGATTGAAACGTCATGGCAAACATCGAGAGGAAAAGCAAAAAAAGAAACTGTACCCAATGTGAATTAGACGTTCTTGTTGGAGAGCTCGAAAAAAGGAGGAAAATGTTATTTGGAGGGCACAGTGTGGGCATCACTAATGCAAAAAAAGCTTTAGAATGGCAAACGGTGGCAGATCCTATTAATGCTGCAGCCTCAGAAGGTTGGACCATGGCCGAAATAAAAAAGAAATGGTCTGACATCAAGGTCGATGCAAAAAAGCGCCTAGCGCTACATCATGCAAGTGTGTCAGCCATAGACGGTTGGCATGGGACCACTCTTGAAGAGAGACTTGCAGCTATCATCGGGGAATCGCTTTTAAGTGAAGTGGTGACTGAGGCGGAGGGGGCACCGGATGACACAGGTACGTGAAATGAGTAAAATAAAGCAGTCAAGTCACATGTATGTACACAATGACACTTTATTCACAAAATCAATCTCTATTTTAGTTGCGGGGTGTTCCAGCGGGGCCAGTTGTTCTGGTACTACAGCCGAGCAGCCATGTGGGCCCAGCGTCTCCACAACACGTGTGTACCAACCCTCTGGCAGTCCTCCCCGATGCAGTCCTGCAAATGCAGAGGGAAACCATAGAGTCTGTTAGAGAGGTGGTGAAGGAATTAAGAGAAATCAAGACTGTCCTGTCAACTGCACAATAAAGACATTTCTCAATAAATAGTATTATGTTTCCATACCTTTTGTGTTTATCACTTCTGAACGCTGGCGCACAGCAGCAGTGTACACCCCTAAGTTATAATGTCCAAATTGGGCCCAAAGAGTTAATATTTTGTGTGGCCACCATTATTTTTCCAGCACTGCCTTAACCCTCTTGGGCATGGAGTTCACCAGAGCTTCACAGGTTGCCACTGGAATCCTCTTCCACTCCTCCATGATGACATCACGGAGCTCGTGGATGTTAGAGACCTTGCGCTCCTCCACCTTTTGTTTGAGGATGCCCCACAGATGCTCAATAGGGTTTAGGTCTGGAGACATGCTTGGCCAGTCCATCACCTTTACCCTCAGCTTCTTTATCAAGGCAGTGGTCGTCTTGGAGGTGTGTTTGGGGTCGTTATCATGTTGGAATACTGCCCTGCGGCCCAGTCTCTGAAAGGAGGGGATCATGCTCTGCTTCAGTATGTCACAGTACATGTTGGCATTCATGGTTTCCTCAATCCCTCTGCTTGTCTTCAGCAAACTGTTTGCAGGCTTTCTTGTGCATCATCTTTAGAAGATGCTTCCTTCTGGGATGACAGCCATGTAGACTAATTTGATGTGAGGCTGAGCACATGCACTCAACTTCTTTGGTCGACAATGGCGAGGCCTGTTCCCCAGGATAAAGGAACCATGGACGCGGAGCGCGAACGTGCACAAAGAGACTCCATAATGCTGTTTTTCCCATTCTCCTTTCCCCGCGCACCTTAGAGTTGTAAAATAATAGGCAATAAAATGATTTCATGCATCAAGAAAACTCTTCTCATTGAAATCTTTCCTTGTACTTAATAAACTGGTGCCGAAACCCAGGACTTAAGGATCCAATTCATGAAGAATAAAGAGAGAAGACTGACTGGGAGTGAAGAATTGTTTGAAAGAAGCATGGGAAATTATGGATTATGGATGCAATAAGTGTGCGGAGAACAAGAGTGAGACGTGCGTTGTGCACAGAAGATGCAGAAAGCCAGTCTGGACAGAGTGAGCATGGATCCGGATCTGGGCCTTATAGAAGGAACACAGTCAAACTTCCCAAATTGGTCATTCCGAAGTTTTCTGGGGAGATCTGTGAGTGGCAAGGATTTTGGAGTCAATACAAAACAACTATCCATGATAATGAACGTTTGAGCAAGACAAAATTCAGTTATTTGAAACCATTTCTGACCGGCACCGCAGCGAGTGCAGTAGCAGGCCTCGCTTTGTCTAATATTAATTATGACACTGCCATTGATCTGCGTAAAAAACTTAATACTCATATGAATAAGCTACTGAACATGACTCCCATAAACCAAACAACTGATGTAAGCGCTTTGCGCAAACTGTATGACGACTGTGAGATACAGGTGCGTAGCCTTGACGCACTAGGTGTTGTGTGCAGACACCTATGGAAGTTTATTATGTCCTATCTTGTTGACAATGATTCCAGAAGACATTGCTCTCAAATTCACCAAATCAGAAGCCAATAATGTTCTCAAAGCAAAGGAGTTGATGGAAAAGAGAGGTGGAGAACAGAGAAAGAACTGAGAATCTCACTCAGAAGAAAGAAGTGTCTCAGAGAGAAAGGATGAATGCTGGCACTGACAAGGAATGCGCGCCAGAGCGCAGGACGAGAAGGCCCAATGCCGGAAACATGGCCTCCTCAGCCGCAGCATTCCATAACAGTGACTGTTTGTTTTGTGGTAAGCCTGATCACAGATCCCCTGACTGTACCGAATCCACAGTGGATATCAGGAGAGAAAAGTTGAGACGATTAGGCAGGTGTTTTGTATGTCTAGGCCCCAGACACACTATACACAGTATTGAATGTGCACAGTGTGGCAAACGACATTATAAAACCATTTGTAACCAACAGTCAACCCAGACACGAGAAGCCACGACTAAAACAGAGGTAGACACTGCTCAAGCTCAATGTTCAGTTTCGTCAGGTGATTGTAATGGTAGAGCAGTGCTGTTACAAACGGCAACCATTAGGGTAGAAACGACGACGACAAAGCCAAATTGCTAGATGTTTGTTAGATGGGGGGAGTCAACGTAGCTTGATCCGTGAAGATATTTCTAAAGCTTTGAATCTACCAGTAGTGGGTACAGAAATAATTAAGCTACACGTATTTGGTTCCGTAAATGCCAAAAGAATGACAGCAAAAAAGTGTAAGGCTAGTCTGAGAAATCTAAAAACAATTGTGTCTGTTGAAGTTGAATTATTAGAAACCCAAGTGTATGTTCATCTAACATTAAAATGGCCACTGAAGAAATCAGTCGTTCTCTTGAAGCAAAAGGACTCCAAGTTGTGGATCAATCTGTGAGGGGCATGGAACTGGAAGGCCTTGGACTTCTCATCGGAGGAGACTACTATTGGAACATTGTGTCAGGACACACAGAGAGACTGGATATTGGACTTGTGGCTGTAGAGAGCAAATTCAGATGGTTGATTCAAGGAACTGTGTCCATCCCTGTAATGAGTGTGACAACAGAAACAGTGGAGGTAAATGCTCTGCATCTCAGCGTCGACGGGGAACAAGCGCTGACTGACCAGCTGCGTAGTTTCTGGGAGACCGAATCATTGGGGATCACAGACATCAAACGGAACCCAGAGACAGGAAGTTCGAGCAGTCAGTAAAGTACCAACAAGGTAGATATGAAGGTTGTTTACCTTGGCGAGAAGACAATATTAATTTGGCTACTAATTACTGTACTGCTAGAAATCGTTTGAATGATCTAGTAAAACGTTTTCATAATAATGACGAGTTGTACGAGCAATATGATTACGTCATACAAGAATATCTGGCTGAGGGAATAATCGAAGAAGTATTATATGCCAAATCTGAACCCTGACTTGCTAAGCATTTTGATAAAATTCAGGCAGCACAGAGTGGCTATGATGGCAGACATAATGAAAGCCTTTCTGCAAATTGGCCTGAATGAGAGAGACAGAGATGTGCTTAGATTCTTGTGGTTCAAAGAGAGACCCGCCCCTTATGAAGAGCTTAAGATGGTGATTATGAGAATGACGCGTGTGCCATTTGGTGCATCAGCAGGTCTTAAGAAATATCCCGAAGAAGTCAAAATGCTGGATGAATCTATATGTGGATGATTTCATAACAGGAGCAGATAATATGCAAATTGCTCTCAAATTGTCTCAGAGAGCCAAAGAAATAATGTCAAGTGCAAGTATGAAATTAATTCCTCTGAGTTGCAAAACAAATGGAAACAACGAAATAAGGAGGAAATAGTGGATATCAAAGGCCCAAATCCACTTAAAGTTCTTGGTCTACCATGGAACAGATACACTGATGAATTCATGTTTGAAACTTTCTGCAGAAAAAAAGAGACACGAAATGAGGGGTCTTACAGGCAGCTGCGTGCATCTTGGATCCCATTGGATTTTTGTCCCTGTTTACCATTCAAGTCAAATGTCTATTTCAGGAAATGTGGGAGAGAGGATCTTCATGGGATGAAGATCTTCCCGGTGATCTCGCGCAAACCTGGCATCAATGGTGCTCAGAGATACCCTATTTGAAAAAGAGTGTGAGATTTACAGATACCAGTGAGAAGGCCTACTGTGCCGCGGAATATCTGCGGTGCATACAACCAGTCTGATCGCTTCCAAAACTAAAGTCGCTCCAATTAAAGAAAATGACACTACCCAGATTAGAGTTAATGGAAGCGCTTATTGGAGCGACACTTGGAAAATTCATATCGAACAATCTGAATGTGAGTGAAAATGAAATACATTTCTGGTCTGACTCGATAACTTTTCATTGGATTAGGAGTAGTTCCAAACAGTGGAAACCATTTGTGGAGAATCAATGTGAAATTCAGAGTCTGGCGTCACCGGAAAAGTGGAAACACTGCTCCGGAAAGGAGAATCCAGCTGACCGCGGGACGCGTGGAATGAGTGCCCAAGCGCTCCAGGAGGAGGCGCTTTGGTGGCACGAGCCGGAGTGGCTGAAAGACGGCGCGCAGATGCATGAAACCGAACCTCAAGTGATGAACGAAAATGATGTGATGGAGTATGTCATTCAGAACACAATGACTGACCCAGACTGTAAAGTTGCACCGCTGTTTGACTTGAACAGGTACAGCGGACTCAACATAGTTTTGAGAATCACATCATGGATACAGCGTTTTGTGCATAACGCATGGACACAGGAAAAACGCAGTGGACAACTGTGTACAGATGACATTCAGCAAGCAGAACAGTACTGGATAAAGGAACCATGGACGTGGAGCGCGAACGTGCACAAAGAGACTCTATAATGCCTTTGTTCCCGTTCCCCTTTCCCCGTGCAACTTAGAGTTGTAAAATAATAGGCAATAAAACTCTTCTCATTGAAATATTTCCTTGTACTTAACAGGCACTTTCGCTCCTTACTGTTTTGTTGATTTTGTCTCACAGTGTCTTTGACTTGCTTGTGTGATGTAACTTTGTGTGAGACAGGAAGGATGATCAGTTTTGTGCGCATCTTCCTCTTTCTCAGCAAATCAAATGGAGTAGCACCTGTAGTAGCATGCGGTGTAGCACGGTAAATCTGTAAGAACGGTCACTGCTTGTTTCCAAGGCTTGTGTGTTCTTTCTGCAGTCTGGAGACACTCTTTTAATACCCTATTAAATCTCTCAATCGCTCCATTGGCTCTTGGGTAGTAGACGCTTGAGCGCAGATGCTTTATCTCTCTCTCTCAGAAACTTTGCAAACTCATGGGAAGTAAACTGACATCCATTGTCAGAGACCAGGCAGGTCGCATTTCATTCACGACTGAACACTGTAGCTAAAAGCGAGTAATCACCTCTGGTGTGACTGTAGAGGCTAATGCAACTTCAGGCCATTTACTGTAGTAGTCTGTGAGAGTGGTGGCATAATGACAGTCCCACGTAGCACGTTCGAAAGGACCGATTATGTCAATGCCCACCTTTTCCCATGGTCATTCTGGCAGTTGGACACGTGTAGACACGTACACGTGCAGCATCAGGGGGCAACTCGGGAGTTCAGTGTCTTGCCCAAGGACACTTTGACGTGGGACTGCAGGGCCAGGGATCGAACCACCAATTTTCCGATTAGCAGGCAACCGCTCTACCACTGAGCCGAATCATCACCGTGGTGTTCCCGTGCCGTGCCGCTTTTGCTTATCTTGCAATTAACACACTTTTTTCGATTTATTTAGTATGAAATGCTCCCACACCTTGGATCAGAGGCGGAGTGGCAATCGGGAGAGTCAGGACTTTTCTCAGTGGGCCGGTAGTGTTTCGAGGCCACAAGGGCCGGTCTGATAATACCGTACATTGCAAGTTCATAGCAACACCATCCGGCAGCCTGGTCATGGACGCTCTTTGACTGGAGTGTCTGGGACATATATTTCACAGTAACATTTTACAGCACCTGACCATTGACAATTGTAGTGTTCCTGATTAGGGGAAAACACTGGGCGTCCTGTCTCTGTTGGGGTTACGTCTCCTCCTCCTCCTCCAAAGACTGCCTATAAAATAATAACATACGTTTTTTTTTTTAAATAATAATAATAACAACAGTATTCACATTATACCACACACAAACACACACACACAAACATACACACACGCTCACACACACACACACACACACACACACTCACTCACTCTTTACTACCCAACATCCCCCCATACACCCCCTAACAGGCATCACACCTATGGATGCTTCAAACAGACTATCAGCCATACTTACACTTCCTTACATACCACTTGCTACACCCCACATCCTTCACATGTCTCACCTCTGACGCAGCCCCTTGATGATCGCAAGATGTCTGTGTTTTTACGTAGGACGCAGACGACACCAGAGCGTCGTGAAACTCCAACTCCTCTGACCGTTGTAAAGGACCAAACACTGGCTGCCGACCCTCTGTGATGTTCTCTGGGAACTCTAACACTTGCGGAGAGGGTGTGAAACTCCAAAACGCATACAGGCTTGTTCTGAACAAGGCTGCTACCGCTTCTGATGTCTAAACCGAGGCAGAAACAGTTTTAAATATATATAGATAGACATTTATCATAGTGAGCGAATATATTCTGTTAAATGCAATGTCCAGTTACCTCTGTAGCATTGCTAGGTTCCTTGGTTACATCCTTCTGGGGCTGTACTGCTTGAACACTTGAACATGACCGTATGAGGGGGCGATGACTGTGTGTAGGAGTGACAGTCTGAACACACACACACACGCAATATAAGAATATATAATACATTATATAATGATAATACAAGTATGTATTTATTTGATATATAGCAGCGCTGTTTTTTTCTTTTTATCCACTCACCAATATTGAGATCTTTTTCTTTTTCTTTTTGAGGCAAAGACAATTTGGTTTGTCTTCTAATGATGAGTAGGATTGTCCTACACTATGGACTTCTGCACCGTGTTCCAGTACAAAACCGTCAGCACACTTGATCAAACACCACAAAAGTCTCCAATAACACCAGAAAAAGTTGCTAGTCACTTTTGACAAAAAAAGTCAAGTTTGGATGGGGTTTCCTCGAACATTTTGCATTGAAGCATGACTATTTCTGAGCTAAGGTCTAAGAACAGGATGTCTGCCAAATAGTGGAGGGGAGAATGAATGACATATAACACTCTATTTGGAGAAAACAGCTGTTTGATTCAGTACCGAGTCATGTCGCAATTTTGCGACTTTGGCGCTTAAAGGGTTAATTCTTCTTCATCCATGTACATAACATTCACTTGTATAACCTGCGCACTCTATTGGCCCCAGTGTTCACCAACAGTACCAACAGGACACAACAGACTTAAAAAACACTTCATTAAGTAAATGTGATTGTGGAACGTGACAAATTTCGCCAGAGAGCACAGCGACCAGATGAGTTGATAAACCAGTATCTAGCCTCATTACGTGAACTGGCTGCACTGTGTGAGTTTGCTGAAATGGAGGAACAAATGATTCGAGATCAACTGATAGAGCGTGTTGCCAACACTCGCGTATGAGACAGACTTTTGTTAGAAGCGGGCCCTGCAGATAGAGGCTGGACTACGGAATGCTGATGTTCTCTCCAACGGTACTACTACTGCTGCTGCTGCGTGGATGAGAGCCATACATACACAGCAAAGGAAGGCCCGCCAGAAAGAAACAAGGACACCTGCTACAACAATGGCGCTTACAAATAGCCGCTGTTACCGTTGTGGATCCACCACACATCTTGGATCCACCATACATCTTGCAAATAAACCGTCATGCCCTGCGGCTAAAGTGCCGTGCAATTCATGTGGAAAAGTCAGACATTTTTCCAAAATGTGTCGATCTGGACAAAAGGAGGTGCATGAAATAGTGATAAACGAACTGACTGTACTTTTAATGACAGGTACTGTGTGAGATAAAATTCTTTGTACTGTGCAAGTGAATGCAAATGGACACTGTCATGATATTGAGCTAATAGTAGACACCGGTTCATCAGTTTCTATCATTCCAGAGAGCACTTACCAGACGCTCTTTCCTACATGTGCACTTTCTGAGCCTGCAGTGAACGTGTTTACATATTCAAGAGAGAAAATACCTGTTAAAGGGTGTATGCATGCCACAGTTACTCATGATGGGCATTCTACTACAGGCTCATTTGTAATGGTAAAGTCAGGCACTGCTCTATTAAGGTTAGATCTAGTTTCAGCATTGCGCATGCGTATTGAGGGCACAAAAGTTGTTAAAGCTGACAGATGATGATTCTACTGCACCGAGGGCACCTACTGCACCAAGCACAATACCACAGAATGCATCTGAGTTCCAGGTACAGGAGATTGGCTGTGCAAAGGGATTTGTGCACAACATTCAACTCAAACCAGAGGCTGTGCCAATACAACAAAAACTCAGAAGAATTCCCCTACCTAACACAGGCGAAGCTGAAGTGGAACCAGACATAGTAGCTACTGTTTTCATGGACTCTTTACATGCCATGTCCTTGTCTGAGTTCACCGCCGCATGTGACACTTGCCTTGAACTGACTGAATTGCGACAGCAAATACAGAAAGGCTGGCCACAATGCAGAAAGAATGTACCAAATGAGCTAGCTTCATACTTCGTTGTACGAGACAAACTGGCTGTAGACAAAACACTGATCATGAGAGGTACTGACCGTTTGATTGTACCTACATTACTGTGATCCAAAGTGGTAGACTTGGAAGATGAGGGGCACCAGAGAGTGGTACGCACTAAACAGAGACTGCAAGAACTGTATTGGTGGCCACAAATGGACAACAATGTACAGAGATAGCTTCATGTGTGTCATGCCAATACAATGACAAAACAGTGAAGGTGGCCATTGACATAACTGGTCCTTTCAAACGTGCTACATGGGACTGTCGTTATGCCATCACTCTCACAGACTACAGTAAATGGCCTGTAGTTGCATTCGCCTCTACAGTCACACCAGAGGTGATTACTCGCTTTTTAGCTACAGTGTTCAGTCATGAAGGAAATCCAACCTGCCTGGTCTCTGACAATGGATGTCAGTTTACTTGAGTTTGCAAACTTTCTGAGAGAGAGAGATAAAGCATCTGCATTTAATAGGGTATTAAAAGAGTGTCTCCACTGCAGATAGAACACACAAGCCTTGGAAACAAGCAGTGACAGAGTTCTTACAGATTTACCGTGCTACACCGCACGCTGCTACAGGTGCTACTCCATTTGATTTGCTGAGAAAGAGGAAGATGCGCACAAAACTGAACATCCTTCCTGTCTCACACAAAGTTACATCACACAAGCAAGTCAAAGACACTATGAGACAAAATCAACAAAACAGTAAGGAGAATACAGACAGGAAGCGAGGAGCAAAAGTGCCCACATTCCAAGTGAATGATGCTGTGCGAGTCCGGAGACCGGAACATGTCTACAAGGGGTCATCCAAATACACAGAACCTCTGACAGTCGTAAAGAAGTTTGGACCAAGTACTTATCTTCTCAGTGATGGTCGGAAATGGAATGCCTCAAAGCTGGCACGTTTCCCAAAGGAAGCTCTAGCTTGCATCCAGTAAGAATAATGAGACTATACTGGATGGACTCACTGTGACCGAGAATGTGCACGTTGGGCAAGAACCAGGCCTTAGACGCACCAACAGAGTCAGAAACCCACCTCAGTGGTTAATAGACTTTGTGTGATGAATATCATACAGGATCAACATGGGAACTGTGCAAATTGAAAAAAATTCATACTGTTCTGCTATGTATGTATGTATGTTCCTTAAGAGAAGGGGAAATGTTGTGTCCTGTTAGTGCTGTTGATGAACACTAGGGGCGCTAGAGTGCGCAGGAGGTTATACAAGTGAATGTTATTTATGTAGAAGTATAAGAATAAACTTGGAAATAGCAGTAGCTGTTTCTCAATGTCAAGGAAGGATCCTCCGAAGCCAGAATTTGGAGGATGCTACGTCATCGACGTCCGTCGAAGAACCGTTCCAATGTCGAGGATCCTCCGAATTCCACCAAGGACTGAGTCCTTCGTTCAGAGAATTTCCCATAGACAGCGAAGGATGCATATGTGTATCCTTCGCGCTCCCAGATCACCCACAATCCTGTGCGCGGCTTTGCCGGCTCGTTTAAAAAAATTAAATGGCAGACCTAAGCGAGAGATTGAGCGGCATCGCTGACGGCGAAATAATCATTTAAATGTAAGTATCTTTAGTGTTTGCCGTACATTTGTTATTTTGTTAATTTAACATTATAGGCTGTTAGCTAGCTAGCTAGGTTGTCTTTTTGCCATTTGTGTTCGTAAAGTTTAATGTCCGGTGGCATTTTCATCTCTTTTTATATGCCGTTACTGTAGCTATATGCGTAACATTAGCAGAGATGTAGATGGTGTGTTTATCAGTTGTAACTACAGGATGGGAGGTAACTCTGCACCTTTTTAACTTCACTAGCAACGTTAAATGAGAGCTAATATGTACGAGTAGTTTCCCATGTCACAAGTATAACGTTCCGTAACATTACGTTATAGCATTCATAACGATAAACATATTTTTGTTGTGTTTACTGTCTTTAACAGGTACTAATGAACAAACGGAGGTGGTCACTGAGGATGGGAAAGCCAGAAGGGAGAGATGAGGAGGAGGAGAGGGAAAGCAAAAGACAAGAGAGCAGGGAGACCGACGCCAAAGAGATGCTGAATAGATTTGCTATAGCCTAGTAGAGATTGGCATTCATAAAATAAATGCTTTAAATTAACTGGTTTGTCTGTCTTTAAGTTTTTGGGTGTGTGTATATAATGTAAACTGTTTTTCAGTGTCTATTTTTCCATCAAATTCTGAGCTGGACACAGAAAACTTCTGACTGGATAATTATGTAACTAGTTAGGTATACAAGCCCTAAAAAGACATGAACGAAACGTGCATCTGTATTATAACATTTATTCAAACATTACTATATACTGTACACAAGTATATTCAACATGTAGCGGCGATCAGACTCAGCTGCAGACGATGGTGTTGCTTCCAGACTGCAGACAGAAGGAGAAAGCTTTAGATTAGTCCAGTAGTTATCTAACCTGTTCTGGTAACATTAGAAAGCTTTAGATTAGTCCAGTAGTTAACTACCTTTACTGTTAGTGGGTGTTTATCAATGGTGTTGTTATGACTTTTCATATGTTGGTTGTAGCCTTGTAGCTTGTGTGTTTACAGTACTATTTCTCACTTGCAGTTTACTGCACATCATACTGCCTGTGGTAGCTCACTACCTGGTAGCGTTTACCTTGTTGTAGTTGCTGATTATATTTTGCACCGCATTTGTTTGAAAGCTAGAAGCTACTAAACAATGAGCTAATGTTACATGTATGCAGTAAACTACAAGCTAATATAAACTGAAACTGCAAACTTACTGGAATTAAGATTACTTGATGCCATTCTCCTTACCGGTAAGTGTTAGCTATGACAACTAGAAACATGAACTCCCACGAGTTTTTAATTTGTTGACATGGGATAAATAAGAGAAATGACTATTGCTTACATTATAGCTTGTCAGTGTTGGTAACGTTACCTACCTTCGCACGTTGCGAGTAAAGTTGCCGACAGAATATTCTCCTCCTGCAAGCAGACTGACGCTGAATCCCCTTCTTCATCTCAACAAAACAAATGCACAGCACAGTTCACAGTTCCACATCCATTTTTATCCAGTGTTTTGAAATGCAGCGCGGAAGTGAAGGCGAAACATTTTACATGACGCAGGCACGCAATGACGTGCACTTGGTAGCCTGTTCCAATGTACGAGTTCTCCGAATGCTACGTAGGACTCTCTATAATCAGAACATGTACATCTCTTTCGCTCTCTCTGCATAGAATCGCAAACATCTTCACGAGAGCAGTATTTCTGAAGTACATCACAAATATGAGTAGGTTCCAATTTTACGAACACTTGGGGCTCTCAGTGTGTAGTCTACAGGTTCAGTCGTTTCAAGGTTGGATTTGCAGTAGTTTCTCAACATATGCGGAGACCTAACAAGTTTTGATGCCTCTGAACTTCATAAAGTTCAAGACAAGATTCCACATTGAAGCCATTTTTTTCAAGATGATATTTTAAAAATGCATCATAGATTGCTTTAAAGAAGTCAAACAAAAAATTTACATAATCCAGTATTTCTTGTTGAACAGTCTTCTCTTTATTTCAGAATGATGCCAAAAACATTCTCTCTAAACAGCACTAACAATTCATTCATATCAGGAGGTTCAGGAGGATTGACAGCATCACTCATGATATCCAGGAAACAGTAGTGAGGGAGGAGGTGCAGGGGGCACCCCCTCCCTCACTACTGTTTCCTGGATATCATGAGCAGTGGCTTGTCTGGCTATAATGTCTTTATGCTTCCTGTAAATATGTCGCTGGAAGGACTCGTATTTAGAAAATGTCGATTGCCACACGTTATGGCAAAATTTGGCTCATGTGTGTGGACAAGTCCAATGTGCTGGATTAAAGTGATGGTT
This sequence comes from Gymnocephalus cernua, assembly GCA_023631565.1. NCBI lineage: Eukaryota > Metazoa > Chordata > Actinopteri > Perciformes > Percidae > Gymnocephalus > Gymnocephalus cernua. Next base: position 35,166,264 of record CM042433.1, on the reverse strand, counting down.
CGGAGTAATTTCACCCTAGGGTCCTTTGCACCACGACCTCAAGCCAAACAACCCCTCAGTACTTTTTTTCACCTGGGTCGAACATTGGGCGAGTTAGCGTTATCAGCTGATTAGCTTACTGCAGGCGCTAACAGATCCATGGGTGTATCTCGTAAATTACCCCACTAATGATGCCTGAAATGATACCAAACTTCTACAGTAGTACAAATAGGTTATGTACTCATAAAACGATGGATTGGAAAGTTTGAAAGTACACCAGGAGTTTATTTAAATAACATTTCCCTGCTGGCTTCTACTCTCAGCTGCTACTGGTGCTGGTGCCTAGGGACGTCTGCAAATTACAACACCGAAAAGAGATACAACAAAAATATTGATTAATTTAATGATTAAATAAGGTAGTACCAAACATACCTCAATTATAACTTGTCTCCTGCTAGTTGTACTACAGCACTTTTAAAAAATAAGTTAAATTAATCAATATTTTTGTTGTACTCCGAACCATCACTTTAACTTCACCATTGTGAAGGCTCTTTGAGAGCATTTAGGACAGCTGAATGGTGTAGGCATTTCTGTTGTTGATTAAGCTAAAATGTTGATTGGTCACACTAACAGGTAGAGGCTTGTCACGAACCTCAGACATCTGGTCCGCTATGTCTTCATACTTTGGTGTTTTGGATGTTTTAACTAAACAGTACGGCAATCATGCTAATGAATACAATTATTTTTTCAGCACGATGGAGCTAGCAAAGCAGTTTTGGAAATCTCTCTAATCTCTAGCTCAAATTGGCTGGCTGACTAAACAGGGAGGGGCTAGAAATCCTGTCGTTTTGTTTTTTTGTATTTCAAGAGCGAATTGATCCACAATATCAATACAGATTGATTATCACTTATTTTCTAGGTAACCGTTGTTGTATAATCACAATATTACACTTGAGGAGACCCACACTTCATTACATGTCTTTCAGCGCTTGAAATTAAACCCTCTCATGTAATATGGCTTGAACAAACTAAACGCTGATGTAGTTTTAAATGTTTTATGATTCCAGAAAGGAGGAGAGTAGTAAATATAGTGCTCTTTTAATGGATGCCAGGAAGTGGGAGTATCTATGTAAATTAATATGATTAATATACCGGATGTGACGTAATTTTTTTTTTTTTTGGTAGGAGGAGCATTTTCGAAAATGTAGGAGTGTCCAATGATGCCCGGATGTGATGTGTTGATCAGGGAGGAGTGTGGGAGGAGTGTTGAATGAAAAAACGGAAGAGGTAGTGCTTCCCTGTGAAAAAACAGAAAAGCAGTGGTCGCGGTCTGGAGACGGCTGTCTGACGACTAAAACATGTGCTTGTTGGAGTCAGTATACAAATGTTAAACTCCCCATTATGCAACATGAGCATAACAAAAGATGTGCTTTGATAGGTGTGCAGAGACTGTGTTTGTGGAGCATCCTATGATTAGTTGTGAGGCTGAGTGTAAAAACCTGTTAAACCAGTTTAAACTGTGCCGTTCATGCTCTGAGACAGTGTAGCTGCATCCCCTCAAAAACCCTTGGTGACTCTACTGAGAAGAAATCTCCAAGAACAGTCCTCAGACATTTATTGTAATTCTGACTTTGGGGGAAAAATGGTGTGTTGTTATAAGTAGTGAGACCAATAGTTTCTTTATTTGATTTACTGTCCCGTCCGCTGGTGCAACCTCTGGTGTCCTCTGAAGCGCCTCTGGGAATACTCTTTCAGTTCCCTGTGTAATTAACTTCTTAAATTGCAATTGCTGTTATAAAAACCCTAAACCGAATATTTGGGATTTATGTAAGTGAAATTTACCCTGTAATTCTTTGACTTCAAGCAAAATCTTTCAGCCAATAAGCATCTCAAAGTGTCTCAGCGACTAGCAGACTGACTGGAGGCCTGATGTCTGGATTAAGTCCTTAGACCAGAGGGTCTCTATATACAAATGTTAAACAGCTCCATGTTCGCATGAGCATAACAAGAGAGGGGTACCTAGTTAGTATGGAACAGTGCATAGCTCTGATGTACACTACATACAAATGTTAAACTACCAAACGTCCTCATGAGCATAACAATGGATACCTAGGTAGTTGTACTTGGACTTGCTGGTGCTTCTTTATACACTGCTGTAACATCCCTGAGCATAACAAAAAAACGTACTTGATAGCAGAGTACAGGTGAGAAACAGGATGTGAGGTCATTTTAAACGTATTACCGTTTCCGGCAAATATGGGAGGTCTTCTGTAAATTGTAATATAAGCGGTGGGTTTTGGGCCGGTCAACACTACAGGATTTTCCTACAGTTTTTGAGGACCTTTTTGCAGGAGCAGTGCTTTACTTGAACAGCATCTTCAGTCATGGCTACCAATGGTGAGTAAATCAATTCAAATTAATTCATTCATTCTCATCTTGCTTAAACACTATTCACTTTTTCGCCCTCAGTCAATCGTAACAAAACAAAAAATCAAAACATTTCTTTTGTGGCCTGTGGTTTATAAGTTTCTCTTAATAGGGCCCCTGTGGTTGGTGTGGTTCTAACCGTTCTACAAGGTAAATATATATATATATATATATATATATATATATAAATATATATATGTTTCATTATGTTAGTTATTTATGTTGGATTTAATGTACTTAATGTACTTTTCATTTCTTAATAGAGGATGTTAGGAGTGCTGTGGCCAGTTTACCAGTGGTCAACCGTTTAAGGAGAAAAAGGAAGGTTATAGAGCTCGTCCAGGATTCTGTAGAGAGGTACCTTTTTCTACCGCCATGCATTCAAACGAACCCACATTATTCTAGAAGCAAATGTATTAGTGGAATATAGTCACTAGTTAATAGTGGTCTCCGTGTGTGTGTGTGTTCCCTTTTTTCTTACAGTAAAAAATTGAAGAGCGATAGTTTTGCAGCGCTTGAGAATCCTGAATCCGCAACTTCGAAGCAGGGTTTGGTTACTCTACAGTCAGATAAAGAGGTACGCAATTATAGCTTTTTGTGTATATGTATATGTTTTTAAGAAAGACGCTACATTCATTCATTCACATTGCATATATTGAAAAGCAAAAAAAAAAAAATAATAATAATAATAAACCTATTTTATCTTTCTTTCTTTCTTTCTTTCTTTCTTTTTAGACACAGGCAGCTGTAGACGCTCTGCGTGCGTTAGAATATCCGCCAGTTCCAGAGGCTGTGTTGTCAGCGGCTGTGTGGCCGCCGGTGAACTATGACGAAATACAATCTAATGAAACAAATGGGTTAAATACTGATGAAACAACCACATTAACCCCTCTTGACGTAAGCTCTCTCATAATACGTATTGATAATACATGTTATTATTATTATTATTATTATTATTGTTATTGTTATTATTATTATTGACAATAATTGTGTTTGTTCTTCCTCACAGGATTATATCGAGGAACTTCAGGTCTCCGTCCGTAATACATCTGAAGAGGTTGTTCAACAACAACCTCAGGATGAAACAACAGCATTAACCCTTCTTGACGTAAGTGATCTTCTAATACGTAGTGTTAGTTATCATTATTATTATTATTATTATTATTATTATTGATATTAACAATAATTGTGTTTTGGCTTCATCACAGAAATTCGTTGTGGAACTACAGGACGCTGTTCTTAATGACTCCCAAGAACATTTCCTACAAGAGTTACTGCAACAACCGGAATTTGATCCTGAGACTCTGATAAGGTTGCCTGAACCAACCCCTTTGGAGGTAATAATATTTTCCTAACAACCCTGTGTGTGTGTGTGTGTGTGTGTGTGTGTGTGTGTGTGTGTGTGTGTGTGTGTGTACGTTATCACTGGTAATGTTATTGATCAATTAATGTAATTGTTGCATTATAGGCATACTGTGATTCCCGGGGGGACTTTTATGTAGCAGAGGATCAAGCAGCTTTTTTACAACTAGAAAAACGACGGTTCCTGCGAAAAGAGTTGCTGAGTCGTAGTCAACAGTGTGAGCTGGAGAGTGTGTATTCTACACCGATAAGACATCCTGAAGCAAAGCAGCTGCTGGTAAGTAGAAATTGAAGTAACATATTATTATTATTATTATTATTATTATTATTATTTTATTATTATTATTATTGATATTAACAATGTTTTCTAATGTTTTTTATTGTTATTAATATTTGTTTATTTTCACTTCTCATAGGAAGTCCGAGAAAATCAAGATACATTTCCACAACATCTACCGACACTACAGCAAACGCTAGAAGGCTTACAGCTAACACCTGAGCCAGAAGAATCCTTACAACAAATCACAGAGATTGTGCAACAACAGCATCTACAGCAAACGCTAGAAGACTTACAACTAATCAACGGACTGGTACAGCCGACGCCTGAGCCAGAAGAATCCTTACATCTGACCCCAGAGGTGATTCAACATCTACCGACACTACAGCAAACGCTAGAAGACTTACAGCCGACGCCTGAGCCAGAAGAATCCTTACATCTGACCCCAGAGGTGATTCAACAACCACAGCATCAAGTGCAACAGCTGCCAGAAGACTTACAACTGATATCAGGTGACCTGTTTGACCCATATTGTCTGTTTGAAGTACCCGATGCATGTGATCCAATTGACAGGGTTACCAACACACAAGTCGATGTTCTATATAACAGTGTTGATTTACTAGTGTCTAAAGTTGACGAATTACAAGCCTCTAACAACCAACTGTTAGCACTATCCACTTCTCAAGCCAACGTTTGTGCCTTACTTGTGTCTAGAGTTGACGAATTACTAGCTTGTAACAAGCAATTGGCTGCCCTAACTGCCTCTCAAGCAATAGGGAGGGTTTCGGATCAGGAGCTCATGCTGGAGAGATTTTTAGAGTTAAAACGGTTATTTTCGCCCACATTAAGTATTCTTGAAAAGTCTCTGAAATACATGGAATAAAGTAGTCTAGCGGTAAGGTCTTAAAAAAAAAAAAAAAAAAAAAATAACAAAAAAATGTCGCCTCCAAGCAAAAAACGAAAAAAGTCTAAACATGTAAGCGCTGATGCTGCAGCATCCAATCCTGAAGAAATTGCCGAGGTACCAGACCCTAACTGTGATGCAGACTTTGATCAAAATCATTTTGACTCAGTAGTACTTAGACTGAATAACGCTATTGATAAACGTCAAAAACGAAAGTTGTCATCAAGCATTAATCATACATCTGACCAGAAAAAAGCCTTCCTTAGAGAATGTGCTGATGATGTGCGTGCTGTTTTACATGCGTGTAACACTATACTGTCGGGTGAGGATCATCCTAGCATCAGTCCATTATCAGAAGCGCCTGGTAACAGTAATACTAGCAGACCTGTAATGTGTAATAGTGCGTTGCCTTCGATGTCTATCAGTCCATTATCAGAAGCTCCTAGTACCAGTACTAATTGCCCTGTAATGAGTAATAACGAGTTACCTTTGATGTCTATCAGTCCATTATCAGAAGAGCCCGGCACCAGTACTAATTGTCCTGTAATACGTAATAACGCGTTACCTTTGATGTCTATCAGTCCGTTATCAGAAGAGCCCAGCTCCAGTACTACTAACCCTGTAATGCTTAATAATGCTGTACCTTTGAGGACTATCAGTCCATTATCAGAAGCTCCTAGTACCAGTACTATCAGCCCTGTAAATTGTCAGACAGGTACTTCCACCAATGCTGTAGGAGAAATCGTGACCAGAGCCATACCTCCCTTTAACGCTACAGTATTACGACAGAGTCTAGACTTACGGAATATTGACATGAATGACATTGGTTGTGTTCCCAGGTTGGTGCGCGACGCTTTAACAGGAATTGTCGATCGAGCAACAGAAGCGGCTGGTCAGGACAGTGTCATAAATGTCTCCCTAAGGGGGGCGTCTTTACCTGCTGACGTCCAGGCAATTTTGAATGCCAATGATCATTATAACGCAGACTCGTTTTTAGAACGTATATCCCAAGTTTTACAGAGTAACGACACTTCAATGACTGATGACTCACTCGAGTTTGTTGTGACTGTAGCGGGAAATATGAGTGGCGGGGCTCGATTGAAGCTATGTAATGTATCGTATGACGACATATTATGCAAAAAAGCTAACCACCTGTACAACCCCAAAAACACAGATGACGAAGAGGCCAACCTGTGTTTTGCAACGTGTCTGGCTCACTACAAGCATCCTAACATACCACTAAGGGATAAAATAACATACGCTAAAAAACTCCACAGTGATCTGGGGCATGAATATTCACACAGGGTGTCGTTCTCAGATGTAGACAGGTTTCAGAAACATTTAAACGTTAAAATAGTAATATTTCATCACGGTATAGGGCGTAAAAAGTTACAGATTTACAAAACACATGACGAACCACATGTCGAAACAGTATGGTTATACCTACATGATAATCATTACTGCCTTATCACAAACCCAAAGGGGTTTTTTGGAGCTGCATATGTGTGTGACGCTTGTTATTTGACTTACGAGGGTCCATTATCACACCTCTGCAGTCAGAGGTGTAGAGTATGTTTCACAGCGTGTCATCTCTTCCCTGGTAATACTGTAAGGTGTGACGACTGTAAGCGTATATGCGCTTCTGCACATTGTTTCCAAATGCATAAGTTAGTGGAAAAGAAACACAACACCATACCATGCGATCGAATAAATTATTGTGATGAATGTTGCCGTGTTTACCATACTGTAAAAAACAAAGCGCATGTCTGCACACCCCCCGCGTGCCCACACTGTGGTGAGCGGTTGATTGACACAGCCCATTCTTGTTACATACAGCCTATAGAAAAAGTAAAGGACAGTGATCGTTACATATTCTATGACTTCGAAACACGCTTTCATAACGGCAAGCATGAGGCTAATTATGTTTGCTCCATGGATCTCGACGGCAAATATATGTGTTTCAGGGGTCTGAATTGTGTAGCAGCATTCGTAAACCACTACAATAAGCCTAGGTTTAGAGATTACACATTCATCGCACACAACGCATCAGGGTTTGATAGTTATATACTGCTGGAGTATTATGTTAAACAAGGCATATGTCCACAGTTGACAATGCGCGGTAGCCGTGTGCTTTTGATGTACCACAAGTCTTTACGACAACGCTGGATTGATTCATTCAGCTTTCTGCCTATGGCGTTAGCTAAAACCCCAGAGGCCATGGGTTTTGATGATGTGAAAAAGGGAGAATTCCCACATTTATTCAACAGGCCACAGAACGAAGCATATATCGGAAAATATCCACATCCATCATACTACGGATGTGACGGAATGTCTGACGCTGCCCAAAAAAAATTTATGGCTTGGTACGACATCGTTCGTCACGACACATTTGATTTTCAAAAGGAGCTAAGCACCTATTGTATTAACGATGTAGCCGTCCTGCGTAAGGCGTGTGTGGCATACCGTGATGCCTTCAAGGCGTCAACAGGTCTGGATCCTTTCGTTTTTACGACACTGGCATCTAGTTGTATGGGTGTTTTTAAAACACAGTTCATACCCCGAGACACCGTTGCTCTAACCTATGACGGTGCATACATTCGCCCAAATAAAGCATATTCGGATGTGTCTATGCAGTGGCTCCGATACGTAGCAACCACTGAAAACATTGAAATGCGACACGCACTCAGTGCCGATGGTGAAAAAATGTTTGGTTCACTCTCCGTCGACGGTTATTGTGCTGACACTAAGACTGCTTATGAGTTTGCAGGCTGTTATTTTCATGGCTGTGTAAAATGCAAGGTACAATCAGCTCTCAACGTCAGACTTAACAAATCCTATGGCGCGCTGTACAGAGCTTTCCACGAGAGGAAAAATGTGTTAGAAGCAGTCCACGGACTAACAGTTGTAGTGATGTGGGAGTGTGAGTGGCAAAGTGAAGTTCTCCATAATCAAGCCGTCAAAACATTTATGTCTACTTATGTCAAAACAGAGCGGCTAAACCCGAGAAATGCTCTTTTTGGAGGCAGGACAAACGCTATTAAGCTGTATCACAAAGCATCGCAGGATGAGACATTGAGTTACTATGATTTTACTAGCTTATATCCCACAGTTCAAGCCAAGAAAAGCTATCCGGTAGGACATCCCCAGGTCATAACGAGTGATTTTGGTGATATAAAAAACTATTTTGGTTTTGTGAAATGTAAGGTGTCGCCCCCCCGAGGCTTGTTTCATCCAGTTCTACCATATCGGTGCAATGGCAAACTGATGTTTCCTCTGTGTGCTACTTGTGCTGAACAGATGAATCAGACTACAGAGTGCACACACACTGATATCGAGAGACAGTTGACAGGTGAATGGGTAACGTTTGAGCTTCAGAAGGCTGTTGAGAAGGGGTATGTAATTGACTGTATCTACGAAGTGTGGCATTTTCCTGAACAGACAGACAGCTTATTTAAGGGATATGTCAGGACCTTCCTTAAATGCAAGCAAGAAGCATCTGGCTATCCTGCTAATGTTCAAACTCCTGACGAGCAGAAACAGTACATCAAAGATTATTTTACTATGGAGGGCATACAACTAGACCCTAACAAGATACATGTTAACAAGGCTGTACGTTCCATTAACAAACTGCTTTTGAACTCCCTCTGGGGGCGATTTTCAATGAGAACTAACATGCCTACCTGTGAACTCGTTACAGAACCCGAAAGATTTACACAGCTCATGTTTAGTGAAACTTTTGATGTCCGTCAGTTTTCATTCATAACCGATGACGTTGCTGTGGTCCAGTGGTGTAAGACGGAAAAGCAGGACAATAAGGTAAAAGACATCAATGTATTCATAGGAGCTATGACGACTGCGCATGCGCGAATGTCCCTCTATGATCTGCTTGATAAACTGCAAAAACGTGTTGTTTACTGTGACACTGACTCTGTGATTTTCACAACCAAAGAGGGAGAGTGGGTTCCGCCGCTTGGACCGTATCTGGGTGATTTGACGGACGAGCTGGAGACAGGGCAGCCAGGTGGGCCAGATCACATCACTGAATTTGTCTCGGGAGGGCCTAAATGTTACGGTTACAGGACAGCTCACGGCAGAACAACCGTTAAATGTAAAGGAGTTACACTCAATTCAAAAAACTCACAAGTGGTTACCCATGAGTCGTTAATATGTCTGGTAAAAGCGTTTGTAGCTGATCAGCATACCACAGAGCATCTGACTACCGTGACAGACACAATCAGACGTGATAAAAAGCGGTTTCACCTGAAAAACGTGACAGTTCACAAGAAAGTAAAAACCGTTTACAATAAAAGACGGGTGCTCTCTGACTATAACACATTACCATATGGATTCTAATAATCATTGTGTTGCTGAATTTGATGGCCGATTTCAACATCCTTTTAGTGCAGTTATCAGCGGACCGTCGAATTGCGGGAAGACCCATTTTGTCAAAGCCGTTATAGAGAATTTGTCAACCGTTATTTCACAGAAAATAGACAATATAGTGTATATTTACTCATGCTGGCAACCTACATATGACGCCCTCCTTAAGACTGTGAATATTAACTTTGTGGAAGGCATACCAGATTCACTATGCGATGATAAACTTCTGCCACCCACTAAGAATTGTTTACTAGTTATCGATGACCTTATGAATTCTGCTAGTTCTAATCTCGAAGTTCAAAATGTATTCACAAAATATGTTCACCATCGTAATCTCAGTTGTATATACATTGTACAGAATTTGTTTATTCAGGGTAAAACTAGCCGTACAATAAGTCTAAATACGAATTACATGGTGTTATTCAAAAATCCTAGGGATAAGAATCAGGTAGGAATATTGGGACGTCAAATGTATCCATGTAACATTAAATACTTTTTAGAGGCTTTTTCAGATGCTACTAGTTCAGCATATGGGTACCTTCTCATAGATTATAAAGCTACTACTCCTGATTTTTTAAGGCTCAGAACAGCCATTATCTCAGATCGTCAGGTCGTGTACATACCTAGAAAAAAAAAAAACAACAAGTTGTGATAATGTCGTCACGCATGCAAAGGAACCTCATACAGTTGCGGCATCTTCATAAGGCAGCACCCAAGACACGTAGAGTTATTGTAAACAACGCTACCCCGGACTTTATTGATGCCCTGTGTGAAATAGCTCTTAATGTATTAAGAGGTAACATTCCCCTGTCTAACAGACAATACTCATTGTTAAAGAAAAAGAAAAAAGTTATTAGACTAATATCAGATAAAAAAATCAAACAGTTGAAGAAGAAACAGACAATCAATCAAACAGGTGGCTTTTTATTACCCTTACTAGGTGCAGCTATACCGTTTATAGCTAGCCTAATTAATAGGAATTGAAATGGATCACACTCAGAAAATGTACCTGATACCTCAGCAACAATTCGAGTCCCTAAAGCAGCAGCAAGAACAACCCTCGCAACAACCAAATGCCTCTTTGAGACAATCTTCATTAATTTCTTTGGATCAGGAAATGAGTGACATTTTGAAACAACCATCCATTAATGTGTATGAGAAAGCTAAAAAATATTCGAGTATTTTACAAAGATACTTAGCCATGTTGAAACAGGATGAGCGTGAAAAAAATATAATTACATTAACACTACCAGAGAATCATTCAAATGACGAAACCGTAAACAGCAGTGTGTTAAGGTCAGACGTGTCTAAATTTATGCCTAAAAGGCAACTGAGAAACGCTGAATTTATCATGAAAGCCTTAGCACGTAACAACGATCAGATTTCGTGGAATGATCGTAGTGAAATAATTGTTGAAAATAAGACAATGCGTGGTTCTCACCTCTATGATTTGTTGAGAAGTGTGACAGCTCCTAATAATGTTTTAGATCGTTCTAGACCACCGGGTTGGAATATATTTTTAAAAACATTAGCAGCCCTGAATGTACCACTGTCGGCTGTTCCCAACTCATCTGTGCGTCAGACTATTGCATCGTTTAAAACGGGGGACGCTGTTGAGGGTTATACACGGTCATTATCTGCATCACAGACGCCTAGCACACCGAGGTCTGTAATGTTAACTCCTTCTATTACAACGGCCCGATGGGCTGGTTTTTGATTTTATTTTTCATTATTGCGTTGCACAGATAGCAACTGTTGTAAATTTTCATATTATTCGTTATTGTTTCATTTTTTTTAATTTTATTTTACTATTTACATCATTACTATTTTTGTTATTGTTTTATACACCCTTTATTTTTTTCATTATTGCGTTGCACAGATAGCAACTGTTGTAAATTTTCATATTATTCGTTATTGTTTCATTTTTACTATTTACATCATTACTATTTTTTGTTGTTGTTATTGTTTCATTCAACCTGTGTATTAAGACATGAGATAAAAGAAAAGCATGTTATCTCAGCAATGCCATGTCACGAAACAGTATTGTCTGTAGACACTGTGATAAAGTATGTCACACTACTATTTTATACTTTTTTATTTCATATTTCCTGTTAATGTATATTTCTATGTACTATCAAAGACCTTGCTGAATGGAAAATCACTGACAAGAGCGTTGATTGTAATTATTTGTATCCCTATTTGTGTCTGATAATTGAATAAATGACCAAAAGCCGAAAAAATCATTGTGTTCATCCATCCATCCATCCATCGTCGTCCGCTTATCCGTGGTCGGGTCGCGGGGGGAGCAGCTCCAGCAAGGGACCCCAAACTTCCCTTTCCCGAGCCACATTAACCAGCTCTGACTGGGGGATCCCGAGGCGTTCCCAGGCCAGGTTGGAGATGTAATCCCTCCACCTAGTCCTGGGTCTTCCCCGAGGCCTCCTCCCAGCTGGACGTGCCTGGAACACCTCCCTAGGGAGGCGCCCAGGGGGCATCCTTACCAGATGCCCGAACCACCTCAACTGGCTCCTTTCGACGTGAAGGAGCAGCGGCTCTACTCCGAGCTCCTCACGGATGACTGAGCTTCTCACCCTATCTCTAAGGGAGACGCCAGCCACCCTCCTGAGGAAACCCATTTCGGCCGCTTGTACCCTGGATCTCGTTCTTTCGGTCATGACCCAACCTTCATGACCATAGGTGAGGGTAGGAACGAAAACTGACCGGTAGATCGAGAGCTTTGCCTTCCGGCTCAGCTCTCTTTTTGTCACAACGGTGCGATAAACTGAATGTAATACCGCCCACGCTGCGCCGATTCTCCGACCAATCTCCCGCTCCATTGTCCCCTCACTCGCGAACAAGACCCCAAGGTACTTAAACTCCTTCACTTGGGGTTTCATTGTGTTCATATTTTTATTAAAAAAATAAAGTTTGCTTCAACAAAAATTCATTTTTAACGGTAAGCAACACATGAACACTGTACAAATTTAAACATCTGCTCATGGTTTACATGTGGGTAAATATTGTTGACAAAACGACACACCATTATGTCGTTACATACAAGATTATGACTATACATGTTCATCACTTTTTTATAAGACAAAGTTTTCTGAATATTGGATAAAAAGAATATACAATGTTGCCCACACGCTGTAGAATAATCGTTTTGCACCTGTCTTCCTGAATGCTGTATATCCACACAATTTGTTAAGAGGAAATTGTTTATAGCCATAGGAAAACGGGATGGTGGGTTTCCAAAACTGTCAAAGAAATAGCCTTGTCTGTTTCTTGACATATATATAGCTAGCCAATGTTGACCTGGACTATTACTGGGATCTGTATTTACAATTAACACAGCAGGCAGTTTACAAACTCTTGATTTTGGTAGCTGATCGCAGGCCATCACACCAATAAAATTAGTATCCCTAGTTATTCTGTTTCTAAGAATACAAGTAAGCTCTATTGTATTCATATTTTAGTAGTGATCTAGCAGGACTTGCCTACGATTAGATATTTCTATTACAGAGTCAAAAACAGAATAACAGATCAGCGTCACAGTTCTGGGTAAGGGGTTTCTGAAGCGTGCCTCCAACCTGACGTTCCCGGTTTTCACCAGCGATACGTTGCCCGAACAACCACCGTCAGGTTCCAAATTAAAACAGAACATTGTATAACCTGCTCCGAAATCTGATCTGGTTATGGCTAGGGGTCTGTCTTTTAAGTGACGACCCGTTGATTCGATAAGCTGGTAATATTCTCTTGCATATTGTCCTCTCTGGAAGTGTGGCTGGAAGGGGCGAGCTGGTTGTGGGTTACCGTCTGCATACAGACAGATGAACTCTGTATTATAGTGTTGAAAATTGAAGGGATTCCTAGCATAGCTACCTGTATAAGCCTCATTATCAACAAAAGAAATGACAACAAATTTTGGGATCTGGCCAATAAATAAATTTTCTTGGGAACACACACGGGTCCCCGCTGGTATGGAAAAAGTTTTTAGTGTCACTCTGTCAATTGCATATTTTGCATTTGTGTGCTGCAATGCTCGACTGTGTGCCAGCCTAATAGTGGGGGCGACTGTTATTTTCTTTACAAACAGACTGGCCGACATTATTTTCACAGTGTACTGTACATTTCCCGGAGTCATTAGTACAAAGTCATCTTTTGAGCGGATAAATTTCAGAGAAATATCCACTCCGTTTAGCATTAGTTTTTCTTGAAAAAACAGATCAGCGTGTATTGGTGATATTAATTCGACAATGCTGCTATCAGCTGTATATTCACTACGTTGCAACAATCCGGCATTACGTCCTGTAATAGACGATTCATCCATTTCACCGCTTGTGTCTTTACAAAATAGCCCCGTGCTAAACTGCGTGTCCAAGGAGGCCTTTCCATAGTTGAGCAGACATTCGATTATTCCTCTGTATGGATATGTGTTTGACGATTGAGTGATTAGTCTATCACCCAGCATTATGTCTACTTGTGAAAATAGACTACACCCAGGGTAGTTTATGAATCCTACATCTGCAGCGTTAGCCAGAAGTGTACCATCAGGGTTTGTGATCCGTACACGCGTATACAAATATGAATCATTTAAATCCAGGTAATCCTCAGAACTAGCAGATATGAAGAACTCAATAGGGCCAGTGTCTGTCAAGGCAGACACTGGAGGTATTTCTAAAAATGACGATTTTTCGATCGATGTTTGTGTGTATGGAACAGTAAATAGGTCCAGTTCAGTTTTTACGCACTCTTCAGACTGATTATGAATAAAAGCCATGTTTCTGAAGAAACTTGTTCTAGAAAATGTCCTTTGACACCTGTGTGCGTCTGACCGGAGCTCTGCGCCTTCGGACTGATGGCTGCCTTTTGAGGACTCTACGTTTTTTACGGGTGTTTTTATACACAGAGCGGTTACGCGCACATCCTGATGGGGGTCTGTTTAAAGGTTTCCTGTTGTACACCACAATACCATTTCCCTGTTGTTTTTGTTGTTGTTTGGCAGTTACAGCATTTCTCACATTAGATACCACATCACCTATAATACCTGTGGCTGCTGTTTTCAGATGAGGTTAAGCCAGATTAAACCCTCTCTTTAGTAGTGGTACAGCCATTCTGAATAAATTCCTGAATATACCTCCTAATCCGTTCCCGTATTGTGTACTCGAACCAATAAAGCCGGGTAATTCACCACCGGCCTGGTTCATATAATACGTCATATAGCGGCCATCATCTCCGGTGTACTGCTTGCGCATCATTTTCAATATTGTTTCACAGGCCGAAAATGTAGTTTGACAATTACTTTTCCGTATGAAAAAGGTATATACTGATTCTGATCGTCTCGTAGCTCTATTTGTATATCTGTGATAGTTGAGCGCGACAGAGATGTGTAGTGAGGAGTGTCGTAACTCAGAGTTGGCATGCGTCTGACCTCGTCGGCTACGTTCACGCATCTAAGTAGCGGAACATGACTATCACCCACCAATTGATAGTCGACTATGTCGCTATAAATATAAATGTTATATAGTCCGGCGTGTACGTCGGCTGGACGTGGTGCTGTACATTTTAAATGTGTATTTATGCGTATTTCAAACGCCTCGTCTGGCAGAAATCCCAGGATTACAGCTAGGCGCCCTTTAAATACTATGTCACATCCATCCCCGCCAGTGAAGAATACCTTATTAGTGACATTATTATATGCCATAGTAATGTGTGAGGTGCCGGGGTTAGCCTGACACTTCATATTATACTCTTTAACAATGCCAGCGACTGTATTGTAATAGCCTACTGATAGACGTATCTTATTGAGTAGTCTAGTTTTAGTATCAAGGAATTCCACTTTTGATTCACTCTCTGTAAAACTATTCCATATCCGCGGGTATTGTACCTCAATAAGACCCACCTCATAGGGATTTTGTAGTATAATCGGTTTTGCCAGCTTGGTTCTAAACTGCCAAATTTTATTATTTGGATAAACACCTGTAGATGCATTACTAGGCAAAGTAACAAAAAACCCGTTCTTATTCATCGTCCAATGCCTCTCACAACCAAATGATAATGTGTTGGTTAAGCGTTTTCAGTACAGATTTTATTACAAATCGACTATGTTTTTTTCACTTATCCACGAATTGAACTTCTCAGGCCATCCTAGCCACTTCACCAGGACCATATATCCATGACCACCTTTCTTTCTAGTAAGTATTTTTTCTATCTTAAACTCTTTGTTTTTATCGACAATCACTTTCTGTAGCTCAGCCTCGTAGAACGTGCCTGTCAGCCTCTCACCGCTACAGTCTTTCAGTATGTAAACCGGCGGATTTCTGGCTACACGTTGAATTATTGTAAAAAACTCATCTGTAAAAGTCTGCTCATACCCTTTTCTAAAGACTCCTCGGTGTTTTGATATCCTCACAGTATCGCCCTCTTGGAATTTAAAAGTTACCGTTCCAGAGGGTTTCAGCTTGTACAGATTGTCAAATACCGTTTTCTCATTGTGTTTATTTACAGCAGTTGGGGCCATTTTTATTGAACGATGGTGTGAACGGTTGTAGGCCTCCGTCAAATCCTGTACAGCATCGACATATCTCCGTGAGTTAACAGCAGTTAAAAATTTCCACATGCGAGTTTTTAACGTCCTATTGAACCGTTCCACAACACTAGCCTTTGTCTCATTTGATGTTGAGAAATGACAAATATTATGTTGCACTACTAATTGTTGAAAATTCTTGTTATAAAACTCTTTACCCTCGTCTGTTTGAAGTTTCAGAGGTACACGTCCTTCTCTCAATATATCTCTGAATGCATTTGTCACAGATGCTCCAGATTTATTTTTAAGACACCTAACCCAAGCGTATTTAGAAAACACATCAATACATGTCAATAAGTATCGCACATTATCGTTTTCCACAGAATATTCAGACATATCGACTAAGTCAGCCTGAAACTGTTTATCGATGCCACTAACCAACACCCTATTTCTAGCAAAATGCTTCAGAGCTGGTGCGTGTAATGTGTAGGCATCCTGTCTCAGTAGAAAGTTTTTAACATCTGTGGTTGTTGGAGACACACCTGTGCTATCCTTAACGGCGTCACGGAGCTTATTCACACTGCCCAATCCTCCAGGATGTGCTGGGTCATGGTAGATTTTTTGCATTACCTTCTCCATGATGGTTTTAATACACTTGTGACACCGTAGTTTACATCACTATTATTTATTTACAACACATTTATGGCAGGCTTACATCTTCTATAGCATCTAATACATTGGTTAAACTAACAACGCCGGCTTTACTGATTATGAACATGTGAAGTCTATGAAAATCGTTTATGACACCATTGCATTGTTTTTCTTTTACATACAAACTCATTGTATCAACAATTATAGTGTACAGAATCAACATGTGACTACCACTCGTGAACTTAAAATCACTTGTTATGTTACTTATGACTGCATAGAATGTCTCCAATATGTTGTCTTGAGTACCTAGCATTAACAGTAACATGTGTATAGTTTCTTCCCAAGATGTTGTAGAATGTTTTTTTCTTACAAGAGTCATCAGTTTTTCTAATTTACAGACATCAGAGTTAACAATACTACCATCACTTTGGTACTTTGCGGCGTCGTTAACATTGTAGGCAATGGACTGGTCTAGAATACCAGATAAACGATATGTAACATAGCGCTTATTGATATGTGAATAAAATCCACATAAACAATTACCCATGTTTCAATTCAGTTTTTTCTCATGTGCTTCTCTCCAGTAGTCGCCTAGCTCCCGAATTTCTCCTACTTTGACAACGTCATCACCGATCAACGCATCATACATTTCTCTGATTTTTTCCGTGACATTCTCTGATGATTTCAACTCATACAAAATAGTCTCAGCAACTCCCCGGATTCTACACTCCTTAGCACTGAGATGTTTCAATGCCAGAAAGCGCTGAACAACTACTATGAACTTGTGCGTCAACAGTCTTTTCATAAGAGGGTCAAAGTGTTTAACGTAGAATGCTTCGGGGACCCCCCACACACAGTCATGTTGTAATTGGCTCGGATGGTTAATCTGACATCCGTAACAAATTTCTTCCAAATATCTGTGTATTACAATGTTGAGCAGATGTAGAGACACTATTTTAACATTATCTATAAACAGCGATGGTACATAGCCGTCCATCTGGTTCACGTCCAGACGGTCAACATCCATATTGATGTCCTCACAGTCATACTGTAAGGTAGTAGATGTTTGAGGTGAAATGTGGTCAACATCCATATCAGATTGCAGGATTGATGGTGACAGAGCCATCGGTGGCGGAGAAGGTGGAGGTGGTAGGAATCGTTCAGGAGATGGTGCTGGTGAAGATGATGTTGATGATGACGGAGATCTGAATGCATTAAACGCTTGCTGTTTAATCATTTCTGGGGAAACAAAAAAATATTTTGTTTTTCAGACACTGTAACAATAAGCAAAACATTTTGTAATTAGATAACACACACACAAATAGACCTACCATTTTAACTATTCTTGATGTCTGACGATTCTAGGCCTATAAAGAGCCCGTGGCTGCGACTCTTGCCCATCGGAGTCATCAAAAATCAGCTTTTTTCTAATGCCGTCATTGGACCTCCTTATCCGGTCTTTTCTGATTACATAGTCGATCGTGTCGTACTGCTTCTTCAGAATCTCCCAATCACACCACTGTATAAAGAAGCCTGTTCTAAACCATTTATCGTATTCTTCATGAGATATGGGATACGGCTTTAGTTTCCAATCTTCACGACCTCTGGTTGCAACTACCTTTTCTCTATCTTCACACACACGGAGAAAAATAAAATCCTCTGCTGGTCTGTTGAAGCGGTCCGTTTCAACACGATAGATTTTGGACTCTTTGACACTGTCCCACTGGGTTACATAAACGGTCTCAGGAAACCCCGGATTTTCAAGGTCCGGACACACCACGTTGCGGAAAAGATTCCAGTCTTTCACAGTTAGCGTACATGTTGTTTTAGCAGTGGTAGCTAACTCAGCAACAATGCTAGTATACGCTGCTAATGTAACATACCCCGAGCTATATTTAACAGAATAATAGTATCCATTGTTACCGGCATATTCTAGATCAACGGTGCAGGTCTCAGCAACACTTGGCGTGAAGATCTCGGGACGGCTTCTCTTTTTCTGAGGGGCACGACACATTTCAAATGTCGTACCGGCGCCGAGTCCTTTCCCTGATCCTTCAACGGACGATTCCCCGCCGTATCCAAATCTGTGAGTAGACATCGCTGTAGAGGTTGTTCACGTAGCACTGCTCCTGCAAAAAGGTCCTCAAAAACTATAGGAAAATCCTGTAGTGGTGATAGCTGAAAACGCGGCCCTTATATTACAATTTACAGGGAAGCACTACCTCTTCCGTTTTTTCATTCAACACTCCTCCCACACTCCTCCCTGATCAACACATCACATCCGGGCATCATTGGACACTCCTACATTTTCGAAAATGCTCCTCCTACCAAAAAAAAAAAAAATTACGTCACATCCGGTATATTAATCATATTAATTTACATAGATACTCCCACTTCCTGGCATCCATTAAAAGAGCACTATATTTACTACTGAGGAGGTTAACCAATATTTCATATTAATCCTAATTTTAGTTGTCAAATTTCATATCCATAAATGCAGCTTTCGAAATTATAGAAGATTAAAAAGATTTAGCCTATAACAAAATATTGGTTAACCTCCTCTTATCTAAATTTTAGATATCAGATCCCCTTCTAATGGGAGGCATGAAAACCTTTTTATTGTTTTTATTTTTATTTATCCTTTATTTAACCAGGTGAGTCTCATTGAGATTGTAGCCTACTCTTCAATTTCAATTTTCAATTTTCAATTTTATTTATAGTATCAAATCATGACAGGAGTTATCTCAAGACACTTTACAGATAGAGTAGGTCTAGACCACACTCTATAATTTACAAAAAAAAAAAATCCCCCAAGAGCAAGCACTCACTCACAGTGGCGCGGAAAAACTCCCTTTTAGGAAGAAACCTCGGACAGACCCAGGCTCTTGGTAGGTGGTGTCTGACGTGCCAGGGTCTTCTGGGGTCTCATATGTTATAATTGTGAAAGTGTATTCATTTTAGTATTATGTGGGTGGTTTCATTGTTGAGCTATATTTTTTTTCACTTGGCATACATTTTAATGTTACGCTTGTCCTTTTTTTACTGTTAAGAATTTGCAAATAAAGCATTAATTAAAAAAAGTAAAGGGTTTCATCAAATAAACAACAAAAATTAACATCAGGGAGACAACATTAACTGCCAACTATAGGCTATGTATGGCTATGGTTCATTTAAAAAAATCAAATGGCGTTCAATTAATTGCATCATGCTCACTAACTTAACTGTGACTTCATTTAGAAAATAATCTGTGACTTCATTTAGAAAATAATTCGCGATTTCTGAATCTGAATTTACCGTTGGACACGCCCAGGCATGAGACGGAGGGCTCCAGGCTGCAGCCATACACTCTTGATCCAGTTTGACCACTGCAGGGACCCTTCGAGTGAGCACAGTCCTCCAGTCAGTGACATCGTGGAGTTGTACTGTAGGATATGGCGACGGTGACTGATCCTGCAAGAGATATCAAATCATAAACTATTCACTCTGTTAAATTGCAGAAATCTACAACAAGCATTCATAAAAAACAACTGTTCAAAAATATATATATATATATATATTTATAGACGCACCAAAAAACTGTCTCCGGTAAGTGGCCTATCAAAAGACTAAAACATTTTTTTGGGGTCCAGTGACATCAGAGATCTTTCTTACTGTGCATGCATGTTTTGGCCATATTTATCTTTGCGACCCCCCAGTATTGATAGCTAGAAACTTTGTATTATGAAATAAGACATCCAAGGGAGGTGTTGTTGCATATAATTCTCCCAGTCTCTGTGTGAAGTAATGTAAACAAAAAATAAGTATACGCAAATTACACACCTCCTCAAATGTCATTTTTCTCCCTGAACAAGATCGGCAACAGCAGGATTACAGCTCTGAAATCAATCCCTGAAAAATAAGTAAAACTAGAACTGCAAGCAGTTATGAGAGGGTCTAAGCCACCGATGCAAGTCGCCCCCGATACCCCGTGGAGCGCGCGAAATTGGAACCTAAAGCCTAACGGTGGGCAGGTGAGCCTCAGAGCAGCATTTCGAACAAGCATCCAAAGTTTCGCCTTCTTATCATGTACTGTGGCCGAGATACTGCAATTGAAAACTTCCCATTTAAATGCATTTATTAAACGTTTATTATAGCGTCCCCTAATGGTCGATCTTCACCAAATTTGGTACAGAGTGTCGGAGTGGGATGTTGAACAAGGTTCTCAAGTTGTTTGTTTATAGCATTTAATTTGTCCGGGATATGATAACGTTTGTGTTTGGTAGCTAGCTAGGATAATTTGTTTTGTCGTCAAATGCTCATACTTTAAAATAGCAAAATTCTTTACCTGTAGGTGGTACCTACCAGGTTTCGTGCACATCGGTCGCACGGCCTAGGACAAGTTCGACAAAGTTGGTTTTGCGCATTGCGCAAAATTGTGAAAACAATTCTCAGCAGAAATGGGCGTGGCCTACATCATGTGATTCAGAACGAGCACGTTGACATATGGTTTTCTAATGTGCGATGTGTAATGTGGGAGTTAAAGACAAAAACCCATTATAGCGCCACAATTACATGTGTAATTTTTGGTAGGTGAGGTCCATGACCCATTGTACATCTACCCTGTAAATTTAAAGTGGCTCACATCAGTGTAAGTGGTCAATCTAGACGTGAGACTCATAGGCCACGCCCACGTTGACCAATCAATAGCCCACGGTAGCGGTGGTCTCAGGAGTGATCCTAGATGGAACCCTCCAAATTTGGTAAAAATTGGATGCTCCGTTTATGAGATATAAACCTTTTGTACTTGTAGCGCCCCCTAGTGGCCAATTTTTGGAAAAGTGTGGGGCACCTTCAGAGGGTCATGTAAAACAAGAATCTGAAGTCTCGCGTTGATAGCATTTATTTTGGCCAAGATATGGCAACGTTGTTGTTTTCATAGCTATCTATACAAATTTGTTTGTGCGTAATATGCGCAATTTGTAAAAACTCTTTTTACAGCATTTTGTCAGGTCGGTCTGGAGATGCCACATGGCAAGTTTCGTGCAGATCGGTAGCACGGTCTAGGAGGAGTTTGAAAAAGTATGTTTTTGAGAAATCACGATTTTTCACGCATAAAAGTCTAGGCGGAAATGGCCGTGGCCCATATCAAGAGATTCAGTTTGGTCCAGGGAATGCGGGGATATGTGTATTTTTAATGTGCGATGTACGGTTTGGAAGTTATAGGGTCACATGCGTTTGTTTCTGCTATAGCGTCACCTAGTGGTGGAAGTGAGTAATTTGTTACGCCTGAGGTCCTTGCCGAGTTCTGGGCCAGTCCTGAAAAGGGCACCCGCCCACCATGTACGGTTTAGGCTGTAGCGGGACTTTTACATATATATTTGCTAATGGCTTCTTCAACAGTCATCCCATTGGCAATCTCTCGCCTTCTCCAAGCGAATGTCCTCATCATGACCTCCACCATTCGGGCATCTGGCTCTGTCTTCCGGTACTGGTCCTGTAGGACTTTCACATGGCTCGCTAATGAGGTATCATCCTCCCCAATAATATCCACCTCCTACGACACAGAGAGGTGACAAACCTTTGCTCATTTGACAGTTGGTTTTCCTCTTTTTAATGTTTATGAAAAATGAGCCCTTAATAATAATAATTGATTGCATTTTATATAGCGCTTCATCATAGCTACTTAAAGCACTTTACAGGGGGGACTCTTCTCTTCCATGCTGGGTTAAGGGGCTAACCATTGGGCCACCGTGCTGCTTGTGTGTAAAACATGCACACATACAGTCCCCTCCAAAAGTATTGGAACGGCGAGGCAAATTCCTCTGTTTTTGTTGTTCACTGAATACATTTGGGTTTAAGATCAAAAGATGAGTATGAGACAAGAGTTCAGAATGTCATTTTTTATTTCCTGGTGTTTACATTTAGATGTGTTAAACAACTTAGGATATACCACCGTTTGCATAAGACCACAGCATTTTTAGGTGAGCAAAAGTATTGGAACAAATAATCTTAAAGTAAATAACATTTAATATTTGGTGGAATAACCCTTGTTTGCAATAACTGCCTCAAGCCTGCGACATCACCAAACTGTTGCATTCTTCATTTGTGATGCTATTCCAGGCTTTTACCGCAGCTTCTTTCAGTTCTTGTTTGTTTTGGGGGGTTTCTCCCTTCAGTCTCCTCTTCAGGAGGTGAAATGCATGCTCTATTAGGTTTAAGGTCAGGTGATTGACTTGGCCAGTCTAAAACCTTCCACTTTTTTCCCCTGATGAAGTCCTTTGTTTTGTTGGCAGTGTGCTTTGGGTCATTGTGTTGCTGCATAATAAACTTCCTCCCAATTAGTTTCAATGCGTTTCACCGTAAATTGGCAGACAAAATGTTTCTGTACACTTCTGAATTTATTCTGCTGCTACCATCATCAGTTACATCATCAATAAATATGAATGAGCCTGTTCCAGAAGCAGCCATGACATTACCTCCACCATGCTTCACAGATGAACTTGTATGCTTTGGATCATAAGCAGTTCCTTTCTTTCTCCACACTTTGGCCTTTCCATCACTTTTGTAGAGATTAATATTGGTCTCCTCAGTCCATAAGATTGTGTTCCAGAACTTTTGCGGCTAATCTCTGTACTTCTTTGCAAATTCCAATCTGGCCTTCCGATTCTTACTGCTGATGAGTGGTTTGCATCTTGTTCTGAGTCTTCTTCGAACAGTGGATTGTGATACCTTCACCCCTGCACTATGGAGGTTGTTGGTGATGTCACTTACTGATGTTTTTGGGGTTTTCTTCACAGCTCTCACAATATTTCTGTCATCAACTACTGTTGTTTTCCTTGGCCGACCTGTTCGACGTCTGTTGCTCTGTACACCAGTTGTTTTTTTGACATTGCCCAGGACATTGCCCAGTGTTTGTCCAATGGCTCTGGTCGATTTTCCTTCTTTTCTCAGCTTGAAAATGGCTTGCTTTTCTCCCATAGACAGCTCTCTGGTCTTCATGTTGGTTTATCCTCTTTAACAAGAAATGCAATCTTTATAGGTTTAAACCAAACTTAGACTAGTCATGCAGAGCTATTTAATGTTTGAACAATCAACCTAAAAAGCAACACATGGGCAACGTGAAACATTTGTCAGTCACATGTTCCAATACTTTTGCTCACTTGAAAAATGGGTGGGTTCAAACAAAGGGTGGTATGTCCTGAGTTTAACGCATCTAAATGTAAATACCAGGAAATAAAAGCTGACATTCTGAACTATTGTCGCATACTCATCTTTTGATCTTAAACCCAAGAAATCCCAAGGAATTTGTCTTGCCGTTCCAATACTTTTGGAGGGGACTGTAGATATATACAGTAGCGAACCAAAGAAGATGCTCTGACCTTTGATGTCTTGGCTTGTTTGCTTATGTTTTCTTCCTGTTGCAAAGGCTTTTTGTGATGACCAAATTTCATGTTCATTCTTCTCACCTCTTCATCATCTACCAGTGGCACCTGCTCATATTTGAACTTAGGTTTGAGAGACATGTGCCAGGTATGCTATTTAAAAGAATAAAAAATAGAACAATTAAATAGGCAGACAAACCACTTGCAGAAAACTGAAAGCACAAGCATGAAAATACACAATGTGTGCATCAAAATGCAGAAAACATAGTTCATATCTTGACTGGCTTATTACTCCAGGTGTAATAAATAAATAAAGGTTGGCAATTAATAATCTGTCAACTCACATAACCATTGCCTTCTTTGTCCTTTAAGAAAGGGTACTTCAAAATCAGGGCCTTACACACGTTCACATCATTGGTCGGAAACCTGCGAAGCAAAAGAAGGTGAGCAATGTAACATCAGACATAGTGTTAATAACTCAAATGCCGTGATCCAGTTGGGTTGCCATACTTACATTTTGATCAGGGCCATGGTTTCATACAATGTTCTTATGATTTTGTTGTGATCGGATCTCTCAATTTTGCATGACGGTTTTTGGTCCAACTTTGTCTAAACATCTCTGGGAAATTTAGGAATGATGAAAACTGATGGGAAGGCTGATGATGGGATGGCATGACTATGGTGAAATAAAACAATAGTCTTGAAATGTATGGCAAATTAACCATACTGTAACAATACTCTGTTACAGTAAAAGTACTGCAGTGAAAATGTTACTTCAGTAAGTCTGTAAGTATCATCGGGAAAATGTAGAACTCTCCTCCCATTTTAGAAAGTGTAAACGATCCAAACAGTTGTGTGTTTAAAGGTCTAATCATTTCAGCTGGACTTGTAGGCCGTTATATTGTTGGCTAGTTTTATTTATAATAAAACATCAGATTTTATAATACTACATCTGTTTTGTGTGCAGTAATCTTAATGTGTAAAGCAACTAGTAACTAAAGCTGTCAGATTAATGTAGTGGAGTAAAAAGTACAATATTTCTCTCTGAAATGTAGCGGAGTAGAAGTAGAAAGTGGCATGAAAAAAAAAGACTAGTAAAGTACAAGTACCTCAACATTTGGACTTAAGTACAGTACTGGAGTAAATGTACTTAGTTGCATTCTACCCCTGTGTTCGGACTACACAGTGTGACATTATGCATTAGAGTGTGTAAGTTACACTACATAAACTACTGAAGCCAGATGAATTCAGATCCAGATAAAAGCTTCTTCGGTATGTAACCTTAAAGCTAGATTATATGTCTGTGAGATTATAGAGTTATTTTCCATGGTTCTACTTAGGCCTAACGTTATAACAATCACATAACATTACTGTTACCTTGATTCCGCTGTAGCCTTCTCTGAATGTACCGGGACAGGCTCGAGGGTTAGTGTCACGGTTTCTTTCCACTGCTGAACAAATCGATTGAATTTGGCTTGCTTCATTAAAGATTTTTTTGGGGGGGCATTTTTGGCCTTTATTTTTGACAGGACAGATGAAGACATAAAAGGGGAGAGAGAGGGGGAATGACATGCAGCAAAGGGCCGCAGGTCGGAGTCGAATCCGGGCCCGCGGAATTACTGGAATTGTTGTGTGGTCTAGACCTACTCTATCTGTAAAGTGTCCTGAGATAACTCTTGTTATGATCTGATACTAGGCTATAAATAAAATGGAATTGAATTGAATTGATGTCTAGCCTGGGAAAACCCTCACGAACTTCTGGAAAATTTGAGATTTGCTCTGCAAGTCCATCTGTCCAAGAGCCCATTCAAGCCAATTTCCAATTTTTCCAAATCGAGGCACCAATCACAACCATTGAGGCGGGCTTTGCACGATGACGATAACGCAGTGAGGGCAAACAGCTTTTTGTTTACATTCAACATGACGGCCACCAATGTGAATGAACTTTCCCCAGACCCACTCTCAGTTACAACTGAGAAGGGTCTGGTGTCAACCAGGCTAGCTAATGCCTAAATCATGCTTCTCTATCATCCTCCAGACTGTAATGTTAACGTAAGTCAATGGAAAGGAAAAAACATTTTTTGATCCTGTTTGGCTTGTGCCCTGAATATACAGTATTAATATAACGTAACGTTAGGCCTATCTTACTTTTTTTTTCAGGACAGCGGGGAAAGTATTGAAAGAAGTTCAAACCATTAACAATATTTATCAGGATATTTTGAGAACAGCAGCTAGCATTAAACGTTAACATTACTCGAAAGGGAGGTTAACCATTGGTCGGTTCTGTCAGTTAAAGTTAATGTTACGCGACTGGTGTTGTAACTTGATGTTAGTCTTTGTACATTAAAGGTACAATATGTAACATTTCTGCATTAAAATGTCTAAAAACGACCATACCTATGTTATATATTTTTTTGAGATGTGTAGTTACACTCTCCCAAATGTTTCCACCAAACTTCAAACCCAGAGAAATCTGTTATTTTATTTTCAGACACGGCACGTTTCCTTTTCTTCCTAGTTGCCCGTCAGTGGCGTCATATAACCTTTCACCCTCTAGTTCCTCGTAACTTCCTTCAAAACACGGCACCCAGATGATACGTTTGAGCGTAATTGTAAATCATACAATGTCACAGAAAAAAATACTCCTAACCATAATACTGCTTTTTCTGCCACACAGCATCATTTTGTGATTGATAACATGCCACTTTGCAACACAGTAATACAGCAGATATCTTATTTATTGATACATATCAATATCGATCCAGTTTAACGTTACTACAATGTGTTGGTTGACAAGTAGCTAACTTAATGCTAGCTAGCTAATGCTTGGTGGATAACATTATAGGGTTACCACATCGTTCAACATGCTCATAAAGTTATTGGTAGCATGATTGTTTTCACCACGGATAAAAGCAGCGCTGGGCTAACCCACGAATGAGTTTACCAGTAATGTTAATGTTAGCTGTAGCTATATATCGACGACTAATCTAATGCTAATTTAGCCAGCTAGCACCTGGTCTGTCTGCCTGGGACAGCTGCAACACAGCCGGGATATGTAGCTTAGCCCACAGCCAGCCAACAGCCTGCCACTATTACAGCAATCCATACAGTATAAGTACTATACAGCACTTAACTCCGGTGCCGGGTGCTTACGACACTAACGGCAGTTTTATCAGACCCAGACCCAGATCCGAGTCGCAACAGCGGCCATCCATAGCTAGTGTTAGCTGCGTCTCCGTTAGCGCGAGCTACCGGTGTTCGTGCCGAAAATCTCCTCCCTGCCGAATTTCTCACCCCTTCGCGTTTAGCTGTCTTTACAGTTAGCTAAATTAACCCGACAAGCACCAAAACGAATAGTTAAGATTAAAGAAAAGTGAAGGGGGAGATCGTTCCGGCCAGCTTGGAGATGTCCTGCTGCTGAACATCGGCCATTGGCCGTCCTCGGCTCGCCGTCCCGGGAGATTCCCCCGGCAATCCCCACCCACACCAGTCTCTCAGACTCGTTGAGTTGCTAGCTAGCGTTACAACAAACCCCGTGAAACTATCCAAAAGGTGACAGTGACATGTGAAATATATTGTGATAGTCACTGTGATTTTAGCTGCTGGCTAACGTTAGCTTGCTGGCTCACTAGCTAGCTAACTGGTCAGCTTCCAATACAGATAGAATCAAGAAAAACGTAATTATGTTGGGAAAATGCCGCTATGTTATTAGAATTACATTAATAAAGTGTAATAAAGTGAATACATTTGAATGGGTGGCTAAACTTGTCCGTGAACAGATGCATTCTAATCAGCAAAGTTGTTTACAACTCCCATAATTCCATGCAACTTACCAACGTCATCAAAAGTCCGTGTTTACAATCCATTGTTTTGGTTGAGAGACCCCTAGCGGCAGAAAGTTACATATTGTACGTTTAATTAACATTAACGGTAGGGTTCCACACAGTGAAATTTTGCTTTGCTCTCCTTGAGGTTGGAGACGAAATTCGCCCTGATTTGGCGAGATGAGAGCGAATCGCCGAGGGGAGCGAAACAAAATTGACGAAAGTTTAACTATTCAAATGACGACCACTCGAGAACCAATCAGGTCCGCATGTTTGTGTTTGGAGGTGGGAGTTACAAAGAAAGTACCAAGATGGCGTAGGTTATCAGCACTGTATCATGAAAATTTCAATGTGATTAACATTGGTACTTGTATTAACACGAATTGTGATTTATATGACACACAAACTTAGTCAGGGCACATACACCACTGAATAGACCACTGTATATGTTAGTGTAAACACTCAAACTTTTCACCTAGCCGACTAATCGCTAGCATGTTTGGACATTGGATTTCATTGTAGCCTAGCCAGGCAGCTAGCTAGGCTACTTGTGCATTTGTTTGATTACATGTTTTGTTGGCGAACATTGATGCTTGTAGCAACACAGATTGTTGTTTATATGAAGCTTAGCATAAATTCTTTCAGGAAGACTTTCTAATTTATTGCTTGCACATAGGCAGGCACTTCTATCTCTTGGAGGCATAGTGGGCAAGCTGCTTCTGTCTTTCCTGGGTTTTTGCTTATATTTAGAGTGCTCTCAAACATTCTTAAATTCACATGTGCATTTACGGTAGTATACACATATGCTGTTCCTATTGCTAAGCTTCTATAGCCATTCACTCTGTTCATGTTGTTGGAAACAGCTCCTTCATTATCTCGCGCAATAGGCCTACTTACTTACGGTATGTATATTTTTTCTCTATGTCTAATTGGGTGTTTTGTGTTATTCTGATGTGTCTAAAAAAATATATCTTGAGCTGCTGTAGCACTGGAATTTTCCCAAGTGTGGGACTAATAAGTCTATCTTATCTTATCTTGCAGCTGGTATATATTCAGCTCTTCACAATGCTACATTTTATTTACTTCATATCGTTCATAGGCTGGAGTAACTTCTATGCATTTTGTCTCACATTGTGGCATGTCTGGGGGTTTTAATACTTGGGCAGGCGTAGTTTATTTTCTTGATTGGTAAACAACACGCAATGTTAAGTTTCTCTTCGGAGCTATCACAATCATTGGCAGTAGTTCATTGCAGACGTCTCGCAGCGTGCATGGGGGATATATTTTGCATCAATATTTTGCATCAATATTTATCGTTATATACATCGTCTTCTGCTGCCTGCATACATATTGCTTCGTGCCTTATGCTCATCGTCGGCAAGTAGAGCAATATTCATGGTATCGTATAGTGGTCTACAAGAATCGTAGAGCTTTTCAATTGTTTGGTTGTAGGACACAAATTGTCAACTGGTTTCACTGGTGCTTTCAAGTTATGTCTATCTAGGTAGGAACCTTTCAACAGGTAACAGGGGGTTACCTAAAAGGTTTGATTGGACAAGTTATATTTCCTCTTCAGGTGCTCAAATTACATCAGAAGTCCTTTGTCGAAGCAATTCTCAAAGTGTTGGATTCACCTATGATGCCATATGTCCAGAATCTTATTATCCAGAGTCATGGGTATAAGTTCATTTTGCTTTAGAGGCGTTTTAGGTGACAATCCCACCTTCAATCCAAGACTTTTGTGAACCTCATACCAGATTTTTATCAGATGCCTCAATATAGGGTTGTCTGTCCTGTTGTGTACAGTTCCAGAATTGTGCTTATAAATGAAGTCAGGGAAGTCCAATTTGTGTCCTAGAGGGGGTGTCACTGCCCTCAAAAAGGGATGAGATGAACCTCATTTGAGCTGCCAAGTAGTAGTTTTTAAAGTTTGGTAGTCAAAGTCCCCCTGAGCCATAGTCCCATGTTAGCTTCCCATGGATATCCGGGGTACTTTACAATTCCATAAAAATTGTCTAACATATCTATTGAGAGCTTTGAAGAAGGATTGTGGTAGTGGAATGGGCAGGGATTGAAACAAATACTGCAATCTCGGTTGTACATTAATTTTAATACAATTAACTCTGCCAATCAAGGTGAGACATCTACGTAAGTCATCCTTGATCTTGCTGAGCAGCGGGAGGTAATTCAATTTGTACAGGTTTTTGAGGTTGATGTCTACAAATATCCCAAGGTATTTTATGCCATCCATAGGCCATCTAAATGGACTTGTACGCTGGAGTTTGGAGTGATCAAAATTTGTCAAAGTGATAACTTCAATTTTTTCCAAATTCACCTTATAGCCTGAAAGTATTTAGTACAGTTTGTAATTTGGAAAGAGAGTTACCAGGGTCTTTTAAGTACAAAATAACATCATCTGCCACAAGATTCATTTTATGAACTGTCTGACCCACCCGAAAGCCCTTTATATCAGGATCTTGTGTAATTGCCTCAGCTAAAGGCTCAATTGCCAAGACAAAAAGTGCTGGAGACAAAGGGCATCCCTGCCGACTTGATCTGCTTAAAGGGAACGTAGATGAAATCTGTCCATTGGTGCTGATTTTTGCCTGGGGTTTATGGTATAGAGTTTGAACCCAGCCAATAAATAATGGACCGAACCCAAACTTGGCCAACACTTTAAATAAATATGGCCACTCTAGCCTGTTTAGTTTAATTTAGTTTAAGTTTATTTAGCCGGACAATGTGCAGTTACATTAAAAAGATGGCTGCACCAGATTTAGCATTATGCTACTTTCCATCTGTAGTCCTCCACAATTAAAATGACATAGAGTTAAGAACAAGAGACAAAAACAATAGACATAACATGTTTATACAACAAAGACAGTTAATACAATATAAATAGGCTATTTACACCAAAGGTGCAATACACAAATATACACAACAATGGAATAAAGTGTGTTAGTGAGAGCAGGTCTGATGGTCTAAAAGCAAGTTTTTAACTGCCCGCGAGAAGCTTTTAAAATTGGAGATGTTCTTTAAATTGTTAGGAAGCCCATTCCATTCTTTGACTGCTTTATAGGAAAAGGCTGATTGAGAAAAGACAGATTTTCTTTTGGGAACATTGCAATCACCCCTGGATACAGACCTCAAGGCTCTGTTTGTCAGTTCAGAGCGTAGCTGTACATATGTTTTTAAAGGGGGTGGAGCGGCATCATTAAGAATTTTGTGAACCAAACGAATATCAGAATACCTGATCAGGTTATCAAAACTTAATATACTGTACTTCTCAAGTATATTACAGTGGTGATGCTGTCTAGGCTTTTTGTCTAGGATTTTTAAAGGCTGATTATGTAAAGATCTAAGAGGGTTCAAAACAGTTTTTTTGGCTTGAGACCATGATGACATACAATACAATATGTGCAATAAAATCATTGCATTAAAATAAGATTTTGCTGCTTCCAATGATAAAGAGCTTCTGATGTGCTGGAAGTTAGCAATATTAAATTTCAAAACACGACAAACCCTTTTAACATGATTTTTAAAATTTAGTACAGGGTCCAAGATCACACCTAGGTATTTAACTTCTTCCACATTTTGGATCATATAACTATGTAACTGTTAAAGGCTTTCTCAGCATCTAAAGCCACAGCTATACTGGGTTCTGTTTCAGATTTTGTTAAATGAATAATATTAAAGAGCCTACATAGGTTATTAGCTGAGGAGCACTTTGAAATAAAGCCACACTGGTCTGGATTTATTAACTTGTGGCAGATACTGGCCAAGTCTGTTAGCCAGGGCCTTAGAAATGAATTTATAATCAGTATTTAACAATGAAATTGGCCAATATGAAGAGCATTTCAATGGATCTCTATTTCTTTTTGTAAATTACAGTAATTATGGCTGTAGAGAATGATTCAGGGAGTGTCTGAGTCTTAGAGGCCAAGTTGATGACATCCATGAGAAGTGGGAGCAGTAAATCCTTAAATCCCAGTAAAATTCTGGAGGAAACCCATCTTCTCCTTGGGATTTGTTTGCTTGTAGTGAGCCCAGAGCTTTATCAATTTCTTTTTGGGTAAAGGGCAGATTATTTTGGTCTTCCTGGCCTAGTTTGGGCAGTTCAATCATGGACAAAAATTCATCAATGTTACTCAGATTGTCTGGTGGTTCTAACTCTAAGGCCCGTTTCACATAGGACGCGGAATGCGCTGCGCTCGCCGCTAGGTTGTCCTATTCCCAAAATAACTTTTGTTGTGCTTGCTCAGCGGGCTCAGCGCAGAAGAGGCAGAGTTTCTAAATTTACGTCATACATGCGACAATATTTAAATGCACGTCACGTCTGCATCCGTCCGGTGTCGACATCAGATGTGCGTTACATGCGACATTGTGTATACACCTGTGATTGTGTGTGACCTGTGATTTGGTGGCGAAGATGTTTCTTTCTGTCAACCAAAAGAAAGCCTTGGCACTTGCCCTGATTGAGAGGAGGAGAAGACGGAGGAAGGCAGCCGCAGCAACAAGGGTGTGGGTGCACGAGACCCTCAGGTCCAGACAGCAGTTGGGGGAATTCCGGCTGGTGAAGGAGCTCCGCACTTTGACCGGTTCCAGCGCTACTTTTGGCTCAACAGGGAGCAATTTGACAGTCTGCTGACGAGAGTCGGTTCTACGATTTCCAAGTTCTACAACGGAGCGTCTGGCAATCTGTCTCTCCCTGACGTGTGGCTCCAGAAAAGACAGTATGGAAAAGTACTTACAAGTACTTTTTTGGTCTGCCCCTGCACCACTTTTTTGTCTCTCTGTTGCCTCCTCTCCTTTATGTACCTGTCCCTTAGGTTCTTCCACCTTTTCTTACACTCCTCTAAATAGAAAAAAATAAATAAATGGCTTCTTTTAAAACAAACATGTTCACATAATGTATGGTAACTGATATGTATGTGGGAGCATATCTGTAAATGAATGAAGGGTGGGATAAAAGTGTTAGTAAATTTATTTGTTGACATCAGCCTGCCCAGTGACTATAGGTGGAAGTGCTACAACCTGGTAAAATGCATCTCTCCTGTCTAAGGTTAATGTATATTGTACATTGTCCCTGTAATAATATAATATAATAAATAAATGAAGAAAATGAAGATGAAGACAAGTGGATTATTTTAATTTCTAAATAAGATGGTGCATTTTAACACTACGTGTCATTGCATTTTACATACATGAGAGGTCTGCAGTCATTGCAGTTGGGTATAATAAAGCTAAGATATGAGCCTAAATTCATCCATTCATCATCATCCATTCATACTCTGGAAAACACTTTGTTTAATACATATGTAGTACAATTAATTCCTTCAAAACTGGAGTTTACGTACGCTTGTTAATGGGTAATTATTCTGTGTAAAGGCATATTACCTACTTCAATGAAAACGAACATGACGTGTCAATCAGTCCAAACATATTTTACATAATGTAAACATACAAATACAAATATATCTTACAAGTACCTGTATGGAGCCATATATAATCAACTTGGTATTTGTTTTTTGCAGCTCACAACAGTAGGCTACAGGTCTTCTCCATTGCTTTGGCGCATTTCTCAGATCAGTAATGCATATAGGCTACTTAACATATATGGAATAGTGCTCATGTGCATTGTTCATTAGACTATACTTACAGAGTGAACTGTTAAATATGAACAACAACACAAAGCAGTTTCACTATCTTGGTATAAACCAGGGGTATTCAACAAAATTTAAAAAAGGTCCAGTTAGAGAAAATGTTTTGAAGCAAAGGTCCAGAAGATCATAATGTCTAACAATTTAGTGGTATATATATTTAAGTAGCCTAGTAGTTCTGAATGTAATCAATAACTGACCGTCTAATCAAATTAATTCAGTACAATTCAAAAACTTGTTGACAATATTTATTATCACGTAACATAGAACTGAACATTAGGGCTGTCCTCGACTAAAGAAATTCTTAGTCGACTAACACTTATATGAGTTTGTCGACTAATCGATTAGTTGATTTAATCGACAGAGCTGTGCAAGACTAGAAAAGCGCAATATAAATGTAGTTACTTAACCATCTGTAAAACTGAGTTTCTCCGAAATTAATCCTGCAAAAGCACCACTTCAAATCTCGTGTTCACCAGAAATGTTCTCATAAGTTACTTGGAAATGAGTAATTAAGCATGAATAAGCATAAAAAATGACTTATCGACTAAAGAAATCTTAGTCGACTAAGACCAAAACGACCGATTAGTCGACTAAGGGGGCAGCCCTACTGAACATATATGTATGACTGTAGATATGTACAATGTGCTCTCATTAATTAACTAAATAAAACTAGGGCTGCATGTCAAAATAAGAGAAAATAAATAAAATGTGAAAATTGTGCATTTTCAAAAAAAGTGCTTAACTTCAGAAAAATAATATAAAGGGAGGAAAAGTTTGAATTTCCCCTTTTCTGTTTCACATCTTGACTCAACAGTCTCAACCAATTTTACAAATAATAAATCTCAACAGATCTTAACAATTGAACAGTTTTAGAGTATCACTTTCTTCCCCTCATATCCCACTCCACCATGTTTTTGCTCAGTGAGAGAATTGAGCTTTAGCCTGTCTTGCCAGGATTTTAAACCTGGGCTTGAATGGAGTCAGGGCCATTCTCATACACATGTGAAGGTGCTCATTGGTGAGCCTGGAACGATATTTAGTTTTAATTATGTTCATTGTGGAGAAAGCTGCCTCGCAGTTGTATGTGGAGCCAAACATGGTCAAGATGTATAGGGCTACTTTCCTCAGACCTGGGAAAACAGTCTCAGGGACCATTTGGAGCCAGAAAGTGGAAGGGTCAGTTCTTACAAACTGCTCTTTCAGGGCCACATCTGCTTGGAGATCAACCAATTGCATCTGGAGAGACCCAGCATTTACCCATTTAAAGTGCTGTGTGACTTCCTTTGAGAACCCCCTGACATCTGTGATCAGAAATGGGTTCTGAATGAACATGGTGAGCTGCTCTCCAAAGCTGAAGCTGTCAAAACGGTTGCTGAAGTTTACAATCAGCTTATCAATAAAATCAACAAAAGAAGACAAATCTCTCTGTCCCTGAACCTGTTCCTGCACTGCTGGGAAGTGTACACAGTCTCCCTGCAGGTCTTCCTTGAACACTTCAAGTTTCCTCTGAAAGGAGCGAACAGCTGTCATCAGTTCACAAATTGAATTGTCCTTGCCCTGTAGCCTCAAATTCAGTTCATTCAGATGTGACGTGATGTCAACCAAAAAGGCCACATTATCCATCAATTTCTCATCATAAAAAGAGAGAAAACTGTGTTGCCTTCTGACTGCTTAGCTCTGCCAAAAAAGATGCTAATTCCCTCCTGATGGACCAAAAGCGCTCTAGCACCCTGCCTTTGCTGAGCCATCTCACATTGTTGTGCAGCAAAAGATCATCAGCATTGGCATCAACTTCTCTGAGGAATTCCCTAAGCATGCCATGCTGGTAGGAAGAGGATGCCCTGAGAAAATTTATCATTTTCATCATTGTATTCATCACCTCAGCATGCTCATCTGACAGGGAAGCACAGAGAACAGATTGATGAATGATGCAATGGTAAGATAAAAGCTCAGGATTGTCCCCTTTCAGTCTTGCTACAGCTCCTTTTTCTTTCCCTATCATAGAAGGGGCTCCATCTGTGGTTATTGAAACCACTTGTTTTGGTTCTATTCCTCTTTTTGTTAACATCTCCTTAATGGCCAGGTAGATATCCTCTCCCCTTGTACTGGTCTGAAGGGGAGTGACACCTAACATGTCTTCACAGAATGTTTTCTGGTCTGTGTTGAAAAACCTGGCAAACACTAACAGCTGAGCATTGTCACATATGTCAGTGGACTCATCCACAGCTAAGCCTACACATGGTGCCTTATGCATGGCTTCATCTAGCTGGGTTAGCACATCCTGAGTTAATATTTCACTTTTCTTTGTGGCAGATGATGCTGACATGGGAATTTGCTTTATTTTATCACAAAGCTCATTTTTTTGTTTTCCCTCAAGTAGTGTTTCAGCTACTGCACTCATGCATTCTTTGACAACCCCTCCATCTGTAAATGGCTTTTTGTGTTTACCCAAAATCCAAGAAACTCTGAGGGAACACTCAAGAGCACGTTGTTGGGCAGTGAATGTGTTGCTCAGGATCCTGGTGGACTGGTCATATTGGGCTCTGAGACTACTTACTTTCTGTGATCTCAATTCAGATTTGAGTGGGTACGTTTGTTCAAAACCTTTATGTTTTGTCTCATAATGGCGTTTCACATTGCCACTTTTAATAAGTGCCACGGTTTCTGCACATATGAGACACACTGGTTTAGTGCTCCCATTGGGAAGTATGAACAGAAATGAGTCTGTCCATTCTGGATTAAATGCTCTGTTTTCATTGTCCACTTTTCTTTTTTTGGAGAGTGCCATTTGTTCCTTATTTTCTCTAACTGTTACCCTTTTTCTGCCTCACTCGTCTGTTTCGCTCCCTTTCTCCGTCTCACTCATATTTTCGTCAACTTTCTCCGTCTCACTCGTCTGTATCTCTCCCTTTCTCCGTCTCACTCGTCTGTATCTCTCCCTTTCTCCGTTTCACTCGTCTGTTTCTCACTCGTCTGTTTCGCTCCCTTTCTCCGTCTCACTCGTATTTTCCTCAGCTTTCTCCGGCACACTCGTCTGTATCTCTCCCTTTCTCCGTCTCACTCGTCTGTATCTCTCCCTTTCTCCGCCTCATTCGTCTGTTTCTCACTCGTCTGTTTCGTTCCCTTTCTCCGTCTCATTCGTCTGTTTTCGCTCCCTTTGTTTTCTACATATATCGCTATCTTTTTAATCCGACTTTCTTTTCCTTGGTAACTTGCCTCTAAAACTCATCTGTCTGCACTGTAAATTCCCAATGTTTACCGCCAGGAATGCAAAGACTTCATTGGCTGAGTGGTATCACGTGGGATCGCTTAACTCACATGCAATTGGTCGGTGAGTTTCCTCATTCACAAAACGAGTACTGTAAAGACTACAAAAGCTGTGCATATTAAAATAGAAGCGCCCCGTCAGGTTTTAATTCATAATCTTTTGTTTTGGTCCGGGTCCGTATGGGACGGCTTCTGGGTCCAGATCCGGACCGCGGTCCGCCTGTTAGTGACCTATGGTATAAACAATGGCATATATATGGACTTGTCAGCTTGATTATGTCATTGGTATAAATACTTGCTTTGGACACATAAACATAAGATTTGCGTCCGAGGTCTCTGTACGACCTCGGACTTGTGTCGTACAGCTCTGGGAGATGCTGACGGCTAAAATCAACCTCTAGTCCATGTTCTGTTTGTGGATCCACCTGCATTCTGTGTTGTTGTTTTTTGAAAGCATGTCACAGCGCACCGCGGCTGCTCTCGCGCTTGCCGCGGTCAAAGTTGAACCATGTTGAACTTTGAC
Source organism: Gymnocephalus cernua (assembly GCA_023631565.1). NCBI lineage: Eukaryota > Metazoa > Chordata > Actinopteri > Perciformes > Percidae > Gymnocephalus > Gymnocephalus cernua. The sequence goes on along the minus strand of CM042433.1, from coordinate 35,129,120 downwards.
CGCGGCACGCGCAAGAGCAGCCGCGGTGCGCTGTGACGTGCTTTCACGTGTCTGAAAAAAACTATAACAACATGTTTAACCTTGGCCGCGGCACGCGCAAGAGCGGCAAGCCGCAAAATGCCCCTTGCGCTGCGCTTTGCTCAGCGCAGAGGAAGATCAGCTGTTGTGCGCGCAAGCCATACACAATAATGGGTTTCATAGCGCAGCGCTGCCGCTTGTGCGTCCTATGTGAAACTGGCCTAACATTCTTAACATCGAGGCACTGTTTTGTTGCCAAGAAGACACGCTCTCCTGCTCTTTTAAATCTATGATGAACTATGTCATTGCTAATGCTCATACTAGCTCCCTCACACTTTAGTCTTAATCCTGGGAATTTCCCTATGTCTAATGTTGGTTTAACCATCAATTAAAGCTGGTCCTCATCAAAGCTAATATTTCACCTCAGCATTCAGGTCATTCATTTAGATTAGTCACTTATTTTAGATAGGGCCTGCTATTACTGCTGCAATCAAGGTGTTCCAAGTACTTCTCTATACAACTTGGACGATGGACATCCTCTGCCTAATTATCATATTTTCGTCTGACGTCATGACGTCCTCACAAACCAGAGATCCCCTAAACCATAACTATTGTAAGCATGCATATAACTGGTGGTGGTGTTTTATCATGATCTCTGATTTATTCTCACATTCAATGAGTTGATTTTGCACAATTATACGTTGGCATCTCATCTACATGTATTTTTATCTTTTGCATTTCCAAACCCGTATGCGTGCGAGGGGTAGGTCAGCAACCCATACGCTGTGCCGTGGTAAGTTAAGACAGTAAACCGGACGCTGTGCCGAGGTAAGGATTGTATAACTACAAGCAAACAAACAAGCAAGCAAACAAGCAAGCAAGCAGTCAAGCAAACAAGCAACATTAACCAGAGATCTCTAAAGCCATAAATTCGGTAAGCATGCATATAACTGGTGGTGGTGTTTTGTCATGATCTCTGATTTATTCTCACATTTATTGAGTATAATTTGGCATTTATACATTCGCATTTCGTCTACATGTATTTCGTTTCAACTGTTCACCGAGCGTGGGTTAGGTCCTATGTCAGCAAACCCGGACGCAGCGCGTCGGTTGGATCAAGCAAGTTATCAAGCATTAACCACGCAAGCAAACAAGTGCACAAACATTCATCTTTCACGACATCTCTTTAGCCAGCCTGGCCAGCGTGCATATAACTGGTAGTGGTGTTCTATCTTGAGCACTGACGTTATATTCTCGCATTCTATTAGTTAATTTTCCATGTTCATGTTGTTCTTCTTTACATGTATTTCACTTGTTTATGCTCTTTTAATTTTCAACCCGTACGCCATGCAAGGGTTTAGTTTAGCCGAGGTTAGGAGTAGGCAAACACGGACATGTGGCCGTGGAAACCCAGATGTGCAACCGCGGTTAGTCGTAGGCAATCACGGACGTGCGGCTGTGGTTACGAGCCTACAAACACGGACGTGCAGCCGTGGATTAGAGTAGGAAAACCAGGACGTGCAGCCGTGGATAAGAATAGGCAAACCCGGACGTGCAGCCGTGGATAAGAATAGGCAAACCCGGACGTGCAGCCGTGGATAAGAATAGGCAAACCCGGACGTGCAGCCGTGGATAGTATAGGAAAACCCGGCCGCTGTGCTGAGATCAAGTGTAGCCAAACCGGGACGTGCAGCCGAGGTTAAAGGGATACGCCACCGTTTGTTGAAATAGGGCTTATCACGGTCTCCCCTAACTGTAGATAGGTGGGCCAATGCATTTTTTGTCTCAGTGCATGTAATTAGGTTGTTTTTTTGTCTTTTGTTGGCTTACTTTTACTCATAACATGCTACTACGCTAAGTTACGCTGTTGCACCGGACTAAAACAATGCATGCACAAAAAATGTGTTGGCCCACCTATCTACAGCTAGGGGAGACCGTGATAAGCCCTATTTCAACAAACGGTGAACCCGGACATGCAGCCGAGGTTCAGAGTATGCAAATACTAATAATAATAATAATAATGATAGATTTTATTTGTAATACACTTTACATTTGGGGCTAATCTCAGAGTGCTTCAGTGCTAAGATCTTAAAAGCGTGGTAAATACATAATTTTAAAATAGCCTGACCCGGACGTGCAGCCGAGGTTAGGCGTATACAAACACGGACATGCAGCCGTGAAACCCGGTCGAGCAGCCAATTAGTATATTAGTATATACAGTGCCAATTATTTCAAACCATCATCATCATCTGCATTATCCGCATCATCATTATCTTCTTCATCATCATCATCGTCATCATCATAATCATCATCATAATCATCATCATAATCAGTATCCGCATCAGGTATCATATTATATACATAGGTCCGGAGTTTGTTTACTTTTCTTTTGCTTGACTGAAATCTTTCAGCCTCTTTCAGCCTCACACTGAGTTTTCTTCGTCTCATTTTGTTTTGGGGGTCGAAATGCTCTAATCACTTTCAGATTCATTGTGACATAAAGTAAGTACGTTCCTTTCACCAGTTCTCTTTTTTTGGGGGGGGACATCTTTGGCTTCCTACCCCCTTTTAATTAATAAATATTTTATAACGATGGAGTCTAATCTCCAAATAACTGTACATATCACATCGAATATGTACAATAAATTTTGCATTTCTGCAACAAAGTCTCCCTGATTGAAATGAAGCTTAGCGTAAATTCTTTCAGGAAGACTTCCTAATGTATTCCTTGTCTCTCTCTTCTTAAACTAAACAGCTGGAGAGGTGCACACTTTCTTTTAACCAATCAGAAGCGGCCACGAATTTCACGAGCCAATCACAGCATGTCTTCCCTGTTTTAAACCTGTCTTCTCTCTGTCTCTGCCGTGCAGCTGTCATTCAGGCAAAGAGTGCGAACCTCCTCCTCCCCTTCCACCTCTGGTCTCCATCGCACACGGCTGCCCGGGCTTCCCTCTGGCTGACCATGCTTGTTACTAACCTAGCTCTGGGGAGTCTATTCCCCAGAGTCCTTATGTTTTTTTCTCGCCCTGCTGCACCCTGCTTCGTCCAGCATGCCCTGCTGTGCCATGCTACATCTGTAATGCCCTGCCGTGCCTAATATGACATGAGCTACTACGACTACTTTTCTAGTCACTGATCCATTATCTTTATTGTGATTGTTATTGCCACTGTTCATAACACCCCCAACTGGCTCCGTCAGACCAAGAGCCTGGGTCTGCCAAGGTTTCTTCCTAAAAGGGAGTTTTTCCTCGCCACTGTCGCACTAAATGCTTGCTCTTGAGGAAATTACTAGAATTGTTGGGTCTTATAGAGTCTGGGTTAGACCTACTCTATTTGTAATAGCCACCACTGCCAGTGTCTAGACTCCATCGGGGGGATATCTTCGGCTTCCTACCCCCTTTTAATTAATAAATATTTTATAACGATGGAGTCTAATCTCCAAATAACTGTACATGTCACATCGAATATGTACAATATATTTTGCATTCCTGCAACAAAGTCTCCCTGATTGAAATGTCACACAAACTTTAACAGGGCAAATACACCACCAAATAGACCACTGTAGATGTTAGTTTAAACACTCAAAATTATTCAGCTAGCCGACAGGTCAACCGCTAGCCGGTGTTCTGTTGCAGTCTTGCATGTTGTTTTCGCAACCACACCCCCTGAGGCAAAATATCGCTGGCCAAAAATTGCGAGGTGTTTCACTGTGTGGAACCCTACCGTAACATTACATGGTTTTACGAAAATGTCATCATTTCAAACCCTCACTGGCTAACGTTGATGGTGAACTGTAAGTACCGTTAGCTAGTCATGTAATGTAATAATATGTAGAATGGCGATATTTTAACTAACTAACTAGTTAACGTTAATGGCAATCGTCAATGTCGAGTGTAGCTAAAGTTGAAGTAACGTTAGGTGACAGAGTATGAATTTGGCTAGCGCTAACGTTAACAGTAAAGTTAGCTTCCAACTTTGAATATAAAAAATATTTATTTATGTTCATAAAAAATAAATTAAATAAATATATTAAATATTATAATATTAACACCACAAACACTGATTAAAAATTCACATAATTTACCTTTGAATTTACTTCGCTCTTCTACAGAAACAAAAAAGCAAAACAAATTAACTCTGTGATTACATCCTCCATTGATAAATGTCCAAGCGCCATCCTCCCGACTTTGATCGACACTGACAGTGACTGACAGTTGGATCACTGTCGATTCACTCATGTATACTTCTGCGCTGCAGTATTTATGCTTCCACCGAGTCAACCTCTTGTTAGCCTGTAGCTAGATCCTTTCAATAGAACAGCGTTAAAAATTATTTGTCAGTTTCATTCTAATATAAATAGGGTAAAGGGTTTGAAAATCAAATTCTTCAATACTGTTTGTGAATATAAATTGTATTTATAGTCACAAACAGTATTGAAGAATTTGATTCATTAACATGATTTAAAATGATTCAAAGGGACACTTCACCAAAAAAAATCGGATTCATTTTGCACATATCCCAGAACTTTAAAGTTAATTCAGTTTGACAATTATTGAGTTATTGAGTTTGAATATAATATAAATTAACATGTGTTTCTATATTGAGAGATGAAATGTTCTGCTGTGATGAGCATCCACTAATTCCTGCCGTTTTACATTTAAACATTAAGGGACAAATATCTAAGGGACAAATATGTACCTTACACCTCGGAATGTACAATGGAAGGTGCATAATTGTACCTTCAAGATACATGTTTGTACTTTTAAGGGAACATTTGCTAAGTGTTTGCTAAGAAGGGAACAAAAATGGACCTGCACTGAAAGTGTAGCTAGCTCAGCCCAGCAGAATTGGCAGGAGGTTAGCAGAGTCTGCAGGAAACTGGCAAGTTGATTTCCCCATCCTGATGTGCAACTCATAGCCAAATGCCATCACCGTCCAACATCAACCACATAAAGCACAACACATATTTGTAAAATAGACAATTCCTTATAAATTTTACGGAGCTAACGGAAAGGCAACTGGAGAAATCTGCACCATCTAGACTAGCATTAATCTTTTTTGGCTAATGATTAATTAATTAATTAATTAATGTAATTTTAACTTTGACTACGCGGACACAATGTTGCTTCACTCAGATCCAATGTTGTAATGCATTTTTTCAGCACTGCGTGTCCTGACGAAAACACGGTCACCCTCGCGCAATACTGAACTAATCACTTTGCTGTCACGATTCCTCTTGCTCCACTCAGCACATTTTTTGCATTTGCTGTTGTGATCTCATATGCCTCTTGCATCTGTTCTTTCCATTTTCTCATATACTCCTTATAATCAGTAGTTCCAGTCTCAGGGGTCAAACCAAGCAGCAAGTCCACAGGTAACCTAGGTGATCTTCCAAAGAGGAGGTAGAAGGGTGAAAAACCTGTGACTTCACATCGAGTGCTGTTTTATGCATAGATGAGTTTGGGCAACGACTCTCGCCAGTCTGACTTCTGCCTCTCAGTAAGCGTTCTCAGCATTTACAGTATTGTTCTGTTTAGCCGCTCCACCTGTCCGTTGCCTTGGGTGGTATGGTGTTGTTCTTGACCCAATCACCCCACAGTTTTTCTTCAGCTATGCAAACAACTGGTTTTCAAATTCCCCTCCCTGGTCATGATGAATCCTCAGGGGAACCCAAACTTCAGCGCATAGTCATTAAATATCTTATCAGCAACAGTTTTGGCAGATTTCGATGTGGTGGGGTAGGCTTGTGCAAAACGTCTGTAATGATCTACTATTACCAATATGTACTCATATCCACCTTTACACTTCTAGATGCAAGAAGTCTATGGATACCAGGTCAAATGGCTGAGTGGTAACAATTGGTGTGAGTGGAGCTGTTGTTTCTCGACAGGGCGTTTTCTGTTTAACGCAGGTACAGCTTTGGGTGACATAGTGGATTATCTCTCTTTGCATGTGTGGCCAGAAAAAGCAATCCCGAGCAAGTGATGCTTCCACGCCTTGGTGTCCCATTTCGTTCTGTAGCTGTCTCAAAACTGTTGATTTGTATATTTCAGGTAGAACAAGTTGTGTCCTGGTTACTGTCTTTCAGTGAAGTATTCCATCCCCATCAAAGCAGAGATTCTCTCAGTCACGGAGGAAACACCTACTCCGTGCACCGAAGGATTTAAACTGCTGTCCCACAGGCCTCTCGTTTGACTGTTTGCAGGCAATAACTGGGCCAATATCTTTATCATCTCTCTGGGCTTGAGAGATTGCTGCTCTCGAAAAGGGTATAGCATGTTCTCATCTGTTTCTGAACACCCAGTATCCAGCATGGACCACACTGTCATCTCTGCAGCTTGTATTGTAGTTTCAGTCCTTCCAGAAAAACACAGAGTTTTTTTGTGATTGTTCCAGGCAAAAATCCTTGATTATGCGGCACGTTTTCTTAAAAAATGCAATGGAATATGCGGGATATTTATGCAATTTTATGCGAAAAAAAATTGCGGGAACTTGCTGGAACTTGCAAAAACTGCGGCTTGATGAAAAACAGAAAAAAAAGTGATTCCCCCAACACCGTGTTCTCAGTAGGTGAAATTACATCACTTCATAATGTTCCCATGGCAACAGGGGAAAATGGCTGCTCTTTTTCTGGAGGGACTGTAGTTTGCACAGAAGGGGAGGACATTTCCTCTGAGCATTCTTCAATCATTGTTTCTATGTCACAGTGCATTCTCGAAAGGCCATCAGCATCACAATTCTCTCTGCCTGGACGATATTTGATTGTAAGGTCAAAGTCTGCTAACTCAGCAACTCACCTATATCCTGTTGCATTGAGCTTGGCCGTTGATAACACATAGGTAAGGTTGTTGTCTGTATATACAGTGCAAGATGAGCTGATAAGCTTTTTTTCTGCTTTGGTCAGTGTGTGAGATGCATAGGCTATTACACAAAGCTTACCCTCCTGCTCTTGATACAGCAATGCACCTAGGCCTTGCTGTGAAACGTGTGTGTAAAATGAATTATTTATTGAAGTCCGGGAATCCAAGTATCGGAGGCTCAACCAGACAGTCAACCAATCGCTCCAGTATGTGTTGATGTTTGTCAGTCAATTCAACTTATGTGAAGGTGTTCCTTTGTACTTCCTTTTCACTTTCCTTGTCCTTGAGCTACGATCCTTCTGTTTATCTGCTCCAGGGTCCAACTCCATCAGGGCTTAAAGAGGGCTGGCGATACGGGAGAAGTCCCTGATGTACTGCCGGTAGTAGCTTAATTCTCCTACAGTCTGTGGCCTTTTATCCTTTAAGGCCCTCACAGCTGCAGTATCAGCGGGGTACATTTTGCTGCCCTCAGCAGATACGATGCGCCCTAAGTAGTGGACCTCGCGCTTGAACACTCCACACTTCCTTGGTTTTAACTTCATCCCGTGCTGTCGTAGTTGCTGTAGCACTGTCCTCACATGCTCTACATGATCATTGAAGGTTCTACTGAAGACCAGGGTGTCATCTACGTATGGAATACAGATTTCATCCCTTAGCTCCTCCAAACATTCTTCCATGCAGCACTGAAAGGCAGCTGGAGCATTCATCAGGCCAAAGGGAATTCTTATCCACTCATAAAGACCCCATGGTGTCACAAAAGCAGTTATGGGTCTGCTCTCCTTCGCCATAAATCCCTGATGGTACGCCTTCCCTTGATCCAGAAGAGAGAACCACGAGTTTCCTCCTATGTCATCCATTATCTCTTGCACTCTAGGAATAGGCCGACTGTCAGGGAGAGTCTTTTTGTTCACTTCACGGAAGTTGATACACAGTCGCAGACTCCCATCTTTTCTCCAGACACACCGTGCGGTGATGCATATGGTGAGTTAGACTTCTCCACCCAACCCTGAGCGATGAGGTCATTCAAGTAGTCCTTCATTTCCTGATAAAGAGGCCTAGGCAGCGAGAGATATGATTTTGCTACAGACTGTCTTTCAGGGAGATGCTAAGTTTCAATTTTTCTATGCAGCCGATATCATCATCTGTTCTCGAAAAGGAGGCACAATCCTCTCTTAACATCTTGTGAACTATCTCTCGTTCTGGCTCACAGAAATGGGTCAGGTCCACTGGTGGATCCCAAACCTCACCAGTAGTTTGATCCTTTTTCGCTCTGATGTGATTTGTTGTAGCGGGAGGTGGAGGGCGGGACGTCTCTAGGGTGGCAGCAGGGTAGATTGCCTGGACCTGCTGGACAGTCCCGATTACAGTCCTCCCTGCTAACACTATCTCATGATCCATAGGATTCTGCACACTTACAGTAATAGAGGATTTTTTTCTGCTCTTACTTACTTTTACGAGCATGTCACACAGTTCGAGTCCCTCAGTCCAGCGGGGGTTCACATCAGGCAGGAGTATTTTATCTTCATGTGGGGAGTCCATTTTTACATGGCACTCAACTCTGACTGACATGCGTTTAGATATGTTGATCCTCTCCTTTTTTGTCTTGACGACATACTCATCCACTTGCTTGTTAGTGACTTGCTCTACAAAAGCCTTTGCTTGGCCTGGGAATGCTGCCTTTACTGTTCTACTCTATAATGATCTTAATTACATTAGACCCAATGGTTGGTTGAATAAGCAGACCACCCTTCATTACAAGTATGGGGACAATAACTTCTGTATTGGATGCAGCCCCTGAAACTAATCTGAAAGTTGCCTCAACCCAACCCGTGTAAGGCATACTTTCCCCATTTGCGGCCTTTATGTCAAAATCTGGGGTAATATCTAAAATTTCTAAAATGTGTCTTTGTCCTAGGTCTGGTAGGTGTGCTTCTTTCCATAGCTCGTCAATTATAGTCACTTGGGAGCCTGAGTCCTATAAAGCCTGAACCCTTTGATCTTGGATGAAGCAATCAACAATGTGCTTCTCCCCTACCAATGGTGCTCTTTTAGCTCTCTTGTTTTCCTTGTCGTAGTGTTTCGTAGTCATACATGAGGGAGGTCCACATTCTCTTTTGTGTTCATCCCAATTATCAACTTGACATGGCCTAGAACAGTAAAGCACTTTCTTACAAGATGCACATCCCTCACCTTTTTGTCCACAATGTGCACATTGGTGGGACCTTCCTTCATTATCAGTCACTCCCCGTCCCGTGCAAGTGACCTTCCCCCATTTAAAGGCTCACCTCCAAACTGTCTCTGTTCCCTTGCTCGGCAGCCAGCCAGGAAGTGCTCATTGCTGCCACATCTGTAACAGTGTGTGCAATAACCTCCAGCTCCACTCTGTTGACAGCCAAAACATCTTCTCTTTCGTCCACGATTTGCTGGGGGGAAGCTGCGTTGTGGGGCGAACCTTTGCTGATACTGGGCAGTTCCTCCTTGGTATCTGGGGTCCGGAGTGAACCAGTATCCCTGTGGCAAATCCTGCACCTGCTGACCCAAGAATTGCAGTCCTGATGCACCATTCGCCCCCCCCCCCCCCCCTGCTGGCAATGGCGGTCTAGGCATGTGCTGGGGCTGTTGCATGGACTCCCTAATGTGAGACACTTCAGCTTTGAGGTCTTTCAACAGAGCCATCTCAGATTTAATTTCCTCAAGCTGGGAAAGAGCGACTGGGGAAACTTTAGAATTTTGTTGGATTAGTGATTTTTCATTATTTTCAGCAGGAGTATCGCTCGACAGTAACAGGCTTTTGTTGTCCTGACATTCTTTTCTTGTTCTGTCTCTCGGTCTCATAGGCACATGCTGTGTTCATTCTCTCAAGCAACAGTTCATCAGAAATGTCCACTTGCTCCAAATAAGGCTGAAGATCCCACCTGATGTTGTCATTCTGGAGGCCAGTTAACACAGTGTGAAGAAACATTTTTTGTACTAACCCAGGGTCATATTGGAGACCTGACTCATCTTCCTGCAAGGCGAACAAGATCTTTTGTCTCAGGTCAAAGGTGTGAATAAGGAAACTCTGTGGGGTTTCTTTGATGCCCTGCACCTCTGAAGTCAGCTGCTTATAAAGTTCAGTCACACTTTTCTTGATAATGACAACGTAGTATATACCTCAATGTGGGTAAGGGCAAGCTGGCTTTGCCCTCTGAATAACTTCTAAGTTGCAGGGGATATCGCTCTGATCACTGCATCTACAATCTTAATTTCAGGGAACCCCTTACTTAAGCCATGTTCACTTTGTCAGGCTTGAAAAAATCAGCTTGTCTTTCTGACCGGGCTCACCAATGTGGCCAGCGATCTTAAAGTCTTTGTGCCATGGGTGAGGAGCTCAGTGGTGGCTGACTGGTGAGGGCGATGCTTTTCATTTCTCTTTTCTCCTGCTTTTCGTTCTCGTTCTGTTTCTGTGTGCTTGCCAACCAAAGCTGCAAGGCCTCAATTTCCCTCAATATTCTGTCCTCTTCATTCTGTTTTTTCTGTTGCTTGTCTACTTGTTTTAGTGTGCCAGCTTTACAAGCTATCTGGAGCTCAGAAAGTTTGTCTTGGAGTAATTCAGACATGCCTTTATCCTTAAGCTTTTTTTAGCTCTGTTCTCTGTATGTGGTTCGAAATTAGTGTGACGAGAGCAGTTTGGCCCTTGTCAGTAACATGCTCAAACTCTGCTCTGGCAATGATTAGATAGTCACATATCTCCACCAAGCTTTCTCTGGGCAGCAGACACAACTCTCTTATTACTTCAAGCTGTAATTTCTCTAACTCTGTCGACTCCATCTTTCTAGCCGAGTGTGGGTACTAGCAGTGACTTGGTATCTTTCACTCTTTGGGTAGTAGTAGCAGCTCTCCTGGTATGTAGAAATACCTCAGATCACATGCAAGCTTCCCCTAAGACGATTGGAATCCCACTGCCGCTGATCCACCTCCTGCTATGAATTATCTGGGTTGTTTAAAAGAGATGTGTGGCTGGGGACATCTCTTGTAGATGCTGGACCAAGCTGTACACAATCCCAGCGGTGCCGCCAAATGTTGTGCCCCTGTAAAAGAGAAAAATATAATTAACTACATGGACATGATGTTGCTTCACTCAGATCCAATGTTGTAATGCATTCTTTCTGTAACTTTTTGTAAGTAACAGTGAAACAGTATTTTCAATAACCAGTCCCTCCAGAAAATGTGATTATGCGATCACAGAATTCATTGCATAATCAGCCAAAATCCGCATATTTATGCGGGAGCCACATTTTTTCAAATACGCCACATAAATTGCAGATTTCCGCGCAAAATATGCGGGGCTTGCATGATTTCATAATCCCCGCATTTTTGTTGCAAAAAAGTCACATATATCTCAACAGAAAGTTGAAAAATGTTGCGTTTACTTCACACAAGAGCAGCCATTTCCCCCTGTTGCCATGGGAACGTTATGAAGTGACGTAATTTCGCCTAGCTCAACTCAAACGGTGTTGGTGGAATCACTTTGTTTTCTTTTTCATCAAACCGCAGTTTTTGCAAGTTCCCGCAATTTCATCGTGTAAAATTGCATAAATATCCCGCATATTCCATCGCATTTTTTAAGAAAATGTGCCACATAATCAAGGATTTTTGCCCGCAACAATCACAAAAAAAACTCTGCGTTTTTCTGGAGGGACTGAATAACAAACAAACTATATCTTAGCTGCACCTTAGAAAATACTTCTGCTATGCATTTATTATTAATCCAGAATCATTTACAATCTTACTCCAGTTGCACCAACACAAATTATTTGCATCTGCACATTTAACACTAATAGTTAACACGATCATTATTTGAGTGAACACAGACAACGGCGATGTCACGTTAACGTTAGTACCACGCTTGACCTAGCTCCATGTGACGCAGTTAGCCTGCAAGCTAGAGTAGAGCAACACGTTTGCATTCCATCCTCTAAATTCACATGCTTGAGTTATCACAGCAACTAATAGTGTACTCCCTTCCTTCCTTACATAATTAAAACACATACATTGATTAAACATACCACAATCTTCGTTCTTACCTGTAAAAGTGGAAAATAGAATTAACTACACGATGTTGCTTCACTCAGATCCATTATTGTAATGGAAGCTACACTTTCCCCTACACAGTCCAAACAAGGCATTAGTAATCAAACACATATTAGCAACTCAACTTGTGCTGCAAAATGTCATTTCAAGTGCATTTTTCCCAAAGTCATATAGGTATCATAGACAGCATTTTAAACACAAATCGTCTTTTTATCTTATTTATCTCTAAAGCCTCTTTTACCTGAAAAGGTCAGAGCAATGCATTTTAACTCAATAAAGAAATGAATGACCATCTTTTTAACCAAGTAGTGCAATGAATTACAGCATTGTATAACTTATACTTTTATGCACATTTTTAAGTATCTTTGAACATTTTTAAGTATCTTACGTATGTATTCCAATTCAGTGTATTCAAAATATCAAAAATATCACTGTTACATCAGCAACCAACCTGTCCTTTTCCAAATCTCTTTAACGTTATCACAAAAAAAGAGGAAGCAAATTTGGCTGATGTTGGTGATTTGACATTAGGATAACTCCCTTTAGAAAATTTCTGAGGGGCTGAATTGTTTGTGATAGTCAATTGACAAAACTGAGGAGGCTGCTTATCATTATTATCATCCAGGTCAAGGTTGTCTGCTCTTTAATAAAGCTAATGGGTCTGGCATCAGAGCCTCTGTTGCTCAGTTTCTTGGATTCAGTTTTCTTTCAAACCCTTTAACAAAGGCATGCTTGTGTTAGAATTACCCCAAAATTGCAACATCTCAGTTTCTGTGCGCTTAGTGTGGCCGTCGATTCAAATGAATGAATATTTTGCTCATTGGTTGTGCCATTGTTAAATGCTAGATTTCCCTTGTCTGTCAACTCACTGGTTACTACATCCCACATTAAATTATATTTCTGCCTGACTGATATTTTCCATGTCATTTTTATAAAGAAGGAACTTAAATACAAAATAGGTCTGTGCCTTGTGCTTACATTTATTCAATATAGCAATGACCAATATAAAAGGATAATTAGAATTCCTTTGAATGTTCTAGTTTTCAAACCTTGATTTCTGAAATGAAAGATGTTTTTTTTTCCAGAGCAGAAATGGAAAGAGGATTGTCTCGAAAACATATAATCGAAGGTAAGATTTTGTGCTACCAATGTGAATAACTATTCACAGACTAGTATTTTATCATGACAAGATATGTATTTGTTTGAAAAACATAGCTGCATGTGTCACCATAGCCACATAACATCAGAATTAATGTATGTAATATTACAATCAATATGCAAATATCTATATGAAACAGGTCTAAAGGCATCACTAGAGAGACTTCAGCTGGAGTACGTAGACGTGGTTTTTGCGAATCGACCAGATCCTAACACACCTATAGAAGGTGGGTGTCCTTATCCTGCAACGGATCAGTCTTGTTTATTTACTTTTTATGAAGTGGAAATTATACTGAAGCTTATTAACTCAAGTTCTGGCTGGTCCAACAAGACTTGGGAATGCATCATAAAACATGACAATGAAAAAAACGAGAGAGAGGACAAAAACAGCTAGGGTCGAATGCAAAGGAGTGGTTACGTAAATGGTTAGTTATAGAAAAAAATCAAAAGAAAAGGTTGCCAAATCATATGAAATTGTTCTGTTCTGCCAATCATTGTAAATCTATTTTTTTCTATTTGAATAAACTGCAACAGGTCGTGCATCCAGAGAGAATAGCTGGGTGGAAGAGGATTTTTCCAGTTCATCAGTATAAGCCTTTTGGCAATTATTTTTTATGGAATACTTTATTTTCAGTTTTCAGTTTACAAGAACAAGCACAAACAAACAAACAATCCCCCTCCCCAAAAGGATGCTCCAATATTTTAAAGTAGGTGTACAGTGTTTCGACGTCAGTCACATTCCAATATCACATATACATACAGGTATTGTATCCCTTTCTAAGATTATATGTTATTTTTATATAAATTTTATATAAATACCATTTAGTTATGGATAGAGGGGAATCAGACTTCCATGTGACAGCAATACACTTTCTGGCCACTGCCAGGGCTATTTCCAAAACTTTTACTTGGAATTTGTTAAGTGGTTTATCAATTTTTTTAATTTTCCCCAGCAAGAAAAATTCTGGGTTAACAGGTAATGCAATTTCAGTAATATTAGTCAAGATGTCACAAAAGTCAATCCAGAAATCCCTCACCTTTACACACAACCAAGTACAGTGTAGGAAAGAGCCCACATCTGCAGCACATCGGAAACATGTATCGGATAAATCAGACTTAGACTTGTGAATTTTCTCTGGAGTCAAATACAGCTGATGAAGGAGATTATAGTGGACAAGCCTGTACCGTGCATTAATAGTGGCAGATAAGCTATCTTGACACAACTCTGACCAAAGTTGGTCTTCAATTGTGATATTTAAGTCTGATTCTCACCTTTCCTTAGACCTATACAGAGCCGGTTTGGGACATTCAGATATTAACAAAGAATATACTTCAGAAATAAACATATATGGTCCACTATCATGTATTAATTTTTCCATTTCAGTGAGTTTGGGCAAAGCCATAGTGTCGTTCAAAGTGCTTCTCAGAAATGACCGCAGTTGAAGGTAACAAAAGAAGGTATTGTTAGACAAATTATATTTTCCTTTTAATTGTTCAAAAGTCATGAAAAACCATTCTCAAAACAGTCCTCCAGTTTACGAATCCCATTATGGTGCCATGCTTCCAGGATCTTATTGTTTACAGTCAGAGGGATACGTTCGTTTTGCTTTAAGGTGATTTTGGTGATAGTCCTATCTCCTTACCAATTGTTTTATGTACATCATACCAAAGTTTAATGAGATGTAATAAAAGTGGGTTATCAGTCTTTTTTGACAGAATTCAGTAGTTGTATTTGTAAAGAAAATCACTGAAAAAATTGTCTTTCAAAGAATGAAATGCAATATGAACCCAGGATGGAATTGTGTCGTTCTCAAACAGAGACAAAATAAATCGCATTTGGGCTGCAAAGTAATATTTTTTAAAATTGGGTAGTTGAAGTCCCCCTGACTTATAGTCCCACATCAATTTCTCCAAAGATATTCTTAGTACCTTGTTATTCCAAAGGAACTGTCTTACATTTTTATTAAGAGTTTTAAAAAAGGTTTGGGGTAATGGAATAGGCAGTGATTGATACTGCAACCTCGGCAAAATTTTCATTTCAGTGCAATTAATCCTCCCGATCAAAGTGATGGGGAGGCTAATCTATCTGTGTAGATCTTCCTCAATTGTTTTAAGTAGTGGAATATAATTTAAGTTATAAAGATTTTCTAAGTTATCGTCCACAACTATATCAAGATATTTTATCCCAGTTGGGGCCCATTTGAACGCGGATGCACTTTGACACGCAGAGTAGTTGAATGTTGTTAATGGAATTATTTCACTTTTATCATAATTTACCTTATATCCTGAAACAGTACATAGGTGCCCAATAAATCCTGTAGTCGAGTAAGCGAGTGAGAAGGGTCTGTTAGATATAAGAGGACATCATCAGCTAATACATTAATTTTATGGGTTGCCTGACCAACCTTAAAGCCCTAAGGCATACAGACTTGGGGACAGTGGACATCCCTGTCTACTGGATCTATTTAAGAAAAACAGTGATGAGATTTGCCCATTGGTAGTAATTCTTGCTTTGGGTTTATGATATAGGGTTCTCACCCAGTTAATAAATACTTGTCCAAAACCAAATTTAGCTAGTACCTTAACCCTCATGCCCTCCTCAAATTTTGTACCCTCTCAACCTCTTCGTGGCAAAAACGTACACGCACACAAAAACTGCTATTAAATCATCATATATCAATATTTTTTCTGCTTTTTTTTCATAAATCACTTAAACAACTTGTCACTTGCTCAAAACTACCAAATATTCCATACTTTTCAGGATTTTAACCCTTTAAATGCCAGTTTGTTTAGTTGAAGTATTTACATTTTTATTACAAAAAAAAACACAAAAATGTTTTTGTTTCCATATAAAAAATAATATGGAGATGGGGTTTTGGTGGGGATTAGAGACTTGGATATGTCAAAGATAAACAACAAAATTAATTTGATTGCATTAGCATTTTTAGCGTAGAGCTAAATACTCCCTCTTACCCTCTTCGTGGCAAAAACGTACACACACACAAAAACTGCTATTAAATCATCATATATCAATATTGTTTTCTGCTTTTTTTCATAAATCACTTAACTTGTAACTTGCTCAAAACTACCAAATATTCAATACTTTTCTGGATTTTAACCCTTTAAATGTCAGTTTTAATTCTTCGAAGTAACAATTATTTATGAAAAAAAACAACAAAACATGAATTATTTTCCATAAAATAAATTGTAGGTGAATGGGGCTTTGGTGGTGATTAGAGTCTTGGATATGTCAAAGATAAGAAACACAACTGATTTGATTGCATTAGTATTTTCAATGTAGTTTCACATACTACCTCTGGACACAAAAAATGCCTCATTGACTCCCATTATAACCACATGTTTTTATCTCACTGCCTTTACAGTATGAAAAACCATGCATTCTGCAATGTCAGCATTTCATTTTGAACAAAAGTGGTAATATTTGACATTTTTACTGTATTCCACCAGATTCCACCATTTTCCCTTTGTAGGTCGATGCATGGAATTATAGTTATATTATGGAGCTTTGTGCGTGTGTGTGTCTCTGTGTGTGTGTGTGTGTGTGTGTGTGTGTGTGTGTGTGTGTGTGTGTGTGTGTGTGTGTGTGTGTGTGTGTGTGTGTGTGTGTGTGTGTGTGTGTGTGCGCGTGTGCGTGTGTGTGTGTAATCATTTTAGGGGTGAAAAAGGGCATCTTTTGAAGGATGCATTTCATGTGTCTTTGGAGATGTGCTTGAATAAAAACACTGTCTCCTACCTCTGTTGTAAACAAAAACTACTATTAGTGTGTTTATGCAGCTGGCAGCTTTCACAGCCAAAGATAAAATGCAGCTTGGCTGAGGGTTCATTTCATTAGTGAGCAGAGAAGGAGCAAAAATAAAGAGGTATTTTAGTGCAAGAGAGGCTTTAGAAATGGTCATGCAGCCTTTATCTGCCAGCGAACTGCAGGACTCATCTGAAGATCCTCAACTGAGGCGCTGCACTACATTGAAGCACTGACCAGCATGATGCCAGGGCCCACGATATATGCCATATCAAGAATCCATGATGTGGCATCCTCTTTCAACCTTTACTTCACTCCAGACTTGATCCAGCTGATTCAGCAAATGACAAACCTACATGGGAGGCGTTCAATCTCAGGATGGAGTGATGTGGATGGTCAAGAGATTCGAGCATACGTGGGACTTCTCATCCTGGCAGGTGTGTACCGGTCCTGGAGCCTGTGGGATGCCCATAGTGGGAGACCATTCTTCAGGACTACCATGTCCCACAAACGATTTGAAATAAGAGCCAGCACCGGTTGGTGCTTGAATGAAGCGCAGCATCTCAGTATTAGAGGGAGACCAGACTTGTCCATTCTTCGTTGTCCACTCACTGTTAGGATGGACAGGATCTTCAGAGTCCTCTCCACTTTCAGAGGAAGGGTTAGAGGCACTCACAGAATTGTTGGACTCCAGTGACCATTTTGTGTCAGACTCCCCAACCTCATCTTCAGATGAGTCCTGCCGTTCGCTGGCAGATAAAGGCTGCATGACCTAAAGCCTCTCTTGCACTACAATTCCTCTTCATTTTTGCTCCTTCTCTTTGGTCCAGGTTGTTCTCCTTCTCTGTTCTCTGCAGCCAAGCTGTGAAAGCAGCCAGTTGCATAAACACACTAATTGTAGTTTTTGTTTGACAACAAAGGTAGGAGACAATGTTTTTATTCAAGTACGTCTCCAAAGACACATGATGCATCCTTCAAAAGATGCCCTTTTTTCACACGGCTCCATAATATAACTATAATGTCATGCCTACAAAGGGAAAATGGTGGAATCTGGTGGAATACAGTAAAAATGTCAAATATTACCACTTTTGTTCAAAATGAAATGCTGACATTACAGAATGCATGGTTTTTCATACTGTAAAGGCAGTGAAATAAAAACATGTGGTTATAATGGGAGTCAATGAGGCATTTTTGTGTCCAGAGGTAGTATGTGGAACTACATTGAAAATACTAATGCAATCAAATCAGTTGTGTTTCTTATCTTTGACATATCCAAGACTCTAATCACCACCAAAGCCCCATTCACCTACAATTTATTTTATGGAAAATAATTAATGTTTTGTTGTTTTTTTCATAAATAATTGTTACTTCAAAGAATTTAAACTGGCATTTAAAGGGTTAAAATCCTGAAAAGTATTGAATATTTGGTAGTTTTGAGCAAGTTACAAGTTGTTTAAGTGATTTATGAAAAAAAGCAGAAAACATATTAATATGTGATGATTTAATAGCAGTTTTTGTGTGCGTGTACGGTTGTGCCACGAAGAGGGTAAGAGCGAGTATTTAGCTCTATGCTAAACATGCTAATGCAATCAAATACATTTTGTTGTTTATCTTCCAAGTCTCTAATCCCCACCAAAACCCCATCTCCATATTATTTGTTATATGGAAAAATAAATTTTTGTGTTTTTTTGTAATAAAAATTGAAATACTGTTACTAAACAAACTGGCATTTAAAGGGTTATCCATACATCCTGAAAAGTATTGAATGTAGTTTTGAGCAAGTGACAAGTTGTTTAAGTGATTTATGAAACAAAAGCAGAAAAAAACATTGATATATGATGATTTAATAGCAGTTTTTGTGTGCGTGTACGTTTTTGCCACGAAGAGGGTGAGAGGGTACAAAATGAATCATTTGAGTATAAAGAACATGTAAGAGTAAAAAACACTGGATTTCAAAAATTTGACCAAAAAAGAAAAGGTCTGACCAAATTTCATGCCATTAGCAGTAACACAGCAAAAGAAAAACTTGAGAAAAATGTACAAAAATGCCTGAAGAGGGCATGAGGGTTAAATAAATAGGGCCATTCCAGCCTATCGAAGGCTTTCTCGGCGTGATCAAATCTTGATTTTGCTAAATGGATTATATTAAAGAATCTACTTAAGTTATTGGCAGATAGGTGTTTTTGAATAAAGCCAGTCTGGTCTGGGTTAATTATTTTTGGTAATATCAGACTAAGCCTATTTGCTAGCACCTTAGAGATCAATTTATAATCTGAGTTCAATAATGAGATGGGCCTATAAAAGGCACATTTTAGTGGGTCTTTACCTTTTTTAAATATAATTGTGATTATGGCCGTCGAGAAGGATTCGGGAAGCGTATGTGTCTTAGACGAAAGGCTTATTACATTCATAATCAGGGGGATAAGTAAATCTTTAAATTCTTTATAAAATTCAGGGGGAAAACCATCCTCTCCTGGGGATTTATTAGACTGAAGTGAATTTAGGGCTTTTCTAACTTCTGCCTGAGTAAAAGGAAGGTCAAGATTTTTTTGGTCCTCTCAATATGGGTCAAATCGCTGGGCAAGTCTGATTTGTACAAATTTGAATAGAAGTTTTTAAATGTATCATTTATTTCTGTTGGGTTATATGAGATAGAGCCTGCTTCAGTTTGAATGGCATTGATATTACTAGTGCTTTCCTCTGCCTTCAGTTGCCAGGACAAGATTTTATGTGCTTTCTCTCCCAATTAATAATACCTCTGCTTAGTTCTTAAAATAGCTCTTTCAGTTTTGTAGGTATGTAATGTATTATATTGAAGTTTTTTTCTGGACTAAAGAGTGATATGTGTCTGAAGAACCATTTCTTTGATAATCTTTTTCCAGGAGTAAAATTTCTTTTTCCAATTTATCAATATCATCTGTGTATTACTTTTTCAGACCTTTTGTATAGGAGATTATCTGTGCCCTCAGATAGGCCTTTAACGTATCCGATAAAATAAAGCTGTTAGGCACAGGCATAAAGAGGAGGCACAGTTTCTTTCATAAAATAACTTAATCTGATCCCTTATGAATGTGCAAAAGTCAGCTCTCTGGAGGAGAGTGGGATTAAGGCGCCACCTATAAGGTGTTTTGGGCTTATCTGGGAACAAAATGGACAATGTCAATGGTGAATGATCAGATAAAGTTCTAGATAAATATTCAGCATCTAATGCTCTATGAAATAGCTGGGTGGACAATAAGAACAGATCAATTATAGTGTGGGATATATGAGGGCACGAGTAAAAGGAATAATCCCGAGTCTGAGGGTGCATCTGCCTCCAAATGTCTATTAAATTTAGATCAATCATATATGTTTGAGTGGTCTTGGCTGCTTTTGACTTGGAGATGGTTTTAGTCGACTTGTCCAGAATAGGATCTAAACAGAAATTGAAATCACCTCCTATAAGTATGTTTTGCTGCCCCTCTACAACCTTTAGAAATATATCTTGCATCAACAACTCATCATCATAATTAGGTGCATATAAATTTAGGAGTGACCATTGTTCTGAGAATATTCTACAATTAATAAAGTCCTGAGGGATCTTGAGTAAAAAGCTTGAGGGATCAATGGCAGTATCAAGTATTTCCAGAGGTGTATTTTTATTTACCAAAATGGCCATTCCTCTGGACTTTAAATTGAACGATGACGACACTACCTGCCCTACCCATTCTCTCTTTAATTTTTTATGTTCCTGAGAAGTGAGGTGAGTTTCTTGTAGGAAAGTGATATCTACTTGTAACTTTTTAAGATATGTCAAGACCCTTTTTCTTTCAATCCATTAACATTAAAACTGACACATTTCAATATACTTTCCATAAAAATTCAGTTTTGTTCAATAATTTCCCCTGACCTCTCACAATATTACAGTAAGCAAAGTACTTGAAACATAGTGTCACATATAAGTGGAGCACCCAAACAAGAAAGAAAACAAAAAAGAAAAATATCCCAAAAACGACGCTTAGAACCCCACAGTGCCAGCCCCAAAACATGTGGCACACCTCCCTTCATCTGGAGGGGTCTTGTATTCGTGAACAACAAATCTAATTCAAATCTAAGGCCTCCTGCCCCCCGGGGTCTCTCCGGTATATAATATAGGATGTTATATAAAACACTCTAAAGTATTGACTACCATTGCAATTTACTTAAAGAAAACACATTTAAAAAACAAACTGAGGAGAACTAGTCAAGCAGGTGAACAATATCGTATAACAATGGTAGCTTAGCAACATTTTGCGCGTTGACTACACAAATATGACAGGTGACTTCTTTAAACCTCTCTTCAGTTTCCCCATGCGTGATCTCTCACAAACGTTGCTGCTTCTTTTGGTGTTTTAAATACTTTCCTTTTCCCATCTGGGAGTGTTATCCTCAAAGTAGCAGGATAGAGTAAAGCAAACTGGACATCCTTGGATCTCAGCTCTTTCTTCACACGGTCGTACTCCTTTCGGCGCTTCACCAGGTTGGCACTCAGGTCAGGAAAAAACATCAGTGGCGTATTCTCATACATTATGGGACCTCTGTTTTCTCTGGATAGCTTTGCAGCCGTACGGAGTATATTCTCCTGGTCCTGGTAATTCAGCAGGCGTATCAACACGGCCCTCGGCCTCTCCTCCGCGGATGGTCTTGGTGCGAACGTCCGGTGTGCTCGCTCTATTATTAGCGGCTCGGGAAAGTGCTCTTGTCCCAATACAGTCGGCAGCCAGTTGGCGAAAAATGTAACCGGGCCACTCCCCTCACAGCCCTTACGTACGTTAAGGATGATATTATTGCGTCTGCTGTTATTCTCAAGTGACTCAACTTTCTCCATCAAATGCTCATTGTCCTTAGTTAAGTCCAGCTCGGTGAGTTGGTCCTCCGCCGTCCTCCGCCTCATTGACGCGAGATGTCAGGTTATCAAGCATAGACTTTAGCCCCGAAATTGACTCATTAATCTCTGCAGTTTTGGTATCCAGTTTATTGGAGAGGGCTTGGTTCCCATTTCGTATCTTCTGAAGTATGAGAGTGTTGTCCCCAGTAGGTTGCACTTGACCATGCGCCATCTTGCTAATGCTAGCCTCCTGTTGCTGGCCTTCCTATTCACATGATGAAAAATGCACAGTCGCCAAATTAGCTTGCTTATGCTTAGATCTTAGGTCCATTGAGCAGCTTATGAATCAGAATAGATAATAGATTTGTTTGTTTTTAAGGGTTAAGAGATTTTTAAAGATAAGTCTGGGAGAGCCTCCGGAGATGCGTCCTTCTAGCTCCGCTGCATCACGTGACCCCCCTTTTGGCAACTATTAAGCAAAAGGCTAAAGCATTTGACTGTAAAGATGATAAAGATACCTTTGCGGGATTAAGACCAAATAGTGCCACTAAGGGGCAGGGTTCAACATCTAACATGAAAAGATTCGAGATTGACTTGAAGATTGAAGTCCAGAAAGAGGTTAATGCTGGGCAAAGCCAAAAAGTGTGGTAGAGAGTAGCCGGGGCTTGTCGACATCGGTCACACGTAGGATCGAGATCCGGGTATATTTTAGACAGTTTAGTTTTCGTCCAGTATATTCTGTGTAACAGTTTAAACTGTATTAGTGAGTGACGAGCACAAATAGAAGTGGTATGAACTCGACGAAGGGCCTTTGACCATTCTTCATCAGTAAAGACATGATTAAGATCGCATTCCCAATTCTGCTTTATGTTAGACATAGATGAAAAATCTGAGTGTGCAGTAAATGAAATAATAGTTTTGTAAATATTGGAAACGGAGTGATACGCTGCAGCAAGCATATCACTCCACCCAAGTAGCGCACAGCAGAGCTGCAAGTGTATTACTCCGCCCAAGAAGCACTGCTTCCCTTTCTGAGAATATAGTTCCCAGTTTGTATACAGTTAGAAGATGGCTGTGTCTCAAGTGACGTTGTTATTTGTACATGCTGTGACTATACAAATCACAACATGTAAATAGGAACATGTTGCAGTTATTTTGTCACTTACTCGGAGCAGTAGGCTAGATGGAGCCGGTTACCTCCAGGATCTGTGCTAGGCTAAGCTAACGGTGGAGCCGTCAGACAGAGTTACGACACGCACAGAGATGAGAAGGGTATGTATCGACTTGTCTAACTGTCGGGGTTACGGTGAATAAGCTTATGTCCCAATAAGTCGGCGTGTTCCTTTAAATAAATTGGAAAAGATTTTTATACTTTTCACTCCATTATTTAATCCCACCCTCCCCTGGAATGTATTAGGCATTGGTAACAAACCTTAGTTCAACATTGATAAATGGGGAAAGCAATGAGTTTAGAATAGAGCTTGACAAAAAGGGCTGGCAAATAAGAGATGGTTGAAGGTGCAGAAAAAAAAAAACATTGCAAAAAAAATGTATATAGAATAATAAAAAAAAAGCTTCCCAAAGCTAACATACGAAACATTAACAAACCAAATTGAAAGGAACGTAACGACGTCAGGTACAAAACAAAGTTAACTAGTTCTTGCAACTTTAGCTGCCCTTTCGGCAGTGCTCCGCGAACAGGAGTTAAGTATAGTTTAGTCTTTCAGCAGTAGGCTATATGATGCATGGCAGAGCAAAAGGCAGAACAGTAGGATGGCATCCAACTCAGTATTCAGCTTATAGAACGGGGCACGATTTTAGCAACTCATGATTTTATGTGGACTACCTACCTCCCTTTTCATAACACAAACACTCACTTAAAGCATGGTGGCAAATTCTTTTTAAATTTGAGACATGTCCGTAGCTCAATCCTTGCTGGTTGCAGTCTTATTGACCGTACTAACAAAGTCCATCGCTGCCTGCGGAGTCTGGAATAAATGAACGACGCGCATGTAACATTTCGTAGGTGATGCCAGCAATGCGGAGTGCTGTTTTCACGTCTTTGAATTCAGCGCGGCATCTTGCCACCTCAGCAGATATGTCCGGGAAGATGCGAACCACAGCACCATTAAACTCCAAGGAGCCCAGTTCGCGACTCAGCTACAATATCAGTTCTTTGGTTTGGTAATGGTGGAGTCGGATCAGCATATGTCTAGGAAAAGCGCTTTGTTGAGATTTTTGGCCGACACGATGAGCTTGATCAATTTCCAGAGGTCGCTTAAAGGCGCCGTTTCCAAACAATTCAGTAAGAAATGAGGTCATAAAAGCAACCGGACTTTGGCCCTCCGAGCCCTCTGGTATTCCAATAATCCTTAGATTTTGCCTCCGTGACCGGTTCTCCAGGTCATCCAGCTTGAGTTTGAGGCTGGTGTTTTCTGTTTGCAGAGTGCTGCACAGTTTCTCCACCACCGTCAACTGGCCGTCTGAGTCGTTGAGTGCCTCTTCAATGTTCCCGATCTTTTGAGCTTGCGATAACAGGGTTGTTTGTAATGTGGAAATGGCAGAATGAATTTCAGACAAAAATTCTGACTGCAGTGAAGAGATTTCTGAACGGATGGTGGATGAAATTAGGTCCTTCAAGGAAGCTGGCGTGATCTCTTCCTCCACCTGTACTGAACCGGTAGCATTAGCTTTAGCAACTTGGTCGCTCCCTTTGTCAGACAGCATTTCTACAATGTTTCGCCCCGATTTTTCTGGTTTTGGCATTCTTCTTTATTAATGTATCATAGGATCGAATGTTTGGTAAAAAAATGACGAAATAAATAGCCCTGCTAAAAAGAAAACAAATGAGTGTTCACAGAGCAACTTCCTACCACGTCTATTCACCATGAGGCATACCGGAAGTCTCTTTAGGCTTTTATTTTGACAGGACAGCTGAAGACATGAAAGGGAAGAGAGAGGGGAGAGCAGAGGTGTTAAAAGTATTCACATTCATTACTTTATTCATTCATAAAAAAAGAAATCTTTAAAGAAGCAAGCCAAGTATAGATACTAGGGTTTAAAAAGACTTCTGTAAAACTCAAGCTTTTTACTCAAGTAAAAGGGTAAAAGTACTGCTTTCAAAACTACTTAAAGTATAAAAGTAAAACTAATGTAAGGTGGGGAAAACAATAATATCAATATGCTTTTTCAAATTAGACCGCGAGTTTTGGAAACAATTAGCTTGTGGTACTTGGGTGCGCAGAGCTTGCAGCGCATTCGAAAGGAGTTTCTGTTGCTTCTCATCCAACCACAATCAAATTCACTCTATCCGGATGGCGCAATTTATCTGGATACGTTATTTTCTTTTTTTTTTTCTTTTGAAAGTTGACAAGCCGGAATGAAAACAAGCTGAACTGAAATAGGAGTAACTAGGCTATTTTTTAAATGTAAGGAGTAGAAAGTACAGATAATTGTGTGAAAATGTAAAGTAGAAGTCTGCTGTAAAATAATTACTCTAGTAAAGTATAGATACCCACAATTTCTACTTAAGTAAGCCACTGAATTGGACCTGAAAGAACTTTTTCTTCCACAGTAATCACTGTGTGTTGTTGCTTTCTCTATAAGATTATTAAGAATATTTAACTGTCCACTTTTATGGAGTTGAGTTTAAATAGCTCCTGATTTATAGATAACAGTAAATGTGTGATAGAGGAATGTAAAAACTTTTTCTGTAATTGCCGAAAATGTGAAGAAGTTTTGGGCCATTTAGTTTAGCTGTTGTAGACATGAGCCTATCTTGGCTGAGATGAGACTGATGGACGAAACTGAGGCTAGCACCAAAATGAACATTCTATTGTAGCTTTGCTATAGACCTAATATATAATATATAAGCTTCGATCTGGAATTTGTGTTTTGTTACACAGCCTTTAAATAAATGTTTTTTGGCATACAGTTGTCATTTAATAGTAGGCTAATAAAGCATAATGTCTGATCATCACATAATGATATAGGTTGTCAGAATGTTTGTAAATTATGTACTGCATTACATTAAATTATCTATCTGTATCTGCGCTAGACTCTTAACACATTGTTTAAAATGTTGTATGTGTTATCAGTGTTGACAGATGACAATATGATACACAGTATTATCCACAGTATTTTGTTAGGGTATCAAACAGATAATCTGCAGCTTTGACAAACATTTCTCAATATAAATAGGGCAATAATTATCTGACAACTTAAACTGTGTCAAGTAAAACATGAAAACAGTCCAGTCAACTACATTAGCAAGTTACTTTATATGTTACTTAATTCATCCATCCATCTTCGTCCGCTTATCCGGTGCCGGGTCGCGGGGAGAGCAGCTCCAGCCGGGGACCCCAAACTTCCCTTTCCCGAGCCACCTTAACCAGCTCCGACTGAGGGATCCCAGGCCAAGTTGGAGATGTAATCCCTCCACCTAGTCCTGGGTCTTCCCCGAGGCCTCCGCCCAGCTGGACGTGCCTGGAACACCTCCCTAGGGAGGCGCCCAGGGGGCATCCTTACCAGATGCCCAAACCACCTCAACTGGCTCCTTTCGACACAAAGGAGCAGTGGCTCTACTCCGAGCCCCTCATGGATAACTGAGCTTCTCACCCTATCTCTAAGGGAGACGCTAACCACCCTCCTGAGGAAACCCATTTCAGCCGCTTGTACCCTGGATCTTGTTGTTTCGGTCATGACCCAGCCTTCATGACCATAGGTGAGGGTAGGAACGAAAACTGACCGGTAGATCGAGAGCTTTGCCTTCTGGCTCAGCTCTCTTTTCCTCACAACGGTGTGATAAACTGAATGTAATACCGCCCCCGCTGTGCCGATTCTCCAACCAATCTCCCGCTCCATTGTCCCCTCACTCGCGAACAAGACCCCAAGGTATTTAAACTCCTTCACTTGGGGTAAGGACTCATTCCCTACCTGGAGAAGGCACTCTATCGGTTTCCTGCTGAGAACCATGGCCTCAGATTTAGAGGTGCTGATCCTCATCCCAGCCGCTTCACACTCGGCTGCAAACCGATCCAGTGAGTGCTGAAGGTCACAGGCCGATGATGCCATCAGGACCACATCATCTGCAAAGAGCCAACAGCTTCATATACCATAGACATATGGATATGGTGCTGAATTTGCCAGTATTTTAAGAAGACAAATGGTTGGGACTTTTCCATGTAATGACACAGCTGATATGGTTTATGTGAAGCACGATGTTGGTGTCAGCAGAAAGACAGAAAAACTGTACAGTGGTGCCTGTCTCCATTCCACCAGACAATCTTGGATGAGAAGACCAAAGAAAGGTCACTGTAGTCATGCCACTATGCACAGTGGTTGAGCTCTAGGAGACTGTGATGTTGTTTACATGGAATGTTTGCACTTTTACCTTTGTGGCAAAGCCTGATTAAAACTACAGTAATTGTTGAAATAAATAGTTTTGTGTATCTTTTTTACATAACATTGGCCATTGCTAATGACATACACAGTAGTTAATCTTGCATACTTTCATTAAATAAATCAATTCAAGCTAAACTTTAAGAGTCTATAATTAGGATATGCTAAGCCTGATCTATTTATACCAGAGATTTTCTTAAAATGAAGTTAATACCTTTTAGAAAAATGTCACCTGGGGTAAAACTCCCCCTGCTGCTACTCTGATTTGCATTTGTATAGCTCACAGCATGTTCATTTACATGTTAGAGCCTCCCTAGAATTAGGGTGAGGGGGGGTCATGGGGGGACAACTGCCAAGCAAGGCCCACGTCAATTTCCGACAATTTACGGCAGTATTCGGTGTTGCCTGCAAATTGCTGTGTGCAGTCGTAAACCTGAAGTTCCACGGCAATCTACAGTAGCATACTGATGAAAATCCCACTTTTCATGCAGTGTATAGTCACATACAGTCACACCAACAAAGATTCACTTTTAATTTCAATTTTTCGGTACCTGATCGAATTAGACTGTTCTTCCTACGTGAGGCGTCTTTACTTTGTAATCTCAGGCAGCAATTCTACGCAAAGTGTCTGGATTACTTTTATTTTATCACGGGCAGCACTTCTGCGCAAGGTGTCCAGATGACTAGGTGACACTCCTCACTCGAGGTGTCTAGTTACTAGGCAACAGTCCTCACTCGAGGCGTCTAGTTACTAGGCAACACTCCTCGCTCGAGGTGTCTAGTTTTGCCAGGTGACACTCCTCACTCGAGGCGTATGGCTTTGCATGCATTATAATTTACAGTACTTTTCAGTTCAATTTAATTAAAACC
Organism: Gymnocephalus cernua; assembly: GCA_023631565.1. Taxonomy (NCBI): domain Eukaryota; kingdom Metazoa; phylum Chordata; class Actinopteri; order Perciformes; family Percidae; genus Gymnocephalus; species Gymnocephalus cernua. Next base: position 35,101,135 of record CM042433.1, on the reverse strand, counting down.
AAGATGTCTTACACTCACAGATCCAAAATAAATTTAGTTTTAAGGTCCAAATGTGAGAGAAATTTGGTCATAGAAGACAACAGGTTTCTCCATTACCTTTTAGTTGTTATGCAGTGCACCGTTTTGGATCAGGAGAGCAGAGTCTGGGTTTGTGAAACCCCCAAAAAGTTCTGGTTCGGATTTCAGGTTCAGGGTTTGTAATAATATTTTTATTTGTAATCTTTTGCATGTTCGTCTGCTGCTGCGCTTCCCTGTGTGTGTAACAAGCGTAGTGTGCACGCACTGTGCGTAAGCCCAGGCGCATTTTACTGATTTGCTGTTAAAATAACAATGAAATGCTGCGCTATTGACTTTAGACAAGGTTTTTGTTGATCAATAGCGCGATCACTTCCCGTTGCCTCAAGATAGCAATACGCCAATAATTCACCTGAACACACCTCCCTGTAAGACCAGCACACCCATGGGCGCAAAGATGCAGGTGCATTTGCTATTTAAACGACGCGGGCGCTGGACGGGAAATTGACAACTGCGTCGGTCTTACCCCCAATTTATACTGACTGCGTAACTGCTGTGGAACGTCTCCAGAACGTCGGCGGAGTCAGTCGGATTCCATTTAGTCAAAGTGTGTATTTTCACTGACTGCGTAACGGCTGCGTAACGGATGCGTCCCGACTCCGGCACAGCTGCAGTGGTTCGCAGCCCTCCGGATCAGATACGCAGAGCTTCTATCTTTGCTGGATGCCGGAGAGCTCCGCAGCAATTCAGCACACGGCAGATAGTGCGGGACAGGAAGTGGAGCACAGAAACAAAATAAAACATCTGGTTCATTTTCAAAATAAAACACACCGTGCTCACGGCGGATCATATTTCCCTTCACTACACCTTGAAAACACAGCACGATGTTGTTTCCTCTCTACTCCTCTGAATAGAAACAAATTGTTGGTAGTTTTGTGGTTCTATTCTACGTAAATTTGCGAGATCTCGTGGGTCCTCGTGAATACAGCTGTCAGTCCTGGCCACAGCCTTTCCGCAACAAATACGGACCTGGTGTGTATTGACAGACGGCGGAGCACGGAGCCGACACGCAGCGGAGCCGTTCCGCAGACGTTACGCAACCGGTATAAATCAGCAGTTAAACTAGCAAAGACACTTGCGTCGGACTTTGCACTGCGCTACGCTGGGTGCAAGATAGGGCCCATCATGTTTAAAACTTGGTTTATTTCATTTTATCACAAGCGTATCAAGGAGACAGTATTAATATCAATTATTCATTTAAGTGGCTTTTGGTAAACATGATTGAATTCGTTAGAACCAAATTAAATAAGAGGAGATAAGAAGGAGGGAGGAGTTGGGTGACACCACTTAATGACATCTCGCCCCCCTTTTTTAGAGACTTTAACAGAAGAAGTGAAAAGATTTTTTTTCAGTAGCTCGGGACCCTCAGACGCTCAGCTCTGGGTCTGTCACAGGCCTCCCCCGTCTTTGGCCAGGAGGGGGTGGTTGGCTGGCTGCTTTTGGTCCCATACATCATCTGCAGTATCAAACTCGCTAAGAACAGCCCATAAGAAACCTAAGAAGCAAAAACACCTGAGGTTCTCTTCACATCTGGTTCTTTATGAAAGATAGGAACTTTGTGTCCTGCCATACCACATCTTTTTTTCCACCGAACCTGGCTTTTCTTTGCTGTGCCGACCTCCAACTGCTGTTAGTCTACTGCGGGCCACTCCCGCATCTATTGTTAATGTGCTGCCTAATAACCGGCCTAAACACCCTACGACTTTGTACGAAAAATACTTTGAATTGAACGAGTTCTGGTCGAAGATGGTCACAACCTTCTCGTCCCTTAAAACTCTCCTCTTTGATAAAGCTTATAGTTAGGGAGTGTAGAAAAGGGTCTGACCAATTTTATCCCGGCTCAAGATTCCAGAGTCTTTTGACCCCTTCGGTCACTTCTCAAGCTTTACCCTTTTTGTGTTCGTTTAAATGGCAGACCAGGAAATGAATAGTCAGGATTCGTTCAGTTAAATTATAATATATCTTTAGTAAAATGATATTGCAAGCAGACAATCATATGCATATAGATCAGTAGCTCCTTCAAGACTCTCTCACACTCATCACCAACAAAGTCTCTCCAGGTCTGACCCCGGACCTCGCCTTTCCCTATTGTTTTATTCGTCTTTGGGTTCCTCCTTCCGTCATCGCGTCTGGGCCGCCAGTCGTTTGGATATCACACAGACTTTCTGTTTCCGAAAGGACAGTGAAGCTGCGCGCTAGCCTTGGGATTGTTTTCATTCTCTTCTCCCCTCTGGTCTCTAAACATTAGGTGCATTCTGTTCCAAATGTTTATCAAGTGTTTATCAGGAGCACTTTGGCGCCAGAAAAATCTGAACACGTCTTATCTTACACAAGCCAGACAAAAAGAGACAGTGAGGCGATCCCAGCTACAGGACATTATTATTCTTAATACCAAATAATTCTTACACCCTCTTTTTCTACAACAAACGTTATAGAACATAACAATAAGAATGGGTAGAACAAAAATAATTTGATCCTTCTTTTGAGGCCTAATTGCGCCTTAATGGCAATTAAGCAATCAGTAGTAAGCAATCAAACATTTAACATGATGGTAGATATTGTGACAGAGCGGTGTGCGTGGGTCCTATATGTAGATTTTAGCCACTAATGTAAGCTACACAATTCATTGCCTTATCACTATAACAATAGTTACATGTATCTTTGGAAATCTCTAAACATTGTGGAACAGCCAAATTTCAAAGAAACATTTTATTTTATTCCAATTGTAAAATCATACTTCAACCGTCTTCAAGGTTACAGTTGGGTAGGCGCACCTGCCTGGCTGTTCCCACATAAAGCATCTGCTAAATGCCCTAAATGTAAATGTAAATGGCTTAGCCATGCTCTCTACTTATCATGCTAAATGAAACATTCATCCCAATCACCAGCCATTTAGTCACACAATACTGCCTTGACATAACAATACTTCTTGTTATGCTCTCTAATTGTCATACTAAAAGGAAAACATGCACACCCCCACTTACATCCACACCCCACATTCAGGAACATTTTCACCTTTCCCAGAACTGAATTGTCTGTTGATATCCTCTGGACTTTTAGGTCAGTCTGATCAAATTAACTAAATGTTTTTAGAGATAAAACTTTTAAATCAGTCATATTTGACCAGAACACAACACCAGGGTAGAATGTATACCGTCCATGTATAAAGAAAATACTCTGTTTCAGGCAGTGGTGTAGTGGAGCACACTGCAACAAGCCTGCTATTTTGACTACCACACCAACCCATTGTTGTATAATTGCAACAAATATATAACAAGCTCTAAATGAAATTGTATGCATCTATTCCACCATAACTACATATGTACATGCTCTAGACATTATAATAACAACCAAAAACATTTTTTTACTTACTTGAATCTGATGAATCCAGTCCAATGAAACAAAGAGATGTTGTTCGAAGGAAACCATGAGAGGTTGTGTGAGCTCGTGGCCATAAGGCGGGACTTATAAACAAATGTACGATCCAATAGTATTGTAAGACTGAACAATAGGACCCAATGACTATGTAAATGTGGTAAAAAATAAGATAAAATATAACAGATTGTTTTTAAGGAAGGCTAAAGGTAACATACTTTTACAACAAGGGGTGTTACAGGGTTTAAGGCTGTATTGACTATTGGCTGATTTTCAGCCCTGCGCAAGCTAACTGTGAAACAAAAAAGGGAATCTGTGACATCACATAAGAGGGACTTCTTGGATGGCTAACATTTGATAGGGTAGTGGAACACCCTCTTTTGATAAGGCCTTAGTTATTAGTTCATTAATTAGAGTTTTAAACAGGAGATTCACACACTAGTCACAGCAGATGAGGCGGTCAGCAAATACAGCTATGGAGACCAATATTACGATAATCATGTTGGTCGACCTTTCAAACATTCCACGCATCCAATCGGTTACAAGGTCATAATGCACATAATGTAAGCATTTATATCAACATTAAACATTTAAAAAATGTTGCTAATTCTTTCAAGCCATCAGACAGGTCGGTCTCAGCTGGCTCAGCCATGCCCCTCTCTGCATCACGTGTGTAATTTGGCAAAACGCTGTTGTAATACAATTCAAATGTAGTTTACTGTTGTCCACCAGAAAAGAATGACTCAAACCCCCGCGCCAATCTGATTGCGTACTTTGAACTCGTCTGGTAGCTACGCCTCTGGCTGCATCAGTCTACCACACATGTACACTATCAAAAGTGCTACCAGGAGTGCCACTTCTTTTATGGGACCTGTTCAGGTGCAGCCTGTAGAACATGGAAGCTCCACACAGCTCCCACCCACCACCCCTCAGCTCTACTGGTGCTCTGATTAACAAGTGATAGTCGGTCTTGATGTCAACAGACGAGTTCAGTCGGTGCACACGTTTTCCCTGTCCTGCTCTTGAGGAACAGGTGTAATTACACCTGGGAAAGGTTTAAGCAACAGGTGTTAGACAGTATTTACTGGAGGAAACTCCAGAGTAAATTCAGTAAATTAAGTACTGGAGTAAATTCAATGACTTGTGTTCTTCCATTTTAGGTGTGAGGTTTAGAGCGTGCATAGCTAAACCAACTAAGGTCACCTTGCAAACCTGTGGCATCATTTTTGGTTATTTAATTTGAATGGGGCCTAACTGTCACAGTGGAGCATTCTATGCAATTGTTAACCTTAGCTCTTTCTGCAGTCTACATAATCCACTCTAATCAGTGATAACTCAATTTCCGTTCAGTTGTTAGCTTGTTTGTGAATCTGTAAGACGTGAACAGATTTATCATACACTGTAAACAGTTTCTGTGGTTCAGGGTTAAATTAACCAATACAAAAAGTTTTTCATTTGATCAAAATATATATCTGTGATTGTGAGCTGTCTGCTTTAACATTATCACTCACATTGTCCTTCTGTCATCATGTTAAAGGTAAAGGGTGCATTTTACAAGCTTCATCCAAAAAATAGTTTACTGATGTTAATGTCAGGCTATTTTCACTGATGAACACACAATTATTCTAAGTTATGTTCAACATCATTCTGAGAACAGCAACAACTGTTTGTTTCAATTTTCAACCAATTTAATTAGAATTTGTCCATGCAATCATTTCCCAATAAATCATCTGGGCAGCACTGAATCCTAATAGCATGTTCAAAAGTTGCCGATGTTATTGGTGCTCAAAAGTAGAACAGTGAAATGTACTTTAAACATTTCCTGACACACCAACTGAATTAACATAGTTGCCACTAATCTTGGTTGAAGCTGTCACAGGAAATTCAATGCAAATTTTACAGATTTTATAATAGCTTTTACAGACTAAATGTAATTTTTTCATACCAAGTTGGTTGATAACCAATATGTGTCCTAACCCTTCATATAGGTGTGTTCACATGGGTGTAACCCTATTTTTAAAGTACAAATAAGTAATTCTAATATTAGTTTTTCCCAATAGTGTATGTGTATTTCAGAATGTGAGTCTATAGGTGCTGATACTTCCTTTCACAATGCGTCAGATGTATCAGATCAGGACAGTCTCTTGCTCTCCCCCTCCTCTCAGTCCATCTCCTGCTGCAGACAGGATCCAGTGTCTTTCTGTTTGGTGGAGCAGACCCTAGGGCTGTTGAGTTTGTCACCGGTCCTGTAGCTGGAGGGGGTGAGACGGACCCGGTCTCTGACGCAACGAGGCACCGTGTGGCACAAAGCAGAACTCCGAGAAGCATTATTTGTTCTTTTTATCAATATGAATCACTTGGAAAAACTTCTACTTCTTTAGCAAACATCAGTAATTATAAAACAGCATTTCTTTCCCTCTTTTTGAGGCATGAAAACTCATGACTCAATAACATATCTGCATATATAAATAATCTGTTTAGTGGTTTTAGCCTTTAACACTCTGTCCTGTGTTATAACAGCAACAATCTGTATAAAAAGCAATAAAAAAGTAAAAAAGTTCAATTCTACATATTCCTACATATATATTAAAGATAAAAAAAATCATCAAATTAAAGTGTTTTCCAATATCAACCTAATAGTGTAAACAATATGTCCTATATCAACTTAAAAATAAAAACAAAGTCTGTAGTGCAACTTTACTGGAAAACCTCATTATCTAGTGTGAATGAACTGCACATAAAAAAAATCTCACCTCACCCTGCATCGGTTTCAATATTGTCTCAACCAACAAACTCAGAATCAAACCAAAAAAAACAAACACAAAACATAGGGTTGCACCACAAAGTAAGCTTAATTGCTGTCTGATATTCCTAAAAAATCATTGTGAATTAAAGTTTGTTGGTGTAATATTGCTAGAACGAAACTAAGAATCGTAATGTATGTCAAAAAATGTACCTCAGTGTATTAAAATAATTTCTGAGCCTAAACTGCACATCCAACTGTCTGTTCCTCCATATGCACAACTCCTGTCCTTATCTTGTCTGTGTGTGTGAGTGTGTGTGTGTTCTCTGGGAAGCCCCTCCCTCGGCTGTTCTCTGAGCCTCTGTAAGAAAGGAGCATTCCTCCATGTTGCATGAAAACACACTGCTTTCCTCTTTCTGATATATGACATCATTGAAAATCTGTTGCTACATTTAGGGTCTACATTCTGGGCCGCCAATCGTTTGGCTATCACTCAGACTTTCTGTCTCCAACAGGACAGTGAAGCTGCGCGCTAGCCTTGGGATTTTTTTCATTCTCTTCTCCCCTCTGGTCTCTAAACATTAGGTGCATTCTGTTCTAAATGTTTATCAGGAGCACTTTTGCTCCAGTAAATCTGAACAAGTCTTATCTTACACAAGCCAGACAAAAAGAGACAGTGAGGCGATCCCAGCTACAGGAAATTATTATTTTTAATACCAAATAATTCTTACAGGAGTGAGGAGTTGCAGCGTCTGCCTAGCTTCTTCTCTTCATAGTTGTCAGATTCATCTCTTAGTTATGCTGTTATAGTTTTAGACTGCCGAGGGACTTCCTTTGATACACTGAGTTTCTCTCTCCTCTCTCTTTCATTTGTGTGCATCCATGTCCCAGAAATGCTTGTTTCTAACCTAGCTCTGGGGACCTTATTCCCCGGAGTCCTTATGTTTCTTTTTCGCCCAGCACGATTCCTTGGATTAGGGTGGCACCTAAATCATGGTTGCAGCTGTCGCTGTGGTCCTGCTGCACTCCCTGCTATGCCCTGCTACACCCTACTACGCTCTGCGGTGCCCTGCAGTGTCCTACTGCATCCTGCTGCGTCCTGCTACGCCCTGCTATGCCATGAACTACTACGACTACTATTTCTAGTCACTGTTCCATTATCTTTATTGTGACTGTTATTGCCACTATTCATCACACCCCCAACCGGCACCGTCAGACACCGCCTACCAAGAGCCTGGGTCTGTCCTCGCCACTGTCACACTAAATTCTTGCTCTTGGGGAATTACTGGAATTGCTGGGGTTTTGTATATTATAGTGTGATTTAGACCTACTCTATCTGTAAAGTGTGCTGAGATAACTCTTGTTATGATTTGATACTATAAATAAAATTTCATTGATGGATGCTCCGAAGAGTCCAGTGGTATTTATTAGAAGGTCATTTGTAACAAATTACAACAAAACCGTACCGTTATATAAAGTGGGATCCATCCTTATTTCCCTCTGTCAGATCTTGTTAGATCTTATTAGACTTTCTTAAAGGTAATTAGTGACACATTACAACGAAAATGGCTGATTGGTGCACAGATTTCCATATATTAGCACACAGGTAAACTTAACTAGGGCTGTCAAAATAACGCGTTAATTAGTATAAGCTAAAATAATTAAAGTCTCGGAACATAGTTATGAATTCTTTATAATTAATAATTAGTGTCTAAGTATTTTATAATTTGAGTCTAATATGACATTACATGCTGTTTCCAAATACAGCATAATATAGGAATATGGTGTCTTATTAGCCTATAACTGTGTTTGTTTACTGTCTAATAAAGACCACATTATAGTTTTGGTCTAATTTGATGCAAATTATGGCTTATTACGTTTTATTAGTGTACCGTATGGTTTATGCCACAAGCTCTCGCCCAGTATTGTCTTTCTAACTTCTGACTGAATTGTTTCAACACATTATTATACATATTACATACATAACAAAAATGAAACGTAACTCAAAAACATGTCTTCATCATGCTTCTTCCTGTAAAATATACATAAAGAACATATAAGCCAGTACAGTTGTTATGCTATTGCTTCTTCTCATTTAAGTTGGTCCCCTTTTTCCTCCTTTTTTTCTCCTAGCTGTTTTTTTGTCAATTCTATTCAATTTTATTTATAGTATCAAATCATAACAGGAGTTATCTCAGGACACTTTACAGATAGAGCCGGTCTAGACCACACTATAATTTACAAAGACCCAGCAATTCCAGTAATTCCCCCAAGAGGAAGCATCCCGTGCGACAGAGGCAAGGAAAAACTCTTTTTTAGGAAGAAACCTCGGACAGACCCAGGCTCTTGGTAGGCGGTGTCTGACGGTGCCGGTTGGGGGTGTGATGAACAGTGGCAATAACAGTCACATTAAAGATAATGAAACGGGGACTAGAAATAGTGGTTGGATGCTGAAACTTTGTTACTTAGCTAATGTGGGCTGTTTTGGTAGAGACGGTGAGGGCAATGACCCATGTGATCAACCAGGGGATGGCCATGTATTGGGGAACATCACGATGGACCTCCATGGAGATCATGGTGAGTTCACAGACAAGTCTCAAAATATGAAAATGCATGAATTGGTCCACTTGGTTCCTTGCAACCAAAAGACCAACTGCCTGTCAGTGTTGGGAAAGTTCACTTTCTACATGAACTACTTCAAAGTTTAGTTCACAAATTTTAAAATGAACTAGTTCAGTTCATAGTTCATACTTCAAAATTATGAACCAAGTTCACAGTTCCAAAAATGAACTAGTTCATAGTTCTTTTTTTCCATATGTTGCTGCGAGCTATTCTTTTTCAAAATTATTGCCATAGCCCATATAGAACCACAGACAGCAATTACTTTATCAGTTTTAACACTGAAACTATGCATCAGATTTCATCTTCATATCCAATTGTGAATTCTTATCCAACCAGGGTTTACATTAGCATTGAGGGGACAGCATTTCCCCATTGTTGCTTTAACACGCAAAAAATGTAATTAAAGTTAAAATATAGCCACACAGCGCTCCTCTTCCTCTCTGCCGTTCTTCTGCTCCGTCTCTGTCCTTTTTGTGTGTGTGTGTGTGTGTGTGTGTGTGTGTGTGTGTGTGTGTGTGTGTGTGTGTGTGTGTGTGTGTGTGTGTGTGTGTGTGTGTGTGTGTAATGAGATTGAAACTAAAGTATCAATCTCATTATGATCTCAATATCAATACCAACGTTGGTATTGATATTATTTATATTTGGATCGATCCGCCCACCACTATTGTGTTGGTGTCAGGGCCAAATTATTCAGTCTAAACAGGTCAAGTGATGCCAGTGTTGGTGTTCTCCATCTGTCCGGGTCTTTTCGGGTGCACAAAATTATTTTTGATTATACTTGGGTCTATTACAGATCAGGTTTCTCTATGCACATTAGGTCTGGACTGGATCAGGTCAAAAATGTCCCTCTTTTTGCTGTAGGAGGCATACTCGGTGGCTCGACAGTTCAACCAGATCGCACCAATCTGCGAACAGGCAGAGTACCACATGTTTCAAAGGGAGAAGGTTGAAGTGCAACTCCCTGAACTGTTCCACAAGATAGGTAAGCAGCTGCCATAGTCATAAAGGAAAATCTGTCTTAATAATTATGAATATGAAGAACTCACTTTTTTTCATTTGTATTAAGTTTCATTATTATTTTATTATTATTTTATATATATATATAATTTATTTATAAAGGACAACACACATTAATCAACATTTCTGTAAATGTGCCAGTGTTAGCCAGCCGGCTAATTTTCAACTGTAGTCCTTTGGCCAGATGATTTTAGACCAGAGCAGCAGGAAGCAGCAAGACATTAGTAAAGGTTAAACTACACATACAGAAGTCAACAAGACACCACACAGACAGCTAGAGCAACAGATAAGCTGTCTCAGTTTGCCATGCAGAGCTACAGGAAGCTGGAAAACATTAGCATATCTACACATCAAACAGTATCCACATTCAGTATAAGAAGCCATGCAAGATAACAAAACATCAGACATGTTAGCAGCAGGTCAGCAGTAATAACAACAATAATATAAAAAAATATTGTTTATCCTTTTTTTGCAAGACACTGAGTCAGTCATACAATGGTTGGGATATTAGCAATGTTGGGCTGCCATGTAATGTTAATATTTAAGCCATTGGATTCTTTAAGATAACATTTTAACTGTATTAGTTTGAACAAGTTTTAAACAAGGCATCGAAAAACATAGCACAAGTTAGCTGTCTGTGATTTGGTCAATTACAAGACCTGTTTTGGGCATGCAGGCATTGGAGCTATGACATGGTCTCCACTGGCCTGTGGGATCATCTCAGGGAAGTATAACAGTGGGATCCCCTCTTTTTCACGTGCCTCGCTTAAGGTAACACTCCTACTTTTCCCACTTCTCATTGTCATTCTGACCATTTATGAAGATGCAGTGTTTCCCACAAGTTGAGAATTTATTTGTGGTGGTGGGTGGTGCAGAATGTGACAATGTGGCATGTGATGGCTGAGTTCAGTAAAAACTAGTCAAACAAAGGTTTATGAACTATTTATTGAAAACAATAACTACAGAAATAACTATTTACATATGAAACAAATCAGACTAAAAGTTAAGACAGATGAAGTGTACCCATGATGTGCTTTTTCAATTAAATCTGGTTTGTTTGTCAAATGTTATGGTTCAGCGGATAAAATACCTGATTACCCGGAGCCCAAATATTATAGCGTTTTTTGCTCCTGTCACATGATTACTCACTGTGAGCTCATTTTTCACTCTATCTGCAAGTCTGGCATCTCAAATTAACAAGCACAACCATGGCCAGAAGTAGGAGTAGCTGATTTTGTCGTTTGAGCAGTATAACAAAGTTATAATGGCATAAAACATAAAAAAGGAAAAACGTAAATTTGATTTATTTGATAATTTACTTCAAAAAAATAGAAAAAAAAAACAATTGTATCAGGTAATTCAACATTTACCTAAAGGTCACATGCATTTACAATGCAGGGAAATGAAAATTGTGGCTGTACATCATTCACAAAAAGAATTAGCTAGATTTGTACAAACTTAAAGGGATACTTCACCGATTAGCATTAAGCTTTGTATCAGTAGAAACCTGGTAGTATTTTCGAATGACCGTGCTTCCCTCCCTCATGTTCCCTGAGACGAGAGATCTCTGTATTGTGTGTCTGGAAAAAAGCCTCTGATGACGTAAAAATCATGATTTTGCCAAAGGCTAGAGACTACAGCCAGAGCTAGTTCCACATGTTTTCAACTCGCCCATAGGGGGTGGACCTCACTCCCAGAATTCAATCAGCCATCTTGAAGCTAAGCTAACAGGCTATTGCTCTGTGGAGAAAGCTGAGTAATTAATTCATACTTTAGTAGGTTAACCAGGATGGCGGAAGGTAGTTTTGAAGATGATTTGGCAGAAGGGGATTTTGAAGATCTGGTGCATGAATCCGATGCTCATGGCTACCTGTATGAGCCGCAATACAGCGAGGAACAGTTGCGGATGATGGAGGAACAAGAGGCGGTCGGAGCAGCAGCTGCAGTAGAATGTAAAATGTTTGTCTGGCAAAGACTTTTTTAGCAGCAACCTTGCAATTATGTGCATTCAAACTACCGCACATGTGTACCACCCGGATACATTGGTACAGATCGGAGAATATGCAGCAAAGTGTTTGTGGAGTTTGTGACTGTTAAATGCCGACTACATTCCACGCAAAATCACGGCTGCGTTTATACTCTGTGTTTACATCCCACCAAGCGCTAATGCTACCAATGAGTTAGCTGAACTTTACGGAGCTATCAGTGAGCTCCAAAGTGCACATCCGGATGGACTATTTATTGTTGCTGGTGATTTCAACCACACAAATCTCAAGAAAGTTCTTGTATTCTACCTTCACTTCACCTAACTTACAACAATCAGTGCTCTGTTACAAGTCTACGTATGCCTGTCTTTTGTTGTCTGTTGTCTACACTGTAAGAAAAGATACACCATATCTATCTCTAAAATGAGGCAACAGATTACAAGCAACATTATTAATTAAATTCCACATGGTTTGGTATTGAGTAAATATTAATTAAATGAGACCCTTAATAGTTATCCATTTAATATGAGTAGATTCAAATAGAAAACAGTACAGAATGAATTATAACCTAAACAAAAATATTGAGTTGATTTGAAAAAGATAAATTCCCTATGTGTAAATAGTAGTAATGCAAAATAATTTAATTCTACATATCAATGATATATAATTGAGTAATAATCATCTACATTAATCTGCACATCTATTTGAATGTGCAAATCAATGCAATGAATTAAACCGGTATTAATTTCCTGTTTGATATGAATTTTTCATATACCGGTGCATTGGCGCAGAGGGCACTACGGCCAAATTAATCTGCGAGTGACTTCAGGGACCCTGTTAACTGCGTACCCTTCTAACTCATGGTAGTAACTTTATAACACAACAATTAATAACCCACAGCTAACTCTTTATTTCTATTTATCTATTTTATTTCTATTTTTATCTCTAACATGATACAACACCATAGCACACAACTATTTGTGACTAACAATTTCTAACACTAATAATTTTACATTTACAAATTTACACAGCTGAACGGCAGGCTGGGAAACATTATAGCTGCTAGCTAGCTAGGTTGACAGGAAGTGCTTTTCAATTAAAATTTGTCTGATTCCATTAATTTGAATTAACTCAATATTCTCATAAATTGGGATTAGATAAATATAATGCTTATGTTTTATTTAACTGCAATGGGTGGGTTTTATTCCAAACATTTTTATTTGAAATTTAATTAAATATTCGCCCGAAAATCAAAAACACAATCATATTGAATATATTTTACCTAATACATTAATTCAAATCTACATGACCACAGAATCATTTCTTACAGTGTATCCTGTCCCTTGTCTGTCTTAAATGCTCTACTTTAAGTAGTAGTAGATTTTAACAAGATTTTTAGCCTTTTCTCATGTTATGCTGTATCTTTCTCACTTGTAACAATGAATTGCCCCTCGGGGATAATAAAGACTTCTTGAACTTGAACTTGAACTTGAACTTTTAGAGTGCTGTGAGAAATTTGTTTATATCAGCGGTGTCCCACGGTTCAGAGCTATTCAGTAGACTTCTTAGTCTTAACACCTGGCTCCAGTCCACCTGCCATGCCCATAATTTTAGATTCATTGACAATTTTAACTTGTTTTGGAACCGCTCCTCCAGTTTAAAGCAATGATGGTGTCCACCCAAACAAGCTTTGCAGCTCGTTTTTAGCAGCTAACATACAGCACGCTGTACAGTCCGCTGCACGTGAATGACTGTTTACATCACACACCCCCATCGCAGACTCTTCTTCTCTTAGTACCACTTCAATCTCCCAGGATATTGTCAGCAGTAACATCCCCCCCTACAGCTCGTCAGTAGCAATTACACAACCACCACTCTATCATCCCATACAGAACATTGTAACAATTAGGCCGTCCACCCTGAAGAAACGCTCTGGTAAATCTCTTCCAAGATACCTGCATCCCCTGGCCTGAGCCTCTGCTGTACCTAGCAGTGGTTCCACGCCTCTCAGAATGTCACTACTGAACACTAGGTCCTTAGCAGGAAAATCATTTTTAATCAATGATTTTATTATTGAGCACAACCTAGATTTTATGTTTTTAACTGAAACCTGGTTGGACAACAATAACAGTGCTACTATACTCATTGAGTCAGCTCCTACTAACTACAGCTTTATGAGTGAAAATAGAGTTAATAAGATGGTGGAGTAGCCATTTTGTTTAATGACTCATTTCAATGTACACATCTATCTTATGGAAATTTTGATTGTTTTGAATATGTGGCTCTTCAGCTGAGGTCCTCCCCTAGAGCCATATTTCTTAATATTTACAGGCCACCTACATACTGTGCAGCCTTTTTCGAAGACTTTACTAAACTATTGTCTGTGATCTGTATTGACTTCAACTGTGTGGTTATTGCTGGTGATTTTAACTTTCATGTTGATAAACTCCAGGACAGAGGGGCTAAGGAACTATGTTGTGTTCTGGAGAACTTTGGGCTGACTCAGCATGTGACAGGGCCAACACATAATAAGGGGCACACTCTGGACTTAGTTATGTCCAAGGGTCTGAACATTTCCAATGTTGTGGTGACTCAGAGCCGATCTGCCCTATACGCTCACTACGCAAGCTGCATAGGGCCCCGGAAATTAATCGAGGCCCTGCCTCCCCCTTGTGTCATAGCGCGTCAATTAATGTTTACAACATCCATGACAAAATGATGCGAAACTATCCTTCTGGTCACGAAAAGAGGAAAAAAAACACCATGAAAGTGAATTGCGGGAGCAACAATCAGGTAAACTTGTGTTCTCTCCTCTCAAAGTTTGATGTCATCAAAGTAAAGTTATGTTTATGTGCATTTCTTGCTAACCTAGCTGGGCAGGCAGGCAGTGCATCTCTGGTGTAGCTGCTAACGCCAGTCACTTCCAGGGCTGTGTTTTGTGACTTTGTGCCTGACAAAGAGTAAAATACAATTATTTATTACGTTTGATAAACGACAAAGTGCAACGGTGTTTGTTTACTGCGGCTCGGAAAAGATAACTGTGTTATCATGCGTTAGGCGCATACATGAAATGAAACGCGCATTTTTCAAGCAGAAATATATGTGAAGACCAGACAGACTGTAGGCTACAATATCTGGGCGTGAATGATGGCACTCCTCATCAAAGTACACATTATACATACTTTTAAGACACTGATTATCTAGTCTCAGACAATGTGTAGTTAAAAACTCTAAACAACTGCACTAATTATACAAGATGGAAAGCAATGTTTTGACAATTTGACATTGATTTATAGGCTATATTGAATTTAAAATGTTGATTAGCTGGACATACTGGTCAATATGGATGCACATCCCTCAGTAAATAATAACCATAAATCAAGAATTGCTTCAACATGCAAACTTTAACATGCTATGGCAAGCCATTTTAGCTTGTATTCATTCACAGTTCATGCATTTCTGATATCAAGAATTCGATTTTTTTACTATTTGCAAAGTGAATTCTTGATTATTTTTACTAGTAGGGCCCCTTAGTTAATTTTTACCTACCAATGTCTATTTTTGATATCAGGAATTACATGTTCACTTGTACAAAAGTTAATTCTTGATATCACTCACAGGGATTATTGATATCTCCATCACTAGTTCACTAGTTAAATATTACAAGAAAGTGCAGAAAAGGAATATTTTGATGGTAAGATTTTAATTCAAACATTCAAATGTTTACACATTTGTAACATGTAACGAGTAGTGTAACTAACTATGTGATATTCTTCTCAGTTTATTCTAGACAGTCCAAATAGTCTGGTGGTGCCCATACTGATGCCGAAAATGCCCAGGCTGTAGAGAGAACCAAAGTTAATCCCAAAAGCCAAAGTTCAGGGTTATAATTTATTATTTTCTTCTTATTTATGTTTACGTTAATATTCACTTATTTAATAATATTCACTTGTTATCTTAAAGGTCCAATATGTAATACTGACAGCTAGTGTTTAAAATAGTTACTGCAGTACAAATTCAAAATACTGGAGAGAGTCGTCTCCCCCGCCCCTCCTCTCCAGACTCGAAGTTCACGTTGGTTGCCAGGCTGAGACCGGAGCATTCAACAATGTTGCTAGACGCTTGTCTCACATAACCAGACATTACTCCACAGCACAGTGGAGTAGCTAACGTTAGATGCTGGCTATATTGACAGTCATAAAAGCCCGTGCTCACACAGAGCTCTGTACCCAACTGACACACACACTTTTTTGGCTTAGAATTAGCTACAGTAGGAACCGCTAAAAATACAACAAAATTCGCCGTCCTCTCCACACGCCAAACAGACACACTTCCTCAGCTTAGAATTATGATAGGAACCGCTAAAAACACCACTGCCTTGCACTCCTTTTCCACCCGACTGAAATACACACTTTACTAGCCTTAGAATTACACAATCGCTAAACACTGCAAACTCAAGTTCCTCTCTTTCCGACTTAGCTACAGCCCCCCCTCTTGGCTTCAAATAACTCACCGTTGTCGGCTACGGCCGCTGAACAGGCTAAACGGTGTAAACAGCCGCGGCCCGCCTGCCTGGTCCTCCGGTAGCGTTATCAATTAGCAGGGTTAGCATGGTGGCGTTAGCCAGGACCAGTCGGAATCACTTTACTGGCTGTCTCAGTTGTTTTTGCGAATAACCAACGCGGCTACTCTAGCAATACAATTCAATGGAAGTAGCTACACAAATGTTGAAATGACACAAAGTGCTCGTCCCTAGTAGCTGTGATAAATTAGCCTGAAGCTAATGCTTACCTGTACAGGAGGAAATTAGCCAACTCAGCGTCCTTTTGGGCTGTGAGCTGTCTCCATCTTTCAAATACATCTCCAATATTAACCCGGGGTTTGTTACGTCTCTGGTCAAGCAACTGTTAGAAACATGCTGTTTTTTAATGTCGGGTATAATCTATCTTTGTTGATCCCATTTGTGAAGTCCGCGTGCGTTACTCGCTGGGCGCTACCCAAGCTGGCTATGTACTCCGGTAAGAGAGTCGCTGCAACCTTTGGGTTTAGTTCAACAGATTTATTAACATCCACTTCCAGCAGGTGAATACAGAGCTTGTTGCTTGCAACAGTATGTGTTTTGTGGGTGTGTGGTTTTCTGTAAATAAAGAAATACAGAATATGTAAATATAATCTGTACATAACAAATATACATATACAGATTAAAGATCAATAAGCAACTACTGACTCCGCAATATACAAAATTGCTATGCAATAAATAGTTGCTATGCAAACAACTAAACACTAGCTTACTAGGAAGTAATGGAAATTAACACGATCCAATCTAGTAAAGAATGCAGTTACATCTATTGGCCACTAGATGGCGATCTAAGACCACAAATGAACATAACAGCAGCATACAGGTACGCAGTCATGTGATAGACCAGCAGCGCGAATGGCACGGTGAAATGCGCTTCAACAATTAAACCAGCAGACACCATCGTGAGTGTAACAACTGAACTAATCCTCAGCAGGATCGCAATTAACAAATGTACAACACTGTACTAGCATGCATACATGAATCAAAGTATTAACTATTGTTTCTGAATGACATATTTGCAGTACGTTCGTGGCATTACAGTAAACGTGAGCATGCTATACTGAACTATAACAAAGAGAAACACTATCATGTTAGCTACACAAATAAAGATACATGCAGCACCAGCATTAACATAAAATTGTGCACTTACGTTCTCAATAACGCACACGGCAACACAACAGAATACTATACGAACAGCGTGCAACTTAAGGAGCAGCTGTACTCATGTCTACAGCGAACTACAAAGGAAATGGCGAGGTTGCGCATGTGCGCAAATGCGCGAGTCCAAGAAGTGATGTTGGCTCATCAGTCCAGCAGGGAGTTTTCCACAGCCGCCCCCGGATTCGTGGGACGAATGCGCAGTAACAGTAAGGTCACTGCTGGGCTAGGGAGCGCTAGTATCTCCGTCATCAGGCATCCTCGGGAGCTCTATCAGTTTGGCAACAGGACGTGTGTAAAGTTTGCCCTTGATGTCGATCTCTGCAGTGCGTACCTTGCCATCATCGCTGTGGATGATCCGTGTGATGCGTCCAACAGGCCATAGCGCCCTCGGGAGCTGTGGATCAACCACCATGACTACAGCATCTGCAGCTAGGTCTGTCGTTGGGTTCCGCCACTTCTGACGTGGTTGGAGACCAGGGAGGTACTTGCAGGTGAACTGACCCCAGAAATGGTCAGCGAGTACCTGACTGTGTCGCCAGCGACGGCGTCCTAACAGATCACTGGAGCCATACACAGCTTGAGGCAGCGAAGCATCCCGCCGCCCCATGAGCAGAAGATTAGGGGTCACAGGATCAGGGTCTGCGAGATCCGATGAAGCATAGCCTAATGGTTTGGAATTAAGGATTCCCTCAATTTCAATGAGGACAGTCAGTAAGACCTCCTCAGGGATGGCCTGATCCTTCAGGATGGTTTGGAGAGATGTCTTCACAGATTTGATTTCCCTCTCCCATGTTCCACCAAAGTGTGGAGCCAGAGGCGGGTTAAATCTGAAGGTGATGCACTGTGTTGCCAGCTGTTTTCGGTTCAAGAGCCTCAAACGCCTCCTGAAGCTCCTTGTCCCCACCGCGGAAGTTGGTGCCTCTGTCGCATAAGATCTCGAAGGGTTTCCCTCTTCTTGCGATGAAGCGGCGGAGAGACAAGAGAAACGAATCAGTGTCCATACTAGGCAGTAGGTCAAGGTGAACACACCTGGTAGTGAGACACTTGAACACAATGCCCCATCGTTTCTCCTGTCGCCGTCCTATCTTGACCATATATGGGCCGAAACAGTCCACACCAGTAGACCAGAAGGGGGGCTTGTTGAGTCGGAGTCGAGCGGCTGGGAGGTCTGCCATTTTAGGGATCACCGGTTTACTGCGCCACTTGCGACACTCCACACACTGTCGCTGGTGTTTCTTAATGGCTTGGCGGCCTCTAAGGATCCAATAGGTCCTTCTGATCTCTGCGAAGATTCGCTCAGGGCCTGCATGGAGTAAACGATCATCATAATCTTGCACCAGCAGCTGTGTAATGGGGTGATCAGGCGCAAGAACAATAGGATGAACGGCATCTTCAGGCAGATCCTCGGCTTTACGGAGACGACCCCCAACTCGGATAAGGCCCAGAGTCTGGTCGTACTCCGGGGAAAGTGGACTGAGACGACTGGTAGGCCGGACAGGATGAGAATGCTGCAGAGTGTTGATTTCCTCAGGGAAGCTCTCACTCTGCGCTTGCCTAAG
This sequence comes from Gymnocephalus cernua, assembly GCA_023631565.1. NCBI lineage: Eukaryota > Metazoa > Chordata > Actinopteri > Perciformes > Percidae > Gymnocephalus > Gymnocephalus cernua. The sequence continues at coordinate 35,082,019 of CM042433.1, read as the reverse complement.
AAGGACTACCTCTGTGTCCAGTCGGTCGGAAGCAGACATAGGGGGTGCTGCCGCCCCATGAAGGGACTGGTGAGTAGCCTGCAGTAGATCAGACCAGGTGTTGTACTGTGTTGGGTCAGGAGCAGATGTATCACGGACAGTGAGCTGACCACAGAATGTGGATTTCCTGAGCTCACCTGCGTCTTCAGGTTTTACCGTGTGGTTAGCTGGCCATTGAACAGGATGATCATACAGGAAAGCTGGTCCATTCTTCCAGCGGGTAGGTTGTGTCAGCTGATGTAGGGGTTTTCCCCGGGTGATGTCATCTGCCGGGTTCTGCTCAGAAGGGACGTACCTCCAGCTAGTAGCATCCGTGAGCTCCTGTATTTCACCTATACGCGTCCCAACAAACACTTTATACTGAGACGAGTCAGACTGGATCCAGCTGAGCACAGTCGTAGAGTCTGACCACATTGTTGTCTGCCTAATAGGTATGGTGAGCTCAGTATGTAGCAGTTTGGCCAGTTGAGCTCCTGTAAGTGCGGCACTGAGCTCCAAGCGGGGCATGGAGAGCTGTCTCCGTGGAGCAACACGAGATCTGGACATAACGAATGATACGTGCACATGTCCTTCGTTGCCTTCGGCACGCAAATAGGCGACAGATCCATACGCCTTCTCCGAAGCGTCACAGAAGACATGCAAGTCCACAGGAGAGTGATCAGGATCAATGCCGGCTGGCATGTAGCACCGAGGCATGTTAATGTGATGGAGATGAGATAACTCATTCTCCCATGATTGCCATACAGAGAGAAGTTCGTTGGTGATAGGCTCGTCCCAGCCTTGTTCATTCCTCCAGAGAGCCTGGATCAAGACCTTAGCCCGCGTGGTGTACGGGATAATGTATCCAAGTGGGTCATATTGAGATGCCAACACTCTGTATACATTCCTCAGTGTGGGCTCTGTGGCTACTGCTTGGCGGTGCTTGTAACCGATGGTGTCAGATGGGCAGTGCCACCGAAGACCTAGTGTTGACTCCTGGGGATCAGCTCTGTCTGCAGTTAGCCACAGCTCGCAGCCATCCGATCTTGCATCTGGGGGGAGATGAGCGATGATCTCTGGTTGATTGCTCGCCCATTGTCTCATATCGAATCCACCATCAGCGAGCAGTGCTCTCATCTTGTCAATAAGCTGTTTCGCTTGGGATGGGGTACGAAGAGACTGCAGGCAGTTATCCACGTAAAAGGCGTTGATGACGGAGTCCAGTACCTCTTGATTGCCAGAGCTGTTGTCCTTGGCATGCCGCTGCAGTGCGTATATAGCACAGCACGGACTGCAGGCAAGGCCAAAGGGTAGGACACGCCATTCATAGATGTCAGGGTTACGGTCTCTCTCCATATCCCGCCAGAGGAAGCGGAGAAGTGATTGATCTTCAGGAAGGAGCCTGATCTGATGGAACATCCCACGGATGTCCCCGCTTATGGCGACTGGATACTCCCTGAACCTGAGGAGTACACCTAGTAGTGTTGAACCAAGGTTAGGCCCAGGAAGCAAGGTGTCATTGAGGGCAAGTTGCTGATATTTGAATGAGCAGTTAAATACCACTCTGGCCTTTCCGTTGTGGTGAACAATGTGGTGAGGAATATACCATGATTCATGGGATCGACTTGCCTCATCATTACTGATCTTCACAACGTACCCAGCCTTCACCAGCTTGTGTATCTCCTCCTTGTAGACTCCGGCTAGATTTGGGTTGCTGACCAAGCGCCGCTCGGTAGCTCTTAGGAGGGGCATCACTGCAGCTGGGGGAGCATGTAGCCTGGGTGCCGCTGCTTTACGTAGAAGAGGCGTAGCGTAGCGGGCTACTCCCTTTACTGTGACTCGAACAGTTTGCTTCTCCAGTGTGCTAATAGCTACCTGGTCTTGCTTAGAACGCACGGCTTCTCTTTCAGATCTGTATGGCAACGTGTCAATTTGCCAAAGCCTTTCAACGTGCTGATGCAGGTCTTGAGCGGGAGACAGAAATGCTGTGTGTAGGCAGGAGGCCTCTCTGGTGGGGTTCTGGAGAAAGTTGGTAGGTCCCTGAATAGTCCAACCTAACAATGTAGATATGGCCACTGGGCCACCTGGAGGTCCCATCTGCACAGGGCATACAGGAGTGATTAGATGAGGATGGTCGGAACCGATGAGAAGCATGGGCTGCACTCTATTGAATCCATGTATTGGTACTCCACGCAGATGGTCATACCTCTTCTTTAGGGACTCCGCTGGACATGACTGATCAGCAAGACTCAGCTCATCTGCAGTAAAGGCATGGTGTATGTGATATTTCACCTGTGTGTTGGTCTGAGACGACACCTCAAATGACACAGAAGCACCTTTAAGTTTCACAACATCCTGACGAATGGTCCTAAGGGGCAAGACTTCTTCCTCCTTGTAGAGACCAAGATGTTTGGCAGCAGCTGGAAGGATAATGGTTCGTTCAGAGCCGTCATCCAGCACGGCGTGTGTATCCAGAGTCTTGCCTCCATTGTGAAGCTGAACAGGGACTACTTTCAGCAGGACACGACTGGAGTGGCTAGCCTGGCCCACATACACCATGCTGGAGGTGGTGCTAACTGTGAGGACACTCTGATTGGCTTTGAGTGCAACCTCATGTAGGACAATGAGGTGTTGCTCATTGCAGGTGGAGCATGGCTTCTTTAAGGTACATGTCTCTGGTTTATGTCCACGGCCACATCTCCAGCATTTGTCCTTCTCCTTTATCCAGTTAGCCTTCTCAGTTGTGTTGAGCTTAGCGAACTCAGCACAGGCACTGAGGTAATGTTCCTGATTGGAACAGTAGGGGCAGTATGGCTTAAAGCGCTCTCGCTTCTTAATAGAGGACTGACCTGGCTTAGGATAGGCTCTAGATGTGTCAGGGCTATGAGGGGGCTCAGAAGTCTCCTGTCGGTTGGTGATGTAAACACTGGCAGAATTAGACTTCTGGGGCCTTGTTGCCTTGTCTTTACGCTCTATCTGGGCAGATTCCATCCTGGATGCTTCAGTAGCTCTCCTTGATACCTGTATGGCTTGGGCTTTTCTCTCCAACCACACAGCGAAGTCAGGGAGTGTGTATGTACTATCAGTGCCACTACGGATGATACCTTGAGATATGCAGTACTCAGCAAAGCGGTCTCTGTAGTTGGCAGGCAGCTTACTAAGCAGAGTGTCTACGTGAGAGCCACATCGAAGCTCGGCTCTGGAGGGACCATCCATAGTGCCTAGCAGGCCTACCAATGTACTAACAGCTGATGAGAAATCCTCAAAGGCTTGTGCATCACCTGGCTTGATAGGGGGAGAGTTGAGAATGGCCTTCAGCTCTCCTTGAACAAGCTGCCGTGGCTGACCATATCGCTGTTCTAGGGCTTGCATGGCGCTAGTGTATGGGGTTGGATCGTTCACATACCTCTTCGCCACCTGATAGGCATTTGGTAGTTTCAGGAGGTCTAGTAGCACCTGGTACTTATAATCCTCTGATAGATGCTTGTGTGGGCCAAGCACACTGTCCAGTCCTTTCTTCAGCATTATGAAGTCGCTCTCCTTCCCAGTACTGAATGGGGTCAGTTTAGGCTTCGGGATGCCATATGAAGAAGCGATGGCCATTTCCAGGATGCCTGGGACTGTAGAGCCTGCCAGTGGCATGGATGGTGCATAAGGCACAGCTGGCTGCATCTGTAGTGGTTGCCCTGGTAGAGGTGGTGCATACGGCGGATAATACAACCCAGCTGGATAAGGAGGATAGGCAGAGTAAGATTGATACTGTAGCGGTGGAGGAAGAGGAGACTGAGGATGTTGTGGGGGGAGATCAGGAGGCTGGATACGAGCCTGAAGCATGTCAGGCTGGGCTAGCGGAGCCTGATGTAGAGCAGACTGTGGCACAGACCGTAGATGCAGAGCAGTATCCTGACCAGGATGAAGAGAAGGCAGAGAGGTGTGGTGAGCAGGTACATCATGATCCACAGCTACCTGTTGCCTGGACGTGACACCTGGGGTAGTGCTCCACAGGGGACTGTGAACTGGGCTGCCTAACTCTAGCCGAGGCAGGCTGTAGTACTGCTTAGGATTCTGGGAGTAAAGTGGAGGATAAGCTGGGCAGCTTTGTGGATAAGGCATGCGTTTAGCACTGTCCATTGTAATCTGCAGCTCCTCCAGCTGTTTACTCATATCCTTATAACGCGCTTCAAGGCGCTGCCATCGTTCCTCCTCGCGAAACCTATGCAGGTGTTGGTCAGGCGTGATGAGGTCAACCTTTGCTTGATCATTACGCAATAGACTCTCAGTAGCCTGATGGAGGGATCCCTCAGATGGCAGAAGCTGTTTGGCTGGATAGCCTAGCTCGAAGTCTGCAAGGTACCCTGGAGGCTGCCTGACTCTGCTGGGACGAGTTCGGACATCTGGCTCTCTGTCGTAATCCTTGGAGGTTGCCATAGCGCAGTGGGGGGTGGCAGGTAAAATCCGGCTCGAAGGACCACTTGTGAAGTCCGCGTGCGTTACTCGCTGGGCGCTACCCAAGCTGGCTATGTACTCCGGTAAGAGAGTCGCTGCAACCTTTGGGTTTAGTTCAACAGATTTATTAACATCCACTTCCAGCAGGTGAATACAGAGCTTGTTGCTTGCAACAGTATGTGTTTTGTGGGTGTGTGGTTTTCTGTAAATAAAGAAATACAGAATATGTAAATATAATCTGTACATAACAAATATACATATACAGATTAAAGATCAATAAGCAACTACTGACTCCGCAATATACAAAATTGCTATGCAATAAATAGTTGCTATGCAAACAACTAAACACTAGCTTACTAGGAAGTAATGGAAATTAACACGATCCAATCTAGTAAAGAATGCAGTTACATCTATTGGCCACTAGATGGCGATCTAAGACCACAAATGAACATAACAGCAGCATACAGGTACGCAGTCATGTGATAGACCAGCAGCGCGAATGGCACGGTGAAATGCGCTTCAACAATTAAACCAGCAGACACCATCGTGAGTGTAACAACTGAACTAATCCTCAGCAGGATCGCAATTAACAAATGTACAACACTGTACTAGCATGCATACATGAATCAAAGTATTAACTATTGTTTCTGAATGACATATTTGCAGTACGTTCGTGGCATTACAGTAAACGTGAGCATGCTATACTGAACTATAACAAAGAGAAACACTATCATGTTAGCTACACAAATAAAGATACATGCAGCACCAGCATTAACATAAAATTGTGCACTTACGTTCTCAATAACGCACACGGCAACACAACAGAATACTATACGAACAGCGTGCAACTTTAGGAGCAGCTGTACTCATGTCTACAGCGAACTACAAAGGAAATGGCGAGGTTGCGCATGTGCGCAAATGCGCGAGTCCAAGAAGTGACGTTGGCTCATCAGTCCAGCAGGGAGTTTTCCACACCATTCATTTGTTTGTTGCATTCATGGCTGTACTAACGTTACTGCTGCAGCGCGCTGGTTTACGTGTTTACAGTTATATCTGGCAACCCGGCCTGGCTGTCAAACTGGGCAGTTGATGACAACACACAAACCAAAACATAAACATAAATTCCGTCACGGATTGTAAATTTCAAAAACAAAAAATACTGACTTTAGCATTGTTGTCAGAAAAGATAGTATTTCAGCTTAACATGTTTCCTTAATATCTGATGAGGCATTGGTGTCATTTTTGGATTTATTACAGTAAAAATATTACATATTGGACCTTTAATATTATAGAAAATACTCTATTCAATAAATATTGTTGGTTTGAACCTCATTCTGTTCTATATTGTTATACTTATTCTTTGACTGTTTTGTTTAAAGGAGAGAGGATTGTATTGGGAGCACTGAAGTGTCAGGTGTGACTGTGTAGCAAATGGTTTACATAGCTCACGGCATCATGGGTCAGGTAGAGGGCCCCTTAGCAGAATTTTGCTTAGGGCCCCATGGAGGTCAGGATCGGCACTGTGGTGACTAATACTGCTCTATCTGATCACTCCTGTATTTTCTTTAATGGTACTATCCCTGTACAAAAAAGTATTCAAAAAAGTAATCAGAAAATGGTATATCACTCCGAACACCAATGAATCATTCATTGAGCTTTTCTCCTCCACACCTTTCCTTTCTGGGGTCTCAGTCACTGAGCGTCTAGACAATTTCAATTGTAAAGTTACAAATGTTATTGATGCAATTGCTCCCATTAAGGAAGAAACCGTCTCTGATAATACAAAATATCCATGGAGAAATGCCTTACTTGTAAGATCAGAAAAAAAAGAATGCCGTAAGGCTGAACGCAGGTGGCAAAAATCTCCTCTCCAGGTCCATTATGACATCTATAAAGAGAGACTTTGCATCTACAATTTAGAACTGCGAAATGCCAGACAGTCCTTCTTCTCTAATATTATTGCCAAAAATAACAATAATTCACGTACTTTGTTTGCAACTATTGACAGATTAACAACCCCCCCCTGTACCAGTACTATCTAGCTTTTTATCCACCAAAGCTTGTAATGAAGTTGCCATCTTCTTCGTAGACAAAATTGAAAGAATTACCCTGGATTTCCACAGGCTGCGTAACTGCTGCGGAACGTCTCCGCTGCGGAACGTCTCCGTGGTCCGCCGTCCGTCAATACCCACCGGATCCGGAGTTGTTGCGGAACGGCTGCGGCCAGGACTGACAGCTGTAGTCACGAGGACCCACTAGATCTCGCGAATTCACGCAGAATAGAACCACAAAACCACCAACAGTTTGTTTCTATTCCGAGGATTAGAGAGGAAACAACTCCGTCCTGTGTTTTCAAGGTGTAGTGAAGAGAAATATGATCCTTCGTGAGCACGGTGTATTTTATTTTGAAAGTTGCCGGCGTCCGGCAAAAATAGAAGCTCTGCGTATCTGATCCGCAGGGCTGCGGACTGCCGGAGCTGTGCCGGAGTCGGAACGCAGCCGTTATGCAGCTGGTGGAAATACACACATTGACTAGAATGGAAACCGATTGACTCCGCCGACGTTCCGGAGCCGTTCCGCAGCAGTTACGCAGCCTGTGGAAATCCAGGGTTAGACAAACAGTAACTGCCTCCACTTCAAGTACAGGACCTGTGGTGCCACAGTGTCCAAACAAAACGAATTCCGTTATTATAGAATTTCATGCGATCAACCGCAATAACCTGGAGGACATTATACAACAATTAAAAACCTCCTCCTGTTGCCTTGATATTGTACCCACAGGCCTTTTCAAAAATGTCTTAACCCTTGTGTCGTCTTCGGGTCAAATTTGACCCGTTTTCAAAGTTTCTTTATCAGAAATATGGGTATATTTCAACCAAATTAACCAAAAATAACACACACACATACAGTCCCCCCCCCCCCCCCACATGCATTCACACACACACACACACACACACACACACACGAGTTGCATAGTGGATCACACTACTGTTCTTTTCAGCAGATGAACACGCACACACACGGACACACATGTACATGCAGACGTGCACATGCACGCACGCACATGTGTGCCTACACACATACCTGCACACATACACACACACACACACAAACACACACACACACACACACAAACAGCTGAGACCTGCAATATATCACACTATTGAGCTGTCCTGACAAAAATGTACACAGACACACACATGTGCGTGCACGTACACACACAAACGCACACACACATATGCGCACACACACACACACACACACACACACACACACACACACACACACACACACACACACACACACACACACACACACACACACAAATACAAACATACAGACACAACTTCAAACTACAGCTTTGTAAACTTGTTGTTATAACACCTTAATTGTGTCTTTTCCTAAATGGAGACGAGACAATTTTCCGTAAATTATTTTTTTCCATTTTGGTAGCTCTCCTTTGTTTGTAAATACAATTGCACCAGTTAATTTTAACCTGGGAATATAATAATTGTCACATACCAGCCATTAATCCAAACACAAATAATGATCTCAACCCATTTTACTCAGAAGGTTGGTATAATTTTATGTAAATGAGGTATGTTGACCATAAATAGAAAAGAATAAGTGTAAAACTAGTTGAGATGAATTGGAATGAACTTGAATAAAAGTTGTAACACAGAATTGAGTGATTAATTATAATTGTCTATGCTTTATAAACAGGCAAAGCAGAACAAGCCCATTTTTACCCAGGAACACACCAGGTGTGATTATTGGCTGCCATTGAAAATAATAAAATAGTTTCAAAACCATATCCTGACTAATAACTAACATATACCAGTCAGTGATTATCCACAAACATAGGTTCATCTGATCTTAACTATAATGAAAATAATTCATAATTTATGCTTATTTTACCCCAAAAATTAGGTATCGCTTCATGTAAATTAAGTTTATTCACCATAAATTCCAAAAATAACTGTAAAACTAGTGGTAATGAGTTGGAATTAAGTTGTTGAGAAGGTGTAAAATAGAATTGGGTGATAATTTATACTTTATGCTTTATTAATAGCCAAAACAGACCGGGTCAATTTTGACCCGGGAGGACAACAAGCGTGATTATTGGCTGCCATTAAAAAACTTGAAATGGTTTCAAAACAGTATCTTGACTAAACTTTGACTTATACCAGTCTGTGATATCCCATCAACATATGTTCCCATTGATCTCAACTGTTAGTCAAAATAATTCATAATTTCAGCTTTTTTTTAACTCAGAAATTAGGTATATTTTATATAAATGCGTTTCTTTGTACCATATATTTAAAAAAAAGTGTAAAACTAGTGGTAATAGGTTGGAAAGAAGTTGCTTAGAAGATGTAACACAGAATTGGGTAATAATTTATACTTCATGCTTTATAAACTGGCAAAACAGACCGGGTCAATTTTGACCCGGGAGGACAACAAGTGCATGGTCGATGGGAGGAGAACACAAGGGTTAAGCTGTTTGGCAACAGATCTTTTACAGATTGTAAACACGTCTGTTCTTTCAGGTATCTTTCCACAGACCCTGAAGACTGCAGTCATAAAGCCACTCTTAAAAAAGAATAATCTAGACACGATACGAATGACCAACTATAGGCCAATTTCCAACCTTCCATTTTTAAGTAAGTTTATGCAACTCACCAATTTCTTTGCACTAACTAACAGTTTTGATGCCTTCCAGTCAGGTTTTCACACCACAGCACTGAGACGGATCTTGTTAAAGTATTTAATGACATTCACTCGAACACGGACAATGGCAAAACTACAGTTTTAGCATTACTTGATCTCAGTGCTGCATTTGACACGATACACCACGACATATTGCTGGACGGATTGGAGAACTGGGTTGGCCTTTCAGGCTCAGTCTTAAAGTGGTTGAGTCCTATCTTAAAAATAGAAACTATTATGTTTCTATAGGGAACTATGTATCTAACTACACAAATATGACGTGTGGAGTTCCCCAAGGCTCAGTGCTGGGACCTCTTCTGTTCAACATCTATATGCTTCCACTGGCTCAGATTATGGGAAACAATGAGATAAGTCACCATAGTTATGCAGATGACCCACAACTTTATATAACTTTAACACCAGGGGACTACAGTCCGATTCAAAAACTGACAAAGTGCATCAAAGACATCAATGACTGGATGTGGCAACATTTTCTTAAATTAAATGATGAAAAAACTGAGGTGGTTGTCTTTGGAGCGAATCAAGAACAATTGAAAGTCAGCGCTCAGCTTCAAATTACATTGTTAAAAACAACTGACAAAGCCAGAAACCTTGGTGTAGTCATGGACTCAGACCTCAATTTCAACAGCCACATTAAGTCAATAACAAAATCAGCATATTACCATTTTAAGAATATATCCCGGGTTAAGGGACTTAAGTCTCATCAAAACTTGGAAAAACTTGTCCATTCTTTTATCTTCAGTAGACTAGACTACTGTAACGGCGTGTTTTCAGGTCTCCCAAATAAATCAGACAGCTTCAACTAATTCAGAACGCTGCTGCCCGAGTGCTCACTAACACCAAGAAAATGGATCATATCACTCCAGTCTTTGCACTGGCTACCTGTGCCTCAAAGAATTGATTTTAAAATACTACTTCTGGTTTACAAATCTGTAAATGGGTTAGGGCCAAAATACCTTTCAGATCTATTATTGCACTATGAACCCCCCAGACCTCTCAGGTCGTCTGGGACAGGTCTGCTTGTTGTCCGCATGGTTAGAACTAAAAAGGCAGAAGCAGCATTCAGTTTTTATGCCCCCCATATTTGGAACATGCTACCGGAAAAGTGCAGGTCCGCCTCTACTCTAGGCTCTTTTAAATCTGGGCTGAAGACCTTTCTTTTTGATGTTGCCTTTCCATAGTTTTAATGTGAATTTTATTTTTTTTGTATTTTACGTTTCATTATTTTCATATTGATCTGTGAATTTCATTTTTGTATTTTATCGTGCATAAATTATTATACTGACTGTGACTGTGAATTTTATTTATATATTTTACTTTATTTTAGCTTTTATCTCATACTAAATTTGTTATGGTCAATATTTCTATATTTTTATTCCCTAATTTTCATTCTTGAACTTGCTTTTTAATGTTTGTTGTTTGGTGTAAAGCACTTTGAGTTGCCCTGCGCTGCAAGGTGCTATATAAATAAAATTGCCTTGCCTTGCCATAAGTTGCACTTTATGTATAGTCTATAATGTCTCGTATGTCGTTTTTATATATGTTGTTTTTATAACATTTTATAAAAATGTGGTTTTTATAAAATGTGGTTTTTATATATTTTAAATGTGTAACACTACTTGAGCCATGGTGGATGTTGTTTCGTTTCACTGTATGCAGTGTATAGTGTTGAAATGACAATAAAACCCACTTGACTTGACTGCCCTCTGTAACCAGTAGGCGTGGCTTGGGAGTGGCCTCGTAGGGAAGTGAAGCAAGTGCATTCTGGGAATTGTTGTCTTTAATCCACATGAGCCAAAAATACATTTTCTGGCTTTTTTCGGTCTAGAAGGCACCAAGAATTTTCACATTTCTACTACATAAATGACCCAATTTAAGTACATATTCATCTTTCCAGCGGTGAAATATCCCTTTAACACCAGTGGTAGAATGTAACTATGTACATTTACTGAAGTACTGTACTTAAGTCCAAATGTTTAACTTTAAGTACCTTGAGTAAGTATCCTGAATGAGGTTAGGGGAGCCTTTACAGCGGTGTGGCCACGGCGTTTCTAAAGTTTATCAGTAGGCTACAGTTAATCCCACGCTAGACCACCAGCAGCAAGTTACTACTAACAAAAACCTCTGAGCCTGAAGTAATTGTGAAGCGTTGACGCTGTCATGCACGCGACGCAAGACTTCACAAGGGGGAGGGGCTAGAGGCCACTGGTCTGTGTGCGCTATAAAAAAAGACATTGTTGATTGGAAAAGAAAATGTAATTCAGTTTTTATCTACCTGGGCGGGTCTCAATCTACCAGTGCGCCCAAGTAGAACCTATGTATGGGAAACACTGAGATGATCATTTCAAAGCAGTCAATTGGTTTAAACCAATTAAAGGCGAGAGTCTTTTAAGTAGTTTTTTTCTGGTGCAAGAACTGTAGTTATGTTAGGTATCAGTTTCCTCCTGTGACAAAGACAGCCTAATCTGAAAACAAAACAAAAACAGTCATCTTTGTGTCGTTCAGGGTTGGGTAAACTACCAGAATCCTTGTCTTGCCCTGAACTCTGTATTGTATTGTCTGCAACAGGGTTATCAGTGGATGAAGGACAAGATCCTGAGTGAGGAGGGGAGCCGTCAGCTGGTGAAGCTAAAAGAGTTGAAGGCAATTGCTGAGCACCTAGGCTGCACTCTGCCCCAAATGGCTATTGGTAAAACAAAACTGTAATTTGTTGTTCTGTCTATATATCCACCATATCCTACTCTGTAGGTGTCCATGTTTCTTTTCTTCTGGAATACCTGACATTTCTGTCTCTATCAGGATAGCTTTATTGGATTTGGTTGTCACTTCATAACAGCTAATTCTATCCAAGATTAACTTTATGCTTATTTTCCAAGATGCCATCTTTAAATTTCCATGTATTGTGGTAACCTGTGACCAGTTGTATAGATATGTTATTGTCATCACCTAAAAGTATTTTACAGTATTTCTTAGACATGATTTTTTTTTAAAAACACAGAAAACCACATCTGCCATTCACAATACATGCAGGCAGGGCTGTAGTCAATACCAACTTAATCCTGTCCATGTCAAGTCCAAGACCAGGGGTCCGTTTCAGGAAGGACTTTTAACAAACTCTGAGTCTAACCCTGATGTCTGAGTTGATTTACCCTGACATGGGAAACTGAGGTTTAGGTTCCAGAACAGCTGATATGAGTTGGTTCAATCAACTCAGAGAAGGTTCACACGCGTGCACCACCACAATAAAAAGGCTGCATGAATGGAGCCATGATACTACGGTTCACCATGGCAACAACCACAAACTAACGGTTCGCCGGAAATACTCATGTGCACATATGCAAGTTTGAACATGTATTTCGTTAAAAAAGCAACACAGCGACTGCCTGCAAAAGAGAGAGAATTTGCGTGGGAGAAAATTGCTGCTAGAGTAAATGCATATATTCCAATATCATGTATATCATATTTAATCATAGGTAGAGCCTAATATTACTGGTGATTTGGTATTGAAAATCTATTGCATCTGCGGGCGAAAAAGTCCTAGGCCTACTAATCCCATTCTGAGACTGCAGCACCATCATTAACAGAATTATAATTCATAATCTTTTATTTCAAAGGGTTTACCCCCACTAACACAGAACGTTTAGGGAACGTTAGGGAACGTTAGTTTTTGAACGATTTTCACAACTATGAAAATTCACTTCTTTCATGTCACTTCTAACATGTGGCTCAGTTCAGTGTACAAAGCCAACCATTACACCCCATGCCAGTAGGGGGAAGACGATGCTTTCAGGTGACTGAAGTTCTGTCCTAACTTCCCTATGTACACCGGTGAACTAGTGATGAGACAAACGACTCTTTTACACAAGTCGGTTCAACCGGACGGTCGTTGGTTGCCCTATTGAGTTAATAGATTCGGTCACCGGTTCATGTGACTGCGGCGGGGAGGGGGGACACACATGAGACATAAAGGCTTCTAGGATCGGCTGATAACTCAAACTTGCCGAGAACTGAGACCCGTTTAATAGTAGTAAATATAGTGCTCTTTAAATGGCGGACAGGAAGTGGGTGTGTCTATGTAAATAATGTACCGGAAGTGACCCGGAAGTGACGTATTTTTTTTGGTAGGAGGAGCGTTGGGAGGAGCGTTTTCGAAATGTAGGAGTGTCCAATGAAAACCGGATGTGACGTGTTGAGCTGGGAGGAGTGTGGGAGGAGTGTCCAAGGAAATCCGGATGTGACGTATTTGGAGGATGGTTAGGGTTAGGATTGGTGCCCCCCTGTGAAAAAACAGAAAATCAGTGGCGGCGGTCTGGAGACGGCTGGCTGGAGACTGAACTTAGACTTGCTGGATCCTGTATACAAATGTCAAACTTCCCATTATGCAACATGAGCATAACAAAAGATGTGTCCTTGATAGGTGTGCTGAGACTGTGTTTGGAGAGAATCCTGTGAAAAGTAAGGCTGAGTGTAAAAACCAGTTAAACCAGTTTAAACCGTACTGTTCATGCTCTGAGACAGTGTACCTGCTCCCCTCAAAAAATCTTGGAGACTCTACCGAGAAAAATCTCCAAGAGCAGTCCTCAGACATTTATTCTATTTCTGACTCTGGGGAAAAAACGGAATTGTTATAAGTAGTGAGACCAATAGTTTCATTATTTGATTTACTGGCTCACCTCTGGACCTCCGCTGGTGCCTCCTCTGGGGTATCCTCTGGGGCACCTCTGGGAATCCTCTGAACGAGTTTCAGTTCCCTGGATGATTAACTTCTTAAATTGCTATTGCTGTTATAAAAACGCCTAAGTTGTAAATTTAGGATTTATTTAAGTGAAATTTTATCTCGTAATTCTTTAAATAGAGGTTTTACTTTGACTTCAAGCAAGCGTTCAGCCAATAAGCATCTCAAAGTGTCTCAGCAACTAGCAGACTGACTGGAGGTGGGTGTCTGGATCAAGGCCTTAGATCTGATGGCCTCTCTATACAAATGTTAAACGGAGCAATGTCCTCATGTGCATAACAAGGGGGGTACCTAGGTAGTATGGATCATGGCCTTAGATCTGATGGCCGCTATATACAAATGTTAAACGGAGCAATGTCCTCATTAGCATAACAAGGGATACCTAGGTAGTTGTACCTGGACTTACTGGTGCCTCTTTACAAGTGTTATACAGCCCTATATCCCCCCTGAGAATAACAAAAAAAGCATACTTGATAGCAGAGTACAGGTGGGAAACAGGATGTGAGGTCATTTTAAAACGTATTTCCGATTCCGGGAAATGTGGGAGGTCTTCTGTAAATTGTAATATAAGCTGTGGGATTTGGGGCAGTCAACACTACAGGAGAGTGCCTACGACTTTGAGGACCTTTTTGCTAGAGCAGCGATTTACTTGAACATCGTCTTTCAGTCATGGCTACCAATGGTGAGTAAACGATTTAAATTCATTCTTATCTTGCTTAAAAACACTATTCACTTTTTTTTGCTTTCAATCAATAGTAACAAAACAAAAATCAAACATTTCTTTTGTGGCCAGTGGTTTATAAGTTTCTCTTAATAGGGGATCTGCGGGCGGCGTTGTTATTACAGTGCTTCAAGGTAAATATATATATATATATGTTTCATTATGTGATTTATTTATGTTGGCATTTAATGTACTTAATGTACTTAATGTACTTTTCATTCTTAATAGATGATGTAAGGAGTGCTGTGGCAAGTTTACCTGTGGTTAACCGCTTAAGAAGAAAAAGGAAGGTTAATATCGCGGCCGTCCAGGGATCTGTAGAGAGGTGTGCCTGTTTTTCTACCGACATGAGTTCAAACTCACCCTTTTTTACATTTTATTCTAGAAGCATTGTATTAGTGGAATATATTCATTAACTAATAGCTGTCTCTGTGTACCACTTTTTCCTACAGTAAAAAAGTGAAGAGTGATAGTTTGGCATCGCCTGAGAATCCAGAATCCTCAACGTCAAGGCCGTTTTTGGATGCACTACAGGCCGATATAGAGGTTTACAATTTACATCCTTTTTGTGTATATGTATATGTTTTAAGAAAGAAATAATATTCATTTACATTGCATATATTGAAAAAAAAAAATCCTATTTTCTGTCTTTTTAGACACAGGCTGCTGTAGAGGCCCTGCGAGCGATCGAATTCCCTCCAGTTCAAGAAGCAGCGCGGTCTGCTGCTGTGTGGCCCACTGTGAACTATGAAGAGATACCTCCTATTGAAACAAGCGTGTTAAATCTTGATGAAACAACTGCGTTAACCCCTCTTGATGTAAGTGATCTCCTCATACGTTGTGATAGTTATTGTTTATTATTATTATTATTATTATTATTATTATTATTGTTAACAATAATTGTGTTTGGTCTTCATCACAGAAATACATTGATGAACTTCAGGACGCCACGCTTAATGCCTCTGAAGAGTTATTTCTACAAGAGTTGCTACAACAACATCAGGGGTCTATTGTTCCTGATACGCTGATAAGGCTACCTGAACCAACGCATTTGGAGGTGATGATGTTTCCCCAACACCCGTGTGTGTGTGTGTGTGTGTGTGTGTGTGTGTGTGTGTGTGTGTGTGTGTGTGTGTGTGTGTGTATGTGTCTGATAGATAGATAGATAGATAGATAGATAGAAATCGAAGTAACATATTATTAATATTATTAATATTATTAATATTATTAATATTATTAATATTATTAATATTATTAATATTATTAATATTATTAATATTATTAATAAATCAATTAAATGTTGTTGTTTTTTTGTTTGTTTTTTCTCATAGGAATCCCTAGCAAATCAAGATACATTTCCACAACCACAACCAACACTACAGCAACCGCAAGAAGACTTACAACTTATCACCGGAGGGGTACAGCAGCTGCAGCAGCAGCACCCGCAAGAAGACTTACAACTAATCACCGGTGGTGTACAGCATCTGCAGCAACAGCAATCGCAAGAATCCTTACAACTAATCACCGGCGTTGTACAGCAGCAGCAACAGCAACAGCAGCAACAGCAGCAGCAGCAGCAGCCCGAAGACTTACAACTAATCACAGGTGACCTGTTTGATACAGATTGTCTGTTTGAATCACACGAAGCCCCTGATCCGTTTGACTGGGTTACCAACATACAAACCGATACTCTATATAACAGCGTTGATTTACTAGTGTCTAAAGTTGATGAATTACAAGATTCTAACAAGCAACTGTTAGCTCTAACCACTTCTTAAGCCAGCGTTTGTGCCTTACTTGTGTCTAGAGTTGATGAATTACGAGCTTCTAACAAGCAACTGTTGGCTCTAACCGCTTCTCAAGCAATAGGTCGGGTGTCTGATCAGGAACTCATGCTGCAGAGATTTTTAGAGATAAAAAGCGTTTTTGTACCCACAGTAATTCTTCTTGAAAAAACTCTGAAATACTTGTAATAAAGTAGTCTAGCGGTAGGTGTAGAAAAAAATAAATAATAAATGGCTCCTCCAAGCAAAAAAAAAGAAAAAATCTAAACATGCACACACTGATGTGGACGTACATGACGAGACTGACGATGTACTAAACCCGATCTGTGATGCAGACTTTGATCAAATTCGTTTCGATGCAGTAATGCTTACAATAAATGATGCTATCGATAAACGTAATCTTGAACGTCAAAAACGACTATTGTCATCAAACATTAATCATACGTGACCAGAAAAAAAAAATTTCCTTGATGAATATGCAGATGAAGTGCGTGCTGTTTTACAAGCCTGTAACGCTGTGCTGGTGGAAGAGGACCATCCAAAGACTATCACTGTATCGTCAGAACAGCTGAGTAACAGTATTGCTAACGTCCCTGTAAGGAGTACTACTGTGTTGCCTTTGACTCCTATCAGCGTATTGCCAGAACAGCCTAGTACCAGTATTGCTAACGTACCTGTAAGGAGTACTACAGTGTTGCCTTTGACTCCTATCAGCGCATTGCCAGAACAGCCTAGTACCAGTAATGCTAACGGTCCAGTAAATTGTCAGACAGGTTCTTCTTCCAGTGCTGTAGGTGAAATCGTTACCAGAGACATACCTCCCTTTAACGCATCAGTATTACGAGTCTAGACTTACGGAATATTGACATGCATGACATAGGTAGTATTCCCAGGTTGGTACGCGACGCTTTAACAGGTATCGTCGATAGGGCAACAGAGGCTGCCGGTCAGGATAGTGTCATAAATGTCTCCCTAAGGGGCGCGTCTTTACCTGCTGATGTACAAGCCATTTTGAATGCCAATGATCAGTATAATGCAGACTCGTTTTTAGAACGTATTTCCCAAGTTTTACAAAGTAACGACTTCAATGACCGATGACTCACTAGAATTCGTTGTGACTGTGGCGGGAAACATGAGTGGGGGAGCGCGTCTGAAGTTGGGTAATGTACCGTATGACGACATATTATGCAAAAAAGGTAACCACCTGTACAACCCCAAAAGCACAGATGACGAAGATGCCAACCTATGTTTTGCAACATGTCTGGCTCATTATAAGCATCCTAGCATACCTCTAAGGGACAAAATAAAATATGCTAAAAAACTCCATAGTGATCTGGGGCACGAATATTCACACAGGGTATCATTCTCCGATGTAGACAGGTTTCAGAAACATTTAAACGTTAAAATAGTAATATTTCATCACGGTACAGGACGTAAAAAGCTACAGATCTTCAAAACACACGACGAGCATCATGTCGAAAGAGTGTGGTTATACCTACACAATAATCACTACTGTCTTATCACGAATCCAAAGGTTTTTTTGGCTTTGCATACGTGTGCGACGATGAGAAAAGAAAAAGGAAAAACAACGGGAAAAACTGGAGATAGCTAGATAATGCTCAGGAACGCCAGTGATAGTTACGTGAGTGAAAACAATTATCTGGCGGGGACTGAAAGCAGACCTCTCCCGAATATAGGGAGAGTGGCAATCAGCCCCAGGTGCGTGGACTGGAGCAGGTATAGTTGATAATAGTGATTGCAGCAGCCTTGGTGCCAGGGTGCCTTCAGGGGCAGTGGGAATACAGGAAACTGAAAAAAGAGACGGACGGAGACAAACAACACAGACACAAAAGGGCAGGGGCAAGGGAGACACACAAAAAGGGAAGGGGAGACAGCTCAGGGAGGTGGGGCCCTGACAGGACCCCTTCTCCTAGGAACGCCACCGGATCAGGATGGCTCCGATAGAACTCCCGAATGACAGAGGGGTCCAGGATGTGGCGACGAGGAACCCAACTCCTTTCTTCGGGACCGTAGCCCTCCCAGTCCACCAGGTATTGGATCCCACGCCCCCGTCGCCGGGCATCCATCAGACGGCGGACGGTGTAGATGGGATCACCGTCCAGGTGGCGCGGGGCCGGAGGTCGCGGAGGCGGGGGCAACAGGGGACAGAGACGGACAGGCTTCAAACAGGAGACATGGAACACAGGATGCACTCTGAGGGTCTGTGGCAGTTTCAATCTCATGGTGACAGGGTTTATTACGTCTTGAATGACAAAAGGGCCCAAGTACCTGGGCTGGAGTTTTCTGGATTCTGTTCTGACAGGGATGTTCTTGGAGGCCAGCCAAACCTTGTCTCCAGGGGCGTAACAGGGTGCCTGGGTACGTCGTCTGTTGGCGTGTTGTTGGTACAGAGCGGAGGTCCTTAACAGCGCCCTCCGTGCACGGTGCCAGGTCCTGTGGCAACGGCGAATGTGGGCTTGCACAGAGGGCACCGCCAAGTCTTTTTCAAAAGAGGGGAACAGAGGTGGTTGGTAACCGAATAGACATTGGAAAGGGGACATCCCAGAAGCAGCTGTCGGCAGGGTGTTGTGGGCGTAAGCCACCCAAGGCAGTTGCGAGGACCAATGTTGTTGTTCAGTGGACACCAAGCAACGCAGGGTGATTTCGAGTGTCTGATTGGCGCGTTCCGCCTGCCCGTTGGTCTGTGGGTGGAATCCGGAGGAGAGGCTTGCTGTGGCTCCAATGGCATGACAGAACGACTTCCAGACGGCGGACACAAATTGAGGTCCTCTATCCGATACGACATCACTAGGAAGACCGTAACGCTGGAACACCTCACGGACCAGGATGTCCGCCATCTCTGTAGCAGTGGGTAGTTTAGGTAAAGGTAGGTATACAGCATATTTGGTGAAACGATCCACAATGGTAAGGATAACAGTGTTACCGTCAGATGGAGGTAAGCCGGTGATGAAGTCCAGGGCCAGGTGGGACCATGGTCGTTTGGGAATAGGTAGTGGACGTAGGAGGCCAGAACTGGGTTGATTCGGGGTCTTGTTGAGAGCACAAACAGAACAGGCAGAAACGTAAGCAGTCACGTCATCTTTCATGGAGGACCACCAAAATCTCCTCTTGAGGAAAAACAGGGTGCGTTTAATGCCAGGGTGACAGGTAAGGCGTGAGGAGTGGGCCCATTTTAAAACAGAAGATCTGACAGTAGCAGGAACGAACAAGAGGTTAGGTGGTACGTTACCAGGGTTGGGCTCGGTTTTAAGAGCCTCCATGACCTCTTTCTCTATCTCCCATGTAATGGCCCCGATGACGCACTGGCTGGAGATGATGTTGTCAGGGGATGGGCGTTCGTCATCCTCCTTTGCGTACATTCGGGACAGGGCATCTGGCTTCCCGTTCTTGGAACCTGGACGGTATGTTATAGTGAATTGAAAACAGAGCCCACCTGGCTTGTCTAGGGTTGAGACGTTTTGCGGTGCGCAGGTACTGGAGGTTTTTATGGTCCGTCCATATCACAAAAGGCAGATCTGCCCCCTCCAGCCAGTGACGCCATTCCTTGAGTGCGGTTAAGACCGCTAGCAGTTCCTTGTTACCCACATCGTAGTTGCTTTTGGCCGGTAGGAGACGCCTGGAGAGAAAAGCACATGGATGGACCTTACCATCCGAGGCGGAGCGCTGGGAAAGGACAGCTCCAAGTCCCGTATCGGTTGCATCCACCTCAACGATGAATTGACGCGTAGGGTCAGGTAACGTCAACACAGGGGCTGTGGTGAATCGCTGTTTGAGGTTCTGAAAGGTCCGGTCGGCTGCAGGGGTCCAAAAGAAAGGCTGAGCAGAGGAGGTGAGCGCTGTGAGGGGAGAGGCAAGTTGACTGTAATCCCTTATAAAACGTCTGTAGAAATTGGCGAACCCCAGAAAGCTTTGTAATTGTTTACGATTGCTTGGTGTGGGCCAATCTAGGACGGACTGTACCTTGGCGGGATCCATGCTTACTGCCCCGTTGGAGACGACGAATCCCAGGAACGAAGTGGTGGATGTGTGGAAAGCACATTTCTCCGCCTTGACATACAGTCTATTCTCCAAGAGACGATCGAGAACCTGTCGGACATGCTGAACGTGGGTGGAGTAGTCTGGTGAGAAAATCAATATATCATCCAGATACACGAACACGCTTCTCCCAATAAAATCCCTCAGGACGTCATTTATGAACTGTTGAAAAACTGCAGGAGCATTGGTTAATCCGAAAGGCATGACGGTATATTCAAAGTGGCCGAGGGGGGTGTTGAAACCTGTAAGCCATTCATGACCTTCCTTCATTCTGACGAGATGGTAAGCATTTCGTAAATCTAGTTTAGTAAAAATGCTTGCCCCCTGCAGGGAATCAAATGCCGTGTTCATAAGCGGTAGTGGGTATTTATTCTTGACAGTGATATCGTTTAGGCCCCGGAAATCAATACAGGGACGCAAACCCCCGTCCTTTTTCCCCACAAAGAAAAACCCCGCCCCCAGGGGTGAAGAAGACGGGCGGATTTGACCCGCTGTAAGTGCTGTCTGTATATACTCCTCTAATGCCTCCCTCTCAGGCTTAGAGATGCTATACAGTTTTGCCTTGGGGAAGGTGGCGTTGGGAATTAGGTCAATGGCACAGTCATATGGGCGGTGAGGCGGCAGGGTCAGTGCCTGGTCTTTACTGAACACTTTAATGATGCAATGGTACTCTTTGGGAATGGTAGCGAGGTCTATAGGGGGTTCAGGTGTGTCTATGCGGACCTTAACACTGGGAGAAGCTGACTGTAAACACAGAGAGTGACAAGGTGTACTCCATCCCGTTATCTTTCCCGAGACCCAGTCAATTTGTGGGTTGTGCCGCACTAACCAGGTATGGCCTAGGATAACTGGTGTCTGAGGGGACTGAATAACAAGGAAACTGGTATTCTCATAGTGGTTGCCTGACAACTGGCAATCACCCCCTCGAGAACGTGACGGTGGTGGTGACTGACTCCTCCTGCTCCGTCTTTCTCTACGTCTCTCTCTCATCCTGGTGTCAATACGCAAAGATAAAGTTATTAAACCATCAAGGGTATTGGGCTCAGGGTAGGAAACCAACTCGTCTTTTATGCCCTCATTCAGACCATTGCTGAAAGCCGCCAATAGCGCATCTTGGTTCCAGCCGCTCTCCGCTGCCAGTGTACGGAAAGAAATGGCATATTCCGCTACACTGCGATTAGCTTGCTTTATGGACAATAATCTTTTGGAAGCATCCTGACCATGTAAGGGGTGGTCGAACACCTTACGCATCTCCCCGTGAAGGCGGTGTAGGACTCAGTACCTGGTACCAGGGTCTCCCATACTGCTCCTGCCCACTGTAGCGCCTCGCCATCCAACAAGCTAATGACATAGGCTATCTTTGCCCTCTCTGAGGCGTATGTGGCGGGTTGCTGGTCAAACACCAGGCCACACTGTAACAAAAAGGATCGGCAGACCCCCAAATTTCCAGCATACCTGGAGGGTGCCGATACCCAGGGTTCCCGGTGTCCGGTGGATGCAGGGTCTGCAGCGGCAGCAGCGGGGGGAAAGACAGGAGGGGCTGTAGGTGCCAGTGGATCGGAACGGGATCCAAGAGCCACTACGCTGTGTGAGAGTTCCGTGAGTTTAGCCATGATCTCCAAGAGAGCGGTGCTATGTTGTCCGATCAGAATTCCCTGGTGGGTTAAGGCTTCACGGAGATCGCCTGTGCCTGCTGTGTCCATTCAGGCCAAATAATTCAGGCTCTGGACGGGGTAGGACACAAAAGCTGAACACAGGGCGAGGTCGATTATACTTCAGTTTATTGTAAGGAAAAAATGAATAATGAAGATGGTGTTCCGTCGTGGAGGTATGGGAATGAGTAGGAGTTGGTGGTGGCTCAGCAGGAAAAAACGGCAAGCGAGAATAGTCGGGAATAGGCTGGGGAATCAGAGACACGGAGAGCTAGGCAGTGGTCGGCACGGGGAGTCCAAAACAGATGATCCAGTAGGAGAGGGGAAAAAGGCAGTGGCAGGCAGTGGAGGGAGAACGGCGTCTAGAAGAAGAACACAAAAACACGATGAGAAAAGAAAAAGGAAAAACAACGGGAAAAACTGGAGATAGCTAGATAATGCTCAGGAACGCCAGTGATAGTTACGTGAGTGAAAACAATTATCTGGCGGGGACTGAAAGCAGACCTCTCCCTAATATAGGGAGAGTGGCAATCAGCCCCAGGTGCGTGGACTGGAGCAGGTATAGTTGATAATAGTGATTGCAGCAGCCTTGGTGCCAGGGTGCCTTCAGGGGCAGTGGGAATACAGGAAACTGAAAAAAGAGACGGACGGAGACAAACAACACAGACACAAAAGGGCAGGGGCAAGGGAGACACACAAAAAGGGAAGGGGAGACAGCTCAGGGAGGTGGGGCCCTGTCAGTCTATGAAAATCATCACTGCATTGTTTTTCTTTCACATACAGCCTCATTGTATCAACAATCATAGTGTACAGAATCAACATGTGACAACCACTCATGAACTTAAAATCATTTGTTATGTTACTTATGACAGCATAGAATGTCTCCAATATGTTGTCTTGAGTACCTAGCATTAACAGTAACATGTGTATAGTTTCTTCCCAAGATGATGTAGAATATTGTTTTCTTACAAGTGTCATCAGTTTTTCTATTTTACAGACATCAGAGTTAACAATACTACCATCACTTTGGTACTTTGTGGCATCGTTAACATTGTAGGCAATGGACTGGTCTAGAATACCAGATAAACGAGATATAACATAGTGCTTATTGATATGTGAATAAAATTCACATAAACAATTACCCATATTTTCAAAATTCAGTTTTTCTCATGTGCTTCTCTCTAGTAGTCGCCAATCTCTCGAATTTCTCCTACTTTGACAACGTCATCACAAATCAACGCTTCATACATTTCTTTGATTTTATCTGTGACATTCTCTGATGATTTCAACTCATACAAAATAGTCTCTGCAACTCCACGGATTCTACACTCCTTAGCACTGAGATGTTTCAATGCCAGAAAGCGCTGAACAACTGCTATGAACTTGTCAGTCAACAGTCTTTTCATAAGCTGATCAAAGTGTTGAGCATAGAATGCTTCGGGGACCCCCCACACACAGTCATGTTGTAACTGACTAGGGTGGTTAATCTGACATCCGTAACAAATTTCTTCCAAATATCTGTGTAGTACAATGTTGAGCAGGTGTAGAGACACTATTTTAACATTATCTATGAACAGCGATGGTACAAAGCCGTCCATCTGGTTCACGTCCAACCGATCCACGTCCATATTGGAGGCATCACACACAATACATCACACACAATACAGTCCCTCTCAAGACGTTCTGGGGAACAAAAAAGAATATTTTGTTTTTCAGGCACAGTAACAATAAGCAAAACATTTTGTAATTAGATAACACACACACACACACACACACACACAAATAGACCTACCATTTTAACTATTCTTGATGTCTGACGATTTTAGGTCTATAAAGCATCCCGGGCTGTGTCGGTTGTCCATCGTCGTCGTCAAACAGCAGTTTTTTCCTAATGACATCATAAGAGCTCCTCATCCTGTCTTTCCTGATTACATAGTCGATGGTGTCGCCATGTTTCTTCAGAATCTCCCAATCACACCATTGTATAAAGAAGCCTGTTCTAAACCACTTATCGTATTCTTCGTGAGAAATAGGATATGGTTTTAGTTTCCAATCTTCACGACCTCTGGCAGCTACTACCTTCTCTCTATCTTCACACACACGGAGAAAAATAAAGTCCTCTGCTGTTCTATTGAAGCGATCCGTTTCTACACGATAGATTTTGGCCGCTTTGTCACTGTCCCACTGGGATACATAAACGTTCTCGGAAAATCCAGGATTTTCAAGGTCTGGGCACACCACGTTACGGAATAGTTTCCAGTCTTTCACAGATAGCGTACATGCTGTTTTAGCAGTGGTAGCTAACTCAGCAACAACGCTAGTATACACTGCTAATGTAACATATCCTGAGCTATATTTAATAGAATAATAGTAGCCATTGTTACCAGCATATTCTAGATCAGCTGTGCAGGTGTCAACAACACTTGAAGTGAAGATCTCGGGACGGCTTCTCTTTTTCTGCGGCGCAAGACACATTTCAAATCTTGTACTGATTCTTTCTCCGGCTCCTTCAACGGACGAATCCCCTCCATATCCAAATCTGTGAGTAGACATCGCGGTAGAGGTTGTTCACGTAGCACTGCTCCTGCAAAAAGGTCCTCAAAAACTGTAGGCAAATCTTGTAGTGGTGATAGCTGAAAACGCGGCCCTTATATTTCAATTTACAGGAAGCACCTCCTCTTCCGTTTTTTCATTCGACACTCCTCCCACGATCCTCCCAGCTCAACACGTCACGTCCGGTTTTCATTGGACTCTCCTACATTTCAAAAACGCTCCTCCCAACGCTCCTCCTACCAAAAAAAAAAAGTCACTTCCGGTTCACTTCCGGTACATTATTTACATAGACACACCCACGTCCTGTCCGCCATTTAAAGAGCACTATATTTACTACTTTTGATTACATAGACTCATGCATTAGGCACGATTATGGTCTTGTTCAGTAGCTTGGTGCGCAGTCTCCTCGTGACAGCCTACCTACCATGTAATAAACATTTAACTTAAAGGTCCCATGGCCTGCCTATGTTCCCCAATTGGCTTGAAATGGTGATAGGTGTAAACCGAGCCCTGGGTATCCTGCTCTGCCTTTGAGAAAATGAAAGCTCAGATGAGCCATTCTGGAATCTTGCTTCTTATGAGGACATAACAAGCAAGGTTACCTCCCCTTTCTCTGCTTTGCCTGCCCAGAGAATTTGGCCAACCCATGAGAGAGCGACATCATGGATTTCAAACGAGCAAAGTGGCAGTTGGTCAAGGCCACACCCCCATCCTCCACCTTGCCCCCCCTCTCTTCCTCAATAGCTACAGACACAGAAATGGCACATTCTGAGGAAAGCTCATTGTGGGACTGGCTCTAGAGGCTGTAATTCTGCACCAAGGCTGAATTTCAGGAAAGAGACTTCAGATATAGTATTAGGCAGAGATGGGAGTAAGTCACACATGGGCAAGTCACAACCAAGTCTCAAGTCTTAACCTTCAAGTCTCAAGCAAGTCCAAGTCATTTTGTGTGACAATCAAGCAAGTCAAGTCAAGTCATAGCTTTGGTCAAGCAAGTCAAGTCAAGTCAAGTCATAGCTTTGGTCAAGCAAGTCACAAGTCAAGTCATACAAAAGTTTCCATTTTTAAACAAGCTAAAGACAGTGGTTATAACTGCTGGAGTTTTATTTGCATTTTTTCCTACTCAATATTTAAAAGACATTGTGTCCAAGCCACATATATCTAAACAGTTTAAATGTATAAAGATTTAAAAAAAGCACAGCCTAAAACTGATATTAGGCCAACAAAAAAATCAACATACATATTTGTTCAATATGCCTCAAACATGACATCAAATCATGAAATGCATTCAAACAATCCAAGTATAATGGTTTCTAAGTCAAATAATATTCTTCAAACATGCCTCACTTTTATGGGACAGAAACACATTTAACCTTTCTTTCTCTTAAAGAAAAAAAACATTCTTTAAGAGTAGCTGAATCCCACCAGCTTTGCATACTTTGGAGAGATTGAATAGTAGGCTAAATGTTAATATTTGTCAGTGTATTTATGAGTGATAGTGTGCGTGTTTGAGAGAGAGTGAATGAAAAGTTATTAATATTGGTGAGTGAATGTGTGGATGTGGTGTGTGTGTGAGTGCAGTGTGTTGTGTGTGTATGTGTGCCTAGCTTTATTCACATACTTAATCTGCGCAAGTGTGTGTGTGTGTGTCTGCATGTGTGTGTGAGAGGGAGAGACAGAGAGAGAGAGAGAGAGAGAGAGAGAAGTGTGTTGTGTGTATGTATACAGTGTGCCTAGCTGTATTCGCTCTTACCGCCACCTTGAACAAAGAGGGGA
This sequence comes from Gymnocephalus cernua, assembly GCA_023631565.1. Lineage (NCBI taxonomy): Eukaryota > Metazoa > Chordata > Actinopteri > Perciformes > Percidae > Gymnocephalus > Gymnocephalus cernua. The sequence continues at coordinate 35,055,547 of CM042433.1, read as the reverse complement.
GGGTGTGCTTATTCATGGCCCAAAACTGAAGGCAGTTCTGTTCATCACAAGCATCCAAATAGTGGTTCAGCTGAATATGGGGACTGGAACCTTTTTCTTTTCTCATCGTGTTTTTGTGTTCTTCTTCTAGACGCCGTTCTCCCTCCACTGCCTGCCACTGCCTTTTTCCCCTCTCCTACTGGATCATCTGTTTTGGACTCCCCGTGCCGACCACTGCCTAGCTCTCCGTGTCTCTGATTCCCCAGCCTATTCCCGACTATTCTCGCCTGCCGTTTTTTCCTGCTGAGCCACCACCAACTCCTACTCATTCCCATACCTCCACGACGGAACACCATCTTCATTATTCATTTTTTCCTTACAATAAACTGAAGTATAATCGACCTCGCCCTGTGTTCAGCTTTTGTGTCCTACCCCGTCCAGATCCTGAATTATTTGGCCTGAATGGACACAGCAGGCACAGGCGATCTCCGTGAAGCCTTAACCCACCAGGGAATTCTGATCGGACAACATAGCACCGCTCTCTTGGAGATCATGGCTAAACTCACGGAACTCTCACACAGCGTAGTGGCTCTTGGATCCCGTTCCGATCCACTGAACAATCTTTCCCGATTTGAAGTGTCTGATGAAATTCGCCGTGGTGGTGGTTGACATCGGAATTTTTTGTACTGCAGACCTTGCAAACTGCCGTCCGTTTCTTCTTTGCCCTGGTCAGATGTGTAATCCTTATAGCCAAACTTTGCTTCGTTTACTGCAGGTCTGCCGCCGTGTGTCGCGTCATCATATCAACGGGTTCCCGCGCATGCAACAGCACTAAAATCGTAACGTTAACTCCTCCTCAATATCAGAGGGGAAAAAAATATATATTTATTAAACAGAAAGTCAAGTCATTTCAAGTCATTTCAAGTCATTTGACTCAAGTCTAAGTCAAGTCTCAAGTCAAGAATGTCAAGTCAAAGTCAAGTCAAGTCTCAAGTCATGAATGTCAAGTCAAAGTCAAGTCGAGTCTTTTATGAATGTTTATCAAGCAAGTCTCAAGTCCTAAAATTTGCGACTCGAGTCAAACTCGAGTCAAGTCATGTGACTCGAGTCCCCCATGTCTGGTATTAGGGGACCACCAAGGCCTATATAAAAGCATCCAAAGAGCACCATGTCATGGGACCTTTAACATAACTACCGAGATAACATGACGTGTATTTGTATGTGATCGGTAATGTAGCCTATGAATTTCTATGTACACAATCATCTAAGATGCACGAGAAATAAAGGTTTCTGGGATTGGTTGATAACTCAAACTTGCCGAGAACCTAGACACTCGTTTGATTACATAGACTCATGCATTAGGCACGGTTACAGTCTCGTTCAGTAGCCTGCGCGGTCTCCTCGTGACAGGCTGCAACATTCACTTCTCTAACATTTAACAACATAACTACCAAGATAACATGGCGTGTATTTCAATTCAATTCAATTCAATTTAATTTATAGTATCAAATCATAACAGGAGTTATCTCAAGACACTTTACGGATAGAGTAGGTCTAGACCACACTCTATAATTTACAAAAAACCCAACAAATCCCCCAAGAGTAAGCACTCAGTGCAACAGTGGCGAGGAAAAACTCCCTTTTAGGAAGACACCTCGGACAGACCCAGGCTCTTGGTAGGGGGTGTCTGACGTGCCGTTCGGGTGCATCACAATATAGATAATGAAACTGTGACTAGAAATAGTGGTTGTAGTAGCGCAGGGAGCAGCACGGCATAGCAGGGAATTTCAGCAGAATCAGGGCAACAGCTGGAACCATGATTTTGGTGCCATCCTAATCCCGGGATTTCATCCTGGGTGAAAAGAAACAGAAAGACTCCGGGGAGCAAGCTCACCAGAGCTAGGTTAGTAACAAGCATTTCTGGGACAGAGAAGCAGGTGGGCCGGGCTAGGCAGATGCTGCAACTCCTCACTCCCTAACTATACGCTTTATCAAAGAGGAGAGTCTTAAGTTTACTCTTGAATGTGGTGACAGTATCTGCCTCCCGGACCCAGACTGGGAGCTGGTTCCACAGGAGAGGAGCCTGATAGCTGAAGGCTCTGGCTCACATTCTACTTTTAGAGACTCTAAGAACCAAAAGTAACTCTGTATTCTGAGAGCCCAGTGCTCTAGTGGGACAGTAAGGTACTATGAGCTCTTCAAGATATGATGGTGCTTAACCATTTAGAGCTTTGTAGGTCAGGAGGAGGATTTTAAATTCAATCCTGAATTTTACACGGAGCCAATGCAGAGAAGCTAATACAGGAGAGATATGATCTCTTTTCTTAGTTATTGTCAGAACACGTGCTGCAGCGTTCTGGATCAGCTGGAGAGTCTTAAGTGACTTGTTTGAGCTTCCTGATAGTAAGGAATTACAATAGTCCAGCCTGGAAGAAACGAATGCAAGGACTAGTTTTTCAGCATCGTTCTGAGACAGGATGTTCCTTATTTTGGCAATGTTACGAAGATGAAAATAGGCTGTTCTTGAGGTTTGTTTTAAGTGGGCATTAAAGGATATATCCTGGTCAAAAATAACTCCTAGATTTCCGACAGTAGTGCTGGAGGCCAGGGCAATACCATCCAAGGTAGCTATATCTTTAGATAGTAAGTTTCGAAGTTGTTTAGATCCCAGCACAATTACCTCAGTTTTGCTTGAGTTTAGCATCAGAAAGTTGTAGGTCATCCATGATTAATACATGCTTGAAGTTTAGCTGACTGACTGATTTCATCTGGTTTGATTGATAAGTATAATTGGGTGTCATCTGCATAACAGTGAAAGTTAATTTCCTAATAATATTGCCTAGAGGAAGCATATATAAGGAGAATAGAATTGGTCCAAGCACTGAGTCTTGTGGAACGCCATGGTTAACTTTAGCGTACTTGGAGGATTTGTCATTAACATTAACAAATTGAGATTGATCAGAGAAATAGGACTTAAACCAGCTCAGTGCGATTCCTTTAATACCTACTAAGTGTTCCAGTCTCTGTAACAGGATGGTATGGTCAATAGTGTCAAAGGCAGCACTAAGTTCTAGTAAGACAAGTATGGAGACAAGTCCTTTGTCTAAAGCAGTTAGAAAGTCATTAGTAATTTTCACCAGTGCCGTCTCTGTGCTATGATGCTTTCTAAATCCTGACTGAAAGTCATCAAATAAACTATTGCTATGTAGGAAATCACATAACTGATTAGGAACTACCTTCTCAAGGATTTTGGAGAGGAAAGGAAGATTAGATATAAGTCTATAGTTGGCTAAGACCTCAGGATTGAGGGTGGGTTTTTTCAGAATAGGTTTTATCATAGCTACTTTAAATGACTGCGGTACATAACCTGTTAATAAGGACATATTAATCATATCTAATAATGAAATGTTAACCACTGGTAGCGCTTCTTTAAGTAGCCTTGTTGGGATGGGGTCCAAGAGACAGGTAGATGGCTTAGCTGAAGAGACCTTTAACATTAATTGTTGAAGGTTTATTGGGTAAAAGCAGTCTAAGTATATTTCAGGTCTTGTCATTCCTTCTAGAAGTCCTGCATTTGAAGGTGAACTGTTAGAAGTTGAGGGCAAGAGGTGATTAATTAGGGCCCGAGCGCCGACAGCAGCGAAGGCCCTATTGGAACTGAAGGAATTATTATTAGGGCCCGAGCGCCAACAGCGGCGAAGGCGCTATTGAAACTGAAGGAATTATTAGGGCCCGAGCGCCGACAGCGGTGAAGGCCCTATAGAAACTGAAGGAATTATTAGGGCCCGAGCGCCGACAGCGGCGAAGGCCCTATTGAAACTGAAGGAATTATTATTATTCTTTCTTTCTTTCTTTCTTTCTTTCTTTCTTTCTTTCTTTCTTTCTTTCTTTCTTCTGCGCAATGAATTGCCTTTTTGAGGGGCTTAACATATTCAAAAACTCACCAAATTTGGCAGTCTCGTCAAGGCTGCTGAATATTTACGCATGTTAAGGGTTTCTGGAATAGGCGCTCAAAAATGGCTCGCTAGCGCCCCCTACAAAGTTAAAGAAATTGAGCCCCTGCAGTATGTTTAACGTAGACTCACGAAACTTGGTACACATATGTAGCATGTCAAGACGTACAGAAAACGTCATTGGAGCCATACCCTAAACGCAACAGGAAGTCCGCCATTTTTAATTGAAAGTTCGAAATTAGTGCGATTTCGGCCATTTCCATATGTCGTACTTTAACGAACTCCTCCTAGAGATTTCATCCGATCAACTTCAAATTTGGTCTGTGCCATCTGTCACTGCGCGATGTGAGTCTCAACGCTATCTGAGTCGCGTCGAGTTGCGCATGCTCAGATTTAAACAATTTACGGCATAACGACAATAACGGAAGATGGGAACAGCAATAATCGAAGATATAGAAGGTGGAAATCATTTCAAAAACGTTTTAGTTATCAAATGCTATCTATGATTGTTTGAATGCTAACGTTAGCTCATAACACCATTCAAATAACAGCCGTTGTTGTGTTTGATTGCCAACTTGTAGCCAGCAGTGAACCAACTTGGTCATGTAGCTCCATTTTCACTTACTTTTTTTATTTGTTATTAACTGACGTGAGGGATCATGCCGTGAACATGTGATGTGTTACGCTAAATAATACATTACTGCCATTTCCATCTTCCATATCTCCGATTATTGCTGTTCCCATCTTCCGTTATTGTCGTTATGCCGTAAATTGTTTAAATCTGAGCATGCGCAACTCGACGCGACTCAGATCGCGTTGAGACTCAGATCGCGCAGTGACACCATCTTAAGACGTTAAAGATGAAAAGTTGTTAAAAGAAAAACTTTTGGTCATAGGGCATGGCCGTGGCGGGGTGGCCATTTTGTGCGTTTCGCCATCGAAACAGGAAGTGGGTGTAACTCAAGTGTCCATTATCCAATTGGCTCGAAACTTTTCAAGATTCATAAGAGTCCAACCTTGAGGACATGGAAGCGCCGATATTTACTCAAAGTCATAGCGCCCCCTAGTGGCAACAGGAAGTAGGCCTAAAAGTCAAGGTGCTATACTTTGCTGAACTCCTCCTACAGATTTCATCTGATGGACTTCAAATTTGGTCTCTACCATCTCAACACCTAAAAGATGAAAAGTTGTTAAAAGAAAAACTTTTGGTCATAGGGCATGGCCGTGGCGGGGCGGCCATTTTGTGCGTTTCGCCATCGAAACAGGAAGTTCGTGTAACTCAAGTGTCCATTATCCAATTGGCTCGAAACTTTTCAGGATTCATAAGAGTCCAACACTGAGGACAGGTAAGGGCCGATATTTACTCAGTCATAGCGCCCCCTAGTGGCAACAGGAAGTACGCCTAAAAGTCAAGGTGCTATACTTTAACGAACTCCTCCTAGACATTTCATCCGATGGACTTCAAATTTGGTCTGTACCATCACAACACCTTACCGATAAAAATTTGTTAAAAGAAAAACTTTTCGTCAGACGGTGTGGGCGTGGCGTGGCGGCCATTTTGAGCATTCATCGATGAACAAAGAAGATGTTGTAACTTTAGTGTACTTAGTCATATCCGCCCGAAACTTCTCACGTTTGACGAGGGTCCAGGCCTGAGGACACCTACAGGCCAAAATTTACATTTCGTCATAGCGTCCCCCGCTGGCAACACGAAATCTGCCTTATATGACAAACATCATCCGATTTACATGAAACTTATAATGCGTGGTCTACATGTGATACAGAGCCGCCCCATATACTTTAGCGACGCCCACTTACTCAGGCCACGCCCCCTTTCATAATATTTGAACTGTTTAAGGTACACCCTTGTGTGAGGTATCATTGAACTCAGCAGATAGTTCTTTCTTCATTGGTGATGGTTTGGCCCGCCCCCTATGCTTAAGCCACGCCCGCTTTCATAACTGGTGACCCATTTAAGGTACACTATTGTGTAAGGTATCATTGAACTCAGCAGAGAGTTCCTTCTTCATTGGTGATGGTTTGACCCGCCCCCTATGCTTTGGCCACGCCCCCTTTCACAAATAATGAACTGTACGACATTGAGTCTTGTGTGAGGTATCGTTGAACTCGTCAGGGAGTTCCCTTTTCATTGGCGACAATTTTCAACGTCTGATTGCCGCGCAGATGCACGGTCGCAAGGAGCGGCGTTCGCCGGTAACCCCGACGGGCGCAGAGAAGCGAAGGCCCGTCCATCGCTGCTTGCAGCTTTAATTATTATTCTTTCTCTTTCTTCCGCGCAATGAATTGCCTTTTTGAGGGGCTTATCATATTCAAAAACTCACCAAATTTGGCGGTCGCGTCAAGTCTGGTGAAAGTTTACGTATTTTAAGGGTTGCGGGAATAGGCGCACAAAAATGGCTCGCTAGCGCCCCTACAAAGTTAAAAAAATTGAGCCCCTGCAGTGCGTTTAACGTAGACTCACGAAACTTGATAAACATATGTAGCATGTCAAGACGTACAGAAAACGCCATTGGAGCCATACCCTAAACCCAACAGAAAGTCCGCCATTTTTAATTGAAAGTTCGAAATTAGTGCGTTTTTGGCCATTTCCACATGTCGTACTTTAACGTACTCCTCCTAGAGATTTCATCCGATCAACTTCAAATTTGGACATGATAGATGAAAAGTTGTAAAAAGAAAAACTTTTGATCATAGGGCATGGCCGTGGCGGGGCGGCCATTTTGTGCGTTTCGCCATCGAAACAGGAAGTTGGTGTAACTCAAGTGTCCATTGTCCAATTGGCTCGAAACTTTTCACGATTCATAATAGTCCAACCCTGAGGACATATAAGGTCCGATATTTACTCAATGTCATAGCGCCCCCTAGTGGCAGCAGGAAGTAGGCCTAAAAGTCAAGGTGCTATACTTTAACGAACTCCTCCTAGAGATTTCATCTGATGGACTTCAAATTTGGTCTGTACCATCACAACACCTTTCCGATGAAAACGTTATTAAAAGAAAAACTTTTCGTCTAACGGTGTGGGCGTGGCGTGGCGGCCATTTTGACCATTCTTCGATGAACGAAGTTGTTGTAACTTTAGTGTACATTGTCATATCTGCCCGAAACTTCTCAGGTTTGACCAGGGTCCAGGCCTCAGCACACCTACAGTCCAAAATTTACATTTGGTCATAGCGCCCCCCGCTGGCAACAGGATATCTGCCTTATATGACAAATATCATCCAATTTACATGAAACTTATAATTTGTGGTCTCTATGTGATACTGAGCTGCCCCCTATCCTTAAACCACACCCACGTATTCAGGCGACGCCCCCTTACATAACATTTGAAACGTTTAACGTAGGGTCTTGTGTGAGGTATCATTGAACTCAGCAGAGAGTTCCCTTTTCATTGGTGATGGATTGGTCCGCCGCCTAGGTTGTAGCCACGCCCCCTTTCATAACTGGTGACCCGTTTAAGGTAGAGTCTTGTGTGAGGTATCAATGAACTCAGCAGAGACCTCATTTTTCATTGGTAAAGGTTTGCCCCGACCCCTATATTTTGGCCACGCCACCTTTGACAACTAATGAACTGTACAACGTAGAGTCTTGTGTGAGATATCGTTGAACTTGGCAGGGAGTTCCCTTTTCATTGCTGACGATTTGCTGTGTGTGAGTGTCGCGGAAATGCCCGGTCGCAAGGAGCGTCGTCCGCCGGTAACCCTGACGCACGCAGAGGCGCGAGGGCCCGTCCATCGCTGCTTGCAGCTTTAATTTTATCTCTAATTGTTATAATTTCATCATCAAAGAAGCTCATGAAGTCGTCACTACTCAGAGCTATAAGAATACATGGCTCAGTAGTGCTGTGACTGTCTGTCAGCCTGGCTACAGTGCTGAAAAGAAACCTCGGGTTGTTCTTATTTTCTTCTATTATTGATGAGTAATAGTCTGATCTTGTATTTCTGAGGGCCTTCCTATAGGTTTTCAGACTGTCTTGCCAATCTAAACGAGATTCTTCCAGTTTGGTGGAACGCCATTTACTTTCAAGTTTTCGCGAGATTTGTTTTAGTTTGCAAGTTTGGGAGTTATACCAAGGTGCTAGTTTCCTTTGCTTCCTCGTCTTCTTTTTGAGAGGAGCAACAGAGTCTAAAGTCGTCCGTAGGCAGGCCGTAGCACTGTCTACAAAATTATCAATTTGGGATGGACTGAAGTTAACGAAAAGGTCCTCTGTTATATTAAAGCACGACATTGAGTTAAATCCTGTTGGAATATCTTTCTTAAATTTAGCTATAGCACTGTCAGATAGGCATCTAGTGTAGAAGCTTTTATCTGATTTCATGTAGTCGGGTAGTAAGAATTCGAAAGTTATTAAAAAATGGTCTGATAAACGATTCTGCGGAAATACTATTAAATCTTCAATTTTGATGCCGTATGCCAGCACAAGGTCAAGGGTGTGGTTAAAACAGTGAGTGGCCTTATGCACACTCTGACTGAAACCAATTGAATCTAATAGTGAGTTGAAAGCAATACTAAGGCTGTCGTTGTCAACGTCCATGTGAATATTAAAGTCACCTACAATAAGTACTTGGTCTGATTTTAGGACTAAACATGATAAAAACTCTGAGAATTCAGATAAAAATTCTGAATACGGACCTGGAGCTCGGTAAACAACAACAAATATAATTGGCGGTACAGTTTTCCATGTTGGATGTTGAAGATTAAGAACTAGGCTTTCGAACGAGTTATAATTTAGTTTAGGTTTAGGATTAATTAACAGGCTTGAATCAAATATGGCTGCAACTCCCCCTCCTCGGCCTGAGCCTCTAGGAATTTGAGTATTATTATGACTGGGAGGAGTGGCTTCATTTAAACTAACATATTCTTCATTGCACAGCCAGGTTTTGGTAAGACAGAATTGATCAATTTGATTATCTGATATCAATTCATTTATTAATACTGCTTTAGAAGACAAAGATCTAGTATTTAATATGCCACATCTGATTTTCCTATTCTGTTCCATCATTGCAGATGTTGTTTTAATTCCAATTAGGTTGTTAAGTATAGCTCCTCTTTTGTTAACCTTTGATTTAACCGATCTAAGTCGGGGGACAGACACCGTGGTTATTAGACTATGAGAGGGCGGCTGCTCTAACAGAGGCACAGAGGAACGCGTTGCACTGCACCTCTGATTACTAATATCTACCTTGGGTTGTCATGGTTTATGGCCGATAATAAACTCGGTCAGATTTTTAGATATGAGAGCGGCTCCGTCCCAAGTGGGATGAATGCCGTCCCTCTTAATCATACTAGGTTTTTCGTGAGATCAGCGAGGCAGTCGTTGTAAACATATGTAGCATCTCAAGACGTACAGAAAACGCCATTGGAGCCATACCCTAAACCCAACAGGAAGTCCGCCATTTTTAATTGAAAGTTCGAAATTAGTGCGTTTTTGGCCATTTCCACATGTCGTACTTTAACGAACTCCTCCTAGAGATTTCATCCGATCAACTTCAAATTTGGGCATGATAGATGAAAAGTTGTAAAAAGAAAAACTTTTGATCATAGGGCATGGCCGTGGCGGGGCGGCCATTTTGTGCGTTTCGCCATCGAAACAGGAAGTTGGTGTAACTCAAGTGTCCATTGTCCAATTGGCTCGAAACTTTTCACGATTCATAATAGTCCAACCCTGAGGACATATAAGGTCCGATATTTACTCAATGTCATAGCGCCCCCTAGTGGGATGAATGCCGTCCCTCTTAATCATACTAGGTTTTCCCAGAACGTCTTCCAGTTATCTATGTAGGCCACATCATTAGCTGGGCATCATTCCTTCAACCAGCGGTTGTAGGATGACATGCGGCTGTATTTTTCATCGCTGATCAGGTTTCGCAAGGGTCCAGAGAAAACTACTGAGTCCGACATAGTCTTTGCATATGCACAAAGTGACTCAACATTAATTTTAGTGATCTCCGATTTACATAATCGGGTATCATTGCCACCTACGTGGAGTATGATCTTACTGTATTTACTGTTATTTTTAGCCAGCAGCTTTAGATTAGATTCTATATCGCCCGCTCTGGCCCCAGGGATGCACATGACCGCGGCCTCTGGAGCCGACATCCTAACGTTTCGCAGTATAGAGCTCCCAATAACCAGAATTGGCTTCTCAGCGGTTGTATCAATGAGTGGGGAGAACCTGTTAGAAAGTTGAGGATGCCCCGATTTAGAGTGACCACCGCTATGTGCACCCCCCGGATTACAGTTACTGCTATGCTTCCTTCGGACAGTCACCCACCCGCCCGACTGCTAGCAGAAGCTACATGTTGGCCCGCACCAGCTACGCTAAGCTGGCTAGCTACGGAAGCATACGACTTTGATTCCATAGTATGGAGCTGTGCTTCAAACTCACTAAGCCTCGCCTCCAGAACAGCGAATAAACTACATTTATTACAAGTGTCATTATCACTAAAGGAGGCAGATGAATAGCTGAACATTTGACACACAGAGCAAGAGAGAGTAGGAGATGGAGAGGAATTGGCCATTGCTAATGGCTAAGCTAAAGTAGCTAACAGCGTTTTAATAATCGTGAGATCAGCGAGGCAGTCGTTGTAAGGGAAGATAGCTACAGCTATGTGCTTGATTGTAAATGGTGTAGTTTAATGCAATTTGAGGAAAATAGCCGCTAAATTAAACAGATGCTATGCTTATGCCCCGTTAATGCGGGCTCCAAGCAAGCAAGTGTAGGCCTAGCTAGCCAGTTTAAGTGCAACCCAGGCAAATAACCGCTAAATTAAACAAATGCTTATGCCCCGTTGATGCGGGCTCTAAGCAAGCAAGGTTTGTTTTTAAATTAATGTAATCCAGGCAAATGGCTAAATTAAACAGATGCTTGCTTATGCCCCGTTTATGCGGGCTCTAGCAAGCAAGTGTAGCTGGGCCTAGTTAGTTAGCTAGTTTAAGTGCAATCTAGACAAATAACCGCTAAATTAAACAAATTGAGCTTACCTATGCTTATGCCCCGTTGATGCGGGCTCTAAGCAAGCATGGTTTGTTTTAAGTTAATGTAATCCAGGCAAATAGCAGCTAAATTAGACAATAAAGCAGAGTTGAGTAGCTAAGTTTTGTTGGAGCAGCAAACAAGCGAACGTAACACAACACGGAAACACCGGAAATGAGGCAATACGCTTACCGTAAACGTCAGTACGTGTTGGGGACAGGACTCTATTTGTATTTGTATGTGATGTACTTCCCCAACAATAATGTGTGAATTGCCATGAACACATTCATCTAAGATGCACGAGAAATAAAGGTTTCTGGGATCGGTTGATAATTCAAACTTGACACATAGACACGATTACATAGACTCGAGCGGTTGCACTGTTACATTCGGTCTCGTTCAGTAGCGTGGTGCACGGTCTCCAATCTACAATTCTTCAACAACTCAATCGGTCCAATGAATCATGCTGCTCGAGGTAGCCCATTCCCTGATTGATTCTACCACCACTCCAGTGGAGGCGCTAATGAGGTAAAAAAACAAAACAGGAGTGAGTCGGTTCATTGACGTATGGCACTCGATTCTCCCGGCTCAGTGACATGAATCGGGTTAATTAACCGGCTCTTCGGTCAGTTCGTCAACACTAGCACACCACTGGCACACCGTTCTCTTAATACATCCATGTACACAAAGAGTTTTAATTCTAACTAAAATACTGTCATTGACTAAAACATATGCTGACTACACCTCACCAACGGTCTTATAACGCAAGGTAGGGCAAAGATACCAAAAAAGACATTGTCGGCCGTCAACAGTAGCTAAAGACGTTCCTTCACTCAAGACTGCCAGCTAGCAGAATGCTAACATGGGAAACAGGTGAGCTTTCAACAGCTAGCTATAGCTATGCCGTGCTACGCCTATGGATACATCAAAGTTGGCGACAGAGACTGAGCCTTCCCTCTGTGATGTTTTAGACGACATAAGGAACCTGGACAACAAGGTGAGAGATTTTGGTAAACAACTTTAAGAAAGCTCTGACATTGTTGCCAGGATTATACAGCGAGTCGAGCTGAACTCAGTCGGACTCACCGAATGCACATCCAAATTGGAGGCTGTAATTCACCATGCGTTCTATTAATACATCCATGGTATTATCTTATAATACATCTGATATGTATACATACATTCATCCCTCGGATGTATCATAAGTATGCTGTAAAGCCATCTATTCCTATAGCTCTAAGTAGTGATGACTTCATGAGCTTCTTTGATGATAAAATTATAACAATTAGAGATAAAATTAATCACCTCTTGCCCTCAACTTCTAACAGTTCACCTTCAAACGCAGGACTGCTAGAAGGAACGACAAGACCTGACATATACTTAGACTGCTTTTACCCTATAAACCTTTAAAAATTAATGTTAAAGGTCTCTTCAGCTAAGCCATCTACCTGTCTCTTAGACCCCATCCCAACAAGGCTACTTAAAGAAGCGCTACCACTGGTTAACATTTCAATATTAGATATGATTAATATGTCTTTATTAACAGGTTATGTACCACAGTCATTTAAAGTAACTGTGATAAAACCTATTCTGAAAAAAACCACCCTCGATCCTGAGGTCTTAGCCAACTATAGATCTATATCTAATCTTCCCTTTCTCTCCAAAATCCTTGAGAAGGTAGTTGCTAATCAGTTATGTGACTTCCTACATAGCAATAGTTTATTTGAGGACTTTCAGTCAGGATTTAGAAAGCATCATAGCACAGAGACGGCACTGGTGAAAATTACTAACGACCTTCTAACTGCTTCAGACAAAGGACTTGTCTTACTAGATCTTAGTGCTGCCTTTGACACTATTGACCATACCATCCTGTTACAGAGACTGGAACACTTAGTTGGTATTAAAGGAATCGCACTGAGCTGGTTTAAGTCCTATTTCTCTGATCGATCTCAATTTGTTAATGTTAATGACAAATCCTCCAAGTACACTAAAGTTAACCATGGCATTCCACAAGGCTCAGTGCTTGGACCAATTCTATTCTCCTTATATATGCTTCCTCTAGGCAATATTATTAGGAAATACTCAATTAACTTTCACTGTTATGCAGATGACACCCAATTATACTTATCAATCAAACCAGATGAAATCAGTCAGTTAGCTAAACTTCAAGCATGCATCAAAGATATAAAACCTTGGATGACCCACAATTTTCTGATGCTAAACTCAAGCAAAACTGAGGTGATTGTGCTGGGATCTAAACAACTTCAAAACTTACTATCTAAAGATATAGCTACCTTGGATGGTATTGCCCTAGCCTCCAGCACTACTGTCAGAAATCTAGGAGTTATTTTTGATCAGGATATATCCTTCAATGCCCACTTAAAACAAACCTCAAGAACAGCCTTTTTTCATCTTTGTAACATTGCCAAAATTAGGCTGGACTATTGTAATTCCTTACTATCAAGATGCTCAAATAAATCCCTTAAGACTCTCCAGCTGATCCAGAACGCTGCAGCTCGTGTTCTGACAAGAACTAAGAAAAGAGATCATATCTCTCCTGTATTAGCTTCTCTGCATTGGCTTCCTGTAAAATTCAGGATTGAATTTAAAATCCTCCTCCTGACCTACAAAGCTCTAAATGGTCAAGCACCATCATATCTTGAAGAGCTCATAGTACCTTATTGTCCCACTAGAGCGCTGCGCTCCCAGAATGCCGAGTTACTTGTGGTTACTAGAGTCTCTAAAAGTAGAATGGGTGCCAGAGCCTTTAGCTATCAGGCTCCTCTCCTGTGGAACCAGCTCCCAGTCTGGGTCCGGGAGGCAGATACTGTCACCACATTCAAGAGTAAACTAAAGACTCTCCTCTTTGATAAAGCTTATAGTTAGGGAGTGAGGAGTTGCAGCATCTGCCTAGCCCGGCCCACCTGCTTCTCTGTCCCAGAAATGCTTGTTAACCTAGCCCTGGGAGCTTGCTCCCCGGAGTCTTTATGTTTCTTTTCACCCAGGATGAAATCCCTGGATTAGGATGGCACCAAAATCATGGTTCCAGCTGTTGCCGTGGTTCTGCTGAAATTCCCTGCTATGCCGTGCTGCTCCCTGCGCTACTACAACCACTATTTCTAGCCACTGTTTATTAACTATACTGTGATGCACCCCAACGGCACGTCAGACACCACCTAGTGCTTGCTCTTGGGGGATTTGTTGGGTTTTTTGTAAATTATAGAGTGTGGTCTAGACCTACTCTATCTGTAAAGTGTCTTGAGATAACTCCTGTTATGATTTGATACTATAAATAAAATTGAATTTAATTTAATTGACGCATGCTACGGCGAGTGGCAACCAATGACGTGCTGAAAGAGTATAGCCTGCGGGGAAGAAAGTCAAAGAAGACCTTCCAGGACCTGGCAATATGCAGGGTTATAACAGGCAGGTGTTATTGTTCACAGTATTATGTTTAGCTTGGCTGATAAGAGGTTTTAATTTGACTTGTAACTTTTGACTTCTACTCTAGCGACCTCCCAGAAGAACTTCCCCACGCTGACTGCAGCAGACGTGGAGGACTTGATTGGGCAAGAGCTGAAGTTTGCCCCAAACAGACGGTAAATTGAAATTCTTCTATATGATATGAAGAAACAGAGTTGTTGTTGTCTTGCTTTTGTCAACGTATTGATTCTTAGTATGACATATCAAACTTTTGTTTCTTTCTTTTTAGGCCAGCTGAGAAGGACTAAGCCAAACCATGGAGTTTTTTTAGGCCAGCTGAGAAGGACTATAAGCCAAACTATGGAGCTCTATTTTTATTTTTGAAATGTTTTCCATCCATCTTCGTCCACTTATCCAGTGTCAGGTTGCAGGGGGAGCAGCTTGTATTTTTTTATGTTTTTATTAAAGCAATTGTATTTTTGCCACTGCTAATATATAATAATTCATTACATAGTTCATCATTCCAATATGCATCTTTGCACACTACATTTGCACTCTACATCCCACTCCATTGTTTTTTTCTTATTTGTATAGTGTCTGATTTCTGATTGTTATATTTTTTTATATTTTATATTCACTTTTATATTTTTTGTATTTTGTTAATTTTATATTAAAGTTTTAAATCCCATCAAGTTTGCCTGTTGCCTGTTCATTCATTCCTGCTAATATATAATAATGAATTCCTGCTCATGCACAGTTTAAAGTAATAATAAAATTGGTACCACAGTTGTTAGTTATTTAAAGGTTAGGGGAATGTAAAAAATAACGTTAGGGGAACGTTCTGAGAACAATTTTCTGGGAATGTTCTGGGAACCAAGAATTGTTACCTGGGTACATCATTCTCCTGCAATACTGTGGAACTCCTTTTTAATGGCTCTTACTGGTTTGTGTCCAGGGAACACTAGAAATGTTTAAAGCACGTTTCAGAGTGATCTCTTCTGACGGCGCTTTGCTATACAGTGGTTTTACTAAAATGCTCTGCATCACCAAGGTTGTAAAGAAAACTGTATTGTGACACGAATAATGTACTGGGATGTAGAGCATGTCCATGATGGGTGACGTTAGTGATATGAGGACGGATAAGGTTATGTAGGCTACATAACTGATAGACAGGGAAGAAAAACGATACCGCTCAAATAGGAAGTTATCTGGAAATTAAAATGCGCCGGGCCTCAATATCATCTCCTGACGTATGTGTAACTCCCTGTGAAGTAATACAGTAACTGACTCTGAGGTTAAGTTACCTCTCTTTCTGAAACAGAAAACCCAGAGTTTCCCTCATCTCAGGGTTAACAAAAAAAGTTTTCACTAAACCTGCTTTCTGAAACGGACCCCTGGACCCCTTGTCAGAGTCAAGTCAGAGTCCAAAGGCACTCTAAAAACAAGGGTGGATAAACTCCCAGGTGGCTGTATATTATGTGCATGCCAACTAAGCGTAATGTATCGCTTTTAATTTATTAGTTGAACAATATAATCATATAATCATTGCGGGTGTTTATGTTGCTTTATGCCATATAGGAACCTTGCAAGACAATGAGTTCCCACAGCATGTTCCTGAAAATGTTTCACAATACAATCCTTAAGAAATAAAGGGTTTCTTTCCACTGAAATGCTAGAGGGCTTTTAATTTGAAGCAGATACAAGAGTTTGTATTAACAATGTAATGCAGTAACTGAGCAATAGGGAATTATACAAAACACTTGCACATATGAGTCCACCATACAAGCTGTTGTAATATCCTAGCTCGTGTTGTAGTCCAAATGACTTGACTCTTTGCCTCCACACAATACCTGTTAAATTAAAAAATTCACTTTTTTTTCATGTGCTGCAAATTCCCACAGCATGGTGCCTGAGGAACGAGGGAGTGAACTCTGTCCTGCTGGGAGCTTCCGGAACTGGCCAGCTGATGGAGAATATCAGAGCAATACAGGTTAGAAAGCAAACAGGCAGCAGGTGGAAGGACTTCATGTTAATAGTTACATAACCACTGCCAACACTACATGGTACAGTCTTGAGACTGAACAACAGAAAAGAAAACAGACCAATAACGCAATATAATAACATGCAACAATATGGTAGTGACAGCCCTAAAGCATCTCCTGCTTTATAATCTATTTTAAAATAAATGGGACCATAATTTACAAAATAAACATTATGCTGAAGAAAACTTTATACTAGAGATTGAGACCATAAAATCATTATGAAAGTGTTTACTGAGGTAATAAATCAAGTGAGTAGGCGTAATTTTCTTAAAGACTTCTATAGAAACTGACTTTTTTTTGGAGCCAGTAGAGTCGCCCCCTTGCTTGAAATTAGATAGAATGCTGCTTTAAGACACCGGATTGGCTTTATTTTTCAGGCCCGGAAGCTTCGCCCATTACTTTTACAGTCCATTGTTCCAAACCAAATCCACTCCCTGCCCTATTGCTATCACAGAGATGTGTAAACTAACCTCGTCCCCTCGACTCATCAAAGGACTAACCTTCTGTTGAGCTGTGAGGTTTACAACAAAAGTCTAAGGCTTACGGGAAATGTGTTTATTAAAAGCTTATAAATACAGAAATATTGAATAAATAATATCATCCTATATGTATGGATGGAGACATGTAGAGCTGGCACACAACATACTAAAATAGTGTTGTAGAGACATTTTAATGTAATTTGTAGATTGTTTGATTGATTTCTGGAACACCACCCGGGAGTTCTGGTTTCATGTACGGCTCTCTACCAGCAGTGTGTTGGGAGGTTTTTCAGTTTTATTCAAGTCGTGCTTTCATCTGATACACACATTAAGGTGTGCAGAGATTTTGCAATTTCGTGGTGACTGATCACTGCAAATCTTTGCAGCTTCTACCTCTGTCTGTCTTACAATGTATTATTTTTTCCTAGATGTTCTGTCCACAGTTTGAAAGTTGTTTTGCTCTTGTGTAAGGTGCATTCATGGGCATGGTTCACAAAGTGTATCACATTAACACACTTTGTATACAGTATGCAATCACTGGGTGCTTAGTTATCAATACACAATAGATGACTAAAATGTGGTTTGATAACTAACCACTTAGTGGTGTCATACAGTATACAAAGTGTGTCATAGTATACTGTATGCAACAACAAGATAGGAGTACACAAATAAAGATAAATATAGAAATAGACACAGGTTTACATGTAATATATACATATACATATACATATAAAACTGTGATTTGACTTCTTCCAATGTCATGATAGTGATCAATATTGCCTGAGCTCCTAAGCACCTGTAGAATTAATACTGAAATGATCAGCAGATGGATTGTCTGAATATGTCTTGATCAAGTTGTTGGGTCTACAGCAGTGATCAAATGGCAGCGTTCACACCAGCAAACACAACCAGAAACAAACTGGCAAACACACCTGGTTTGTTTGTCACCTTTGTGACACTTAGAAGTAAAGACCTGCCTTAAGTAAAAGCCTGGTTCCTTTGGCAGTTGATGTAAATAAATAATTTGAGAAATTACATTAATGGTTTCTCTCTTCTCATTCCACAGGTCCTTCCGAAGTTATCACTGTCCATTTTATCTGAGGTGGATAACCTCTTGGGAAACAAGCCCTATAGTAAAAAGGACCTCAGATCCTAGAAGCACCAGTGATGAACTGTCATGCTATCCTGCCTATGAATGAGAGACAGCAACACACATAGGCAATACAAGTAATTCATGAGTGTAGCAAACAGTAAATAACAAGCAAAGAAAATGTGCCATTACTCATTTCATCACATTAATGCATGTCACGTATTGCCAATTAATGAAGTTCTACAATATGCAGAACTTATTCTGCAACCCCAAATCAGAAAAAGTTGGGACAGTATGGAAAACACAAATAAAAAAAGAAAGTAGTGATTTCTAAATGTACTTTGACTTGTATTTCATTGCAGACAATACAACAGCACATCATTTAATGTGTTCCTCATGATTTTTATTGTTTTGTTTTCAAAAAAACAAAATTCCTATTTTGGTTCTTGCAACACATTTAAAAAAAAGTTGGAACAGTAAAGCATTTACCACTTTATAATGTTGCCATTCCTTTTCACAACACTTAAAAGACGTTTAGGGACTGAAGACACCAAGTGATGAAGTGTTTCAGGTGTAATTTTGTTCCATTCTTGCTGTAAACGAGTCTTAAGGTGGGCAACAGTACGGGGCCTTCGTTGTCGCGTTTTGCGCTTCAAAATGCGCCACACATTCTCTATTGGATACAGGTCGGGACTGCAGGCAGGCCAATCAGGTACCCGTATCCTCTTCCTCCGCAGCCAGGACTTTGTAATTTGTGCAGAATGTGGTTTTGCATTATCTTGTTGAAATATGCATGGACGTCCCTGGTAAAGATGTCTTCTTGAAGGCAGCATATTGTGCTCCAAAATCTCTATGTACTTTTCAGCATTAATGGTGCCATCACAGAAGTGCAAGTTACCTTTGCCAAAGGCACTGACACAACCCCATACCATGACAGACCCTGCCTTTTGGACTTGTTGCTGGTAACAGTCTGGATGATCCTTTTCTTCTTTGGTCTGGAGCACACGGCGTCCATTTCTCCCAAAAAATACCTGAAATACTAATTCATCTGACCACAGTACATGTTTCCACTGTCGACGGCGCTTCTGGACACTGTTAACATAGGGCTTCCTTTTGGCACAGTACAGTTTTAACTGGCATTTGTGGCTGTAACTACGTATTGTGGTACTTGACAAAGGTTTGCCAAAGTAGTCCTGAGCCCATGTGGTGATATCGCTTATAGATGAATGACGATTCTTGATGCAGTGCCGCCTGAGGGATCGGAGATCACGGTTGTTCAGCTTAGGCTTGCGCCCTTGTCCTTTACGCACTGAAATTCCTCCACATTCCTTGAATCTTTTAATTATGTTATGCACTGTTGAAGGTGAAATAAGCAAATGTCTTCCTATCTTTCTTTGAGGAACATTGTT
Source organism: Gymnocephalus cernua (assembly GCA_023631565.1). Lineage (NCBI taxonomy): Eukaryota > Metazoa > Chordata > Actinopteri > Perciformes > Percidae > Gymnocephalus > Gymnocephalus cernua. The sequence goes on along the minus strand of CM042433.1, from coordinate 35,036,178 downwards.
TTTAAAAATTTCAATAATTTTCTCACATATTTGTTGGCAAACTGGCGATCCTCGGCCCATCTTTGCTCCTAAAGGACCAGACCTTTCTTGGATGCTGCTTTTGTACCAAATCATAATTACAATCACCTGTTGACATCACCTGTTTCAAATCACATCATTATTTAACCAATTTACCTGATAATTAGCCCTAAATTGCTCCTGTCCCAACCTTTTTTTGAATGTGTTGCAGGTCTGAATGACAGGAAAGGATATATATTTACAAATGAAATTAAGTTGACCAGACAAAACATGAAATATTTTGTGTTCACATTGTCTGCAATGAAATAAAAGTCAAAGTACATTTAGAAATCACTACTTTCTTTTTTTATTTGTGTTTTTCATACTGTCCCAACTTTTTCTGATTTGGGGTTGTAGTAGTTTGAACATCAACTTCAAGGAAACAAAAAAAACAACTACTGAAGCACTGATCTAATAGGTCACTGAAGCACTAAATAAACTAGCTAATCGTTGAGTAAGCCTTGTGTACCAAACCAGGCTTCTTTACTGTCTACACATTGGTGCCTGTAACTTACAAAATTAAACACATATTGCACAATACCAGTTAATCTACTAATCACAAAACATTATGGCGTAATGTATTAGCCCTTACAGTGTAATAAACAGGGATATACTGGGATAAAACTTCAGCCCGGGACTTTGGAATGGAGTGACCTTTCATGAGTGACCTTTGAGTGACCTTTCATGAGTGCCTGTGAAGAGCGCACATATCTGATGTTGCTAAAGATCTTCAACTCAGGCGAGAGCTCCGTTTTGTGCCAGCTCATCTCAAGGCTAAGGGCCATAATGTCACCTGTTATAATACGTCCATGACTGTAACTGACATTTAAAATTGAAATATGACCGCTGGTTCAGCCCAGAATGTGGACCGCCCCTGGTAATAACAACATTGTTACTGTAATTTGGATTCAGTTTTAATCCTAGTTCTTCTCCAAAAAATGTTATTGGTTTTAATGGCAGGCATTTGATCATAGTTGCATTAATGTCCTGTTTTAAAGTTAGCCTAACTTTACTAATGCATGTTTGATTTTTTTTGTTTGTTGTTGAAGTTGTAAATGTATTAAAATCTTTACTGCAACCTTTGTCAAACAATCTGTGGTGGTGCCTGAAGTTTTTCCTGAGGACATTACAACAATATCCTTAAGCTGATAATGTGGAAGAATTATCATATATAGTTATATAGGCTTATACAGATTTCTGTTTTCCTATTGTTCAGTAATTCAAAACAGCACTTTGAGGAACTCCTGAACCCCATCAAAACTTCTGTGCAGGAGGCAAAGTTTGAATACTCGGGTAGAGGTAGGTGAGGTAGTCTAAAAGCTCCTTGGCAGCAAGGCGTCAGAAAAGGATGAAATTGGCCCTGAGATGTGGAAGTTTCTGTTGGGATGTCTCTTTTAAGGATAACTATTGGCTAATTTAACTTATGCAACATATTCAATGTTGTAGGTCCTAGAGTTGACCAGAGATATTTATAAAGTTTAGCTGGTAGGGGATTGAGTAGGCAGGTGTTGGGTTTTCGAAGCTGACAGCTCAAACAAAGTTTCAAGAGAGTCTCAAAATGGAAGGGTTGCAAGGACAGACACTTATTCAGCATATGCATATTGCACTGCAGCGATTACAGGCATAGCCGGAGAAAAGGAACTCATTTTATACAAAAACAAATCATGAGCTGTAAAGGATGAGCAGTTAACAATCATATCACAACCTGGCTCCTAGGCTCCTGGAACACGATCGAGGGTAAGCTGCCAAAAAAATATTTGTAATAAACTTAATAATGAACTAGAACTGCAAGCAGTTATGAACGAGGTCCAAGCCCCCCCTGCGCCAGTCCCTGCTGGCGCGAGTCGCCCCTGGTGACGCTAAGAGCCGTGAAAACGGAGCCCGCGAAAGGAGAACCCAAAGCGCCACCGCAGCGAGGCAAAAGTCAGGAAATTTGACCGAGTGCAAGCTCCAAAGTCTGTAGTGAAATGCAATTGTAAATTTCCTCTTCATTGCGTAAAAGGCCAAACACTTCTACCTCAATTATAGTGCCCTCTAAAGGGCATGGCCGCAGAGTGGCATGGCGAACAATAATCTGAAGTTTTGTGATGATAGCATTTACTGCTGCAGAGATATTTCCATTGCAAATTATTCCCTTTTAAATGCATTGACTTATTTGCCAAAAGGCCTCTACGTTAATTATAGCGCCCCCTAATGGCCGATTTTCACCAAATTTGGTAGCGCGGCTCGGAGTGGGATGTCGAACACTACCAAGTTTTGCTCTGATACCTATTAATTTGGCTGAGATATGCTAAAGTTCGTGTGTTGTGGCTAGCTACGAAAATTTGTTTGCTTGTAAATTGCGAATGGTGTAACATAGCAAAATTCTTTTAATAACTTTAGGTCAGGTCCATATACAGATGGTATGTACCAAGTTTCGTGTACATCGCTCACACGGCCTAGGACGAGTTTGACAAATTAGTTTTACGCATTGCGCAATATTGCGACAAAACTTCTTAGTGCAAATGGGCGTGGCCTATATCATCAGACTCAGATAGATTCAAAGAACACGTGGATATAATAGGGTGACCATATTTTGATTTCCAAAAAAGAGGACACCCGGCCCGGCCTCGAGACACAAATTCAGACAGGCTTCTCAGAAGTTAATGAACATACTTTATTATGCCTCAATGGTACAAAAATAACTTCTGTAATAAAATTAAATAAAATCTGTTATAAACTGTAACAAAATAATAGCTCTCTTTTCAAATAAATAAATAATATGAAATAATGTTCTAAATATGACTTCTTCTGTGTCAGAAATTCAAATAAATATCTCTTAATGCCTTTTCAATGTAATAAGATAAATAATGAAACAGTCTCACAAAGATACTAACTTAACAAACAAAAAGGATATATAGTAGGCTACTATAATACTCTATAATACTTTTAATCTTTAGTTGTCTTCATCCTGCTTTTCTTCTTCATCCTCCTTGTCTGCCCATCCATATTTTGCTGTATGTGCCAGCTTTGCACACGGTGCACTCCGCCTCCCAATTGTCACGACCGGTACGGTACGTGGGAAACTTTTTTTGCAGTTCAACTGTGAAGCTGCACTTACGCTTCGGCATTTTGTGTGCAATGCTGCTCGCTGTCTGCTCTGCTCCCAGTGTATGTGCGCATCGCAGAGCCGTCCACAAGGCAGCCTCTCGGGAATTACGCCACGCAATAAGGTACCTTAGTATTGTGTGCAACGCGCCAGTCAATTTAAATACACGCTTTTGGTCCTATGAAAAACAGTGAAAACCAGACATTTTCATGAATTTATAAACCCCCCCGGACGCCCCGGACAGTACATAAAAAGTGGACATATCCGGGCAAAAGAGGACGTTTGGTCACCCTAGAATATAAGGCTTTCTAATCTGCGATGTAGACTGTGGGAGTTATAGGCAAAAACACGTTTTACGTCATTATAGCGCCACCTAGTGGTCCATGTGTGGATTTTTTGGTAGGTAAGGTCCATGTGCCATTCTATATCTACATTGTAAATTTGAAGTTGCTCCCATTAGTGTAAGTGGTGAATCCAAACCTGGGTTCCATAGGCCACGCCCACTTTGACAAATCATTACCCCACTGTGGGCGTTGCCTCAGGAGTGGGCCTAGATGGTACACTAAAAATTTCGTAAAAATCGGATGAACCGTTCATGAGATATAAACTTTTTGTACTTGTAGCGCCCCCTAGTGGCTAATTTTTCAAAATTGTTTGGGGAGTCTCAGAGTGTCATGTCAAACAAGTCTCTAAAAAATCGCAATGATACCATTTATTATGGCCGAGATATGGCAACGTTTGAGTCTTCGTAGCTAGCTACAGACATTTGTTTGTGCGTAATTTACGCAATTTTCATCCGACAAAAATTCTTTTGATAGCTTTTTGTCAGGTCGGACTGGAGATGCTGCCTGCTAAGTTTTGTGCAGATTGGTTGCACGGTCTAGGAGGAGTAAGAGCAGATTTACGATAAATCGCGATTTATATCTAGAGATGCAGCTGGATCCAGGGAACGCGTGGATATGTGAATTTTTAATGTGCGATGTACGGTTTGGGAGTTATAAGGCCAAACGCGGTTTTTCTGCTATAGCGCCTAGTGGTGGAAGTGGCTGAATTTTTTTGTCCGAGGTCCCTGCAGGGATTTGGACCAGTCCTGAAAACGGCAACCTCCCACCATGTACGGTTTAGGCTGTAGCATTAGTTTTATCGGCGGAAGAATAATAATAAGAAACCTTGAAAAGCAATAGGGTTCCACAGCCCTGCTGTGCGAACGGCGTAGCTTCGCTACCGCCGATTCTTCCAGCCTTAGGCTTGGACCCCTAATAACATAAAAAACATAACTTAAACAACATGACTAAATAAGGAATCATGCAGCCGCTGTCATGTTGCGACCTGCCCCAGAGAGAGTGAACTGCTAACAGGAGCCAGAAGTATCACCTCCACCCAGGTGCAGCTTGTCAGTGGCAGTGACACCTAGTGTCAGGGAGACTGGGGTTAAAAAAAATCACAAAAAAAAGATTTTCTTTGATGCGCAGTACACCCAAGGTCACCTTACAGTAGATAAAAACATGCTCATACAGATAAAACAGTGAGACATGGCAAAGACAAAACACATGGGAACAAGAGACATATGTTAAACAACTTCTCCTGAAATTTTAAGACCCTGTTGGACAGTTCTGGTGGCTCGATCTCCCTGGGATTTGGCTGGTAAGTTTCTGTTGAATCTTCACTCAAGATTCTTTCTTCTTTTCATGTATGCCTAGGTATACCCTTTTTCGTTAATATTATCCCCAGATCATGTTTACATACGCATGGACATCCTGACTATAAACTCTCACATTTATGTCCTCTCCCTCACCCTCTCTCTGCCTTTCTTCCTCAATAACTGGTACCTCCTGCAGTTTAAATCTTGCCAAACATTTTGGCAAGATTTAAACTGCCATTATGTTATATGGTCATTTTCTATTGGTAATGAAATCCCAAGCCAACATCGGAAATGAAAAGGGTGTGCTATCATTCAGAAACCTACAACCCCAAATCAGGAAAAGTTGGGACAGTATGAAAAACACAAATAAAAAAAAAGATTGTAATTATGATTTGGTACAAAAGCAGCATCCAAGAAAGGTCTAGTCCTTTAGGAGCAAAGATGGGCAGAGGATTGCCAGTTTGCCAACAAATGCGTGAGAAAATTATTGAAAGGTTTAAAAACAATGTTCCTCAAAGAAAGATAGGAAGACATTTGCTTATTTCACCTTCAACAGTGCATAACATAATTAAAAGATTCAAGAAATGAGGAGGAATTTCAGTGCGTAAAGGACAAGGGCGCAAGCCTAAGCTGAACAACCGTGATCTCCGATCCCTCAGGCGGCACTGCATCAAGAATCGTCATTCATCTATAAGCGATATCACCACATGGGCTCAGGACTACTTTGGCTAACCTTTGTCAAGTACCACAATATGTAGAGTTACAGCCACAAATGGCAGTTAAAACTGTACTGTGCCAAAAGGAAGCCCTATGTTAACAGTGTCCAGAAGCGCCGTTGACTTCTCTGGGCTCGGAGGCATCTGGGATGGACCATCACACAGTGGACACGTGTACTGTAGTCAGATGAATCAGTATTTCAGGTATTTTTTTGGGAGAAATGGACGCCGTGTGCTGCAGACCAAAGAAGAAAAGGATCATCCAGACTGTTACCAGCAACAAGTCCAAAAGCCAGGGTCTGTCATGGTATGGGGTTGTGTTAGTGCCCTTGGCAAAGGTAACTTGCACTTCTGTGATGGCACCATTAATGCTGAAAAGTACATAGAGATTTTGGAGCACAATATGCTGCCTTCAAGAAGACATCTTTTCCAGGGACGTCCATGCATATTTCAACAAGATAATGCAAAACCACATTTTGCACACATTACAAAGTCCTGGCTGCGGAGGAAGAGGATACGGGTACTTGACTGGCCTGCCTGCAGTCCGGACCTGTCTCCAATAGAGAATGTGTGGCGTATTTTGAAGCGCAAAATGCGACAACGAAGACCCCGTACTGTTGCCCACCTTAAGACTTGTTTGCAGCAAGAATGGGACAAAATGACACCTGAAACACTTCATCATTTGGTGTCTTCAGTCTCTAAACGTCTTTTAAGTGTTGTGAAAAGGAATGGCAACATTACAAAGTGGTAAATGCTTTACTGTTCCCACTTTTTTTTAAATTTGTTGCAAGAACCAAAATAGGAATTTTGTTTTTTTGAAAAAGAAAACAATAAAAATCATGAGGAACACATTAAATTATGTGCTGTTGTATTGTCTGCAATGAAATACAAGTCAAAGTACATTTAGAAATCACTACTTTCTTTTTTTGTTGTTTCCCATACTGTCCCAACGTTTTCTGATTTGGGCTTGCAGTAGGCTAAACATGAGTCTAGTCAAAAGCAGGGTTACCTGGTTAACCCTAACCGAAAACATAGCCTAATGCAATAGCTCATAATATGCCACTGCTTTTTAAGTCCAACAACATTATTGCCAAATATATAGTAACAAATGTATAGTATAGTAAGCAGTTTTCCCTTAGCATTTCTTTCACCTAGTTCCTAAAATGACCTCACCACCTGTGGGAGGAACGGCTGTGGTCGGGTGCGCTGCCACATGGGTGGCGGTGAAGCTTAGGCGCCTCAACGTACCAGACTGGGGGCATTGAACCTGAGTGGACAATGTTCAAAATTTCCATTGCTGAAGCTGTGGCGGGGAGCTGTGGTTTTAAGGTCTTTGGTGCCTCAAGGGGCGGTAACCCACAAACACCACGGTGGAAACCAGTGGTCAGGGAAGCCGTCCGACTGAAGCAGTCTTTCCCTGATATGTTATCCCCGAGGACTCCGGAGGCAGTTGCAAGGTACCGAAGGGCTGCAGCCTCTGCCGTGAAAGAGACAAAGCAGCAAGTGTGGGAGAAGTTTGGAGAAGACATGGAGAAGGACTTTCGGTCGGCACCAAGGCACTTCTGGAAAACCGTTTGCCACCTCAAGAGTGGGAAGCAGGGAACCATCCAAGCTGTGTACAGTAAGGATGGGACGTTGTTGACCTCAACTGAGGAGGTAATAGGTAGGTGGAAGGAGCACTTTGAGGAACTCCTAAATCCAGCTCATACGTGTTAGAGGCAGAGCTGGAGGATGATGGGGGATTGTCGTCAATTTCCCTAGTGAAAGTCGCTGAGGTAGTCAAACAACTCCACAGTGGCAAATAGGGATGAGCGAGTACAGCATTATCTGTATCTGTTAACCATATGAATTATCCGTATCTGTATCCGTACTCAAACTGGGCGGGGCCTAACCCGGAAATGGGCGGGGCTTTAACCGGTATGTTATTTTAAGTACTCAATTTATATGGGTTGATCAGAAATTGTTATATTTATTGCTGATTAGAAAACTATTTACATGACAGCATCAGCATTGAGCTTCAGATCAACGGTTTTGATCACGATAACAAACTATATACAGAACGTTTAGCAATAATGAATACAACACATGCGGTTGCAATTATGAAGTAAAATGAAATGAACAAGAGTTTTCATACTCAACATAACTTTCTTTTTTTAACTTTTAATTTTTTTATGATCAGTGTGATTTTTTTTTTTGGTTCTTTAGTTTTTTTTATTTCCACACCAGGTGTGTGTGTGTGTGTGTGTGTGTGTGTGTGTGTGTGTGTGTGTGTGTGTGTGTGTGTGTGTGTGTGTGTGTGTGTGTGTGTGTGTGTGTGTGTGTGTGTAAGAGAGAGACAGAGAGCGAGAGAAAGAGAGAGAGAGTTGGGCGGGAGGGACTGTGTTCTACGGATCAAATAGTCTGACGCTGTTTTTCAGATCTGCATTGACTTATAAAATACAGCAAGAAAGTGAAGTAAAAAAAACTGGTTAGAGCCAGTTGACGGTTTAAAAAAGAAAAAAAATCTCCGACAGGCAGAGACGCAATGCGAGGCGCATTCTACCAAGCACCACGTACCCCACGTTTACCAGAACTCTACTGGTTAATAAGTAAGTACTACAAACCGAAGTAAAAAACAAACCTGAAGCTGAAGAGACCCTAAACGTTAACGGAAAAGACCCGCGAACCTGAGTGACTGAGAGAGACAGAGAGACAGAGACAGCTGTTCTCCTCTGTGTTCTGTGAGTGTGTGTAGGGGAGGGGGCGCTGTGACTACTAGCCTATCACAGAACACAGACACAGTCAGCTACCCAATGAGGATTTTTATTCAATCCGAGCACAGATATTGACTCGTATTACTCGTATAATACTCATATTCGGCAAAAGTGCTTTATCTGTACCGGATACTCGTTTCAGCCGAGTATCCGGATCAACTCTAGTAGCAAAGCCCCGGAGATTGATGAGATCCATCCAGAAATGCTGAAAGCTCTGGGTGTGGAGGGGCTGTCTTGGTTGACAAGCCTCTTCAACATTGTGTGGAAGTCTGGGATGGTGCCTAAGGAGTGGCAGACCGGGGTGGTGGTTCCAGAGGGTGTGTGCCAATTACAGGGGTATCACACTTCTCAGCCTCCCTGGTAAAGTCTACTCCAAAGTGCTGGAAAGGAGGGTTCAGCCTATAGTCGCAGTGAATACCTAAAATAAGTGTAATATAGTAATACATTTGTGAAAATTTCCAATCCCTCTTTTTACACAGCCAACGCTGTGTAACATAAACTACCTACTTTCTAACTACCTAATGTCTAACCTAAAAAATAGAAAAATGCAAGCTAAACCCTCTTTCCAGACTTGAATACAACTCAAAGCAATTAAAGATAATCTGTGATAATAAAAGTGGCAGTGTAGTGTGGTGTGTTTCCTGTATGTAGTTTTTAGCTGCTAGTGTAAGCTGCATAATACATCGCTCTCTATGACTATACCAGTGTTACATTTATATCTGTGGAAATCTCTAAACATTGTGTGACAGCAAAAACAACAACACAAACTTTTTTTATTTTTCATTAAAATTATAAATTCACACTTCAAACCTATGTCTTGCTTAAGGCTATACTGACTATAATGCTATAACTGATTCGAACTACACTGCAAAGTTAAGTCTTGCTTAAGGCTATATTGACTAAAATCACACACTAGGTGGTTGATTGAGGTACCTGTAAAATAAAGAAGGGATCTCTGACAGCAGAGAAGAGGACAGAAAAAAAGTAGGAAATGGTTAAGGGTCACTGGGTGGTGACAGGGACTACTTTAGACCCAGTGGACTAAACTACTTCCTCTTCATCAGAGGAAGAGTCAGCCTCGAACGAATAGTTCCCACCACTAGGTGGACGGTACTCTGGAAGAGGGACTTCTTGGGTGACTAACATTTGATAGGGTGGGGGAAACACCCTCTTTTGATAAGACCATAGTTATTAAAATATTGATTGTAGTTCTACGACAAGGAATGGCACAATGCCCGCAGCAGATGAGGATGCCAGCAAACACAGCAATGGAGATCAAGATTGATATAATCATGTCTTTTCATCTTTCAAACATTCCATGCATCCAATCAGTTACATGATCAGTATGTACACATTTTAAGCATTTATATTGACATTATACTTTTTTGTAAAATTTTGCTAATTCTTTCAAGCCATCAGAGAAATCGATCTCAGCTGGTTTAGCCATGCCTTTCTCCACATCCCATGTGTAATTAGCAAAACGCTATTGCAATACAATTCAAATTTTGTTTACCGTTGCCCTCCAGAAAAGAATGACCCAAACACCCATGCCAAAATTTGGATTGCATGCTTTGAACTCGTCTGGTAGTTACGCCTCTGGGTGCATCAAGTTTTATCACACATGCACATTCTGTCTGTCATCAAAAGTGCATTATTATACAGTTTTAACAATGCAATGTCAGTATAAGAAATGAACCATTATTCAAGGAAAGGCAAAAATCTAAAATAAAGGTCTTCAGCCTTGATTTAAAAGAAGTAAGAGTTGTAGCGAACCTGCAGTAGTCCGAGATGTTGTTCCAGCATAAAAACTAAACGCTGCTTCCCCCTGTTTAGGACTGATTCTGGGCAAGGGAAAAGTGTGCAAGCAGTTTCTGAAGAACTGGCAAAACACATGCAAAATGTGGCGGTATGGTTTCAAAGTGCTGGTTTGACTTGGAATGTTAAAAAGACTGTGTCTATTTGCTTTGCTTCAAGATTCAAGTCCCTATCAGAAGAATTAAATTTTGAGATAAATGGGCATAAGATCCAGCAGGTATCAGAGGTCAAATACCTGGGCCTTATACTTGACTCACAACTCAAATTTAAAAGTCATATTAAAAAAAATTGTCGAGTTGCCAAAGCAAATCTTTATACATTCAGATTGATTAGGGACTACCTACCGTTTCATGCTGCGCACACTTTCATGCATGCCATGATCTTCTCGCATATAAGTTACTGCATCTGCTCATGGTCACAGGCTGCAGTTACTGCAGTTAAGCCACTTCATATAATTTATAATAGAGCGGTTAAAATCCTAGATAAGAAACCAATTAAGTCACATCATTGTAATAGTCTGAGTAATTTAAACATTTTATCTTTTCCGAAATGTTTGAATCAGCAAGCCCCACAGGTCTTGAGTGACTGTATAGTTGCTCTCAGGGCTGTGGGTTCATTTGGACAATCAGCTTTTTCTGTACAAGGCACAAAAGCCTGGAACTGTTTATCCACTGAACTGAAAGGAGAGTCAAACTGGGTCCCTTTCAAACACAGACTCAAAGACTATTTAATCAGAGGTCAGAAATGTGACCACTGACTGTTGGCTTTGTTTAAATTGTTTTATTGTTTTACTGCATTATTATGTTTATTTTAATTAGGGATTGTTGATTTTTTATGTAAAGGCCCACTATGTAACATGTTTTATGTAACATACTTGTCCCTATCTAAATAAACTTAAACTTAAGACCTGACCCAGACCACCTGAGAGGTCTGGGTGGGTCATAGTGTAGCAGCAGATAAGAAATGTATTTAGGCCCTAAACTGTTTATTGATTGATAAACCACCACAAGTATATCGAAATCAACACTTTGGGACATTGGAAGCCAGTGTAAAGACTTCAGAACTGGAGTGATGTGATCCACTAGTGGCAGTGTAAGAAAAGTAAGAATTTCTATAAGTCATGTCAAAAATGTACCTCAGTGTGATAAAATCATTGCTAAGTCTGAGCAGAAGTACCACTCATGTGTTGCTGTAATGTCTGAGTGTGCGTGTGTGCGTGCGTGCGTATCTCCAGGAAACCCCCTTTGGCTGTTCACTGAGCCTGTCATGGGCATAAATCACAGGAGGATAAGGGGGGGGGGGGTCAGGACCCTGCCTCAATCCTAAGGGTTGTCCCCCCTAGAAATATCATTAAAAGCAATATGGTTAGCAGATGAGCTTTACTAGTGTCTCACTGATTTACATTATGATCAGCTAATTGACCAAATGTACAAAAGCATGATATTTGTCTTTTATATGGGTACACACTTTGAAAATAGGTCATTATGTTAAATATATTTTTTGAGGCTTGATTGTGGAAAACTTAAAAATACATAACTGTTTTTAAAGAAGAATATTTTGGTCAATTTAGTCTGTTTTTTCATTGAATCAAGGGAAACACTGAAGAAGCATGGGACAAAGCATTAAGGCTTTCCTCTGTGTACACATATCCTCTACAAGTATAATTGTGGCTGTATGATCTGTGTCCACTTCAAAAAGTGCTCTTCAGAACATTTATGTTTATTCTCCCCCCAACTGTTAGATCAGATCTACACCCATTGGGGCCTCTGTTAAAGAAGGGAGGAGTGCCTCCATGCAGCATGAACCCATGTCAGAGCTATGACCCCATTGATTCAAAAAAATACTGCATTAGTGTTTAAGGCAACAAAATAAGGTTATGCAAATAGTCCAAGTGGGAGAAGTATTCAAATCAGTTGTCAAAAAAATGAAAGTGCTAATGCCAAACAATAATTAGTCACCAGCGGTATTCTAGTCTAGTAGGTGAGACCAGTAATCATAAAAAATAATATGTAATAAAGGCATTAAAAACCAACACAAATAGCAATATGGAAAAGTCCAAGTGTTTTCTTGAAACTAAAAATGGTCAAAAAGTTCTATCAAACAACTAAGTTTCTAGATAAATAATCATTTCATCTAGATTTCAAGGTCTCGATGCGGGGCAGTTCACTAATAATTAAACACCGTATTTAATATGTTCTGTGTAATTTACAAAAGAAAAATCCTAAATAGTCATGTGACTAAAATTTGTCAGATCAAAATAATATCTGGAAGCATGTGACAGGATTGTAATAGTGGGTATTCTGTTTTTCTTTAAAAATCAAAAGTACCTAATCTAAAAAATTACATCATTTGTCTTTCTGTTTCTAGGTGTTGGTGCTCGCGAAATAGCAGTCATTCAATATTATCTAAGCATTTTACCCTGATGAGGTGGATTGTAGTCCCAACACATCACCGTCGTCTGCCATAGTTAACAATTTAGTTATTACTGACCTTATGTCTTAGCACAGACAAGAATGTTAGGATTGCCAGTTCTGCTCTGATGATGAGGCCACCCAGACGTCATCTGTGATAACGCAATAGTGGACTGGATGCTGGTGGTTCAAATTTGAAAAGGTTAGCAGACGTGATATGCAAAAAGATGGTTGGAGACTTCCAATACCCCTCTAGGGATTCCGGTATAGGTGAACACGAACCTGTCCTTGTCTACAGAGATAAAGGAGAAAGTACACTGATATTAAACACAGATAAATGCTATGGTCAGGTTGTAAGTCATCGTATTGAACTTAATTGTTGCTCTTGTGGCTGTTTAGCCATTACAGCTTGTAATTACTAGTGTTTAAAGTTTTTCACCTTTTTCACAATATTCATCAAGTTTTGGAACAGCATGTTTTCTGTTATTAATAGGAAAGCTTACAGTTGAAATATCGCTCAGAGAAAGGCAATAAGTAGGTCAATGATCAATTTGACTTCTGAGTGAAGATTAACTGATTAACTGTAAATGTAAGTCTATACAATCAAGCAACACATGGCACCACAGCCAACCAGCATATCTACAGGAGCACTAGGTTTTAACACATCAATTTTTTGGGGCCGCAGGGTTTATTGGGCAGCCTCATTAGGGTTGGGGCCATTGTGGAGCCTGTTGGTTTTGGCACCTGGAGCCCTGTTGGCTGGGGAGGAAAATACACGCCCTGCTGCACTGAGCCTTGTGCATTCCGCCTGCTGTATCGACAGTTTCTGCGGAAATGTCCCGGTTTACCACACGCATAACACAGACGGTGTGACGGTTTTGCAGCTGTCCCTGGTTCTGTGGCTGTCTCTGATATTCAACATGTGATAAACCTCTTCCTCCACACCAAAGGGATGTGTCATATCCACTGCGCCATCACCACCTGCTGCATGTATAGAGACGTCTTCACATCAGTCTACCTGTTCTTTCCTTTTTACCAGCTCCCGCTCTCCTGCTGATTGCCAACAGGTGTGTACACTAATTGATTGCCAACTGGAGACAGGTGTGCACTAGTGATGGGCATTCTGGCTCTTTTTCGTGAGCCGGCTCGTTTGACTCACCTCACCGAAAAGAGCCAGCTCTTTTGGCTCACAGACGGCTCTTTAAAAAAATTTATGTTCTGACTATGATAGGTGTGAAAAACAGTTCTAATTAAATTATTAAATGAAATCAAACTCACAATGTCTCACATTTTCTTTAAAAATGCATTGATTTCTCATGAAAAAAAGAATACTTTTAAACATTTGCATGGCGTCAACAGGACAGACCTGGCCATGGCCCACCAGCTTACCCAAGTACGTCACAGTGGCCTTTCCAAACTCGCACTTCACTAAGTTCAGTGTCAGTGACGCTGCCGCCTCTGGAACACATCGGCCAAAATCGAATGTGACTAGTCCAGTTGTCTGTGTACACTACCACATCATCTAGGTAGACATTGCAGTTTGGTACAATCCCTAATACTACAACCCCAAATCAGATAAAGTTGGGACAGTATGAAAAACACAAATAACAAAAGAAAGTAGTGATTTCTAAATGTACTTTGACTAGTATTTCATTGCAGGCAATGTGAACACAAAATATTTCATGTTTTGTCTGGTCAACTTAATTTCATTTGTAAATATACATCCTTTCCTGTCATTCAGACCTGCAACACATTCCAAAAAAGGTTGGGACAGGAGCAATTTATGGCTAGTAATCAGGTAAATTGGTTAAATAATGATGTGATTTGAAACAGGTGATGTCAACAGGTGATTGTAATTATGATTTGGTACAAAATCAGCATCCAAGAAAGGGACAGTCCTTTAGTTGAGTCCTTTAGGAGCAAAGATGGGCCGAGGATCGCCAGTTTGCCAACAAATACGTGAGAAAATTATTGAAATGTTTAAAGACAATGTTCCTCAAAGAGTACATAACAATTAAAAGATTCAAGGAATGAGGAGGAATTTCAGTGCGTAAAGGACAAGGGCGCAAGCCTAAGCTGAACAACCGTGATCTCCGATCCCTCAGGCGGCACTGCATCAAGAATCGTCATTCATCTATATCACCACATGGGCTCAGGATTACTTTGGGAAACCTTTGTCAAGTACCACAATATGTAGTTACAGCCACAAATGGCAGTTAAAACTGTACTGTGCCAAAAGGAAGCCCTATGTTAACAGTGTCCAGAAGTGCCGTCGACTTCTCTGGGCTTGCAGGCATCTGGGATGGACCATCACACAGTGGAAACGTGTGCTGTGGTCAGATGAATCAGTATTTCAGGTATTTTTTGGGAGAAATGGACGCCGTGGACTTGTTACCAGCAACAAGTCCAAAAGCCAGGGTCTGTCATGGTATGGGGTTGTGTCAGTGCCCTTGGCAAAGGTAACTTGCACTTCTGTGATGGCACCATTAATGCTGAAAAGTACATAGAGACTTTGGAGCACAATATGCTGCCTTCAAGAATACATCTTTTCCAGGGATGTAGATGCGACAATGAAGACCCAGCTTAAGACTTGTTTGCAGGAAGAATGGGACAAAATTACACCTGAAACACTTCATCACTTGGTGTCTTCAGTCCCTAAATGTCTTTTAAGTGTTTTGAAAAGGAATGGCAACATTACAAAGTGGTAAATGCTTTACTGTTCCAACTTTTTATGAAATGTGTTGCAAGAACCAAAATAGGAATTTTGTTTTTTTGAAAAAAAAAAAAAAAGAAATCATGAGGAACACATTAAATTATGTGCTGTTGTATTGTCTGCAATGAAATACAAGTCAAAGTACATTTAGAAATCAGTACTTTCTTTTTATTTGTGTTTTCCATACTGTCCCAACTTTTTCTGATTTGGGGTTGTATATGCATCATGCGCTGGCACGTTGCTGGGGAATTTCTCAGCCCGAAGGCCATAACCGTATACTGCATGAAGTGGTCAGGGGTGACAAACGCAGAGATATCAGATGCCCGAGGGGTTAATGGCACCTGCCAGTACCCCTTCAGCAGGTCTAATTTAGTGATGTACTCCGCGGGCCCAATACTATCAATGCAGTCCTCCATTCTGGGCAAAGGGAACGAGTCTGGGACTGTCACTGCATTTACCTTACGAAAATCTGTGCAGAAACGTAGCGTACCACCAGACTTAGGGGTAAGTAAACATGGAGAACTTCACGGGCTACAGCTGGGCCTGGCTAACCCATTTCGTATTAAGTAGTCGACTGCCTCTTTCATCATCTGTCTCTTAGCCAGCGGACAACGATAGGCATGCTGCTTTATTGGGGCAGCTGTCCCAATGTTTATATTGTGACACAGTACAGTGGTCTGGGATGGCACATCACTAAACAGAGAGAGATGAGAAGTTATTAACAACATTACATCATCACGCCGATCTGGGGAGAGGTATGACAGATGTGCCTCTAGGTCAGACAAGAGCTCCGAATTGGGCAACCTACCACCCTGATGACCTTCACCGAGCCCTGCTAACCCATCATCAGGTTCTGCCCCATCACAAACCAAGGAAGCAACGGTGTTGCCTGGAGCAGCAGTCTCCGGAGTTTCTTTCTGCTTCTCCTGGGCTACTTCTCTGGAATGACAGGGCTTCAACATATTAACGTGACACAGGCATTTCTTTCTTTTACGGTCAGGTGTGTGAATGATGTAATCAGTTTCCGACACGTTCAACCGTTTTTCTGTTGCACCGCTGCTTCATGCCTTCTTGTGACAGAGCCAGAGCCCTCTTTGCCTAAGTAGTAGGACGGTGCAACCGCTCCCTGTTCTGGGATACAAAATCCAATACATTAACCTTCGGCAAGCAGCCAGACACCAACTGCTCCTTTAACACCTTAAGTGGTCCTCGCACGCTATGTCCAAATACAAGTTCAGTCGGACTGAACCCAAAGACTCTTCTTTAGCATTGCGAACGGCAAAAAGCACGTACTGCACACCTTCATCCCAGTCTCTTTCTGTATCATAGCAAAATTTCTTTAACGTGGATGTAGCTCTCTTCACGACAACACAGACACAGGTTGGTTCTTTGGAACGGGCGTTTATTGCTTTGCTCTTCTGTCCTTAATGCATCCACATCACGCTGTGAGAACTACATGAATGAACACAGTAAGCACGTCCAATTAATTATAAATTACCGAAGAAAATAAGGTACAAATTCCGCTTGGCAAGAATATAAACAAAGTTTCACATATAAGATAAAATACCTCGTTGGCTGCTTGTCCTGAAAAGAGGTACTTAAATCCTCGGAAAATCCTTCACAGTTCGTTTTGACCTCCGACAACAGTGAAACTCCAACTTAATTAGCAGAGCGCCGTAACATGTGCACACCTTAGGTTTCCTTTTGTCCATTGATAAATTCCGCAGCAGCGGAAACCACAACAGAGAACTTTAGTTCCGAGAGAAACAAAACACAACGGACTAAAATCTAACTATTACATCACATTCATTTTAACCTTTACATTAACACATTTCCTATTTACTGTATGAGACTGAATATAAACTATAAGTTTACTATGAATGATGCATTAATTATGCATCATGAACACAGCACATATTTAACAGCACTTACACTCCCACCAAATCACTCATTAACTTAAAATGTGGGATTTCTTTTACCAAATAGCCTATTATGAAAGAATCAATAAAATGATTTTGGTCTGAATAGATGTGACCTTATATATGTGATTTTAGTTAGCCTCTAGTAAGGTAACTACCTTGTGGATAGGCCTTTCAAGGTAAACTAATCTAGTGTGTGGTTTTCCCTTATCAAGTGTAGTGTCACTGATTAGTAGCTTCAGCTTTCGCACCATGCCGTCTGCACTAGGATGAGCTTCTATAACTCTGGCAAGCTTCCACTCGTTTCTTGGTGAGCTGTCATCTTGTAGAATCACAATGTCATCTACTTGTGAGTTTCGTGATGTTTTTTGCCATTTCTGGCGTTGTTGTAGGTTTAGCAAGTATTCCTGTTTCCATCTTCGCCAGAATTCATTGGCTAGGAACTGCACTCTTTTCCACCTTTTACATAGATATAGGTCTTCTTTGCAGAACTGTCCAGGCGGGGGCAGAATGATTGATGATTTCATGGTTAGTATGTGGTTGGGGGTGAGAGGTTCTGGACCGTTAGGATCGTTAAGGTGTTCAACACTTAGTGGCCTGCTGTTGATTATAGCCATTGTTTCGTAAAGGAAGGTCCTCAGAGTTGTGGTGTCAAGTCTGCTTGCGGACTTGTCGAGCATGGTAGTCAGAATACTCCGAATTGTTCGAATTTGGCGCTCCCATACTCCGCCCATATGACTCGCTGATGGGACGTTCATTACGAATTCACAACCGATCGCTCGTTGACGTTCTTGATCCATTCCCTTGAGCAGCTCAGAAAACACTCTCTTAGCACCCATGAAATTTGTTCCTTGGTCGCATCTCAATTGGCGTACAGGACCTCTGATAGCCACAAATGTTCGAAGTGCATTTATGAAGGCGTCTGTTGTCAAGTCGTCCAGCGTCTCAATATGCACTTCTCTGGAACATAAGCAGGTGTTTAACAATCCATATTGTTTTAATTCCTTTCTTCCTTCCTTCACGACAAAGGGGCCGAAACAGTCAAGACCACAGTAAGTAAAGGGAGGGGAGGTCTCTGTTCTCTCTTCTGGCAGATCCGCCATTTGTTGAACTTCTGTAGTTCTTCTGTATCTCCTACATTGTACACACTTGTAAATGTGTGAGGAGACTACATTTCCACATCCCAAGATCCATATTCCGTTCGCACGCAACTCGTTCATAGTCATGCCTCTTCCTTGGTGATAAACACGCTCATGATGATGTTTGACGAGCAGGGCTGACACATGAGATTTTTTTCGGAAGTATTGCAGGATGTTTTACGTCATGATGCAAGGCTGATTGGGATAGCCGTCCTCCCACCCTAAGGACATTTTCCTTGTCCAGGAATGCATTTAACTGGTGCAACTTGTTGCGCTTGTTCAGGGTATGTACTTTCTGAGATTTTATTTTGTGAATGTCTTCAGCGAAGGCTTCTTCCTGCACCAGCTTGATAATGAAGACTTCCGCTTCTCTTCTTTCTTCAAGACTGGTTGCTTCGTTCGTTCTTGTTTGAAGTCCCTTGGATTCTCTGACAAATCTCTGGAGCCTGGCGACGGCCTTCACTGCTCTAGACCAGTCAGAAAATTTAATTAAGTGGTTTGCCATTGTATTTACTTCTTTCGTCCTGACTGTGTGGACGTGGGTTTTGCGAAGCTCAGGATCGGTCGCTTCTACTTCTCCCACCATTTGCTCTTCAGGTGGAAGATTTGGCTGCCAAAGAAAGTTGGGTCCTTTCAGCCAGTTTGACTCTTTCAGCTGAACTGCACTCAGTCCTCTTGAGGCGCAGTCGGCTGGATTATTTTCGGAACTGACATGTCGCCATTGTTCAGGATTTGTGCTTGATTTTATGCGTTGGATCCGGTTAGCTACAAAGATGTGAAATCTCTTGGCGTCGTTGTTCACATAGCCAAGGACTACCTTCGAGTCTGTCCAGAAACACTCTTGCAGGTTTTCGATCTCAAGCTCCCTTTTAACAAAGTCACCATTTCGGACTGAAGTCACAGCTGACGACAATTCAAGTCTTGGGATAGTTGTTTGTTTGGTAGGGGCTACTCTTGCCTTTCCCATGACAAGTGAGCAACTTATCTGTCTCGTTTCACTTGTAGCTCGAAGATATGAGCATGCACCATATCCATTGAGACTTGCGTCTGAAAAGTTGTGAAGCTCATAACGCCTAACCTTGCCAAAGCTTGATGGAAGGTAGCTTCTTGGAATCTTTAGGGCTGCGAGGTGAGGCAAATCCTTGAGCCATGACTCCCATTGTGGCAGGATGTGCTCTGGGAGATCTTCGTCCCAGCCTACTTTGTCTCTGCACAACGTCTGAAGGATCTGTTTGCCGACTAGTATGAAAGGAGCCACAAACCCCAGCGGATCATAGACTGAAGCGACAGTTGAAAGAACCCCTCTCCTTGTCAGTGGATTTTCCTTAACTACAACCCTGAATTGGAATTCATCAGCTTCGATGCACCACTGAACTCCAAGTGCGCGTTCAATGTGAAGATTTCCTAGAGCCATGTCTAGATCTTTGGCTTGGGCGCGTTCCGCAAGTGGTATTGCAGCAATCACTTCTTTGTCGTTTGACACAAACTTGTGTAGCCGGAGGTTTCCTGTTCTGCATAAGGCTCTCGACTCTTCCACCAGGTGTATGGCTTCAGCAGGTGAACACACGCTTATTAAGCCATCGTCGACGTAAAAGCTTCTCTGAATGAACTTGATGGACTCTTCGCTAAATCTTCCATGACCCTGCGATGCCAGATGCTTAAGTCCAAAGTTGGAGCAGCCAGGGGATGAAGCTGCCCCAAACAGGTGCACCCTCATTCTGTACACTGACGGGTTGGAGTCCAGATCACCTTTGTCCCACCAGAGAAACCTTAGGTAGTCTTGATGTTTCTTTGCAACATGAAACTGGTGGAACATCTTCTCAACGTCACACATTATGGCAACTGGACCTTTTCTAAATCGACATAACACTCCGACCAATGTGTTAGTTAAGTCTGGCCCGGTCAAGAGATGATCATTTAGGGAAGTTTCTTGGTAGCGTGCAGAACAGTCGAAAACCACACGGATTTTCACTGGTTTGTGGGGGTGGTAAACTCCGTGGTGCGGAATGTACCATGCTGGTTGGTTATTGAGTTCAGGCTGTGGAACGTTCTCAGCATCTCCTCGGGTTATTATGTCATTCATGAAATGGACATTATCCTCGTAGTACTGCTTATTTCTCCTCAGTCGTCGCTCTAATGAGGTGAGCCTATGAACTGCACATTGTCTGTTGTCTGGTAGATTAGGTTTGTCCGTCTTGAAAGGAAGCGGGAGCTCATAATGGCCGTCTTCCTTCTGCCTTATGCCTTCTTTCGCTTTAAGCAAGAAGAGAAGGTCTTCCTGAGAAACTGGGTTATCATCTGTAGTGTGATCTGTGAAGTCAGATTCAAGGACCTTGATTATGTCTATTGGGTTGATTTCTTTGACTCGAGTTTTGCAGACAAAATTAACTTCTTTCTTCAGCTCAACGGATGGTTGTACGGCAGGTGTCCCTTGTCGCACTATGATTCTGTGACTAGTTCCTATTGTGTCGCCGTAATTACTTGCTGGATTCGAGCAGCCGACAATGCTCCAGCCGAGATCAGTTCGCTGTGCAAATGGAAGATTTTCTTCACCACAAAGGATCTCTCTTGGAAGAAGGGCTTGATGACAATTATAGCCTATCAGCAGACCTACTTCGCAGTCCAGCGGTGGTGGGATCTTGTCCGCCAATTGCTTCAGATGAGGCCATTTTAGAGCCGTTTCAGCGGTTGGAATGTGTGATCTGTCAGCAGGAATAAACTCTTGTGTGAAAAGTGGTGGCAATGGGATCCTTTTCTCCAAGTTGTATCCTCTCACTTGGAGATTTGTCAGTTTCTTGCATGGTATAACTGTCGATCTTGAAGACATTGTGGACAGACGCAAACTAACACTCTCTTTATTTGTGTTGAGCTCTTGGGCCACTTCATCTAGGATGAAAGTTGTATCACTCTGCGTGTCTAAGAGTGCGTAGACTAGAACTTCTTGATCTGGTTGTTTGATGGACGAAACCCAGACTGGTATGATTGAGGACGTCTGTACGTTTGGGCCTTCTTGTACAACTCTGTTGGTAGTTGCTGTTGCAGCTATTTCTTTGGTATCTGTTCCTTCCTTTGAGTTGTCGTCTCCTTTTGGGGGTGTTGACCTTTGATTTTGCTTGAATTTGTCATCATGCAAACATGTTGGATGTCTCTTCTGACATATTTCACATGTGCCTTTGTTATCACACATTTTTGAGTGATGACCAGTCTTCAAACATCCAAAGCAAAGTTTTTCTGCTTGCACAAACTTAACACGATCTTGAACCATCCTTTCAACAAACTTCCTGCACTTAGCGAGGACGTGTCCTGATCTTTTGCAGAAGATGCATGATGAGATGTTGCTCTGAGTTGTGTTTGTTGACAGTGTCTTTGCTTGAATGGTTTGACTTCGCAATTGCTTTGGTTTCTCGCTTTCTATACTCTTAAGAGCTTGCATTGAGGAAATAGGATCACAAGCGAGATCGGCTTCCTTCGATATAAAGTCTACAAACACTTTGAATGGAGGGTACTCAGAAGTTGCTTGTCTGGCTTCCATTGCTTTGCGGTTCCAACTGGATACCAGCCAATCCGGCAACTTCAGCAGAATTTTTTGACTCTCGTTGCAGTCATTAAGAACATCCAGTGACCTAACGTGGGGCATTGCAGCTTCGCAGCTCTTGAGAAAGTCTGCAAAGTCCCTTAGCTCACAACCATTCTTAGAGCTTACTTTTGGCCATCCGTGCAGCTTGTCTCTGAAGGACTTCCCAATTATGAATGGATCTCCGAAACGTTTTTCCAACAGCTGCCAGGCTGAGTCATATGCCGCACCAGTACCTAGGAGGAAAAATCCTTCCACAGCTTTCATAGCGGCTCCCCCTAAGTACTTTCTTAGGTAATACAGTTTTTCATTCTTCGGAATGTTTTTCCTGTCTATTAATGTTTGAAAGGATAAGCGCCAGTCTTTGAACTTCAAAGGATCTCCAGTGAATACTGCAGGCTCTGGTGTTGGGAGATGATTTGAACTTATGGCTTCTGCAAGTATGTTGACCAGATCAGAGCTATTCTGCCCGTGTGGCATGGACATTGAAGTTGGTAGGGCTTGAGGCACAAATTGTGGACTTTGAGAACCAGGAGCTTGACTTGTAACTGGTAGGTGTTGAGGAATAACTGGGGAACTTGTGGAGTTAAGAACTAGAAGTTCTCCTGCTGGTTCAACTCCATGCAGAAGGTCAGTTGGCTCAATGCTTCCTTCGACTTGATCGTAGACCTTTATTTGAGCGTTTGCGGCATTCAGCTTCTTAATTTCCTCTAGGCGTTCAAGCTTTCTACGCTTGTCTTGCATCGCCTGTTTTCTAACTAGGTTCTCAGATTCAAATTGTGCCAAGAGCTGTCTACCTTCGGCTTCTAGCCTTTGAAGCTCTGTCTCTTCCCTTTGTTGTTCATCCAACACTGCCAAAACTTCCTTGGATGCGGCAGCTTCAGCTGCAGCTTCGTTTCTTCTGACTGAGTGAATGCTAGAGCGAGTAGATCCACATTTTGAATGACGAGAGCGTGACTTTGATAAAGAATCTGTTGAGTCTAGGATGGAGCCGACATCGGGCCAAGATTCATCCTCCTCATCTGCAGTATGCCCTTTAAGTTGTCTTTCTGCCCTTTGAATGATGAATCCTGAAAGAGATATGCACAGGTCAACTCTGCGTCGCTGGCTTGGTTCGGGAGTTTGCATTTGACGTAACTCTTCATAAATGGCCTGTACATCAGAACACGTTCCTTTTATGTTCTCAATCAGTTCATTTAATTCTTCCTCAGAGGCCGCATCAGTCAATATCTCCTTGCCTATTCTTGCATGATACTTCCATTTCTCATGGATGATTCTGTACCGACGCTGTACTCTCTTCAGCCTTTCTTCTTGAAGTTCTTTTCCTTTCTCTGTTAGTGTTCGGGTTCTTTCACTTCTTCGTATTCTTTCCACTTCTTCTGTAGACTCAGTGTCTGTAACTTCGGGTTGAGCAGGTGATGGGGTATTTTCACGACAGGTCTCAGTGCTCGTGTCTGACATTTTGAGATGGCTATGGTGTGTGTAATTATTGAGTTAGATTTATATTAGGCTGTGTGAATGTGAGCTACAGTAAGCCTAAATGTAGGATACTAGGAAGATTAAAGGCAATATTAATTCCTTAACTGTGTGAAGACTAAATGAGTAGCCTAATTTTTAGACTTAAACTTCAATATTGCATCGATAAACTGTATCAAAATATATCAGAACTTAGCTACACTTCAAGTTGACTTCAACTTCAAAATATATTAAAATAAGACATTACTTTGTACACTTTAATCAGTGAGCTTAGAAATGAATTAATATCACTTTGCAAAGGAAATATTTTCACATCAGCAGAGGTGCCCTTTAAACTTCACTTAAGGTGCTCTTTAGACTTGGTTAGCATTACTCTCCATTACGCACAACATCTAAAATCTTGATTCAAACTTATATTCTTTTCTTTCACTTTAATACTCATACTTATTCACTCCCTTATGGAGTTAAATTCCCATTTACCTTGTAGCATGTAACGGCCAGAAACCACAGCACAATAGATATATCCCCAAAACATATAGCCTAGGCCAGGGGTCGGCAACCTTTACCACTCAAAGAGCCATTTGGACCCGTTTCTCACAGTAAAGAAAACACTGGGAGCCACAAAACCCTTTTGACATTTAAAATGAAATAACACTGCATTTGCAATTTGCCTTTATGCTATGCATAAACAAACTATAATGTGTTGCATTCATGAGATGAATGAACTACTGCAGAGACAACGAAATTAATTTCTGCATGCAACAAAAACATTTTGAACTCAGAAAAAAAGACGTTGGGTTGAAGGTTACTTTCAAGTAAAATACTCAGTCTATTTTAGTCCTTCTTGTATTTATGAAAAAACGCCGAACTTAAATTATCCACCGGCAGCAAACCAAAAATGCCGTCCTCTCTCTGTGTGCCATCATCCTTTTTCTGGCGCGTGCAGTCAGCTGTCAACCTGAATAATAAAAGGACTATTTCACTGAACAATGAAAAAATATGAAGATATGCAAAATAATTGGCAATTAAAATATTTATCATACTTGGTTAATGTGATTTCTGCTCCTGAAACTCTGTGCACAGTGTCTGCACATCAGGGCTGTATGCCGTCACCTTCATCTTTACGCAGGATCGTAAGCTGTCATCTGTGAGGCGTGCGCGATGTTTGCTTTTAATAAAGTTCATGTTGGAGAACACCTGCTCACATACATATGTGGATCCAAAGATCGACAGGACTCCAAGTGCATACTTTTTCATGTTCACATAAACGTCGGGGATAGCATTCCAAGTTTCGAACACAAGTTTGTCCGGTTTGGGGAGGTTTTCAATTTCACGCCATTTGTGATTCTGAGCAAGAACGGCCTTCTGACGGGCAACATCTTCAAGGTCTGCTGTCAAGCGTTCAAACTTGGACACCCATATGTCTTTGTCGGCTATGTCGGCCAGTTCCATCTCAAGATCAGGTTGACTCACACCTGCCAATGCAGTCGTATTCAGCAGGGATGGATCGAGGCTCAGGGGAGTGACTGGGAAGGATAATGTGTTTTTTTCCTCTCTGAACTCACAGAATCGTTTCCCAAACGATGTTTGCATTGCGATGATTGCAGAATGTAAATACTCCGAATTTATCATGTGAGCTTCTTTGAACTCTCTCAAATTGGGGAAGTGTGACAGTGTACCTTTCTGTAAATCTCTGGCAAGCACTGTCAACTTGCGCTCGAATGCCAAAACCTCCTCCAACATGTGCAGGGCTGTGCGTCCTTTCCCTTGAAGAGCTGTGTTCAGCGTGTTCAAATGCGCTGTCATGTCTACCATGAAGTGTAGCTTTTCCAGCCACTCTGGCTGTTCCAGCTCAGGAAATGTGAGCCCTTTGCTTCCCAGGAAAGTTTTCACTTCTTCCAGACATGCGGCAAAACGTTTCAGCACCTCCCCTCTGGACAGCCAGCGGACTTTGTTGTGCAGCAGGAGATCAGAATATGTGCTTTCCAACTCGTCCAGTAACGAACGGAACTGACGGTGATTTAAAGCTTTTGCCATTATTTTATTGACAATCTGGATGACAAGATTCATTACTTCTGTGCATTCCGGAGGAAATGTTTGAGCACACAGTGCCTCTTGGTGCAGGATGCAGTGAAAGGTCAGCAGCTTTCTGTCCAGCGACTTCTGCAGTAAAGCTACAAAGCCCTTATGCGCTCCTGTCATACTTGGTGCCCCATCAGTAGCCACTGACACCAGGTGGGTGGTGTTTATTCCTTTGTCTCTTAAACAATTCAAGACAGCCTCACAGATGTCCTCCCCCCGTGTTTGGCCTTTTAGCGGTATCAACTCAATCATTTCTTCCTGTGGCCCAGCAGAGTTTACATACCGGCAGAACAGCGCTACTTGTTCAATATCACCTTTGTCTTTAGATTCATCGCAGGCAATTGAGTAGGCCACAGCTGAATTGATGTCTTTAATTTGCTGTCTGGTGATGTCTTCTGCCATTTTTATGGTTCTGTCTTTGACAGTCTTTGCAGAGAGGGGCATATCCCTGATTTTCTGCACAATTTCACTCTTGTTTTTAAAGTCCGTGAATAGATGTTCTGAAATCTTAATGAAAGATTCTTTTACATATTCTCCATCTGTGAACGGCTTCCCATGCCTGACTATTTCCTGAGCGGCTACAAAACTTGCATATGTAGTTGAATTTGCAGACTTCATCCACTTCTTGAAGTGATTTTTGCTAAGATCAACCTTCCGCATCAGTTCCGAAACAGCTTTTTTTCTCTCATCTCCATCCGGATATTTTTGAGCAAAGGCTGCGTGTTTATTCTGGAAATGTCTTGCGACATTTGACTTTTTGTTGTTTGCTAGTTTTTCATTACATATTAAGCATACTGGTAAACCAGTCTCGTCAGCAGTGAAAGCATATGAATCTGCCCACGTAGCATTAAACGTTCTGTTTTCTTCAGAGACTTTTCTTTTCTTTGAATTATCCATTATCCATAGTTGGCTCACAGACATATATGAGTTGGCCTACCTGGGTTTAGAAAAGTTCAAGAAATCGCGCGCTGGCGGGTGTCGCACATTGGAGGTTGTGACGCATATTAAGAGCGACAAAGAATTTTAACACTTTTTTGTGATACAAATTACTATAATAATACATTATTTAGATGTTACAAGATCACCATAATCTTAAAATTTAGAATTACATTTTAAAAACAAACTATGTAAAATCAAATAAATTTTAATTAAATAGCTACTCATTATTTTTAAAAGCCACAGGGAGCCGCATCAGAGGGATGAAAGAGCCGCATGCGGCTCCGGAGCCGCGGGTTGCCGACCCCTGGCCTAGGCACTGTAATACAAAGTTAATAGAGCTGAGTCCTTAGTTGCAATTTCCAAGTTGAACCACTTCTCACCACTTTAACTTGACTGGTGGAGCGCTTCTTGGCTTCAGCTTGAAAGGTTGCGCTTTCAACACAGTCTATTCACCGTTGCTTGCATTCGCTATGGTGACCACGTCATGGGATCGCTTATCTGATCTGCTGGATGAGTCGGTACTGCGGCCGCGTAGTCTCTCCTACCCGTGTTGAGCAGGCGAGTTCTCACTGTAGCTCTCTTCACGACAACACAGACACAGGTTGGTTCTTTGGAACGGGCGTTTATTGCTTTGCTCTTCTGTCCTTAATGCATCCACATCACGCCGTGAGAACTACATGAATGAACACAGTAAGCACGTCCAATTAATTATAAATTACCGAAGAAAATAAGGTACAAATTCCGCTTGGCAAGAATATAAACAAAGTTTCACATATAAGATAAAATACCTCGTTGGCTGCTTGTCCTGAAAAGAGGTACTTAAATCCTCGGAAAATCCTTCACAGTTCGTTTTGACCTCCGACAACAGTGAAACTCCAACTTAATTAGCAGAGCGCCGTAACATGTGCACACCTTAGGTTTCCTTTTGTCCATTGATAAATTCCGCAGCAGCGGAAACCACAACAGAGAACTTTAGTTCCGAGAGAAACAAAACACAACGGACTAAAATCTAACTATTACATCACATTCATTTGAACCTTTACATTAACACATTTCCTATTTACTGTATGAGACTGAATATAAACTATAAGTTTACTATGAATGATGCATTAATTGTGCATCATGAACACAGCACATATTTAACAGCACTTACAGTGGACTTAAACATCTGGTGCCAACGCTCAAGCGCACCTTGTGATTCAGGATGGTAAGCGCTAGACATGGAATGTGAAATTCCTAGCGCTTGCAACGTCTGACAGAAAATCTTGGACAGGAAATTGGTACCTTGGTCAGTTTGTACAACTTTTGGCAATCCAGTAGTAAAGAATTTAATTAGAGATTCCGTGATGGCGGGAGCGGTGATGTTCCTTAGTGGCACAGCCTCAGGACAACGGGTGGAAACACACATCACAGTTAACAAAAACTGGTTCCCTGACTTAGTCCTAGGTAAGGGACCAACACAATCCACAATAACATGCTCAAATGGTTCACCAACAGCAGGAATTGGATGCAGCGGGGCAGAAGGCACTACCTGGTTTGGTTTACCAATGATTTGGCATGTACTGCAAGTTTTGCAATAGCGCTACATCTGCCTTAATGGCTGGCCAGAAGAAATGCTCGAGCACACAATTGTACGTTTTGGTGACACCTAGATGACCCGACCACAAATGTTCATGCGCTAACCCTAGCACATACTGGCGCCATTCCGCTGGAACTGCAACCTAATAAACAGTGACACAACCCCCAATCAGATCATCTGCCGTCCCACCCCGAGGAACCCACTTACACATCAACACCCCATCCTCAATAAAAAAACGCTGCTGACTTGAACACCCACTAACATCACACTCAGCTGCCGCAAAACATTTAGCCAGGGTGAGATCACTCTTCTGAGCGTCAACAAGGACTTTGCGGGTAAATGGCAATGCTTTCTTAAAGACAGCGACACAGGGAGTACCACTTACAGGACTCTTCTCAAGACCGTTCTCTGCCTCTCCACTAGGGGGCAGCTGGTCTCCCTAAACACAGAGGGGAATAGGGAATCCGCGAGATCCACCCCTTGGGACTGCTTACGAACTTGCGCCCTAGTCAATACACTAACTGAAAAAAATTCAGGGTGCTTCTGAATTAATTCGTCAGGTTCAGTTTCACAGATAGGAGTATCCACCACCTCTAGGTCTGGATAAACTTTTCCACCCGCAATGTCATTTCCCATGATAAAGTCTACACTATCAACAGGAAAACGTGTGGTGTGGCCACTTCCTCTACCACCGGACCAGATTGTTTTGCTGCTCCCCCGGCGGGTAAATCTAATGAACTAAAAACTCCACTCTGCACTAACCCATCAATCACAGCTGCCCGCAACTCTGCTTTAACCAGGGAACTAGATGCAGAAAAACCATAATGTTTAGCGATAGCAAACAGGTCAGTTTTCTTGCATCCAACCAGCTGCTCTAGCGTAGGGTTTGCTACAAACTCTTCTAAACTAAACACAGCCATCATCACCACAACCAATAGTGTAACAAACACACAGACATGCAACGAGATCGCGTAGGTTATACAATAGAACAGTCACACACCAGTTTCCTCAAAAGAATAACCACTTCCCCAGGACCTGCCTACCCAAAACTTAGACTAAACTGTCTTCTGGGGCTTGCCGGGCTCAAGGCGACTTTAAAGGCAAACTTCGGTGGCCGAGGCCCCGAAAACCTACCCCCAACAGGGATGTTGTCCCCACCCAGGATTCGCCCCGAAAATAATAAAGGAAGAATAACAACCAAGTGCCTGAAGTGATCCCGGACGAGCCCCCAAATTGTTACGAACCTCCAGTGGAAAGTCCAGGGGAGGAGGAGGTTGGTGACAATAATAAAACGATTTCAGGTTGAAGGAACAAAGGAGACCGGTTTCAGCAAGTATGGCGTTTAATTACAATATTAATTAGCCAAAAGGTACAACAAAAAGGTAAGTCTCAAAAACTAGTACAACAGAGGACAACTACAAAAAGGAAACAAACAACCTTGGTATTTACCACCCTCTCTCCACCCTCTCTCCACCAGAAAAGCAGCAGTAGATCTGAGCAGACACACACGCACGGCCTAAGGGCCATAACAAGGAGCTTCAGCATTTAAAATGAAAGCGATCAACATTTCAATTCAATTCAATTCAATTCAATTCAATTTTATTTATAGTATCAAATCATAACAGGAGTTATCTCAAGACACTTTACAGATAGAGTAGGTCTAGACCACACTCTAATTTACAAAAACAACAAATCCCCCCAAGAGCAAGCACTAGTGCAACAGTGGCAAGGAAAAACTCCCTTTTAGGAAGAAACCTCGGACAGACCCAGGCTCTTGGTAGGAGGTGTCTGACGTGCCGTTGGGGTGCATCACAGTATAGTAAATAAACAGTGGCTAGAAAAAGTGGGTGTAGTAGTGCAGGGAGCAGCACGGCATAGCAGGGTATTTCTCAGCAGAACCACGGCAACAGCTGGAACCATGATTTTGGTGCCATCCTAATCCCAGGATTTCATCCTGGGTGAAAAAGAAACAAAAAGACTCCGGGGAGCAAGCTCCCCAGAGCTAGGTTAGTAACAAGCATTTCTAGGACAGAGAAGCAGGTGGGCCGGGCTAGGCAGATGCTGCAACTCCTCACTCCCTAACTATAAGCTTTATCAAAGAGGAGAGTCTTAAGTTTACTCTTAAATGTGGTGACAGTATCTGCCTCCCGGACCCAGACTGGGAGCTGGTTCCACAGGAGTGGAGCCTGATAGCTAAAGGCTCTGGCTCCCATTCTACTTTTAGAGACTCTAGGAACCACAAGTAACTCGGCATTCTGGGAGCGCAGTGCTCTAGTGGGACAGTAAGGTACTATGAGCTCTTCAAGATATGATGGTGCTTGACCATTTAGAGCTTTGTAGGTCAGGAGGAGGATTTTAAATTCAATCCTGGATTTTACAGGGAGCCAATGCAGAGAAGCTAATACAGGAGTAATATGATCTCTTTTCTTAGTTCTTGTCAGTACACGAGCTGCAGCATTCTGGATCAGCTGGAGAGTCTTAAGTGACTTGTTTGAGCTTCCTGATAGTAAGGAATTACAATAGTCCAGCCTGGAAGAAACGAATGCATGGACTAGTTTTTCAGCATCATTCTGAGACAGGATGTTCCTTATTTTGGCAATGTTACGAAGATGAAAAAAGGCTGTTCTTGAGGTTTGTTTTAAGTGGGCATTAACGGATATATCCTGGTCAAAAATAACTCCTAGATTTCTGACAGTAGTGCTGGAGGCCAGGGCAATACCATCCAAGGTAGCTATATCTTTGGATATTGAGGATCGGAGGTGTTTAGGACCCAGCACAATCACCTCAGTTTTGCTTGAGTTTAGCATCAGAAAGTTGTAGGTCATCCATGCTTTTATATCTTTGATACATGCTTGAAGTTTAGCTAATTGACTGATTTCATCTGGTTTGATTGATAAGTATAATTGGGTGTCATCTGCATAACAGTGAAAGTTAATTGAGTGTTTCCTAATAATATTACCTAGAGGAAGCATATATAAGGAGAATAGAATTGGTCCAAGCACTGAGCCTTGTGGAACGCCATGGTTAACTTTAGCGTACTTGGAGGATTTGTCATTAACATTAACAAATTGAGATCGATCAGAGAAATAGGACTTAAACCAGCTCAGTGCGATTCATTTAATACCAACTAAGTGTTCCAGTCTCTGTAACAGGATGGTATGGTCAATAGTGTCAAAGGCAGCACTAAGATCTAGTAAGACAAGTATGGAGACAAGTCCTTTGTCTGAAGCAGTTAGAAGGTCATTAGTAATTTTCACCAGTGCCGTCTCTGTGCTATGATGCTTTCTAAATCCTGACTGAAAGTCCTCAAATAAACTATTGCTATGTAGGAAATCACATAACTGATTAGCAACTACCTTCTCAAGGATTTTGGAGAGGAAGGGAAGATTAGATATAGGTCTATAGTTGGCTAAGACCTCAGGATCGAGGGTGGGTTTTTTCAGAATGGGTTTAATCACAGCTACTTTAAATGACTGTGGTACATAACCTGTTAATAAGGACATATTAATCATATCTAATAATGAAATGTTAACCAGTGGTAGCGCTTCTTTAAGTAACCTCGTTGGGATGGGGTCTAAGAGACAGGTAGATGGCTTAGCTGAAGAGACCTTTAACATTAATTGTTGAAGGTTTATAGGGTAAAAGCAGTCTAAGTATGTCAGGTCTTGTTGTTCCTTCTAGCAGTCCTGCATTTGAAGGTGAACTGTTAGAAGTTGAGGGCAAGAGGTGATTAATTTTATCTCTAATTGTTATAATTTTATCATCAAAGAAGCTCATGAAGTCGTCACTACTCAGAGCTATAGGAATAGATGGCTCAGTAGAGCTGTGACTGTCTGCCAGCCTGGCTACAGTGCTGAAAAGAAACCTTGGCTTGTTCCTATTTTCTTCTATTATTGATGAGTAATAGTCTGATCTGGCATTTCTGAGGGCCTTCCTATAGGTTTTCAGACTGTCTTGCCAATCTAAACGAGATTCTTCCAGTTTGATGGAACGCCATTTACTTTCAAGTTTTCGCGATATTTGTTTTAGTTTGCGAGTTTGGGAGTTATACCAAGTTGCTAGTTTCCTTTGCGTCCTCGTCTTCTTTTTGAGAGGAGCAACAGAGTCTAAAGTTGTCCGTAGGCAGGCCGTAGCACTGTCTACAAAATTATCAATTTGGGAGGGACTGAAGTTAACAAAAAGGTCCTCTGTTATATTAAAGCATTACATTGAGTTAAATGTTGTTGGAATATCTTCCTTAAATTTAGCTATAGCACTGTCAGATAGGCTTCTAGTGTAGAAGCTTTTGTCTGATTTCATATAGTTGGGTAGTAAGAATTCGAAAGTTATTAAAAAATGGTCTGATAATAAACGATTCTGCGGAAATACTATTAAATCTTCAATTTCGATGCCGTATGCCAGCACAAGGTCGAGGGTGTGGTTAAAACAGTGAGTGGCCTTATGCACACTCTGACTGAAACAAATTGAATCTAATAGTGAGTTGAAAGCAATACTAAGGCTGTCGTTGTCAACGTCCATGTGAATATTAAAGTCACCTACAATAAGTACTTTGTCTGATTTTAGGACTAAACATGATAAAAACTCTGAGAATTCAGATAAAAATTCTGAATACGGACCTGGAGCTCGGTAAACAACAACAAATATAATTGGCTGTACAGTTTTCCATGTTGGATGTTGAAGATTAAGAACTAGGCTTTCGAACGAGTTATAATTTAGTTTAGGTTTAGGATTAATTAAAAGGCTTGAATCAAATATGGCTGCAACTCCCCCTCCTCGGCCTTTTATTGTAAATCTGTATTTTATCAATTTGTAGTTATCTGTTCTTTGCCAATTAAAGTTATTTTATTTTAAGGAGAACATTATGTACATGTGTTACAGTCCAAGCAGTTATCTTTGTGTGCTGAACATCTCAGAGACTGAAAGTCTGTGGCAGGCTCCTCCTTACTGCTGCAGCCACTGACTAACAGACAGTCTCCTCCCCGCCGGAAACGCCCACCTGTAACCTGATTCAGTCACGCTCTGGCTGCTGTGTGAGATACTTCCTTCTCTCTCAAAGCTTGTCCACTCTGTCTCCCTCTTTTGATATACCCAAACAGGTATATTATATAATCAACCGTAGCACTTTGAGATTAGCACTAAATGAAAGCGCATAACAAATAAAATCTATTATTAGTATTATTATTATTAGAGTATTGGTATATCACCAATAAACTGAATATGTCAGGTCTACCACAAAGGTGTATCCCCAGAAGTATACCAGAGGATTATAGTGAAGAGTGGTTATTGAGCAATCATTTCAACAAACACACCCAAAAGCAGCAAACCGTGTCGCTGAGAGGCTCAATCAAGTGATAACTTGTTTATACGTCAATTCAGATTATAAAAACACCTCATTCAAACTGAAATAGCATAGCTATGGGGCAGTATAGTCATCACTCACACCTTATAGAGAAACCATGGTGTGTTTATAGTTGTTAATAATTATTATTGCCCCTTATAGTATGAGAAATCTGGCTATCTGGTGTTTTATAGGTTTTAACTTTACACAATTGCACAAGTATCACCGATTTATAGAGCCAGGTGTGGCATTGGGACAACAGTCAGTCGTCTACTCATAGTCTTGTTTTTTTAAATGTGATATAGATCTACCACACAGCAGTAAAATAAGCCCAACAAAGGATGTTAGATCATATAGTAATAACAGTCATATATATAGGTGGTATCATCAGCTGCTATTACATCAATAATTCGATCAGTAACGTAACTAATCTAATATGGAGAGTGGCAACCTCTCCTCGGAGTAGCAAGCTCCTGTTATGTTATTTAGTTAATAAGTGTTGATAACCCCAAACTAAAAACGTCAAACGCACAAAAAACAAACCAAGACAAAGAAAACACCGTAACCCACGCAAACAACACATGTACAATAAACAACCACGCACATGAAACAACGACTAGCAAAACAACAAATCAACACTGAAATACGAACAAAACGCTACATATAAAACAAAACACTGCAGACACATAAGAGTTTATAGCTGGTGTTCGAGACAGGACAGCTCAGAGCTCCGGGAGTGGGGCAATCAGACCCCTGCACTGTGTGTCTGAAAGCACTTCAGATTTTATTCTGAAAAAGGCCAGGTAGTGTACCCTTGTCTGATGATTGTTATCACACCAGAGACACCTTTGTCAGACTTCTGTTTGTTCTCATAAAAAGCTGAACGGTGTATGGATTTCACCTGAGCTACGCGCTCCTGTCAGTGTTTTTACACTGAGACACTTTTCAGAGAACAAACAGGGAGATAGTAGATGTAATACCCTCAAATCCCCAAAAGATGGAGGTGTTGCACCCTGTGTCCAAGACCTC
This sequence comes from Gymnocephalus cernua, assembly GCA_023631565.1. Classification (NCBI taxonomy): domain Eukaryota; kingdom Metazoa; phylum Chordata; class Actinopteri; order Perciformes; family Percidae; genus Gymnocephalus; species Gymnocephalus cernua. The sequence goes on along the minus strand of CM042433.1, from coordinate 35,001,908 downwards.
AGCCAGTCAACAAGAAACAGTCAATATTTTGACCATAGAGGTAGAAAGGAAAGGCTCACCTAAGGTAAACATTTAGGTACCACATGGATCAGAAAGCACGATCACGGTATTTAATACAGCCGTACGATCACGACGGCCACCTTAAAACCTAGAATGTACGATTATGACAAGCAGGCTGAGGACACATGATCTCAGTGTTAGAATACACTGTCACGGTATTGACGGGATACAGCCATACGATCACGACAGCTACCGTAAAACCTAGAATGTACGATCACGACAAGCAGGCTGAGGACACATGGTCACAGTGTCTACCCATAGACAGCACGGTCACAGCCACTAGAATACCAGCATCTACAACATCATACATATCGCGTTTTTTTTTTGTTTTGTTTTTTTTAGCCCAATTGAAAACCCTCAGATGATACACACTCACCCAGGTCCAAAAAGAAATTTTGTTTTCAGGTTGAAATTGTGAGAAATTCGGTCTTTAAAAGACAACAGGCATCTCTTACCTTTAACTAGTTCGGTGCACCGTTTGAACCTGGAGAGCAGGAAGCCTGAGTCGCGAAGACAGACAAAAAGTTCTGGACAGCTTCAAATCGAAAAGTTAGTTGATCAGTCATCAGCAACGTCGGGGTCACCATGAAGGAATAATTGTGACTTATGACCAATTCTGGTCTGGCCCAAATGGCCAAAACCTAAAATCTGACTCCAATTTAAGGTCACTTACACCCTGCACCTTTAACTTAAGTGTTTGTTATCTGGTGGATCAGAAATAAGACTCAGGATTCGTTCAGTTAAAGTTATAACACGCTTTAGTGAATGATATTGCAGATACAAAACTTGTGCACAAGGATCATCTCCTACAAGACAAAATCAGCCTATGGCTATCCCTAGCAACAGACAAAGTGTCCCCAGGCAAATGATGCCCGCTACCTTCAACCTACACATTCTTATACCCTTTTCCAGTCTCTTGGTCCGTCCCTTCCATGTGGTTATCTTCCTTGGATGCAGTACAGGTCTTCTTGACCCCTGCTGCTGCCCAGTCCTTTTCGGCTCCTTTCACAATGTCGCTCTCTCTGCAAAAATACATTGGCTTTTCCTCAACCCAAGGCCATACAGTCTGTTTACTATTGAAATACTTTATGGTTGCATTCTATTTATCAAATGTATACACAGGTTACAAAGTTTTAGATGTTTCACCAATCAGGGGCATCTGTGCATTTTCTGTAGAGCTGTGAGTTGAGGGAAGCCAAGGCCACACTCCAACCTGCATCATATTTTCTCACCGCTCAGAACCCATTGCTATCATTCTCTGTTTCTCCTTTGATCAGATAGTTTCGCTTTTTAACTGGTCCTGTATCTTTGAAGAGGGTTTATGATTTATGATGTAAGTTTTCTTCTGTACTTTTAATGATGTCTTATCACTGGGAAGACCAAATGGCTTCTTCGTGACTTCTTCATGACCCGGAGAAACAGATAGTGAGCAATGTCAGATTGACCTCTGAGGTCTTACACTATATTCTAACAAAATAATCCTACAATGTTGACATAAAATAACCATCCAATTAAAATAGTCAACTTATAACTTTGCTATACAATATTATTAATTTATAACACAAAACCCGGAACCAGTTTCCTCGCATATTAGCGATTAGTAATTAAATGGAATGTAAGGTAAAGCCTTTCTACAATATGATTGCTGCAGTAGAAAAGAACAGCAAGACTTTTCACCCAGCAAACAGGTGTTCATGTCCTGAAGAAGTTAAGGAGAAAACACAAGACTTTCACCCAGGAAACAGGTGTTCATGTCCTGGAAGACTGAAAACACAAGACTTTCACCCAGGAAACCAGGTGTTCATGTCCTGGAAGACATTAAGGAGAAAACACAAGACTTTCACCCAGGAAACAGGTGTTCATGTCCTGAAGACGTTAAGGAGAAAACACAAGACTTTCACCCAGGAAACAGTAGTAGTTAACCTTTTTCAAAAGGGTAGTTGCAATTTTTCAGAAGAGTAGTTACTGTTTTTCAAAAGGGTAGTTACCCTTTTTCAAAAGGGTAGTTACCCTTTTTCAAAAGGGTAGTGTGATGAGAGGCAGGAAATGGTGGACCCAAATGCAGAGTCAGGCAGGCAGGAGAAGGTTTGAACAGAAGGATTTATTAAAGACAAAAGGCGGGGTTTAAACCAAACAAAAGAGGATCCAAAAAACAGGAGGCAAGCACAAGGAGTCGTGAGGCAGCAGGGGAAAAACGAGGAATCCAAACGGGCAAAAAACCAAAGTCCAGAGTGATGCAAAAAATCGAAGAGCAGGATAACCAAAAACCAAGGGAACACAGGCCAATGTGGGACTGGGAGGGTAGGACACAAAAGCAAAATGATCTGACGAAGGACAAAGGAAACTCAGGGGCTAAATAAACTAGCTAACAAAGAAACAAGAGGCAGGTGACACAAGGGCTGGGGAACAGGTGGCAAACATCAGGTAATCACACAGGCGGGAAAACACAGGAAGTAAAACTAGACATCACAAGGGGAGACAGACAACCTATCAAAATAATACAGGAAATGGGAAGGGACTAACAGAAAACATGAAATCAACTAAATACAGAAACTTGACAACACTAGACAAAAACCACAGAACAGAACCATAAACGATGAGGAAATACAGAAAAAGCAAAAAACAAACAACAGAAATACACACAACCACGACAGAACCCCCTCCTCTAGGGACGGATTCCAGACGTCCCTAACAAAAACAAACAAACAGAAAACTACCCAAGGAGGGCGAGAGAGTCCGGAGGAGGAAAAAAGGTCACTGGGGCATAGGGAACAGAGAGCCCTAGGGGCACAGGGAACTGGGGAACAGGGAACACGGGCCACTGGGGACACAGGGAACAGAGGGCACTGGGGACACAGGGCACTGGGGAACAGGGAACAGAGGGCACTGGGGACACAGGGAACAGGGAACAGAGAGCACAGGGGACACAGGGGACAGAGGACACAGGGAACAGAGGGCACTAGGGCCACAGGGAACGAAGAGCGCTGGGGCACAGGGAACGAAGAGCGCTGGGGCACAGGGAACGAAGAGCGCTCGGGACTCAGGGACTGGGAACTGGGGAGTGAGGACACATGGGATTGGACAGACTTGGACGGGGACGACTCAAAGACACAGATGGGAAAGACTCGGACGAAACAGACGCAGACTCGGACCGGACAGGATCAGAAACAGAAGGAACAGACTCTGACAAAACAGACGCAGACATGGATGGTACTGACGCAGACGGGACAGACATAGACGGGACAGACTCGGACTTAGGGGCAGGGAAGGTAACAGGGACGCGGACCGTGAGGGGGACAGAGATGGGCACAGTGACGGGAACAAAGACGGGCACTTTGACATAGACAAAGACGGGCACGGTGACATAGACAAAGATGGGCACGGTTACAGGGACAGAGACAGGCATGGTAATAGGGATGGGGATGGGCACGGTGACAGGAACAGAGATGGGCACAGTGACAGGGATGGAGACGGGCACGGTGATGGGGACAGATAGATTGGGGTTGGGGGTGCCGGAGCCCAGCAAAGTAATCGGTGGAAAGGGCATGGCCCGGTTAGGGAAGCCGAACACCAGCCGGGGTTCGGGGGAGTGGCTAGCTAGCCAGGAGTCTGGGAGGCTGCTAGCCGACCGGGGAAGAGGGAGACCGCTAGCCGGCCGGGGAAGAGGGGGGCCGCTAGCCGGCCGGGGAAGAGGGAGACTGCTAGCCGGCCGGGGAAGAGGGAGGCCACTAGCCGGCTGGGACTCGAGGGGCTCTGGGGGGCCGCTACACGGCCGGGACTCTAGGAACTCTGGGGGCCCGTCACTCGGCCGGAACTCAAGGAACTCTGGGGAGCCGCAACACTGCTGGGACTCCAGGGGGCTGCCACTCAGCTGAGACTCAGGGGACCCGGAGGGCGCCAAAGCCTCCAGGGCAGTATCTGGGGCGTTGACCAACGGCAAAGTCTCTGTGGCAGTCTCAGAAGCGCTGACCAACGGCAAAGTCTCTGGAGCGCTGACCGACAGCAAAGTCTCTGGAGCGCTGACCGACGGCAAAGTCTCTGGAGCGCTGACCGACGGCAAAGTCTCTGGAGCACTGACCGACGGCAAAGTCTCTGGAGCACTGACCGACGGCAGAGTCTCTGGTACGCTGACCGACAGCAAAGTCTCTGAGGTGCTGACCAACGGCAGTCTCCGAGGTGCTGACCAACGGCAAAGTCTCTGAGGAGCTGACCAACGGCAAAGTCTCTGAGGTGCTGACCAACGGCAAAGTCTCTGAGGTGCTGACCAACGGCAAAGTCTCTGAGGAGCCGGAGACCGGCGTAGATTCTGGGAGAACGGTCAGCATAAACTCTGGGAGAACGGTCAGCATAGACTCCGGGAGAACGGTCAGCGTAGACTCTGGGAGAACGGTCAGCGTAGACTCTGGGAGAACGGTCAGAGTAGACTCTGGGGAAACAGTCAGCGTAGGCTCTGGGCTGTTAGACGTCAGCGGAGGTTCAGGACGACTGGACGTCAGCGAAGATTCTGGGACACAGATCAGCTCAGGCTCAGGTACACAGGTCAGCTCAGGCACAGGTACACAGGTCAGCTCAGGCACAGGTACACAGGTTAGCTCAGGCACAGGTACACAGGTCAACTCAGGCTCGGGGTCACTGGACAGCTCGGGCTCTGGTCCGCTGGACAGCTCGGGCTCAGGTCCGCTGGACAGAGGATGAAGCTGGGAATGGCGTCGGGACCGATTACGACCATGTCCTCTCTTGCGACCATGTTTGACACTGGTCAACTCAGGCTCGGGGACAGAAGGGTTGCACGTCAGCTCAGGAACGGAACCCTTTTTCAGACGGGTAGTTACCCATTTTAAAAAGGGTAGTTAAGCTTTTTTAGAAGGGCAGTTACCCTTTTTCAGAAGGGTAGTTGCCCTTTTTCAGAAGGGTAGTTTCCCTTTTTCAGAAGGGTAGTTACTGTTTTTCAAAAGGGTAGTTGCAATTTTTCAGAAGAGTAGTTACTGTTTTTCAAAAGGGTAGTTACCCTTTTTCAGAAGGGTAGTTGCCCTTTTTCAGAATGGTAGTTACTGTTACGAGGCTGAACAGAATGGACCCAAACGCCAGGCTCAAACTCAGGCAATATTTATTTGACAAACTGGAAAACTGGGAAGGGGAGCAGGGGAAATGGAGAGGCTGAAATGTGAGTTGGTTTATGAGGGACTAGAGGGCTGGGTTAGGATGGTGATGGAAGCTAGCTCTGGTGTAGGATGGCGAGGGGAACTCAGGGGATAGCAAGGGTGAAGGAGCTGGGGAAATCCATGAAGGAGGCACTGGTGGTAAGGGGAGCAGCGACGAAGAGGTTGGAAGGCTGGAGGCGAATGGAGCGGGAAGCCGTGAGGAGTTGACCGCGTGGAGAGACCAGCTGACTGGAGACTGGAGGTGATGGCGGAGGTGACGGCTGTAGGGAAACACAGAGAAGGGGTAAGTACAAAACAGGGAGATATAGGTAAGCATGAATGGAAGCGAGAGCTTGTAGTGTGCGTCACCCAGGTTGCAGGAAACAACGATCAAGCGACGATGATGAGTAGATCCGGGGTTCTTATACTAGCTTGATTGAGGCTGATGTATGGCAGGTATGTACAACAGGAGAGATGATGGGGTGATGGCAAACAGGTGTGCACAGTCAGCTGGCTCATGGAGGCAGGAGAGAAAGGAGGGAGAACAAAGAGACACAGAGGGGCAAGACCAACAGAAACTAACAGGAGGGTGTGGCGGAAAACCAAAGGGAAAATAGAAAACAAAACCCCATAGCACACATAAAAGGAGACATCCCTGTGGCTGCGCTGATGAGAGAGCTATGGGCGTACTCGATCCAGGGGAGATAGGAACTCCATGATGAGGGGTTACATTGCGCCACACACCTGAGAGCCCCAGGTCCTGATTCGCCCGCTCGGTCTGCCCGTTGGTCTGGGGATGGTAACCAGAAGTTAAGCTGGTGGTGGCACCGAGTGCCCCGCAGAAGGATCTCCAGACTTGAGATGTGAATTGGGGACCCCAGTCAGAGACGACATCCAATGGAATGCCATGGAGTCGGAAGACATGATAGACTAGGAGGCGAGTGGTCTCCAAGGATGTGGGTAGTTTGGCCAGAGGGATGAAATAGACGGATTTGGAGAAATGGTCAACTACTGTGAGAATGACCGTGTTACTGTTGGAGCAGGGAAAGCCAGTGACAAAGTCCAGGGCGATGTGGGACCAGGGCCAACCGGGGACCGGGAGGGGATGGAGCAGACTGGCGGGCGGCTGGTGGGTGGCCTTGGCTCGGACACACACCTCACAGACTGCCACAAAGTCCCGACAGTCTCTTTCCATGGAAGACCACCAGAATCTTTGTCGGAGCAGGAACAGGGTCCGGGCCATTCCAGGGTGGCAGCTGAACTTCGAGGCATGCGCCCACTGGAAGACCTGGGAGCGGACACTGGGGAGGTCCGGTACCAGGATCGGGGTCAGTGGACTGGGCACGGCGTACAGTAGATTCCACTTCCCAGACAAGGGAAGCGACAAGGCAGGAATGGGGCAGAATGGCATCTGACTGATCAACTGGGTCATCGGAGGAATGAAGACGGGTTAAGGCGTCAGGCTTGGTGTTACGTGATCCAGGGCGCTAAGACAGAACCGGGTGACGAACAGAGCCCACCTGGCATGGAAGGAATTCAGTCTCTTGGTGGTCTGGAGGTAAGGCAAGTTTTTATGATCCGTCCACACTAGGAAGGGGTGTTCCGAGCCTTCCAACCAGTGCATCCATTCCTCGAGAGCCAGCGTCTCCCACGCAGTAGTTGCGCTCAGTGGGGGTCAGGCGGTGGGAAGAAGGGGAGCGTTGGGACAGGGTGGTGCCAACTAGGGATGAGCGAGTATAGCATTATCTGTATCTGTATCTGTTAACCATATGAATTATCTGTATCTGTATCTGTACTCAGACTGGGCGGGGCCTAACCCGGAAGTGGGTCGGGTTGGCTTGAAATGGGCGGGGCTTTAACCGGTATGTTATTTTAAGCACGCAATTGATATGGGTTGATCAGAAATTGTTATTGCTGATTAGAAAACTATTTACATGACAGCATCAGCATTGAGCTTCAGATCAATGGTTTTGATCATGATAACAAACGAACTATATACAGAACAAGTTTTGCAACAATGAATACAACACATGCGGTTGCAATTATGAAGTCAAATGTAATGAACAAGAGTTTTACTCAACATAACCTTATTTTTTTAACTTAATTTTTTTTGGTTCTTTTTTATTTTTTTATTTCCACACCAGGTATGTGTGTGTGTGAGTGAGTAAAAGAGAGACAGAGAGAGAGAGAGAGAGAGAGAGAGAGAGAGAGAGAGAGACTTTATTTGTCCATTGTTTATTTCTAAAGAAACACGACAATGTATAAAAAGCTCCATTACCTTGTACCTCACGTTATGGCTTCGTATCAGACGTTTTTGTAAAAATAGGCTAACGATTGTGTCATAACCAAGCAACCTACCTACTATTTTTTCAGATCTGCATTGACTTATAAAATACAGCAAGAAAGTATCAGACACTCAGTGTGTGAAGTAAAAAAAACTGGTTAGAGCCAGCTGACGGTTTAAAAAAAAAAAAGAAATCTCTGACAGACAGAGACGCCACGCGAGTCGCATTCTACCAAGCATCACGTACCCCACGTTTACCAGAACTCTACTGGTTAATAAGTAAGTACTACAAACCTAAGTAAAAAACAAACCTGAAGCTAAAGAGACCCTAAACGTTAACGGAAAAGACCCGCGAACCTGAGTGACTAAGGGAGAGACAAAGACAGCTGTTCTCCTCTGTGTTCTGTGAGTGAGTGAGCAGAGCGTGTGTAGGGGAGGGGCGCTGTGACTACTAGCCTATCACAGAACGCAGACACAGTCAGCTACCCAATGAGGATTTTTATTCAATCCGAGCACAGTTATTGACTCGTATTACTCGTATAATACTCGTACTCGGCAGAAGTGCTTTATCCGTACCAGATACACGTTTCAGCCGAGTATCCGGCTCAATTCTAGTGCCAACCCCCACATGCGAGGCGTCCACCTCCACCACGAACTGAAGGGAAGGATCAGGGTTGGTGAGGATTGGGGTGGAGGTAAACCGGGTTTTGTGCAGGGAGAAGGCTGCAGCGGCCTCCGGAGACCAGAAAAAGGGAACCGAGGCAGAGGTTAGGCAAGTGAGAGGGGCGGCGAGTGAACTGTAATTGCGAATAAACCTGCGATAGAAATTGGCGAAGCCCAAAAAACGCTGCAGCTGCGTGACAGAAGAGGGAGTGGGCCAGTCTACAAATGCTTGGATCTTAGCAGGATCCGCACGGAGGCGCCCACTCTCAACAATGAACCCGAGGAACTGTACCGAAGTGACGTGGAACTCACATTTCTCGGATTTAACAAAAAGACGGTTCTCCAGAAGCCCTGCAGCACTAAACAAACATGTTTTGTGTGTTGGACTGGGTCGCAGGAGAAGATCAGGATGTCGTCTAAATAAAGGAAAACAAAGCGGTGCAAAAAATCATGGAGGACGTCATTGATAAGAGCTTGGAAAATGGCAGGGGCGTTGGTGAGGCCGAAGGGCATTACTAGATACTCATAGTAACTGTAGAAAAAGGTACACAATTTTACCCTGGCTCAAAAGGTCAGAGTCTGTTTGACCCCTTCGGTCACTTCTCAAGCTTTACCCTTTTGTGTTCGTTGAATGACAGACCAGGAAATGAATACTCAGGATTCGTTCAGTTAAACTATAATATATGTTTTATTAAAATGATATTGCAAGCAGACAATCATATGCATATGGTTCAGTAGCTCCTTCAAGACTCTCTCACCCTAGCCACCAACAAAGTCTCTCCAGGTCTGACTCCGTACCTTGCATTTCCCTATTCTTTTATTCGTCTTTGGGTTCCTCCTTCCATCCTTGCGTCTAGGTCGCCAATCGGTTAGATTACCCTCAGACTTTCTGTCTCCAAGAAGATAGCGAAGTTGCACGCTAGTCTTGGGATCGCTCTCATTCTCTTCTTCTCTAATGGCCTAAATATTGTCTGCTACTTTAAGATATTTCATTAGGTGCATTCTGTTCCAAATGTTTATCAAGTGTTTATCAGGAGCACTTTTGCTCCAGTAAATCTGAACACGTCTTATCTTACACCTGCCAGACAGGAGGAGAGAGCTTGAGGCCATTCCCAGGCTACAGGACATTTTATTAGCAAAATGTAATTAGTACAATAATAATATTAATAATAATAATATATATATTCACTTCACCCTCTTTTTCTACAGCAAACGCTGTAGAACATAAAAAAATGGCTAAAACAAGATAATGGGCTCCCTCTTTCGAGACCTAAGAACGCCTTAATGGCAATTAAGTAATCAGTAATAAACACTCAAAGATTATAGGTATGACAGAGCGGTGTGGTGTGTGTGTCTTATATGTGGGTTCTAGCCACTACTGTAAGCTGCAATGTTACGTTGTCTCTATGACTGTACTTGATGGTTACAATTATTTATGTGGAATGTCTAAACATCGTGTAACAGCAATTTTTGAAACAAACCTTTATTTATTAAAAATCATAATACTAAAATCATACTTCAAACCTGTGTCTTGCTTAAGGCTATTGTGATGGCAAAATTACTTTTAAAGCACATTCTTCTATGATATTAATCTGTTTAGTGTATGTGTTAACTTAGAAAATGGTTTCTAACAGATGAACAGCTAAAACTATAAACTCTGATGAGACTGAAGACAGTGTCTTTTTCCCGAGGTCTTTACTGACGTCTGTTTAGAACAAGTTTAGGTAAGGCGCCGTAAACAATATCCTACAGTGTCTCTAAAACAGTTTTGTTTTCCCCCGGCAGCTGAGACTGCGAAGGGGTTATGTCTTGGGATGAACTGGGGCAAAGGGCTTGGTCTCTGCTTCTGTGTGTTTGGTTAACTTGTGTCTATGCAAAATGCAGAGGCAGAGGCGATGACCATTTGTTATCGCCTATAAGGTGCTTTGTGTGATGTGACTCAGAACGCTCTTTCTCCTGTGCTGTGGTACTTGGCAAACTGTGTTCTCCATTTGCAAATGAGAATAAATACTCAACAAGTACGGGGTGGGGATGGCACAGTGGTTAGAACACATGCCTTTGGTGTGGGAGACCTGGGTTTGATTCCCACCATGATCCATCAACCAATGTGTTCCTGAGCAAGACACTTAACCCCTAGTTGCTCCAGAGGCGTGCGACCTCTGATACATATATAGCAATTGTAAGTCGCTTTGGATAAAAGCGTCAGCTAAATGACATGTAATGTAATGTAACAACCAGACTTTGGTTTCTTCTCAAATAGTCTTCATTTGTTTCACTTTAACCTTTTTAAATCTTACCCCGTGCGATTAGGAAATATTTCCACGACACTATATTGACTATGAGCTGATCTACAGCCCCGCGCAGCTAACTGTGAAACAAAGAAGGGAATCTCTGACATCACATAAGAGGCTCAGCCATGCCCCTCTCTTCATAACCGTGTGTAATTTGGCATAACGCTGTTGTAATACAATTCAAATGTAGTTTACTGTTGTCCACCAGGAAAAAATGACTCAAACCCCCGCTCCAATCTGATTGCGTGCTTTGAACTTGTCTGGTAGCTATGTCTCTGTGTGCATCAGTCTACCACACATGTACACTCTGTCATCAAAAGTGCTACCAGGAGTGCCCCATTTCTTATGGGACATGTTCTTTTATGGGACCTGTTCAGGTGCAGCCTGTAGAACATGGAAGCTCCACACAGCCACCACCCACCACCCCTCAGCTCTACTGGTGCTCTGATTAACAAGTGATAGTCGGTCTTGATGTCAACAGACGAGTTCAGTCGGTGCACACGTTTTTCCTGTCCTGCTCTCGAGAAACAGGTGTAATTACACCTGGGAAAGGTTTAAGCAAGAGGTGTTAGACAGTATTTACTGGAGGAAACAGTAAACTCAATGACTTGTGTTCTTCCATTTTAGGTGTGAGGTTTGGAGCGTGCATAGCTAAACAGACTAAGGTAACCTTGCAAACTTGTGGCATAATTTTTGGTTATTCAATTTGACTAAATTTGGAGCATTCCATGCAATTGTTAACATTAGCTTGTTGAGCAGTCTACATAATCCACTCTAATCAGTAATAACTCAATTTTCCATTCAGTTGTTAACTTGTTTGTGAATCTGTAAGACGTGAACAGATTAATTATACACTGTAAACAGTTTCTGTGGTTCAGGGTTAAACCAATACAAAAAGCAAAAAACAAAAACTTTTCATTTGAACAAAATATATCTGTGATTGTGAGCTTGTCTGCTTTAATTTTATCCCACCCCTTGTCCTTAGTCATCATGTTAAAGGTAAAGGGTGCAGTTTACAGGCTTCATCCAAAAATAGTTTACTGATGTTAATGTCAGGCTATTTCCACTGATGAACACACAATTATTCTAGTTATGTTTAACAAAATTCTGAGACAACAGCTGTTTGTTTCGATTTTCAACCAATCTAATTTGAATTTGTCCATACGATCACTTCCCAATAAATTATCTGCGCAGCACTGAATCATAATAGCATGTTCAAAAGTTGCCTGTGTTATTGGTGTTCAAAACTGAATTAACATAGTTGCCACTCATCTTGGTGGAAGCTGTCACAGGAAATTCAATGCAAATTTTACAGATTTTATAATACCTTTACAGACTAATTGTAATTTTTCCATACCAAGTAGGTTGATAACCAATACGTGTCTTAACCCTTCATATAGGTGTGTTCACATGGGTGTAACCCTATTTTTAAAGTAAAAATAAGTAATTCTAATATTAGTTTTTCCCAATAGTGTATGTGTATTTCAGAATGTGAGTCTGTAGGTGCTGATACTTCCTTTCACAATGCGTCAGATGTATCAGATCAGGACAGTCTCTTGCTCTCCCCCTCCTCTCAGTCCGTCTGCTGCTCCAGACAGGATCCAGTGTCTTTCTGTTTGGTGGAGCAGACCCCAGGGCTGTTGAGTTTGTCACCGGTCCTGTAGCTGGAGGGGGGTGAGCCAGACCCGGTCTCTGACACAACGAGGCACCGTGTGGCACAAAGCAGAACTCCGAGAAGCATTATTTGTTCTTTTTATCAATATGTATCACTTGGAAAAACTTCTACTCCTTTAGCAAACATCAGTAATTATAAAACAGCATTTCTTTCCCTCTTCTGGAGGCATGAAAACTCATGACTCAATAACATATCAGCATATATAAATAATCTGTTTAGTGGTTTTAGCCATTAACACTCTGCCCTGTGTTATAACAACAAAAAGCTGTTCAATGCTCATATATATATATATATATATATATATATATATATATATATATATAGATCCAGGAACCATCACCTTATCTTGGTGGAGAGGTTTGGGTGTCCCTATGAACCTGAGGGCTGTGTTGTCTGGAGCTTTGTGCTGGTAGGGTCTCCCATTGCAAAGTGGTCTCAGGTGAGGGGCCAGACGAAGAATGGTTAAAAAAACCCTATGGAAGAACGAGGAAGGGATAGAGAGACCCTGCCCGGAGGAAGCCCGGGGCCCCCGTCTGGAGCCAGGCCAAGAGGGTGGGCTCGTCAGCGAGCGTCTGGTGGCCGGGTTTTCCACGGAGCCCGGCCGGGAACAGCCCGAAAAAGCTACGTGGCACCTATCTCTCCAGCCCATGGGCCCACCACCTGTGGGAGGAACCGCTGGGGTTGGGTGCGCTGCCACACGGGTGGCGGTGAAGGTCAGGGGCCTCGACAGACCAGACCCGGGCAGCAGAGGCTGGCTCTGGGGACGTGGAATGTCACCTCACTGTGGGGGAAGGAGCCGGAACTTATGCGTGAGGTGGAGCGCTACAAGTTGGATCTGGTGGGGCTTACCTCTACGCACAGTTTCGGTTCTGGAACCGTACTCCTGGAGAGGGGTTGGACTCTTTTCTTCTCCGGAGTTGCCCAGGGTGTGGGGCGCCAGGCGGGTGTGGGGATACTCACAAGTCCCCGGCTGAGCGCCGCAACGTTGGAGTTTACCCCGGTGGACGAAAGGGTCGCCTCCCTACGCCTGCGGGTTGTTGGGGGGAAAACTCTGACTGTTTGTGCATATGCACCAAACAAGAGTTCAGAGTATTCGGCCTTCTTGGAGACCTTGAATGGAGTCCTGTATTGGGCTCCGGAGGGGGACTCCATAGTTCTGCTGGGGGACTTCAACGCACATGTGGGCAATGACGGAGACACATGGAGAGGCGTGATTGGGAGGAAGGGCCTCCCTGATATAAACCAGAGTGGTTGTCTGTTATTGGACTTCTGTGCTAGTCATGGATTGTCTATAACAAACACCATGTTCGAACATAGGGATGCTCATAAGTGTACTTAGTACCAGATCACCTTAGGCCGAAGGTCAATGATCAATTTTATAATCGTTTCATCTGATCTGAGGCCGTATGTATTGGACACTCGGGTGAAGAGAGAGGCGGAGCTGTCAACTGATCACCATCTAGTGGTGAGTTGGGTCAGGGGTTGGGGGAAGACTCTGGACAGACCTGGTAAGCCCAAACGGGTGGTGCGGGTAAATTGGGAACGTCTGGAGGAAGCTCCTGTCCAACAGACCTTCAACTCACACCTCCAGAAGAGCTTTTCGTGCATCCCTGTGGAGGCTGGGGGCATTGAACCTGAGTGGACAATGTTCAAAGTTTCCATTGCTGAAGCTGCGGCAGGGAGCTGTGGTCTTAGGTGCCTCAAGGGGCGGTAACCCTCGGACACCGTGGTGGACACCGGTGGTCAGGGAAGCTGTCCGACTGAAGTAAGTAAGTAAGTAAGTAAAATCTATTTATAAAGCGCTTTTCACAGATAAAATCACAAAGTGCTGTACAACAGAATAGGTAGAACAAGAAGGAGTCTTTCCGAGATATGTTATCCCAGAGGACTCGGGAGGCAGTTGCTAGGTACCGAAGGGCCCGAAGGACTGCAGCCTCTGCCGTAAAAGAGGCAAAGCAGCGGGTGTGGGAGAAGTTCGGAGAAGACATGGAGAAGGACTTTCGGTAGGCACCAAGGCGCTTCTGGAAAACTGTCCGCCACCTCAGAAGGGGGAAGCGGGGAACCATCCAAGCTGTGTACAGTAAGGATGGGACGTTGTTGACCTCAACTGAGGAGGTAATAGGGCGGTGGAAGGAGCACTTTGAGGGGGTCCCTTCTCAGGGCCATCCAATCTCTGTATGACCAAAGCGAGAGCTGTGTCCGGGTTCTCGGCAGTAAGTCGGACACGTTCGAGGTGAGAGTTGGCCTCCGCCAGAGCTGCGCTTTGTCACCAATCCTGTTCGTTGTATTTATGGACAGGATATCGAGGCATAGTCGTGGTAGGGAGGGGTTGCAGTTCGATGGGCTGGGGATCTCATCGCTGCTCTTTGCAGATGATGTGGTCCTGATGGCATCATCGGCCTGTGACCTTCAGCACTCACTGGATCGGTTTGCAGCCGAGTGTGAAGCGGCTGGGATGAGGATCAGCACCTCTAAATCTGAGGCCATGGTTCTCAGCAGGAAACCAATGGAGTGCCTTCTCCAGGTAGGGAATGAGTCCTTACCCCAAGTGAAGGAGTTTAAGTACCTTGGGGTCTTGTTCGCGAGTGAGGGGACAATGGAGCGGGAGACTGGTCGGAGAATCGGCACAGCGGGGGTGGTATTACATTCAGTTTATCGCACCGTTGTGACGAAAAGAGAGCTGAGCCAGAAGGCAAAGCTCTCGATCTACCGGTCAGTTTTCGTTCCTACCCTCACCTATGGTCATTAAGGCTGGGTCATGACCGAAAGAACGAGATCCAGGGTACAAGCGGCCGAAATGAGTTTCCTCAGGAGGGTGGCTGGCGTCTCCCTTAGAGATAGGGTGAGAAGCTCAGTCATCCGTGAGGAGCTCGGAGTAGAGCCGCTGATCCTATATATAGATGGATAGATGGATAGATAGATATTTCAGAGAAAAAATCACCAAATTAAAAATGTTTTCCAATATCAACCTAATAGTGTAAACATTATGTCCTATATCAACTTAAAAAATAAAAACAAAGTCTGTAGTGCAACTTTACTGGAAAACCTCATTATTGAGTTTGAATGAACTGCACATAAAAATAAGATCTCATGTCACCCTGCATTGGTTTCAATATTGTCTCAACCAACAAACTCAGATGAATCAAACAAAACACAAAACAACTATCTTGGGGTTGCAACACAAAGTAAGCTTAATTGCTGTCTGATATTCCTACAAATCATTGTGAATTAAAGTTTGTTGGTGTAGTATTGGTAGAACTAAACTAAGAATCGTAATGTATGTCCATCCAACTGTCTGTTCTGTATGCATAACTCCTGTCCTATCTTATCCATGTGTGTGTGTGTTCTCTGGGAAGCCCTTCCCTCGGCTGTTCTCTGAGCCTCTGTAAGAGAGGAGCATTCCTCCATGTTGCATGAAAACACACTGCTTTCCTATTTCTGATATATGACATCATTGAAAAACTGTTGCTACATTTAGGGTTTAGGCCACAGAATAAGGTTATGCAGATAGTCATGGTGGAAGAGAAGTATTCAAATAACTTGCCTAAGTAAAAAATATTAAATTAGCAATGCAGAAAAGCTCCACATGTTTGTTGAAAACTGGAAATGATTAACGCAGTTCCGTCAATCAACTAAGTGTTTAAACAACCAATCCTCTCCGCTGGATTTCTATGTCTCTTTGTTGGACAGTTTACTAACAATAAGACAATATGTTTCTTCATGACCATATGTTATATAAAAGAAAAAAAAGAATTATAATATGATCTTTTGACAAAAATATGTCAGATCCCAATAATATCTAACAGCAGTTCACAACGCTCTTTTGTCTTAGAAGTCAAAGATCAACAGTTTGTCTATTACCTATATAAGAGAAGGAAGATTTTAGTGAG
The DNA here is from genome assembly GCA_023631565.1 of Gymnocephalus cernua. Classification (NCBI taxonomy): domain Eukaryota; kingdom Metazoa; phylum Chordata; class Actinopteri; order Perciformes; family Percidae; genus Gymnocephalus; species Gymnocephalus cernua. Next base: position 34,985,904 of record CM042433.1, on the reverse strand, counting down.
CCCACACTGGGGAAATTCCCTAACTAGGCAGCTCAAAATTTTCAATCACAAAAATATATTTAGGCTTTTATTCTAAGTTTTGGTGCTTGCAATATAGTCACAGTGGTAATTTATTCTTACTGACCTTATGTCTTTGCTCAGACAATGGACACAACGGACCTAATGGAGTGTTGAATGCCGTTTTCAATTTGCCCCCCTCCCGGATCCACATAAGGTGGTAGGCATTACGGAGATCTAACTTAGTAAAACTGGTGGACCGGGAGAGGGACTCAAACACAGAATCCATGAGTGGGAGCGGGTATTTGTTCTTAACTGATGGAATTGAGCCCCCGGTAATCAATACAGGGCGGAGTGATTTATCTTTCTAGGAAACAAAGAAAAAAACGGCACCGAGAGGAGATGAGGAGGGACGAATAATGCCGGCTGCCAGGGAGTCTTATGTATTGCTCCATATCCTCTCTCTCCGGATGTGATAGATGAAACAGGTGGCTAGATGGGAGCGGAGCATCCCGGAGGAGGGCTATGGAGCAGTCGTAGGGACGATGGGGTGGTAAAGACAGGGCCTGATCTTTACTGAAAACGGCAGCCAGATCATGGTACTTTGACAGAACGTTAGTCAAATCAGGAGGGGACGGAGGCGCGTTAGAGGGAGTTGATTTACCAGGGGCTTGAGCGGACAACAGGCAGGACGCGTGACATTGAGTGCTCCAATTCCTGATCTACCCCCACACCCAGTCCACATTGGGGTTGTGAAGGCTGAGCCAAGGGAGTCCTAAGACAACAGGGGTAGCAGGGGAGGAGATGAGGTGGAATGAGATGGATACATGGTGGTTACCGGAGGTAAGGAGGCAAAGAGGGGGAGTGCAGTGGGTGACCGTAGTGAGAGGCCGACCATTAAGTTGGAAGAGATGTGTTTTTAGCCTCTGGTGGAAGATGTGTAGGCTTTCGGCCATCCTGATATCGGTGGGGAGCTCGTTCCACCATTTGGGAGCCAGGACAGTGAACAATCGGGATTTCGTTGAGTGATTAGTTCTCCCTCGCTGTGAGGGAGCAGCAAGCCGTTTGGCTGATGCAGAGAGAAGTGGGCGGGTTGGGGTATATGGTTTGACCATGTTCTGGATGTAAGCTGGGGCTGATCCATACGTGGCCCTGTATGTAAGTACTAGTGTCTTGAAGCGGATGCGGGCAGCAACTGGTAGCCAGTGAAGAGAGCGGAGGAGCGGTGTAGTGTGAGAGAACTTGGGGAGGTTGAAGACAAGCCAAGCTGCTGCATTCTGAATGAGCTGCAGGGGTCGGATGGCACATGCTGGCAAGCCAATCAGGAGGGAGTTGCAGTAGTCTAGACGTGAGATGACTAGAGCCTGAACCAGAACCTGAGCCGCCTTCTGCATTAGAAGGGGATCCTTCTGATGTTATGCAGCATGTATCTACATGATCGGGTGGTTGCAGCAATGTTAGCAGTGAGAGAGAGAGTTGGTCGTCAAGTGTCACACCCAGGTTTCTAGCAGTCTGGGTGGGGACTACCACAGAGTTGTCAATTGTTATAGTCAGGTCTTGGGTAGTAGAGCCTTTCCCTGGAAGGAAAAGGAGCTCAGTCTTGTCAAGGTTGAGTTTCAGATGGTGTGTCGACATCCAAGAAGAGATGTCAGTTAGACAGGCCGAGATACGTGCTGCTACTTGAGTTTCAGACTCAGGAAAGGAAAGTATTAGTTGGGTGTCATCTGCGTAGCTGTGATAAGAAAAGCCATGCGACTGAATGACAGACCCGAGAGAGTTGGTTTACAGAAAAAATAGGAGGGGACCCAGGACTGATCCCTGAGGAACCCCAGTTTTGAGTGGGCAAGGATCTGAGCTAGATCCTCTCCAAGTTACCCGGTAGGTTCGGTCTGCCAGGTAAGATGTGAGCAATGATAGCGTAGAGCCTGAGACACCGAGATTCTGGAGTGTCGAAATGAGGATCTGGTGGTTCACTGTGTCAAAGGCAGCAGAAAGGTCCAGAAGGATGATGATGGAAGAGAGAAAGGTTGTTCTAGTGATGTGAAGCTGCTCAGTGACAGCAAGGAGGGCAGTTTCTGTTGAGTGACCAGCCTTGAAGCCAGACTGGTTGGGATCAAGACGGTTCTTCTGGTGGAGATAGGTAGAGAGTTTATAAATGGCATGATCAAGAGTCTTAGATAGAAATGGAAGGGAGACAGGTATATAGTTATTTACATCAGAGTAGTCAAGTGTTGGTTTTTTGAGTAGTGGGGTCACTCTTGCCTCCTTGAGGGCATCGGGGAAACAGCCAGTTTACAAGGAGATGTTAATGAGATGAGTGAGGAAAGGAAGGTCAGGAGCAATGGACTGGAGAAGGTGAGAAGGGATAGGATCCAGGGGACAGGTGGTTGGGCGGGCAGAAGTAATCAAAGTAAGAATTTGGTTTCGAGATAGAGGGGTGAAAGAGGAGAGTACTGGATGTGATGGATGGTAAGGTGATTTCAGAAGGTGTGGTGGAGAATGAAGAGTGTATGTCATCTATCTTTTTTACAAAATAGTTGACAAAGTGGGTTGGTAGGAGGGTGGAGGGAGGAGGTAGACTGGGGGAATCTAGCAGGTTAGAGAAGATGGAAAAAAGTTGTTTGGGGTTCGAGAAAGAGGATTCAATTTTGGTTTGATAAAAAGAGCTTTTTGCTGCAGAAGTAGAGGCAGCGAAGGAGGAAAGAAGAGACTGATAAGTAAGCAGATCACCTGGGTGTTTAGATTTCCGCCATTTCTTTTCCGCTGCCCGTATAGTTGATCTTTCAGCACACACTGAGTCAGATAACCATGGCGCTGGGGAGGACTTGCGAGCCTGTCGTGAAGTAAGAGGGCAGAGAGAGTCGAGAGGAGGATAGAGTAGAGTGTCTGTGGCAGCGTCGGGAGGCATGAGTAAGAGAGAGTCAGATGGAAGGAGGGTTGATAAAGTACAGTACATGCCGACAGAGAAGGAGAGAGTGAACGAATATTCCGGCGGACAGGTATAGTGTCTCTTGAGATATGGCTGTGAGCTTGGAAGAGTGGCAGAGAGAAAGAGATGAAGAAATGGTCTGAGGTATGGAGTGGAGTAACAGTGAGGTTGGATGTAGAGCAGTTTCTGGTGAATATGAGATCTAGGTGGTTGCCAGCTTTGTGAGTGGGTGGTGAAGGAGAGAGTGAGAGGGCAAAAGAAGAGAGAAGGTGAAGAAAGGCAGCTGACTTCTTGGTCTGGATGTTGAAGTCGCGCAGAAGTACCAGCGGATGGCCAGTTTCAGGAATGTTTGAAAGAAGGACATCCAGCTCCTCCAAAAACTCCCCCAGAGGACCTGTTGGGCGGTAGATAACAATGATGACTAGTTGTACCGGATGCGTTATGGTGACAGCATGAAGTTCAAAAGAGAATGTAGTGAACTGTCGCAGTGGGTAGAGAGAGAAGCTCCACTTGGGGTTAATGAGTAGGCTTGTACCCCCGCCTCTACCAGTGGGTCTTGGTGTGTGGGTTAAAGAATAGGTAGAAGAGAGAGCAGCAGGGGTGGATGTGTTGGTTGGTGTAATCCAGGTCTCAGTGAGAGCAAGGAAGTCAAGGGATTTCTCTCTCTCTCTCTCTCTCTCTCTCTCTCTCTCTCTCTCTCTCTCTCTCTCTCTCTGAGACGGTTATCCAAATCGATGACCAAATCAATCAGCCCATCGAGACTCTAAGGTGCGTCCCCGGCGACAAGCAGGTCCTTAATCCGCTCACTAAGACATATTCCGCCACACTTCGATCCCCCTGCCGGAGGAACAGGAGCCTGGAAGACGTCTCCTCCACTCGCATCAGGCGATCGAACACCCTCCTCAGCTACTCCATAAAAGCGGAGTATGAGGACTATTTGATCCGTAGAACAGTCCCCCCCCCCCCGCCCCCCTCTCTCTCTTTCTCTCTCTTTCTCTCTCTTTCTCTCTCTGTCTCTCTCTTACTCACTCACACACACTCACACACTCACACACTCACACACACACACATACCTGGTGTGGAAATAAAAAAATCACACTGATCATAAAAAAATTTAAAGTAATGTTGAGTATGAAAACTTGTTCATTACATTTTACTTCATAATTGCAATGTGTTGTATTCACTGTTGCTAAACTTGTTCTGTATATAGTTCATTTGTTATCATGATCAAAACCATTGATCTGAAGCTCAATGCTGATGCTGTCATGTAAATAGTTTTCTAATCAGCAATAAATATAACAATTTCTGATCAACCCATATCAATTGCGTGCTTAAAATAACATACTGGTTAAAGCCCCGCCCATTTCAAGACAAGCCGATCAACTTTCGGGTTAAATCCCGGCCACTTCCAGGTTAGGTCCCGCCCAGTCCGAGTACAGATACAGATATTTCATATGGTTAACAGATACAGATGCAGATAATGCTGTACTCACTCATCCCTAGTAACTACCCTTTTCAAAAAGGGTAACTACCCTTCTGAAAAAGGGTAACTACCCCTTTGAAGAACAGTAACTACCCTTCTGAAAAAGGGTAACTACCCTGCTGAAAAACAGTAACTACCCTTCTGAAAAAGGGTAACTACCCTTTCAAAAACAGTAACTAATCACTTCTAAAAAAGGGTGACTACCCTTCTGAAAAAGGGTAACTAACCTTCTGAAAAACAGTAACTACCCTTCTGATAAAGGGTAACTACAAAAACAGTAACTAATTATTAACTACCTATTTTTTGTGTACCTTATTGTAAAGTGTTACCTAGCTTTATGGTGTCACCTCTATTATATAGTCTATGGGTTTCACTGATGCGAAAAACAACCCGTTGCTTTGTCTTATTCACTGTCTGCGATGCTGACCCATGTGGTGACCTGCCCTGACCTGACCTAGCGTGTCCTCTTTTTGATGACAATGTAATTTTATTCTAAAAAAAAAACAATAAAACACGTCCATACCAGCACTGTTAGATCTAATTGGCCTTTTTAGTAGTATCTCGGGATATAAAATAAGTGCTTCAAAATAATCACTAATGCTGCTTAATGGAAATGAAAGACAATATAGGGGCGAATGCTTGTTTACTTTCAAGCTCTCATCTAATTTTACATTTTTGGGCAACAAAATACCTGGTGCTAATACGGCACCGGTGCCTTAACGACCGTTTCTGCTTATAGCTTTATCCCAACATAACCGCACGGTTGAATTTCAGCCTGCATGCACGTTTTGTAGCCTAAACAGAGCAGCTTATATTGGTTATATTAGAGAGAGCAACAAGTTAGCGGACTGGGCCTTATTTGCCATCGGTCTGCTCAGCTGCTGTGCTGGCTTGATGGTGTTGTAAGCCCCCAACTAAGCCTTCAAGGCAGTGCTGCGACTGTCATCTTCAACCATAACCATTGCCTAAACCTAGTGCCTTTCAGGCAGTGCTGCCTGGAAGACAACACTGGGGCTTTAACACCAAACTGTGTGCTGAGAAGAGTCTGCCCTGCCCTCAGGATTGTCAGTCTAAAAAAAATATTTTTACTTTATTGACAAATTGTCAAGTTTCCAATTGACTGAAGATATGTTATTGTTACATTATGTTGTTAATAAATGTTTTAAAGTTGACAATGTAATGTGGTACATTGCGAACAAAGGTCAGATATTATATTACATAGCCTACAAGTCTAGTCTAAAAATGGCATAGCAACCTGTGCTTTAAAAAAAGAAGTAAAAATCCCGTTATGATTTTTTTTGCTATCAGCGTGATAACTTTTTCTCTCAATTTTTTTTTTCTCTCAAATCATTTATTTTCTCGCATGTAATAAAGAAACAAATCTAGCTCCATAACCGTTCTCCATTATTCATGCTCTGCTCTCGCACCCCCCTATTGCATTACTGCAATCCATTACCTCAGTCATGCCACAATAATTAACAGTATTATTTTACAGTAACTTGTTGTAATTAAGTTTCCCTGTAATATCCCAATGAATACCTGTAAAAACTACAGTATCCTTGGATTTCACAGCATTTAACTCTTATTTTACAGTAAAATCTTGCAATCTAAAACCTGCTGTTATATCACAACAAGGTCTGTAATATCACAGCAACACAGTGAAAAAATGTAAGGATTTCACAGCATTAAACAGTATTATTACAGTTAAATATTGTATTGAAATATTCCTTGGGAAGTCACATGACATAACCGAACTGTTTTAAACTGAAGGCGCCATCTTGTTGTGATTATTTACTGGTAATCACAGTGCATCTTGGGAAAATAAAGAAAAAAGCGGGAATTACACTTTGAAAAATAATTTTTCTGACCAGTCTATTTTAAGACATGCAGCACATTTCGCTGTTGCTACTCTTTCCAAATTATGCTTTAAGGGAAAAAATGTGTGATTAGCAGATATTAGTGAGAAAATATTGAGCATCCAGGATATATCTTAAGTCTATTCCGTGTGCGTGTGTGTTTGTGTGTGAGGGGGAAGGACACGAGATCCATGAAACGTTTTCTCACAGACGGTCACACGGCTCGGGGTTACTGCGTGCGTGTCAGTCTCTGAGAAGGAAAGCACATGGACAGTAGCAGCAGCTGCATCAAGAGGATGCGATTCAGCGGTTTTGTCAACATTTATGTAAGTTTCAAAATATGTTTGTTTGGCTGCATGCCTTGAAATGTTATTAAGTATAGTTTTATCGATTTATTTTTTGTCAGATATGGCAGCCGATCACTCAGTAACATTAACGTTAAGCTAGCTAGCTAGTAAAGTTAAGCATCACTCAATGTTAGCTAACGTTATCTGACAGGCCACGGTCACTAACATTACCACTAACACAATTAACGTTAGTTACCGTTATTATTATTTTCCTCAAAGAGCCTAACGTTATACTGTACAGACATTTTGGAGCGCGATCTTTAAAAACAAAATCCTCAACCTATATCTCATATTTGCTCGTTTTTTCTTCTTAAACTATAACTTTAGCTAGCTAGATAACGGACTTTTTGTGCAAAAGAAGAGAGTTATAATATTGACGTGTTATCTATTTTCAACCTATTTTCAAACGGTTTCATTGTTAATTTTGTGGCTTCATATTTGTAATTTTTTTCAAAAACTTTAGGCGGACTTTCTGTTTTTTGCTAATGAACATTGTTTAGTCATATTTGCTTGGTTTTACTTCTAAAACTATAACTCTAGCTAGATAACGGACTTTTTTGAAAACGAAGATTTGACGTGTTATCTATTTTCAATCCATTTTCAAACGGCTTTATTGTCAATTTTGTGGCTTCATATTTGTAATTGTTTTCAAAAACACTTTTGGCGGGTTTTTTTTGCTAACGAACATTTGAAACGGTTCTATTGTAAACTCAGTGGCTTCATATTTGCTCCTAACTTTCGACTGTTTTTCTTTTTTTTAGCTAACGAAACTTTCTAAATGTTCCTTTGTCAACTCTGTGGTTATAACTGTGACACAAAATTTGACGCTACAAGTCATTTTGTTGGCCATGAAACAATACTGTCTTGTCATGTGGATTTTTGTACCGTCAAGTGTGACAATAATTCAAATTTCTTCTCTCATTTAAAGAGCCATATTAGAGAGGGCAGGTCAGTTTCTTGTCCACATACAAACTGTGATAAAGTATTCTCTGTGGTGTCTACATTTTCATCACATTTTTCAAGGATGCACAAAAAAGTACAGTGGGAGGTGTTGCAAGCCATCTGACTTCAGAAAGAGGAGCAAATATTCAGATAGAGTGTGTGAGTGAGCAGGTTGAAGGCTTGAGTGAACAGACAGAAGTCATGGGTAGACAGGCATACATGTTGGCTGGCAACGATAATGGTTATACAGAGCGGGAGCATTCAGAGGTTTTTCCCGAACATGTAGATGAGTCCGTTTTCTTGAACAGTTTGGCATTGTTGAAGGCAAAGCTGTTATTACCATCTTCAGTCATACAGTCCATTATTGAGGATTTCCAGGGCATACATGATATCAGCCAGTCTAATGTAGGCCTATTCCATAAACTTGCATAGAAGTTGGTTGCCCGGGGAATCCCAAAGGGGGATATTAACAACATTTTAGATATCATCAAAACAGAAGACCTATTCCGGGCATGCAACTCTGGTACATTAAAAACTGATAAAAGAAGAAAAACTGTTTTCAAAAATCAGTTCAGATATGTTGAACCAGTTCCTCTCTGTCTGGGTCAGAATGAGTCAGGAAAAGAATGCTTTGCCCAGTATGTGCCTGTGTGGTTTTTCTTTGTAGATGTCTGCCACTCCAGCCATGATACAGACTCTCCCGCTGCCTGAAAGCCCAAGATTAATAGTACTTGGTACATAGTTGGTGTGGCAGTCTATACTACATTATATCATTTTTTATATTACAGTCAATATTACAGAGAATTAACAAAAATAGGTTAAGCATTTAAGTTTTATTTAGATAGCCACATCAATAAAAAACAGGGTTTTCTACAGTGCATTATAGTTAAGGCTGTCATGACCTAACACCATGGGCTATGGAGGAAAATACACTGACGGAAAGTCATCAGGCTTTGTATTTGTTGGGTAAAGTCACAATGCCATAGATAAAACGAATGTTTTGTTTTATATTTCTAGTCACCAAAGTATAATTCTACCATAGCCATACGTATGAAGACGTGCAATCAAATTGTGTGGATATGTAAAAAAAATTCAGATCAAATTAATGTATGTACAGTGAAATTATATTGTTGCCATTTCTATTTACTATTCGTATATTTTTTTAGGTCCAACTTCGCTGACTGATCAGCGGTGGTTTGTGAGCGTGGAGGGCCAGGTTGTCAGTGAGGGAGTGTCCTTTGTGCTGGGGCTTGCTGTTCTGATGTCAACTTACTACAACTTCAACCTGCAATACCAGGACAATGCCGCATGTTCATGGAAGTTCATTCAGAGGTAGGACATTTTCCACACATATTACACACCTGCATTCATTTTTATTGATTAAGTGCTGCGAGATTAGAATTTCAGTAGCTAAAGCTGCTGATGTACTACAAGCATAAACATTTACTGAAATGTAAAAAGTAATAAAAATACTTAGGGGTTTGACGTCATTTCACAACATCAAATCTGGATTGGGTGAAACCAGACCAAAACCATAGGTCTGCTTGTGCGCAGCTCATTCGGTGTGCAATGTGCAGCACACAATAGGCTGCTGTACCGTAAGTACCTATCGTCACCCATCACACGCTGTAGCGGCAGCCCTGTAACTACCTACGTCAAGCAGCATTTTTGTGACATTTCAAAATAAAATACTTTTCTCCTCATTACATTTTTCTAAAATAATACTGTAAAAACACAGCTCTAATGTTCATGAGATGTTCCACAAATGCAGGAGGAAATGAGTCAACTTAATAATTGTATTAAACAAAAATATTTTTTCCAGAAATTATATACTTATGGACATTTCTAAATTATTGGTAACTGTATTGTTTATTTCCCTTGGAATGTGTACTTATACATTGGTATAAATAATATTATACAGTTTTTAAACTTGTTTAGTAGCTGAATACTACTTGTATAAGAAAAATACAAATTAAGCTGTAGCTCCTTTAACACTGAAAGACTATATCTTCTCCAAAATTAACCGTTTCATCACTAACCTATAGCATTTGTGTTGTTACATTGTCATTTAGAATCTGCATGGGGATCAATCCTGAGAGAGGATCAAAGGCATACAATGGACAGGCACCCAGCAGAAAAACTGGACAGATGGTCCAGAAGAAACCATCAACAATGAACCCGCATGTCTGCACCCGTTTGATCTTCTCTTGTATTGTTTTGTTTAGCCGCAGATACCATTTGTGCCGATAAAAGGCCAATACTGATCGATTTTGTGTTGTTTAGTTTAGTTCTTGCAGCTGTATTATTGTATTGTTTCCCTGTTTGTAGTGTATTGGGACCGTGACCGGCTATATAATGGTGTGTGACTCCATGGAGCTCAACAGTACACCTCTCACTTTTTTTTACGGTGGTTCCGGAAGTGTTTTTCCCCGTTCAAGTGTTTCATTGACCTTTCAAAAACTGCTGATATAAAGAGTTTTAACACTGGAACTGAGCCAACCAGATACAAGATCAGTTACTAGTTTTGATGATTATAAAACATTTGATTCGGCACAAAAAAACATTTTGAAAACAAGTTACAATACTGTGTAGAGAAACTATCATAGACTTCAATGGTAGAGGCTTGCTCTAGCCGTTCACAATTTTGTGGATACGGTAAACGTGTCTATGGGAACAGCAAGTTGGACCAATTGGAGACACCGCTGTTGCGCTTAAGATTGTGGGTAGTGTCATTTTTCTCCGTTTTTCTTAATGCAAGTTTGATTTCATATGAACCTCTTGCTTTTACAACCTCGAAGCTCGGGGTCAGTCTGCCTCAGATGATTTAGACTGCTAATGATACACTAATTTTCCATTGCATGTAGACCAGTGCCTTTGTTTTTTTTTCTTCTGGTGCGTGATCGACGTCACGAATGCGCCAGAAAACGGGTGTTAACTTTTTCTGCTACAGCTTTGATACAGTTCACAAAACTGCAAACTCTGCTGTACCTTTCTTTAAACGTGCTGTATATTCACGTGATATTTGCTACAGTATAAATAAAGAGTTAATCAGATTTGAATCTTACGTTTTTTCATTGTTATTTAGGACTGTTTGTGTATTGTTCATTGCAGTTCTCTTCATTTTAAGATGGCTTTTATGACTAGAAAGTTGAATTTCTTGAACTCTTGAAGTTCTTGGCATCTGCTGTACATTGAAAAATATTTATTTGTTAATAAATATGCCATTGGGCTAACATTGACTTTACCTCAGAGTTGTTTGTTGGGGGGAGGGGGTTAATTGTACAATGATTGTAAATTCACAGTAAATGGAAGCTTCATCTGCATTACTTTTACATGAAGTTACTGGACAATTTTAGCATGACTTCCACAGTATACATTGTAAATTCACAGTAAATTATTGTCAACTTGTACATTATTTTCACAGTACTGTAAAAGTACAGGGCCTTGTTGTAATGATGTACAGCAAAAGATTGTAATTCCCCAGTAATGTACGGTAATATCACAGTAATTGCTTTGTCATTGAAGCTGTGAAGTTACAGTATACTGTTGTGCTTTTACAACAATGCATTGTAATATCACAGATATAAAATTACAGTAAATCGCTGAGTATATTTCACAGTATATTGCTGTAATCCTTACTGTGAAAGTCATGCAAAATGTATCCAATTATTTATTGTAAATTCACAACGAAAATTTTTGCAGTGTATTCATACACATCGTGTTGTTTCTAATCTGCATCACTACCTAGTCCACTATTTGTACTAACTGTATATTGACTTTGCACTACATTCAACATCTACATAGACTGTCTATTCTGGTTAACTGTGTTGACCTACATCAATAAACCATACCACAATTTGCACTAACTCTATATTGACTCTTCACTACATTTCAGCATGTATATAGACTGTCCATTCATGCATTATAACTGATCAACATCACTGATTGTTTTTTTTTGTTTGACTCTTCACTACATCTCAGCGCTGTTATAGACTGTGTTATTACCATATCACTTTCGCTTATCCATCGTCTTACACCTAACTTTGCACCAGCTTTGTAATGCTTACTTATTACGTATTCTGTATTCCTTATTGTATTGAATGTGAAACTGTATGTTGTCCTGCATGCTTATGCTTTTCTTGGCCAGGTCGCCGTTGCAAATGAGAACCTGTTCTCAACGGCCCACCTGGTTAAATAAAGGTTAAATAAAATACAAATCAGTGGCTGCCATATCTACTCTTCGCATACAGGGAAGTACCCCAAGCCTCCACTGGCTTCTCTCCATTTGAACTTCTGTACAGGCATGACGTGTGAGGTCCTCTCTCACTGATGAGAGATTTGGGAGGGAGGCAGAGAGAGGGGAATCTATTAATGTCAAATCCTATGTTGTCCAGATGAGGGAACGACTGGAAAAAGTGAGTGAGCTTGCCCAAGGACACATGGTGGAGGCCCAGCAACAGCAGAAGTCCTGGTACGATCAGTTGGCTAGGCAGAGGCCCTTTAACCCTGGACAGAAAGTGCTAGTGCTCCTTCCCAGTGACTACAAAAAGCTTCTGGCAAACTGGCACGGACCGTTGAGATTCTGAAGAAACTAGGGGCAACCACTTAACAGGTATCAACCCCAGGGAAGCCATGTCATGCATACTACATATAAATGTCCTGAAGGAGTGGGTGCAGCGACCAGAAAGAAAAGAGGTGATGCTCATCAGAGGTGTGCGAGAGGAAGAGGAAGTGGTTGAACAATACTTACCTTCTGCTGGGGCTCCAGTGGACCACGACCACCTCTCTGAAGACAAGCAGCTCCAGGTAAGAGAAATCTGTAATTCAGAAGTATTCCAGAAGAATCCTGGTAGGACAAATATTGTTGAACATAACATTGTTGTTAAAGAAGGGGGTTCAGTGAGACGACTTAGTTGCAGGATTCCTGAACGCCTGCTGGCTTCACTGAAAAAGGAGATTGACCTGATGTTGTCCATGGGAATCATTGAGACTTCAAGAAGTTAGTGGTGTCACCCTGTGGTCCTAGTGCCAAAGAAGGATGGCAGCACAAGGTTGTGCATTGACTTCAGGTACCTGAATTCAATTTCTCAGCCAAGAATTGATGAACTGTTGGAATGACTGGGCAAAGCTAAATACTTGACCACAATAGATGCAAGGGTTATTAGCAGGTTCCACTCACTGAGCGATCCAGGGAGCTGACAGCCTTCAGGTCTCCATTGGGTCTCTTCCAGTTTACGGTCCTGCCATTTGGTTTGAATGGAGCTCCTGCTACCTTCCAGAGCCTCATGGACCAGGTACTATGTGATTTCACTGGTTTTACGGCTGCATATCTGGTTGACATTGCCATTTACAGTACCACCTGGAAGGAACACTTGGAACATCTGCAGGCTGTCTTGGACCATCTCCACTCTGCCGGGCTGACCATAAACCCATCAAAGTGGGTCTTTTCTGTTGCAGAGACTGAGTACCTGGGCCACACCATCGGAAATGGGGTGATACGGCCACAAGTCAACAAGATCCAGGCCATAGAGTCATGTCCTTTTCCACAAACAAAGAAAAAACTCTGATCTTTTCTGGGCATGGCAGGCTTCTACCACCGCTTCATACCGCAGTTCCCCACCAGGGCAGCTCTTCTCACAGACCTGACTGGATCCTGGTGTCCCAATCAAATCCTGTGGACAGAGGACGCAATGGCAGCTTTCCATGACATCCGGCAATCACTAAGTAAGGAACCAGTTCAATATACTATGGCCTGCCAATTGGGCCGTTCCATCGGCTACCATGCTGGAGGGGGGATTTAGGTTTAGGTTGGTTTTTGTTGTATTAGTTGCAATTATGTCCATTTTGGTTTTCCCTGTGTGTGTAATTTGGTTTGGCCGAGTCAGTATATGTTCCCTTTTGTCTCATTCAGGGAGGTCAGTTTGTTGAGTTCATATCTTGTTTTGTTGCTGCTATTTTTGGGTTAAGTTATATTGTGTTGACCTCTTTTATAGGCCTAGATATTAAGTTCTTCGTATAGCCTGGCTCTCAGCTGGAAGAAAATGCAGATACCCACAATTGATGTTTGGATCAAAATAATGGCGCAAGGTATGCCTATGGAGAGATTCATTTATATATTAAAAAACAAATTGGGGCTGTATGAGAAAATCTGGAAACCACTTATATTTAACCACAATATATTTTTAAAATAAAGATGACATAGGGGAGCTTCTACAGAGGGATAATGCAGGATAGTATACCTATAATTAAAATAAGTGGTGAACCCAGAAGAGAAAAGGACTGAGGCATGTCTTGGAGGGTGATGGCAAAGGTGATGTGATACTGTCATATTATTTTTTTTGTTTTTCTTGTGTTTTATCTCTTGCAGTGCAACAGATGTTGGGAGAGAGACTTTGTTTTGGGTTGGGTCAGGGGGAAGGGGGATTTGTTAACTGGACTGTACTTTTTTTTTAAAAGAGTCTTAATTGAATCTGTTTAGTGGAAGCGAGATTAGTGGTTAGCAAGGTATGTTTAGGGTGAATCCCATTTCTCTGTCTTACCCCTTCCACTTACCCCTTACCCTTAGTTTTGCGCATTCACGTGAGAGCTAGTGCTGTCCCAATACTCGTCTTGATCGAGGGGTAGGGCTAAGAGGAAGGGCAGATGCCCCTGGAGACCAAGGAAGGACGCGAGCTTACTTGGCCAGCCAGGGGTATCCAGATACATTGCGCAACAAGGAACATGGCTGCCAGGTCGACCAGAGAGACCCATAAATGTAAGTATTTTCGGCTTAAAGAATTGATTTAAAAAATACGACGGTCATGTTTTGTGCTCTACACAGTCCTGTACATATATATTTGCAACCATGTTCTTAATTGAAACATTTAGAAAAATTGCTAGCTTGCTATGCTATTTTGTTTGATATCAGTGCATAACACTACTTGCTTTGGAGACATCAATACGTGCTTTACCAGAGATGGGAAAAGTACTCACTTCTCATACTTAAGTAGAAGTACAGATACTTGTGTTAAAAAATACTCTGGTAATGGTAGAAGTACTGATTTAACTTATTTACTCAAGTAAAAGTAACAAAGTACAGGCTTGGAAATGTACTTAAAGTATAAAAGTAAAAGTAGCCTTGCGAATGACAACCATTTTTTTATGCAAAGCTACCAGGACCACAAATGTTACTAGAGTGCAAGCTGAGAAACTTCAGTAGACATGGAGAAAAGGCTCTTTATGTAGATGCCATTGTCTACATTTTAAATGGATGTCTGCCAAAAGGCCTAAAACATCACATATATGATTATTGTGACAGAGACTGGGACTCCAGGTTAATAAGATTCTGACTGAGTAGCAATATATGAATTCAATTGTGATTCTGTAATAATTCACAGATCCAGTTCCATTTTTAATCAACATTTAAAGGAATCTACATGTAAGTTCTGCATACTTTGAGAGTACAACTAACCAGTGGTGTAGTCTATTTTTTTTGTAGTGAGTATACTGTGATTTTCCCCTCCCAGCCTCATACTCGCCTGTCCCAGAGCGACACCCCATACAGTCGGTACTGTGACGTTTCTGAATACGAACTGTACACGGGCAACAGACGTTTAAGTATTGATGGCGTTTATTTAAAGTCCTGGAAAAACAACACTTAGAGTTGAGAAAAGATAAGACAGATTTAACTTTTTGAGAAACGCAACCGAACCTGAACGCAATAGGACATCACATCACACAAATAAGCCATTTAACCGACACCCCTACACTGCCACACAAAACCATGACTAATAATTAGCATCATCATACAACTTTTGTACCGATTAGCAGTAAAATCTGCTGATAAGGGCCTACATTTACTCAAAAGTATTTAATAAACTGTTTACAATCTTCAGCACCATGGCTAACAAATGCATAAAAAGCAGACGAAAGGAGAAAAAAGCTCCACTGTTTCTATTTTAGTTAATTATCTGACCATTGCTAACTAACATTACCATATAGTCATTTAATTGTGTAAAGAAATGCATATTTAAGATTTAAGAATTTAATATTGCATAGTCATTGACCTAATGAAGGCCAGGAGTTCTCACTGTCTCTCTCGTCAAACAAGGACATATAAACATTGTATTCTGTTTACTGCTGTACTCAGACGCAGGTACACACACACAGACACACACACACACGTACACACACACACGCACGCACGCGCACACACGCACGCACGCACGCACACACACACACACATACACACACACACACACACACACACACACACACACACACACACACACGCGCGGTATCATATAAGCTACTCTCACTTACCAGGTAACAGTAGGCTAACGTTGGTGGCAGCTGCAGTATCACCCGACGTGGCAGCAGCTTCAGGGACAGACTTTAGAAAACACTGACGTAATGTTATTTAGGTCTGTTTAGTAACGTTTCATATCTCGTTACTTATAAAACTTAGTTCAACCTCTAGGTAACTAACTAGTTGCGAGAAAGGAAAGACTGTGCAAAGAATGCAACTTGTTGTTGCTTAGTAACGTTAAGTGACTTCACATCAGATCCAGGGCACGGCCACGGAAGCCCCCAAGGTCCAAATGTCAGAGCTTCCCAACACAGACGGGGTGAATTTCTGAATGAAAATTAACGGTACACAAAAGTCTGGTGGGACTCATGGGAGAGAACGAATTAAAGATATAGTGGAGGATTTTCTTTTTCCGGGTGGATCATCACGACTATTGGTCCTCCTAGTTGTCAATCATTCTGGGATATGTTTACGTAAGGCCGTCATACGGGCCGTGACAGGTCAGCGAGCAGACGGCCACGGACTCCGACCATAGACAGTATATAAAAATAAAATAGAGATGCTTGTTGTAAATAGATTTCCACTTCGACTACCGACAGCAACTTGTAAACAGAGCGTGCACGAGGAGAACTAGGCTCGTGCATGCTCTCTCGTGCACACGTTTAATAGGCGTTCCCTGTCGGGAGCAGGTAGGGTGTTGCGCATGTGCATTTTTTCAAAAAGTGGAGAGGGCGGTTCTTTTCTAAAATTCGGGAAAATCCTCCATTATACCTTTAAGTCATACACTTTCTGTAATAACATCCTAAAGCAAAAATCTGATTGGGGCCCCTGGGATGGAATCTTATTAAATGGGGGTCCGTGGTCTAATTTGTGGTTTAGGGGTCCTTGACATAAAAAGGTTTGGGAACCACTGACTTATGCTACACAGCTAACCTGGTTAAAATTAATAATAAATAAATAATATTTAATAAATCTTTTCATCAAAAGATCTCAAAGTGCTACAGATTAAAAACAAAAAAGATGAGCAGTTTAATATATATATATATATATATATATATATATATATATATATATATATATATATATATATATATATATAACCCCAAATCAGAAAAAGTTGGGACAGTATGGAAAACACAAATAAAAAAAGAAAGTAGTGATTTCTAAATGTACTTTGACTTGTATTTCATTGCAGACAATACAACAGCACATAATTTAATGTGTTCCTCATGATTTTTATTGTTTCTTTTTCAAAAAAACAAAATTCCTATTTTGGTTCTTGCAACACATTTCAAAAAAAGTTGGAACAGTAAAGCATTTACCACTTTGTAATGTTGCCATTCCTTTTCACAACACTTAAAAGACATTTAAGGAGTGAAGACACCAAGTGATGAAGTGTTTCAGGTGTAATTTTGTCCCATTCTTGCTGCAAACAAGTCTTAAGGTGGGCAACAGTATGGGCTCTTCGTTATCGCATTTTGCACTTCAAAATGCGCCACACATTCTCTATTGGAGACAGGTCGGGACTGCAGGTAGACCAGTCAAGTACCCGTGTCCTCTTCCTCCGCAGCCAGGACTTTGTAATGTGTGCAGAATGTGGTTTTGCATTATCTTGTTGAAATATGCATGGACGTCCCTGGAAAAGATGTCTTCTTGAAGGCAGCATATTGTGCTCCAAAATCTCTATGTACTTTTCAGCATTAATGGTGCCATCACAGAATTGCAAGTTACCTTTGCCAAGGGCACTGACACAACCCCATACCATGACAGACCCTGGCTTTTGGACTTGTTGCTGGTAACAGTCTGGATGATCCTTTTCTTCTTTGGTCCGGAGCACACGGCGTCCATTTCTCTTGGTTGACACGTGGTAGAAAGAGGTCTTGCATAGGTGATTTATATGGGCTTCAAAAGTGAGTTGGGAGTCCATTGTTACACCAAGATTTGTGACTGTTGATAAGAAAGGGATGTTGGAGCCAGAAAAGGTGATGCTGGTTATGTATGATGATTTGGTCTGGTAAAGGGTGCCAACCAGGATGGCTTCGGTTTTGGAGCTGTTGAGTTGAAGGAAGTTGTGCTCCATCCATACATTTATCTCCTCCAGACAAGTGGTGAGTTTTGATGGGGATGACTGAGGGTGGGGTTGCAGCTGTAGCATTTACATAGAGCTGTGTGTCATTGGCATAGCAGTGGAATGAAATTTTGTGAAATTTTCGGCTGATAATTTGGCCAAGGGGGGTGAGGTAGAGGATGAAGAGGATGGGGCCAATGACTGACCACTGGGGTACACCGCAAGTAACTGTATGTGGATTTGATTTGGAGTGGCCCAGGGAGATGTATTCTGTCCAGTTTGTGAGGTATGATTTTAACCAACTGAGGGCAGTGTCATTTAGTCCAGTGGTGAGGTGGAGCTGGTTTAAAAGAATGCCATGGTCGACAGTATCAAATGAAGCAGAAAGGTCCAGGAGGATGAGGAGGGAGGGAGAGCCAGCATCAGATGATATGAGGAGGTCGTTTTTGACTCTGACGAGGGCAGTCTCTGTGCTGTGAGCAGAGCGGAAACCTGACTGGAATTTTTCAAAGAGGTTATTGTGTTTGAGGTGGTCCTGAAGGTGGGTGGCAACTGCTTTCTCAAGTACTTTTGACATGAAGGGGAGATTGGAGATGGGCCTGTAGTTGGATAGGATTTCCGGATCAAGAGTGTTTTTTTTGAGCAATGGTCTGATTATGGCATTTTTTAAGGGGGAACGTGACCAGTTTGGAGGGAATGATTTATAACAACGGTGATCAGGGGACTTAGGACAGTGATATGGGTTTTTACCAGGGAGGTTGGGAGAGGGTCCAGGGGACAGGTGGAGGATTTCATCTTCCTGATGATGTTCTGCACCTCTTCTGATGAAACCTCAGGATAGCAGTTTAGGGGTTGGGAGATGGTATATGTCTGTGAACCAGGGAGCTGAGCTGGTGAAGGTGACAGTTCATGTTTTAACAGGGGCATGGAGGTCCAGGAGGCTGCTCAGATGGCTGTTGTAGTAGTCCACTGCTTCGTCGGCTGATGAAAAGTGTGTGGAAAGATGCTGAAAGTCTGCTGCCAAGAGTTCTGGGTTTATGTTTTTTAGGTATTCCGCTTAGGCTTGGAGAGGCTGGATGGGGATGGCAAATCCATAGAAATGGCCTTGTAATCAGACACACCTAGGTCATACACCTGCAGGTTGGTGAGAGGGGCAGAGTTTGTAATGACCAGGTCCAAGGTGTGTGGGGGACATCAACAAGTTGTTTTAAATTAAAGCAGTCCAGTAGGTGAAGAAATTCAGCACCAAAACGGCAGGAGGGGGTGTCAACATGGATGTTCATATCACCTAAAATTATAACATCGGCAGAGGATGTGCAGAAAGTTGTGAGAAGATTTGACATCTCAGTGATAAATGATGGGTTTGGTTTTGGTGGTCGGTAAATGAGGAAAAACAGCACAGGGGAAGGGGACTTACATTTAAATGCAAGGCATTCAAATGAAGACAGTTCAGGTAATGGTTGCAGAGATAGCTCCAGATCGCTGTGATGGATGACTGACAGGCCACCACCATGCCCTGTGCTGCGAGCTTTCTGGAGGTAGCTATATCCTTGGGGACAGCTCTCATTTAAAGAGGAAAAAGTATTTGGTTGGTGCCAGGTCTCTGTAATGCACATATAATCCAGACATTTATTCATTATATGGTCATGAATGAGGCAGGATTTGTTTTTAATAGACTGTGTATTTAAGAGTTTAATTTTGCTACTTGATGATGCAACAAGTCTTTGCACTGGCCATATCAGACTGGAGTCCACTCCACGTTTCCCATTCAGCTCACTGAGAGGTGTTGCCATGGAGACGTCCAAACTACTTATCCGGTAGGAGACAGCACTCTGATGACGTGTGTGTGAAGCGACAGTTCGCGTTGCTGACCAGAGATCCGAGATGGTAAGACTTGTCTGTGAGCAAACAAACTTTCTGCGGGAACTTCTATGGATGTAGCGCAGACGGCGGAGAAGTCCTAGTTGTTTAAAGTGCCCATATTATGAAAAAAACACTTTTTCTGGGATTTGGGGTGTTATTTTGTGTCTCTGGTGCTTCCACACGCATACAAACTTTGAAAAAAAATCTATCCATGCTGTTCTGAGTGAGATACGGTTTCTGAATGTGTCCTGCCTTCAGTCTCTGGGTGAGCTGTTCAAAATCTGCACGGCTTGTTACGTAACTAGCCGAAATGACAGGCTAAACACAACCGTTAGCATACTAGCGCTAGCGTTAGCATGCTAGCTCGTTCTCAATGGCAAAGCACTGCTAGAACACACACAAGTTCACCATAATCTACAAAAGAAGTACTTACATGTGCGCCCTCCTTTAGAAGAAGTCTCCCGGCTAATCCTGACTTGTAGCTAACTGACCAAAGTTGGAGAAACAACCTTTCTTTTACTGTCTATGGAGCTAACTGACATGATCTACGATCTGAGCCACTGCGCATGTGCGAGTGGAATCAAAGATAGTACAGAAGAAAAGATGATTCACTCTGTCAGCTAAAACAGAGACCTGAACACAAGGTGAAAAGAGGAGCTGCAGCAGTGAGAGAGAGATGTGAAGTACAACAAAAATATATTAAACCATGTAAACATATTCTGGTACAACCTTAAAATACAATTATGAACCTGAAAATGAGCATAATGTGGCATCTTTAATCACTGCAGTGCACGGTGGAGTGAAGAAACTGTTTCTGTTTCTGTTGCTGATTCATCAGCTGTTTGACGGAGTAACTCAACATAGTGGTGGTGCCGTCGGCGGCGTGGAATAGGTGCAGGGTCACAATTCGTCACAATTCGCACGGCGTCTTGAACAACGTTTTTGGCGCCCGCTGGCGTTTATTAAACGCCACTACACGCTAAAAAACGCCACCTGGCGTTTAATAAACACCACCACGCGTGTGACGTCACCAGGCGTTTAATAAACGCCACTAGATGCTTATTAGACACCTGGTGGCGTTTTGATAATCAACTTCGCCCTGTGGTTTTCACAGCCAAGAGATCAAATCACCCAATCAGTAAAGAAGAAGGTCAGGCCACACTAATCAAGCATGGATCTCTTTTGCAGCTTGTTTGAGTAGCCTAAAGAAAATGCACACTTTGTATTATGTTATTTTTGTATTGCCAGAAATCAGTAGGCACTGGCTGCTCATACTTTATTTAATTAATCAATCCCAATAATCCCCCCAAAAATGTAATAAAAAGTGGTGAAGAGCTATTTTCATTACCTGCTTAGATTTAATAAGCGCTGTCACACTAAAAACTGACTAAACGCTGTGACACTAAGAACCTAATGGCATCACATTTGCCTTTTATTGTACATTTTATCTGGGTCTATTGTTAAAAGGGTTTCAGATATGGTGATATTTAATTGCTGCAAATACCTGTCTATTACTACAAGACCAAGAGAGGGGTTAACATGAAGAGTAAGCAGATTTCCAAATATACTGTTCTCTTAATTCAACTACTAGTTACCAAAGAGTAGCTTACCAGAAAATCTGACAACTCTGAAAATCTTCTTGACAAAAAGGATTAATAGTTTATGTACAGTACATGCAACAATAAAACGTAAATAACAATTTGTCTTATTTATTTATAAACTATAAAAAAATGCTTGTTTGGTACAATTTTAGACAGTCACAGCTGTCTTGGATACAGTCAGATCTCAATAACAACTAAATTTGGCACCATTTATTTTAAGCGGAGTTGAGTCTGACTCTGAGATGGCTTTATGTATATATTAGGGGTGGGGGAAAAATCGATACAACATAGTATCGCAATATTTCCCGTGGCAATACTGTATCGATATACAGACGAGGTCAGCGGGGTGACTGTCAGCGTGCAGGAGGCGGATGTAGATTAAATAAACATGGCAGCATCAGAGAAAGAAATCAGAAATGCACCGTCTGCATTTAAATCAAGTGTTTGGACTTTTTTCGGATTTTCTAACAAGGAGGGGACAACTGAGATGGATATGAGACATGCGATTTGCAAGGAGTGTCGTATGCAAATAAAATACTCAGGGAATACCACAAACATGAGGGCTCATCTCACACGCCACCATCCAGAGTTAGCGTTAGCCGAGGACGGTAAAGCTAATGCTAAACCAGCTCCGCCGAAAAACCAACCAACGCTGGACACACTTAGCTTGACAAAGCTACCTCCCAATTCAGAGCGAGCGAAGAAAATAACTCAAGCCATTGCCTACTTCATGTGCAAAGACCTGCGTCCATACAACGTTGTGGAAAATGAGGGATTTTGTCACTTGCTAAAAACACTGGAACCAAGGTACGTGAGTCCGTCGCGCCGTTTTTTCACGGATACAGCTGTACCCAAGCTCTACAGAGAAGTTAAGCTTAAAGTTCAGGAAAGTTTGAAAACAGCCAAACGTGTCGCATTGACTTGTGATGCATGGACGTCACGGGCAGTGGATTCCTATGTGACTATTACAGCTCATTATCTCACAGAAGACTGGCAACTGCTGTCTCACGTTCTCCAAACTAGAGCAGTATACGAAAGTCACACCAGGGCGAACATTGCTCACCTGCAAAATGCAGCACAGGAATGGGGGATTGCAGACAAAAACCTGGTGATTGTCACTGACAACGCTTCTAATATGGCTGTTGCCGTTCAGTTAGCGGGACACCTCCACGTCAAGTGTTTCGCGCATACACTGAATCTGGCATCGCAGCGCGCGTTAAATCTGCCAGCAGTGGCCAGGCTCATGGGGAGAGTACAGCAAATAACCGGCTTTTTCAACAGAAGCACGGTGGCAAACCACGTTTTGGAGAAAAAACAGATAATGTTACAGCTCCCGACCCATAAACTGAAGACTGATGTCAGCACAAGATGGAACAGTGCTTATGAAATGCTCCTGCGGTTTCTTGAACAGCAGCCTGCCGTTTGTGCAGCACTGTTGTCTCCCGAAGTAAGAAAGAGTAGCACAGATGTCTTCACATTGAATGAGTCTGATATTGGGAACGCTGAAGAAATTGTGCGGGCATTGAAGTCGATACAAGTGGCGACCACTGTGATGTCTGAGGAAAAGAATCCTACTCTCTCACTCGTGGCACCGCTGCTCTCACAGTTGTTGCATGACACACAGGACAACATTGGTGACACAGCGCTGATCAGAGACGTCAAACAACGCATCAGTCAAGATCTTAAAAAGAGATATGCCAGTGCAGCAGAGAAGAACACCCTCTCTACACAGCATCATCTCTGGACCCCCGGTTTAAAACCCTGCCATTCCTGTCCCCAGAGGAAAGACAGGAAACCTTTGCCAGAGTGGTTGCCGAGGCAGTAACCCTTCAAGTAATCAAACATTTAAATAATAGAAGCAGAATACCTTTTAACCCACATGTCACTCTCTACTAATATTGTAATCATATTAGTAAATATAAAAAAATAAAGACAAATTAACTATAAATTACCAAAGAGAAACAACATTTTCTGCATACTTAAAGATACAGTACATATTTATTCTCTCTCTCTCTCTGTGTGTGTGTGTGTGTGTGTGTGTGTGTGTGTGTGTGTGTGTGTATTCTACAGGAAGAAATTAGACAGCAGAACATCTCTGAGCCAGAAGTCCAGGACCATCAGGAGGAACCTGGCTATACTGAAGAAGAAGCCAGACCAGCCGAGATGAGGAGGTCGTGTGGGCTAACAGACTTACTTGGTCACACTTATGGTGATGTTGGAGCCCCAACAAAATCATTAAAGGGATATTTCACCGCTGGAAAGCTGAATATATCTTTAAATTGGGTCACTTATGTAGCAGAAATGTGAAAAAAAAAATTAAATTGGTGCCTTCTAGGCCAAGAAATGTGTTTTTGGCTCATATGGATGAAAGACACCAAATCCCAGAATGCACTTCGCTTCGCTGCTTTGAGTCCACTCCCAAGCCACGCCTACCGCTTGACAGACAGACAGTGAGGCATTCGACTCAACTCAATGTGTTTTATTGTTATTTCAACCATATACAAAAAACGTTTCATCGTGGCTCAAGTGGTGTTACACATTTAAAATATATAAAAACGACATTATATAAAAACGACATACGAAACAGGCTACCTTTAGTGCACACACACACATTATAGGCTCCGTAAAGTTCAGCTAAGCATACCAGCATTAGGCTTGGTGGGCTGTAAACACCGAGTATAAAAACAGCCGTGAATTAGCGTGGGATGTCGAATGGTCGCCATGTAACAGTCACAAACTCCAGCGGTTAGCAGTTAGTTGGATACAAATCACCACATTTCTGCACCAGTCCGTGTTAACACAGCCCACCTTCATACAGAGCATCTCTAGCTCGGATCGTCGGAGGGCTAGCAGGCCTGGTAGCTGGACAGTCCGGTTCACTGTTGTTCAGCCATGTTTCCACGAAAGCAAAAAACACAGTCTCTGAACTCGCGTTGGGAGCATCGTTGAAGTTGGATGTAGTCCAGTTTGTTGTTAAATGAACGGACACTTGCAAGCAGGATTGATGGGACAGGTGGGCGGCTAGCGTTAGCTCGCTCTGGATGTGCCTTTTCCCCGGCTAGCGTTAGCTTCCCACCTAGCCGACGAGGATGTCCCCTACCCGGCTCGGGGTACGAGCGAGACCGCTGGTCTCCGTGCTGGTCTCCGTGCTGGTCTCCGTGCTGGTCTCCGTGGCAGGCGAAGCTCTCGTAGTGGGCCGATTATTCCGTCTGTAATAACGTTTCGTGCATATTCTCCGATCTGTACCGATGTATCCCAGTGGTACACGTGCGGTAGTTTGAATGCACATAATTGTTGTAAAAGTTTGCTGCTGAGAAGTTCTCTTAATACATCCATGAGAGAGAGCCCTGTTTAGCGAGGATTCAAGATGGCCGACATTTTGTTTTTTTCCGGCTGAGATCGGCTCGCTTCGGGTGATGGGTGGGTTTAAAACATGCAGAAGTAGGTCCTACTACTGGCTGTAGTCTTTTGCTCTGTCCAAAAAATCTTCCGATGACGCAAAAATCGTCATTTTATGTCATCGGAAGATTTTTTCCAGACCCCCCAATGCAGATATCTCCTGTCTCAGAGGGATATGAGGGAGGGACGCACGGTCATTCAGAAATACTACCGGGTTTCTACTGATACAAAGCTGAATGCTAAATCGGTGAAGTATCCCTTTAATTAAAGTGCCTGGGTTTGCGCTATAACTTTTTTTACATGTTCACAAAAACTGATTAGTATTACTTTGTATTGCTAGGCAACAATAACATGAAATAAACAACATATTTTTGTTAATTCATATTTGGTTTTTGAGTAGATTAAGACGCGGTAAAAGATTAAATAAGGTTTAAAGCTACCCTAGTGAGTTTATTTTTTTTTTTAGTAAAACTGCATTATAGTCTTCATTTTGTATTTTTAAGCGACTAAATTACAAACTGTCTACGTTGCATTATTAAGTGCTAATCGAAGTAAAACACTTTATGTTGATGATTCTTCCCTCTATACACATGTTTATTTGATTTTTTTTCCTCTTGCTCTTATACAGGGTTTTGCTGTATTAACACGACCCAGCGTCGACTAAACTATTGAGACAGATTATTATATATGCTGCATATTAAGTCATGAGCTTTGTCATGCCTTAATGAGTAGGGATATGGTAACATATAATAATATAATATAAGGGGCTTAATAATAATTAGTAGGGAAATGATAGCAATTAAAAGTAGGGGTTCACCTTTTTAGGGTGTTCAATGTTTTTTTAGGGGTAGGGACAGGGCCATCAACGGAGCCTCTTCCATCCACCGCTCTGTGCGAAAGTGATAGGATAAAATGTATGCAACTCTCCTATGCTCCTTTCTGCCATCAGAGTCCAGGTGTCTGCAGGTCTGCCCAGAGCAGCAGAGGGACAACTACATGAACTGCAGCCGGGGGACTTTGTCGTCATCAAAGATTTTCGGAGGAAGAACTGACAATCCAAGCGGTGGAGAGGCCCGTTCCAGATTCTCCTGGTCACACACACCGCGGTAAAGGTCGGCGAGCGGGCTACATGGGTTCACGCATCGCACTGCAGGAAGGTTCCAGATCCAGGAGAGGTCTCAGGCTTGCCACGGCCTGCAATGGAGGACTCGGACTTGCCACAGTCTGCAACAAGTGACCTAAGCCAGGTGTGTCACCTACGAGGGAGAAATAGAGACCGACCTGACAGACGGAAAGTTGTGTCACTCTATGCCCAATCGAGACGACTACGTGGGAAAAAGCCCGTCTGACAGAACGGCCAGGAAGCATCTCTAAAAGCCCAAAACTTGGTATCGTACAATTTTCTTCACACACAGGAGCAGCAGTGACGTCACACAAACACTCTCCCTCTGACAGACATTCCTCAGCTGTGATCATCACAACACAGCACATTCCGCAGGGAGCAGACTGCTCTCCATCACACGAACATGGAGCAACAGAGAACATGGAGAATTGAGTGGCGTCAGCCGCGTCTGTGTGAAGTCATCAGATTTGTAACCAGTTTCTTTTTTATCACTGTATGTCTGATTATTGCCTTGTTGATGTTAGAGAAGTTTGACAAACCACAAGTCAGCATAACTACTCCTTTTCATGATTTTAATGACACTGACCTTTCCATGTACTATGACGACTACGCAGCAGAGAGAGGGGGCAAACGGCGGGTCACATGTTCACCTTACTCTTTTTCTAGACGACAATGGCACCCACAGTTCAACAACTACAATAGGCCAAACCTTACTGTAGTAGTCAATACCACCTCCACTCTGATTCTGCAGCCATGTGACTACTTTCTGTGCGTGGGTGGGGCCGAGCAATGGGGTTTGGTAGAGGTCTATATTTGCTACGTACCTTCCGTGGACGATTCCCTAGTGCATAGGTCACTAACAGGCGGACCGCGGTCCGGATCCGGACCTAGAAGCCGTCCCATACGGACCCGGACCAAAACAAAAGATTATGAATTAAAACCTGACGGGGCGCTTCTATTTTAATATGCACAACTTTTGTAGTCTTTACGGTACTCGTTTTGTGAATGAGGAAACTCACCGACCAATTGCATGTGAGTTAAGCGATCCCACGTGATACCACTCAGCCAATGAAGTCTTTGCATTCCTGGCGGTAAACATTGGGACTCTACAGTGCAGACAGATGAGAGTTTTAGAGGCAAGTTACCTAGGAAAAGAAAGTCGGATTACAAAGATAGCGATACATGTAGAAAACAAAGGGAGCAAAAACAGACGAATGAGACGGAGAAAGGGAGCGAAACAGACGAATGAGGCGGAGAAAGGGAGAGATACAGACAAGTGAAATGGAGAAAGGGAGAGATACAGACGAGTGAGACGGAAAAGTTGAGGAAAATACGAGTGAGACGGAGACAGGGAGCGAAACAGACGAGTGAGGCAGAAAAAGGGTAACAGTTAGAGAAAATAAGGAACAAATGGCACTCCAAAAAAAGAAAAATGGACAGTGAAAACAGAGCATTTAATGGCAAGACAGGCTAAAGCTCAATTCTCTCACTGAGCAAAAACATGGTGGAGTGGGATATGAGGGGAAGAAAGTGATACTCTAAAACTGTTCAATTGTTAAGATCTGTTGAGATTTAATATTTGTAAAATTGGTTGAGACTGTTGAGTCAAGATGTGAAACAGAAAAGGGGAAATTCAAACTTTTCCTCCCTTTATATTATTTTTCTGAAGTTAAGCACTTTTTTTGAAAATGCACAATTTTCACATTTTATTTATTTTCTCTTATTTTGACATGCAGCCCTAGTTTTATTTAGGCTAGTTAATGAGAGCACATTGTACATATCTACAGTCATACATATATGTTCAGTAGGGCTGCCCCCTTAGTCGATTAGTCGATTAATCGGTCGTTTTGGTCTTAGTCGACTAAGATTTCTTTAGTCGATAAGTCATTTTTTATGCCTATTCATGCTTAATTACTCATTTCCAAGCAACTTATGAGAACATTTCTGGTGAACACAAGATTTAAAGTGGTGCTTTTTCAGGATTAATTTCGGAGAAACTCAGTTTTACAGATGGTTAATTAACTACATTTATATTGTGCTTTTCTAGTCTTGCACAGCTCTGTCGATTAAATCAACTAATCGATTAGTCGACAAAATCATATAAGTGTTAGTCGACTAAGAATTTCTTTAGTCGAGGACGGCCCTAATGTTCAGTTCTATGTTACGTGATAATAAATATTGACAACAAGTTTTTGAATTGTACTGAATTAATTTGATTAGACGGTCAGTTATTGATTACATTCAGATGTTGATACAACTACTAGGCTACTTAAATATATATAACACCACATTGTTAGACATTATGATCTTCTGGACCTTTGCTTCAAAACATTTTCTTTAACTGGACCTTTTTAAAATTTTGTTGAATACCCCTGCCCTAGTGGGACCGACCTGCTATTCCTGGGAGTGGGAAATTTGGCACACCAGTAAGCCTAGTTGGGGTCATTTAGTTCCTAGAGATAACACTGATCTGACTAACCGACTGTCAATAAAAAGAGTTAATTTTTACTGACACTGAAAGACGCTCAATTCACTGACCAAGGTTATTTTGTGGTGTGTGCATGGATTTCTGGGACTGACCCCTGTGGTCCTTTTTACCTTGAAGTAGTTTCACCTCCCACACCTGACATCATCCACCCACCACACTTATCGCAAACATTAGATGCTTTCTCATCCACATGGATTTCCTCCTCTAATGAGGATGGAGGAGCTTTCTCCACAAATAGCTGGTTAGGCTCAATTAAGAAGTTCACTCGCGATGCGGGTTATAACGAGTCTTGTTACGTCTGTTCTCTCTTCGCCCTCTCACAAAAACAGGCTGCACCCGTTAAACCACAACCGTTAAGCCTGTGAGATACAATCTGTGTGATGACCTCCCTCAGAAATGTCGTGATGAAAGGAGAGCAATTCTTTACTGCTTCCTCTCAACCGCGTGCATGTGCTGAGTTCGCTGATCGTCTAGTGCGTTCCCCTAATGGTACATTGATTAAAACTAAAAACGGTAAAGCATCCAATGCTATTGGTCAATTTTATCACAGCCTCTTGAAAAATCTGACTCATGGCCTCTGCGTAGAATGTGTGCATCACTTAGGTTCCCATTACCTAGGTTCGACTACCGGCTGCAAACTTACACTGAACAACACATGCGGAAAAGGCGAATTTAAAATTAGTGCATGCTTGTTTTCATCTCTAGGAGTTATTGATGCATCCATCCTAGATCCATCCAAAACCCACTTGATGCGCTGGCCAGATGATTCTGGGGCGGGCTCGTTAGTGGATTTTGTCTGGCTCTGTGGCGATTTCTGGTATGAACTTTGGCCTCCTCTATGGACGGGTAGATGCGCTTTAATTTATCTGACTCCTTCAATTAAAGTGTTGTCTTCCCTTGTACATGCCACTCATCACTACGCACATTACATTCCTCCATCTGGCGGATTTCTTAGGGTAAAGCGAAAGGTGACGGGAAGGAGAGAAATTCGTTTCAGGCCTTTTGCCTTGGTATGGGACAGTAGCTAATGCTCACAATATTGATAAGATTCACGAAAGTCTTGAGAATCTGACTGCAATTCATAATCTCTGGCTTTAACAACTTCCCACCTGCAATGAGGGCGAGGAGAAACCTGATGGATCATCAGATGGGTTTAGATCTATTGCTAGCAGCACAAGGGGGTTTGTGTCACGTGATAGGCGACCACTGCTGCACTTACATTCCAGACGTTAGAGGCAACATTTCAGACACTATCAATCAGCTAAACTCTCTCCTCACTGACTTGAAATCCCAGGACATGCCAGATGCAACCTTTGGATGGGACTGGTGGTCTTGGCTGGTGGGAGGAGGGTGGAGGGCTTGGCTTGCTAGATTTATAGCCCCCATGTGCGTTTTCTTTTTTGCGTTTCTGTCTTGCACTTGCTGCGTCGTCCCTCTGATCAAGAAAATGTTTTCTTCACTGTTCTTGTCACATGTAGTTCAGTATCAAGCCTTGCATCAGGTTGAGGATCTGTGCTTTAAGATTCCTACATGACTCAAAAACTGACTCAGACAACGAATCAGACACAGTGTAATTTTATTTAGACAGACACTCTTGAATCATTATCTGAGTGAGTTTTTCATTTAACCAAAAGAGTGGTGTTTTGTTTTGTTGTATTGTTGTTTTCATTTGAGGGTCTTTTTAACCCCTCACAAAAAAAGCATGCAAACTATAACCCCTATATTCTAAATATAATTTGAATTATTATGATTAGGTTGTAGTCAAAAGAGTGGAGTGTAATGGCAAAATTATATTTTACCTAATTAACTTTGACTTTCTGTATGTACTCTTCTTATTTATTCCACAAGGAGAGTTTATCTACATTTGTCTGTGAGAGACCTTGTATTGTTCTACTAAAATACAACAGGAGTCACAAAGTCTACAGCTAAAAGAACGCGGCCTCTGAACTGATACTGATGAACTGAGGTCAGATCAAACTGTTAAATTATCTTGTTCTGTGACAACTGTACATCTCCAAATTGATGAACGGGGCATCAGGCCCCAAATGGGGATAGGCAAATTGGGGACAGACTTTTAGGCACCTCAGCTTGTCTTTATGATTTGCATTATACGTCAAAGGTCAAGATAGGCTGGAGACTGTATGAAGAAACAGATGTCATTATGCATGTGTTGATGTCACTCCTCCATTCCTTATCTGTGTATATAAGCCTGTGATTTTTGTGTGTACGTTGAAGACTATTCCACACCTTGCTGCGTGCAGTCTGTGAACCAGTCCTCCTATTCTGCAGAATATATACTTTAATAAATTACAAAAACCTACATTGGTTCAGTCTTTGACTATTTCTTTGTATTTGTTTCATCCTCAATTATTTTAATTCTTAACTAATCTACACCTGCTGCACTCTGAAATAATTTCCACCACAGAAGCTATGTGGGGAGATAAGGAGAGACGTGTTCAGATGGGTACAGAAATTGCTACATTGGTAAATACAGAACAGTTGCAACATAATAGATACTACCTGTCAGCTATCATTGACACCTAGCTACCTTTTAGAGGGGATAATGATGGTTTTGATAGTATGTATGGAGATGGCTACACTTTAAGGCAGGGATCTTCAACAGGGGGTCCGGGACCCCTAGGGGGTCCTCAGAGTCAATGCAAGGGGGCCTCCAAATTATTGTTAATTTAAGTTTCTTTCAATGAACCCAACATATTATTAGCAAATATTAATCCCCACATCATAGGCTTACTGGCCTATGTAAGGTAGTCACTAAGGTAACCATCCACAGATACAGTTAATCCTCAGGATTTACTGTGCCACATGTATTTAATGTTTTAAAATGAAAACATTCATAAGGCTAAACATTTTTTTAATTTTAAATGCTTAGTATTCCATGCAAAAAAGGTACGTACAGTATAAAGGCTTTAGCCTGCCCACATGTTATTGTAGGTTCAGTTTAATATGCAACTTCATTTTATACAATATATGTAGTAGGGGGTCCCTGATCCATCTCTCTTTCAGTTAGGGGTCCTTGGCTTTAAAAACGTTGAAGACCCGTGCTTTAAGGAAAGACCCTACCATGGCCAGAATAGCACAGTCTATTCCACACAACGCTAGATACACTAGCCATGTTATTCAGAACAACATAACAGACATTATGAGTACTATGGTCACAGAGCAGATTGTGAAAGAGGTTGGCGAGTCGTTTTACACTATAAATGTGGATGGAACTAGAGACCCTACAGGAACAGAAAATATTTCCATAATTGTGTGTTTTGTCAATGACCTGTACGAGCCAACTGAGTGTCTTCTGACCATTTCCACGACTGACAAGGGGGATGCAGCTACATTGACTGACACAATTATTGAGGAACTAACAAAAGCAGGACTGAGTCCCGGAAAAATCATCAATCAGGTGTATGATGTCGGGCAAACACGGAGGAAGGCAGAAACTTCTGCAACAGAAACTGAACAGAGACATACCATATGTCCACTGTTTCAATCATCAACTTAATTTGGTGGTCATTCATGCTTTGGCAACTGAGCAAGCCTTTTTGGAATTTTTTCACAATGTGCAACATGCTCTACAAGTTCTGCAAAAAAGTCTCCCTTCTCTATAAGGGACAGACCCTGAAGCAACTCTTAGATCAACGCTCGACTGGTCATCTTGGCACGGCCTCCGTTATTTTAAGATAATTTGATGACCTTACCACCCTTTTGCGCGAAGTCAACAGCACCACAGTCTATCCCAAAGATGTGCGAGTTGAAGCAACAGGTTTACTGCAGGCCATGTCTGAACCAAGTTTCAGATTCATCGCTGAGATGGCGCACACAATCTAACACAATGCTACAGGCAGAGAACATGGATCTGTTTACAGGTTTGCAACTAGTAAATTCAGCATATACATGTGTTGAAACAGAATTCATGGCACTCTTCCAGTGCTGCAAGGATGCAACAGAGGACCCTGCACACCAAACACATCTTTTGCTATGTATGTAGTTGAGGAAAAAAATTACACACGAAGATCCCAACGACACTGAGCCGCGCAGGTTGTATTTCAGTTGTATTGATGCAGTTTGTGGGGAAATGAAGGAGCGCTTTGGGGAGCGCAACTGTGCTAATGGATGCACTAAAATCTCTTGACCTGGAGGATTCTACTTTTTTGGATGTGTCCAAAGTGAAACCTTTACTGGACCTTTCTAATACAGCAAGCAAATGAAGGTCTCGTCCCCACTTGATGGGGGTAAATGGACAATGAAAAAAGTTGTAAAACACTTCCACAAACCTCTCGAAGCAATGCCGAGCGTGATGACAGCCCTGAAACACGCAAGCACTGTACTCTGTGAGAACTCTTTTTCCACACTAAAGAACATTCTTACAGATCATCGTCTCAGCATGCTTCATCGAAGAAAGACCAATTTAATTAAGTTAGCATTTGAAAAGGACTTAAAGAAATTCAGGGAGGAGTGGAAAGACAGCCTTTTGAGATTTCACTCTGCAGCAAAGCGTTGCCTGCTGCTCTACTAACAGTGAGCTTGTATTTTATGCTGGCTCCCTGTAGCCCATGTTAGAGGCTGAGAGACAGTAAAACAAACACCCTCAAAAACACCCAAAATGTAATAAAAATGTAATGTTGTGATTAAGATGCTTAATAATCGCTAAGGCCTACATTATTCTCCCTGTTATTTTGTATCGCAATGTCCATGATTTAGGCTAACGCAATTATCCCTCTTTGTACATGCTGTATAGGCCTATGCTATGCCTATGGTTGTGCACAATAGTTGTATGTTCAGTGTACATACTGCGTAGTGAAAATTAAGTCACTCTGCTGTTATGCTGTTTTAGTACCAAATAAAATCTGTTATACGTGTAGACCTGTATGAATTCATTCAATGCTCATTTGGAAGATAATTAAGATAATGTTACATGATGAGATTTATTATATTATATATTATATTTATATTTAAATAATGGCATGCCCGTCCATGAATTTGTGTCTGGAGCCGCGTCTGTTAGCATCAGACCTAAATGCAGTTCTTGAGTATAACATTTAAATCTGATGCATCAAGTTTAAAGTGTCAGAGGTATAGCATGAGCAGCTGTGTTAGAAATAACAGTCAAATATATTCACTTATGAATTTACACAGTTTACGGCAACTTTCTGCCAGCATTACTCACTTGCCTTTTTTGCAGTAACAGTGTTGTTTTTTTGCTGTAATTTCATAGGCAGCAGTAGGCAGCACACAATACGTTCATTTAGTGTGGTAGAAAAGTCAAATGACGCTCTAAACACTCCCTTTTATGGGAACGTGCACAGAACCTGAAGAAGAAAGTCTGGGTTAACAGAGCAAGTTAATAACCACCGTTGTGGTACCCGATAGAAACCCCGGCTCCATCATACTGGTAGGGAGTATGGTTCACACTTAAATACATTACAGACGTTACATTCAAGTCTCCGCAACATCCATGGTCCAAATTAACATGGCTTGCCTTATTTGTCAATCTGTTGCCAGGATTTCTCCTTCCTTCCTCTTATATCTCCCTGATGTCATGAGTGAGACGAACTTACAGGCAAGAAGTGTGTGAAGGGAATGAGGACATGTCTAAGAAAAATGTGACGCACCCAGGACCAGTCAAATGTAAATCAACATACAGTTTTAACACAAATTCAAAACATTCCACATCATACACAGGGTTTCTGTCAAAGCAGGGCCAATTTTGTTTTAAATGTTGGAGTAGCCCATAATTTGTTTTTGATCCATCAGGATTCTCATGGTTTAAATATGTCCTATATATTCTCTTATCTGAAAATTGTACTCTGTTTTATTTGTCATGTGACAAAACAAAACAACTATGACTGGGACTTCAACAAAACCCATCCATTTCATTTATTAACAGTCCTACTTGTCTGTTTCCTGAAAGAAATGCAAAATTGAAGTAAGAAAACCTGACATCCAACGTTATTTACAAAATGTTAGCACTGTGAGTTTCTATGACATTTCTGGAGATAACAGCTTACATGCAATTTTGCGTAAAAGACAGCTGCATATGACAACATAACATACAATCAACATAACATACACCAACCTATATAATAGATACTAACTTGCAACCTTAACATAAAATTCCACTGGAGGAAAAATATAAAATGTAGGCCTACTCTATTTAATTCACAGTAATAGTGGCGTGTCAATCATGACTTGCGTGTTCTGATATGTACCCATGGATGGTATGATAGCAAAGATAAGATGTTTTTAAAATAAGCGTTTTTAGCAGGAAGATATTTGGTAAAAACATACACTTGACTTTTAAAAGGGTACACAGACACAACCATTTGGCTATGTGCACTGAATAACAGAAACATGTCAAATATTAGCATTAGAGACTGGCATTTCAAATGACACATTTTACTTAAATGACATTTAGTCTCTTATCTACCTCTCGTTACAAAATCATCTCACCACAAAACAGCATTATGCTTCATCTTTGATATACTGATATATTATCACTGATATTAAACATTTCCAAACAAAGGTACTTTGAGTTTGCATTGAGTCATAACCAGTCCTGGTAAACCAGTGATGACATTTCAGCATGTCAATTTCCTTTTTTTTTAAAGCTACAATTTGAAAAGTTTAAAAATGTATGACTATGTCGCTCCCTTTCTGTGTCGCCTCTAGTCCAGTATCCCAAGGAATTTGATGCAATAACATCAAATGCCAATGTTCAGTGCCAATGCAGGAAGTAGTGTGTCCTTTATGCAGCTACTCAAAAAAGAAAAAGTGTGGAGGTTGGGGTGGTGGATGGGCAGATGTGTGTCTGACTTGGTACAGGAGACTGGAAATTGCATCCTGTCACAGACCTGCAATTGACATTTGCCTCTTTAATAAACGTAACCACAATTGTTCTCTCCTCATAGCATACTAGTTGCTGTGCTCAGATATTGTAGAAAGCAAGAATTGGAAGGATGTCGCAAATATAATCCAGGATTTTGCAGGACTGTCTAATACTGTCACTTTTGTCGGGTGTTAAAGTTGGTCAACGACTACCATTTTTCTGAATAGTTGCACTTAAACAGAAACTACAGCCTACAGCCAGTTGGCCCCTAACATGCATGGAAGTTCTGCACTAGCAAAATAAATAGGCCAGCAGTAATAGTCTGTATTTCTAATCCACAAAGTATTACAGAACAAACTGGAACTGAGAAGTTTTGCATTGTGCTGGCACGGTTAGTCAGCAATGTTTTTTCACTGCGAGAAGAAAATAAATGGCAAACAAAAAAA
Source organism: Gymnocephalus cernua (assembly GCA_023631565.1). Classification (NCBI taxonomy): domain Eukaryota; kingdom Metazoa; phylum Chordata; class Actinopteri; order Perciformes; family Percidae; genus Gymnocephalus; species Gymnocephalus cernua. The sequence continues at coordinate 34,950,234 of CM042433.1, read as the reverse complement.
CTATGAATAAACTGCACTAAATGGGTGGCATCAGTTATTGACTCAGGTGAACTGCCAGTTGGGCAGCGCTCTCACTAGCATCATCTATTATCAACATCTAATAATACATGATTAATTAGCTGTTGATAAGGGCGACTGTTGGCCACAGGAGGCTCAAGGGCAACACAGACTCTTGTCTGGGTATGTCAGGAACTTTTAATGTGCACAATTTCTGAATCTGGCTTACACTGTAATGCTAATAAATGGAAAGGTTGAAGCTACTCAAAAATAAGAAGCTGTATGGGATGGATGTCCTGATGACTATCCTTAAGCTAAACATGAATACAGATCAGTTGTGGTTTTATATCACCAGCCTTGTTGAAATCCTGCATCCTGTTAAACTGAGTACAGCTCCTATAATCTGAGGCGCAATAGCTAGATTTGCAGCATGAATGTGCAGCCACAAAATCTGCATTAACTACGTAAGGCCATCATCCCCAATCCCCTCTTTAGGGGGCCTTCTCAGAACTAAAAAGGTGTGCCTAATAAAGAGGCTACTGAATGTATTTAGGACTGCATAAAATTAAAGTTATCATCAGTAATACTGTCAACACAGGTTTGTCACAGGCACCCACCAAACCTAATGTATTCTGTTAATCCACCTCATTCCATATACCAAAAAGAAATTAATATAAATTTACATTTTGGTTAATTAGCATTTCTGACAACATTGTAAAAGTGGTATTCTTCCACTATAAGCATATCATTGTTCTAGATCTGCACTTAATTGTAGAAGATTAACATGCTATATACCTTACTATTATGTTGACCCACACAGTTAGTTTTTTCTGTATCAAAACCTTAATAAAAAGAACCCCAGTTTGGTTTGTGAATGTCTGTGGAGATGCCACACCCTGTGACGGAGAAGGATGGAACTGAGGACACCTGGATGCCTAGTTTGTCTAACATGTCCAATAGGGGGTCAAGCGACTGAATAAGAAAGTGATTGTAACACTGAGCATGTGGACTCAACTACATCCTCATTCACCCGGAGGCATAACAAGTCCACAAGTTAATTTGTAAGTCCAACAACAAGTGGGTGAAATATCTGAACTGTGAATCATTTAAATTTGTTCTGGCATCTTACTACCTGCACAACTGAGATAACTCTACACACAATGTCTATTTCAACTGCTGCTAATTAGCTATTAAGGGTCATTTCCAATTTTAAACATTTCCAGTGTTATATGTGAGATGATGGGTAAGCCGAGTTACAGGCTGACAATGAAACTGACCCTAATTTGCAAATCCAAACCAATCTAAAACACTAGTGAATGATACAATGTTTCATTGGATAGTATTCAACACATTAAAATGATCCCCAAAGTTGAAATATTGGCAGTGACTGGACAATTGGAATTTCACATTAGGCCAGAATCACAGCTGCTAGTAACAAGCCATGTTCTAAAACAAAGAATTTGTTAAAACAAAGCCAAGACAACATTGACAATGAACAAATATGAGCCAATAAAAAAAGGCTCTGAAAGGGTCCATCTTTACAGACAAGGAATCTCTGGAAAGTCTGGGGAAAGTAGGATAATACGCTGAAAGAAATATAAAAAATAATTTCAACTCCTACAGTCTGTGCCTTTATATAACATACAGAACACTCTCTCATTGGGTTTATCCAATCAATCTGTAATGTACCTGAAAAACCAGTTTGACAGTAAGGTACAACTCCCACTGGGAGTAACTTTGTTGTATTGAAAAGAACTGGACTCTGAACAGGTTGTTAAGATCATCTATCTTTAGAGTAACAATGTGATTCAAAGAGCTCAATGCTTCAATGAAAACATACCAGAAATAAGAAATTAGTTAAATTCAATGCACGAATGAATCAGCATTCTCCTCCTTGAAGAAAATGAACAGCTTAACATTCAAAATAATGTCAACCTGTATACACCTTCTTCTTTTTGCTAACATAGTTCCCAATCACCTCACATGCTATGCTTAGGGGTGCCAAGTAGATATCCTATAACCTTAGCTCTCTAGGAATTAATGTGGTGGCTGGAAGTCCTTCAGTTCCTTTCAGGCACACACTTCAGGCACCTCAAATGACACAACCACATCTCACTCTATTCCCTGTGGGGAAAGCACGGCAGCGTTTCTCCCTTATGCTACCACCTGGAGAGTGTCTAAGATACAGAGTCTTTGTTAGCTCCAGGTGGATTTCCTCCACTTGTGACCAAATTACGTAGCAGTTTGCGTCGACCAGCCTGGTAGTCCTCTTCGTCAACATTGACCAACAGTTTTATAGCTTCATGGCCCACAGCCTGTTTTAAGGAATCTGTGATAAAGACCCCTTTAAGGGCCTCTAGCAATGATCCATTGATGTAGTCCCTCCAGAAGGCATCCAAATAGGTGAGCTCAGAGAACTTGATGTCACAGATGATGGAGCCCAAGTCTCGGGATTTGAGGATAGTGTTTGCCTGGTTGAAGCGCTCAAATTGTCGCTCCACTGCCTCTTGCTTGTTGGAGAAGACGTTACCCTGAAGAGCAGACTCATGCTGGCAGTACTCAGCACGAACCCGGAGGCGGATATCTAAAGGAGGAGAGCCCAAGGTAAGAGTTGAAAAGATAATCTGAAAGCTTAAAACAAAATACCAGAGCAGCAAACAAATGACTCCAATTATAGCTGAGCAACAGCTGGCAACCAGCATGACCTTAGACATTTGCCTGGTCTATGTACAAGCCTGAAGACTGAAATGAACTAGTTTGTACAGCCTGTAGTTCGACTATCTGTCTCAAGGCAAAGTGTTTACAGCTATTCAGAATGGTCACACTTGCAGGCGAGGCAAGATACCTGTCATCATAGGGAGGGGTGAACAAACTGACATAATAGCACACACTTTCTGATAACCTCTCCTCAAAGGCATTTACAAAGTTACACTGAAGCTCTTTCCCAATTCCCAGTTTGTGCATCCCTGATTCCTCTCCTCAGTTCCTCTCCTTGCGTCTTAGTCAAGGCAGAGACTTGAGGAAAGAGTAGTCGAGGTAACAGGCATTTAACAAACATGAGACATCTTTGTCTCTGAGCAGTCATTTTAAAGTGACATCAAATAAATATGATGTGTGGCACAGCTGCATCAGCTGTTCAATGTTTTGCCATACCCTGAACTTTATGATCTGTGATTAAATTCCCAACGTGGCAAAAATGGGATAAGAATGTACGGGGTCATCAATTTTTATTTGCACATATTTATATATTTATAATACACATACACAGTATGGCTATAGGCTATATAGCCTTTATAGGCTATTTTAGTGTAAAACACTACAAATATTTCTATGAAAATAACTTTACAAATATATAGAGTATAGGGATCGACAGATTATCCGGTTGTATTATCACAGATACGACTACATCGATATACGGACCCCTGCATCGGTCAAAATGGGCCAAGATTCGACCAAAGGCCCGGCTCTAACGTTACGAATCAGTCAATCCAACAAAGCTGCTGATAGAGACGTGTGTGTGTTTATTTGCGAGGAAGACAAAAGCGGAATGAGAGGAATACACCGTGGATATTGAAAATTGTACTAGCTGTGGTCTGTGAGTCATCCATCCATGTTTGTGTTCATAAACATGGGAGTAGACTAGTATACATATTAGGGATGGGCATAATTAATCGACGATCAACGATTGATCATTAAGAATTTCGTCGATCACGTTAATTTGTCATCGATTAAACTAATGCAGGTTGCGTTGTGTAGTGTGATTGCAGCAATGAAATGATTTCCAGTGTGTCAGCAGTAATTAAACATTTTACCACCCGGGGGCGCCATAGGCTGCTCAGTTAGCTGCGAGTTACGTTTTGATTCAAAGTAAACATGAAGAGGTCACGGCGAAGTGTGGCGTGGGACCATTTTGATTTAAAAAACGACTTAGTTCACTGCAAACACTGCGACGCCGTGTATAAGTACAACACGGCCACGACTCAAATGATGTACCACTTAAACAAAGTGCACCCGACCCTGGTTAATGTCGGTGGCGGTGCGTCCTGCTCTCAGTCTCAACCTAGCATCAACTCGGCGTTAGCACGGAGGAGCTGCGATGCACAACGAGCAGAGGGAAATTACCGGAGGGATCTGCACGTTCATTGAGATGGATATTAGAACCAGCATTTCACATTCCGTCACGACGTACCATCACCGGACTGGTAGAAACTCACTACGAAACGAAGAACGGAACGAGGATCCCCTGGCCGGGCTGGCCAAGTTAGCGCGGAGATAGCTACCTGCGACCCGTGCCGGCGGCTGTGTTCGGCGGCTGAACTGACGATCACCAGGTAGCGGTCGCGCCTGACCCATGGATGTATTAAGGGAACCTGAGATCCCAGATCATGTCAACCTGCTTATTTTTCTCAACAAAAACCAGTAGACTGGTGCAGAAGTTCTATGTGAGTAACTGGTTATTTTGTATTAGGCTTTGTCCGTGCCTTGGATAGTTTTGAGTTACATTTTGACAAAACCTGTCAGCTCTATAGTATTATGTTTTTGGTTAAGTTATGGTTAAGTTATTATTGAACATGATTATTTTTATTTATTATTTTGGAACAAACGAGGGTCTCTGTTTAACAACGCCGGCTCGCAGCAACGGTTCCGCTATTAAATTAAACACCGCAGCGCATATATCTTTAAGTTTAGCCAAACCTCCAGTTTAACTGTCACACGTTGTTCTTCTTGTAATTAAGATCTCATCGAGGTAAAAACATGCTGTATTTTTGTATTTTCATTGCGTTTTTAATTTATAAAAAGTTAAATAAATAATGAATTTTAATCTAAAAATATTAATGATTAATCGATAATTGATCATTAATTCTCCCGACGATCGACGAAGAAAATTTAATTTAATTGAATGCCCATCCCTAATACATATGTATAGATATGTATTTGGGCGTGTTAAGTTTATAATGGCGTTTATATGTTGTAAGATGTTCAGTTACATTAGCTCAAAAGTCTGTAGCCGCATGCTACAACCGTATTATAGTGCTCACATGTATACCCATGTAATACTGTATGATTATTATTGGAGTGCTCACAATGACTGTGTAACGTGTACCTGTGTTTGAGTTACTGTTTCTAAGATTACAGCAGCAAGGAGGCGGTTTCATTTAACATGGAGCTGATGTTGGTTATAAGAGGCTATCTAATTAAGTTGAAGTTACAGTGTAGTGTATACAATTAGCATATCCTAGCTTTACTATTCCCTGGTCCCTTATACAAAATATATATTTACAAAATATATATATACAGTATATTTGAAGGTAGGCAATGCTTCTTTTATAGAATTGGCTTATTTTAATTTATAATGGGAAATGAATGTGTATACATTAATAAATGTACACACATTAATGTGTAATAAATGGTATAATAACTACACACAATTCATAATTTATTAAGCATTTGTTACCCATTAGTTAATGGTTTCTTCATCATTAGTAATTAATTGTTCATACATAATTCATCATCAGTAAAGCATTTGTTCACAAAGTTATAAATGGTTTGTTCATAGTAAATAAGCCTATCTAAAAAATTTTTTACATGATGTATACTTAATAGCTAATGAAACAACCATTTATAAATAAAATACTTTTTCCCATTATAAACCAGTTGCAAACTATTACTAAATACTTTGTTCATCATTTACTCCTATGTTAATTCTCATAAATAAATCATTTGTATACACACTCATAAATGGTTTGTTCATAGTAAATAAGGCTCTTGAAAAGTATGTTTATAAATAGAAGTTTGACACTTAATGAGTAAAAACCATTGCGAAAACCATTTGTAAATTAAATAATTGTCCCTTTATAAGCTATTTACAAACTATTAGTAATTTCTTTGTTTATCATTTATAAAGCATATATCCTACATTCATTATAATCAGTAAAGCATTTGTAAATACAGTTAGTAAATGGTTTGTCCATAGTAAGTAAGCCCATGTAAAACGTTTATAAGTTGATTTTTTTTTTAATAATTCATAAATGATGCATTAACCATTTGTAAATTAAGTAATTTTACTACAGTTTAACGCGCTATTAACGGTGTTAACGCAAACCCATTTTAACGCCGACAATTGTTTTTATCGGCCGATTAGCGCATAGACAGTTAGCTAGACAGGAAGTAAAATTATGAATCCCACTATGGCCACGCCAAGACCTGCCCTACGAAGCAGCTTGATTGGTTGGGGTTAGGGAGTAGTTAGGATTGCGGATTGGTCAGGGGATAGGACCTGAACAAATGGGGTTATGTTACCTTGGACGCTTGGCCAATAGTATTGATTGAAGGGCGGGTTTTGCAGACCGGAAACTGGCCGCTGTTTGGGCTTGCTAGCCGCGTAGCTAGATAGTAGGTTTGTCACGGCGATTAGCTTCGGAGCGAGCGAGTAGTGACTCTACAGTCAGAGAGAGAAACAAAGTGTCTCCTCTGTTCTTTCTGACCACGGTGGAAAATCTGGAGCAGGAAAAGTTAACCCTCTCCTTGATTTTACGTTGGTTATGAACGAGAACGACAACCAGGAAATGAGTCACGGGAAACCAGTCGCTATGACGACGGCTATGCCGCTGACGACGCTATGAGCCCATAGACAGTAGGACCAGCCATGCTCGCGTCAGGCATGAGGCAGTACTATCTGCAATGGAAAATTGAGGTAACAGTGTTACATTATGTGACAGATTATTAGTTCCAAGTGTGAAATTGAACACTACGTATATGACAATGATGTTTTCAATCAAAAAACATTTGCACAAAGCAAGCCGATCCACTTTTCCATGTTTTTAAAATGAAAAAATATAATGGGACAAAAAGAAATCAAGGGACATTTAGAATAGATAAAAATGTGCGATTAATTGCGATTAATCGTGAGTTAACTATGACATTAATGCGATTAATCGCGATTAAATATTTTAATCGCTTGACAGCACTAAATTTTACCATTATTAACTAGGTAATCAGGAATGTATAAGGTCGGTTAAAACTAGGAAGTTAATGATTAACAGACTATCTAGACCTACATTTGTTCATGCCTTAAATAAAATGTTATGACTTAGAAATAAATCACACCCGATACGCGCTTGGTGTGTTTTTGGCTCTAAGCCGTATACAACCCCAAATCAGAAAAAGTTGGGACAGTATGGAAAACACAAATAAAAAAAGAAAGTAGTGATTTCTAAATGTACTTTGACTTGTATTTCATTGCAGACAATGTGAACACAAAATATTTCATGTTTTGTCTTGTCAACTTAATTTCATTTGTAAATATACATCCTTTCCTGTCATTCAGACCTGCAACACATTCCAAAAAAGGTTGGGACAGGAGCAATTAAGGGCTAGTAATCAGGTAGGCTTAATTGGTAAATAATGATGTGATTTGAAACAGGTGATGTCAACAGGTGATTGTAATTATGATTTGGTACAAAAGCAGCATCCAAGAAAGGTCTAGTCCCTATAAAACATTATACATTATTGAAATGTTTAAAAACAATGTTCCTCAAAGAAAGACAGGAAGACATTTGCTTATTTCACCTTCAACAGTGCATAACATAATTAAAAGATTCAAGGAATGTGGAGGAATTTCAGTGCGTATAGGACAGGGGCGCAAGCCTAAGCTGAACAACCGTGATCTCCGATCCCTCAGGCGGCACTGCATCAAGAATCGTCATTCATCTATAAGCGATATCACCACATGGGCTCAGGACTACTTTGGCAAACCTTTGTCAAGTACCACAATACGTAGTTACAGCCACAAATGCCAGTTAAAACTGTACTGTGCCAAAAGGAAGCCCTATGTTAACAGTGTCCAGAAGCGCCGTCAACTTCTCTGGGCTCTGAGGCATCTGGGATGGACCATCACACAGTGGAAATGTGTACTGTGGTCAGATGAACTAGTATTTCAGGTATTTTTTGGGAGAAATGGACGCCGTGAAGAAAAGGATCATCCAGACTGTTACCAGCAACAAGTCCAAAAGCCAGGGTCTGTCATGGTATGGGGTTGTGTCAGTGCCCTTGGCAAAGGTAACTTGCACTTCTGTGATGGCACCATTAATGCTGAAAAGTACATAGAGATTTTGGAGCACAATATGCTGCCTTCAAGAAGACATCTTTTCCAGGGACGTCCATGCATATTTCAACAAGATAATGCAAAACCACATCCTGCACACATTACAAAGTCCTGGCTGCGGAGCAAGAGGATACGGGTACTTGACTGGCCTGCCTGCAGTCCCGACCTGTCTCCAAAAGAGAATGTGTGGCGCATTTTGAAGCGCAAAATGCGACAACGAAGACCCCGTACTGTTGCCCACCTTAAGACTTGTTTGCAGCAAGAATGGGACAAAATTACACCTGAAACACTTCCTCACTTGGTGTCTTCAGTCCCTAAACGTCTTTTAAGTGTTGTGAAAAGGAATGGCAACATTACAAAGTGGTAAATGCTTTACTGTTCCAACATTTTTTGAAATGTGTTGCAAGAACCAAAATAGGAATTTTGATTATTTGAAAAAAAATAAAAATAAAAAAATCATGAGGAACACATTAAATTATGTGCTGTTGTATTGTCTGCAATGAAATACAAGTCAAAGTACATTTAGAAATCACTACTTTCTTTTTTTATTTGTGTTTTCCATACTGTCCCAACTTTTTCTGATTTGGGGTTGTAAATGCAGGGAAAACCCTTGTTCCTCAGCTATATTTAAAGTGTCTGCATACTTAATGTGATATTTCAGTTTTTTTAACATTTCTAAAAGTCTAGTTTTGGCTTCGTCGTTATGGGATATTGAGTATAGATTGATGAGTGAACAATAATTTTAAATAGGGATGCCCCAAATGCTTCGAAGCTTTGGACTTTGCCATGGTAACCAATGTCCAAATCAGTATTCAAATACTAAATGTTTTTTTAAGTTATTACAAATGCATTACCACAAACATCACCCATGCCACAAGGATCCCTCTTTATGTTGTGTTTCTTTTTACCACATGTTTGCTTCTCTCTGCAGTCAATTGAGGAATGACTTCTCCTCCGTTTGCGGTTTGGTACAGGAGGAGCTGGCTTTGTTCGGGAAGGTCCAACATGGGGTCCTGACGGAGAACAGCAAATGACTGGGTGAGGACCTAGAAAGTGACAATTAGTTAACATAATGTTAATCAAGCTTCTGTATGACAGCACATAACTATCTATGAGGACGTGCCATTGGCTGCATTTATTACTCATCTTACTCTTATCCTGCTGATTGAAGAAATGTAAAAAGTTAAAAAAGAAAAAAACACAAGAAAAAAAAACACCCACCTGTTCTTCTGTGAGGTGCAGTATCCTTGCTCCGCACTGCTCCTCTTGGGGAAATGTAGCGCACTGATGTCTCTTCCAGGTACTTGTCAACAGGGTCTGGGCACACTGAAAACAGTTGATTTCTGATGTTAATTTTAATCACACAGAATGCAGAACCAATGTCGCAACAGCCAGAGTTTTTGTTTTGTTGGACTTAAGAGCAACTAAAGGGTTAAAAGTTATATGACGCTATTGACAGGGGACCCAATGACACGCCAAATCAAATTACAGATTTCTCTGGGTTTGAACATTTGGGATAATGTGTGCACTAGAATTGTCAATCCTCCTCTATATTACCATTAGAATTTCATTTTTTTATATTTGAATAATATTAATTAATGTACAAATGCAGCCTGTTATTGGTGTGAAAGCTGAAGGCATTCACAATCTATGTTACTCTACATATTTTGTCTACTTATTCTTATGTACCATTTTTTTTGCCATTTAACTACTTCAACATTTTTCAACATAGAAACTTCATTCAAACATCAAAATGTTCAGCTCAAATAGGACATTTATGCTACTATTTATAATATACATAACATTCATAATTTCAGAAATATTCAGCATTTAGTGGGCAATTTGCCCCATTAAAGCGGATGGACAGACAGTTCAAACTTGACACAAATTCATACATTTTCAACTGCTAGCTACTCATTCATACATTCACAGCGGAACTCCATTCAAAATTTAAAACATTCCACATCTTTCATACATTCAGGGTTGGTATTCAACTTTCAAATCCCGTAAGTGCTTTTCAAAATATTCAGTCTTTTTTTAGGCTTAGAAAAAAAGCTTTTCTGCCATTTTTACATAGGTGTATGCCATGCATTCCATGATGGAATGCTCAGACTCAGAGGGCCCGGGCCCAACTGACAGAGTGGAAATGGGCAGAAGCAAAATTCTCTTTACCTTGCGACAGTGATGGAGTACTCGAGTCCTGGACTTGAACTCGAGTCCGACTCAAGTCTCTATTCTCTGGACTTGAGTCCAACTTGAGAATCCTTTCTCTGGACTCGTGACTTGACTTGGACTCGCGGACTCGAGACTTAACTCTGAGATATATAATCGGAGACTCGACTCGGACTCGAGAATATATAATCGGATGTTGGATGAAGTTTCTGATGTGTTTCTGACGGCCGGGATCTCTTTTTCCTCACAGCTACACATGCTTCTCAGTCGGACGCCGCTACCGCTCGCTCTGCTACACTCACTGACGTCACTCACTTAACGCTGCATTCTCGTTCTTTTAGTGTATGATTCGCGGGCAGGTTCTTTTCCCTTTTGTGGTGGTATGACTGTGTTATAATAACAAAATGTAACAAAAGCGGGTGTGCCTGCTTGCAGTCAGTTGCCTACTGGAAATATTGTGTGTCACAAAAAATTTGATGAAGGGATGCTTTTGAAAACTTGATATTTCTGACAATAAATGAAACATTTTTGAAATGGCATGTCTATTTTGTCTCGGCGGAACTCAGATGAGAACAATTGGAACACGGCAACAACCAGCGCAGCACTGCAGACAATTCACCACTGCGGGTCAACTACATAATGTCTAAGGGTCTACGTCGGTAGGATTAACGGATAAAATGCCTTCTCTTGAAGCTAAAAACCCCGTTCGCAGCAGTGGAAGCCCGGTGCTCGGAAGCTCCAACGGCCGCTACGAGTTCATGTCGCTGACCAAGCCATTGAATCGGTCCTCGGCATCACATCTCCTTTAGCGGCAGGGCTCCGAGCCGGCCACGGCTCGCCTCTGCCTCCACTTGGCGCCGTGTGCGTGTGTGTTGTAGTAGTAAAGAGAGAGAATGGGAGAAGGAAGTTCGTGTGAGGAGGACTTGGTCACCACAGAACCAAATCTTCTCAGCTGTTACTACTGTCATATGCTGCACTGTCTCTTTAAGTGGCACATTGTTTGGCACACTGTATGGGTCACTTCTTATATCATAACAAGGTAATACAATGTCTAATCAAGTGATGAACGTGGACCCTCTTTTATAATTATATCAGCTCTTTAAAGGTGCCAGAGTGGAGAAATGTAGGCAGTCTTGAAATATAACAGACTCAACCTTGATGACTCAAACACTGGTAATGGTGACTCGACTCGGACTCGAACACTGGGGACTCGGACATGGACTCGGACTCGAACACTGGGAGACTCGACTACAACACTGCCTTGCGATACCATCCACAGTTTTAACTCTTCATACATTAATTTATAACGGTAGGGAATACTGTGCCCTTTCTAACAATGTACTTAGGGAGGCAATCAGACTTTCACACGAGGCACAGTGATCTTCCAAGTGAAGCCATGTCCACCAACTGCCACACTGCCTCCTGTATTAAATGAGAGCAGAAACAGAAACAGGCCCTTTTCAGACAGCTACTGTCCTCACATTTTTTTTACCCTACACACACCATTCTTGCACAGGATGTTCAGCAGGGTGTCATATCTCTCATAGCATTAAACATTAAACGATAGGAGTTACATTTTTTGAGCTAGAAGCAGAAGTATCAAGGGTGCACCAGAGCCTCGTCTCTATGAGAAGAACTCTCTGAGACAGGAGTCGTCATGGCAACCTTTAACTGCAGTTGGTCATGTGATCTGATACCTGACATGTTTACCTGTTGCTGTGACATTACCGTGCCTCGTCTCTGTGAGAACAGCTACTGGTGTTGCGGACCGAAGTCAGTTATCAGAGTCAGTCAGTTGGTCAGTTAGTCTATCATGACATCATGTTAGCTTACAAATAACTAGAGATGCACCGATTACAATTTTCTAGGCAGATACTGATTTTAGCCGATTCCGATTTAATTTTTTCTAACCACTTTAAAGCACACACAAATATTTATTTTCTATCTTTTCTTTAATAGATAATTTTACATAGAACATTTTTTGAACAGATAATGGATCGCTATAAAATAGAACTATATAAATTACTCCTGGTGTGGGAAATTCACACATCTAAAGTGCAATGTTATGGAAGAACCATTTCCTTCTTTTCACATCCAACTAAAAAAATTTGATATATTTAGCAAACTAAACTTCTGTGATTGGAGTGCATGTCGGAGAGTAGCGCTGACACACGCTTCACACCGCGAGCAGGCACGTGCGCCACTCGGCTGAAAAGGTAGAGAAAGGAAAAACAGACTTGCCGTCCGGTCAGTGGTGTGTGCGTCATTAGGTGTTTTCCCACCAGATAGTACTGGTACTTTTTAGAGGAAAAGCACACTTCTAAGCAGTTCTAAGAACTACTCTCCCCCAAAATATTTTTCCATTTGCATTCCCACTGGCCAAGTGGCCATAGGGACTGGTAGGAGGGGTAAGGGAGTGACGCAAGCACCACAACAGTCTTTATAACATCGTCACTAGACCTTAGCGCCACAAACAACAACAAAGCAGCATAATGATGGAGGAGAACATCGAATGTTCCTGTTGTGCCTTGCTGGGATCCTCATAACGGAGTTTGAACGGCGGCGTTCAAAGACTAGGCTGGAGTACATAACAGAGAAAAACAAAAATAAATCTTTTTTTTCCATTTGCATTCACTGGCCAAGTGACCTAGGGACTGGTAGGATGGGTAAGGGAGTGATTATTAGAAGTCCAGTTTATAAGTTAATAAATTCATATTTTTTTTGTGGCAGATAAATAAACAGAGTTGATTTAAAATAATCTTACACAAGATGAATAAATAGGATTTAGGATTAAAATCTTAAATATGTCAGTAAATAGATTAATAGATTGTTAGCAATTAAAATAAACAGTCTGTTTAAAAAGAATATTTTGTTTATTTCAAAATGTGGCGAATGTGCCTTTCTTAACTGTAAAAGATTCGGGTGACATGAGGAGTTCACGTGATGTAACGTAGCCTAACCAAGGAGACGCCGTCAAGGTGTACGTGCTGTCGTCGTTTTTTCTCTCTCTCTGCCGGACCAACGTCAAGGTGGCGTCATGCTAACCTGTTGCTGCAGATATTACGGGTTTGTGTAAAAGAGCCAGATATTCCAAGTCTGAATTATTTTTATCGTCGGCGCAGAGAGTGAAGCTTTTTCTTGCCGTGGGTTTATTAGCGGACCGCGGGGTTTGTGACAGACGAAGGAGAACGTGAGTTGTGTTATTAGCAGCATGGCGCTAGCTCATGCTATTAGCCACATGTACTTCGCTAAATTCTGTTGTGAGGTTACACATTACTGAACTCCCGTGTCCCTGTCTCTTAAAAGCGGAACCTGGACTGATGAGAGCTGTGCTTTTCTGCCTTGTACCCGGAGTGTGTGTGTATATATGTGCTTGAGCCTCTGGTGAGTAAACTTTACTGAAGTTAGCCTGATAAATGGAGTTGAAATGTGCATCTGCTAATGTTAATATGGATTTACGAGGCATTAATCTCATGTATGTTGTGTTAAGGAAAAATGTTTTATATTAAGGTGTTTTGTTTACATTATCCCCACTCTGTTTTCTCTGAGAGTGAGTGGCGGGGAGAAAGAAATGTTAAGCATTTTATCTCATGTTAATGTTGAGAAATGTGTTCAGTTATTTAATGCACAGTAAGAGTTGTTAAAACAATTATTAGGGAACAATGTATATGTGTATATGTGTTTATATGCATTTAATTACATTTAGAAATATATTTTATTTATATGAAATTTCAATAACCCTCTTTTGGCCTTTATAGGCTGGGTCCTTTTTCTTTGTATGGATTCCTGGTTGAGATCTGCATGAAGACTTCTTCTTCTGCTGCTGGGATTCCTCCCATTTTGTAGAGGTAGAGGGGAACTGAACGCCCTTGCTCACCTTTGTAATTTATGTGCATTATTTACATGCTACCGTAGTTACACTGCATTAAGATAATGTAATTAATAGTGGGTTTATTGTTATTATTTGCTAGCCTATATATAATTCCTATGCATTGTGTATGGTAGCCTTTACAATGTTATTTATTTACAGCATTTGACCGGCATAAAATCAGCATATGTCAGACTGACCGGCCGGTCGCCGGTCATGGCCGATCACGTGAAACTCAGCCAATTCCGGTCACCAGCCGATCAATCGGTGCATCTCTACAAATAACACCTAGTCTCCTTTTTCCTCCCCTCTTCTTTCTCTACTCTCCTTTTCTCTTCTCCTCCTCCCTTTTCTTCTCCTCTTCATATCGTCCTCTCTTCCTGTATGTATGTCTGTCTGTTGGTGTGTGTGTAACCAGGGCCTGAAGTTAACTTTTTTGACCACCAGCCAGTTGTTTTGCCTGATAAAGGTGAAAAACAGGAATTGCTGTGTCTCTATGATCCTATCCTGTCCTATTCATGGTAGCCTACTCGTGGACATTGCGCTGTTATCACGTGCTGTAGTAGGGGGGCCCGCCTTGATAATCATGCATAGGGGCCCGGTGTTGGCTCTTTACACCACTGCATATAAGAGATGAGATGACTGACAAAATCAGGAGTGGCCTACGCGCACCACAACAACAACAAAAAACACAAGGGCAGTCTCTCCAGGATTTCGCAGTCTTTTTTGATATTGTTGCGGCCCAAAATGCCGCTGAAATTTCTTTTGTATAGTTCTTTAAAAATAAAAAGGAAACTTGTTCTGGGGAGAATAATAATTATTACTATTAATTCATTACCCTGGGCTGAGATTTCCTAGGAACCTTACCAAAAAGGCTCGGGATGCTACAAATGTTGGTATAATATGAAAATGGCTGGTGGATTAAGACAATCCACCGTGTGTGTGTGTGTGTGTGTGTGTGTGTGTGTGTGTGTGTGTGTGTGTGTGTGTGTGTGTGTGTGTGTGTGTGTGTGTGTGTGTGCGCGTCAGTCGCGGGGGAAATGGAGCAACAGCCCAGGACAGGATTGAAACGGCAGCAGCTTTCAGCGACTTTGGAGTGAAAAATCATTACAGCGTACATTGATGTTAAAATGTAGCTATACAGGTTGACAGAGCGGTCTGAAATGTTTTGCACGGTCTTTCGCTGTATGTTTTTTTGGTAAATGTGAGATGTTCGAGTCACACACGTCTCTTCTTCATATCAGAAACAAGGAAATTAATTTGACCCGTTCTCACTACTGTTTGGTCAGTGGCTGCTGGGATTGTCGCGAGCAGGACATGAAATTAACACCAGACCACCAGCCAAATGCGGGTGAATTTTGCAATTGGCAGGCAACACTGTCAATCTACCCGCCACATTGGCAGGTAGCCAATGAGAATTGAGTGACTCATTATTATTTTTTTGCAACTGTTGTTCTTTTGCATTTCAACGAAGCCCGCCATTTCGTTGGAGTTTAGCTAAAATGTGGCGGCACATTAGCCTACTGGGGTTAAGAGGCCAGCTCAAACTAACAACCAACAAAAAGATGAGGATGAGTCAAAGAAAAGTAAAAGAAGACGTTTTACTACAAAGTGGACAATTGGCGACAACGGCAAGGTGCGTGAGTGGTTGATTTATGACAGCAGTATAGAACAAATGTACTGCAGTGTTTGTCGTGTGTATGGCTCAGAGAAAGCGAAGTCAAATCCTTTTGTAAACGGGACTAAAAACTTAAAATTAGAAGCAATTAAGGAGCACGAGTCATCAAAAAGCCACATACACACGATAAGTTAACTACCAAAGACTGCGCTTCTGCAGGAGACCGCTGCAGTCAAGGCACTGACGTCCATGAAAGCAGCGCAATTTGAGAGGATGCGACTGATGTTTCGGAACGTTCATGCGATCAGAAAGAAGATGAGGCCCTTCTCTGACTACGTTAGGATGTGTGAGTAAGTATTATGTATTAAACAGAGATTTGATGAGATAATGCAACGCTGATGTAGGCTACAGTACAATGACAGTTGCACAGATGTGTGTGCGTGTGCATGTTGGGAGTTGGGAACCGGTGAGAAAATGTCCGGTACCCGTTAACTTAACAACTTCACTTCACTTAACAAACTTAACTTCTGCTTAACGGTTCCTGAATGCTGTAACTAACAGCTGCCAGGACCTGTCTACGTGACTAAATCAGCCATCAACACAGCCGCGTGTGATTTGTTTACATACGAGCTGCGGTAGGTCTATATCTGTTGAGTTAGCTGTGTGTGTGTGTGTGTGTGTGTGTGTGTGTGTGTGTGTGTGTGTGTGTGTGTGTGTGTGTGTGTGTGTGTGTACGTGTGCATGCGCTGGCATGCATGTGTTATCAAGCTAACTGTGAATTGTCATTGTGTCTGTAGGGTGGATGAACAGAAAGCGTTAGCTGTAGGGAAGACGTACAAAAATGCACCAGGCCCAATTAAAAATGTTCCATATAAATGTCTCAAACCACTCCTGTGACAGTTTAAAGAGCATTAGTGGTTGAAGAAGTGTTATGCATGTTTTGATATTGCACTTGCAAGTTTATATTGACCGTGCCAGTATTAGTTTGACGACAACAATCAATCAATCAATGATTAAAAATATTTTTAAAATGTATATTCTAAGAGTTATTATTACTTGTATTGATTTCGTTAATAACTTGACAGCACTTAAATGTGTATTCTTACAAGTTAAAGAACAATGTTTGTGCAATTCCTGTTTTTCGCCTTTATGAGGAAAAAAAAAAAAACTGGCTGGTGGTCAAAAAAGTTAACTTCAGGCCCTGGTCGCGAGTAATGAAAATGCGATAGCGGGCCCCGGCTGTCAATCAGTGTCTTCCAGTGATGCGGGCCCCTGATTGGTCTGGGCCCGTAAGCAACCGTGTACACTGCTTACTCAATTCTCATTGGCTACCTGCCAATGTGGCAGGTAGATTGACAGTGTTACCCGCCAATTTGCTAAATTCACCCGCATTTGGCGGGTGGTCAGGTATTAATTACAAGCCCTGTGTGTAACTCCTCACCTCCTCCTTCCTTCCACTCTTCCTCTCCTACTCGTCTCCTCCTCCTTTTCTCTTTTCTTCCTCACCGATACTAATGGTCAATTATTCCTTATAATTATGGTTAATATTTCATTAACTGAGTTTTATACAACTTTTAATTTCCATTCATACTTTTTGAAAATATTCAATACAGCTGATTGAGATTCCCTAATATGACACATTTCCCATTTTTCAGATGCATTCATTCTCCTTTAGCTGCTTCTTCATCCAAATTGACGCTTTCAAACATTCTGGGTATTATTCAACTTTTCAAAGACATTCATACTAATTAAACCCATTCCCATTTTTTTTAACTATTCTCTTCTTACGCACTTCAAGTCAACAATCCAGTGTAGTGTCAGCCTTTCAACATACAGCATTCCAGGCCGCCGGATGGTGTTGCTAAGAACTTGCAATGTACAGTATAACTATTATCAGACTGGCCCTCGTGGCCTCGAAACACTACCGGCCCACCGGGAAAAGTCCCGACTCTCCCGATTGCCACAACCGCCTCTGATCCAAGGTGTAGGAGCATTTCACACTAAATTAATCGAAAAAGTGTGTTAATTGCAAGAAAAGCGACATGGCAAGGGAGCACCACGGTGATGATTCAGCACCGTAAACATGTTGGAGTCCTTGATGAGGAGGACGGGAGTTCAACAGCAGGGTAAAGTCACTACAGAATCTTACTTTTGTTCTGTTTTGAAGTGAGGAACGTAACGTCCCTCCAGTAGCTCTTCTGGTGCTGCTGTTTACTCTTATCCAGCTAGCTAAGTTAGCGTTAGCTCGTTAATAACAGTAGTAAAGCAGGGGTATAGTTGCAAGACTTTTTCACTCGCCTTTTTTGGCCTATTCATTTTTCAATCTGTTATGTATATATCCTGTGCTTTGTCCCATATCAATTATTGTTGACAAATATATTTGTGTGTGTTGTACTTTTTACTTTGATTTTAAAGTTATTTTATAGCACTTGGTCATCTTAAGCTGTGTTTAAATGTGGTGTTAACTTGCACTTACTACATTGATGGTAATCATTTAATGAATAAGCTTTGTGTGTGTGTGTGTGTGTGTGTGTGTGTGAGAGTGAGTGAGTGAGTGAGTGAGTGAGTGAGTGAGTGGGAGAGAGAGAGTGTATCTGCTCTTTGGGTTAGGCTACTTACCTTTACACCACTATCAACTAAAACAAGTATGTATGTAAGTATGTATTAATAACTTCAGTGCCGTTCTTTGTTCTTCTCTCAAAGAAAAGCTTAAAATGCCCATATTATGAAAAAAACACTTTTTCTGGGATTTGGGGTGTTATTTTGTGTCTCTGGTGCTTCCACACGCATACAAACTTGGAAAAAAATCTATCCATGCTGTTTTGAGTGAGATACGGTTTCTGAATGTGTCCTGCCTTCAGTCTCTGGGTGAGCTGTTCAAAATCTGCACGGCTTGTTACGTAACTAGCCGAAACGACGGGCTAAACACAACCGTTAGCATGCTAGCGCTAGCCGGATATTAAAGATAGAGACAACTATAAGGTTATCAAAAAGTCATTCAACACGAAACCTTATTGGAACAAAGAGTTAAGAGAACTGTGGCAATCCATGTGTAAAACAGAAAATATGTTTCTGAAATGTTTAAATAATAATATAGAAAGGAAGACATTATTAGAAACCTTTAAGAATAGTCAGAATAGGTTTGATAAAAGATAAAGATTCTATAAAAGACATTTTCAAAGAGGATTGGTATTAAACCTGAAGAAAATCCAAACGTCTGACCCTAAGAGATTTTGGTCAGAAATGACTAAATTAGGGCCAAGGCGTAGTTGGAAAATACCCATGGAAGTGCTGGGGAATGATGGTAGTTTAGTGACTGGGCTGTCTGATGTAATCAGTGAGAAAGATTTTAAAGATCTTTTCTCCTGTGAGACGTTTGATTTTGATGGAGGGTATTACGAGGATTTTTTTTAAAAGGGGTATATTGGATAAATAAGGATCTAAATAATACTTTTACAAAAGAAGAAGTTCAAATGGCTATAAATAAATAATAAAATAAATTGGGAAAAGCGACAGGGGTTGAAAATATCCCAAATGAAATACTGAAATCACCAAAGCTATTTCATATTTTGTGTAATTTATTTAAAAGGATGTTTTGAATCTGGTAAAATTTCATCTATGTGGCTTAAGGCGAGACACTACAGGTGAATAGGGAAAGTTTTTTAACTAGCAGATATCACCATGAAACTCTGCCAGTTGATTACTTACATTAAGATGAGAAAAAAATGATTACAAGTTTTCTGTAATTTAATTTTTAAATATGCAAATTAGGAATTATTTTATGAAATATGAGCTAATTTGCATATATTTTAAAAAACGAAATCTG
The DNA here is from genome assembly GCA_023631565.1 of Gymnocephalus cernua. Taxonomy (NCBI): domain Eukaryota; kingdom Metazoa; phylum Chordata; class Actinopteri; order Perciformes; family Percidae; genus Gymnocephalus; species Gymnocephalus cernua. The sequence goes on along the minus strand of CM042433.1, from coordinate 34,930,649 downwards.
AGTATTGGATAAAGCCACATTCAAAATTATTTTTTCATTGTGTTCACATATTAGATGGGAAAAAAATTACAGAGGGATTTATGGATATCTACTTTTGTTATCCTGTAAATCAGAATATACTGTCAATAGCCTTAAAAAATCGATTTTCGCCATGTTTTTTGGAATAAAATGTTATATAAATCAGGCTAGGACTAATATATTTACAAATCCCTCTGTAATTGTCTTCACAATATAACTATGTACAAGACTGAAAGGTTTGGTGTATATAGGGGCTACTGAAGTGGAGATTTTGGACTTGGAGTATGAGAGAAAAGTCATTTTGAGAAAACGGGCTTTAACAATTTTTGTGGCAAAATTCCACTAATTTCTATTGAAAGCCATGAATTACAGACAAAATATGCCTTTAGGTCCAAGTAAGATCCATGTATCACACTGTTTAACATCCAAAACTAATTATTGCTTCATCCATCACTGATCATAACATCCAAAACAACACATCAACATGGCCGTCAACTGAACACCATTACATCACAAACTTCAAACTGACACATCACAACCATTACACAGCCTAGTTCCCCCAATTTACTTTACAGTCTACATATCCATGCCAGCACCATATGTAGGGCCCTCCTCCATCTCCTGCTGGTGTCTTTTCACTTTTTTGGCGGTGCTTACACTTTTACGGCTCCGTTTTGCACTGGTGGAATGGACACTATCGGCTTTTGAGACCTTAACCATGTCGTCATCTTTCATTGCATTGACAGTCTGTGCTCTGAAGCCACAATTTCTCCAACACAGCTAGCATGGCAGAGGCAACCTTGTTACATATAGAAATAGCCATACTGGCTGCAGCCTCAACCCTGCTTTTCCCCACAAAGACATGTATAACCATATGACCAAGTTGAGGCATTCTGAGTGCCTCCATGCTGCATGCGCTTGAGCAGGCTGTCACTGGACATCCAGTGATACACTGGGATGAGCTTCTTATGAATCATTCAAAAGACCAATATTTAGAACAATGGAGAAAGCAAATAAAGTAGACTAAATGGTTATTTGACAGATTATCTGAACACTGTCAGAGATATGAAGAAGAGACTGATCCTGACTAAACAGGCTCAGTGACCACTAACTGGGTCAGAGATGCACTTCCTCCTCCACTGGGAAAAAGTCTGTTCACTAAGAGATTTACACTTTGGAAAAATAGCCAAAAAAAATAAAACTTCCCAAAGTTAATACCAGAAAAGAAGCTGGTAGTTCTCCTGGAAGGGACAGCAGCTCCACTGACAGCTAAATATGTATCTGCCTACCACAGCCTGAGGGACTCACAACTACTTTAGGATCCCACAATTACAGATTGGTTTAGTATTGTATAGTAATTATATTAGAATATTATATATGTGACACCTACATATTTAATATATGACATGTAGGCTATGAAACTGCTTTGAGAGAGAGACAGATACAGACAAAGACAGAGAGAGTGTGTGTTTCTCATTACCTCCGCTGTCTGAAAGCTGTCTGTTTTACGAACGACAGTTTACATATCGACGTACTATGTGATGACATTTCATCATCTGCTGTCCTAGTTTGTAATGACAACTGTTTTCGTCTTCTCTGAAATGATTTTCGACGCATTGTTTTCATTTGGAGCTTCCGCGGAAATCTCAGAGCATGTCACGTGACGATTCTGAACGAATCACGTTGCCAGAAATTGGCATCAGCCAATGAGATTGCGCATTTAGAGTTAAATCCGCCCTTTTACTTTCACGATTGGTTGCTCATAAAAAGGAAAGGACCATATTTGGACCCGACAGCATTGTACAGGAGAGAGAGCTTTCCAACGGTGTATGACATGACAGGGTGCAGACAGCGATCGCGGAGAGGCGCGATGATTTAGAACGCTAAGTTTTGTTGAATTTAGGTGAAATCTACCGACGCAAACACACAAAGTGTAGTAAAATAAAGACCTAAATGTGTATTTCGGACTTTTATTCACCACAAGTCTGAAAGAATACATGTTATTGAAGACAAATAGCCCAAAATCTCAAAATTGACCAGTGAAAAAAAAACAATATTTTTGCCTGCCGTGTCTCGCCTTAAATCAATAATTAATCCGATACCAAAATGATAATCCATGGGTGCCTTTAAATTACAGAGGGATTAGTCTAATGAGCACAGTTTATAAATTGTATTCCACAATACTTAATGAGAGGCTCATGTGGTATTTAAAGAAAGAAGACCTCCTTGTGGAAGAACAAAATGGGTTCCGTAAATCAAGATCCTGCCTAGATCACATTTTTGTATTGTCTACAATTATAACTAAAAGAATAAGTGGAAATAAGTCGACATATACGTGCTTTATCGATTTCCACAAAGCTTTTGATATGATCAATAGGGATCTGTTAGCATATAAGCTTATTGAGTATGGGGTAAATCAGGGCTCGACATAAGCAATGGCCCGATGGCCCGGGGCCAGTAAAAGAGTATGTCGGGCTAGTTGATTGGCCAGTTACTGGCCCGCACGGGCCAGTGACAGCGGCTCTGTCTGCTTCAGCAAACGTCATACAGAGTGACGCGAAGCTTGTGAACTAACATTTCACATTTTCACCTCAGGTAATTTATAACGTTAGTTAAAATGTCAAAGAACTATGAAGCTAATGTGAGGAAGAGGGCATTCTTAGTGGAAAACACAGTAGCCTACACCTGGGTGGAGAAAGTCGATCATGGCATGTAGGCCGACGGTTTCGTTTGCCGGCAATTTCCAACAAAAGCCGACCAGCCAAACCAACAAAATGCCATGCAGCTTCAAACATAATTCATTTGATACAAGCGTTGCATTTTAGAAGATAGACGGGATTGTGAACAGCGATGTCCGCGCTGCGCACACACACTCTTATACACACAAACACAGCAGAGCCGAGGTGTGTGCGTTACTTAGCACAGCACATGTAACTGACTGGAAACGACACCGAGGATTATTTAGCCTACTGCCGCTGGCACGGATGAACTAACGCTACAGTTGTTACTGTAAGTAGCCTACAATAAAACCTCTATGATTAAAAAGTCAATACTTATCAATATACCCACCTACCTGTTCTACAGGCATCAACATGTTTCAGTCTGCTCTGTCTGCGCTGTCCACTCGCTGTGCAAACACAATTCTACTCTGCAAACACAGCTCTACTCTGCAAATAGCGACTTCTTACAAACAAGCTAAACTGAAAGATGTCAGTTTGTAGTCTAACTGTTTATCTTGAACTTTGGACAAACTCTTGTAAATTTAGCTGCTGTCTTAACGAACCATCCTCTCCGCTGGAGTGGTAAATCTATGGATATATTATAAGACCAAAACATATACATGTGGCTACTTAATATGCACGTGAATTACGTGATCGTTATGTCCGCGTTTTTCATTCTTGATGATGTTGCCAGTTGTATTATTTTGCAACAACATTGTCTTATTTCAAATAAGGCATAGCCTACATCATGCTAGCCTGCTTATCAGTCCATTCATCATTAAAGCTGCTGTTTTCCACATCAACTTTTCACTTCAGCCTCTTTGACTGTGACATGTTCACCTGACAACAGCCTTTCTTTCGGCAAGCATTTTCCACCAATCAGGACACTGCATACTACAACAACGTTTCAGTAATCAAAGACTTTAATCATCACTCAGTGAACTGCCCCCTAATCTGGGAACTGTTTCTAGTTAAGTAGCCTATCTAGTTATTGTTATGGATTGTCCATGTTTTTTTACGAGTTTGCTTACACTAATACATGTAAAAAATATAGCATTAATTTAGTAAGAACGTGAAATATCAAACAAGAATATGCTTATTAGGTATAAATAAATTTTCTTTTCTTTATTTGAAAGTCCGGCCGGAGTGTCAGCTTAAAAAAAATTCTGGCCCTTGGAAAAATGTAGTTGATGGTCTAGCTTTACTGCTAGCTTTACTGCTAATGGCACAACATACAGTGACAGTGGCTAGCTGGGTTATAACCATTTTCTAAAGCTTCATGGTAGGTGCGGCGTATATTTTCCTGCTCTTTTGTCCTTTGCCAATCACACCTACGATATTTCTTTCAGGGCCAGTAAAAATTTAGAAGGGGCCAGCAAAACTCTGATCTACTGGCCCCGGGGGCCAGTGGGGATTTTTTTTTAGCCCTGGGTAAATGGAAATTTTTATATGGCATTGAAGTCTGTTTATTACAAGCCCATAGCATGTGTAAGATTGAATGAACTCCATACAAACTGGTTTCCAACATCATCAGGGGTAAAACAGGGTGATGTTTTGTCTCCCACATTATTTGCAATTTATATAAATGATTTGGCTAAGGACATTAAGGCACTGAATTGTGGGATAAGATATGGAAATGAAATGGTAAGTATTCTTTTGTACGCAGATGACAGTACTACTGTCTCCATCTGAAGATAATTTGCAGCGGATGCTCACCTATATTGATGATTGGTGTATTAAAGGAGATTGTTTATCAATAGAAAGAAAAGAGACATAATTCACTTTAGAAAACCTTCAACTACCCGTAGCACTTATGAGTTTAAAATTGGGTCACACAAGCTCAATTTTGTAGATTCATATAAATATTTAGGTTTCTACATTGATGAACATATGAATTTCAGAAAAGGTGTTGAGGTTCTTGCTGATTCAGCACATAGAGCTTTGGGAGGAATCATTGGTAAAAGCAAGAATCTGAAAGACATCAGTTTTCAAACTTATTCTAAACTGTTTCAAGCTTGTGTGTGCCCTATACTTGACTATATTGTGGGTGTTAGAGGATTTAGGAATACATCTATTTGTGAATTAGTGCAAAATAGTGCCATTAGATATTTTCTGGGTTCCTACATTGGCGATAGTGGGAGACGTGGGATGGGAATCATGTGAGGTTCGCTGGAAGATAGGTACGGCCCAGTTATGGAATCGTCTATTAGATACGGACGAAGGAAAATATTTCTTTGGAATAAACGCATTCTTAGTCCATGGTCTAACGATATATGCAAACTGTTTTGTAATTATGGTCTTGGTGAGTTGTTTCTTAAAAATGAAAAACTGAATATTGTTTAAAGAATCTGTGTTTGCTAAAGATAAAAAGCAGTGGGCTGATGATATATGGGCTAGGCCAAAATTGCGTACTTTTGTAATGATAAAACCAGAATATGGCACTGAGAATTATGTTGGATATAATTTGTCAAAAAGGCGAAGATCTTTATGTGCCCAAGTGAGATCTGGTGTTTTGCCTTTAACTATTTAAACTAGGGATGGGGCCGATCCGATCCAGTATCGGTATCGGGACCGATACCAGCGAAATTCAGGTATCGGATTTTCCCGATCCAACCTGCGGAGATTTCCGATACCACGAGCCATGTCTGCACTTTAACGTTGTCTGCTGAAATGGCTCCAAAAGTGATTCCTGCCAGTGCCGGCTGGTCTGCTGGTTGGCTGCAAACTGTGGAGTACATTTCCTGAACGGAGGCGCGGCTCAATGAGACACAGAGTTATGAGACACGCCCCCGCTCAGGAAGTCCATTCCACAGTTTGCAGCCAGCTAGCAGGATTGTAGCATGAGCAGCATTGTGGCTAGCTCAATGCTATCCTGTGTGTCCGCTGTTTGGAAATACTTCACAGTGGAAACACCGCAGAGCAAGACAGCAACATGCAAAAACAAAACAGGACTTTCACAATCGTCTGTCCCGGGGTTGTCGCTGGCTTGTGGCGTTTCATTTCCCCGTTGTTGCGTCCCCAGAGACCGCGGATCGTGTCCCGACGGCCGCTGTTTCAGAGCAGCCGCTGCGCAGCCGTGAAAACAGAGGTGTGTGTCTGTGTGTGTGTGTGTGTGTGTAACTAAGTGTGTGTGTAAGATGTTTACAGTTATTGCACTTTTCTTGTATTTCAGATATTTGACATTTTAAAACGTTGATTTGTTGATGCTACAAGAGCCAGTGTGCTTGATTTGCGCTGTTCACACACTGTTTTATTGATTGTGTGTGTGTGTGTGTGTGTGTGTGTGTGTGTGAGAGAGAGATTTTTACACTTGCACTTTTCTTATATTTCAAGACTCAAGTATTTGACAATTTGGGAATGTAATAAATATTGACATGACAATCAATTTGAAACCCTTACAGTTGCATATCTGTTTTCAGAATGAGATTTTTCCTGTTTTTCTGACTTCCTTTTCTGACCTTATACTTACCTCAAGTTGCCTTTTGGGACATACATGCATACGTACGTCCATATCATACTTGCCCGTTGAGAGGAGTTTATTTCAGCATCATATAAAATCAACAATAATGATAATAATAATATTAAAGCAAACACAGCTCTGGTATCGGAATAGTATCGGTATCGGCCGATATCCAAATTCAGGTATCGGGATCGGATCGGAAGTGAAAAAATGCGGATCGGTGCATCCCTAATTTAAACGGGACGATATGTTAATGTAGAAGAGGAAAAACGGATATGTCCCATGTGTTGTTTGAATGTTATAGAAGATGAGTTCCATTTTGTTTTTTACTGTCTTTTTTATTGTGAACAGTGTGACTTCTTGTTTCGTAGGATAAAAGTAGAGACTGACTTGGTAAATATGGATGATGTTCAAAGACTGAGATGGCTGTTCACATATAAAACATATAAATTAGCCAATTATCTAGATAAAGCTTGTGAGAAGAGAAAAAAAGCTCTTTATCGAGAAGAACTGTAGATGAGAATTTGTTGTTTGTATGTATGTGTACGTGTGTATGTACAGTATGTGTACATGTGTGTATATGTAGGCTATATATTTGTATTCATGTATTTCTCCTAATTATTTGTATGTGGGACAAGAAGATGTTTGATTTGTGGTGTCTTGTAATCCCATGTGGGATGGGCCAAAGTGTTTGGCATGACACAGAAACAAAATATAACTAACTAACTAACTAACATAGGCCTAGCCGAACTTTAACAAACTCTGAGGAGACGCAGACGTATTTCGTGGGCAGGAATTTCATTTATCACTGGATTTGTAGTTGTATCACCGCATACGTACCAACACCAATATCCCCCAGAAAAAACTACAACACACTGAACCAACGTTATTTATGTTATTTATATTACGTTCATTAATGGCCTCTACACATATGCCAGACGGGGCGACCATCGGCAGAAAAGGCATTTGGACTGATCAGTCTCCCCGAATTGTTCAAAACATGCCAGAGAACACACCGAGGAAACGAGATGTAATACGTTTCCATAACAGCAGGTGGCGCTAATCTGTATTGTAGCCCAAAAATGCAAACCGGCAGCTGATTGGGCGAACACACGTGGGTCTGCTTTCTTCTTCCGGATTTTGGATTTTTCAAAGGGCCATTAATGGGGACTCGTTCAGAATATGATCTCAAATTGTACTAAAATAGTTCACCGACACGCATTTTAAGCGAGAAATAGGCCATGCAGTTGCTGAATCTGTCTTCATTTCAGATCGACAAAGGTCAGTTTGAAAGATTTCCGTCAGATTTTGAGAGACTCTAGTCACACTCATTTCAGCTACGTTTCCGGGTTAGCACTCCAACAATCAGATTGGTAATTTGAGCCCGATTGCCGGCAATGCCCGCCCTCCCGACTATGCCCTACAAATCTGCGAAAATGAAGGCTGATGGCCCCTCCAATGAACGACGGCACGGAACACACCACACAGACTCGAGTCACTGATTTTGCCAGACTGTACGACAGCCGATTTTCGGCTTGGTCTGTAGTGGGCTTAAGACAGCAGCTAAGTTTACAAGAGTTTGTCCAAAGTTCAAGATTCATTGCAAACTAAGATAAACAGTTAGACTACAAACTGACATCTTTCATTTTACAGTATCTCACAAAAGTGAGTACACCCCTCACATTTTTGTAAATATTTCATTATATCTTTTAATGAGACAACACTGAAGAAATTACACTTTGCTACAATGTAAAGTATTAAGTGTACAGCTTGTATAACAGTGTAAATGTGCTGTCCCCTCAAAATAACTCAACACACAGCCATTAATGTCTAAACCGCTGGCAACAAAAGTGAGTACACCCATAAGTGAAAATGTCCAAATTGGGCCCAGAGTTAATATTTTGTGTGTCCACCATTATTTTCCAGCACTGCCTTAACCCTCTTGGGCATGGATCCATGTTCACCAGTTCGTTATTAGGGGTGGGCAATTTTATCGATTGTGCGATATAAATCGATATTTTTTTCCCCCAAGAAAGTATCGATTTTTAAGCGGCGAGTATCGATACATAAGTCCCATTCAAATCCCCCGTGTTTGCTGGTGTTTACCCCCGTTCGCGTTGCAGGAAGAGCGATTTGGTCAGCCAACCGCTAGTGTCGCTGTAGCGCGAGCAAGTTACCCGTACTACCTCTTCCTGTTTACAGGCAGGTCAAACTGTCTATGGTTCAAAATACCGCACGTGTACCACCTGGATACTCTCAGCACGTCGGGTACTGACAGATACATTGGTAAAGATCGGAGAATATGCAGGGAACGTTATTACAGACGGACTAGACACACTACGTGAGCTTTGCCTGCACGGAGACCAGAATCTTAACCAGCGGAGTCGCTCGACGCTGCTAGCCGGCTAGGGGAAGCTAAAGCTAGCTGGCCAGCTGTCCCATCAATCCTGCTTCCAAGTGTCCGACAACAAACTGGACTAGCTACATCCAACTTAAACGGAAGTCCCAACGCAAGTTCAGAGACTGCTGTGTTTTGTCTTTGTGGAAACATGGATGAACAGCAGTGTACCGAACTGTCCAGCTACCAGGCCTGCTAGCCCTCCGAGCTAGAGATGCTCTGTCTGGGTTAACGTTCTCTTAATACATCCATGGTGTTAACATGGACTGGTGCAGAAATTAGGTGATTTGTATCCAACTAACTGCTGGTAGTTTGACTGTTAAATGCTGACCATTGTACATTCCACGCCAATTCACGGCCATGGTTTATTTTTCTTTTCTGCTTACTAGACTGGCTACCTCACATACTTGTAGGCCTACAGACCTTAAACTACTCGGCTAAGACGGGTACATTTTAAGTTAAATGTTTAAATGTTCTTCTTAGTGACTTGAATTATTGGATGTTTTGGAGAAGCCAGGGTACTATGTTTATTTACCTGGTGGCTAGACTGGCTACCTCATATGTTCAGCGTCAAACTAAAAAAGATGTCCAAGAAACTGTTCAGAACAGGCCACTTGCTGCACTTTTTAACTCTCCATTGTTAATTGCAATACTGCACTTTATTTACTTTTCAAAGTCTTGTAAGCAACAGTTTGCACTGTTTCAATAAATGGAACTAATTTTCTCAACACATCTTTGATTCATTTTGTCCAGCATTTGCAAGCTGTAGACTCTGTCCAGTCAGAGACATATATTGTGTAATTGATGTTTTTTAGTTTTCAGTTCAATTAATTAAATCCAACTAAATGGAACACTCACAAGATGTCACCAAAATCACTCTGTCCCCTTTAAATCTTTCAGAAAATGATGTAAGTGTATCGAATTATATCGAATCGTATCGAATCGTATCGTTGGCTGAATATCGTGATATATATTGTATCGTGAGCTGAAAATATCGTATCGTAAGATTTGTGTATCGCTACAGCCCTAGTCGTCATCATGTTGGAATACTGCCCTGCGGCCCAGTCTCCGAAGGGAGGGGATCATGCTCTGCTTCAGTATGTCACAGTACATGTTGGCATTCATGATTCCCTCAATGAACTGTAGCTCCCCAGTGCCGGCAGCACTCATGCAGCCCCAGACCATGACACTCCCACCACGGCAAGACACACTTGTCTTTGTACTCCTCACCTGGTTGCTACCACAGACGCTTGACACCATCTGAACCAAATAAGTTTATCTTGTCTCATCAGACCACAGGACATGGTTCCAGTAATCCATGTCCTTAGTCTGCTTGTCTTCAGCAAACTGTTTGCGGGCTTTCTTGTGCATCATCTTTAGAAGAGGCTTCCTTCTGGGACGACAGCCACGTACACCAATTTGATGCAGTGTGCAGTGTATGGTCTGAGCACTGACAGGCTGACCCCCCCATTCCTTCAACCTCTGCAGCAATGCTGGCAGCACTCATACGTCTATTTCCCAAAGACAATCTCTGGATATGAGGCTGAGCACATGCACTCCAACTTCTTTGGTCGACCATGGCGAGGCCTGTTCTGAGTGGAACCAGTCCTGTTAAACCGCTGTATGGTCTTGGCCACCGTGCTGCAGCTTCAGGCAGTCCCTCCAGAAAAACGCAATTATGCGATCGCAGAATTCAATGCATAATCAGCCAAAGTCCGCATATTTATGCGGGGGCCGCATTTTTTCAAATACGCCGCACTTTCGCCGCATAAATTGCCGATTTCCGCGCAAAAAATGCGGGGCTTGCATGATTTCATAATACCCGCATTTTCGTTGCAAAAAAGTCACATATATCTCAGCAGAAAGTTGAAAAATGTTGCGTTTCCTTCACACAAGAGCAGCCATTTTCCCCTGTTGCCATGGGAACGTTATGAAGTGACGTAATTTCACCTACTGAGAACACGGTGTTGGGGGAATCACTTTTTTTTCTCTTTTTCATCAAACCGCAGTTTTTGCAAGTTCCCGCAAGTTCCCGCAATTTTTGCAAGTTCCCGCATTTTCATCGCATAAAATTGCATAAATATCCCGCATATTCCATCGCATTTTTTAAGAAAACGTGCCGCATAATCAAGGATTTTTGCCCGCAACAATCACAAAAAAACTCCGCGTTTTTCTGGAGGGACTTTTCAGGGTGTTGGCAATCTCCTTATAGCCTCAGATCCAAAGAATTCTTTGTCATTAGGTGCCATGTTGAACTTCCAGTGACCACACCTGCTCCCCATTCACACCTGAGACCTTGTAAGACTAACGACTCACATGACACCTCACATGGGAAAATGGCTAATTGGGCCCAATTTGGACATTTTCATTTAGGGGTGTACTCACTTTTGTTGCCAGTGATTTAGACATTAATGGTTGTGTGTTGAGTTATTTTGAGGGGACAGCACATTTACACTGTTAGGCTATACAAGCTGTACACTTATTACTTTACATTGTAGCAAAGTGTAATTTCTTCAGTGTTGTCCCATTAAAAGATATAATGAAATATTTACAAAAATGTGAGGGGTGTACTCACTTGTGAGATGCTGTAGCTTGTTTGTAAAAAGTCACTATTTGCAGAGTAGAGCTGTGTTTGCACAGCGCGGTGCACAAGAGTGGACAGTGCAGATGGAAATATCGGTTTCTACATGTTTATGCCTGTAGAACAGGTAGGTGAGTATCGATAAGTAGCCTATACGTAGCCTAGTAGCCTACTTTTTAATCATGGAGGTTTCATTGTAGGCTACTTACAGTAACGAGTGTAGCATTAGTTAATCTGTGCCAGCGGCAGTAAATAATCATCGGTATTGTTTCCAGTCACATTTCCAGTGTGTGTGTGTGTGTGTGCGTGTGTGCGCAGCGCGGGCATGGCTGTTCAGAATCCCGTCTATCTTCCAAAACGCTTGTATCCAAATTAATTGTGTTTGAAGCTGCATGGCATTTTGCTGGTTTGGCTGGTTGGCTTTTGTTGGACATTGCCGGCAGACGAAACCGGTGTACTGTTTTACATGACACTAGGAATGCCCTTACATTAGCTTCATAGTTCTTTGACATTTTAACTAACGTTATAAATTAGCCTACCTGAGGTGAAAACGTGAAATGTTAGCTAACATTCACACTAGTGCTGGGCGGTATACCGGTTCATACCGAAAACCGGTGTATATTTTCGTCACGATGTTCATTTTTAATATACCGCCATACCGGTGTGTTTAATAACACAACGTCCGTAACGAACGTTCGCTCTGCGCCGCGCGACACTGTTTTAGACGGACCCTTTAAAATGCTGCACTTCCAAGCAGCGACGGTAAACAGCAGTGCACCAGAGGGATGTCACACGGAAGATGGATGCTGCAGAAGTAGTAGAAACGAACTTGTGCCAAAAAAAGGAGCCGCCGGGTCTGTTTGGAGGTTTTTTGGTTTCCAAAAATCCGACGTTGACCAAACAACCGTTTTATGCAAGTGCTGTCGGCTAAAATAGTTGCAAAAGGCGGCAACACGAGCAATTTGCTCCAACACCTCAGCTGCAAACACGTCTTGGAATATCAAGAATGTATGAAATTAAAGTCAGCAGGCTCAGCGCCCTCCACATCAGCAGGTAACACGGGAAAGCAAAAGTCGAGCCAAATGTCACTTAAAGACGCGTTTGCTAGAGGGACTTGCTATGACAGAAAAAGCAAACGGTGGATCGAGATTACAAACTCCATCACCAACCACCTAGCTAAAGACATGGTCCCGCTTAATACAGTGGTGAGTAATGAGTCAATTAAGTCAATTTACTGCAGTAATTCCTCTCTCAACGAGTAGAAAATGTATTGAACATCTGAATATGCATGAAAAAAAAAAAAACGTCAAAAACCGGAAAACCGGCATAATTTTGAAAAAAAACGTCATATGAATTTTTGGTCATACCGCCCAGCACTAATTCACACGCTTCGCGCCACTCTGTATGACGTTTGCTGATGCAGCAGACAGAGCCACTGTCACTGGCTCGTGCGGGCCAGAGACCGGCCAATCAACTAGCCCAACATTCTTTTTTACTGGCCCCGGGCCATTGCTTATGTCGAGCCCTGATATGAAGTCGAAGCTAACTGACAACATAAACGTCTGTCTCATCTGTCATCTGTCTAGCTTGCTCCCCGAAGTCATTCTGTTTCTTTTCACCCAGGATGAAATCCTGGGATTAGGATGGCACCAAAATCATGGTTCCAGCTGTTGCCGTGGTTCTGCTGAAATACCCTGCTATGCCGTGCTGCTCCCTGCGCTACTACAACCACTATTTCTAGCCACTGTTTATTAACTATACTGTGATGCACCCCAACGGCACGTCAGACACCACCTACCAAGAGCCTGGGTCTGTCCGAGGTTTCTTCCTAAAAGGGAGTTTTTCCTTGCTCTTCCTTGTGCTTGCTCTTGGGGGATTTGTTGGGTTTTTTGTTAATTATAGAGTGTGGTCTAGACCTACTCTATCCGTAAAGTGTCTTGAGATAACTCCTGTTATGATTTGATACTATAAATAAAATTGAATTGAATCTGTCTCTAGGGCTGCACAATTAATCACAATTTTATCGAAATCACAATAAGGACTAGTGCAATATCCAAACCGCAGGTGCCGCAATATTTGTTAAAGGCAAAATATGTGTCAAACCATTCTGAATTAAGTATTGTGGTGCTGCAGACATCCCAGCCTACAAATCGTATCCTACAGACTTAAGAAAAAATCTTAGTTTGGTACAGATCCTCGCAAAAAAACAAAATCACACTTCAATCATTTTTTATATGTTTCAATGAAAATGACAATGATACAAAATTGATCATTCCCTCCAACATCGTGAATCATATCGCAATCTCAGTCAAAATAATCGCAATTAGATATTTTCCTAATATCGTGCAACCCTAGCTGTCTCCATGAAGCTTCCAGCTCTTATAACTTGCGACGCAGTCAGGAAACAAGAATGAGCTAACTAATGATAACATAAGCATTTGCGCCCGGTATGTGTCGATTTTAATGTCATGTTCCAATTTCCAGCTGCAGCCTGTTACTCCCCCCGTTAGCCTACTTGGTACGTTAGCTCCGTGATGTTAAGACCTCACAATGCCTTGCGTTTCTCACTCATGCCAACTTATTGTTTATCAGACGTGACATGACAAAAGCATTTATTTTTCACATGCAGGTAGGCCAAGGCAAGAAGAGGGAGATTAGCTAACATTAGCCAACATATTTATAAAACAATCCTATTCAAATTATATTCTAGTTTCAGACTTCATTCCAAAAACCCTAGTGTGCACACAATTCAACAAAATATATAACATAGTTCTAGTCGTTTTTAGACATGTTATTGCGGAATATTACATGTAAAAATCACCAGTGCCAAAACATCTTTACTTCCAGCAGTCAACTCCCCTCTCATCCACAGCCGCTATATTTTACACATGTGGCTGGCGCCGATATGCCAGCTAAGATGCATTGTTTGACCGGACCTGAATGCTCTGCTCTGAAGCTTGTGCTAATGGGATCTCAGTTTTACCGTCCAGAGTCAGACTGTACCGGACTCTCCTGGTGACCATGCTGCCCTGGGGATCAGCGGCGCAGCGAAAAAAAAAATTGTGCTCACTAAACTTTCCAATAGCCTGTCTAACACTGGTAATAAGCATTATGAATTGTATTGTTTATAAACGAAAGAAACTCATGGAGCCACTAGTGTACTGAAAAATGTACTGCCGAGATATGAAGGAGATCATAGTTCAGTAGCCGTGGGACGGGGAATGGCGCATGTTGTGTTTACCAGAAAGTTCAGTGGTTTTTTAGACATGACGAGATGATGTAGTCAGTCTTAAAGAAAACAAACTGCCGATATGGAAATATTTCAGATTTCAAGCCGACAATGAATTGAGCTAAAAAACAGACGAGGCAAAGTGTAAACAACTAAACCAAAGAGGTTATTGTTATAACCTCAGAACTCATTGCAGGAAAAAAGTCATGTCTTAAAAGGTGCATAACCACCATCATGCGGTCTGGAGTTGCTACATTGTCATTATGGGCTCTCTCATCAGTCTCACTCACGGTGTTACTCAGGAGAAAACAAGTGTGACACCTAGTGGTAGAATCTGGTATACCGCCAGCCCAAGCCTAGTGTTACTAGACGGGTGGAATCATTTTTATTTGCTTCTAACCTCTCCTGCACAATGTTTTACCTAGTATTAACCATTGTTTTTTTTTTTTTATTATGTGTCATTTAATTAAACTTTAATTTGACTTTCATAGCCCCCCTCATAGCCTACTTACTAGGTCAAGCCAGCATGCACATTTATTTCTTCACTTATTTTAATTTTGGCAGGTATTAGGTATGCATCTCCATATTGATTAAACCAGGTTTAATTTTGGTTTACATCAATAAACTTGGATTTACTGAGCAGAGATATGCTTAATTTTAAATCTGGATTTACTAATTTTAAACCTAGTTTTGGTAATTTATCTTAGATTAAATTATTCCCAAAACAAATCTAAACAAGAGTAATACATTTAAACCAACCCATCAATTATTAAATATGTATTTAAAGTCTGGTGTAAACATAGTGATGAAACTGCATTACTCACCAGCCTGCCGTTTTCTGAGTGTGACATAAGGCAATAGGTCATGGCGGGTGATAATCCTTAAAAGCTGGAGAACGTGTCGAAAGTTAGTCTCATCGCAGCGACCCTGGCGTTCTAGCGCCAGCAGAAAATCCCTTCCACTCCTGATGCCGCCACGCTCATACTCATCAATCACGTCAACAAATAGGAATGACAGTACCCTGACATCCCGATGCGTTAGCTGGGCTCCAACTATGTCAAACATGCGGTGAAGAGAGTACAGCCCATGGGAGTTGTCCACTGCTTCCTCAGGCCACGGTTCAAAGCCCCCATCTCTTCTAGACAAGCCTGAGTTGGCGCAGGAGGCAGAGACGTTTCTGTTGGCCACCTCCCCACTGGCTGCTGCCACAGCAGAGGAGCCCGGCCTGCCTGTCAGAGCTCTGGGATCCAGAGGCCCAGCAGTTGCACTGCTCTGACTCGAGTCCAGCTGATTGTCCTGAATGTGAGGCCGGGCCTGCTGAGCAGAGGAGTTCTGGGCAAGCTGGGGAGGAATAACAGCATTGGGAAGCTGTGGCTGCTGTGATGTCATCTCAGGGCCCGATGATGAAAAGGGATGCTTGAATCCCTGCAACTTCTGCTGTCTTCCTCTGCTCCAGCTGATAAACTATGTACAGAGAGTGAGAGATTAATGTTATATCATGTATATCATTTTAGACCAAGCGATTTTACCATCAGTTGCCATCATCATTTATCAATAACCAACAACATATAACTGCAAACACCTGCAGGGTTTCCCAGCTTATTATAGTGGAGGTGAGCCACCTATGCTAACATCAGAAAATACCATTTTTTTTTCATGAAATATAACATTCAGAAAAGCACAACAGAGCCTCATAACACTCATGGTAATTTAATGGAGGAACTGTGTAGGGTTGAGCGGTATCACAAAATATACTGTGGCTTAGTTTCCATCCACATGTTTTTATGCAAATTAAGTAATATTGAATGAAAAATGCCTTACGGAAACAGTAAAATTCAATTGAATTAAATAGGCACAAAGTTTATACATTCGATCTTATCAGATTTTCTCTTAATTGTAAACAGTTTAAGACTTAAACACTGATGGAAATTATTTATTTATTATTTGCCGAATAAGTTTCAGGTAATTTCCACTACGTAGGCTATTTCCGCTTTCTTTGCAGACATGGCAGGTGTCAACAAAGACAGATATACATAAGTGGAAGAACGAAGAGACTTTTTAAATTTAATTTACGAGCGAAATCACCTGGCTGTACGTAGGGTTGTGCCGACGGATGATATCATCGTCCATCGTGGGGGCGTGACATCACGATGGAGAGCCACCATCGTGATGTCACGCCCCCAACCCTGTCCGACACACTAATCCTAGTCACGGGCACTGGATGGGAAAATGACAACTGTCCTCCTCCATAAACAACATGAAATCAAGGAGGGTTAACTTTTCCTGCTCCAGGTTTCCCACCGTGGTCAGAAAGAACAGGGGAGACACTTTGTTTCTCTCACTATGACTCTAGAGTCTCTACTTGCTCCAAAGCTAATCGCCGTCACTCTCTCACTTCTCCGTCGCTCTATCACCCACTCCCCCCACACACACACGCCGGCTGGACGCACACACCAGCGTACAAGTATAAACATCAGGCCACTTGCGTATGCTACGGCGAAAGCTCTGCTTGGAGCCTCCGCAGAACTGTAAAACAGGCGTTAACGTGGAACGCTTCACACTTTCCTTTCTCCCCTCACAAGTTTGTGGACACTACTGTGTGCGTGCATCAATAAGTAAGTCTGATGTCCTGTTATTACGGGACGATGTAATATAGGATTTATGAATGTACATAGCAACAGTAGGCTAATTAACAAGGGTGCTATTTTGTGTGAGCTATATTGTGCATCTGTTCATGTGCGCTGCAAGAGTTATGTTTCCATTTATTGAATGCATTATTCAGTGTAAATATAACGAAGAATGTAATTTAATCTCAGTAATGCTGGTATATTAGGTTATTACTGTCGCTCTGCTCTGTTAAAGGCAAACGTTCCACTGTACTGTCGTTACGCAGAGCACGGACATCTGCACCGTAGTTAAGTGAAAGTAGGTCGAGTTGTAATTTATTGCCCCTAGCAGGCGGCATAGCCATGTAATACTGTCTATTTACAGAGGGCATTTAAATGCATGTCTGATCGTTTCTGTTAACGGTTAGCCCATAGTAGTTGAAAAAAATATTTAGCCATGAAAAATAAGTCATAAAGTCGTAATTACACGACTCTGCAAAGCCATCTGCTCTCATGAAGTCAAGCGAACAGTCATCCTCTCTCTCTCTCCTTTGAGGGTGAGCAACTGGAACAGTGACAGAACGTCATCACTCGCGAAGTCATGGCAATCAAATAAACAACAGTGCAAGTACAGCAGTTTCTCCTCAGGCAGAGTAAGTAGGTTGATTGTCACTGGGATGTAGAGCTAGAGTTCAGTAGGGTGACAGCCGCAGGAAAGAAGCATCCTCTTAACCTGCTGGTATGGGTGCGGAGAGACCTGAAACGCCTCCTGGAGAGGAGTGGGGTGAACAGGCTGTGGTTGGGGTGAGAACAGTCTTTGATGATGCTGCGCGCCTTACACAAGCATTGCTTGCCCTGGATGGCCTCGATGGAGGAGAGTGAGGAACCGGTGAGGTGTTGGGCAGTTTTCACCCCCCTCTGCAGTGCTTTCTGGTCATGGGCAGAGCAGTTGCCATACCAAACTGTGACAGAGTTGGTGAAGATGCTCTCAATGGTGCAGCGGTAGAAGTTCACTAGGATCTGAGGAGACAGGTGGACCTTCTTGAGTCTCCTCAGAAAGAAGAGATGCTGGTGAGCCTTCTTGATCAGGGTAGAGGTGTTGAGGGTCCAAGAGAGGTCCTCAGAGATGTGGACACCCAGAAACTTGAAGCTGGTGACACACTCCACCTCAGTCCCGTTGATGAGAATGGGGGGGGTGTGCTAGCTTCAGACTTCCTGAAGTCCACAATGAGCTCTTTGGTCTTCTTGGTGTTGAGAGCCAGGTTGTTGTCAGTGCACCACGACATCAGACCCCAGATGAGACAAGAAGCTAACGTTAGCGAACCCTGCGGTCCCTCTGCGTCTAGCTGCAGGCAACGTTAATACAGCGTGGAACAGGAGGGCAATGGCTTGCCACAACTGGCGCAAGGAACAGGCCAAAACACAACAGGTCAAATGTTGCCTTGGTCATCCGAAAACACTTCAACCAAAGGGTTTCCATGAAGTGTCTCTGAACCATGATCTCCAGGAACTGTTTGGAGCACTGTCGTTCCCAAATCACAGGCCGCCGCTGTTGTCATCCGGCATTTACATGCATCTGCATCATCACAGCGATGTTTTGATAGCGTTGTTTTCTTATTATAGCTTGATATGTTGCCATCAGCTTGCACATAAGCATTTACAACTTGCAATATTAATCATTTGTAGGTAGATGGCGCGTTCGATTTTGGCAAGCAAACTATGTTCACAAATGTTATGCTTTAATGTTGTGCGATAATGAATGGAAACACCTTAAAATGTCTCAAATCTATTTGATATACCAATTTGACTGCAAAACAGCATGTGACTTGAGCATGTGTGCTTCTCCCAGGAAATGTTGAGCATCAAAGACATTTTCTGCATTCTGATAATTTATAGGCACCCATTTATGGTGAAAACTTCTTTATGTCATCAAAACACAAAATTTGGTGGCAGGTAACAAATAAAAAATATAAAAATATATACAGTAAGGGGGCTTTTCACATCAGGGACTTTGCCTGGATCCAACTACACGTGACCCCAAAGTCCTGTTTCTTTTATTAATTTGAACATGGCTTGACAGTAACTTTTTTCCTAAGGAGCTTTTGCTTCTAAATTGAAAAATGTAGTGATTTTTAAGTGACTTACATAAAGTAACTGCTGTTACTGTTAGGGCTGGCTACTGAGACCCGGTGCTAGTATGGCCCTGGTGCCTAAACAACCTGTATCTACCAGACCGAACAGCAATGCGGATTTCGGTGCCACTGAAATGCCTGCGCTGCTCTCTGATTCTCCAAAACGGACGTTACAGGCAACAGAAGCATCGCTGCACGTGGCGCTAGTTAACACTACACTTGGCAGCAGGTAACGTTAGGCCTAGCCTACAGTTAGCTGGTAGCTGGGTTAACACGGTTAAAATGCTGACAGTGTAAATTGTGACTATTTCATTGTAGAGGATTTCAACACTGGGACGTACAACAGTGCAGCTGCCATTGTCTAGTAAAACAGCATGTCGGGCAAGTTGATTGGCTAGTCGCTGTCCCAATATTGTTTGTGCCAATAAGTCACGAGTCAGTTTGTAATTTGGTTAGGTGAAACACTAACATTGATGGAGTTCACTAACGTCAACAAATAAGTGTGAAACCGGCCACAAAGAGTCCACATATGTGTTGGACCTTCAGTAGCGGCTGCAGCAACTCAACGACGTGAGATGAACAAACAGATACTAAAGTGCACTTCTGTTGCTTTCAGTTTTCTGCTAAAATACAACAAATTGCTTGTTGAATTTAAAATAATTTAACACTTTTATCGAACAAATTGAACTTTAAATTAAATATGAAAGGCACCACTAAAAAAAGGATGATGTTACATTTTATAGTTCAGTTTTCAACTGATATTTTCTTTCAACTTGCACAAAAAATCTCTGAGTGACTTTCGGGATATGTTGCAGCCTTTCGCAATGTGTTTATTGGCCAGTTGATATCGTGATGGCGATAAAAAAAACAATATGTACTTTTAAGGTAATCCTGGAACCAGGCCAGCCAGCTACAAGATGAATCGTTACCATAAAATATTTGATTCGGCGCAAAAGAACATTTTTACAATGGCAAAAAAGGACCGTTTTGACTGTGTACAGAAACAATTATAGACTTCAGTGGTAGCAGCTCACTATAGCCGTTTACAAGTGCGGTAAACATTTTCATGGTTACGAGCCCTACCAAGGGAGACTTTGCTGTTACACTTAGGATTGTGGGTAGCGTAGTACATCTCCATGACATGGAAAATGAAACATGTTTTTCTTAAAAAGGTTGATTTCATACGACTTCAAGCTTCTACAGGCGCATTAACCATCGTTTCACGATCTCACAGCTCGTGGTCAGTCTACCTTGTATGATTTAGACATTATAGCTAATAATCAAAATCCTTATGGAGAAAATGAATAGGAATTTTACTTCCAGAAACACCCTGTAGGTCGCTCATTAAACCGTAATACAAATCCGGTAAATCCGGTGTCAACCCAGTGTTAACCTGGTGTGACTGTTTGGTTAAGGGATTGTTTAATAATAGAACATCAAACATCTGAGAAACCCAATAAATGATAGAAAAAGAAACCCTGAGAATACTGTCACATTTGGCTGGAAGAGCACCGCATGAATAAATAAGCATGGCAGAAATGGAATTAGTGAGGTAGAAAATCGGTCAATCCAGTCTTACTCTCGACATTGATATATTTAGTCACAACGTTTGAATGGCACTTCATCCACTTTACTTGTGAAGAACATGCGGGCAAAAATGAAATTATCAACACATGAAATCACCATCATAAGGCCGTTTGGACTACAATATATTTAATAAATCATGTAACGCTGCTTCCAACGTTACATGATTGCTGGATATACCAAGCAAAATAATGCTGGCTTTTCCATGTTTATCCTTCACAATTAAAGCCCAGCTTAAATTCACCAAGAGCATTTCGCTAAGAGGAAACTCAATAAAAAACCCATTTGCCAACACTAAATATCAAACAAACGCCAGACACTTTATGGTATTAAATTGCTGTGAGCTGTACATTCACCACTTCTAAATAGAGGCAGAACATTTAGATAGTAGATTTGGCAATGCGAGACTATCTCGGGGATGACCGGTCAAAGACAGCAGTTTTCATCAGACTCACTCTGGGTCCGGTTAATTAAGTGTGGTGCTAACTAATAACACTATAAACATTACTGTCTGCAAATTACCCCCGTGAATCAAATCCATTCTTCAACGTTAACCGTCAAGCCACTAAGCCTGTTTGGAAATTAACACCTCTGCTGAAGTGTTAAATTCGTTAGCGATAATACGAGACCGCTGTCATTACAGTAAACGCCGACTGTGGCGATATCAACATGCAATACCGTTGACGAAAAAGACAACACTAACTCAAACACAAACTCTCTTTATTTACATTGCCTTACATAGTAGTTCCTCTGATGTAGATGTACAATGTAAGTCAGTAGTAGGCTATACACTGGAGTTGCATAGTAAGTGGTTTGGGGTCCTTCTGTAAGTAATTGTGGGGTTCAATTTGGTTCTGGAGAATACTACAAGCAGCAATACCACAGGCCAAGCAATTGGGCCCTTCCAAACTGGCACACTTTGAACGGGCACTATACTAGTTTATAACGACAGCTAATGCTATATTAGTTAACTAAAGCAATGTTTATAAAACAACATTGCTAGCTAGCTGGGTGCCTAATTGAAGTTAGCTTACAAGCTAGCTAGCTAACGATAGCAAGATGTTGATATAAAGGTGCACAATCGGACGGAAAACTGGTCCGTGTTTTGCTATTTGCGAGTAAAAAGATGATAATTCCATACGGCAACGTTACAGTAACGTAAATCGTATCCCTTTGATTAGCGTCTTGGTTTGTTGTGAGTGCTCACCGCAAGCCTAAGTCCACGTTTGCTGTCAGCGTTAACGTTACCAAAACTAACTTCTATAACGTAGCTAGCTAACAGACACACGAAGCAGTCAGCAATCAAAACGACATATATAGCTACTTATACAACAACAACTTTACATTACCTCCTGTCCTTATGGATATTCCTGACGAGTCCGACACAATCACAGTTCGGTAACGCTAGGCAGCTAAAGCGACGTTAGCCTCCCAGTGCTAATAGCACAGCAAAGCTTCTTTCAGGACAGAAAACGATTTCGTTTAATTGTTTTGATGATCGACTACACGATGAATGCTAAACAGATATGTTTCCTGTCTATTAGTGTGCAGCACGACTTATTTCAGGTCAGACATTAGAGTTCGTGTCATGGTTTTGGTCCTCAGACTGACTTCATAGGAAAAATAAGCAGACAATTTTCGTTCTTCGGCCAAAATGAAAGAACTTCCAGTTCACAGTTCACAGTTCACACTTCTTCGTCTTCGTCTTCTTCGTCTTCTTCGTCTTCTTCTTTCTTCTATGTGAATGGTTTATTGGCGGTTGGCAAACAACGATTTGGTGACGTACCGCCACCAACTGGTATCTTTCTTTAACTGTCTATGACTGGTATTTGAGCTTTTATTTTTTATTTTATTTTGTATTATTATTAGTAAAGAACAAAGGTACAACGCCAGTATGTACTAAAAAGTCAGTACCAGAGCTGCATATATAGGAAAAATATATGTAGAAAATAAATAAAAAGGTTAAAAAAAAGAAAAAAAAGTATCATCGATACATGAGAAATTTATCAAACACAATTCCAGTTTTAATTGCCTTCTTATTTTTAATGTCTCTTATAGTGTTGCCGTATTGGTGCATTTCTTGAAAATAGTGTTCAAAGCTTGGTTTGTAGTCCGCCCATTTCTTCTTGTTAATGTGAGATTTTCCCAATAACAAGATTAATTGAACAAAATAGACAACATCTTTGTCCATCTCATTGCCTTCAAAACAAATAAAAATATCTTTATCCTTAAGTTGAATTGATTGCCCAGTGTTCCGTCTTATAAGATGTTGAACATCAATCCAAAAATATTTTAGTATACGTACAGTGAAAGAACAAATGACAGATTGTTTCTTCTTGTAGTTCACAGAAAGTGCAAGATCAAGTTTGAAACGATAGTTCGAATCCTTTTTGGTATGTGAGCTATGTCCCAATTCAGGGGCTGCCACCTTTTTTGTCTTAAAAAAAACTTTATTAAAGAAACAAATAGTAAGTAAGTAAGTAAAGATACAAAAATACAATGAAAACATGAAATGCATACATACAGATATGAACAAAAAGGGGTGCATGGAATTTACAATAAAGAGGTTGTAAGGCATTGTAAATGTTCAGAGTCCGGATGGCTTTCTTATTGGTCAGTCCTTTTAAAGCTTCAAAATATAATTTCATGTCACTTTGAAATTGGTGAATATTTGGTTTTCTTTGAGACCATTTGCATTTATGGATATAAAAATCTTTTTTACTTTTATCTTTTGGTTGTTGTGTGTCCCTACTGGTGTGTGTTTGTCAGTGTGCATGGGTCTGTGTTGTCTGTCCCTGTTTTGGGCCTGTACTGGGTTGATTTGCAGGTGGGTAGGGGACTACTATACTGTGCTCACTTTGTTCACTGTGTTTTGTCACTTGTTAAATTTCAAAAGTTCTAATAAAAAAAGTTGGAGAAAAAAGAAAGTTTGGAAACTTTATTTTTTATATAATGTTTTATCAAGTTCACCTTGAAAATTATATTAGATGGATGGAAATCAAGAGCATTCAAAACTCCTTGATTGTATGGATTACATTTTTACATACATTTTTATTTAAATAGTGAGGCTTATTTTCCCATATGAAATTTTATGCTAATCCTGAAATTTTAGAGAACACATTAAGACAATCAATAACCTTTTTAACCTGAAATTCATCTTTTACGAAAATAGCTGTATCATGAGATAGCTGGCAACATTTTAATTCTTTCCCTACAACGTTAATGCCTTGAAAGTTCTGATTATACAAATGTAGGTCCATTACTTGCATTACTAAGAGAAACAAGAACGGGGCTGCAGGATTTCCTTGTTTTATACATGGGATATCTAATAATAATCTATGTTGTTCCCCACGGAAGTTTAATTGAACTATTGCAGTCACTATACAAAGTTTGTTTCGCTCTTTTGAAGTATTGACCAAAACCAAAAAAAATCTAAAACATCAAATAAAAGACTAGGCTTGACAGTATGAAAGGCTGTATACATGTCTATGAATAAAATGTAACTGTTGTCTGTTATGTAATCCTTATAGTCAATAAAATCTAAAATCAAATGAATATTGTTACTGATGTGCCTTCCTTGCATAAATCCAGACTGGCAGTCTGGATTTATAATTAATTGTGTCTAGAAATGCCTCAAGTCTTTCTGAAAAGATGTGAGAGAATAATTTTGTATCATTATTAATTAGGGTTATGCGTCTCTCATTATCAAGCACTTTATAAGCTTTAGGTATCAAGGTAATTACACCCTGATACATTGTTAGTGTTGGGTACTCGTAAGGGAACAGATTTGATTATTGGCAAATTATCAAAGATGTTTATCAATATTAATAAAGTTATGAAGTTAACTTCACCAAATTGACAAACAATCAAAAAGGGGCACCACCCTGAACTCAGGGACCAATAATCATCTGTAAAACAGTCTCATATGTTGTTTTGGAAGGGGTGAAAATCGAGCACTGACTGTATTTAACCAGCAATTATTACAACAAATACACCAATAATCACAGACAACTGCTATTTAAGTATAGTAGAATTTATTAACGTCAAAAGTATCAATGGTCAATCAATAATTCTTCAATCATAAACTTATATACCTTTTTACAATATTACAACAAAAGCAAAACAGCAAGCTTGCAGCATGGACACTTCGGTGTGTGTGTGTGTGTGTGTGTGTGTGTGTGTGTGTGTGTGTGTGTGTGTGTGTGTGTGTGTGTGTGTGTGTGTGTGTGTGTGTGTGAAGGAGGAGGAGGGAGTGTCGAAATGTAGTCTACCCAAAGACTACAAAAATGGCTACTCCTGTGAGCTGCACACAACTATTTATGGTGCGTTCTTTTTGCCTCGCAACTCGTATTTTATGAGGTCAAAGTCGTAAACACGCCCCCTGACCTCGTATTTACGAGCTTGGAACTCGTACAACCACCGAGTACCCCGAGTTCAAAATCCAACATGGCTGCTCCCTGTATTGACAGTTGTGAAAGCTGTAGTAACATAGTTATAAGCACTTCTGTGTTATTTGTGTCACACTAAATCAGTCGTACAGGCAGCGCCGTCTTCTATCTGTGTTTAAATAACGTATACGTTGTTTAAACTGGCATTGCTAACAATCAAGGGGCAAGGCTCCTCTCCTCAGAGTGACGCCTGCTATGGCGCCATTTTGATGCTAATAAGCTATCACCCCCCGTTAGCATCCCATTCACTGCCATTCATTTTGGCATCACTTTGACAGCCAATAACTTTACATCTGAAGCGTTTAAAGATTTCATTTGGCCATCATTTATTTCTAAAGAAACACGACAATGTATAAAAGGCTCCATTACCTTGTACCTCACGTTATGGCTCCGTAACAGACGTTTTTATAAAAATAGGCTAACGATTGTGTCATAACCACGCGACTTACTGTTGCATAGTACAGGAATTACCGTTTAGTACAGGAGAAGCTCGCATGCAGTTTGGACTTACATTAGCTGTTTAGTTTAATTGCTAATGTTAACTAGCATTTTAGTTATCAATAATTAGCCTGTGCCTATGTTATCTCCTTACATATACCTACGCTCTCCGTCTCTGCAAGATTTGGAATGATTCAGATTCCTCTTGGCACAGCTACCAGAAGACTTACAACTTGCAGACACGTTGCTCACGTCACATCTACGGCGGGAAGCTCAGTTTGCAGCTGCGCAGTAACGCTCGGCTATCACCGGAAAAGTGCTGGTAATAGACTTCACTTGTCTCCGTCAAAAACAGCGGAGTAGCTGGGTCCATATTATATATAGGTCTATGCTAACAATGGCTAACCTGGCTAGAGCTAATGAAAACAATGAAAATCCGACTTGCAAAAAGAACGCATTCAACTCGTGTGTGACGTCATTCCCAGTTGCGACCTCCGACTTCCGAGGCAAAAAGAATGCACCATTAGCCTCAAGAGGGTGGTAGTAGTGCTGGGTGCACGGAAGACGCGGGGATTGCTAGGCAACGCGCATGCTTAGTCCCTTTAGCTTGTGTGCTAGGCTATGTGTTAGCTCTGTGCGAAAACTACGCAGACTCCATGTGGTTAAGCTATCAGTGTTAGCTCTGGAGCAGCGTAACTATGTGTGTGTGTGGTTGTGTGCGTTCGGTTAGTTAAAGGGAAAGAACTTGAAGAGAAGGAAAACACTGGAAAATCTGGATTCTTGTGGGTTTGAAAATAACCACTCTCTTCGTTTTACTCTAGATTCTGACTTAACTTGACGTTACAGCAGGATCTGAGGCTTTGTTTTAACGAAAGTGTTTATTTACCCGTCGCTACGGCAAGCGACACAAATGACTGCTTGTTGACAATAACTAAACTCAACTTCTCCAAGGTGGGAAGTAACGTACAGTCTCAAACACAAAAACGCATCAACGAAGTATCGTGATTAATTATACATTCACAGAAACAGATTAATAATCATGGCATGGACCAGCAGAGGTGGGACAAAGTCATTGTTATGCAAGTCACAAGTAAGTCTCAAGTCTTTGCCCTCGAGTCCCAAGTCAAGTCGAGTCAAAGATGAGGCAAGTCCCGAGTCGAGTCACAAGTCAAAGCCAACAAGTCTCAAGTCGAGTCCAAAGTCCTACCATTTTAGTTTCGAGTCATTTCAAGTCCTCTTACCACAGAAATAAAATGTATACAAATCATGTATGTCTGTAAGATTTGTATTTATTTAAACCTCTTTTTATACAATGACATTAATCAAATACAGTAAACATTTTCACAAAAAATGCTTGTATTTCAACAGCATATTGGACTAGAACAATGCACAGCAACTTCAGTCCTGTATTGTATTGACCTCATATTGCAAAACAGTTTAACTTTCAAATAGACATGGGTCCTTTTAGCCTGAACTTTTTTAAACATGTCATCAATAAAATCCTCACTCCTCAAAATTATCACTTCTGAAAAACTGGACCAACCTGATAATATAACTGGAATGACTCCATA
Organism: Gymnocephalus cernua; assembly: GCA_023631565.1. Lineage (NCBI taxonomy): Eukaryota > Metazoa > Chordata > Actinopteri > Perciformes > Percidae > Gymnocephalus > Gymnocephalus cernua. The sequence goes on along the minus strand of CM042433.1, from coordinate 34,903,464 downwards.
GAGACTTGAGTGAGCTGTGTGGACAGGTGATGAGCAGAGAGTGAGTGAGTGAGCTGTGTGGACAGGTGATGAGCAGAGAGTGAGTGAGTGAGCTGTGTGGACAGGTGATGAGCAGAGAGTGAGTGAGTGAGCTGTGTGGACAGGTGATGAGCAGAGAGTGAGTGAGTGAGCTATGTGGACAGGTGATGAGCAGAGAGTGAGTGAGCTGTGTGGACAGGTGATGAGCAGAGAGTGAGTGAGCTGTGTGGACAGGTGATGAGCAGAGAGTGAGTGTGTGTGCGCATGCGTGCTGTGGACAGGTGGAGGGAGGCCCCTATACTGCATTGCATTTGCAAAAGATCAAATTGGCCAAAAGTCTGTCAGTCATTTGTGCACGATGGGGACGCAGAATGATGCCACCATGGCTGAAAACTCGCTCCACTGGAGCACTAGAAGCAGGCACTGCCAAGACTCGGATGGCTACTTGAAAGAGTGAAGGAAGAGTCTTACTGTTCAGTGCCCAGAACAAAAGGGCATTCTGTCCTTCTGCCATGTCAATGTAGTGACTTAGCTGTACTGCTGGTGGGGTCCCAACATCCCTTTTCTGCCTCTTATGGTATGCAGAAAACAGCCCTTCTCCTTCCACGTCCTCTAGTTCTTCTTCAGCAGGCACCGTCACAGGTTGCTCCGTATCTGCAGCATCTTGCAGGATCAATTCTAAAAAAAACATCACAACAGCAGAAACAAAAGAGCCCTTATTACCATTACTGATGTTGATGATACTGTGCAAGACTGAAAATTGTTATTATTGTTAAAGTCAGATTAATATCACATTAGATCCTAGATCAGATTAAGATCAATTATTTTACGTTGCATTTAAGTTGCATTGCAAGTCAATAATATTTACCTTTAACTCGTTGTGCCACCTCTGTCTTAATGCCACGGTTGACCAGCACATGGGGCTCAATCCACAGCAGACAAAAGGCTGGATCCAAGGCAGCTGCTTTCAGGTAGACTGTGTCTGAAAAGGGGGCAGTGATCCCTTCTACAGCCAGAAAGTGACGAAAGCTCTTATTTTCCACAATAGACAGAAGAAAATTGCAATCAATAATCAAGTCAGACAGTATTGAATTGGAGATGGCCTTCTGCTGTGGGTGACTTTGTGAGATTGAAAGCTGTTGTGATTCATCTACGATGCTTTTGTTCATCTGGTATTCTTCATACCTGTAACAGAGAAAATACTCTTTACTCATATCAATGTTGTTGTGTTAATATTCATTGTCTATTGTACACTACGGTATACGATAATACATTTCAGTTTCAGTGTATGCAATATTAAGAACATTTTCACTGCTTCAAAAGTCATAAGAAAGCCCTTTCTCTCAAGAAACTGAAGTCATATGCTTTATAGCAGTGGTTTTCAAAGTGGGGACAGGGACCCCTGGGTGCCGCGAGGAGGTGCTAGGGGGGCCATGGCAAGTTGGCATGAAAAGTATAGCAAAACAAAATAATTGAATAAATTAAATAACTAAAGTAAACCAAAAACAAGCTAAACAATATTCCCATTGGTTAAGAACTGCACTATAATAATCTATTGCATCTCTGAACATTACTACTATAATCGTTATTATTTTATTTTATTACATGGCTTGGTTGAATTCCAATGTAGAATGCGGTCTGTTATTTCTTGATAACAGACCCTGCGCCCGTATAGCGAGGCGGTAGTTATAGCGAATACAACCCCTGATATGAAAAGGGAAGGCTAATGGTGGATCTACTCTGACTGTGTTATGGTAACGTTACTTTAAAACGGACGTTGACATGATGTTGGCGAGGTTTTCCATCTGAGTGTGCTACACTCATGTACCTCATATAATCAGGGTTAAAAAATCCCTATTTTTGTAAGCATGAACCAGCAAGGGAGACGTGCGTTTACTCTCTCGTTGATACAGTAAATATGCAGCAGCTAGCTAGTAAGTTACGGTACATCCGATAAGGTGCTTAGCATTCGTTCAAAACTTACCTTTCTTTGTGCAACTTCAGGTGTCGAACAAAGTTGGACGTTGTGGCAGCTCCGTCTGTAATCTTCGACCCGCATGTTTTGCAAATTGCAACTCTTTTTTTGTCGATTAGCTCGTAATTTTTATAGCCAAACGAAACTATCTTCGGTATCATTTTGCCAACTGGCGCGTTGTTGCTTGTGCTTCATTGGTTGTCTTGCAACGTGCCTGCTTAGATACTGTCAAATCAAAACAACGTGGGACTACAGTGATTGGATGTCGTGCAGGCAGCGTGCGTGCTCTCTGCATGCATACAGGTGGTGCACATTTTTTTCACAGATGCAGATAAACTGAGAGCGGCGCGGCCGTGTGAACATTTTCTTCCCCAGTTTTCATGGGAAGTAGCAAGTCTTCTCGAGTCAAAAGGCGCAAGTCCAAGTGAAGTCACGAGTCATTGATGTTAAAGTCCAAGTCGAGTTGCAAGTCTTTGTACATTTTGTCGAGTCGAGTCTGAAGTCATCAAATTCATGACTCGAGTCTGACTCGATTCCAAGTCACATGACTCGAGTCCACACCTCTGTGGACCAGTAGCCATGACTAAATCAAATCACATTAATTAATGGCAACACGTGGTAACAATAACCTTGCTCATTAATAAAAACAAACCAAACACATGTTGCAATCTCTGTCTCCCCCTGGGGCTTGTTGGAAAGGAAATGTCTGTGTAACGTAGTGGGGCAGGTGTGTTCTGGGTAGTGTAAACAAAATATAGCGTGGGAATCAGTCTGAGCTACGGCGCGAAGGTGATGTTAAGGCAGTCCATGCTCCGCCCGAACGCTAGCAAGAAAAGTCATTTTGTGCCCGTGAATGTGTACCACTGTGAGTAATAAAGCCAGAGTTCGTTACTGACATTAATCGACGCCTCACTGTTTTGTGCTTCGGCTCTGTTAACCCCAGACATGGGGGACTCGAGTCACATGACTTGACTCGAGTTAGACTCGAGTCGCAAATTTTAGGACTTGAGACTTGCTTGATAAACATTCATAAAAGACTCGACTTGACTTTGACTTGACATTCATGACTTGAGACTTGACTTAGACTTGAGTCAAATGACTTGAAATGACTTGATTTTCTGTTTAATAAATATTGTTTCCTCTCTGATATTGAGGAGTTAACGTTACGATTTTAGTGCTGTTGCATGCGCGGGAGCCCGTTGTTATGGTGACGCGCCACACGGCGGCAGACCTGCAGTAAACGAGACTGGCTACGGCTGTTATTTAACGTCATGGATTCCTCTGCACCGAAAATAATAAAGTTTGGCTATAAGGATTACACATCTGACCAGGGCAAAGAAGAAACGAACGGTAGTTTACAAGGTCTGCAGTACAAAAAAATCCGACGTCAACCACCACCGCGGCGAATTTCATCAGACACTTAAAATCGGGAAAGATTCAGGTTCCAGTCCCCATATTCAGCTGAACCACTATTTGGATGCTTGTGATGAACAGAACTCCCTTCAGTTTTGGGCCATGAATAAGCACACCCTCCCCCCTTTGTTCAAGGTGGCGGTAAGAACGAATACAACTAGGCACACTGTATACATACACACAACAAACTGCTCTATCTCTCTCTCTCTCTCTCTCTCTCTCTCTCTCTCTCTCACACACACACATGCAGACACACACGCAGTTGTGCAGATGAAGTATGTGAATGAAGCTAGGCACACATACACACACACACACACACACTGCACTCACACACACCACATGCACACATTCACTCACCAATATTAATAACTTTTCATTCACTCTCTCTCTCAAACACGCACACATTCACTCACAAATACACTGACAAATATTAACATATAGCCTACTATTCAATCTCTCCAAATTATGCAAAGGTGGTGGGATTCAGCTAATCTTAAAGAATGTTTTTTTCAAGAGAAGGAAAGGTTAAATGTGTTTCTGTCCCATAAAAGTGAGGCATGTTTGAAGAATATTATTTGACTTAGAAACCATTATACTTGAATTGTTTGAATGAATTTCATGATTTGATGTCATGTTTGAGGCATATTGATATTTTTGTTGGCCTAATATCAGTTTTAGGCTGTGCTTTTTTAAATCTTTATACATTTAAACTGTTCAGATATATGTGGCTTGGACGCAATGCCTTTTGAATATTGAGTAGGAAAAAATGCAAATAAAACTCCAGCAGTTATAACCACTGTCTTTAGCTTGTTTAAAAATGGAAACTTTTGTATGACTTGACTTGACTTGCTTGACCAAAGCTATGACTTGACTTGACTTGCTTGATTGTCACACAAAATGACTTGGACTTGCTTGAGACTTGAAGGTTAAGACTTGAGACTTGCTTGTGACTTGCCCATGTGTGACTTACTCCCATCTCTGGTTAACCCGGACCACTAGACGCAAGTTACCTGCCACGAGCCAAGTTATTAGTTTGAAACCAGCTAGCTCCCAACTACGATTCGGAGCTGGGAAGCTGAAAAGGTAACACACACAAGTTCTAAATTCTGCCCAGAACACTGTAAAAAGCCTCTTACTGTGTGTTGTTCGTTAGTTAACTGCTCGCCAGAGGTTAACGGATTCGTTTTGTCCAGGACAGTGGGCGCAATGATCCAAAAGTCAACAAAACAGGAAAAAAAAGGACTTTGTCATCCTTTCCTGTGGTCAGGGCTGATTAACCCTCTGCAGATTTGGCGAAATACTGGCTTAGTATGTCCGCCTGGATCCTTTTGTATCAGAAAGATACTTAATGTCCCAGATCAATCTCGACCCGCAAGGTGATGCTGGGTAGCTAGGTAGTTCTCCAAACAGCTGATCGTGCCTTCTTTTAGTAAATGAATACCGGTGAAGAGCTAAGAGAGACGGTCGTTCCTAGCTTTTATAGTCTCACCGTGGATTTCCACAGGCTGCGTCACTGCTGCGGAACGGCTCCGCTGCGGAACGTCTCCGTGGTCCGCGCCGTCCGTCAATACCCACCGGATCCGGAGTTGTTGCGGAACGGCTGCGGCCAGGACTGACAGCTGTAGTCACGAGGACCCACTAGATCTCGCGAATTCATGCAGAATAGAACTACAAAACCACCAACAGTTTGTTTCTATTCCGAGGAGTAGAGAGGAAACAACTCTGTGCTGTGTTTTCAAGGTGTAGTGAAGAGAAATATGATCCGATATTGATCCACCGGTCAGGCTCCCTGTTGTGTTTAGGGTCCCCTTGGTCCAATGGGAATCCTCAGTCCTCTCAAAGGTGTGAGTTCACACCTTTGTGTTACCTGCATGTCCCTGCAGATTTGGTGGGGTTTCCCCTTCTTGATTGAGGGGACATGCGTTCTTTTGTCTCAAAGGATTTGAATGTTCCACGTAGGCCGGAAATATCTTTGTCCCTCAGAAGTCAGTTTAATCCGAGGACTTTTGGGTAAAATCAAGTTTAAAAATTCAGAAATATGATCTTGAAATACCTTGTAAAATTCACCAGTGAGGTCATCATTACCTGGGGCTTTATTATCTTTCAGTTTACTAATTTTCTTTTTTAATTCATAGAGTGACAGTGCTTGATCACAGATGTCTTTTTAAGTTTGGTCAGTACCTTGTGCCTAATTTTTTATAGAGATGAAAAACTCTGTATAATTTTTATAAAATTCTTGATGTTCAGATATCTGCTCTTTAATCTTAAATTTATGTATATTATTAACACTGCCATTAATGTTTCTAAACTATAAAAATATGTAGTGTTCCTTTCACCATGTTCCATCCATCTCTGTCTAGACCTGATAAAAGCACCCCGTACTAAATATTGATTGAAACATTTTCCAACTCAGATTGTAATTCAGTTAACTTATTGATATCTGTTTAAGACATATTGTCTTTTTAATAAACAGAAATTATATTGTGCGAATGCTGAGCACATTCAGTGTTGTTATCTGATTCTTCATTCTTCAACTTTCTTTGGTCGCCTCTAACTTCTGCATACATTCAGCTATCAAAATGTTCAGCTCTTTAAGCACATGATGGGACTTCTTCAACATTTGTTCTGCTATTTAGGTTTTTATTTTTATTTTATTTGTTTACAATTAAAGTCAATGAGAGCAGGCTTCAAATCCTCTTCTACTTCAAAATGCTACTCCTACTTCATACTTTCACCTACAGACACCAATCAAACTTTAAACCATTCACAAAAACTTCAGCTAATAGGCTCTATCTCAGCAATTTGATATCTTTAACAGTTTTTGTGAAAATTAAGTTGAAGTTTAGTGTTCCTTTATTTTTATGATTTTTTGAATGTGTAGACAAAACAGCTAATATGTGAGTTTTGGGGGGCTCTTATTTTATAAAGCAACATCAGAATGTCCTGAAACATTGTAGGTGACACCTTGAGAAGGTGTACTATCCATCTGAGGTGAAATTGGTCTGTGAAAGCTAGGACTTTTATTTTTATAATTTTCTGAATGTGTAGACAAAACAGCATATATATGAGTTTTGGGGGGCTCTTATTTTGTAAAACAACATCAGAATGTCCTGAAACATTTTTTGAATGTATGGACAAAACAGCTAATATATGATATTTGAAAGATCAGTAACTGTCTGCACTGCATCCACAATCTGTACTTGGTTTTTCTCTTAACTTTCCACAGGATTTTAATAGGAGTTTAATAAGTCCAAACGGAAAAATATACAAACATAAGGAGTCCAGTGAAAAAACTGTGGTCAAGCCAGCCTCCATTTCCAAATGAGCAGTCAAACCAGCCGCCCCTATATTTCGCGATGCGCGTATACACTTGCTATTACGGTGAGACCGTCAGAACTGTCTGTCAGAAAGAAAGATAGATTTTAGCACACCTCACAACCTGTCACTGCATGATATGCTGAATTCCAAAATAAGAGCCCCCCAAAACTCACATATTAGCTGTTTTGTCTACACATTCAAAAAATCATAAAAATAAAGCTCCTAGCTTTCACAGGCCAATTTTACGTCAGATAGATAGGACACCTTCTCAAGGTGTCAACTACAATGGTTCAGGACATTCTGATGTTGCTTTACAAAATAAGAGCCCCCCAAAACTCACATATTAGCTGTTTTGTCTACACATTCAAAAAATCATAAAAATAAAGATCCTAGCTTTCACAGGCCAATTTTACCTCAGATAGATAGTACACCTTCTCAAGGTGTCAACTACAATGTTTCAGGACATTCTGATGTTGCTTTACAAAATAAGAGCCCCCCAAAACTCACATATTAGCTGTTTTGTCTACACATTCAAAAAATCATAAAAATAAAGATCCTAGCTTTCACAGGCCAATTTTACCTCAGATGGATAGTGCACCTTCTCAAGGTGTCAACTACAATGTTTCAGGACATTCTGATGTTGCTTTACAAAATAAGAGCCCCCCAAAACTCACATATTAGCTGTTTTGTCTACACATTCAAAAAATCATAGCTTTCACAGACCAATTTCACCTCAGATGGATAGTACACCTTCTCAAGGTGTCACCTACAATGTTTCAGGACATTCTGATGTTGTTTTACAAAATAAGAGCCCCCCAAAACTCATATATACGCTGTTTTGTCTACACATTCAGAAAATTATAAAAATAAAAGTCCTAGGTTTCAAAGACCAATTTCACCTCAGATGGATAGTACACCTTCTCAAGGTGTCAACTACAATGTTTCAGGACATTCTGATGTTGTTTTACAAAATAAGAGCCCCCCAAAACTCATATATGCGCTGTTTTGTCCATACATTCAAAAAATTATATAAATAAAAGTCCTAGCTTTCACAGGCCAATTTTACGTCAGATGGATAGTACACCTTCTCAAGGTGTCAACGATAATGTTTCAGGACATTCTGATGTTGCTTTACAAAATAAGAGCCCCCCAAAACTCATATATACGCTGTTTTGTCCATACATTCAAAAAATCATAAAAATAAAAGTCCTAGCTTTCACAGGCCAATTTCACCTCAGATGGAAAGTACACCTTCTCAAGGTGTCAATTACAATGTTTCAGGACATTCTGATGTTGCTTTACAAAGTAAGAGCCCCCCAAAAGTCACATATTAGCTGTTTTGTCTACACATTCAAAAAATCATAAAAATAAAGGTCCTAGCTTTCACAGGCCAATTTTACCTCAGATGGATAGTACACCATCTCAAGGTGTCAACTATAATGCTTCAGGACATTCTGATGTTGCTTTACAAAATAAGAGCCCCCCCCCCCCCCCCCCCCCCCCCCAAATCTCATATACTAGCGATTTTGTCCATACATTCAACAAATCATAAGAATAGAAGTCCTACTTTCACAGGCCAATTTCACCTCCGATGGAAAGTACACCTTCTCAAGGTGTCAACTACAATGTTTCAGGACATTCTGATGTTGCTTTACAAAATAAGAGCCCCCCCAAAACTCACATATTAGCTGTTTTGTCCATACATTCAAAAAAATATAAAAATAAAAGTCCTAGCTTTTACAGACCAATTTCACCTCAGATGGATAGTACACCTTCTCAAGGTGTCACCTACAATGTTTCACGACATTCTGATGTTGTTTTACAAAATAAGAGCCCCCCAAAACCCATATATACGTTGTTTTGTCTACACATTCAGAAAATTATAAAAATAAAAGTCCTAGCTTTCACAGGCCAATTTCACCTCAGATGGATAGTACACCTTCTCAAGGTGTCACTTACAATGTTTCAGGACATTCTGATGTTGTTTTACAAAATAAGAGCCCCCCCCAAAACGCATATCTACGCTGTTTTGTCCATACATTCAAAAAATCATAAAAATAAAAGTCCTAGCTTTTCCAGACCGATTTTACCTCAGATGGATAGTACACCTTCTCAATGTCTCACGTACAATGTTTCACGACCTTCTGATGTTGTTTTACAAAATAAGAACCCCCCAAAAGTCATATATACGCTGTTTTGTCTACACATTCAGAAAATTATAAAAATAAAAGTCCTAGCTTTCACAGGCCAATTTCACCTCAGATGGATAGTACACCTTCTCAAGGTGTCAACTACAATGTTTCAGGACATTCTGATATTGTTTTGCAAAATATGAGCCCCCCAAAACTCATATATACGCTGTTTTGTCCATACATTCAAAAAATTATAAAAATAAAAGTCCTAGCTTTCACAGACCAATTTCACCTCAGATTGATAGTAAAACTTCTCAAGGTGTCACCTACAATGTTTCAGAACATTCTGATGTTGCTTTACAAAATAAGAGCCCCCCCAAAACTCATATATACGCTGTTTTGTCCATACATTCAAAAAATTATAAAAATAAAAGTCCTAGCTTTCACAGACCAATTTCACCTCAGATGGAAAGTACACCTTCTCAAGGTGTCAACTACAATGTTTCAGGACATTCTGATGTTGCTTTACAAAATAAGAGCCCCCCCAAAACTCACATATTAGCTGTTTTGTCCATACATTCAAAAAAATATAAAAATAAAAGTCCTAGCTTTTACAGACCAATTTCACCTCAGATGGATAGTACACCTTCTCAAGGTGTCACCTACAATGTTTCACGACATTCTGATATTGTTTTGCAAAATATGAGCCCCCCAAAACTCATATATACGCTGTTTTGTCCATACATTCAAAAAATTATAAAAATAAAAGTCCTAGCTTTCACAGACCAATTTCACATCAGATGGATAGTACACCTTCTCATGGTGTCAACTACAATGTTTCAGGACATTCTGATGTTGTTTTACAAAATAAGAACCCCCCAAAACTCATATATACGCTGTTTTGTCTACACATTCAAAAAATCATAAAAATAAAGGTCCTAGCATTCACAGGCCAATTTTACCTCAGATGGATAGTACACCTTCTCAAGGTGTCAATTACAATGTTTCAGGACATTCTGATGTTGCTTTACAAAATAAGAGCCCCCCCAAAACTCACATATTAGCTGTTTTGTCCATACATTCAAAAAAACATAGAAATAAAGGTCCTAGCTTTCACAGGCCAATTTTACCTCAGATGGATAGTACACCATCTCAAGGTGTCAACTATAATGCTTCAGGACATTCTGATGTTGCTTTACAAAATAAGAGCCCCCCCCCCCCCCAAATCTCATATACTAGCGATTTTGTCCATACATTCAACAAATCATAAGAATAGAAGTCCTACTTTCACAGGCCAATTTCACCTCAAATGGAAAGTACACCTTCTCAAGGTGTCAACTACAATGTTTCAGGACATTCTGATGTTGCTTTACAAAATAAGAGCCCCCCCAAAACTCACATATTAGCTGTTTTGTCCATACATTCAAAAAAATATAAAAATAAAGGTCCTAGCTTTTACAGACCAATTTCACCTCAGATGGATAGTACACCTTCTCAAGGTGTCACCTACAATGTTTCACGACATTCTGATGTTGTTTTACAAAATAAGAGCCCCCCAAAACTCATATATACGCTGTTTTGTCTACACATTCAGAAAATTATAAAAATAAAAGTCCTAGCTTTCACAGGCCAATTTCACCTCAGATGGATAGTACACCTTCTCAAGGTGTCACCTACAATGTTTCAGGACATTCTGATGTTGTTTTACAAAATAAGAGCCCCCCCAAAACGCATATCTACGCTGTTTTGTCCATACATTCAAAAAATCATAAAAATAAAAGTCCTAGCTTTTCCAGACCTATTTTACCTCAGATGGATAGTACACCTTCTCAATGTCTCACCTACAATGTTTCACGACCTTCTGATGTTGTTTTACAAAATAAGAACCCCCCAAAAGTCATATATACGCTGTTTTGTCTACACATTCAGAAAATTATAAAAATAAAAGTCCTAGCTTTCCCAGGCCAATTTCACCTCAGATGGATAGTACACCTTCTCAAGGTGTCACCTACAATGTTTCAGGACATTCTGATATTGTTTTGCAAAATATGAGCCCCCCAAAACTCATATATACGCTGTTTTGTCCATACATTCAAAAAATCATAAAAATAAAAGTCCTAGCTTTCACAGACCAATTTCACCTCAGATTGATAGTAAGACTTCTCAAGGTGTCACCTACAATGTTTCAGAACATTCTGATGTTGCTTTACAAAATAAGAGCCCCCCAAAACTCATATATGCGCTGTTTTGTCCATACATTCAAAAAATTATATAAATAAAAGTCCTAGCTTTCACAGGCCAATTTTACGTCAGATGGATAGTACACCTTCTCAAGGTGTCAACGATAATGTTTCAGGACATTCTGATGTTGCTTTACAAAATAAGAGCCCCCCAAAACTCATATATACGCTGTTTTGTCCATACATTCAAAAAATCATAAAAATAAAAGTCCTAGCTTTCACAGGCCAATTTCACCTCAGATGGAAAGTACACCTTCTCAAGGTGTCAATTACAATGTTTCAGGACATTCTGATGTTGCTTTACAAAGTAAGAGCCCCCCAAAAGTCACATATTAGCTGTTTTGTCTACACATTCAAAAAATCATAAAAATAAAGGTCCTAGCTTTCACAGGCCAATTTTACCTCAGATGGATAGTACACCATCTCAAGGTGTCAACTATAATGCTTCAGGACATTCTGATGTTGCTTTACAAAATAAGAGCCCCCCCCCCCCCCCCCAAATCTCATATACTAGCGATTTTGTCCATACATTCAACAAATCATAAGAATAGAAGTCCTACTTTCACAGGCCAATTTCACCTCCGATGGAAAGTACACCTTCTCAAGGTGTCAACTACAATGTTTCAGGACATTCTGATGTTGCTTTACAAAATAAGAGCCCCCCCAAAACTCACATATTAGCTGTTTTGTCCATACATTCAAAAAAATATAAAAATAAAAGTCCTAGCTTTTACAGACCAATTTCACCTCAGATGGATAGTACACCTTCTCAAGGTGTCACCTACAATGTTTCACGACATTCTGATGTTGTTTTACAAAATAAGAGCCCCCCAAAACTCATATATACGCTGTTTTGTCTACACATTCAGAAAATTATAAAAATAAAAGTCCTAGCTTTCACAGGCCAATTTCACCTCAGATGGATAGTACACCTTCTCAAGGTGTCACCTACAATGTTTCAGGACATTCTGATGTTGTTTTACAAAATAAGAGCCCCCCCAAAACGCATATCTACGCTGTTTTGTCCATACATTCAAAAAATCATAAAAATAAAAGTCCTAGCTTTTCCAGACCTATTTTACCTCAGATGGATAGTACACCTTCTCAATGTCTCACCTACAATGTTTCACGACCTTCTGATGTTGTTTTACAAAATAAGAGCCCCCCCCAAAACTCATATATACGCTGTTTTGTCCATACATTCAAAAAATTATAAAAATAAAAGTCCTAGCTTTCACAGGCCAATCTCACCTCAGATGGATAGTACACCTTCTCAAGGTGTCAACTACAATGTTTCAGGACATTCTGATGTTGTTTTACAAAATAAGAGCCCCCAAAACTCATATATACGCTGTTTTGTCTACACATTCAAAAAATCATAAAAATAAAGGTCCTAGCATTCACAGGCCAATTTTACCTCAGATGGATAGTACACCTTCTCAAGGTGTCAACTACAATGTTTCAGGACATTCTGATGTTGCTCTACAAAATAAGAGCCCCCCCAAAACTCATATATACGCTGTTTTGTCTACACATTCAGAAAATTATAAAAATAAAAGTCCTAGCTTTCACAGGCCAATTTCACCTCGGATGGATAGTACACCTTCTCAAGGTGTCAACTGCAATGTTTCAGGACATTCTGATATTGTTTTGCAAAATATGAGCCCCCCAAAACTCATATATACGCTGTTTTGTCCATACATTCAAAAAATTATAAAAATAAAAGTCCTAGCTTTCACAGACCAATTTCACATCAGATGGATAGTAACCCTTCTCAAGGTGTCACCTACAATGTTTCAGGACATTCTGATGTTGTTTTACAAAATAAGAGCCCCCCCAAAACTCATATATACGCTGTTTTGTCCATACATTCAAAAAATCATAAAAATAAAAGTCCTAGCTTTCACAGGCCATTTCCACCTCAGATGGATAGTACACCTTCTCAAGGTGTCAACTACAATGTTTCAGGACATTCTGATGTTGTTTTACAAAATAAGAACCCCCCAAAACTCATATATACGCTGTTTTGTCTACACATTCAAAAAATCATAAAAATAAAGGTCCTAGCATTCACAGGCCAATTTTACCTCAGATGGATAGTACACCTTCTCAAGGTGTCAACTACAATGTTTCAGGACATTCTGATGTTGCTTTACAAAATAAGAGCCCCCCCAAAACTCACATATTAGCTGTTTTGTCCATACATTCAAAAAAACATAGAAATAAAAGTCCTAGCTTTCACAGGCCATTTCCACCTCAGATGGATAGTACACCTTCTCAAGGTGTCACCTACAATGTTTCAGGACATTCTGATGTTGCTTTACAAAATAAGAGCCCCCCCAAAACTCAAATATTAGCTGTTTTGTCCATACATTCAAAAAATTATAAAAATAAAAGTCCTAGCTTTTACAGACCGATGTCACCTCAGATGGATAGTACACCTTCTCAAGGTGTCACCTACAATGTTTCAGGACATTCTGATGTTGTTTGACAAAATAAGAGCCCCCCAAAACTCATATATACGCTGTTTTGTCTACACATTCAGAAAATTATAAAAATAAAAGTCCTAGCTTTCACAGGCCAATTTCACCTCGGATGGATAGTACACCTTCTCAAGGTGTCAACTGCAATGTTTCAGGACATTCTGATATTGTTTTGCAAAATATGAGCCCCCCAAAACTCTTATATACGCTGTTTTGTCCATACATTCAAAAAATTATAAAAATAAAAGTCCTAGCTTTCACAGACCAATTTCACATCAGATGGATAGTACACCTTCTCAAGGTGTCAACTACAATGTTTCAGGACATTCTGATGTTGTTTTACAAAATAAGAACCCCCCAAAACTCATATATACGCTGTTTTGTCTACACATTCAGAAAATTATAAAAATAAAAGTCCTAGCTTTCACAGGCCAATTTCACCTCGGATGGATAGTACACCTTCTCAAGGTGTCAACTGCAATGTTTCAGGACATTCTGATATTGTTTTGCAAAATATGAGCCCCCCAAAACTCATATATACGCTGTTTTGTCCATACATTCAAAAAATTATAAAAATAAAAGTCCTAGCTTTCACAGACCAATTTCACATCAGATGGATAGTACACCTTCTCAAGGTGTCAACTACAATGTTTCAGGACATTCTGATGTTGTTTTACAAAATAAGAACCCCCCAAAACTCATATATACGCTGTTTTGTCTACACATTCAAAAAATCATAAAAATAAAGGTCCTAGCATTCACAGGCCAATTTTACCTCAGATGGATAGTACACCTTCTCAAGGTGTCAACTACAATGTTTCAGGACATTCTGATGTTGCTTTACAAAATAAGAGCCCCCCCAAAACTCACATATTAGCTGTTTTGTCCATACATTCAAAAAAACATAGAAATAAAGGTCCTGGCTTTCACAGGCCAATTTTACCTCAGATGGATAGTACACCATCTCAAGGTGTCAACTATAATGCTTCAGGACATTCTGATGTTGCTTTACAAAATAAGAGCCCCCCCCCCCCCCAAATCTCATATACTAGCGATTTTGTCCATACATTCAACAAATCATAAGAATAGAAGTCCTACTTTCACAGGCCAATTTCACCTCAAATGGAAAGTACACCTTCTCAAGGTGTCACCTACAATGTTTCAGGACATTCTGATGTTGCTTTACAAAATAAGAGCCCCCCCAAAACTCAAATATTAGCTGTTTTGTCCATACATTCAAAAAATTATAAAAATAAAAGTCCTAGCTTTTACAGACCGATGTCACCTCAGATGGATAGTACACCTTCTCAAGGTGTCACCTACAATGTTTCAGGACATTCTGATGTTGTTTGACAAAATAAGAGCCCCCCAAAACTCATATATACGCTGTTTTGTCTACACATTCAGAAAATTATAAAAATAAAAGTCCTAGCTTTCACAGGCCAATTTCACCTCGGATGGATAGTACACCTTCTCAAGGTGTCAACTGCAATGTTTCAGGACATTCTGATATTGTTTTGCAAAATATGAGCCCCCCAAAACTCATATATACGCTGTTTTGTCCATACATTCAAAAAATTATAAAAATAAAAGTCCTAGCTTTCACAGACCAATTTCACATCAGATGGATAGTACACCTTCTCAAGGTGTCAACTACAATGTTTCAGGACATTCTGATGTTGTTTTACAAAATAAGAACCCCCCAAAACTCATATATACGCTGTTTTGTCTACACATTCAAAAAATCATAAAAATAAAGGTCCTAGCATTCACAGGCCAATTTTACCTCAGATGGATAGTACACCTTCTCAAGGTGTCAACTACAATGTTTCAGGACATTCTGATGTTGCTTTACAAAATAAGAGCCCCCCCCCCCCCCCCCCCCAAATCTCATATACTAGCGATTTTGTCCATACATTCAACAAATCATAAGAATAGAAGTCCTACTTTCACAGGCCAATTTCACCTCAAATGGAAAGTACACCTTCTCAAGGTGTCAACTACAATGTTTCAGGACATTCTGATGTTGCTTTACAAAATAAGAGCCCCCCCAAAACTCACATATTAGCTGTTTTGTCCATACATTCAAAAAAATATAAAAATAAAGGTCCTAGCTTTTACAGACCAATTTCACCTCAGATGGATAGTACACCTTCTCAAGGTGTCACCTACAATGTTTCACGACATTCTGATGTTGTTTTACAAAATAAGAGCCCCCCAAAACTCATATATACGCTGTTTTGTCTACACATTCAGAAAATTATAAAAATAAAAGTCCTAGCTTTCACAGGCCAATTTCACCTCAGATGGATAGTACACCTTCTCAAGGTGTCACCTACAATGTTTCAGGACATTCTGATGTTGTTTTACAAAATATGAGCCCCCCAAAACTCATATATACGCTGTTTTGTCCATACATTCAAAACATTATAAAAATAAAAGTCCTACTTATCACAGACCAATTTCACCTCAGATTGATAGTAAAACTTCTCAAGGTGTCACCTACAATGTTTCAGAACATTCTGATGTTGCTTTACAAAATAAGAGCCCCCCCCAAAACTCATATATACGCTGTTTTGTCCATACATTCAAAAAATTTTAAAAATAAAAGTCCTAGCTTTCACAGGCCAATCTCACCTCAGATGGATAGTACACCTTCTCAAGGTGTCAACTACAATGTTTCAGGACATTCTGATGTTGTTTTACAAAATAAGAGCCCCCAAAACTCATATATACGCTGTTTTGTCTACACATTCAAAAAATCATAAAAATAAAAGTCCTAGCATTCACAGGCCAATTCTACCTCAGATGGATAGTACACCTTCTCAAGGTGTCAACTACAATGTTTCAGGACATTCTGATGTTGCTCTACAAAATAAGAGCCCCCCCCCAAACTCATATATACGCTGTTTTGTCCATACATTCAAAAAATCATAAAAATAAAAGTCCTAGCTTTCACAGGCCATTTCCACCTCAGATGGATAGTACACCTTCTCAAGGTGTCAACTACAATGTTTCACGACATTCTGATATTGTTTTGCAAAATATGAGCCCCCAAAACTCATATATACGCTGTTTTGTCCATACATTCAAAAAATTATAAAAATAAAAGTCCTAGCTTTCACAGACCAATTTCACATCAGATGGATAGTACACCTTCTCATGGTGTCAACTACAATGTTTCAGGACATTCTGATGTTGTTTTACAAAATAAGAACCCCCCAAAACTCATATATACGCTGTTTTGTCTACACATTCAAAAAATCATAAAAATAAAGGTCCTAGCATTCACAGGCCAATTTTACCTCAGATGGATAGTACACCTTCTCAAGGTGTCAACTACAATGTTTCAGGACATTCTGATGTTGCTTTACAAAATAAGGTGCCCCCCCAAAACTCACATATTAGCTGTTTTGTCCATACATTCAAAAAAACATAGAAATAAAGGTCCTAGCTTTCACAGGCCAATTTTACCTCAGATGGATAGTACACCATCTCAAGGTGTCAACTATAATGCTTCAGGACATTCTGATGTTGCTTTACAAAATAAGAGCCCCCCCCCCCCCAAATCTCATATACTAGCGATTTTGTCCATACATTCAACAAATCATAAGAATAGAAGTCCTACTTTCACAGGCCAATTTCACCTCAAATGGAAAGTACACCTTCTCAAGGTGTCAACTACAATGTTTCAGGACATTCTGATGTTGCTTTACAAAATAAGAGCCCCCCCAAAACTCACATATTAGCTGTTTTGTCCATACATTCAAAAAAATATAAAAATAAAGGTCCTAGCTTTTACAGACCAATTTCACCTCAGATGGATAGTACACCTTCTCAAGGTGTCACCTACAATATTTTACGACATTCTGATGTTGTTTTACAAAATAAGAGCCCCCCAAAACTCATATATACGCTGTTTTGTCTACACATTCAGAAAATTATAAAAATAAAAGTCCTAGCTTTCACAGGCCAATTTCACCTCAGATGGATAGTACACCTTCTCAAGGTGTCACCTACAATGTTTCAGGACATTCTGATGTTGTTTTACAAAATAAGAGCCCCCCCAAAACGCATATCTACGCTGTTTTGTCCATACATTCAAAAAATCATAAAAATAAAAGTCCTAGCTTTTCCAGACCTATTTTACCTCAGATGGATAGTACACCTTCTCAATGTCTCACCTACAATGTTTCACGACCTTCTGATGTTGTTTTACAAAATAAGAACCCCCCAAAAGTCATATATACGCTGTTTTGTCTACACATTCAGAAAATTATAAAAATAAAAGTCCTAGCTTTCCCAGGCCAATTTCACCTCAGATGGATAGTACACCTTCTCAAGGTGTCACCTACAATGTTTCAGGACATTCTGATATTGTTTTGCAAAATATGAGCCCCCCAAAACTCATATATACGCTGTTTTGTCCATACATTCAAAAAATCATAAAAATAAAAGTCCTAGCTTTCACAGACCAATTTCACCTCAGATTGATAGTAAGACTTCTCAAGGTGTCACCTACAATGTTTCAGAACATTCTGATGTTGCTTTACAAAATAAGAGCCCCCCCCAAAACTCATATATACGCTGTTTTGTCCATACATTCAAAAAATTATAAAAATAAAAGTCCTAGCTTTCACAGGCCAATCTCACCTCAGATGGATAGTACACCTTCTCAAGGTGTCAACTACAATGTTTCAGGACATTCTGATGTTGTTTTACAAAATAAGAGCCCCCAAAACTCATATATACGCTGTTTTGTCTACACATTCAAAAAATCATAAAAATAAAGGTCCTAGCATTCACAGGCCAATTTTACCTCAGATGGATAGTACACCTTCTCAAGGTGTCAACTACAATGTTTCAGGACATTCTGATGTTGCTCTACAAAATAAGAGCCCCCCCAAAACTCATATATACGCTGTTTTGTCTACACATTCAGAAAATTATAAAAATAAAAGTCCTAGCTTTCACAGGCCAATTTCACCTCGGATGGATAGTACACCTTCTCAAGGTGTCAACTGCAATGTTTCAGGACATTCTGATATTGTTTTGCAAAATATGAGCCCCCCAAAACTCATATATACGCTGTTTTGTCCATACATTCAAAAAATTATAAAAATAAAAGTCCTAGCTTTCACAGACCAATTTCACATCAGATGGATAGTAACCCTTCTCAAGGTGTCACCTACAATGTTTCAGGACATTCTGATGTTGTTTTACAAAATAAGAGCCCCCCCAAAACTCATATATACGCTGTTTTGTCCATACATTCAAAAAATCATAAAAATAAAAGTCCTAGCTTTCACAGGCCATTTCCACGTCACATGGATAGTACACCTTCTCAAGGTGTCAACTACAATGTTTCAGGACATTCTGATGTTGCTTTACAAAATAAGAGCCCCCCCAAAACTCACATATTAGCTGTTTTGTCCATACATTCAAAAAAATATAAAAATAAAGGTCCTAGCTTTTACAGACCAATTTCACCTCAGATGGATAGTACACCTTCTCAAGGTGTCACCTACAATGTTTTACGACATTCTGATGTTGTTTTACAAAATAAGAGCCCCCCAAAACTCATATATACGCTGTTTTGTCTACACATTCAGAAAATTATAAAAATAAAAGTCCTAGCTTTCACAGGCCAATTTCACCTCAGATGGATAGTACACCTTCTCAAGGTGTCACCTACAATGTTTCAGGACATTCTGATGTTGTTTTACAAAATAAGAGCCCCCCCAAAACGCATATCTACGCTGTTTTGTCCATACATTCAAAAAATCATAAAAATAAAAGTCCTAGCTTTTCCAGACCTATTTTACCTCAGATGGATAGTACACCTTCTCAATGTCTCACCTACAATGTTTCACGACCTTCTGATGTTGTTTTACAAAATAAGAACCCCCCAAAAGTCATATATACGCTGTTTTGTCTACACATTCAGAAAATTATAAAAATAAAAGTCCTAGCTTTCCCAGGCCAATTTCACCTCAGATGGATAGTACACCTTCTCAAGGTGTCACCTACAATGTTTCAGGACATTCTGATATTGTTTTGCAAAATATGAGCCCCCCAAAACTCATATATACGCTGTTTTGTCCATACATTCAAAAAATCATAAAAATAAAAGTCCTAGCTTTCACAGACCAATTTCACCTCAGATTGATAGTAAGACTTCTCAAGGTGTCACCTACAATGTTTCAGAACATTCTGATGTTGCTTTACAAAATAAGAGCCCCCCCCAAAACTCATATATACGCTGTTTTGTCCATACATTCAAAAAATTATAAAAATAAAAGTCCTAGCTTTCACAGGCCAATCTCACCTCAGATGGATAGTACACCTTCTCAAGGTGTCAACTACAATGTTTCAGGACATTCTGATGTTGTTTTACAAAATAAGAGCCCCCAAAACTCATATATACGCTGTTTTGTCTACACATTCAAAAAATCATAAAAATAAAGGTCCTAGCATTCACAGGCCAATTTTACCTCAGATGGATAGTACACCTTCTCAAGGTGTCAACTACAATGTTTCAGGACATTCTGATGTTGCTCTACAAAATAAGAGCCCCCCCAAAACTCATATATACGCTGTTTTGTCTACACATTCAGAAAATTATAAAAATAAAAGTCCTAGCTTTCACAGGCCAATTTCACCTCGGATGGATAGTACACCTTCTCAAGGTGTCAACTGCAATGTTTCAGGACATTCTGATATTGTTTTGCAAAATATGAGCCCCCCAAAACTCATATATACGCTGTTTTGTCCATACATTCAAAAAATTATAAAAATAAAAGTCCTAGCTTTCACAGACCAATTTCACATCAGATGGATAGTAACCCTTCTCAAGGTGTCACCTACAATGTTTCAGGACATTCTGATGTTGTTTTACAAAATAAGAGCCCCCCCAAAACTCATATATACGCTGTTTTGTCCATACATTCAAAAAATCATAAAAATAAAAGTCCTAGCTTTCACAGGCCATTTCCACCTCACATGGATAGTACACCTTCTCAAGGTGTCAACTACAATGTTTCAGGACATTCTGATGTTGTTTTACAAAATAAGAACCCCCCAAAACTCATATATACGCTGTTTTGTCTACACATTCAAAAAATCATAAAAATAAAGGTCCTAGCATTCACAGGCCAATTTTACCTCAGATGGATAGTACCCCTTCTCAAGGTGTCAACTACAATGTTTCAGGACATTCTGATGTTGCTTTACAAAATAAGAGCCCCCCCAAAACTCACATATTAGCTGTTTTGTCCATACATTCAAAAAAACATAGAAATAAAAGTCCTAGCTTTCACAGGCCATTTCCACCTCAGATGGATAGTACACCTTCTCAAGGTGTCACCTACAATGTTTCAGGACATTCTGATGTTGCTTTACAAAATAAGAGCCCCCCCAAAACTCAAATATTAGCTGTTTTGTCCATACATTCAAAAAATTATAAAAATAAAAGTCCTAGCTTTTACAGACCGATGTCACCTCAGATGGATAGTACACCTTCTCAAGGTGTCACCTACAATGTTTCAGGACATTCTGATGTTGTTTGACAAAATAAGAGCCCCCCAAAACTCATATATACGCTGTTTTGTCTACACATTCAGAAAATTATAAAAATAAAAGTCCTAGCTTTCACAGGCCAATTTCACCTCGGATGGATAGTACACCTTCTCAAGGTGTCAACTGCAATGTTTCAGGACATTCTGATATTGTTTTGCAAAATATGAGCCCCCCAAAACTCATATATACGCTGTTTTGTCCATACATTCAAAAAATTATAAAAATAAAAGTCCTAGCTTTCACAGACCAATTTCACATCAGATGGATAGTACACCTTCTCAAGGTGCCAACTACAATGTTTCAGGACATTCTGATGTTGTTTTACAAAATAAGAACCCCCCAAAACTCATATATACGCTGTTTTGTCTACACATTCAAAAAATCATAAAAATAAAGGTCCTAGCATTCACAGGCCAATTTTACCTCAGATGGATAGTACACCTTCTCAAGGTGTCAACTACAATGTTTCAGGACATTCTGATGTTGCTTTACAAAATAAGAGCCCCCCCAAAACTCACATATTAGCTGTTTTGTCCATACATTCAAAAAAACATAGAAATAAAGGTCCTAGCTTTCACAGGCCAATTTTACCTCAGATGGATAGTACACCTTCTCAAGGTGTCAACTACAATGTTTCAGGACATTCTGATGTTGCTTTACAAAATAAGAGCCCCCCCAAAACTCACATATTAGCTGTTTTGTCCATACATTCAAAAAAACATAGAAATAAAGGTCCTGGCTTTCACAGGCCAATTTTACCTCAGATGGATAGTACACCATCTCAAGGTGTCAACTATAATGCTTCAGGACATTCTGATGTTGCTTTACAAAATAAGAGCCCCCCCCCCCCAAATCTCATATACTAGCGATTTTGTCCATACATTCAACAAATCATAAGAATAGAAGTCCTACTTTCACAGGCCAATTTCACCTCAAATGGAAAGTACACCTTCTCAAGGTGTCACCTACAATGTTTCAGGACATTCTGATGTTGCTTTACAAAATAAGAGCCCCCCCAAAACTCAAATATTAGCTGTTTTGTCCATACATTCAAAAAATTATAAAAATAAAAGTCCTAGCTTTTACAGACCGATGTCACCTCAGATGGATAGTACACCTTCTCAAGGTGTCACCTACAATGTTTCAGGACATTCTGATGTTGTTTGACAAAATAAGAGCCCCCCAAAACTCATATATACGCTGTTTTGTCTACACATTCAGAAAATTATAAAAATAAAAGTCCTAGCTTTCACAGGCCAATTTCACCTCGGATGGATAGTACACCTTCTCAAGGTGTCAACTGCAATGTTTCAGGACATTCTGATATTGTTTTGCAAAATATGACCCCCCAAAACTCATATATACGCTGTTTTGTCCATACATTCAAAAAATTATAAAAATAAAAGTCCTAGCTTTCACAGACCAATTTCACATCAGATGGATAGTACACCTTCTCAAGGTGTCAACTACAATGTTTCAGGACATTCTGATGTTGTTTTACAAAATAAGAACCCCCCAAAACTCATATATACGCTGTTTTGTCTACACATTCAAAAAATCATAAAAATAAAGGTCCTAGCATTCACAGGCCAATTTTACCTCAGATGGATAGTACACCTTCTCAAGGTGTCAACTACAATGTTTCAGGACATTCTGATGTTGCTTTACAAAATAAGAGCCCCCCCAAAACTCACATATTAGCTGTTTTGTCCATACATTCAAAAAAATATAAAAATAAAGGTCCTAGCTTTTACAGACCAATTTCACCTCAGATGGATAGTACACCTTCTCAAGGTGTCACCTACAATGTTTCACGACATTCTGATGTTGTTTTACAAAATAAGAGCCCCCCAAAACTCATATATACGCTGTTTTGTCTACACATTCAGAAAATTATAAAAATAAAAGTCCTAGCTTTCACAGGCCAATTTCACCTCAGATGGATAGTACACCTTCTCAAGGTGTCACCTACAATGTTTCAGGACATTCTGATGTTGTTTTACAAAATAAGAGCCCCCCCAAAACGCATATCTACGCTGTTTTGTCCATACATTCAAAAAATCATAAAAATAAAAGTCCTAGCTTTTCCAGACCTATTTTACCTCAGATGGATAGTACACCTTCTCAATGTCTCACCTACAATGTTTCACGACCTTCTGATGTTGTTTTACAAAATAAGAACCCCCCAAAAGTCATATATACGCTGTATTGTCTACACATTCAGAAAATTATAAAAATAAAAGTCCTAGCTTTCCCAGGCCAATTTCACCTCAGATGGATAGTACACCTTCTCAAGGTGTCACCTACAATGTTTCAGGACATTCTGATATTGTTTTGCAAAATATGAGCCCCCCAAAACTCATATATACGCTGTTTTGTCCATACATTCAAAAAATCATAAAAATAAAAGTCCTAGCTTTCACAGACCAATTTCACCTCAGATTGATAGTAAGACTTCTCAAGGTGTCACCTACAATGTTTCAGAACATTCTGATGTTGCTTTACAAAATAAGAGCCCCCCCCAAAACTCATATATACGCTGTTTTGTCCATACATTCAAAAAATTATAAAAATAAAAGTCCTAGCTTTCACAGGCCAATCTCACCTCAGATGGATAGTACACCTTCTCAAGGTGTCAACTACAATGTTTCAGGACATTCTGATGTTGTTTTACAAAATAAGAGCCCCCAAAACTCATATATACGCTGTTTTGTCTACACATTCAAAAAATCATAAAAATAAAGGTCCTAGCATTCACAGGCCAATTTTACCTCAGATGGATAGTACACCTTCTCAAGGTGTCAACTACAATGTTTCAGGACATTCTGATGTTGCTCTACAAAATAAGAGCCCCCCCAAAACTCATATATACGCTGTTTTGTCTACACATTCAGAAAATTATAAAAATAAAAGTCCTAGCTTTCACAGGCCAATTTCACCTCGGATGGATAGTACACCTTCTCAAGGTGTCAACTGCAATGTTTCAGGACATTCTGATATTGTTTTGCAAAATATGAGCCCCCCAAAACTCATATATACGCTGTTTTGTCCATACATTCAAAAAATTATAAAAATAAAAGTCCTAGCTTTCACAGACCAATTTCACATCAGATGGATAGTAACCCTTCTCAAGGTGTCACCTACAATGTTTCAGGACATTCTGATGTTGTTTTACAAAATAAGAGCCCCCCCAAAACTCATATATACGCTGTTTTGTCCATACATTCAAAAAATCATAAAAATAAAAGTCCTAGCTTTCACAGGCCATTTCCACCTCACATGGATAGTACACCTTCTCAAGGTGTCAACTACAATGTTTCAGGACATTCTGATGTTGTTTTACAAAATAAGAACCCCCCAAAACTCATATATACGCTGTTTTGTCTACACATTCAAAAAATCATAAAAATAAAGGTCCTAGCATTCACAGGCCAATTTTACCTCAGATGGATAGTACACCTTCTCAAGGTGTCAACTACAATGTTTCAGGACATTCTGATGTTGCTTTACAAAATAAGAGCCCCCCCAAAACTCACATATTAGCTGTTTTGTCCATACATTCAAAAAAACATAGAAATAAAAGTCCTAGCTTTCACAGGCCATTTCCACCTCAGATGGATAGTACACCTTCTCAAGGTGTCACCTACAATGTTTCAGGACATTCTGATGTTGCTTTACAAAATAAGAGCCCCCCCAAAACTCAAATATTAGCTGTTTTGTCCATACATTCAAAAAATTATAAAAATAAAAGTCCTAGCTTTTACAGACCGATGTCACCTCAGATGGATAGTACACCTTCTCAAGGTGTCACCTACAATGTTTCAGGACATTCTGATGTTGTTTGACAAAATAAGAGCCCCCCAAAACTCATATATACGCTGTTTTGTCTACACATTCAGAAAATTATAAAAATAAAAGTCCTAGCTTTCACAGGCCAATTTCACCTCGGATGGATAGTACACCTTCTCAAGGTGTCAACTGCAATGTTTCAGGACATTCTGATATTGTTTTGCAAAATATGAGCCCCCCAAAACTCATATATACGCTGTTTTGTCCATACATTCAAAAAATTATAAAAATAAAAGTCCTAGCTTTCACAGACCAATTTCACATCAGATGGATAGTACACCTTCTCAAGGTGTCAACTACAATGTTTCAGGACATTCTGATGTTGTTTTACAAAATAAGAACCCCCCAAAACTCATATATACGCTGTTTTGTCTACACATTCAAAAAATCATAAAAATAAAGGTCCTAGCATTCACAGGCCAATTTTACCTCAGATGGATAGTACACCTTCTCAAGGTGTCAACTACAATGTTTCAGGACATTCTGATGTTGCTTTACAAAATAAGAGCCCCCCCAAAACTCACATATTAGCTGTTTTGTCCATACATTCAAAAAAACATAGAAATAAAGGTCCTGGCTTTCACAGGCCAATTTTACCTCAGATGGATAGTACACCATCTCAAGGTGTCAACTATAATGCTTCAGGACATTCTGATGTTGCTTTACAAAATAAGAGCCCCCCCCCCCCCCCAAATCTCATATACTAGCGATTTTGTCCATACATTCAACAAATCATAAGAATAGAAGTCCTACTTTCACAGGCCAATTTCACCTCAAATGGAAAGTACACCTTCTCAAGGTGTCACCTACAATGTTTCAGGACATTCTGATGTTGCTTTACAAAATAAGAGCCCCCCCAAAACTCAAATATTAGCTGTTTTGTCCATACATTCAAAAAATTATAAAAATAAAAGTCCTAGCTTTTACAGACCGATGTCACCTCAGATGGATAGTACACCTTCTCAAGGTGTCACCTACAATGTTTCAGGACATTCTGATGTTGTTTGACAAAATAAGAGCCCCCCAAAACTCATATATACGCTGTTTTGTCTACACATTCAGAAAATTATAAAAATAAAAGTCCTAGCTTTCACAGGCCAATTTCACCTCGGATGGATAGTACACCTTCTCAAGGTGTCAACTGCAATGTTTCAGGACATTCTGATATTGTTTTGCAAAATATGAGCCCCCCAAAACTCATATATACGCTGTTTTGTCCATACATTCAAAAAATTATAAAAATAAAAGTCCTAGCTTTCACAGACCAATTTCACATCAGATGGATAGTACACCTTCTCAAGGTGTCAACTACAATGTTTCAGGACATTCTGATGTTGTTTTACAAAATAAGAACCCCCCAAAACTCATATATACGCTGTTTTGTCTACACATTCAAAAAATCATAAAAATAAAGGTCCTAGCATTCACAGGCCAATTTTACCTCAGATGGATAGTACACCTTCTCAAGGTGTCAACTACAATGTTTCAGGACATTCTGATGTTGCTTTACAAAATAAGAGCCCCCCCAAAACTCACATATTAGCTGTTTTGTCCATACATTCAAAAAAACATAGAAATAAAGGTCCTAGCTTTCACAGGCCAATTTTACCTCAGATGGATAGTACACCATCTCAAGGTGTCAACTATAATGCTTCAGGACATTCTGATGTTGCTTTACAAAATAAGAGCCCCCCCCCCCCCCAAATCTCATATACTAGCGATTTTGTCCATACATTCAACAAATCATAAGAATAGAAGTCCTACTTTCACAGGCCAATTTCACCTCAAATGGAAAGTACACCTTCTCAAGGTGTCAACTACAATGTTTCAGGACATTCTGATGTTGCTTTACAAAATAAGAGCCCCCCCAAAACTCACATATTAGCTGTTTTGTCCATACATTCAAAAAAATATAAAAATAAAGGTCCTAGCTTTTACAGACCAATTTCACCTCAGATGGATAGTACACCTTCTCAAGGTGTCACCTACAATGTTTCACGACATTCTGATGTTGTTTTACAAAATAAGAGCCCCCCAAAACTCATATATACGCTGTTTTGTCTACACATTCAGAAAATTATAAAAATAAAAGTCCTAGCTTTCACAGGCCAATTTCACCTCAGATGGATAGTACACCTTCTCAAGGTGTCACCTACAATGTTTCAGGACATTCTGATGTTGTTTTACAAAATATGAGCCCCCCAAAACTCATATATACGCTGTTTTGTCCATACATTCAAAAAATTATAAAAATAAAAGTCCTAGCTATCACAGACCAATTTCACCTCAGATTGATAGTAAAACTTCTCAAGGTGTCACCTACAATGTTTCAGAACATTCTGATGTTGCTTTACAAAATAAGAGCCCCCCCCAAAACTCATATATACGCTGTTTTGTCCATACATTCAAAAAATTTTAAAAATAAAAGTCCTAGCTTTCACAGGCCAATCTCACCTCAGATGGATAGTACACCTTCTCAAGGTGTCAACTACAATGTTTCAGGACATTCTGATGTTGTTTTACAAAATAAGAGCCCCCAAAACTCATATATACGCTGTTTTGTCTACACATTCAAAAAATCATAAAAATAAAGGTCCTAGCATTCACAGGCCAATTCTACCTCAGATGGATAGTACACCTTCTCAAGGTGTCAACTACAATGTTTCAGGACATTCTGATGTTGCTCTACAAAATAAGAGCCCCCCCCAAACTCATATATACGCTGTTTTGTCCATACATTCAAAAAATCATAAAAATAAAAGTCCTAGCTTTCACAGGCCATTTCCACCTCAGATGGATAGTACACCTTCTCAAGGTGTCAACTACAATGTTTCAGGACATTCTGATGTTGTTTTACAAAATAAGAACCCCCCAAAACTCATATATACGCTGTTTTGTCTACACATTCAGAAAATTATAAAAATAAACGTCCTAGCTGTCACAGGCCAGTTTCACCTCAGATGGATAGTACACCTTCTCAAGGTGTCACCTACAATGTTTCAGGACATTCTGATGTTGTTTTACAAAATAAGAGCCCCCCCAATACTCATATATACGCTGTTTTGTCCATACATTCAAAAAATTATATAAATAAAAGTCCTAGCTTTCACAGGCCAATTTTACGTCAGATGGATAGTACACCTTCTCAAGGGCAGGGGAAGACGGTGCATGAGAACCCCCATATGTTAAACGCACTGCTATTCCCTACTATGCCCCGCAATACCCTGCTACGCCCTGAACTGCTAGAACTATTATTTCTAGTCATAGTTCCATTATCTTTATTGTGACTATCATTGCCACCGTTTATCATACCAACTGCTATAATTATTATGAATCATAATTCTCCATATCTGTATATCTATATCAGTGTCTCTGTGTCCCAACCGGCAGCAGCAGATCATCACCCACCAAGAGCCTGGGTCTGTCTAGGCTCAGGTTTCTGCCCAAGAGGAAGTTTTTCCTCGCCACTGTTGCACCAAATGTTTGCTCTTGGGGGAATTGTTGGGTCTTTGTAAATTATAGAGTGTGGTCTAGACCTACTCTATCTATCTTGAGAAGAGTGAACTCTTGTTACGATTTGATACTACAAATAAAATTGAATTTAGCTGAAATTGAATTAAATGGCTTGATCATATTTACTGATACAGACAAATAGAACAGAAAATAGAACATAATGTCTTATTTTATCAGTAATTATGATCAAACAAAAGGTCAAACAAATGCTATGATAGAGAAACTGTAAAGATAATAATAGTATTATATTATTATATATATATATATATATATATATATATATATATATATATATATATATATATATATATATATGTAAATCTTCCCTATAACATATACAACCAAATGGAAATAGCCCAAAACTGAAAACATGTCATGTCACTGAGCAACTGTACTGCAATTTATATGGAAGGAGAATAAAAACATACCATATGGTCCAGGGGTAACTGCAGGCCTCTTCCTCCCTGTCATCTTCCTCTTCCTCCTCCTGATCACTCCCTGCCTCTGTCCCTCTCTCTGAATCGGCAGCCTCCTCTTCATCCCTCACAGTCAATTCT
The DNA here is from genome assembly GCA_023631565.1 of Gymnocephalus cernua. Classification (NCBI taxonomy): domain Eukaryota; kingdom Metazoa; phylum Chordata; class Actinopteri; order Perciformes; family Percidae; genus Gymnocephalus; species Gymnocephalus cernua. The sequence continues at coordinate 34,874,388 of CM042433.1, read as the reverse complement.
TCCTTTCCCTCTTTCACTTATTTCTGCATCTCCTTCTGTGGTCTTCCCCTGCTCTGACCCGCCTGGTCTCTCCAGTTTACTGCCTTCTCCTTCTTCATTTGCCTCCTCTTCCTCCTGTGCACTACTCAGAATTTTCTTGGCTGGCAATATCCCCACTTTTAGGCTTCAGCTAATATCTCCAGCTACTCTGGCCTGCAAAAGTCAAGATGTGAAAAGCTCTGGTTATCCTTGTATTACATCACACTGTAGGGCCCTGTAGCTAATAAGTAGCCTAACAAACATAAAATTAGAAGAGATTTATTACATGCACACAACAGTTGTGTTTAGACTAGCCTTCTTACACCCATTGTATTTGTTGTTTTCCCAGTTTGACAGTAAAGGATGTCACCTGGTTTAATGTGTGCAGCCTTATTGCCGTGATATGTGAGAGGAAGTGAATTGTATAGTACTCCTTAACTAATGACATACAAATGATCGGTCTCAGCAGGGCTGTGTAGTGTGTTGTAACGTAACGCCACCGAAACGGCGACCCTCTGTAAATGCTATGAATTCAAACATACCAGTTTGTAATATTTGGTATTATACTGTTCTTGCCTTTACTAAAATCAAAACTACAATAATCAAAGGGCCGAATGCTCTTACAAGTCATGAGGGAGCGATTTGACTTTTGGCTAACGTAATAGACGCGCTGTTCATGCTGACTCGCCATTACATTTATTACAAATGTAACTTTAAATTAAACGTGTGTTTAAACTTCACCTGGGGAAACTGACTTCACCTTCAGAGGCACAGGGGGGGCAGCTAGTCGCTCCAGTCTTTGCCGGGATGCAGGGCCACCACACCGCAGCAGACTCGCTGTGTGTGCGATGCGAACGCCGCTCTACACATTTGATGCAGGGACGTAGCTAAGTATTTGAGGGGCAGGGGGCTAAGATTGCATCTACAATTATTATAAATATTATTAATTAATATGAATTAATTGTTTGTTTCAATGTTTTTAGAAGCGTGTGGACATAGTGGCAGTTTGTTTTTACAAGCACAGTTTTTTGAACACCAAAGTTAGGGGGGCAGCTGGGGGGGCAAGGCCCTACAGCGGGGGGTCAGCTGCCCCCCCTTGCCCCCCTGTAGATCCGCCCCTGGAGCTAGTCTTCCTTCCTATCGATCTTTTTCCCTCCCTTTGTAGAATTTCTTTTTTTACTTCAAAGATAGGCTACCTAAGTAATAAATATAAGGTAACATACATTCCTGTATTGAATTTGTGATTATTTGGCTAAAGATTTCTATTTCTTTCTATCTACTTAGCGTATGACATCATCTAGCGACTTTTAGCGACTTTTTGAGCTGGTGCTAGCGACTTTCATTGGAAAAGAGTTGGCAATACTGACGGGGAAAGCAAACGTGACTTGCGGGAAACGAGCCCCGGTCTCTGGGCGACATGACCGCGGGAAACGAGCCCCAGTCTCGGCGACGTGACCGCGGGAAATGAGCCCCGGTCTCGGCAACGTGACCGCGGGAAACGAGCCCCGTTCTCTGGGGATGCGACTGGCGGGAGCCCCGGTCTCTCGGTGACATGACCGCGGGAGACCGCGTGACAGCAATGGACGGTTGGATGAAGGAAAACAACAACGGGGAAAGCAAACGTGACTTGCAGGAAACAAGCCCCGGTCCCTGGGGTGAAAGCATGGATGTATTAAGAGGTGAAAGTCCTGTGTTTTGGTTTTTCCCTCAGACACACATTCTTCCTGCTATTGGGCAAGTGGGCAGTCAAACGTTTAGCTCCACCCACGTTGAGCCACTCCCCGATCTGCGTACTGCAGTCAGGGCTCACTCGACGGATCACTGATTTCTTTGTTTGGAACACTGATTGGCGCGAAGCGAGGGAGCCACGAGTCGCAAGGAAAGGAGACACAGGAGGAAAGAGGTAAAAACGGATTAACTATCTATCAAGAAATTAAATTATAATGAAAGCACAGTGCTAGCATAGTTGCGATGCTGATTGTGAGATGATAAAAATCAGGTTGAAGAATGTAATTTCGCTAACTATAGCTACATATAATGTTAGCTAGCTAGGTCTGACGTTTGTTCTGTGTAAAGTAGGCTACAAAAGCTAATATTGATTCAACGTCTGTCAAGGAAAACGTTGTAAAGTTACTTTTGAATCTTACAGAAATGAAGAGGAAAGGTAGCATATTTAGTTTTTTCTCACCAAAGAGAAAAGCGAGAGAAATAGAAAATGAACTGAGCAAGGTAGACGGAGAAGAAGAGGTGGAAGGAAAGAGAGAAGAGGTGGAAGGAGAGAAAGAGAAGACGAAGACAAGGTGGAGCGAAAAGGGCTACAGAAACGTGACAGAGATAGAATACAAGGTCAAGGCGACCAGGGACAGGAGGAGGTGGGAGAACACCACAGCGGCGAAGATATGGAGGGAGAGCATCACCAAGATGAGGAGGGAGAAAGCGAGAGCCAAGATAACGTGCAGGGCTATTACTAGTTGTAATGTTGTATAATTAGTTTAGATGTAATTCAGTATGAATCTCTCCTCCCCTCCATCTTCTAGACGTATCCAAGTCCAGGTGTGAGGTGCCAGTGCAGCCAGTGCACGAGAGTTTCCCTAAGACCCTCCAGGGAGGACCCAAGAGAAGCTTCCAGCAGCGACTGGTACAAATCTCATCCCTGGTTAGAATACTCGCAATCGAAAGATGCAGCTTACTATTTTGCTTGTAGGCATTTTTCCCTCCCCGATGCTCCAAGGACTGTTTTCACCTCATTCGATGGTTATCGTAACTGGAAAAAGGCTACAATGAAAGACAGTGGTTTCTGTTCTCATGCCAGATCTGAAGGCCATGTTCGCATTAACAGAGAACAAGAAAATTATGGATAAAAATACCTCAATGTTTGGACTAATGGATGAGCGAAAAAAAGAAGCAGGTGGCTGAAAATCAATACTACATTAAAACATTAGCTGAAGTTTTAGTTCTAACAGCCACAGAAAACATAGCACAGCGGGGTCACAGGGAGTCTCTCGACTCAGAAAAAAAGGAGTTTTTCTGTCTATGTTAGACCTGCTGGGTAACCATAACCCCATCATTAAAAAAAGACTTGAACAACAAGCTAAAAATGCAAAATACATGAGTAAAACAATACAGAATGAAATACTTGAGTGCTTGGCTGCAATGGTCAAGGAAGAAATCATCCATGAAGTTAAAATGAACAAGCAGTTTTCAGTTATTGTTGATGAATCTAAAGATGTTAAGAAAAAAGAGCAAATGTCATTTGTTCTGAGATATTTTTACAACGGTGTGGATCATGAAGGCTTTCTGGAGTTTGAAGTGGCAGAACAGCTGGATGCTGCCGCCTTAAGTGACAAGATTATATTCTTCCTTGAGAAGCATGGGCTGGAGTATAAGAAAAACCTTGTAGGCCAGGGCTACAATGGCACAGCAGTGATGCGCGGGGCACATGCAGGTGTTCAAGCAAAAATAAGAAGTAGCCAAACATGCCTTCTATGTTCACTGTAGTGCTCACTGCTTGAACTTAGTTATAGTTGACGCTGTAAAAAGTGTGGCAGATGCAGGAAACTTCTCAAATGGCTGGAAGTGCAGCGGGAGATGTTTGATGGTGCACCAAGGGAACTCCAACAGCTAAGTGATACACGTTGGGCTTCAGGATACTGTCATCCACTCCACCTAGAGACAGCATGTAGTTCCAGATAGCAAACACACTTTTTGTGTCTCTGTGTACTATCCAGTTCTGGATAACATGATTGGAGAAATAGGAAGAAGATTTTCTAACACAAATTGTAACATTAAAGCTGCAAGCAGCGATGGACGGGCCCTCGCGCCTCTGCGTGCGTCGGCGTTACCGGCGGACGCCGATACTTGCGACCGAGCATTTCCGCAGCACTCACACACTGCAAATTGTCAGCAATGAAAAGAGAACTCCCTGCCGAGTTCAACGATACCTCACACAAGACTCAATGTTGTACAGTTCATTATTTGTGAAAGGGGGCGTGGCCAAAGCATAGGGGGCGGGTCAAACCATCACCAATGAAGAAGGAACTCTCTGCTGAGTTCAGTGATGCCTTACACAATAGTGTACCTTAAATGGGTCACCAGTTATGAAAGGGGGCCTGGCCTGAGTAAGTGGGCGTCGTTAAAGTATATGGGGCGGCTCAGTATCACATGTAGACCACATATTATAAGTTTCATGTAAATCGGATGATGTTTGTCATATGAGGCAGATTTTGTGTTGCCAGCGGGGGGCGCTGTGACGAAATGTCAATTTTGGCCTGTAGGTGTCCTCAGGCCTGGACCCTTGTCAAACGTAGGAAGTTTCGTGCGGATATGACTAAGTACGCTAACGTTACAACAACTTCTTTGTTCATCGAAGGATGCTCAAAATGGCCGCCACGCCACGCCCACACCATCTGACGAAAAGTTTTTCTTTTAACAAATTTTCATCTTTCAGGTGTTGTGATGGTACAGACCAAATTTGAAGTCCATCAGACGAAATCTGTAGGAGGAGTTTGTTAAAGTATAGCACCTTGACTTTTAGGCCTACTTCCTGTTGCCACTAGGGGGCGCTATGACTTTAAGTAAATATCGGCCCTTATATGTCCTCAGGGTTGGACTCTTATGAATTCTGAAAAGTTTCGAGCCAATTGGACAATGGACACTTGAGTTACACCCACTTCCTGTTTCGATGGCGAAACGCACAAAATGGCCGCCCCGCCACGGCCATGCCCTATGACCAAAAGTTTTTCTTTTAACAACTTTTCATCTTTACCGTCTTACGATGGCACAGACCAAATTTGAAGTTGATCGGATGAAATCTCTAGGAGGAGTTCGTTAAAGTACGACATGTGGAAATGGCCAAAATCGCACTAATTTCGAACTTTCAATTCAAAATGGCGGACTTCCTGTTGGGTTTAGCGTATGGCTCTAATGACGTTTTCTGTACGTCTTGACATGATACATAGGTGTACCAAGTTTCGTGAGTCTATGTTAAACGTACTGCAGGGGCTCAATTTTTTTAACTTTGTAGGGGGCGCTAGTGAGCCATTTTTGTGCGCCTATTCCCGAAACCCATAAAATACGTAATTTTTCACCAGACTGATCGCGACCGCCAAATTTGGTGAGTTTTTGAATATGTTAAACCCCTCAAAAAGGCAATTCATTGCGCGGAAGAAAGAAAGAAGGAATAATAATTAAAGCTGCAAGCAGCGATGGACGGGCCCTCGCTACTCTGCGCGTGTCGGGGTTACCGGCGGACGCCGCTCCTTGCGACCGTGCATCTGTGCGCCACTCAGACATTGCAAATCGTCGCCAATGAAAAGGGAACTCCCTGACGAGTTCAACGATACCTCACTCAAGACTCAATGTCGTACAGTTCATTATTTGTGAAAGGGGGCGTGGCCAAAGCATAGGGTTCGGGGCAAACCATCACCAATGGAGAAGGAACTCTGCTGAGTTCAATGATACCTTACACAATAGTGTACCTTAAATGGGTCACCAGTTATGAAAGGGGGCGTGGCCAGAGCATAGGGGGCGGGCCAAACCATCACCAATGAAGAAGGAACTCTCTGCTGAGTTCAATGATACCTCACACAAGGGTGTACCTTAAACAGTTCAAATATTACGGAAGGGGGCGTGACCTGATTAAGTGGGCGTGGTTAAAGTATATGGGGCGGCTCAGTATCACATATAGACCACACATTATAAGTTTCATGTAAATCGGATGATGTTTGTCATATAAGGCAGATTTCGTGTTGCCAGTGGGGGGCGCTATGACGAAATGTCAATTTTGGCGTGTAGGTGTCCTCAGGCCTGGACCCTTGTTAAACGTGAGAAGTTTCGGGCAGAAATGACAACGTACACTAAAGTTACAACAACTTCTTTGTTCATCGAAGGATGCTCAAAATGGCCGCCACGCCACGCCCACGCCGTTTGACGAAAAGTTTTTCTTTTAACAACTTTTCATCGGAAAGGTGTTGTGATGGTACAGACCAAATTTGAAGTCCATCGGATGAAATCTCTAGGAGGAGTTCGTTAAAGTATAGCACCTTGACTTGTTGGCCTACTTCCTGCTGCCACTAGGGGGCGCTATGACATTGAGTAAATATCGGACCTTATATGTCCTCAGGGTTGGACTATTATGAATCGTGAAAAGTTTCGAGCCAATTGGACAATGGACACTTGAGTTACACCAACTTCCTGTTTCAATGGCGAAACGCACAAAATGGCTGCCCCGCCACGGCCATGCCCTACGATCAAAAGTTTTTGTTTTTACAACTTTTCCTCTATCATGTCTTAAGATGGCACAGACCAAATCTGAAGTTGATCGGATGAAATCTCTAGGAGGAGTTCGTTAAAGTACGACATGTGGAAATGGCCAAAATCACACTAATTTCGAACTTTCAATTCAAAATGGCGGACTTCCTGTTGGGTTTCAGGTATGGCTCCAATGACGTTTTATGTACGTCTTTACATGGTACATATGTGTACCAAGTTTCGTGAGTCTCCGTTAAACGCACTGCAGGGGCTCAATTTTTTTGACTTTGTAGGGGGCGCTAGCAAGCTATTTTGTGCGCCTATTCCCAAAACCCTTAAAATACGTAATTTTTCACCAAACTTGACGCGACCGCCAAATTTGGTGAGTTTTTGAATATGTTAAGCCCCTCAAAAAGGCAATTCATATGACAACGTACACTAAAGTTACAACAACTTCTTCGTTCATCGAAAAAAGGTGAAAATGGCCGCCACGCCACGCCCACGCCGTCTGACGAAAAGTTTTTCTTTTAACAACTTTTCATCGGAAAGGTGTTGTGATGGTACACACCAAATTTGAAGTCCATCGGATGAAATCTCTAGGAGGAGTTCGTTAAAGTATAGCACCTTGACTTTTAGGCCTACTTCCTGTTGCCACTAGGGGGCGCTATGACTTTGAATAAATATCGGACCGAATATGTCCTCAAGGTTGGACTATTATGAATCGTGAAAAGTTTCGAGCCAATTGGACAATGGACACTTGAGTTACACCAACTTCCTGTTTCGATGGCGAAATGCACAAAATGGCCGTCCCGCCACGGCCATGCCCTATGATCAAAAGTTTTTCTTTTTACAACTTTTCATCTATCATATCTTAAGATGGCACAGACCAAATTTGAAGTTGATCGGATGAAATCTCTAGGAGGAGTTCGTTAAAGTACGACATGTGGAAATGGCCAAAATCGCACAAATTTCGAACATTCAATTCAAAATGGCGGACTTCCTGTTGGGTTTCAGGTATGGCTCCAATGACGTTTTATATACAACTTTACATGGTACATATGTGTACCAAGTTTCGTGAGTCTACGTTAAACGCACTGCAGGGGCTGAATTTCTTTTACTTTGTAGGGGGCGCTAGCGAGCCATTTTTGTGCGCCTATTCCCGAAACCCTTAAAATACGTAATTTTACACCAGACTTGACGCGACCGCCAAATTTGGTGAGTTTTTGAATATGTTAAGCCCCTCAAAAAGGCAATTCATTGCGCGGAAGAAAGAAAGAATAATAATAATAATAATTAAAGCTGCAAGCAGCGATGGACGGGCCCTCGCTTTTCTGCGCGCGTTGGGGTTACCGGTGAACGCCGCTCCTTGCGACCGTGCATCTGCACGGCACACAGACGTTGCAAATCGTCGCCAATGAAACGGGAACTCCCTGACGAGTTCAACGATACCTCACTCAAGACTCAATGTCGTACAGTTCATTATTTGTGAAAGAGGGCGTGGCCAAAGCATAGGGGGCGGGTTAAACCATCACCAATGAAGAAGGAACTCTCTGCTGAGTTCAATGATACCTTACACAATAGTGTACCTTAAATGGGTCACCAGTTATGAAAGGGGGCGTGGGTTAAGCATAGGGGGCGGGCCAAACCATCTCCAATGAAGAAGGAACTCTCTGCTGAGTTCAATGATACCTCACACAAGGGTGTACCTTAAACAGTTCAAATATTACAAAAGGGGGCGTGGCCTGGGTACGTGGGCGTGGTTAAAATATATGGGGCGGCTCAGTATCACATATAGACCACACATTATAAGTTTCATGTAAATCGGATGATGTTTGTCATATATGGCAGATTTCGTGTTGCCAGCGGGGGGCGCTATGACGAAATGTCAATTTTGGCCTGTAGGTGTCCTCAGGTCTGGACCCTTGTTAAACGTGAGAGGTTTCGGACAAATATGACAACGTACACTAAAGTTACAACAACTTCTTTGTTCATCGAAGGATGCTCAAAATGGCCGCCACGCCACGCCCACGCCGTCTGACGAAAAGTTTTTCTTTTAACAACTTTTCATCGGAAAGGTGTTGTGATGGTACAGACCAAATTTGAAGTCCATCGGATGAAATCTCTAGGAGGAGTTCGTTAAAGTATAGCACCTTGACTTTTAGGCCTACTTCCTGTTGCCACTAGGGGGCGCTATGACTTTGAGTAAATATCGGACCTCATATGTCCTCAGGGTCGGACTATTATGAATCGTGAAAAGTTTCAAGCCAATTGGACAATGGACACTTGAGTTACACCAACTTCCTGTTTCGATGGCGAAACGCACAAAATGGCCGCCCCGCCACGGCCATGCCCTATGATCAAAAGTTTTTCTTTTTACAACTTTTCATCTATCATGTCTTAAGATGGCACAGACCAAATCTGAAGTTGATCGGATGAAATCTCTAGGAGGAGTTCGTTAAAGTACGACATGTGGAAATGGCCAAAATCGCACAAATTTCGAACATTCAATTCAAAATGGCGGACTTCCTGTTGGGTTTCAGGTATGGCTCCAATGACATTTTATATACGTCTTCACATGCTACATATGTGTACCAAGTTTCGTGAGTCTACGTTAAACGCACTGCAGGGGCTCAATTTTTTTGACTTTGTAGGGGGCGCTAGCGAGCCATTTTTGTGCGCCTATTCCCGAAACCCATAAAATACGTAATTTTTCACCAGACTTGACGCGACCGCCAAATTTGGTGAGTTTTTGAATATGTTAAGCCCCTCAAAAAGGCAATTCATTGCGCGGAAGAGGAATAATAATAATTCCTTCAATTCCAATAGGGCCTTCGCCGCTGTCGGCGCTCGGGCCCTAATAATTCCTTCAATTCCAATAGGCCCTTCGCCGCTGTCGGCGCTCGGGCCCTAATTCCTTCAATTCCAATAGGGCCTTCGCCGCTGTCGGCGCTCGGGCCCTAATTAAAGCTGCAAGCAGCGATGGACGGGCCCTCGCTACTCTGCGCGTGTCTGGGTTACCGGCGGACGCCGCTTCTTGCGACCGTGCATCTGCGCGCCACTCAGACATTGCAAATCGTCGCCAATGAAAAGGGAACTCCCTGACGAGTTCAACGATACCTCACTCAAGACTCAATGTCGTACAGTTCATTATTTGTGAAAGGGGGCGTGACCAAAGCATAGGGGGCGGGTCAAACCATCTCCAATGAAGAAGGAACTCTCTGCTGAGTTCAATGATACCTTACAAAATAGTGTACCTTAAATGGGTCACCAGTTATGAAAGGGGCGTGGCCAAAGCATAGGGGGCGGGCCAAACCATCACCAATGAAGAAGGAACTCTCTGCTGAGTTCAATGATACCTTACACAATAGTGTACCTTAAATGGGTCACCAGTTATGAAAGGGGGCGTGGCTTAAGCATAGGGGGCGGGCCAAACCATCACCAATGAAGAAGGAACTCTCTGCTGAGTTCAATAATACCTCACACAAGGGTGTACCTTAAACAGTTCAAATATTACGAAAGGGGGCGTGGCCTGAGTACGTGGGCGTGGTTAAAGTATATGGGGCGGCTCAGTATCACATATAGACCACACATTATAAGTTTCATGTAAATCGGATGATGTTTGTCATCAGGGCTGGACTGGGACAAAAAATCGGCCCGGGCATTTTTGGCCCAGACGGCCCACACCCACCGTGATTGGTCAGAGACATTCCCTGCAGACAGTCCTCTTAAAATATGCGTCCATTCTATGATATGAGTTGCCTAGTGTTCTGCGTTCATGTGATGGTTTTGGATCCTTCAAGAGGTCTCAAGACTTATCTGTTGATCTTACACTTAAATAATTAATTCATTCTTAGAGTTATGATTTGTATATTTATGGTATTTTTGATATTTGATATTGTATTGCCATTATTGTTATTATTACTATTTTGCTTAATATTGGCTTAGCAACTTTTAAAAACTGTTTACTGTTAATTTTAACCATTGTAAGATTCATATGTTGTCTCTTTGGACAAAAGTGTCTGCTAACTACAATAACCATAACCATAACCCTTCCCAAAAGCTACAATAAAGCTTGGAGTAGTACATGCTCTGGAAAAGAGAAGCAGTGTACTCACTCACTTTTGATTGGTGACCTGGAGGCCATAGGGTAGCCTACACAATGTCCATACTCAAGTGCAAGTCATTGCCAAAGATAAAGTTTAAAATATAATTTCAAATTATTTAACAACATTTAAGTATAAGTGTATTGTCAGTAAAGTCAATCGAAATGTTGCCTTGGCCCACACCAATGAACAAGAAAGATTTACTCTAACAAGGTAACCTTTAAAAGAGTGAGAAACAGAGAGAAATGTCAGCTAAGTTAAGGTATAATTCATTTAGCTTAAATCTCTGGGCAATGTAGAGAGACAGCTGTACACATAGTATACATGAGCCTAGTAGAACAGGCTGTATACATAGTATACATGAGCCTAGTAGAACAGGCTGTATACATAGTATACATGAGTCTAGTAGAACAGGCTGTATACATAGTATACATGAGCCTAGTAGAACAGGCTGTATACATAGTATACATGAGCCTAGTAGAACAGGCTGTATACATAGTATACATGAGCCTAGTAGAACAGTAGAACAGGCTGTATACATAGTATACATAGCCTAGTAGAACAGGCTGTACATAGTATACATGAGCCTAGTAGAACAGGCTGTACATAGTACACATGAGCCTAGTAGAACAGGCTGTACATAGTATACATGAGCCTAGTAGAACAGTAGAACAGGCTGTATACATCGTATACATGAGCCTAGTAGAACAGGCTGTACATAGTATACATGAGCCTAGTAGAACAGGCTGTATAGATCACAGACTTTCAGCTACCCAACAGGCCAACCCTTAAACAGTGAGGTTACCTGACAGCCACTAACTTTAATGTTACTGCCAAACTGCTTGTTGTCGTTATGATGTGACACACACACACACACACACACACACACACACACACACACACACACACACACACACACACACACACACACACACACACACACACACACACACACAACCTCCCTCCTGTGATGTTCCCGTTATGGTGTTTGAAATGACCAGACGTATGTTGAGTAGTTAGTATGCTTTACTGTGATAACATATTCCGGTAGGTCACGTACATACAACCATTGAATACTGACCAACTAACTTCGCGGGCTTAGTGCCAACATTCTATACACAACGTATGACGGCAGTCGTACCGCAAAACGTCACTGTCGTAAACATCATACTATTGTTGTAGACCTTAAACATTACACCTCCCTTCCTGAGAGTCCCTGTTAATTCACATACTTCTTACCATCGTCAACTAGGCCTACTCTGTCTTCTATCTGTTCCTCCCTCTCTCCCTCTCTCCCTGTCATGGTCGCTCTCCTCCTCCTCGTCCTCTTCCCTGTCATCATGATGTTGTTTCTGCTTCTCTGTATAGCCAGCCACCTCTCCTCCTTCCTCTACTTCAGGTAGCCTAACTGATGTTGAAGCAGCTACTACAGCCCCAAACATGTCAGACATGTTGGCACATTTTGAGGCATTCGCCTGTAGATTCTTAATCTTTTTCTCCCGTAATTTCTGTACACATCTCTTGCGTATGGTGTTCCATGGTCGTTTGTCCATTTTAACGTAGATGCTAAACTTCCAGCATATTATAACGTTTACAGCGCGTGTCTCAGGGCCGGGAGTGGGGAAGGGTGTTCCTGGATTTGATTGGGTTAGGTCTATCTTAGGACTGTAGTTGAGCTGATTCCGGTTTCCAACTTCGCCCCAGGGATGTCAGTTAAAACACGGACGGAGACAATTATCGCTCTTGACGCTTTATTACATAAGGCAACAGTACAGAATGGGCGTGGGTAGCTCTGCTATGGCTGTGTATTTGTGTGTGGTTCTGCAAAGAAACAAATAACATTGTGAAGGCTACCATACATAATGCATATGAAGTATACATATAGGCTAGCAAACAACAACAAACCCACTATTAATTACACTATATCAATGTAATGTAACTACTGCAGCATAATACAATACAATAATAATACAATAATGTAGCTAAATACAAACGTGAGCAAGAGCTTCCAACAATCTGCATTATAAATCAACAGCCACGTGCAAAGTAGCTAACAGGTGATTAACACAAACTTAAATGTAAAAGAACTACAGACCAATACAACAACAGGCCCCAATGAACTGACAACGTAAGCTATGGGACTTACAGTTCTCAAAGACGCACACACGCGAGCTCAACTGATTATCCTCTGGACGCACACAGTCTCTTTTCTTTCTCCCACTTTTCTCTCCGTGTGGCGCGTGCGCCCGCTCGCAGTAAGGCGCGTGTCCGCGCTACCCCCTGGCATGCAGCCACAATCAGTCCTGACAGACGGACTTTTGTACAATTACCGAATGGGCCGCTGTCAGTTATCTATGGGCCGGCGCGGCCCAAAAAAATAAAAAAATTAAAACAAAGGCCTATAAATTATATCGGCGATTCGGCCCAAAAGTGCGTCGGCCCACCGGGAAAATGCCCGGTATGCCCGATGGCCAGTCCAGCCCTGTTTGTCATATAAGGCAGATTTCGTGTTGCCAGCGGGGGGCGCTATGACGAAATGTCAATTTTGGCCTGTAGGTGTCCTCAGGCCTGGACCCTTGTTAAACGTGAGAAGTTTCGGGCAGAAATGACAACGTACACTAAAGTTACAACAACTTTTTTGTTCATCGAAGGATGCTCAAAATGGCCGCCACGCCACGCCCACGCCGTCTGACGAAAAGTTTTTCTTTTAACAACTTTTCATCGGAAAGGTGTTGTGATGGTACAGACCAATTTTGAAGTCCATCAGATGAAATCTCTAGGAGGAGTTCGTTAAAGTATAGCACCTTGACTTTTAGGCCTACTTCCTGCTGCCACTAGGGGGCGCTATGACATTGAGTAAATATCGGACCTTATATGTCCTCAGGGTTGGACTATTATGAATCGTGAAAAGTTTCGAGCCAAGTGGACAATGGACACTTGAGTTACACCAACTTCCTGTTTCGATGGCGAAATGCACAAAATGGCCGCCCCGCCACGGCCATGCCCTATGATCAAAAGTTTTTCTTTTTACAACTTTTCATCTCTAACGTCTTAACCCTTGTATTGCCCATCGCGTAACGGAAACCTTTCCGCCATCCTCCTACCCTAGCGTTGGCTTCCACCCATTCATATAACATCCACGGCGGCCCCTTCGTCCTTTGCCCACCCCCTTTGTGTTTCTCTGTGTGTTTCTCTCTGTGTGTGTGTGTGTGTGTGTGCCTGTCTGCATGCGTGCTGGGCACGTGACATCACACACACACACACACACACACAAACACACACACACACACACACACACACACACACACACACACACACACACACACACACACACACACACAGCAGACACACACACACAGCAGACACACACACACACACACAGCAGACACACACACACAGCAGACACACACACACACACACAGCAGACACACACACACACAGCAGACACACACACACACACACACACACACACACACACACACACACACACACACACACACACACAAGCAAGGTATTTTGTTTTTCTTCAAAAGACTTTATTCCACGCAGAAGATATCATGAAAAGTTATCTTTGTTTTTCCTTCCGCTACGGTCTCACGCATTCCACGCAGTAGACCAGCGTGCAGCGTCCGCAAACGTACCGGCGGCAAGCGGAGCACACCGTGTACGTCTTGCGGTCTTTGGATTTCGGACACAGCTGACACCTCTTCCGCTCGCTGGGCACTCTGGCCGCGGGCCTAGGTTCGGCTCGGTCGCGGTCTTCCTCTCCTTCGTCGTCTTCGTCGTCGTCGTCTTCGCCGCCGCCGCCGCCGCCGCCGCCTCCTTCGCCCTCGGCGTCCCGGCCGCCGCCACCTCCTTCGCCCTCGGCATCCCGGCGCGAGGCCCTAGCGGCCCTCACGAGGGCCGCGGAGGCTTCGGCCCGCGGGAGACGCGCGCGTCTCTCCATGAGCGGAGACACGAGGGCCCTGCCCAGCTGCTCGAGAAACTTCCGCCTGCGGTTGAGTTTGCCGCGGAGCCACTCGGGCCTGAGTTCTCGCCAGAGCACAAAGGCGTTGTAGGCCGAGACGTCCACCACGTTGTGAAACAGGGCGAGGCGCCGTCTTCCTGCGGCAACTGTAGGTGCCCACCACCTTGTCGAGGTTGTCCACGCCGCCCTTGGTCGCGTTGTAGTGGAGGACGACGCGGGGCTTGGCCCGGGGGCCCACGGCGACGGCCGGCTTCGCGGCGGCGTGCAAAGTGCTCAGCAGCAGCACGTTTTTGTTCCTCTTGGGCACGTAGGAGACCACGACGGCGGTGGGCGTGAACGCGAACCTGGACGAGAGGACCGGGCGGTCTCTGACGTTCAGCAGGGCGGCGGGCAGCTCCGGCTTGTTTCGCCTGACCGTCCCGACCAAGGTCAAGCGCCGTTCGACGAGGAAGCGTCGGGCGAGGTCGTAGGAGGTGAAAAAGTTGTCGCAGGTGACGTTCCGCGGGCCCCGCAGCCCTCGGGTGAGGTCCATGACCACGCGGGTGGCCAAGTGGCGCTCGGGCGGCGCGCCGGCCCGGGACCTGCACGCGTACACCTGTATGTTCCAAGCGTAGCTGGACGCCGCGTCGCAGGCCACCCACGTCTTGAGGCCGTAGTGGGCGGGTTTGCTGGGCATGTACTGGCGAAAGGAGCATCGGCCTTGTCGTTTGTCGTCGTCGTCGAAGGCGGGCGGAGCGGTCACAGAAGGAGCACGAAAAGGAGACGGAAGAACAAGTTGTAGGAAGAAGAAGAAGAAGAAGAAAAAGAACAAAAGGACGGAAGGAGGAAAAGGAGATGGAGATAGACGAGAAGAAAAAGACAAAGGAGACAGAGAAAAAGTTTAACAACGTCCGCGTGCACGCACACACACATGCACAGAAGCATGGCAAAGCACACGCTACGCCGCCGCCGAGGTACTGATCCGCAGGCCGCCGCGACAAGTCGTTCGTCGTAGCGACGGCGGCGGCGGCCGGCTCTCCGCCTAGTCTACTCGGACCGAAATCTACTCTACTCGTAGAGAGTCTGTCCGTCCGTCCGTCCGTCTGTCCGTCTGTCAGTCTCTGTCCGTCTGCCTGCCAGTCTCTGTCTCTCCCTACCTGCCTGCCTGCCTGTCAGTCTCTCTGTCTCTCCCTGCCTGCCTGCCTGCCTGCCTGTCTGCCTGTCTCTCTGCCTGCCCGTCTGTCTCTGTCTGTCTGCCTGTCCGTCTGTCCGTCTGTCTGTCTCTGTCTCTCCCTGCCTGCCTGCCTGCCTGCCTGCCTGCCTGTCTGCCTGCCCGTCTGTCTGTCTTTCTGTCCGTCTGCCTGCCCGCCCGCCCGTCCGCCTGCCTGCCTGTCCGCCTGCCTGCCTGCCTGTCCGTCTGTCTGTCTCTGTCTCTGTCTTTCTGTCCGTCTGCCTGTCCGCCCGCCCGCCTGCCCGTCTGTCCGCCTGTCCGTCCGTCTGTCCGTCTGTCCGTCTGTCAGTCTCTGTCTCAGCCTGCCGGTCTCTGTCTCTGCCTGCCTGCCCGTCTGTCTGCCTGCCTGCCTGTCAGTCTCTGTCTCTGCCTGCCTGCCCGTCTGTCTGTCTGTCTGCCTGCCTGTCTGTCTGTCTGTCTGTCTGTCTGTCTCTGTGTCTGTCTGTCTGTCTGTCTGTCTGTCTGTGGTGCGCATAACATCATCGCACGCACACACACACACACACACGCACACACACACACACACACACGCACGCACACACGCACGCACACACACAAGCCAAAGGCTTTTTATTCAAAAGACTTTACATATTTTCATTTTCCTCTCCTCTCCTCTCCTCTCCTCTCCTCTCCTCTCCTCTCCTCTCCTCTCCTCTCCTCTCCTCTCCTCTCCTCTCACCTCGAAAGGGGACCAGCTGTTCGTCGACGGTCACGTCCGGGCCCGGCTCGTAGAGGAGGGGCAGCCGGCGGACCCACGCGTCCCACACGTCCCGCACGGCCGCCAGTTTGTCCGAGGCCCGTCTGGCGGCTCGCGTCTCCCGGTCGTTGAAGCGCAGGAGCCTGGAGTACGCGTGGAAGCGTTTGACGGGCATGGTGGCGCGGAACACGCTCCGGCCGCTCTCCTCGTGCCACAGGCTCTCCAGCGCCTCGTTGCAAGACCTGTACACGCCGGCCAGGATCAAGAGGCCGATGTAGGCTCACAGGTCCGTGGCGTCCATGCTCTTCCAGATGCAGCTCCAAGTCTAGAGTCACGCAGCGGGCCATTGCGGCGTACGGTGCGTGGGTGCGTGGGTGCGTGGGTGCGTGCTCGGTGAACAGTGTTTTAGTAGTCTGAGGACCGTACGCGGAATAACCGCGAGAGAGAATGCTCCCTCGGCCGGGGGGGGAGGGGGCGGGGGGTGTGAAACTACGGGGGTCGTCCGGTGACGCGCTAGGGTCTTTTTCTTTGCGTTCGGGTCAACCTGACCTGGGACCGCGTCCGCGGCCGGCCCGCGCGAGAAGAAAACTCCCCCGAGCCGGGGGGGGGGGGGGGCGGGGGTCAGAATGACCCAGGGTCAGACGGACCCTGGGTCACACGGACCCAGGGTCAGACGGACCCTGGGTCAGAAAGACCCCTAAGGGACGGGACCGCGTCTCCCCGCCGGCTCCGTGACAGAAACACCGCCGCGGGGGATTACGCCTGGGTCGGTGAGAGCGATACCGCCATGGGTCAACCTGACCCCTAAGGACAACACAAGGGTTAATAGCAGCACGATTAGCCTCTAACTCTGTGTCAACTTTAACTTCATTAGTTAAGTCACTACTGTCAAGCTGAGCTGTGTTAACAGTCACTGGTCGTATTTTAGCTACTGTACCAAGGCGTCTGAGTCTTTCTGCTTCCTCACTAGTAGACTTTGTGATCTGATCTAAGAGAAAGTCATCCCTAACCTGCAAGTCCGCGAGCAGGGGTTTTGAGATCATGCCGAACATGGTTATTTTTCTCATTTAACCCTTGGTAAAGCGTGTGGAGAAAGGTACCCTGAACAAGCCTTTTGTCATAACTAAATTCTGCACCAGGCTGTTGTGACTCAAATAGCACACGCTGCTTTAAACCCATTATTTTGTACAAGAACTGCTTTGGGCTCTCTTTGTCTTGCTGTTTAGGATTACTTAACTCTTGAAAAAGCTCGGTACTGTTTTTGTCCCTGATGTGTGCGCGGAGAAACCGCTTCAGCTCATCAACAGTCAAGTCACGCTTATTTATTAACATCTCTCTGAATGTACCAGGTTTGATGTTCTTAATCACGGTGCGGATTATTTCTGATTCATTGAACCCTTTCTGTAAACCTACGTCTATTTGTTTACAAAGGCTGCTGTATGACATGTCAGAACCAACATCAGAAATTTGTCCACCATGCAGCTTAAACTCTCTGCGTGGAAGCAGAGCTGCAACATCATTTAACCTCAGTACCTGATCTCCTATACTGGAGGAGAGACTCACCCTACCAGGGGAAGCACCCCCAACGCCCACTGTGAGTGACTTTGTTGATGCTGGGTTTGCGAGACTCATGGCTGGTATCCCACGGCCTTTCCCCATAGATGTGGGCATTCTGTGAACGTCTCTGTCCAGTGGTGAAGGTGGTAGGTCATGAATGTCGATGTCCATGTGCAATTGATGTGTGGGAGTGTCTGTGTTTGATGTAGTGGAATCTCTGTCTGGATGGTTGTGGTCAGAGTAAGGTGGTGTGGGGCCTCCCTGTTGATAAGTTGTTGACTCTCCCACCTCAAGAGGTGCAGCCTTGCCAGCCGCAACCACTCCGCTGCCAGTGGCCAGCAGGTCACTGAGCATATCGTTGAGGAGGAGGAGTTGGGCCATGCCTTCATCCTCCAGGGCTCTCAGTTTCTCACTTCTTATGTAGTCAACAATCAGGTCGTAGAGTTCTGGTTCACTCAGATCATCAATGTCGCTTGCTGCGCCCCCGTCCTCTATTGAACCCACAACTGGCAGTAGCTGACTTAGGTCGAAAAGTCTTTTCTGGATCTTGAAGACCAGCGTCCGCCGAAGGTTGACAGTGGCCATTTTGACGTTACACAGGTGACCTTTGCTCTCTGGATGACACCCAGGGTTGAGGCCTTCCCTGAAGTTTCGGACACCAGTTCACGTCGTCTCAGCACTTACTTCACCAGGCTGTGGCGCTAGATGATCCCGGACGAGTCCCCAAATGTTACCGGCCCCAGACCGAGGGGGAATCTGGACCGGCAGCAATGGCTACACAGGCTAGGAAGCACTGCGTAGCTTAAACTGTGAATCAACAGAGAGCACGTTAGCGTGTTGCTCACGGCAAAGCTTGTTTATTTCTGAGTTGCGCATGAGCAGAGCCAAGGGCTACGGTCTCCCTAAT
This sequence comes from Gymnocephalus cernua, assembly GCA_023631565.1. Taxonomy (NCBI): domain Eukaryota; kingdom Metazoa; phylum Chordata; class Actinopteri; order Perciformes; family Percidae; genus Gymnocephalus; species Gymnocephalus cernua. The sequence goes on along the minus strand of CM042433.1, from coordinate 34,855,680 downwards.
GGATCCACAGCAGCGCCATAGCACCATCTACTGAAGTGGAAGCGTAATAGCTTCAATAAGACTAAGGATTAGTTACAATGGTTCAAATATTAAACAAAAATGAGGGGTGTCTGTTTAAACAAAACTAAACATACAGCCTTTTCAACCTACTACATAAGATTAGAGTAAAAGTAGTCAATAACGCCACAAATAATGCTAGGGGAATACAGATTTTATTTAAAATGTGATTATTATTATTCTGCAAATTATTATAATCCTATTTCTATTTTAAAACAATATCCATTCTTACTCCCTTTGTGGCTATTCAATTCAATTCAATTCAATTCAATTCAATTCAATTCAATTCAATTTTATTTATAGTATCAAATCATAACAGGAGTTATCTCAAGACACTTTACAGATAGAGTAGGTCTAGACCACACTATAATTTACAAAAAACCCAACAAGTCCCCCCAAGAGCAAGCACTAGTGCAACAGTGGCAAGGAAAAACTTCCTTTTAGGAAGAAACCTCAGACAGACCCAGGCTCTTGGTAGGAGGTGTCTGCTGGCCGTTGGGGTGCATCACAGTATAGTAAATAAACAGTGTTTAGAAAAAGTGGGTGTAGTAGTGCAGGGAGCAGCACGGCATAGCAGGGTATTTCTCAGCAGAACCACGGCAACAGCTGGAACCAAGATTTTGGTGCCATCCTAATCCCAGGATTTCATCCTGGGTGAAAAAGAAACAGAAAGACTCCGGGGAGCAAGCTCCCCAGAGCTAGGTTAGTAACAAGCATTTCTAGGACAGAGAAGCAGGTGGGCCGGGCTTGGCAGATACTACAACTCCTCACTCCCTAACCATAAGCTTTATCAAAGAGGAGAGTTTTAAGTTTACTCTTAAATGTGGTGACAGTATCTGCCTCCCGGACCCAGACTGGGAGCTGGTTCCACAGGAGAGGAGCCTGATAGCTAAAGGCTCTGGCTCCCATTCTACTTTTAGAGACTCTAGGAACCACAAGTAACTCAGCATTCTGGGAGCGCAGTGCTCTAGTGGGACAGTAAGGTACTATGAGCTCTTTGAGATACGATGGTGCTTGACCATTTAGAGCTTTGTAGGTCAGGAGGAGGATTTTAAATTCAATCCTGGATTTTACAGGGAGCCAATGCAGAGAAGCTAATACGGGAGTAATATGATCTCTTTTCTTAGTTCTTGTCAGTACACGAGCTGCAGCATTCTGGATCAGCTGGAGAGTCTTAAGTGACTTGTTTGAGCATCCTGATAGTAAGGAATTACAATAGTCCAGCCTGGAAGTAACGAAGGCATGGACTAGTTTTTCAGCATCATTCTGAGACAGGATGTTCCTTATTTTGGCAATGTTACGAAGATGAAAAAAGGCTGTTCTTGAGGTTTGTTTTAAGTGGGCATTAAAGGATATATCCTGGTCAAAAATAACTCCTAGATTTCTGACAGTAGTGCTGGAGGCCAGGGCAATACCATCCAAGGTAGCTATATCTTTGGATATTGAGGATTGGAGGTGTTTAGTACCCAGCACAATCACCTCAGTTTTGCTTGAGTTTAGCATCAGAAAGTTGTAGGTCATCCATGATTTTATATCTGTAATACATGCTTGAAGTTTAGCTAATTGACTGATTTCATCTGGTTTGATTGATAAGTATAATTGGGTGTCATCTGCATAACAGTGAAAGTTTATTGAGTGTTTCCTAATAATATTACCTAGAGGAAGCATATATAAGGAGAATAGAATTGGTCCAAGCACTGAGCCTTGTGGAACGCCATGGTTAACTTTAGCGTACTTGGAGGATTTGTCATTAACATTAACAAATTGAGATCGATCAGAGAAATAGGACTTAAACCAGCTCAGTGCGATTCCTGTAATACCAACTAAGTGTTCCAGTCTCTGTAACAGGATGGTATGGTCAATAGTGTCAAAGGCAGCACTAAGATCTAGTAAGACAAGTATGGAAACAAGTCCTTTGTCTGAAGCAATTAGAAGGTCGTTAGTAATTTTCACCAGTGCCGTCTCTGTGCTATGATGCTTTCTAAATCCTGACTGAAAGTCCTCAAATACACTATTGCTATGTAGGAAATCACATAACTGATTAGCAACTACCTTCTCAAGGATTTTGGAGAGGAAGGGAAGATTAGATATTGGTCTATAGTTAGCCAAGACCTCAGGATCGAGGGTGGTTTTTTTCAGAATAGGTTTAATCACAGCTACTTTAAATGACTGTGGTACATAACCTGTTAATAAGGACATATTAATCATATCTAATAATGAAATGTTAACCAGTGGTAGCGCTTCTTTAAGTAACCTCGTTGGGATGGGGTCTAAGAGACAGGTAGATGGCTTAGCTGAAGAGACTCTTAGCATTAATTGTTGAAGGTTTATAGGGTAAAAGCAGTCTAAGTATATGTCAGGTCTTGTTGTTCCTTCTAGCAGTCCTGCATTTGAAAGTGAACTGTTAGAAGTTGAGGGCAAGAGGTGATTAATTTTATCTCTAATTGTTATAATTTTATCATCAAAGAAGCTCATGAAGTCGTCACTACTCAGAGCTATAGGAATAGATGGCTCAGTAGAGCTGTGACTGTCTGTCAGCCTGGCTACAGTGCTGAAAAGAAACCTTGGCTTGTTCTTATTTTCTTCTATTATTGATGAGTAATAGTCTGATCTGGCATTTCTGAGGGCCTTCCTATAGGTTTTCAGACTGTCTTGCCAATCTAAACGAGATTCTTCCAGTTTGGTGGAACGCCATTTACTTTCCAGTTTTCGCGATATTTGTTTTAGTTTGCGAGTTTGGGAGTTATACCAAGGTGCTAGTTTCCTTTGCTTCCTCGTCTTCTTTTTGAGGGGAGCAACAGAGTCTAAAGTCGTCCGTAGGCAGGCCGTAGCACTGTCTACAAAATTATCAATTTGGGAAGGACTGAAGTTAACAAAAAGGTCCTCTGTTATATTAAAGCATGACATTGAGTTAAATGCTGTTGGAATATCTTCCTTAAATTTAGCTATAGCACTGTCAGATAGGCATCTAGTGTAGAAGCTTTTATCTAATTTCATATAGTCGGGTAGTAAGAATTCAAAAGTTATTAAAAAATGGTCTGATAATAAACGATTCTGCGGAAATACAATTAAATCTTCAATTTCGATGCCGTATGCCAGCACAAGGTCGAGGGTGTGGTTAAAACAGTGAGTGGCCTTATGCACACTCTGACTGAAACCAATTGAATCTAATAGTGAGTTGAAAGCAATACTAAGGCTGTCGTTGTCAATGTCCATGTGAATATTAAAATCACCTACAATAAGTACTTTGTCTGATTTTAGGACTAAACATGATAAAAACTCTGAGAATTCAGATAAAAATTCTGAATACGGACCTGGAGCTCGGTAAACAACAACAAATATAATTGGCTGTACAGTTTTCCATGTTGGATGTTGAAGATTAAGAACTAGGCTTTCAAACGAGTTATAATTTAGTTTAGGTTTAGGATTAATTAACAGGCTTGAATCAAATATCGCTGCAACTCCCCCTCCTCGGCCTGATCCTCTAGGAATTTGAGTATTATTATGGCTGGGAGGAGTGGCTTCATTTAAACTAACATATTCTTCATTGCACAGCCAGGTTTCGGTAAGACAGAATAGATCAATTTGATTATCTGATATCAATTCATTTATTAATACTGCTTTAGAAGACAAAGATCTAATATTTAATAGTCCACATCTGATTTTCCTATTCTGTTCCATCATTGCAGATGTTGTTTTAATTCCAATCAGGTTGTTAAGTATAGCTCCTCTTTTGTTAACCTTTGATTTAACCGATCTGAGTCGGGGGACAGACACCGTGGTTATTAGACTATGAGAGGGCGGCTGCTCTAACGGAGGCACAGAGGAGCACGTTGCACTGCACCTCTGATTACTGATGTCTAACTTGGGTTGTCATGGTTTACGACCGCTAATAAACTCGGTCAGATTTTTTGATATGAGAGCGGCTCCATCCCAAGTGGGATGAATGCCATCCCTCTTAATCAGACTAGGCTTTCCCCAGAACGCCTTCCAGTTATCTACGTAGCCCACATCATTAGCTGGGCACCATTCCTTCAACCAGCGGTTGAAGGATGACATGCGGCTGTATTTTTCATCGCTGATCAGGTTTGGCAGGGGTCCAGAGAAAACTACTGAGTCCGACATAGTCTTTGCATATGCACAAAGTGACTCAACATTAATTTTAGTGATCTCCGATTTACATAATCGGGTATCATTGCCACCTACGTGGAGTATGATCTTACTGTATTTACTGTTATTTTTATTTTTAGCCAGCAGCTTTAGATTAGATTCTATATCGCCCGCTCTGGCCCCAGGGACGCACACGACCGCGGCCTCTGGAGCCGACATCCTAACGTTTCTCAGTATAGAACTGCCAATAACCAGAATTGGCTTCTCAGCGGTTGTATCACTGAGTGGGGAGAACCGGTTAGAAAGTTGAGGATGCCCCGATTTGGAGTGACCACTGCTATGTGCACCCCCCGGATTACAGTTAGTGCTATGCTTCCTTCGGACAGTCACCCACCCGCCCGACTGCTTTGGGTATGCCGGCGGACTGCTAGCAGAAGCTACATGTTGCCCCGCACCAGCTACGCTAAGCTGGCTAGCTACGGAAACATACGACTTTGATTCCATAGTGTGGAGCCGTGCTTCAAACTCACTAAGCCTCGCCTCCAGAACAGCGAATAAACTACATTTATTACAAGTGTCATTATCACTGAAGGAGGCAGATGAATAGCTGAACATTTGACACACAGAGCAAGAGAGAGCAGGAGATGGAGAGGAATTGGCCATTGCTAATGGCTAAGCTAAAGTAGCTAACAGCGTTTTAATCGTGAGATCAGCGAGGCAGTCGCTGTAAGGGAAGATAGCTACAGATACGTGCTTGAGTGCAACTGGTGTAGTCCAAATGCAATTTGAGAAAAATAGCCGTTAAATTAAACAGATGCTATGCTTATGCCCCGTTGATGCGGGCTCTAAGCAAGCAAGTGTAGGCCTAGCTAGCCAGTTTAAGTGCAATCCAGGCAAATAACCGCTAAATTAAACAAATTGAGTTTAGCTATGCTTATGCCCCGTTGATGCAGGCTCTAAGCAAGCATGGTTTGTTTTAAATGAATGTAATCCAGGCAAATAGCCGCTAAATTAGACAATAAAGCAGAGTTGAGTAGCTAAGTTTTGTTTGAGCAGCAAACAAGCGACCATAGCACAACACGGAAACACCGGAAATGAGGCAATACGCTTACCGTCAACGTCAGCACCCACGTCAGCGATCTATTGATGAATATTACTCAATTAAATACTTTATGTAACCCTAAATAATTAACTTTAGCCTAATCTGACAAGCTACAAGCAAAAGCTAAAGTATCTCGTTCTTCTGGCAGTTATTACAGTTCTCATACTTTTATTTTGACACGTTAATGTTACTTCCGGTCCAGCGCCGCATTGATATGAGCCACTTTTGGTCTTCAACACAGAAGCCCATACAAAACAAAAACGAGACCTGTGTTGGTCCGTGTACTTTTTCGTTCATTCGATTTTCATTTCATATACAAAAATTAAAAAAACAAAAAACAAATGGTTATTTGATTTTCATTTTAAAATACAAAATTTGAAATTGAAATACAAGGCGTTTTTTCTTTTCATGGTCAAACGGGGATGAGAGAAATTTAAAATATGCTTTAATTTTCATTTTCTATTTCATATAACAAAAAATAAAAACACTCAGAAATAGAAATGAAAAAAGGCCTGTTTTTTTCATATTCAGAGACCGGATGTTGTCATTTCCAAGGCAACAGCGCCAGTGAGTGTACGATGTGATTTTAGATATGGCAAAAACAATTGTGTGTAGAAATCTCTGTGCGCATATCACAGGGAAGTGGGGGTGCAAGAGGATTTTCTGCAAGAAATGTGAGGGGGTTTTGCGCTGAAAATGGCTCCAACATGATGTGACCGTAGACTGTATGGACTCGTCTGACGCTGAATTTAGCTTCGCAGTGTTATCTGCAGTTGAAGGAAACCTACCTCAACTTCCTGAGCGACTGATGCTCCGTTTTTTGCACCTCTTTACATATACATAAATATGGCTATGAAATACATCCTGAAATGAATAAATGAGGCAATACAAATACATAAATTAGTCAATATAGCCTAGTTCAATGACCTAAATACATATGTTTTACTTTTATTTATTTCAGGGGACTTCATTTACATGTAACGTTACATATTTATTTCCCTATTTTCACGCAAATTTAAATTAAGTTTGGTTATCTTACAGACTCAGACTAAAAAAAACAGGCCTTTTTTTGTTTCTATTTTCGACTGATTTTATTTTTTGTTATATGAAATGGAAAGGAAAAGACGCTTTGTATTTTAAAACGAAAATCAACTAATCATTTGTTTCTTGTTTTTTAATTTGTGTATATGAAATGAAAATCGAATGAACGAAAAAGTTATCACTGAACTATTGGATCAGTTTAGAGGGCCATAATCAAGATAACCTAACACAAGATACTTTAAAACCTTGTTGGGGAAAAAGAAAAGAGAGAAACAAAAAGCTTTGGATGTTCAGTGACACAGAAAGAAGTAAATTTGTTTCATCGGATCTTGAAATAAAAAAAGCCATTGAATTCCTAGCACTGATTATTTATGCATTGAAATTATGTATCTGAATTTTTTGCCTCTGAAATTTGCTCTTCACATTTTTAACGACAAATTTTCTAACAGGGAGGGTGTTCCAGAGGGATGGGCTGCAAAACTAAAGGCTGTGTCTCCTAAGGTACAGTGTCTGTTAATAGCAGGCCAGCGTCTGAGGACCGCAGGTTTTGGGGTGGGGTGTATGGATGGAGGAGGTCGGAGAGGTACTGTGGGCATGGAAGGATTTGTAGGTGAGAAAAGGATTTTATATTTAATGTAGGACCTGATTGGGAGCCAGTGAAGGTGAATGAGGGTTGGGGGGAATGTGCTGCCAAGTCTTGGTGTGGGTGAGGACCCTGGTGGCAGAGTTTTGGACATACTGTATACCTGTCTAGCGGTCAAGCAGAGTTGCTATGTGCTTACGGCTTGGGATAATGATAGGATGGGCTTCACACCTTTCAAGTTGTGCCTGGTCAATGCATCCACCTATTCTCAGCAGACCTTCACTGTTGATGACTGGCCATAGTTTATGAAGATGGCTGGTTTTGGGACGGTCGCAGTTTGACTTAATGCATTTCAGCTCTTTGAATAGCTTTCATGTTGCACACATTTCAGTGATGTCCGCAACTGACCATCGATTCTTGCACATGTGCCAGCCAACACAGCTGCCATTGCCTGATTGGAGTGAGAAGCATTGAGCAATGTGACAGAGACGGGACACAGCTTTGGTGAGTGATCTCCACTTGGAAAAATGCTCACTGTGACCATGCTAATTTGTAATCATCAGGTAAGCCATTACTGATATTGCATTGACAGAGGCATCAGAAAAGATGCACAGTTATGTGTGTCGTGCTTTGGTAGTGGAGAAAGATGCGTATGTGCATGGGATACGTACCTCCTTTAGTGCTAACACTAACAGTGATTCATGTCATCTTCTCCTATCTTCAAATTTGGCCTCAGGAAGACGTGTCCCATTCTGTATCTTGGATCGAAAGCTCTCTGAGGAGCATTCTGCCTTCAATAGTGACATTAGATTAGATTCAACTTTATTGTCATTGTGCAGAGTACAAGTACAAAGACAACGAAATGAAGTTTGCGTCCAACCAGAAGTGCAAAAAGAGCAGAAAAGTGCAATGTTATATTCAAGTATAGACAGTGTAGACAGTAGTGTACAGATGGTTAACAGAATGTGGTTTAGAGTAATTTAAATTAAATATGAATGTGTGCAGTGTATAAGCAGCTTTAGCAGTAATAGCAGTTACCTTACAATAGCAGAATAAATATGGCTATGTAATATGAACAATGTATGAACAACCTGTACAGATATGTGCAATGTAGTAGCAGTAACATTATAATAGCAGTAAAAATAAGGGTAACACTTCACTTGAAGGTATCGACATAATCGTGACATGATACTGTCATAAATGACATGACACTGTCATGAACGTGTCATAAACGTTATAAACAAGTCATAAACGTTTATGACTTCTGTCATTAAGTGTCATGCGGTTTTTGTCATGACAAGTTGACATTGTTTGGGTTGTCTTGATTATGACAACTTGACATTATCAAAGTGTCATTACCAGAAGTTGTCTTGGTCATGACAAGTTGACATGTAATTGGTTTGCGATGTCTTTGTAATGACAACTTGACATTAACCAGGATGACATTACCAGAGGATGTCTTTGTCATGACAACTTGACATAATGCCATCCTGTTTAATGTCAAGTTGTCTTAGTACAGACACTCCAAAGGAATTTAATGTCAAGTTGTCATGACAAATACATCTTCTGGTAATGTCATACTGGTTAATGTCAAGTTGTCATTACAAAGATATCCCAAAGAAATGTAATGTCAGCTTGGTCATGACCAAGACAACTTCTGGTAATGTCACTTTGATTAATGTCAACTTGTCATAATCAAGACAACCCAAACAATGTCAACTTGTCATAACAAAAACACTGAATGACACTTAGGGACCATCCACACGGAGACGCTTTTTGATGCGAACGCACATGTTTAGCATCGTTTGGGCAGATCGTCCAAACTAATCCTATAAACGCACTGCCTGAAAACGCACTTTTTTGAAAAAATTCGAAAACGGCTCACTTTTGGCTTCATTTGGACGGCGAAGCCACATATGTGCGTATCGATGACGTCATCGCCACACCCCTCGACCTCATAACCTTCTCTTATCCCGCACTAGCTAGTGCACGGCCACTGACACGACTGCGGTCAAGCTAACCGTAGCCCATCTCCATGGTCAAACCAGCTCACTTCAGCTAAATACTTTGTCTCTGCTCCCTGACACTTCCCTCTGCTCTGCAGGTCCTGGCTTCTACACAAGATATATTGCTAACGTTATGGAGCTAATGTTAAGCATCGCTAAAGTAGCTGACCGCTCTAGCAGGGACATAATGTTAACGTTAGCTGCTATAGTTAGCTGTTTATAAAGTGGAAGTAGCTAGACAACTTATCAACTAGCTAGCTAATCTATATACAGTGTATTATTATAAGACAAATAGAATAAATATGGATATTCAGTATGAACCATATAGACAAATATGTACAGCTATGTGTAGTGTGTTAGCAATACCATTGTAGTGCAGAAACAGTAACATTAGAGTAGTGAGAATAATGTGCAGGGTGAATAGTATGAAGAGCAGTAGAATATAGAATATGGCTATGTGTAAGTGTAGTTAAAGTATGTACATTTGTAAATAAATAGAATACTATGGGTGGGATAGGGGGGTTGGGGGCTTAGTTGGTTGGTTGTCACTGAGTTCAGTAGGGTGACAGCCGCAGGAAAGAAGCTTCCTCTGAACCTGCTGGTACGGGTGCGGAGAGACCTGAGATGCCTCTTGGACGGGAGTGGGGTGAACAGGCTGTGGTTGGGGTGAGAACAGTCTTTGATGATGCTGCGCGCCTTACGCAAGCATTGCTTGCCCTGGATGGCCTCGATGGTGGGGAGTGAGGAACCGGTGATGTGTTGGGCAATTTTCACTACCCTCTGCAGTGCTTTCTGGTCATGGGCAGAGCAGTTGCCATACAAAACTGTGACACAGTTGGTGAGGATACTCTCAATGGTGCAGCGGTAGAAGTTCAGCAGGATCTGAGGAGACAGGTGGACCTTCATGAGTCTCCTCAGAAAGAAGAGACACTGGTGAGCCTTCTTGATCAGGGTAGAGGTGTTGAGGGTCCAAGAGAGGTCCTCAGAGATGTGGACACCCAGAAACTTGAAGCTGGTGACACGCTCAACCTCAGTTCTGTTGATGAGAATGTGTGCTAGCTTTAGACTTCCTGAAGTCCACAATGAGCTCTTTGGTCTTCTTGGTGTTGAGAGCCAGGTTGTTGTCAGTGCACCACGAGGATAGGTGCTGGACCTCCTCCCTGTAGTCTGTCTCATCATTGTTGCTGATGAGACCAATCACCGTAGTGCCGTCTGCAAACTTTACAATGGTGTTAGTCGTAGGTGAAGAGGGAGTGAAAGACAGGGCTCAGCATACATCCCTGTGGTATGTCGGTGTTCAGGGTGATTGTTGAGGAGGTGTGATTATCTAACCTAACAGACTGAGCTCTGTTAGTTAGGAAGTCCAGAATCCAGTTACAGAGGGAGGTATTGATGCCCAGTTCACTGAGTTTGGTGATCAGTTTGGAGGGGATGATGGTGTTGAATGCTGAACTAAAGTCAATGAACAGCATTCTCACATAGGTGTTGCTATTGTCAAGGTGGGACAGGGCAGGGTGAAGTGCCGTAGAGATGGCATCCTCTGTGCTCCTGTTCTGACAGTAGGCGAATTAGAAGGGGTCCACTGAAGGTGGTAAGCACGTCTTGAGATGGGCCAGGACCAGCCTCTCGAAGCACTTCATAATGATGGGGGTGACTGCAACTGGACGGAAGTCATTAAGGCTTGTTGCAGTGGAGTGTTTTGGCACCGGCACAATGGAGGTGGTTTTAAAGCACACGGGGACAGCTGCCTGGGCTAGTGACAGATTAAATATGTACGTAAATAAGTACGTGTCCAGGGTTACGATCAGGACCAGCAGCCTTGCGTCCATTAATCCTGCTCAGTGCCACACACACGTGTGCAGAGACCACAGCCTTGATAGCCACCTGTTGTCCCTATCGAAGTGGCCAAAGAAGTGGTTCAGCTCATCGGGCAAGGAGGTGTCGGTGACAGGGGGGTGGAGTTAGTAGCTTTGTTATCTGTGATGGCCTGGATGCCTTGCCACATGCGTCGGGGGTCAAAGTTGTTCTTGAAGTGATCCTCAATCCTTAGCTTGTGGTTGTTCTTGGCTTTTTTGATGCCCCTATTCAGGTTAGCCCTGGATGAGTTATAGGCTTGAGTATCACCTGATCTGAATGCAATGCCACGTGCCTTCAGCAGGAGTCTGACCTCACTGTTGATGCATGGCTTCTGATTAGGGAAAGTGGTAATCCGTTTGAGGGTGGTGACACTGTTGATGTGAGAGTTGATACAGTCCAGAACGGATGAGGCATATGAATCAATGTCCATGTGGGAGTCATGGGTGGCCTGAGTTGTGAACATTTTCCAGTCAGTGTCTCCAAAACGCTGCTGAAGTGCAGAGTTTGCTCCCTCTGGCCACACTTTGACTGTCCTTACTGTTGGTTTCACATGTTTGATGAGTGCTGAATACTTGGGCAGTAGAAACAAAGCTGACCCCCCACTGTAAGGCCTTGCCTCCACAGCTGCCCCCCTAACTTTGGTGTTAAAATAACTGTGCTTGTAAAAACAAACTGCCACTATGTCCACAAGCTTTTTAAAACATTGAAACAAACAATTAATTTATATTAATTAATAATAAATAATAATTGTAGATGTAATCTTAGCCCCCTGCCCCTCAATACTACGTCCCTGCATCAAACGTGCAGACTGCAGAGCTGCGTTCGCATTGCACAGTCTGGCTCGCACACAGCGAGACTGCTGCGGTGTGGTGGCCCTGCATCCTAGCAAAGACTGGAGCGACTGAGCTGCCCCCCCCGCCCCGAGCCTCTGAAGGTGAAGTCAGTTTCCCCAGGTGAAGTTTAAACACACGTGTAATTTAAAGTTAAATTTGTAATAAATGTAATGTATGCTAAAGGCCAGTCAGCATCAACAACAGCGCGTCTATTACGTTAGCCAAAAGTCAAATCCCTTTTTTGCGCAGGTCATGTTTTGAAAGACGCTGTCCTGTAGCTTAAGCTACTAATGTAAATTAATAAAAATATATTAAAAAATGTGATGATGTCTGACACGTTTTATGAAGAAGAAAGCCTTAAGTTTTCAAAAGTCAGGGGACATAGAAAACTGTTAAGGTGAAAAAGCTTAATGTGGTTTAACAACGATCAATGATTACCAAATCTCTCTCATATTGCTCCTCACAACCACTGAAAACTGTCAACAAATCTAACCCAAAGTCCAACTATTATGGCATTCAGACATTAAGCGTTTCTGCTTCATTAGAGCCCATTCAAAGGAAAAGCTTAACGTGGTTTAATGTAGCCTACCTAAACAACGATCAGTGATCACCAAATTTCTGTTTCGATTTTTTTTACAGTTTTCAGTGGTTATGAGGAGCAATAGGAGAGAGAAATTTGGTAATCATTGATCATTGTTTAGGTAGGCTACATTAAAACACGTTAAGCTTTTTCCTTGCCATAAGCGCCAATGAAGAAGAAATACGTTAATGTGAGATAACTTCTATAATCGTTGGATTTCGGTTTAGTTTTTTTGACAGGCTTAAGTGTTCATGACTAGATTTGGTGATCATTAATCGTTGTTCAGGTGCTTTTTCACGTTAAGCGTTTTAGAATGTCTTGACAGGCAGTGTTGTGAACAGAGAAGCGTGCAGCCAGCGCAGCAGCAGAATGGCTGTGCCTGTGCCTGCCCTGTGAGGATAGAGATTTTTGTGGATTTGTTGGCATCTGTCGCTCAAGTCCTATTATGTGTTATGAACTTTATTTTTTAACTAAATTCAGCTTGAGGTTTTCAAAAAAAGTGGTGGGTACAAAATGACTCATGACGAAATCTGATGGGTACAGTATACCCACCGAAATCAACGCCTATGCTAGTCTAAGCGTAACTGTTGTGTGCATTTAATAAATCTCTTCTGATTTTATGTTTGTTAGGCTACTTATTAGCTACAGGGCCCTACAGTGTGATGTAATACAAGGATAACCATAACTTTTCACATCTTGACTTTTGCAGGCCAGAGTAGCTGGAGATATTAGCTAAAGCCTAAAAGTGGGGATATTGCCAGCCAAGAAAATTCTGAGTAGTGCACAGGAGGAAGAGAAGGAGGGAAATGAAGAAGGAGAAGGCAGTAAACTGGAGAGACCAGGCGGGTCAGAGCAGGGGAAGACCACAGAAGGAGATGCAGAAATAAGTGAAAGAGGGAAAGGGAAAGGAAGAATTGACTGTGAGAGATGACAAGGAGGCTGCAGATTCAGAGAAAGGGACAGAGGCAGAGAGTGATCAGGAAGAGGAGGATGAAGATGACAGGGAGGAAGAGGCCTGCAATTACCCCTGGACCATATGGTATGTTTTTATTCTCCTTCCATATAAATTGTAGTACAGTAGCATATTTTCAGTTTTGAGCTATTTCTATTCTGTTGTATACAGTATGTTACAGGGTTAGATATGTAAAGATTTACATATATACTGTACATAGATTATCTAATGATTTGTTTGACCTTTTGTTTGATCATATTTACTGATAAAATAAGACATTATGTTCAATTTTCTGTTCTATTTGTCTGTATCAGTAAATATGATCAAGCCATTTAATTCAATTTCAGCTAAATTCAATTTTATTTGTAGTATCAAATCGTAACAAGAGTTCACTCTTCTCAAGATAGACAGATAGAGTAGGTCTAGACCACACTCTATAATTTACAAAGACCCAACAATTCCCCCAAGAGCAAACATTTGGTGCAACAGTGGCGAGGAAAAACTTCCTCTTGGGCAGAAACCTGAGCCTAGACAGACCCAGGCTCTTGGTGGGCGGTGATCTGCTGCTGCCGGTTGGGACACAGAGACACTGATATAGATATACAGATATGGAGAATTATGATTCATAATAATTATAGCAGTTGGTATGATGAACAGTGGTAATTATAGTAACAATAAAGCTAATGGAACTATGACTATAGATAATAGTTCTAGCAGTTCAGGGTGTAGCAGGGTGTTGGGGGGCATAGTAGGGCATAGCAGTGCGTTTACATATGGGGGTTCTCATGTACCATCTTCCCCTGCCACCCTGCCAAGATCTCTCGCTACCCCTTTGCCACCCCATGTAAAATTTTGTAGATCTGCCACTGCTGAGGGCAGAACATGCCCTCCCTAACCAGAGATAAAGAAGGCGACATCGACTTTGTTATGACTTTGTATTACATTCCACTTTGGATTACATTCCACCTTGTGTTACAAAAGCTGTTGTAGAGGGTTCTTCCTTCAGTCACTTCTGTACTCATGCTGTGAGTACTGTAACTTTCTCTTTTTTATGTTCAAAGTGGTCTTTCTTCAGACATTTTCTGTACTATTCGGTAGTGTGGAAACCATCTCCTTGTGTTCACAAGTAAAGTTAACTTTGATATATCTTCAGCGGTTCTGCCTATCCTTTGATAATGTAAATAAGTCTAACACTTGGTCTAAAATCTTTTCTCCTCTTGTGGGGCATGATACATTTTGATGGAATTTAGACAGTACAATCTACTTCCGCTACCGCCACCCCCCAGAGTGATGACAGTGGTACATTAGAGAAGAGTGCATATTGGTGCTGCTTGCAGCGTTTGTTCGGTTCAACATGTGAGGCTTGGGAAATTGGCGCTCCCCCCCCCTCCCGCTCTTAATAGCACCCTAGGTGGCTGCCCATGTCACCTATAGCAATTACTGGCTCTGGGCAAAGTCCCAATGGAAATTGGAAAAGCTTAAATGTATAATGAAAAATGTAAAAGTTAAATTTTTTAAACCCAAAAATCAAATGCCAAAATGCATAAAAATGTAATTAGTTTGTTCTATTTAAGGTTTTAAAGTATTTACAAATGAATACAATTTACAATCTTTTTAATTTTCTATTTTTACTTTTAATTTAATAATGACCAAAAATATAGTCCATACTTTTCACTTTCCGTTGAAAAATCTCATCTACTTGATAGATCTGTTGGCATGGCTGTGGACTTTTATTCTTGTTTGACTTAACAAACAAATGTGTAGAAAGCCATATGCTAAATGTGTCTCCTGTTGCCATAGTTTTTGCAGGTTTCTAAAGTCCTACGTGAGATTGTGAGCATTGGTGTTGTCCTTAGCTTTAGATATACACAAAGCATCTAACCTAAAGTATGCTTTCAAAACATCTTAACAATACATCAACCAAATATACTGTATTGGGTTCAAATGTTTCCAGGTATTGCTGTCAGATTCTTTAAATGTTTCACTCCACCATTTGTATCGAAAAGTAATGTCAGTAATTTCATTCATGTAGCAATGTGACATGCATTCACAATAATGATATCATACTGGTTTTCTGCAACATATTATTGATAAATAACAGCTAACATATCAAGCAAAAATACTTAGTAATAGGCTACTTAATAAATATTTTACTTACACAGTGACAGATGACATTCTTTTACATAGAATATACCTTTACAAGAATACTGTTTCCATAAGTATTTAAAAATCTATGCATAACTGTATCCATTTATAGTAATTGTCTTTCAGTATGCACCTCATTGATAAATTAACTCAGATTAGATTTGAGTTTAATTTACAATTTGGGTGCATACTTCTGTAGCACTTCAGGTGTTTGCAGCCTCGCTCTGGATCACAGAGTGAATCTTTCTTAGGTTCTGTCGGACTCGAACAAACTCCATCAACTGGGATTCCTCTCGTACCTTATCCTCTTGTTCCTTCTCCCTCTGTCAAGAGCAAAGGAGAAACACTGGCACTATATATTCATGTAAAGATGGCAAAAAAATATTATTTCAAGATGAGGACAAAAATGTATCATTTTTCTTGAGACACATAATGTGCATGGAATAATTTCTATTTAGACAGTTTTTCATTTGCACAATGTTTGTTTTCTTTGTTTACTAATATTATTGGGGTTCTAGGTTTATTATTATTATTCGTTGTCTTATGCTGAAACGCAAATTGTTGTGAGCTGGAATGAGCTAGAAAAACAAAACTTGGCCCAATGACTGGTAATGATTAGGGCTGGGCGATAAATCAATTTTATTGATTTACTCGAATGTGTAGTTAACATTGACTTGTTTAAATGAAAATCTGTTTTCTCCTTAACATATGCCGACACTCCCCCTGGGATCCAATAGTTCCGAATGGGCTCAGCCTTCTCCCTGCGTGTTTGCCATAGAGATACACAAACAACATGGCAGCGACAGGGGAGTAACTAGTCATTTCATTACTTACTTAACCGAAAATATCCGCCGAAATGACCCGGCAGCTCACGGTGCTCTGTACCCGGCTGACAGTCACCTATTCTCGGATAACTGAACCCCCAACTACCGCTGACCTGACGGAGCACCATGCAGAGCACCAGAGCCTGTGTTGAGGAACTCTGTTGCGGCTCAACACATCTACTAAATGCCGCAGATACAACCGAGCTGTGATGGAGGTCTGTAGCGGCTGAAACAACTAGCAACCACCGCTTTGTAGCACAGAGCTCCTCTTCAACGTTTTTTTATCACTAGTTACTACGAAGGAGCTTGCTACAGGTATACTACGAGACCATGGGATGTTAATGTACGTTACTCAGCAACAGGTGAAAATAGGGGCAAGGTTGCGCGACTAAAGTTAAAATTAATTGAACTTTTAAGCGAGGAACAAGAAGTAAATTATCTGTATGCTGTACGCATCTGTTTTATTGTTGTTGAATATATAGCATAATTATATAATTTTGTCATTCTTTCAGGGGGAGATTGATTTTAAGTAGGGGGGAGAGGAATCGATTTAAATCGTGAATTGGATTTTTTGTGAAAAAATCAGAATTTTGTTTTAGGCCATATCGGTTCCCAAGAAATATGAGTCCAGTTGGAGGAAGGCGGCTGTGGTAGAGCGGTTTGCCCTTAAACCACAAGATTGACGCCCCCTAGCTCCTCTTGTCTGCATGTCAAAGTGTCCTTGAGCAAGACACTGAACCCCAAGTTGCTTCTGATGGCAGGCCAGCACCTTGCATTGCAGCTCCATTCACAAATGGAATGGGTGAATGCAGACGCGGCCTTACCTATGTTTCACCCGTTTCAATTGAAACAGGCCCCGCTCTCCAAGGGGGGCCCCAACAGACCAGCAACATCCCATTCATTTTCTCCGTAGGATATTGATTTTCAGCCATAATGTCTAAACCATCCAAGGTAGACTGACCACGAGCTACGAGGTTGTGAAACGAAGGTTTCTGCTCCTTTAAAAGCCACAAGGTATGAAATCAACCTTGTTATTTGCGATCTTCTGGAGAAATACTACACTACCCACTAAGCAAAACACTGACGTCTCTCTGATTGGTCGAACTCGCGGTTACCACGGCGACGTTTACCGCCCCGCGAACGGCTTCAGTGATCTGAAGTATAATATCTGTAGTTTATGTGTTTATACCTTTGCCTTTTTTGCCGTTAGATTAAAATGTTATTTTGAGGAAAAGAATTTTAAGAGGAAATGAAACGTATATGTGCCAGTGGTGCTGAAAAACGAAAGATATCGGACAACAAAAGAAAAGCTTTATTCAGTCTACCAAAAGTGACCTCTTTCTTTGGTCCAGCATCTGTAACCCTACCGGACCCCCGTCACAGGATGCTAGCCAAAATACAGATTATCCGTCTTCAACTCAAACTGCTGGCAATAATGATGACCAAACATTGTTAGTAGAACAAGAACGTGACGATGAATTTCCTACCACTGAGACAGGTGAGGAGATGCCAGGGAGAAAGCCCCGTTTACAGAGACAGACCCGGGGTGCTGGCCAGAGCATATTGCCGATGACCAACGAATTGCGGTCCCGTTCAGATAGAGGAGTTTCTCTTGCCACAAAGCCAATCACACCGCCGTTTTAGGACAGATATTTTATGAAGATGAAAAATGGAAAAAAGATACGCAGGTCTTGGTTAGTGTACTCAAAATCATTCGATTCAGTCTTCTGTTTCTGCTGTACCATCGTTATTTATGATAAGTTCGGTTCAGTGTCAGTCAGACACTTTTTCTTCTTTGCTTTTGTTAAATAATTAATTAAGCAGTGAAGTTGCCCTGCGTGAAAGGGCGAGGATTATTCCAATGTAAAACGCTGTATAATTGTATATAGTTTTAATCAAATGAGGTTGGATTGTTTCTATGTTGAGCTGCCTGTTCATGAAGCTAAAAGTGCACTAATAAAATAATATAGGCTACCACTGATGCAAACCAACAGGAATCCTTGCTTTTTCTGCTCTATTATGTTTATGTTTTATGTGGGTAGGGCCCCATATTAGTTATTGAAACGGGCCCCCAGATGCACCGCGGCTGGGTGAATGAGAGGTAAACTGTAAAGTTAAGTAAGTCTGATTGACATAAAATTTGATAAACAAGTCCAGCTTAATCTGCTCTACATGAAAGCCTCTTGGATAGATTTTCTACCATTTGCTTACTTGACCTTACAGTAGCATTCGCCTATACTGCCTATGCCCAGGGCTCTAAGCTGAAAAAAATTAGGTTTCATTTGATCCCTTTAAGGCATACTATGTAACTTTTCCCTCTTCGGTCCCCCTACAGGTTGTCTCATTGGAACTACAGCTCGGACGTCCCTCTGCATCGGTCCCCCTACAGGTTGTCTCATTCGAACTACACCAAGCTGCACAAGCTGTATGAGACAACCTGTAGGGGAGACCGAAGAGCAAAAAGTTACATAGTATGCCTTTAAGGCAGTTCATTTGGTAGTTACATGTGCATGAAAAGATTAAATTTAGCATTTTCGGTCATTGCTAAACCCCTTATAAACCTATAAACAGGATGTATTACCTCAAGTTGTTTCAGCTGACGTCTGAGCAGCACATCCTCCAGAGAAGTCCTGCTCTGTCCCTCCTCTTTCCGGTCACTCTCTACCCTCTTCCTCCTCTCCAGCACTTGCTGGAGTTCTGATCTGCTACTCAGCGCCAGACCCCTTAGCCCATAGAAGAAGAAATAGAGCAGCTGTTAGATATAATGGAGAAGAAAAAAACACAGGTGGTATGACAGGTTCTAGTTTTGTGAAATTTGAAATATGGATGAAGAAGCTTTATTTTTACCCACACTCACCAGTCTAATCACAATTATGTACATAGTGCCTCTTTGTCTCTGAATGTTTTCTAACTGTACACATCTTATGGAGTCAATATTATCCAGGTATTAAAGGAGCTCACTGTTAGTTTAACACCGTGTGACTGGCTGATGCGCTGCCTGTTTATATGCTGTGTAGCATTCAAATCTTCAGACGATGTTGCGTTACAAAATAACAATACGTTTATTTGGTTTTACCGTGCAGCATGAAATTGTCCATTCTTTCAGTTTTCAGTGGAAAATCCATAAACAATAAGACAGCTTTTTAAACAAAAGCTTGGCGCCAATCCACTCCAGCATCACAGTGTTCAGCATACAGTGACAGTGGTCAAAAACCCTTTGCCGGGGCAGCCTCTAGCTCACCCAGTAAGAGCGTCCTGCAGCCCTTTGCTGCATGTCATCCCTCATCTCTCTCCCCCTTTCGTGTCTATTCACTGTCACTACTAGATAAAGGGGGGAAAAAAACAAAATTATCTTTAAAAAATAAAATAAAAAAGCCTTTGCCCTTCCAGGCCAAACACCTGCCAACAACAGTTTGGAGCTTACCTTTATAACCTTGCACCAGGTAATACCACAGTGACACCCAATATAAATAATAAATAAACCACACCCAAACAAGCTTTACCCTATATACTGTACATCTATCTATAAACTGCAGGAACGTCTGTCTGTCTGTCTGTGTGTTATGCGCATATCTCTCGAGCCGTAGTGCAAATTATGATCTAGTTAGTGATGTTGATCAGTTATAACGCAATATATATGAATAGACAGTCTATATAAATTCTGAAATGTAGTGAAGAGTCAATATACAGTTAGTGCAAATTGTGGTCTGAATAGTGTATAGGTCAGTAATAACACAGTTAACCAGAATAGACAGTCTATATAAATGTTGAATGTAGTGAACGATCAATATACAGTTAGTGCAAATAGTGATCTAGATGATGATGTAGATCAGTAATAACACAGTATACTTGGACAGAATAAATTTCTTCCTAAAAGGGAGTTTTTCCTCGCCACTGTTGCACTGAATGCTTGCTCTTGGGGAATTACTGGAATTGTTGGGTCTTTATAAATTATAGAGTGTGGTCTAGACCTAATCTATCTGTAAAGAGTCCTGAGATAACTCTTGTTATGATTTGATACTATAAATAAAATTGAATTGAATATATAAATGCTGATAACAGTATACATGAATAGACAGAATATATAAATGCTGAGATGTAGTATGTAGTAAGCAAGGCCGGATTTACCACCGGGCCGATTGGGCCGGTGCCCAGGGGCCTCCGACCTCTAGGGGGCCTCCAAGACCCCACAAACTGTGTGGGCTTTTTTTTTTTTTTTTTTTTGCTTATTAAATTAAAATAAAATTCATTAATGAGTGTGTGTTTGTGTGTATGTGTGTTAGTTATCATTTATTTACACACAAAAAAGTATCATAATCAGTTTTTGTCTGTCGGCTGTGTCTGATGATGACAATGAGTCAGGTTACCACGGAAACCGTTGATAGCGGCAAGACAGACGGTAGAAGATAGTGTGGGGAAAAGAGAGTTGAGGACATCGAAAAAACAAACATGGATAAAAAACGGTGGAGCAGTGGAGCCACAAAACGAAAAGCCAAAAGGGAGAAGGATAGCAGAGAGGATGTAATGAGAAGAAATATGCCGACCATCTCCACTGTTTTTAAAAGTCGGCTCGACACAAATAAAGCGCCTGGCGGCGCCTGCGGTGGTGCTAGCGAAGAGGAGTTCAGCATCACAGCCTCGCTAATATTTCAGATGAACCTGTCTTACCTGAGCATCAGCACCAGCACGAGTCGCACGACAATTCAGAAAACCACAGCCCGGCTGGAGTGACAGACACCACCTGTCCAAGTGCCCCCCCACCACCACCACAGTCCCCGACTCCCCTTGAGACCGAAACCGCTGAAGGCGGCAGAGACCCGGCGGTGACGGGTAGGTTAACGTAGGCTACATTACCAGTTTGACAGCCTCAAGACGTAGGCGAATCCATTAGCCTACTTTTCCAACCCACCTAAATAAATATGTTTTTCTGATTTAGCTAGAGCCCAGCTCCTCTGATCTGTCCCGTATGATATGTTGCCTTTTAAATCATGTAACGTTGTTGTATTAATGTTGACTGTTCATTTTTATTATCAGATACGCGGTCTAGGCTTATCAATACATAATAGGCCTATGTGGGACTCATTCTCTAGTTGAGTGTACTTTCACGTAATAGGCCTATTTCACATAATATTTTAAAAGTTTGTCTTTTGCCGTCAGTTCACTGCGGAGAAGTAGCAGCCTGTCGCCAGTTGTGGTTTTTGGCTTGGGCGAAGCGGACACACGGGGTTCGGCACGTGGTGTGTGTGTGTGTGTGTGTGTGTGTGTGTGTGTGTGTGTGTGTGTGTGTGTGTGTGTGTGTGTGTGTGTGTGTGTGTGTGTGTGAGCCCGTCCTACCAAAGCAGAGAATTAGCTACACACATACCGGTAGTTCATTATAGGTTAAGTCCTAAATATATTTTGAATATGCATTGAAATATTCCCATTTTACATACTCTCAGTTTGGTACATTGCATAGCATTACTGTATGTGTTGGGGTACATTTTCATATAATTTATATACAAGTGGACACCTGAGTATTACCCCCATATTGATATAAATACTCCCAAAACAAGCTTTTAGGGATGTTGTAGTCAAATATAGTGATTGTAATGTCATAATGCATCAACAAAGTAATCTGTATTTTCTGTCTATAAACACTACTAATCAATTAAAGGTTAAGGCTGGTGATAGTCTGTATTCTTTTATTTTTTTATTTTAAAGGTCCAATAGGTAATATTTGTACTGTAATACATCCAAAAATGACACCAATGCCTCATCAGATATTAAGGAAACATGTTAGGCTCAAATATCTATCTTTTCTGACAACAATGCTAAATTCAGTATTTTTTCGTTTTGAAATTTACGATCCGTGACGGAATTTATGTTTATGTTTTGGTCTGTGTGTTGTTATCAACTGCCCAGTTTGACAGCCAGGCCGGGTTGCCAGATATACCTGTAAACAGGTAAACCCAGCGCGCTACAGCTGTAACATTAGTACAGCCATGAATGCAGCAAACCAACGAACGGAATCAACGGAGATAGATTATACCCGACATTAAAAAACAGCATGTTTCTAACAGTTGCGTGACCAGAGACGTAACAAACCCCGGGTTAATATTGGAGATGTATTTGAAAGATGGAGACAGCTTACAGCCCAAAATGATGCTGAGTAGCTAACGTTACTGGAGGACCATAGCTGGCCACGGCTGTTTACCACGCCGTAGCCCGCCGACGTTCATTGAAAACTTATTGCAACAACCTTATTGCACATATTGAACCTGAAACTAACAAGGCCTATAGATTATTGCCTATAAAACAACATACATTAGGAAATAAAAGAAATTAAAAGAAATATGTGTTCATAGTAAGTCAGATGTTTATTAATGTAATGTTAATTAATTTGCTTATATTTCAGAACCACATCCAACTTCATGTTTGAGTTGTAAATAAATCTCAAAGTCAGACAGGTTCAAGTTCTTACTGGGCACCCTACAGCTGGCCAGTGTTTTAGTAGCCAGTTTTCAATAGTAAATAAAAACTGTGATCATTTTGGTCACTATAACCATGAGGTCATACTGTTACATCCCCATGACTCTAGTTATTGTTAGTTATGTTATTAGGCTGTATCTTCATAGATTTTAATCTGCTTTATTGCAATAAATTCTGTTGATTTTGTTCTGTGATAATTTCCATTTTGTCTTTTGTTTTATAGATATTTATAGATCTCCTTTGCTGTTACAGTTAACATCACAAGAAATGGAGTTGGAGAAAGTGGTTTTGTTTTAAACTAAAGAAAAACCCACAGCTTCCTTTTACTGTTTCTAAAATTTAAGATACTGTGTGAGTTTGGGCCACGAGTTTTGGGAGGGGGGCCTCCAAGAGTTTGTGCCCAGGGGCATCTGCTTTCTAAATCCGTGCCTGGTAGTAAGTAAGAGTCAGTATACAGTTAGTGCAGATTGTGGTGTACAAACATTACAGGTCAGAGGAATGACAGTTGAGCATACCAGGACATATGAATAGTGCAAAAGGACATTTAAACAGAATGTGATAGCAATGCAGGTGAAGATGTGCATCTGTGAAAATATGCAATGGGGCATGACAGAGGTTGTGACAAAGACCATCACTTTGAGCAGACTGGATTGGCTGTGGTGATGCAGTGTCTCTCTCTCTCTCTCTCTCTCTCTCTCTCTCCCTGTCAGTGTTGCCTCGTGCTCTGCGAATCGGTTTTGGACACAGCAGTCTCGAGTGAGAGAGAAAAGGCGTTAACGTGAAACGCTATAACACTCTCCTTTCTTCCCTCATTGGATTAGTCTTGTGGATACTACTGTGTGCGTGCATCAATAAGTAAGTCTGATGTCCTGTGGGTACGAACGATGTTATGTAGGATTTATGAATGTACGTTAGCAACAGTAGGCTAATGCACAAGGGTGCTATTTCATGTGTGAGCTAATATTGCGCATCTGTTCATGTGCGCTGTAAGAGTTATGTTGCTGTTTATTCAGCACATATATAACCGAGAATGTCATTTAATCTGAGTAATAATGGTTTATTAGGTTATTACTTTCGCTCTGTTGGAGGCAAACATTCCACTGTATTGTAGTTATGCAGATCATGGAGATCTGCTTGAGTACAGCACATAGTTAATTGAATGTAGGTCACGTTGTAATTAGCTGCAGCTACCAGCAGGCGGCAGCATAGCCATGTAATGTCAATGGACAGAGGGCATGTACTGTATATGTCTGTCTGTTAGTTTCTATGTTAACTGTTAGCCCATGTGCTTATAATTGATAAGGATTTAGATATACAGACATACTGAAGGCCGTCTATTTAATTTGGAATTTAATGTTAATGGTTTATTTTGTACTCATATCATTTGAGAACCACACTTCTTCATGTAGGCATCCACATACTGTTGGAGAATGAGCGTGTGTTGACTGTAAGGCAATAAAGGATAATTAAGAAGTGACACTCGTTTGGTTCTTATTGGACCACCGTCAGTGGACCCGGATTCATTACTACTAAACAGTCAGTTACCTGTACATGGGTAGCGCCTTCGTGCACCTGTTTTTCATGGGCCTTAGAGCCGGATTCAGGCCCACCGTTGTTGACGATGTCAGATTATCCAGATGCACCCACAGAGCGGGTGCGGAGGCAAACTGCACTTCCAGCACGTTTAATGGACTACTATCTTACTGGTCTAGAACCAAGGAGATGCAGTTCACTGCCTACATCAACACACGCTCCAACCGACCAACCAAGGGAGGAAGAGGAGTATGAGAGGAGTGGAGAGCACAATCGCTCATCTTCACCAGTAAGCAAGGAGCAGCCGCGCCCACTCTCCTGTGAGCCACTACTCCACAGAGTACATACATGGCCGCTCATCTGAGAATTGTCACACCAAGAGGCCCATATTCTTCTTCCCTGACCATTACCGTATGGGAGGGAGAGGTAATCAGGACGAAACCAAGCAGCGTTACTCCCCACCAAGACACGTCCACGATACTATCGCTCTCAATCCAGACATCGGAGTCACAGTCCAGCTGGTGGCCAAGAACGGTCCAATGCCTACTATATCGGACTTTGTTCATCCAAATCCTCGAGAGTTTGCACGTCTGAAAGTTGCGCTGGATAACATCCTACCAGCTGATGCAACAGAAAGGTTCAAGTTCCAAATTCTAGTCGATCACCTGAAGCTGGAGGAAGCCCTATTGATTGTTGACTCATACTCAAACTCACAGTACCCTTTCACAGACACTATGCTTGCTCTTACTGAGCAGTATGTACATCCTCATCAGTTAGCTCTACAAAGGATTGCAGAGTTGATGGATGCCAGTGGGGATGTAAAGGCCTTGTGCATGTTTGCGTTAAAGGTGCGTTTCCTTGTGAGCATGCTGGAGCAGTTGGGGAGAAAGGGGAAAATGGAGCTGCAGTGTGAGTCCCATGTGTCTAGGTTGCTAGGGAAGCTACCTCATGATCTGAGAGCCAGTTTCCATCATTTTATTCACCCTATCATAATCCCATTCCCACGCTTTTTGATCTTTTGGACTGGTTAGAGTTTGAGATTCAAGTCCAAGTGGATACTGCCCGATACGGCTCAAAGGGAGACATCAGTGAGGAAAGAAACACGGAAGGAACCTAAGTCTTCTGGGAAGATCACAACCATCTTCCTCGGTACACCGGTGAACCGGCTGAGGGCAAGCCTGAGCCTGAAGTCCATAAAGAAAGGCCAAAGAAATATTGTCCATACTGTGGTAGTAGTAGGCATTCACTAAATGCATGTACCGATTTCAAGCAGCTGACAACAGCTCAGAAACATAGCTGGATCAAGGAAACTAAGGTTTGTTGGCACTGTGGGCGGGCCCATCGAGCATCAGAGTGCAACCTGAAGATGTGTTGCCAGACATGCAACAACCGGCACCTACTTATGCTCCACGAGGTAAATGAGAAGGCGGTTAACAGAGCGGTGAACAGCGCCAGTTCTCCAACAACTGCAGAGGAAGTACTCTACATTGATCGGCCAGTGGAAGGGCGCAAGGTTCTCCTTAAAGTCATTACGTCCTCTTACATTACGGAGATCAGACCCTAGAATCGTATGCGATCCTGGATGATGGGTCAGAGCGGACAATCATCCTTCATATGGCAGCTCAGCAGTTGGGCCTCCAGGGGCAGCCAGAGGATTTGCCTCTGCGGGCAGTATGGCAGGAGCTTCATGTCCTTCATGGGGCAGCCGTATCATTCAAGCTCTCCCCAGCCTCTCAACCAAAGAAACTCTATAAGATTCAAGGTGCCTTTACTGCCAAGAAACTGGGTTTGGCTGAACATACACACCCAGTCAGCTCACTTAAGCAGAAGTACTGACATCTCCGGGGACTAGCGCTACAGGACATGGACCAGGTCTGCCCTGTGCTGCTTATTTGCTTGGACAACCCTCACTTAATCATGCCCATAGAGCCAGTTCACTTCGGTCCCCCAGGGGGTCCTGCCGCCATCAATACACGCCTGGGCTGGACATTGCAGGGTCCAGCTCAGGGGTTGTTGCACCGCTTCACTGACCAGCAGTGTCTATTCACATGCCCAGAGCCTGTGAAGGGAGACCTATACAGTAATGTCGAGAAACTGGCAAATGGACGTGCTGCCATGGCGCAGTGTGAAGGCCAGCAGCAGGTCTCACCAGGACCAGGAAGCGATAAAGCTTCTTGAGGCCAAGACCATACAATGACAATGGACTTATGCGTTATGCCACTCCCCCACTGCGTGTTCCTAACATGCCACAATTGCAAGCACCAAAGGAGGCAGTTCTCCCACAACTGCAAGCACCAAAGGAGGCAGTTCTCCCACAGTTACGCAGTACAGAGAGGAGACTGGCTAAATCACCCGAGCAGGCAAAGGCATGCATCGCTGAAATCTGTAGGCTCGAGAAGGCAGGCTATGTAGTGAAGCTGGAGCCAGGAACAGAAGAAACACAGAACAGCTGGTACATCCCCCACCATATGGTCCAGCACAATGGCAAGAACAGAGTTGTTTTCAACTGTTCGTTCCAGTTCCAGGGTGACAATCGCAACCAGCTCCTCCTTCGTGGGCCCACCTTGGGGTCTTCCCTCCTGGCTGTGCTACTTTGATTCCGGGAGCATGCCATCGCCATCAGCAGTGATATTCGTGGAATGTTCCACTAGGTCAGACTCTTCCCCGAAGACCAGCCACTTCTCAGATTCCTGTGGCGTGATCTGAAGCGAGAGGAACCTCCCACAGTTTACGAATGGAGGGTTCTCCCATTCGGGACAACATGCAGTCCTTGTTGTGCGACATATGCATTGCAGAAGCATGTGCTGGACCACAGCCAGCCAGGAGAGGATGTACGCCAGTCAAGTTTGCAGTCCTATGTGGACAACTGTCTACAGAGCTTACCATCAGAAGAAAAAGCACAAATCCTGGTGGATGAGCTGTTAACCTTGCTTGCTGATGGGGGCTTCAAACTGAGACAGTGGGCAAGCAACAAACCAGCTGTTATCAGTCACCTCCCAGCTGAAACCAGGTCAGATAGTGCTGATCTTTGGATAGCACTAGGCCAATCAGATGCTCAGTAATTAACAATGGGATTGCACTGGCACTGCCCCACGGACACCCTATGCTACAAGCTCCACCTGCCGGTGTTCCCACAGGTCACTATGCATACCATTTACATAGTTCTGGCCAGCCAATATGATCCCCTTGGATTCATCATCCCTTACACAATGAGGGCCAAGGTTATAGTGCAGCAGCTATGGACTAAGCAACGTGACAATCCTAACCTGCCTGAGCAGCTTCTTCAAGCTTGGAAGGCATGGGAGAGTGAGTTGCCAGACCTGCAACACATTTCTCTACCACAATGCTAACCAAAGACTTCCAGGACCGGACCCAAGCCAGTTCAAGACTTTCGCGGAGCTTCTAGAAGCAACAATATGCCTATGCATATCACAAAGCAGAGAACGCTCTGCTGCAACAAGTGCAGCAAGACTGCTTCCCTGAAGAACTGGCCCTGCTGCAGGCAGGAAAACCTGTACCAAACAGTAGTTGGCATCTCACTCTTGCTCCTGAGCTAGAAAGAAGCTCACAGCTAATTTGGGTAGGCGGACGTCTGCGTCGCACCACCGGTCTTGATCAAGCCAGCAGCCACCCCGTAGTGCACGATTACACAGCTCATCGTTAAGGACATAGACAGTACACTGCATCATCCCAGTCCAAAGTGTGAGTTTGCAGAGGCACGAAGGAAATACTGGATACTGCGAGGGAGGGAAGCTATTCGGCTTCATCAGCGGCAGTGTACTGAATGTCAGCAGTGGTGAGGCAAACCTATCATCCCAAAGATGGCAGATCTCCCCCCTGCTAGATTGCGACTGTTCAGCCAGCTTTCTATTCTACAGGTGTCTACTGTTTCGGCCCTTATATGGTCACAGTGGGTCGCAGGAAAGAGAAAAGATGGGGAATCGTGTTTAAATGACAACCAGAGCAGTCTATCTTGACCTTCTCTCTGGCCTTGATACTGACTCCTTCCTCATGGCTTTCAGGTGCTTCATGTCCCGCAGGGGAAAGCCTTTCGAACTGCTATCGGACCAGGGCACCAATTTCAGAGGTGGGGGACGTGAACTAAAGGAGGCCTTCGTGGCCCTAGGACCAGAGATCCAAGCCCAGCTTGCCCCACAGCAAATCAAATTCAGGTTCAATCCACCAAGTGCGCCACATTTTGGGGGCTGTTGGGAAAGGGAGATCCGCTCCCTCAAAAATGCTCCGTTACGGAGGAAGTGTTACACACTGTGTTGATTGAGATTGAAGGAATTTTGAACTCGAAACCTCTTGGCTATGTTTCCTCTGACATAAGAGACCTGGATCCAGTTACCCCTAACTCCCTGCTATTGGGGTGGCCAGATGCCTCCCTTCCCCATGTTGTCTATCCAGAAACTGAGCTGTTGTCCAGACGCAGATGGCGACACAGCCAACTGCTTGCAGACCATTTCTGGAAGCACTTTATCCAGTATTAATTACCGACTCTGCAGGCCGGGCAGAAATGGCTCTCGGAAACTCAGAACCTCTCTGCTGGGGCAGTTGTTGTGGTAGTTGACCCACAGTTACCACGGGTGTTATGGCCTGTCGGACGGATTACCCAGTGCATGACGGGTCAGGACCATTAAAGTAGAAGTAGGCAGACATACCTACTTACGGTCAGTGTCTCAGATTATACGCCTCCCTGCCTTGCCGGACTAAATTGATGATTAGGCCCAAAGTCTCTGGTCTTACTGACTGTGCAGATTTCTACACAAAATCTGGGGGCGGCTGTGAAAAAGACCATCACTTTAAGCAGACTGGATTGGCTGTGGTGATGCAGTCTCTCTCTCTCCCTGTCAGCATTGGCTCGCTCTACCTGGACTAGGAGTGTATCGGCACACGGTGAGGTCGTGCTCTGCGCCTCAGTTTTGGACACGGCAGTCTCGAATGAGAGAGGAAAGGCGTTAACGTGAAACGTTATCACACTCCTTTCTTCCCTCATTGAACTAGTTTTGCAGATACTATTGTGTGCGTGCATCAATAAGTAAGTCTGATGTCCTGTGGGTACGAGCGATGTTATGTAGGATTTATGAATGTACATTAGCAACGGTAGGCTAATGCATGAGGGTGCTATTTCATGGGTGAGCTAATATTGCGCATCCGTTTGTAACCCACCCCAAATTGGCTGGTTGTGTTTAAAGTTTTAAGCAGGGATGATATGATTTGTGTGATCAATATTTGTCATCATAATAGGACATTTTGTACATTCATCCAAGCTAATTTGAACTGAAGTTAAAATATTCCTTTAGATATAATACATGAGTAAAAAAAAACACAAAGTATGAGTTTCCTATTTTCACTTAGTAACCAGACACACATAGCTCAGGTTATGCCACTTTGCTTTAATCGAGTCATTTGAATTCTCAACACTTTTCAGCAGTGGCAAACACTTTGCGTTAATGCCCATTCGGTGGCAGCTGCGCAGCGCTGGTGTCGTTCTTTTCCTTAGCCTGTTACAGAGGGAGAAATGGTGAACACTTAGCTCTTCAAGAAAAACTAAGGAAATATCCTGAAAAGGGATTTATTTTTTTCTTCTTCTTTTGATGGTGGTGTCTGAAAACTTGTATCTGTTGACATAGCTATACTGTGGGACTGTGTGGTGGACTGTGAGAGCGACGGCGCGGGTGCGACGGAGGAGCGGTGTGCTTCCACTCTGCTAGCTGGAACGAGAGAGGGCGTGGTGAACAGCGGACTGGATCCTGAACTTCAGGCCTGAGTTTGGATTTCCATTTCTACTATCTCATCAGTAAGGTCTTTCCTTTCTTTATTACTGCAGCAAAACTTAAAATGTGGTTTCTGGCCAGAACATATTTTGTTAACGAATGTACTTTGGGGTGGGAAATGGGAGTGTGATATGCGTTGTTGGACATATTCAATAATAATATTTTCTTGAAAAGAGTAACTATGTGTTTGTGTTTTCATTCTCTGTGTGAAGTCAATAATCATCTACAGCCAAAGACAAATTAGTATTAGGCGTCAGTGAATTTGATATCTATCTTATCTGTATCCCTCGAACCAGGACGTTAGTGCTGGGCGGTATGACCAAAAATTCATATCACGTTTTTTTTTTTTTTTTTCGAGAATGTAATTTAATCTCAGTAATAATGGTTTATTAGGTTATTACTTTCGCTCTGTTGGAGGCAAACGTTCCACTGTATTGTAGTTAGGCAGATCATGGAGATCTGCTTGAGTACAGCACATAGTTAATTGAATGTAGGTCACGTTGTAATTATCTGCCCCTACCAGCAGGCGGCAGCACAGCCATGTAATGTCAATGGACAGAGGGCATGTACTGTATATGTATGTCTGTTAGTTTCTATGTTAACTGTTAGCCCATGTACTTATAATTGATAAGGATTTAGATATACAGACATACTGAAGGCCGTCTATTTAATTTGGGATTTAATGTTAATGGTTTATTTTGTACTTATATCATTTGAGAACCACACATCTTCATGTAGGCATCCACATACTGTTGGAGAATGAGCGTGTGTTGATTGTGAGGCAATAAAGGATAATTCAGAAGTGACACTCGTTTGGTTCTTATCGGACCCCCTTCAGTGGACCCGGATTCATTACTACTAACCAGTCATTTACTGGTAATGGATTGCAGTAATGCAATAGGAGGGTGCGAGAACAGAGCATTAATGATGGAGAACAGTTAGCATGTACAGTGATTGGACAGGAGCTCAGACAGACGTACTTTTCTTATGCGGAATTCCGGCCTTACATACTACTCCCTACCATTGTCGCTCTTAATGCTACGTCATCTTCTCAGCATGAAGTGCATTCCAATCATTTGCAGCTGAGAACTGGAAGGAGTGGCGGCCAAAGGAGGTGTGGGCTTTTGGGGTTACCAAGGAGATGTAACTGCTAGAGATCAGGTTGAGGGTGGGTAAAGCTATGGTGACTAGTGAGTGTAGGTATAGCGGGGCTTTGCCTAGCAAGGAAATTCTAAATGAGTTGGTACCAGTGAGTTAAGCAACGAGTGTGTAATGAGGGCCAGCCAACGAATGCATAGAGGTTGCAGTGGTGGGTGTTGTGGCTCTGGTCACAAAAAACGTATGGCACTATGGTAGACAACATCTAGTTTTTTCAGGAGAGAGTTTGAGGCAGTTCTGTAAATGAATCACTAAAATCGAGAATTGGTCAAATTGTCATTTTCACCAAGGCAAGTTTGGCAGCATGCGTGAAAGAGACCCTGTTGCGGAGTAGGAAACCAATCCTAGACTTAACTTTAGATTGAAGGTGGTGTATGTGTTGCTTGAAGGAGAGGGAACTGTCTAACCAGACACCTAAGTATTTGTATACCGCCACATTTTCTAGTTCCAACCCATCAAGCGTGGTAATGCTAATCAGGTGGGCAGGGGTGGGCAGCGAACGACTAAAAAGCATGAACTTGGTTTTGCTAGAGCTTAGCAGTAGTTGGAGGTTTTGGAAGCAATGCTAAATGGCGTTGATGTCACGATTGTGACTGTCTGTCTAGTGTTTCCTGTTTTATTTTGTAGGCTCTGTTTTCCTCCCTAGTCTTGTCTTGTTTTACTTCCTGGCTTGTGTTTTCCCGCCTTAGTGATTGTTTGCCCAGCCCTAATGTGTTTCACCTGTTCCCCAGCCCTAGTGTCACCTGTCCCTTGCTACCTCATTACCCTGTGTATATAGTCTCTGTGTTTCCTTTGTGTCTTGTCGGATCATTGTATGCCGTTTGCTGTTTGTGCTTCATGTCGGTTGTTGGTTGTCAATGTGTCACGCATCCTGGTTAGTTTGTTCCCTGTCTTGTCTTTTGGTTATTCTTCGTTTGTGCCTGACTGCCTGCCTTTTTGAGGACACCTTATTTTGTAAGACTGTTTTTTGTTTAATAAATTACCTCAACTCTGCATTTGGGTCTAAGCCTCACTTTTCCTGACAAACCCTGACAGTTGAAGCTCTCCTAGAGGTTTGATAGCACAGTATCCAAAGAGGGGCCGAATGTGTACAGGATGGTGTCATTTGAGAATTGGATGTGAGAAATCCCAGCAGCAAGAGCCACATCACTGATGTATAGGGAGAAAAGAGTCGGCCGGAGAATCGAACCTTGTGGCACCCCCATAGAGACAGACAACAGGCCCTCAGATTTATCGCGCTGGACCCTATTAGAAAAGTAGTTATTGAACCACGCAAGCCAGTCATGGAGAACCCAAGTTTGGTGAGTCTGTTGATAAGAATACGATGGTTAACAGAGTCAAAGGAGAAGTGTTTTAGACAGCGCCTGAGATAAGTTGTGGAAGTTTGACCGCATACCCATTATGGATGCATGCAATCGGGCAGTGATCACTGAGATCCTGGTTAAAGACAGCGGGGGTGTATTTAGAGGGTAGGTTGGTCAGTACAATGTCTATGAGGGTGCTCGTTTCCGGATTTGAGGTTGTAACTCGTAGGTTAATTTAAAATTTGTGTAAGGTTGAGGGCATCAAGGTTAGTAAGTAGAGTGGCTGGGGTGTTTAGCATATCCAGTTTTAAATCTCCTAACAGTAAAAATTCTGCATTTAGATGGGGGGCGATTAGTTTGCAAATGGTATCCAGGGCACTGCTTGGAGCTGAGGGTGGTCTGTAACAAGCAGCAACGGTAATTGCCTTGTTTCTAGAGAGTTGGATTTTTAAAAATAGAAGCTCAAATTGTTTGGGTACGGACCTTGATAGGATGACAGAGCTCTGTAAGCTCTCTCTACAATATATTGCAACACTTCCCCCTTTCTATCTTGATGGAAAATGTTATAATTGGGGATTGCTATTTCTGAGTTATTGGTGGATTTCCTAAGCCAGGATTCAGATACGGCTAGAATGCAAGGGTTGACTGAATGAGCAAGGGAGGTAAATAAATCTAGTTTAGGGAGTAGTTCTGATGTTAAGGTGCATAAAGCCGTGGCTTTTGCAGTTGCAGAAGTCAGTGAATGAAAGCACCTGGTGGGTAGGGAAGGCAGTAGGGCCTGGATTAGGTTCTATGTCTCCTGAAGAGCAGAGGATAAAAAGGATAGTTATATGTTGTGGTTGTGGAGATTTTTGTTGCTGTTTTGTATATTTCTGTTGCTGTTTTGTGTATTGATGTGATTTGTGTGTTTCTTTTTCCTGTATTTCCTTATTTATTGCTTATGGTTCTGTACTGTGGTTTTTGTTTCCTGTCGATTGTCTCATTGTGATTGTGTATGTTTTGTTAGTTTGTGTGTTCTCTGTTCTCCCTGGTTGTCTAGTGTTGCGTCAAGTTTCTGTGTTTAGTTAGTTTCATGTTTTCTGTTAGTCTTTCCCATTTCCTGTTTTATTTTGAAGGTTCTCTTGTGAAGTCTAGTTTTACTTCCTGTGTTTTCCCACCCTTGTGATTTCCTGATGTTTCTCACCTGTTTCCCAGCCCTTGTGTCACCTGCCTCTTGTTTCCTCGTTACCCTGTGTATTTAGTCTTTGTGTTCCCCTTGTCCTATGTCAGATCATTTTGCATTTGTTCCTGTTGGTGTTCGTTCCTGTCAGTTTGTTCTGGTCAGTGTGTTGAAGTCAGCGTACCTGTGTTTTATATCTTCCCTGCGATGTCTTTGTTCCTGTGAGTTTTTCCCTGTAAGTTTTTCATTGTGAGTTTTCCCAGTCTCTGTGCTCCTGTTCCTGTTACCCAGTTCTTTGGATTTTTCTTCATTTTGGACTCCCTGTGTTTGCCTGCTTCTTTTGGACTCCTTGTTTTTCCTGCTAAATTTTTGGACCGCCTTTGGTTTGCTCCCGATTTTTTTATGTTGAATAAATCCTCGAGCTTAAACGTTCTCCTGACTCCAGTCCAGCTGACCTGTCCCCTGGCTTCAGTCCAGCTGACCCGTCTCTAGTCTCCAGCCCAGCTGGCCCGTCTCCAGTCTCCAGCCCAGCTGACCTTTCTCCAGTCTCCATTCCCCAGTACAGCTGCCCTGTTGCCTGACTCCAGCTCCGCTGACTTGTCGCCTGGCTCCAGCCCAGCTGGCCCGTCTCCAGTCTCCAGTCAAGCTGCCCCTTCGCCTGTTCGGCTGCCCGAGGGGTTTCGCCTTCGCCGCCGGCCGCCTGGGAGTCCTCCACGGCCTGTTCGGCCACCAAAGGGGTTCCGCATGTGTTGCTCTCTGCAGTCCTGCTGGCTGTAGTCTCTGTTCCTCTGTCCCCAGTTCCCACTGTTCACTGTGCCCACTCCCACTGTTTCTGAGTGCCCTCTGTTCCCTGTCGCTAGTGCCGCCGTTCCCCGAGTTCTATGGCCCCGTTTGCTAGCCCCGTTTGACTTTTGATTTGGACTTTTGTTTTTTTCAATTCAATTTTATTTATAGTATCAAATCATAACAGGAGTTATCTCAAGAGACTTTACAGATAGAGTAGGTCTAACCCACACTCTATAAGTTACAAAGACTCAACAATTCCTAATTTTCCAGGAATTCCCCCAAGAGCAAACATCAATGCAACAGTGGGAAGGAAAAACTCCCTTTTAGGAAGAAACCTCGGACAGACCCAGGCTGTTGGTAGGCGGTGGCTGACGCAGCCGGATGGGGGCAATAACAGTCACAGAACAGATAATGAAACAGAAATGTGAAATTGTGGTTGTAGGAGCGTAGCAGGGGGCAGCATGGCATAGCAGGGAATTACGGCAGAATCCCGGCCACAGCTGGAATCATGATTTTGGTGTCACCCTAATCCCGGGACATCATCCTGGGTGAAAAGAAACAAAGACTCCGGGGAGCAAGCTCCCAGGGCTAGTTTAGTAACACGCATTTCTTGGACATGGATGCACATAAATGGGAACATAGAGAGAGAAGTCCCCTAGCAGTCTAAAACTAAAACAGCATAACTAAGAGAGACAGGCTAAAGAGACTCTCTCTCCGCCCTCCCTAGGTTGTTTTTTGGACGTCTGGGATCCGTCCCTTGAAGAGGGGGGGGGGGGTACTGTTGTTGAGATTTCTGTTGCTGTTTTGTATGTTTCTGTTGCTGTTTTGTTTATTGATGTGTTTTTTTTGTCCTGTATTTCCTTATTTATTGTTTATGGTTCTGTACTGTAGTTTTTGTTTCCTGTCGATTGTCTCATTGTGATTGTGTATGTTTTGTTAGTTTGTGTGTTCTCTGTTCTCCCTTGTTGTCTAGTGTTGCGTCAAGTTTCTGTGTTTAGTTAGTTTCATGTTTTCTGTTAGTCTTTCCCATTTCCTGTTTTATTTTGAAGGTTCTCTTGTGAAGTCTAGTTTTACTTCCTGTGTTTTCCCACCCTTGTGATGTCCTGTGTTAGATTGTTTTGCATTTGTTCCTGTTCATTCCTGTTAGTGTGTTTCAGTCAGCATACCTGTGTTTTGAATCTTCCCAGTCTCTGTGCTCACATTCCTGTTATCCCGTTCTTTGGATTTTTCTTCATTTTGGACTTCCTGTGTTTGCCTGCTTCTTTTGGACTCCTTGTTTTTTTCCTGCTTCATTTTTGGACCGCCTTTGGTTTTGGCTCCCTGTTTTTTTGTTGAATAAATCCTTGAGCTCAAACCTTCTGCCTGCCTCATCTCTGCATTTGGGTCCACTGTTCTCTGCACCTCACAACAGTTATATGGACAATGGCTTTAAAAATTGGACGTTTAGTCTGGTTAATGGAGTGAAATAAAGTTATGGGCGTGATATAGATAATTCAGGGCCGCATGGGAAGCTAAGGGGATGACGGGATGATTGGTAAATGGGGGTAAGCCAAGGTGTTTAGTAACAAATAAGGAGATTGCATCACTGGATAGAAACGGTAAACAGGACGTCTCAGAGGGTACATACAGTGGGGTTGATAATGTTAGTGTTATAATGCAGGGAATTAAGGCATCTGGAAGTAAGACGATGGAGGTGAGCAATAACAGCAGTACACAAGTCATATTGTAGGGAAAACAAACAATCACAGCTAGAAGCTAGTAATTGACAG
Source organism: Gymnocephalus cernua (assembly GCA_023631565.1). Taxonomy (NCBI): domain Eukaryota; kingdom Metazoa; phylum Chordata; class Actinopteri; order Perciformes; family Percidae; genus Gymnocephalus; species Gymnocephalus cernua. The sequence continues at coordinate 34,819,633 of CM042433.1, read as the reverse complement.
AGACAGTGTTCAGAGCTTAGCTTGGGCCTGGCTGAATATACAAGCAGAAAATACCGTGGGAGATTGGTGTCCTGTGTTACGGTGTTGTGGAAGACGGTAGTCCGGAAAATAACACCAGTTAAGATAGCTGTGAGGATAGCTGTCCAGGGCGTAACAATAGCTGGCTCTGCTGGTGGCTATCAGCAGCTACCTAGCCAGGAGAGCGAGAGTGAATTAAATAGTTAGGGTTAATAAAATTAAATAGTCCAGAGGGGGGTCAGAGGAGCAGCAAGAATGTGACAGATGTAGTCCAGCGAATAAAGTCCAGTGATACAGCCAACGTTGTCCAGAGGATGAATATTATCCATCCTGTTTGGGCCTGAAGACGATGAAACAGCAGCTAGATAAGCTAACTGGCTAGCAAGATAGTGAAAAGAACACCATTTTTATATAGTTTTTAGTAAGGCCTCTGGCTGGGTCCGATTTTTCTTTTACTTGCAAAGTCACAGAATGATTTACGGCAGGTAGACAGCGATACAGAAACACATTCTGTTGGGTCACAGATTTCTTTGTAACACCAGAAAAGCCAGCCTGGTCTCACAGAATTCCGTGAAATGAGCATGAACTGGTAACAGCTCATTCCGTGGTGGTGGCACGGAATGTGTGACAATTCTGTATGGCCACCACGGAAAACAATGTCAATGTGAAGTCAATGAGAAGATGACGTAGCATTAAGAGCGACAACGGTAGCGAGTAGTTTGTAAGGCCGGAATTCCGCATAAGATTGGTTGGGGTGGTGGATGGGTCAAACACAGGACTTTCACCCAGGAGAGCGGAGATCGTGTCCCACGTGTGGCGTTTGTCAGTTGTGTTTGTAAGCGTGTCACGAAACCGTAAGCCCACCCACGATCTTTTCCTGAACCCAACCGCCCCATTCTTCTCGCGTGCCACGGAACCGTAAGCCCACCTACGACCTTTTCCTGAACCCAACCGTCTTGTTCTTCTCGCGTGTCACGGAAACATAAGCCCCGTGTTTATTTTTATTTTTTGGCGATCTGTGTTCATTTCACGGAATTCATCCGTGGGCCCATCACAGACTTTTTTGCGATTCCGTGAAACTGCCACAGATTTTGAGTTAAGGGCCCGTGTTCATTTCATGGAATTCTGTGAGATCACGTTGGAAAAGCCTGTGTTAGGTATCCAGCCAGGTAAAAGGAAGCAGGAGATTTCTTTATATAGGCCTAATTGTATTTTGTATTGTATTTTTTTGATTGTAAATTGCAATTATAAAACCCACCTCGAATTGGCCCTCAGGTATGTATTATGTCTATTTTATTAATACAATAACTCTACAATGCACGTTAAAGGTATAGTGGAGGATTTTTTGAAAAGAACCGCCCTCTCCACTTTTTGAAAAAATGCACATGCACAACACTCTACTTGCTCCTGAGAGGGAACGCCTATTAAACGTGTCTCCTCGTGCACGCTCTGTTTACAAGTTGCTGTCGGCCTACGTTCCAAAAGAAGATTTGCACTTCTCCCACTATGTCAGACTCACCACCGGTAAGTGAAAATCTATTTACGACAAGCATCTCTATAGCTAACTTTAGCATAGTACAGGCCAACAATCAAGCTATCGTCTAGCATCTAAGTTGTTGTTTTTTATTGCTGGTGCGTTTAGAGCTTTCAAGAAGAGAGTCTTGTGGGATCTAATATTGACTACGAGCCCGTGTCCTGTTCATCCCGACCAAGATCCAGGAGAGGGGGTGCGCCTAGAGGCCGAGGTCGGGGCGGGGCCGCAAGAGCCAGCACCAGCCGAGAGCGGGGAGAAGATGGCCGTGAGAGAGGGGAAGGCAGCGGTCAGGCTAGAGGCCGCAGAAAGCGAAAACTACCTAGGGACGAGCACGTACGACGGCCTTACGTAAACATATCACCAGAATGATTGACAACTAGGAGGACCAATAGTCTTGATGAACCACCCGGAAAAAGAAAATCCTCCACTACACCTTTAAATTACGTCCCCCTTCCATTTAGTGTGGACGTTTTATTCCTTTTAGGCTGTGTTTTTGTTGACTTACTATTTTCCCTTGACCCCTGTAACGTTACTTCTGTAAAGTGTCCGTGGGTTTCAGGAAATGCGATACATAAATCTAAGTTATTACGTCAGTTGCTACAACAATCTCTTAATGCTTTCGCTCATGACACAGTGACAGTGATACCTGGTTTAGCTCACGAAACATCCAAAGTAGGCTAAGTTACCGTATGCAACACTTGAAATGCAACGATGCATCTGTAAGTTATTCTAATATTGTAAATTAATGATTTTCTGTCTGAGCAAAACATTCATCACGACTATATGACCTCCCCATTACACTAACTCGGTAATACAGTGGGCAATACAGCATCGTAAAGAAAAGACCTTTATGACAGCAGGTGTGGTAAAAACACTACCGCTTTTGTCCAAAGTGGCCACTAGAATCAACAAACTAAAAGTTACACATAGCTAGGGCTGGGACGATTCGTCAACGTAGTCGATGTCATCGATTACGTAAATGCGTCGACACAAATAATTAGCTTGAACAGTGCAGTATTAAATAGAGATTTGAACCTTGTTGAAATTTGTTTTGTGTAAATTGCTAATTGAAAAATTAATTGTTAGATTAGTCGAGTAATTGAAAAAATAATCGCTAGATTAATCGTTAAAGAAATAATTGTTTGGGACAGCCCTAATAGCCACTTTAACTTACCCATAAACTAATGGCAAGATAACACAAGGCAGAAGTAAATGTGCATGTACATTTGTAGTAGCAGTAAAATACATGATACATTGGCCAATAATAAGTAAATAAACTTGTTTATTTAAACCACTTTTTTGAATGGTGCAGTGGTGAAATGCATCCTTCAAACAAATTTTATAAAAATACAAACCAGTGTGTCTGAGACACTCTGTCGTCTCAAGTCACTGGTTGTATGATTCATGATTGAAATGAAGATAATAAATTGGAAAACAGAAACCAAAAACCTATGGTAGGTTTTAACATGACCTTGAGATTTTAAAATAGATTAATGTGTAAATTCTGTTAAAAAATTGTGAGGTCAGATTAACAGCCAGCAACATAAATATCCATTGCTTTCACTGGTAAGTGTGTGTGTGCTAGCACAAATGGTGGAGCCAGGTCAGTCCTATAAACATATCAGTTTACACTGATTCATGCACCCAGGGGCCTAAAGGACTGCAGCAGTGTGGAGAGAAGGTGTATGATTGCACATTTGTCAGAGTAAGAAAGAGACTCCCATGCATTTTTAATAATACCTGCTTTAGAGAAGAATGACTGAGAAGAGACTTGAAATGCATTTTAATGATGGACACAAAAACACTGTTATAGTAACTATAGTTAACAGTGTTAAGTTATAGTTCACCCATTCCTATTTCGGAAAGGATTTAACCATTTTATTGCTCCTGTGTGGTACCTACCTCTTGTGGGCCAGTAGCAGTTCCTTGTGAAGCTCGTTGTGAGTCCTTGAAGCCTTAATGGGCGTTGGCTGACCTGAAGAGGCTTCAGCTTTGACTACATTATCTGACAAAGAAATCATATCAAAAACATGTCAAACACATCAAAACAGCACTAAACCCCTCACCAAATAAAGATCAATTTCACCCAGCACAGAGAAGTGAAGATACTTTGTCAAGCTGCTCGTAAATATGGTAGAATCAGTTAGATACATTCTGATCAAGACAAAAGTGACATTTAAGACAAAAAATAAAATAGTATTAACACCATCCCATTATTTTCCTCACTGAATAATGAGTAGGAAATTTATCAGGATTGGAGGTAATGATAAATTACTAACAGAGCAGATCTTTAAAAGAACAAAGTTCAAGAGTTGCCATATCTTCCGCTCCATCCCGTTATAATTTCACTCCACTCACACCATAAGTTTAAAGCATGCCCTAGCCCAACCCAGAATGCATCTGGAACTCTGTATTGCGCACCCACACGATTTTCTGTCAAAAATCAGCTGTTGCTGCGAGCTAAACAATGGAGTTCACAAAGCAAACTGTGTGCTGTTTTACCCTACTACCAGGGCTGGACTGGCCATCGGGCATACCGGGCATTTTCCCGGTGGGCCGACGCACTTTTGGGCCGAATCGCCGATATAATTTATAGGCCTTTGTTTTAATTTTTTTATTTTTTTGGCCCGCGCCGGCCCATAGATAACTGACAGCGGCCCATTCGGTAATTGTACAAAAGTCCGTCTGTCAGGACTGATTGTGGCTGCATGCCGGGGGGTAGCGCGGACACGCGCCTTACTGCGAGCGGGCGCACGCGCCACACGGAGAGAAAAGTGGGAGAAAGAAAAGAGACTGTGTGCGTCCAGAGGATAATCAGTTGAGCTCGCGTGTGTGCGTCTTTGAGAACTGTGAGTCCCATAGCTTACGTTGTCAGTTCATTTGGGCCTGTTGTTGTATTGGTCTGTAGTTCTTTTACATTGAAGTAAGTTAGCTGGTAATTTCGATGTTTGTGTTAATCACCTGTTAGCTACTTTGCACGTGGCTGTTGATTTATAATGCAGATTGTTGGAAGCTCTTGCTCACGTTTGTATTTAGCTACATTATTGTATTATTGTATTGTATTATGCTGCAGTAGTTACATTACATTGATATAGTGTAATTAATACCCAGTAAGCACACATACGTCGCGGCGACGTATTGGCGATCTAATCAAAATACATCGGGGATACGTAGTATTTTGGTCGTTTGCTCACTGGCACGACGTCCCCGCGACGTCTCAACGACATATAGCCGCTCTCTCCGCGACGTATACATATATACATCGTTCTAACGTATGCCATACGTCGTAGAGATGCAGGTAATATACATCGTTCTAACGTATGCCATACGTCGTAGAGATGCAGGCAATATACATCGTTCTAACGTATGCCATACGTCGTAGAGATGCAGGCAATATACATCGTTCTAACGTATGCCATACGTCGTAGAGATGCAGGCAATATACATCGTTCTAACGTATGCCATACGTCGTAGAGATGCAGGTAATATACATTGTTCTAACGTATGCCATACGTCGTAGAGATGCAGGCAATATACATCGTTCTAACGTATGCCATACATCGTAGAGATGCAGGCAATATACATCGTTTCAACGTATTTCTTACAGATGCGGTCTCAGGCGCATCTTGACGATGTGCCTGAGACCGCATCAATTGATCCTACATTAATCCATTTAACAAAACTGGTCAGTATAGGTCACACGAATTACTTGAAATAGTATTACTAAATTACATGAATTGCTAAAAGATAGATAAATCATACACAATTACTTATAATACATTTTATTGATAAAGCGCGTTTCAGTGTACTCAAAGACAATTTACACAAGTTGACATTATTATAGAAAATAGCACACTAACACATTCAAAGTTATTCTGAAAATTAAAAAAAAAAAACTTTTGATCATGTAGCTAGATTTTGAGATAATGATCATACCGTGGTCTATACTAATGGCTAATGTACAAAAACACTATTAAAAGCTTAAACCAGTGTTTTTATGTTCCCCCTCAGGCAAAGAGCTGGGGCACGTTCAATATCAAAACGGCACGTTTCCTGGGAACGGTGTGCAACGGCTTGCGTTACGTTTTCATGTTTTCTCTCGTTTGGTGGGTGTGTCTCTCAATTATTGGCTGTGTTCCAGGTGATACTCAATCAGTAGAGAGTGTCTGTAGACTCGTGGTAATTAAAAGGCACTTGCACACACACACAACAGGATGTCCAACTCACCGTTTCAGTTTAAAAAAACATCCCTTTGTTAGCCTTTCTCAATTTTTGGATGCCTATAGGATCATGATAATGTTATTTGAACCCAAAGACACGGAACAATTGAGCCAAGAATAACATTTATTTATTAAGAAAATTCATTATTTTTCTTAATCTGTAGGAGTCGCTGAAATATACAGTATTTCACCTGTTTTGACTACACACTCGTGAGCTGTGTATTACTGCTTCACAACAGCAGTGTGTACATGTTGGAGAACAAAAACTTATTGTCACACTAATGCTACTGAACAAATTCAAGTACTGCTCATCATATTGTCCACTGTCTATCATAATGTCAATTATTTCAGTAACCAAAAAAAAGGCCGTCTTTGCTACAGCCTCCACTCCAGTCCGTTGCCAGTCGGGGATCCTCGATGGCCCTCGGCTTCGGACTCAGGAAAGTAGGATTCCTCGGTGCTGCTGCTGTGGCAAGAACAAAAGATTTGGGTTATTATTCGAAGAAGTAACTTTTAATTCATGGTAGTTTATTTTTTGTTTCTTCTCCCTTTGTTTTTAAGAAGTGGTTGAATAATAATTGTAACGTCAGTCTTTTTTTTTGCAGATGTGAATAGAAGACCAGTTTCATTAAGTAGAATATGGCAAGCCAAATGTTAACATTGTTAAATTCGCTGCTAAATTTTCCTCAGAGGCTCCAACAATAAGGCCATTTGGTCAGTAGGTGTATTTTGAATACAAAATGGAACCTAAGTACAACTGCCAAAGGGTTAGACTATTTACTGTTGATAGATGGATATAATTTAATAATAGTTTATTACCTACCCATTTTGAAGTCTGTGTACGTCTCCTTCTTTGGCTTTCTCTTTTCTGGAATCATCACCGCCTCTTCCTCTGAGCAGGGCAATTCAGCAGTGTTCGTCAAATCATAGTTTTCAAACTCTTTCCTGTTATCTGAAAGAGATTAATATACAGAGGTAATTAATAATTCAAGTAAAATGTAATAGATAGTCTAGTTAGAGATAGAGAAAGTCTAAGAACCCTTGAACACACAGGGGGTTGAAAAATAGAGATACAAATAAGAATCATGAGTGGAACTGCACCTGCCCTAAATACTAGATAGATTTGCATTACAGGTGTGTAATTGAATCATGCAAAAAAAAAATATATATGACAATAACATACCTGACTCTCTTCACTTGCTGATCAGGCTTATACACACACGTATTCTTGTGGTATGATGTCCTTCATCTCTGCATTGCCTTCTCTCACAACTCCTGCCCACGTTTTCTGATCTGCCACTATACATCACACCAACATAAAAATACAGACACACAATGTACACACAAGTACTTTTAGTATTGCAAACTACTGTTTTGCAATGAACACGGTGTATTCCGGACATTTTGTAGAAGATGGTGATATTCTTAGCAAAGGCCACTTTTTAATGAGGGATAACTAGTGAAACAAACACGCAAGTAAACAAAAAACAACTAACAGTTTACCAAAGTCCTTGCTATAAACATGAAACGGATAGATACCAATAAAATGACTTGTGATATTGATAATTGTATTGATCTCAAAGTCAAATGTGATTCAATATGTCCATCGAACGTGTTTAGTCCCTGTTAAAGCCGATAATAAACCGCTAATGTCAGCTTTATTTAACGTTAGTTAGGCTTATGGTCAATTTAGCTTCAACAAAAAGTAAAACAAAGTTAAGTGACTGGACAGTAAATACATTAAGCTAACGCTAGCTTTCCAGGTACATTGTTTTTATTTAGCTAAGTAATCAACGTTAGTGATATATCAGTAAGAAAATGACGGTAACAGGTGACGATGCTCTTCGGGGTGTTTTGAAGGCTAACGTTAGCCAACGAAAACGGCACCATCTAATAACTGATGTTTTATGACCGTTGACACTCCGAATCCCGTTTTCAAAATCAATTGTTAACCACATTTAATACCGAGTGTACAGAAACGAACCACAGTCTTACTGTCCTAAAACTTATTTTACATAGTGTCATTTTGGTACTAAGCAGGGTAAAAATAAAACCTTATAATCACAATGTAATAAGTACGAACGTTAGCCTGCCATTAGACGGCCCCTGAACCTCTTCACCTTTTTTAAATATGCTTTAACTTAGTTGGTAGATTAGCTAGCTACATGCCGAATTTACCTTTACATTTTGATTCGATAACAAATCTTCAGCTTTATGTTCCCAGTTGAGGTTTCAGTTCCATTTAAGCCAAACAATAAAACTAACTGATATGAGCAAAGTATGACGAGATGCGACACTCATTAGCCGTTTCTCAATGTCAGTTAGTTACTGTTAGCTAGCTAACGTTAAGGAATATCGAGTAACGTTAACCTAACGTTACTGGCCTGTGTAACGTTAACGTTATGGTTAGCCAAATTACGGTAACATTAAATTATGGAACAACAGACAGTAAATTAACTTAGCTACCGCAACTGACACGGCTAGCTAACGTTATTCAGATTCAGTCAGATTAGTACATGTAGCTAGCTAGCTAGAGCACGGATATTTTAATTGTAAATGAATGTGAAAAAGGGCGGCTAGTGCGATGTTAGCCTGATCTAACGGCTCTAGCGTTACTTTAAACCATGACATGGCATACTTTACTAACTAATATTGTTATTTGTCAGATGAACACCAACTTCCACATGCGAAAACATCGACATATTTGTATTAACGTTACGTTAAGATGAAATAGTGCTTACCGTGAGGTTTTGACAGCAGTACCGAAGCAGTCTCCATCCTATTGATTCCTACCCGTCGCAGACTGCCAATTTTTCCCTTCCTGTGGCGCGAATATGTTGCTGGGCAGAATTCAGATTCACTGTCCATCACATCAACAGTGTGTGTAGTAAAGACGTCCAGACGCTCATTTAACGATGCTTCCAAATGACCCGCGAACAACTGAGAAACTTTTAATACATCGTTCCGACATAGTTAATACGTCGCTGCGATGTATATATTTCCATCATAATAAGACGTCCAGACGCTCAATAAACGATGCTTCCAAATGACCCGCGAACAACTGAGAAACTTTTAATACATCGTTCAGACATAGTTAATACGTCGCTGCGATGTATATATTTCCATCATAATACGATGTCCAGACGCTCAATAAACAATGCTTCCAAATGACCCGCGAACAACTGAGAAACTTTTAATACATCGTTCAGACATAGTTAATACGTCGCTGCGATGTATATATTTCCATCATAATACGATGTCCAGACGCTCAATAAACGATGCTTCCAAATGACCCGCGAACAACTGAGAAACTGTTAATACATCGTTCCGACATAGTTAATACGTCGCTGCGATGTATATATTTCCATCATAATACGATGTCCAGACGCTCAATAAACGATGCTTCCAAATGACCCGCGAACAACTGAGGAACTGTTAATACATCTCACCGACATAGTTAATACGTCGCTGCGATGTATAGATTGCGATCATAATAAGACGTCCAAACTCTCAATAAACGATGCTTCATTATTCTTTATGACCCGCGATCAATTGCAGACGAAGCGATCAATTACATACGTCGTGCCGACGTATGTGTGCTTACTGGGTAGTGGGTTTGTTGTTGTTTGCTAGCCTATATGTATACTTCATATGCATTGTGTATGGTAGCCTTCACAATGTTATTTGTTTCTTTGCAGAACCACACACAAATACACAGCCATAGCAGAGCTACCCACGCCCATTTTGTACTGTTGCCTTATGTAATAAAGCGTCAAGAGCGATAATTGTCTCCGTCCGTGTTTTAACTGACATCCCTGGGGCGAAGTTGGAAACCGGAATCAGCTCAACTACAGTCCTAAACTAGACCTAACCCAATCAAATCCAGGAACACCCTTCCCCCCTCCCGGCCCTGAGACACAAGCTGTAAACGTTATAATATGCTGGAAGTTTAGCATCCACGTTAAAATAGACAAACAACCACGGAACCCCATACGCAAGCGATGTGTACAGAAATTACGGGAGAAAAAGTTTAAGTATCTACAGGCGAATGCCTCAAAATGTGCCAACATGTCTGACATGTTTGGGACTGTAGTAGCTGCTTCAACATCAGCATTAGGCTACCTGAAGTAGAGAAAGGAGGAGAGGTGGCTGGCTATACAGAGAAGCAGAAACAACATCATGATGACAGGGAAGAGGAGAAGGAGAGCGACCATGACAGGGAGAGAGGGAGGAACAGATGGAAGAGAGAGTAGGCCTAGTTGACGACGGTAAGAAGTACGTGAATTAACAGGTTGTGCGTGTGTGTGTGTGTGTGTGTGTGTGTGTGTGTGTGTGTGTGTGTGTGTGTGCGCGCGCCTCACGTCATAATGACAACAAGCAGTTTGGTAGTAACATTAAAGTTAGTGGCTGTCAGGTAACCTAACTGTTTAAGGGTTGGCCTGTTGGGTAGCTGAAGTCTGTGATCTATACAGCCTGTTCTACTAGGCTCATGTATACTATGTAACAGCCTGTTCTACTAGGCTCATGTATACTATGCAACAGCCTGTTCTACTAGGCTCATGTATACTATGTGTACAGCCTGTTCTACTAGGCTCATGTATACTATGTATACAGCCTGTTCTACTAGGCTCATGTATACTATGTAACAGCCTGTTCTACTAGGCTCATGTATACTATGTAACAGCCTGTTCTACTAGGCTCATGTATACTATGTGTACAGCCTGTTCTACTAGGCTCATGTATACTATGTATACAGCCTGTTCTACTAGGCTCATGTATACTATGTAACAGCCTGTTCTACTAGGCTCATGTATACTATGTAACAGCCTGTTCTACTAGGCTCATGTATACTATGTAACAGCCTGTTCTACTAGGCTCATGTATACTATGTATACAGCCTGTTCTACTAGGCTCATGTATACTATGTATACAGCCTGTTCTACTAGGCTCATGTATACTATGTATACAGCTGTCTCTCTACATTGCCCAGAGATTTAAGCTAAATGAATTATACCTTAACTTAGCTGACATTTCTCTCTGTTTCTCACTCTTTTAAAGATTACCTTGTTAGAGTAAATCTTTCTTGTTCATTGGTGTGGGCCAAGGCAACATTTTGATTGACTTTACTGACAATACACTTGTATACTTAAATGTTGTTAAATAATTTGAAATTATACTTTAAACTTTATCTTTGGCATTTACTTGGACTTGAGTATGGGCATTGTGTAGGCTACCCTATGGCCTCCAGGTCGCCAATCAAAAGTGAGTGAGTACACTGCTTCTCTTTTCCAGGGCATGTACTACTCTCAGCTTTATTGTAGCTTTTGGGAAGGGTTATGGTTATGGTTATTGTAGTTAGCAGACACTTTTGTCCAAAGCGACAAAATATGAATCTTACAATGGTTAAAATTAACAGTAAACAGTTTTTAAAAGTTGCTAAGCCAATATTAAGCAACATAGTAATAATAACAATAATGGCAATACAATATCAAATATCAATAATAATAATAAAAAAAAATGTAAATGTACTGTATTTATATAGCGCTTTTTCCAGTCTTAACAACTACTCAAAGCGCTTTACATAGTACAGGAACCATTCACCATTCACACACACATTCACACGCTGAGGCCGCGTCTGGCATACAAGGAGCCACTAGCTCTTCAGCAGGCAATTGGGGGTTCAGTGTCTTGCCCAAGGACACTTCGACATGGGACTGCAGGGCTGGGGATCGAACCACCAACCTTCCGATTGGCAGGCAGAACACTCTACCACTGAGCCACATGCTCAATTGCAGCCTGTAAAATAATATGCACTACACTACTCAGGTTTTTGCATTGTCAATGCCATTACAAGCATGTGGTTGTTGTTACACGTTCCGTCCACTAGAGGGGCTTCCAACATTAGCCAGCTGGCCTTGAGGGGACCTGCACGCAACTTTGTTTACATTCATTTTCCACCACGAGCACACATCGACAAACACAAATCAACAGAGAACTCTGTAATGAAACATTATCTAACAAATGTATTGAAGCGGCATTGTTGTAAAGGCTAACGGAGCTCGGTTAGCACAATGACATCATGTTAGAAAGCACAGCCGAAACTATTTGTCATAGACTAGGTAAGTAACAAACGATGCTAACTGCATTAATAACCAAGCCAAAAGGTGCTGTCACTACTATTTTACTGATTTATAAGCAACCTCCTTCTTGCAGATTGTCTCGATACTGAGAATACAGCTAGGTAATATAGTCAAAGCTAACTCTGACAGCTGTGAGGGCATACATAAACTTTAACATAAAGTTTAGCTTTATCCATGAAGCTCCCAGCTAAGCTAACGTTACTATACCTCGCGACGCAGTTAGAAAAAAAGAACGAGCTAACTAATGTTAACATAAGCACTTTGGCTTGGTGGAAGTCGATTTCGAACCTACTCTCCAACGCCAGATGGATCGCACACAAAATGGATATATATCATATATATCCATATATATGCTACAAATACACACGGGACTGGTGCATGATGATTATTACTGAAGCCTGACTGAACACTCTCAACAGGGTAGGTAAATGTTGAAAATGCATCTTGTTGTCATGTAAGGGCCCTGTTCATGTTACACAGACATTTTAATTGCAGTTTGTGTCTGTTAAGATACACAAAGGCACTGTTTCATTTATGGCCCCATAACTGCCGTTTAAGTGGGAGCGGTGGGCATTAGCTGCAGCAGCTCCGTCTATGTAGCTGCTATTGCACTAATTGTTTTTGCTATAGACAGGTCTTGCATAGTTATATTTAGCAAGATTAACATAAAAAATTGGCTGGAGTTCTCCTTTAAGGGCTAAGGGTAGAAAGGGGCAGATTGTCACAAGCATGGTCATCTTGTTATTACACCACAAAAGACTGTCTTGTCCAAGTTGCACTAACCTCTATGATTTTTGCTCTGTGGATGCATGTTTATCACCCTGCTTTTGGAAGCCAACTGGATCTCCATATGTGTGTGATTATTGCCGTTAGGAATTGAAGCATTTAGAGCCATGGTGGCCTGTGGTTGAGGTGTACTTGGAATAAGAAGCTTGGCCCAGGGAGGGGATGGTTTGGGTGATGTCAGAGACAGAAGAAAGGGGCAGCTGAGGTGGTTCTCAGTACATGAAAAGGCTTGATGGAGGGCAGCACCCAAGGACATGGTGTGGAGCCCTAGCTCCTGCTGCATGCTGGGCAGCTGGTGGGGGGAGAGGGAGAAGAGTCTGCATCATGAGAAGAGAGATTGAAATCAGAAAACAAAGCAGACACAGTACTGTGGAAACAGATAGCTTGAGTAGAGATGTATAATTTATCCTGTCAGTGAGCAGGTGTATGTTAATGACTCATCACAGAGCAAATTAACAATAATATGGGGACAGATTCCATGCCAAAACTACCATTCTCCATACTGAACTAGAGAGGAGAAGTGTCAAACTGTTTCACAAATGTGTACATACTAGTATTTGCATAAAATGCGACCAGCACTGAAGTTGCTCTCTTTTTTTACTCTAAAGATAGAATTACAGTCAAAATACTAACTGCTGAGATAAAGAAATATTCTATATATAGATATAATGTAATGGTGTTAAGAACTTGAAGTGGTCAAGCCACAGAAGAGGAATGTGGCAATTACAAACAGTAACAGCTGCACATAGCTCTAAATACTGTACTTCAGGTAATTCTTTAGAATCTAAAATAAAATGCATACAGGGTTTGGCCTACCTGTGCTGTACTGGTCCTTCATGAGAGGCTGCTGTCTGAGAACATTAGCCATCGTGTGGAGCTGACAGACAGTGATACTATTGAGAGCAGTGTTACTTGAGAGCCCTGAATGTGGCACTCACTGTCCGGCCCCTCATGTTTACAGTCAACAGCAAGCACTGGCGTAGGACAGGGGGGACAAAAGGGTATTAATTACTAAGTAATAATTAAGAAAGAATGAAAACAATAATAATGAAAATATCAAACAAGGGTAGGCATATTAGGTATTTAAATACATTTTATTTTATTTATTTGAAAACCTGGTCCCCGGAGTGTCTGCTTAGAAAAATAACCCTAACCCTGGCCCAGCTCAGTAGGGTAATTTCGCCGTCCACACTGCCCCAACCGCTCTGACCGCAAGAAGCCTGAAACACGTTTGTGTGCTTAGGGTGGTAACTTGTTTTGTAGAGTAGAACATTGGTACGTTACAGGCGTTACAGGATGTAGCATGGCACAGCAGTGGTTGTTCAGCATTTTAAAAAAAATCTCAAACTCCTCCATTGATTATGCCCACACACCCAACATGTCATCCAAAAACCTGTAACGGCTTCTTGGCGCATGATTCTAAGGCTGAGATTTCCCATTTAAACTGGAACGTGTAACATGAATGGTTTAGGTGGAGAGAGCTAGCAGTTAGCCGGTTAGCTCAAAGAGTTGAACGGAGATTCTACACAGATACTTCTACATCGACCATACAATGCTAGGTCTCCACCATGATGTGCTATTTTGAATGCCGTCCCAACTCTCTGAAGTTCCAGCCACATGTTGTTAATCTAGTAACACCATATTAACAAAGGAAGGCACCACCTTGTGGCGCTACTAAGCATTGCAGTTACAATTCTGTCGGTTACAAACATACTTTATATTAAACTATGGACAGATTGTCCGTGACGTCACCCATTGGTTTCTGAAGAGCCGAAATTAAGCTCAAAGTGGGCGGCTCCCGCTGTCGCCATCTTGGCAGTGCTAACGTCCTGGGGTGGAGCGTGGGTGGAGCTGAGGCGGGCTGGGCTGAATGAAGCCTGGTTGCTGAAACCACGCCCACCTAGCTAGCAAGGCTAACCCCGATTGTTCACTGGGCGTGTCCGTTCCGGCTGTGCCACGGGCAGAGGTGGAAGAAGTACTAAAATATTGTACTCAAGTATGGAATATTACTCAAGTACAAGTGAAATTACCTATTTGAAAAATTACTCAAGTAAAAGTAATAAGTAGTTCATTTAAAATGTACTTTTAGTAAAATTTACTTAAAAAAAAAAAGTGTAAAAGGGGGCATGGGGATCTCTCCCATATAGTGAAAATAGGACCAGGGGTCATAAATCCAAAACTATTTTGTTTTTAATTAAAGAAAAATACACAAATGTATAAACATGTAATAACATAGCATATGTCACACATGATATGATGGCAAACTCCCTCATGCTACAATCCTCTCCAAAAAAAACTGAGCTCTCCCTTTACCATTCACACTGCTGATACATTTGATGTGACTGTAAATTCAGACCGATGAAAATTTCAATGGGGCACAGCCTATTTGTTCAACTGAGACTAATGTTCACAGCCCAGACTAGCAGCTAGCTTCTACACACCTAAGTACGAGCTAATTAGACATGTGAATTCATTTAGCCAGTGTCCTACATACGTTGTCCTACGGGTTGCTAGTGCTAGACAAAAATTAGCAATGCCACTTTAATTTGCTATTAGTCATGAAAACTTCGTTTGAAGTACCAATGCACAAATACTTACCAAAACATGCTTCCACAGATTAGATGTGGAGTTATTGAATGCTGCCAGTTCAGTCACCTTTGGCAGGCACATCTGGCATTGCATGATGATACTATTGGCTCTCTTGAATTTAAACGGATACTTCACCGATTTAGCATTCAGCTTTGTATCAGTAGAAACCCGGTAGTATTTCTGAATGACCGTGCTTCCCTCCCTCGTGTCCCCCTGAGACGGGAGATCTCTGCATTGGGGGTATGGAAAACATCCCTCCAATGACGTAAAATGACGATTTTTGCATCATTGGAGGAATGTTAGGCCAGAGGCAAAGGACTACAGCCAGTAGTAGGAGCTACTTCCGCATGTTTTCAACCCGCCCACAGGGAGTTGGACTTCTGAGTCCATTCTGAAAAGCCCGATTCAAAACGAGTGTCAGCCATCTTGAATCTTCGCTAAGGCTCTCTCTTTTCAGCAGTAAACATTTACAACAACAGGCAATAAAAAGTGTCAGCTACCTTGTAGCTAAGCTAGCCCAATCTTGCTTTGTGGAGAAAGCCGACCATAATGGCAGAAGGTAGTTTTGAAGACGATATGGCAGAAGGGGATTTTGAAGATCTGGTGCGCGAATCCGATGCTCGTGGCTACCTGTACAAGCCGCGATACAGCAAGGAACAGTTGCGGATGATGGAGGAACAAGAGGCTGCCGGAGCAGCTGCTGTAGCCGAGGAGTGAGACTTGCCTGGCGGTCAGGAGGAAGAGTGGGGGCAGACTCGAGCTGGGGCGGACTGGTGGTGTCAGTGCTCTCGCTGTGCGCCTGTGGACACAGATAGAGAGTCATATTGCTGTCGTGAATTTCAGCGATGCCATTTTCTTCTTGAAGAAATAGCTGAATCTGCTGAGGAAACGGCACCGCCAGCATGTGTAACAGAGCACCCTAGCTTTGATCCACACATGGACAGGGGAGTCCTGGAAACTTATTTCAGGATCCCGAAGGTGAATTGGAAACGCCAGCCAAAGCCTGCAGGAATAAACGGACGCCTGAGTATAAAGTGAGTATTTTGTTTGTTTTTCACGTCCGTCAGCTGAGCTATCATTGTTATATTTACATGCATGCTAGCCTATTGTAGGTGAAAATAGCTTGCATTGCTAACGTTGTGCTTACTGTTTTTAGACAATATCGCCTAACAGACTACCGTCACTTTGTGGAATGGGTCCTGCAAGGCGAGAGACTGGGGAAAGGCTATCGTCTTGTTTTGCCTGTCTGTGTTGTTCAGGACATCAGACGGAGATATCCAGCTCCTGATGGGCAATACTGCGGCTATACAGAAACTGCCGAAGCTCTGGATGAGCTATGAGTGCGAAATTGTTCATGTTTTTTAATAAAAAGTTAAAACTCACATTGGTTGTGGTTCGTGTTATAGTCCTTATTGTTGCTCCATTAGAGTATCTGCCTAGAGAAACAGAAGCGGCTTTTTTAAGAAGTTGTGGCAGCCTCCTTTCACGGTTTAGGCACTGGTGCAATGTTGGCAGTGCTGTGGCAGGGCAAATGAGGAGGTTGGCACCTTGAACACAATGTTTGGATTGAGTCTTCTGTCCATGACCTTCAGGATCAGTGTGTCTACAAACTGTGTGGTGTGAAGATTTTCTTCAAGACCCACTGCTTTGACCTCTTGCAGAACACTTGGTTGAACCGTGCTTGTCCTGTAAAGGATAGGAAATTGGATAGATTAGATTCAACTTTATTGTCTTTGTGCAGAGTACAAGTACAAAAAAACAAAATGCAGTTTGTGTCCAACCTGAACTGCAAAAAATATAGTGCAGTGTAGACAGTATACTGTTGGTTTACAGAAGGTGGTTTAGAGTAATATAAATGAAATATATGTGCAGTGTATTAGCTGTTATTAGCAGAATAAATATGGCTATGTAATATGAACCATGTATGAACAAGATTTACAGATATGTGCGATGTAGGAGCAGTAACATAATAGTAACAATGTATTATAAGAAAAACATAATAAATATGGATCTTCAGTATGAACCATATAGACAAGCAGGCCCGTCGCGACAAGGCAAGCAAACCAAGCAATTGCTTGGGGCCCCGAGCTGGCCTGGGGCCCCAAGACAATGACTTGTTAACAATAAAATGCAACGACAAACTGTGAGCGCCCCTTTGATAGTCAATGCAGTAAAGTGCAATGACACTGTTATCGGGATCCCCTCAAGGGGCCCCTCTCGTGATCTCTGCTGCCGGCAAAATACAAAACCTCCGTCGGCAGCATAGGTCTATGGTCGGCAGTCATCATGAAGCGGAATTATGCTTCAAGAAGCCAGAAAAGGAGAGAGAGAGAAAGGAAGAGAAAGGAAGAGGAGGATAAGAAAAAAACAAGATAGTGGTAAGTGATAAATTACACTGGATAAAATAGCTCTACTTGTCTTGGAGTAATTTTGCAGCAGGTAGGCAAAAATATGTTTATGTTAGCTAACGTTACCTGTAACCTGCCTGACGGCAAATGCTGCTTGTAACGAACAGTTAGTGCAACTTCGGACGGAATATGGATACATACTACTGTAATATGTTTTTTAACGGGATAAGGAAGACGCAGATCTGTTCCAGAATCACTGTTTATCGTATTTAATGACATGACATTGCTATAGCTTTGTAATAGGTTTTGATGAAAGTGGCATAACGTTAGCATGCTATACTAACTATTCCGTGATAATATTTACCAAATGGGGGTTAGGAAAACCACACAATATATTCCGTGCATCAAACATTAGCTTGGGATGTTTTTAAGCATTAGTAACCCTTAACAAAGTGTTAGGAATATCTGGTCCGTCTATCTATGTAATGTTTATAGATGTTTTAAAAATGGTTTCTTAAAAGTTTACAAAAAATGTTTAATCATTACCCAATACCTAATATATTATATGATAGATATGTGTGTTACAATAAACTGTTAATTTACAGCACTACTAATAATTATTAAACATTTAATTATAATTTCATTGTTTAACAGTAAAAAGACTGTTTGCTAACAGTTAAATGACAACTAAAGATTAATTAACTATCAATTTACCATCTATTAATGATTGTTATTATAAAGTGTTACTATCTTTTCTTTCTCCCTCAAGGTGCTTTGCTTACATATCTCAGCCCTAAGGATACCTCCACTGATGAAGGTAGAGTGAATTTCTCTCACTGAGCTGAGCTGTTAATAGTGACCTCTTTCAATATGCTAACAGTGAAATGGTAGAACGTACTTCACAGGTAATTTCTGATTTTTTTTCAATTATTTTCCCAGCTACACCATCAACTTCATCCTCAACATCAACAGATGCATCACTTCTCAGTGCTGATGTTTCCTCTATAGTACAAGGTACCACCACAAGCTCTATAATTATAGCTGATATCCTGCACAGCCCAGAGTTTAAACTGATAAGTGTGTGCTGTCATATTGTTAGAAAAAAAACAGTGCAAATCACTATTGAATTCCCACCAAACTGTGTAAATACAGTCACTTTTGCCCATGGACATTTCAGAATTTTTAATATACAGTAGTGCCTGTCAAATTTCTAGGTGCACAGTTTATGCAACAGCAGTTCATGCACTGTAAACCTTTTTTATTTATATAAAGTGTGGGTGAACTTAAACTTTATGGCTATGCTGTGGTTCCTGTAGGCTTTGCGTGCATGCGGGGGGTTGGGAGGGCCTCCATGTCCATTTTGCTTGGGGCCCCCAAATTCCTTCAAACGGCCCTGTAGACAAGATATGTACAGTATGTACAGCTATGTGCAGTGTGATAACATTGTAGTGCAGGAACTAACATTATAAGAGTAGTAATATAATATTATGTTTAATATAATTAAACATAAAATCTGAACTAAGATTTGACTTTGCTAGACTTTATTTCATTATGTGCCCATAAGCAGCGCACAAAACGCTTCCCACCAATATGAAACAACAACATCTCACTGTCCTGTATGATTGTTCCCTTAGCTAGGGATGGGCATTCAATTAAATTTTCTTCGTTGATCGTCGGGAGAATTGATGATCAATTATCGATTAATCATTAATATTTTTATATTAAAATTCATTATTTATTTAACTTTTTATAAATTAAAAACGCAATGAAAATACAAAAATACAGCATGTTTTTACCTCGATGAGATCTTAATTACAAGAAGAACAACGTGTGGCAGTTAAACTGGAGGTTTGGCTAAACTTAAAGATATATGCGGTGTTTAATTTAGCAGTGGAACCGTTGCTGCGAGCCGGCGTTGTTAAACAGAGACCCTCGTTTGTTCCAAAATAATAAATAAAAATAATCATGTTCAATAATAACTTAACCATAACGTAACCAAAAACATAATACTACTTAGATCTGACAGGTTTTGTCAAAATGTAACTCAAAACTATCCAAGGCACGGACAAAGCCTAATATAAAATAACCAGTTACTCCCATAGAACTTCTGCACCAGTCTACTGGTTTTTGTTGAGAAAAATAAGCAGGTTGACATGATCTGGGATCTCAGGTTCCCTTAATACATCCATGGGTCAGGCGCGACCGCTACCTGGTGATCGTCAGTCCATCCGCCGAACACACCCGCGGGCACGGGACGCAGGTAGCTACCTCCGCGCTAACTTGGCCAGGCCCGGCCCAGGGAACTAGGGCTGCAGCTAACGATTCTTTTTGTAATCGGTTAATATTGAAATTAATCGATCGATTAATCGATTAATCAGATTTTTTTTTTTTGCGTTTTTAAACAACCAAAACAAATAACGCATAACGAAAATGATGTGGCTGTAAAATGATCAAGCATTTGGCTTTTATTTCTCAAAAAAACTTGATTTATTATTGCAACTCCAACATTTGGCTCCAAAACTAGGCCCATTTATTGCAATTTATAAGTGCCAGTGCCATGTGCCAACAATTGTATAACAATACAATTAAGTCAACTTACTGTAAAACATGTATAACATGTAAAACTATGAATACAAACTTAAATAGTAAACACCATTTGGCCTTAGTTTTGTCTTCTTAATACATTACAAAAAAGGATTGCACCTTCTGCAAATTACCCACCTGAGAACAAAAAATGAATATAAAATATCAAGCCAAACAGGTACACAATGTATACAATTTATACAAAAAATAAATGTAAATAAAACAATTATAAATAAGAATCAGACTTTTTCAGCTGTAATCTCAAAACAAACAAAATGTTCCTAGATGAGGTAGAGAGAGTAAGTAAGTGTGTGTGTGTGTGTGTGTGTGTGTGTGTGTGCAGGCGTGCCGTGCATGAGGAAGAGTGAGATACGAGGGTGCGTGTGTGTGTGTTTTTTTTTTTTTAGGCTATACTCTCTTGCAGTTGAACGTGAATAAGTTTACTAGTTAAAAACATCAAAGCTAAACATCATATCTAGTCAAACCGCATCACGACGTCGCTACAAATACATTATGTGATTAAAATCAGCGAACATCAATGTATAGGCTTAGGCTACGTACGTTACCTTGTTTCAGCGACGCTCGGTGAAGCAGAGTGGGAAGCAGAGTGGAGTGGATGTTTGCGGTTCAGGTGCTGAATCATTGAAGTTGTACTGCTGTTGTATGCCAGGTCTTTCTTGCAGTAGACACATTGCACCTTCTTCTCTTCCTTTTTTAGAACGTAATGATCCCAAACTTTAGACATACGCTGCCGTTTATGGGTAACTGTACTCTCCGCCATCGCGCCAGCTAAATTCACGCGCTAGTGGTGTGCATCCTGAACAACGGTCCGTGTGGAACAATCAGATCCCTGCGCGTGCGGTGCGTTTCATAGGAATTTAACGAGGCCTCGAGGCAGAGTTTTTTCCTCGAGCATTTTTTCGAATCGAGTTACTCGAGTAACTCGATGAATCGTTTCAGCCCTACAGGGAACCTCATTCCGTTCTTCGTTTCGTAGTGAGTTTCTACCAGTCTGGTGATGGTACGTCGTGACGGAATGTGAAATGATGGTTCCAATATCCATCTCAATGAACGTGCAGATCCCTCGGGTAATTTCCCTCTGCTCGTTGTGCATCGCAGCTCCTCCGTGCTAACGCCGAGTTGATGCTAGGTTGAGACTGAGAGCACGACGCACCGCCACCGACATTAACCAGGGTCGGATGCACTTTGTTTAAGTGGTACATCATTTGAGTCGTGGCCGTGTTGTACTTATACACGGCGTTGCAGTGTTTGCAGTGAACTAAGTCGTTTTTTAAATCAAAATGGTCCCACGCCACACTTTGCCGTGACCTCTTCATGTTTACTTTGAATCAAAACGTAACTCGCAGCTAACTGAGCAGCCTATGGCGCCCCCGGGTGGTAAAATGTTTAATTGCTGCTGACACACTGGAAATCATTACATTGCTGCAATCACACTACACAACGCAACCTGCATTAGTTTAATCGATGACAAATTAACGTGATCGACGAAATTCTTAATGATCAATCGTCGATCGTCGATTAATTATGCCCATCCCTACCCTTAGCTGTGAACATTCTAATTTTGGATATTATACTACTCTGACAACACATGATAACACACCTCTCTTGGTTGTGGCCTGCCTCCTCTTGACAATGTTCTCATTGTGCTCCAGGATGGCAAGGTGACATCTCTCCCTCATTCCCTGGAATGAGAATGCCTGACGTTTGGGGAGGTATTTCAAAAGTGCGCTGTGAAAGACTTCCAGCGGCCCTGTGTGCAATTATATAAAGAGAAAGAGAGAAGGGATATAACAAATGAAAACATAATCATTATGATTTGGAAACTTAAATAACCAAGTGTACAAGGGCAACTATTCTCACCAGTATGTTTGAACAGGGCCATCTTTTCCATGTCTCTCAGAAGCCTTTTGTCAAGGACCAGAGATGAGAAGGTCTTAAAATGCCACAGAATCCCTCTTCATCCACATGCACGTCTTTTGCCCCTGTGCTGTTAGAGGAGTATGGTCACACCGATGCTATTCTCCGTCATCATCTGTCCACTCATGCTCATTACACACATGGTGTAGAATGGACTTCCATCTGCATTTCAGTACCTGTATGAAAAATATAATTAGAATCAAATGTCTTACCTCAACATCCCCCTTACAGTTTGCACAGGCAAACCACATATGGTTTACGACAGACCTATGAAAGATAATACAATTATTAATTTTGAACCTTGCAAACCAATGTAAAGTCTGCCACATTACAAACCAAAACTGACCTGGTCCATGCAAGGAGGATTTCATTGTCCTTTTTTTCCCCTTCTTCTGGATGTTCTTTCGGAAACCTGTGAGTAAATTCAGCAGAAGTTTGGACAAACACCAACATTTTCCATTTTATTTTGTATATAGTTCTGTTTTTGTGAATGAAAGGCTTGATCTGACGAAGTAGCTCATTGAATCAAATCGAAGCATTGACGGCACTGCTGCTGCCTGTTCTGCCGGTGTTTGTTTTTCTTCTTCTTCTAGTCCTTAGAAAGAAAAACATTGGTAGCCTTTGCTCCTTAGCGCCACCGCTGGTCAGGAGAAGACTGCAACTAGTGTCGTGACCACCACGCGCGAGTATAAATACTCACGGCAATCCCATGACGTCACATTTGGATGCGCCACGTGCCCTGCATCTAGTATATAATGGCCATTACAGAGCGTTCCAGCATTGCTGCACTCTGCTAGTGTAGAAGTGTGAGTTGTTCATTGTTTTCTTGAATGAGCAATTCACACTAATACACTAGCTGAGTGCTTCAAGGCTGCAAAACTCTGGGAGGGGGATGAAGACTGAGACCATGAGGTATCAATGGGGGTAGGGCTGGACCAGTGTGGAGATTTGTGTGTGTACAGGGATGGAAAAACAAATACATACCTTTTGCTGCGTGCCAGATGTCAAACTCATGTTGGACATCTGGAAATTGTTCCCTCATTATTTTTTGTATGGATGTGGAGCGGTCCGTGGCCATCACCTCCACATCAAGGCCCTTGTCCATCAGCTCAGTCATCCCCCTTTGGAAACCCAGTGGTTCCATGGCAACAGAGCTGGTGGCCTCAGTAACCTAAAGAGTCAAGTTAGATAATTACTTGGATGTTATCACAATTTCCCAAATAGCATCTGTAATTTTAATCTGCATATTTATTTTACCTGCACCAGTTCTGTGTGTAGTATCTCCTTTGTGTTATCTAACATAAAGGTGTAGTGGCAGTATTTTGCACTAAAACCTGGCGTGTCACATCGGCCATCACCCGTCAAGTGCAACGCTTTCCCATCCTCCTGTTCTAAAAACACTCTTGCCAAGAGTTCTCTTCTTTTGTCACTATAGAGTTCCTCGATAGCAGGGTGAAAGTAGACCTTCTGGATATTGTAAAATGTGGTCTGTCCCATCATTTGGACACCCATGGTCTTGCACCAGTCTGATAGTTCTGTGTATGTGCCCCCCCTGAACAGAACAGCTACGGCTGCAAGGAGGTTCACCTCTGGCATTCTCCTAATGTCACGTTAAGATGTCCAAGTCCCAGAATGCCCCCCAAGACATGTCCAATCCACCTTCCTCTGTGCCCCAAAGTCATCAATTGTCTTTGATAAAATTGGTTTCCCGCACATCTGGCAATTATTCTTCATCCTCCTCCGATGACACTAAAGGATCAGACGTGACTGGAGTCTGAAATGACAAATTCAATAACGTTAAAAACATTTGAATGAACTGAAGTTATTCTGAAGTGGAAACAATGTGGTTTCCTTTGGTGCCCAAATAACAGGCGCACACCTCTAACATATGCGCATTTGAGGTTACACCCGGACACAGATTATCATGTGGGTGTCAATTCTTTTCAAAATTACAGGAATTAACATTCTTTTGTTCTAATCTTGTCTGCAGGACAGCAGGGGTCCAAGACGGAGACAAAAGGTTGATTTCTGCCGTGAAAAAGAGCATTGTCATGTATGCTAATTTTCAGACATGATCTAATTTATCTTGAGAAATTTAGGATGGTGTGAACAGAATAAGGCAAGTTACTTGCAAAATGTAGTAAATTATGGATTACTAGTTAGTGTCATTTGAGAGTAATTAGTTATATTGCAGTATTATTAATTGTAATGCTTTACAATACTTTTGCATTACTTTCACCAAAATAACAGCGGAAGTTTGACTTAGCAGGTAGCTTTGGAATTTCACCACCGGATCAATAAAGTCTGAATGTGAATATGCAAAGTAACTAAAGCTATCCAAATGAAAATAGTCAATTAAAAGTACCTTACACTGGTATCCAAGTACGGCAGTTTCTTTCCATGGCTGATAAAATGCAATGCTATTTACGTGTAGCAAGCCTAACATTATTTAATTAATAATGTAGCTACATCTCGCAAATGTATTGTCTCTGAAGTTATTTCAACCATCGAATACAGCAACAGGCTTGCGTGGTAACGTTAGCATAACTCGACAAGTAGCTAGCTCAGTAGCTAACTGTTGCTTTACTTTGAGAACAGCCAACTTATATGTCATTGTCTATCTAACGTTACTTTGCTAACTTTGCTGTTTAACTGCTAACAACTATATCACTATATATAGGACTCTGTGTGATCAGAAACAGAGTTGAGTATTAGCAAGAGTCTTACCTCTAGGCGAATGCGTTTGCTGCCAGATGGCCCAGCCTGTTCGTCATCTGGGAAGGTGAATATGGACGGAATTGCGGCGTCCTTTAGGGTGCTTCGTTTCATTCCAAGTACATTGGGTTCGTAGTCTTCCAGCTTGAAATGGAGACTGCAAATCCTCCGGTTTTTCAAGTTTTCCACACCGGTGTCTTCTCGGAAATTTGGGTGGTTGATAGCCCGCAGCCACTGTTTGCATCGCTCCAAATCTTTAACAGGTGTCGTGCCAATGTACTGACACCGGGAAACGGTGGAAACTCAATGCTTGTCCTTTCCTGTTTTTGAATGTACATCCCGTTACAAAGCAATTTAGCACCATTTTGATGGGAAAAAACCCGGTAGTATTTCAAATATTCCTTTAAATGAAAAACAGTCTTTCAAATGTGGCCAAGGATTTTAGTCATTTTGGGCAGCAGAATTCAATGTTTCAGCTAGCATTTCAACTAAAACAGTCTCTGAACTGTTGTTGCTCGCCTGATCTACCTCCATCTCATTCTCAATCTCCTACAGAAAGACTTGGCGCCTGGTAGGTAGCCTAGATGCTGATCATTTGTCACTGTAGCGGGCTTTTTTTTCTTCCTTTCGGTTTTTGTTAGTCAAAGATTTTTTTTTCTCAGTAACAGATGGGATTTGTAATGTAGAGAAATACAATACTTCACTCAGAAGGTAATCAAGTACACTTTAAATTATCGATTTAAAAAAACTAACTAATACAAAATACACAACAAAACTACTCAATACAGTAACGTGAATAAATGTATTTCGTTACTTTCCACCTCTGGTCATGGGTTTGTTCTGTTCTGCCACGCGTTATCCCAAGCAAATTTTTTTTTTTACTTAAATTGTATTTCAAGTATATTTATATTTCCAATAGTATGTTGAAAATGTACTTACACAAATTGTACTTTTTGTAAATATATAAAAAGTATACTAGCATCACACTTTCATACTAACACTTTTAACACACTTTAAAATAATTATACTATATTACACTTTATAGAAATATATTATACTAACATATACTTTCAGTAAAAGTTATGTGTACTTTCTAAAGTGTACTTATTTGAAATTTGTTTTTACATATATTTTTGATATATTTTAAATTGTATGTGTCACAAAGCCACAAGTGGGGAGGTGACAGGCTGGCTGTTTTGTGGAAGCCTCTCTCTCTTTTCCACTCTCCCTCTCCTCTGCTCGCCCTTCTCCCAGTACTGGTGTGGCTGACTGCTCCTGGGATGACACGCAGCTGCAGACAATGACCAATCACCCACCTGTTTCCCGTGGCTCATCAGTGCAGCTTCTTAAGCTGTGACTCCTTTTGTCAATCCTTATTTTTCTAAGAAAGTCCTACTTGTAACTTCTCTTCAGCAGTCTTCACACAGCAATGGTGTCTAGACATCTGGAGTTGCATCTCTAAAAAAAAAAAAAACACAGAACATTCTGTTTAACAGATGCATCCACTGTAAAATTGTATTTAAAATGTTCTCTGTACAATAATATGTATTGTCTTTTTATAGGGAAGAGCTGCCATTGGTTGTCATTTACCTTGGTTGGCTCTCTGATAGTATCTCATATGGATCTGCTTGCTGCTACATGTTGTTTGTGGACTTCTGTCTTGTGTTACTAAAGTGAGAAGAAACACACAAGACAATAAGTGATCAATTATGGAGACATAATTTTAATAAAAATAACTTACTGTTTAAAATGTTTACCTTTTTTCTTTCACTGACTTTCTCCTGCTCTCCCTTTTTTCTGACCATTTCTTCATTTCCCTTGTCTCTGTTTTTGGATCTGTCTCTCATCTTCTCCCTTTGGTCTTTGCCTGTCTTTTTCTTCTCCCTTTTCTATTTGTATTTGTTCGTTTTTCTCTTCATCTCATCTTTCTTCTATGTCTTTGTATTCTCTTGAAGTGAGTGAGTGAGTGAGTGACTGGGTGAGTGTCTGTGTGAGAGTGTGTCTGTGTGAGAGTGTCTGTGTGAGTGAGTGAGTGGGTGAGTGTCTGTGTGTGTTTGTGTGAGTGAGTGACTGGGTGAGTGTGTGTGTGAGAGTGTCTGCGGGTGAGTGTGTGTGTGTGAGTGTGTCTGTGTGAGTGAGTGAGTGAGTGTCTGTGCGTGTGTGTGTGTGTGTGTGTGTGTGTGAGTGTGTCTGTGTGAGAGTGTTTGTGTGAGTGAGTGTGTGAGTGGGTGAGTGTCTGTGTGTGAGTGAGTGAGTGTCTGTATTGTCATGTCTAAAGCACATAACAGAGTCATTTTTTTTCACTGTACATGAGCCAGGACCTCCTTATTTTTTTTTCTCCATTCTTCATTTGCAGGTAATAATTGCTGCTTGTAAATCTTCGCCCCTCTTGGTTTTTAGGATAAATTCTGTCGTCCTTGCTCTGAACTGGGCCTCTCTGCACTATTGAGCAGCGCTCTTTGTCAGTGAGATGTTTTGGCCAGAGTGCTGGGTCATCTTCAAGAGTAACACACTGGTCAGAATGACTGCTAGTACTCCTTAGTTGTTCATTGGAATTGTCGTCTTTTTCGTCATAGACGTCGTCATCATTGTTATCGCTGTCACTGAAAGTTTTGTTACCTGAAGTTGAAGGATCCTCCTCATCCTGTAAAGTTGCCTTGGATGTAACGTTACAAGCAATATCGCTTGAGCAGCCTGGGCTGGCACTGTCGGCAGCAACGGGTAGCTCCTCCTCGCTAGCAGCAGTGCTAACAGTCGTGATGGTGGTTGTAGCGTTGTTGTCATTATCAGCGGCGGGCATCACAAAAAAGTTTGTTAACTTCGGCAATTTTTTTAAAAACGTTTTGCTTTCCTCCCGTTTCCTCCTTTTTTCAGCACCACATGGGGACTTCGCTTCATTGTTTCTCTTCTCTGTACACTGTCTGTCACCCTGCACACGCACTCTGTCTGTCTGTCACTTTATTTCCTGTTTATTTCCTCCGTTTTTTGGCGCATTACAGCCTTGTCACTTTCGCAGATGCGCAGTAATGGCTTAAGGATCGGGTATACCACAGCATGTTTGAAGTAGCTGGGAACTGAGCCAGATCTAAGTGACAAATTCATTATTTTTTCCACACAGGGGCCGACAATATCAAACATTTTCAACAATAGAGTTGTTGGGACAATGTCGGCGGTTTCATATTTCCTGTTATAGTCTTCACATCCTGTAGGCTGACATGAGCGAAGGACGACCAAGATGACACCTGTAAAAACTCAGTAGAACAAACACTGAGTGGAGAATTAACACTGGCCCTAATGTCATGTACTTTGTTCAAAAAGAACGACCAAAAGTTGTTACAGTCCTCATGTGTGTACACAGGCACAAAAGGAGCTGAAGGTGCAGTAAGATTTTCAATGGTGTCAAACAAGACTTTTGGATTTTTCTTATTTCCTGAAACAAGATTAGAAAAATAAGATGAGCGAGCCTGCTTTATCAATTCATTCAGATCCAGCATTATGTCTTTTAAATGGAGTCTGTGTACCTCTAATTTAGTGGCTTTCCACAGACGCTCTGTCTTCCGACATTTTCTCCTAAAACTACAAATGTTATCATTTATCCATGGGAGGGCCTTTTTCTGTGACCCTGAAATCTTTTTAACAGGCGCTACTATATACAAAACCGACAGTGGTTGTTGAAACTTTCCACAAATGAATCAACATAATCACATTCAACAAAGGACCAAGAGTCAAAAGAGGCAGAGAAATCACTAGGTGTTGTCTCACTAATGATGCGTTTTTGTGTTACATTACAAACAGTAGCCATTGTGGTAAATGACAAATTAAAAGAAATACAACAATGGTCACTAATTTGAAAATCGTCAACACTCAGATTATCAATGTTTAGGCCATAAGAGAAAACCAAATCTAACGTGTGGCCTTTTTTATGCGTGGGGCCGGAAACATGCTGTACAAAATTGAAAGAATCCATAATAGTCAACAGATCAGCTGCAATCGAACAAGAGGGATCGTCAATATGCAGATTAAAGTCCCCAAGGACTAAAACGCGATCTAGTTTGATGATAGTCATTAAAAACTCAGAGAAATTGTCAAGAAATGCACGTGCAGGACCAGGAGGTCGGTAAACTAAAACACAGTAAAATGGGTGTATTTTCCCAACCTTACACATCTGCAGCTCAAAGGAGTTGAACGAAGCGGTGACCATCAAACTGCAGCAGAAAGAATCCCGAAAGACCAGCGCAAGTCCGCCTCCACGGCATGCCAGCCGAGGAGTCCCAAACACGGAGCAGTCCGGGGGGCATAGTTCTTTAATAGTTATAATTCTTAATACTGAGCAACGCGGCCCGATCATACTGTATGATTGCAGAGACATAACTGGTAGTTGATAGAGTTGACACAAGGAAAATCCCAGGAAGATTACAAATGTATGAGAGAGCAGAGAGGTGACCGATGCATAGCCAAACACAGGCGCCATCTTTTCTAGGTCAGGCAAAGGTCAGAGATCTTACACCCAACGGCATGGAAAACTTAATCTCACAATTGTTACATATCTTATTTTCATATATAAACTCCTTTCGGCTGTCATGTGCATGCCAACTAAGCATAATATATTTCATTTACTTTTATTTAATATATTCAACAATATTGTCAGGATACAATAGGCGGACTCAAATTCACGACTCAAGACTTCCAGATGAAACCGGTAACATTCAATTTATTGTTCGGAGAACAATCAGGCAACAGTACAAAATCGGCAGGCAAAATCGTTGTCAGGTAGCAGGCAAAAGGTCTAGATAACACCGGGAATACAAACTTGGAAAAAACGCTGGAAAGTGAGGCACACATGGTTCAACAACAATCTGGCAACAGGTGAGTGTGTGAGGTGAGACTATATACTAGAGGGACAGGTGATAATGATTGCAAACAGGTGAGACATCAGGGGGAGAGGAGGTAATCACAAAGGCGGGAAGGTAGACAAAGACAGGAAGACAAGTGACCTGAAATGAGAGCAAGCAAAACTTGAAAACAGGAAATCCCCAAAATCAAACAAATAACAAAATAAGAGCGGAGCAGAACATGACAGGCCCCCCCCCCCCTCCCCCTAAGGCCGAACACCGGACGGCCCAGGTTCCCCAGGGTGAAGCCAGTAGAAATCCTGTATCAGGATGGGATCCAGGACGTTACTAGCAGATACCCAGGATCTCTCCTCCGGACCGTATCCCTCCCAATCCACCAAGAACTGGCGACCACGACCCCGTTTCCTGACCGCCAAGAGTTTGCGAATGGTGTAGACGGGACCTCCATCGATGAGGCAAGGAGGGGGAGGAGGCGGCGTGGCGGCGTGGTGGCGTGGCGGGCACCAACACACTCTCCATGATGTGGAATGTGGGATGGACTCTCATCGATCTGGGAAGCTTCAACTTAACAGCCACAGGATTAATGACTTTAGATACAGGGAAGGGTCCCACAAAACGAGGTGCTAACTTACGGCTTTCAGTGCGTAGCGGAAGATCTTTGGTGGCCAACCACACCCTCTGTCCCACTCGGTAGCGTGGTGCCACTGATCTCCGTCGATCAGCCTGCCTTTTGTAAATCTCCCTGTTCTTCAGGAGAACCTGTCGAGCTCTAGTCCACGTGCTCCTGCAGCGTCGAACCAAGGCCACCGCAGAGAGAACCCCAACTTCTCTCGAGCGCAGGAAACAGAGGGGGCTGATAGCCGTAGGCACACTGGAAAGGAGACAGACCGGTGGAGGAGCAGGGAAGGGTATTGTGGGCATATTCCACCAACAACAGATGTTTGGACCACGAAGCAGGGTTGCAAGAAACCAGGCAGCGAATCCCCGTCTCCATCTCAAGGTTAAGCTTCTCCGTCTGCCCATTGGATTGGGGATGATATCCAGAAGATAAACTGACTGTGGCCCCAATTAAAGTGCAGAATGCCCTCCAGAACCGTGAGATAAACTGGGGACCTCGATCTGACACCACGTCCGCCGGCAGTCCATGCAGCCTAAAAACATGGGAGAGCATAACCTCTGCTGTCTCCTTAGCGGAGGTTAACTTCGGCAGGGGGATGAAATGCACCATTTTAGAAAATCTGTCCACTACTGTAAGAACAGCAGTATTACCTTCCGACGATGGTAGTCCAGTAACAAAGTCCAAGGAAATGTCTGACCATGGGTGCTTGGGGACTGGTAGAAGTTGCAGGAGACCAACGGACGCTTGCTGGGAAGTCTTGTTTTGGGCACAGACTGGACAGGCTGCAACATATTCCTTGACCTCCGTCCTCATAGATGACAGTGACAGTGACGATGGATCACTCAGACACCTCACACAAGACTCTACATTGTACAGTTCATTAGTTGTGAAAGGGGGTGTGGGCAAACCTTTACCAATGAAAAAAGAGGTCTCTGCTGAGTTCATTGATACCTCACATAGCACTACCTTAAATGGGTCACCAGTTATGAAAGGGTGCGTGGCTTAAGCATAGGGGGCGGGCCAAACCATCACCAATGAAGGAACTCTGCTGAGTTCATTGATACCTCACATAAGACTACCTTAAACAGGTCGTGTTGCCAGCGGGGGGCGCTATGACCAAATGTAAATTTTGGCCTGTAGGTGTCGTCAGGCCTGGACCCTTGTCAAACGAGAAAAATTTTGTGCGGATATGCAATGTACACAAAAGTTACAACAACTTCTTCGTTCATCGATGAATGCTCAAAATTGCCGCCAAGCCACGCCCACACCGTTCGACGAAAAGTTTTTCTTTTAACAACTTTTCATCTGTAACGGGTTGACATACTACAGACCAAATTTGAAGTCCATCAGATGAAATCTGTAGGAGGAGTTCATTAAAGTATAACACCTTGACTTTTAGGCTTACTTCCTGTTTCCACTAGGGGGCGCTATGACTTTGAGTAAATATCAGCCCTTATATGTCCTCAGGGTTGGACTCTTATGAATCCTGAAAAGTTTCGAGCCAATTGGACAATGTACACTTGAGTTACACCCACTTCCTGTTTCGATGGTGAAATGCACAAAATGGCCGCCCCGCCACGGTCATGCCCTGTGACCAAAAGTTTTTCTTTTAACAACTTTTCATCTTTAACGTCTTAAGATGGCACAGACCAAATTTGAAGTTGATCGGATGAAATCTCTAGGAGGAGTTTGTTAAAGTACGACATGTGGAAATGGCCAAAATTGCACTAATTTCGAACTTTCAATTCAAAATGGCGGACTTCTTGTTGGGTTTAGGGTATGGCTCCAATGACGTTTTCTGTACGTCTTGACATGCTACATATGTGTACCCAGTTTTGTGAGTCTACTGTAAACGTACTGCAGGGGCTCAATTTTTTTAACTTTGTAGGGGGCGCTAGCGAGCCATTTTTCCGTGCCTATTCCCGAAACCCTTAAAATACGTAAATTTTCACCAGACTGCCAAATTTGGTGAGTTCTTTAATATGATAAGCCCAAAGCTCAAAAAGGCAATTCATTGCGCAGAAGAAAGAAAGAAAGAATAATAATTCCTTCAGTTTCAATAGGGCCTTCGCCGCTGTCGGCGCTCGGGCCCTAATAATCACAGTCTCTAACATCCAAAATGAATGAACACAACATTATATCTGCCGCTATTTCCTCCCACGATTCCTCACATCAGGTTCTGTAAATGACTCTTGTACCTTAATGAAGTTTAATGTGATTCTAATCTCTCATTCTCTCTTGAAGAAGCTGACGGATCATAATACTGGCCATGGCATGGCACCTGGAATGAATGAAATCATGTCATCCCTTCACGGTGGGTGTTCAGATTGGAATTAGTGGGGTTGACATGTCAGAACACAGTAGGTTTATTATACAATGATTCAGGGTGTTTCCACATTATTTATTGTCCTGTATTGAGCTTAAGTACTAGTGTGTCCGGGCATTGATGTCTTCGTTTAGGGGGACCCCTTCATCTGCAGCGTCATCATCTTCTGTGGACAGTGAAATTGAAATGGTATGTTATAATTGAGGGATGAACGTATGTATTCATTACTTGAATGAATGTACTTGATGAACTTTGATGTACTGTTCAAAACACTATGAATATGCTGCGTGACTTACATTATCTCTTGTCTATTCAGTCAACAGACGCCGTTCTTCTGGAGTTTCCACAGACAAGTGTCTCTGACGTGCATCAGACGAAAGTGTAACAATGAGCAGTTCAGCCAAAAAAAAGGAACATAATGTGTGGTGTGTGTTTCTGTATGGTGGGAGGGGTTAGGCGTGCAATAATAAGGAATGTTGTTTTTCATTGTTCACTCTTTCTTAGTGTTCTGTAAAGTTTATGTGTAATGTTTAGGTCTGCTGCCTGAAATGGAACTATTTCTACAAGGCGTACTAAAGTACCAATATTTGAAAATGTTTAAAAGTCATAATGTAAATGTCCATACATCCATCCATCCATCCACCCATCGTCGTCCGCTTATCCGTGGTCGGGTCGCGGGGGGAGCAGCTCCAGCAGGGGACCCCAAACTTCCCTTTCCCGAGCCACATTAACCAGCTCTGACTGGGGGATCCCGAGGCGTTCCCAGGCCAGGTTGGAGATGTAATCCCTCCACCTAGTCCTGGGTCTTCCCCGAGGCCTCCTCCCAGCTGGACGTGCCTGGAACACCTCCCTAGGGAGGCGCCCAGGGGGCATCCTTACCAGATGCCCGAACCACCTCAACTGGCTCCTTTCGACGTGAAGGAGCAGCGGCTCTACTCCGAGCTCCTCACGGATGACTTACCCTGGATTTCCACAGGCTGCGTAACTGCTGCGGAACGTCTCCGCTGCGGAGCGTCTCCTTGGTCCGCCGTCCGTCAATACCCATCGGATCCGGAGTTGTTGCGGAACGGCTGCGGCCAGGACTGACAGCTGTAGTCACGAGGACCCACTAGATCTCGCGAATTCACGCAGAATAGAACCACAAAACCACCAACAGTTTGTTTCTATTCCGAGGAGTAGAGAGGAAACAACTCCGTGTTGTGTTTTCAAGGTGTAGTGAAGAGAAATATGATCGTTCGTGAGCACGGTGTATTTTATTTTGAAAGGTAACCGGATGTTTTATTTTGTTTCTGTGCTCGACTTCCTGTCCCGCACTATCTGCCGTGTGCTGAATTGCTGCGGAGCTCTCCGGCGTCCGGCAAAAATAGAAGCTCTGCGTATCTGATCCGCAGGGCTGCGGACCGCCGGAGCTGTGCCGGAGTCGGAACGCAGCCGTTATGCAGCTGGTGGAAATACACACATTGACTAGAGTGGAAACCGATTGACTCCGCCGACGTTCCGGAGCCGTTCCGCAGCAGTTACGCATCCTGTGGAAATCCAGGGTGAGCTTCTCACCCTATCTCTAAGGGAGACGCCAGCCACCCTCCTGAGGAAACCCATTTCGGCCGCTTGTACCCTGGATCTCGTTCTTTCGGTCATGACCCAGCCTTCCTGACCATAGGTGAGGGTAGGAACGAAAACTGACCGGTAGATCGAGAGCTTTGCCTTCTGGCTCAGCTCTCTTTTCGTCACAACGGTGCGATACATGTGTTGTATAAATGTTAAGCGATAGTACAAGTTTTTTGTATTTACAATGTACTATTCTAATTAGGATATGGTACAAATACATTAACGTATATTTTTTCACCTGGAAGTAGTCCCACAAGTCTTTCAGCCTTTAGTATACTGGTAATACATTTGCAAGTATGTGCAAGGTAGAAAGTAATATAGCAAAGTAATGATAAAGTATATTGACTATTAAGAGCAAAGTATGCTTTTTTAGTAATTGGAATAAGCCAAAAGTATAATTAAGCATATTATTAGCACAGTAAGAATATATTAAAAGTATAAAGCTTATATATTTTTAAGACACTAACAAATAATTTGAATGTACTTATAATATAAAGTACACTTTCATTTCACCAATTAAGCATATATTAGTAGATATAAAGCCATATGCTTAAAGTATACAAAATGTACTTTAAGTTGTTCCACTTAAGCACATACAAGTACACTAAATACACTTCAAGGTAAGCTTTACTACAATACAAATATATTTAGTACATTAGTTGTTCCAAAATAGCATGCTTCAAGTTAACTAATCATGAACACACTTTAAGTATAATGATGATTAGTGCAGCTTTAAGTACACAAAAGTATGCTACATTTTAGTACACTTAGCACATTTATTTTTCAACTGGGTTGTCAGCAATTACAAGGCTAAAGTTTTGATAATATTTATGGAATATCATTTATGGAATTGTATTTTTACTTTTACATACACACATTTTTCAGATAAAGTTCATGCAGCGTAGTGATGCACAGTTCACTTCATCATCTATTGCTACAATATCTGTCATTGCACAGTCCAAATGATATGAGCTGAGTCAGAGGGAGTGAAAGCAAACAAATGTTGATTGCTTATGCTGTTTAAGACACACAGGCTACGTGTACAGACACATTCTCATTTGTTAATTGTATGCCATTCTAAAACATTTTATGTTAACATTTAAGCTTTCATTGAAATATAAAGACAGTGCTGCAAGTCTGATCATAAGTAAGGACAGTCAAAGTGTGGACAGATGAGGTCACCACCCAGGAGAGCATTGAGGATTATACATCATCAGTGTGACATCTTACATCAGCAAATGTGTTGATGATGTGGTGATCACCTGACTGGAAACATCACAAACTGGCATGGGATGTGCACGGCCCAGGACCAGAGGGATCTACAGCGGGAGATTAAAACTGCTCAGAAGATCATTGGTACCCATCTCCCGAGCATCAGTGATGTCGGTGAGGTGAGGTGTCTACGCAGAGCCCAAATTATACTAAAGGACAGTACCCACCCAGCCACAGCCTGTTCACCCTGCTGCCTTCTGGGAAGAGATATAGAAGTTTCTGCTGCCGCACCACCAGACTGCAGAGCAGCTTTTCCCCCCAAGCTTGGATGCAAACACACTTTTTTTGCATCGTTTGGGCCGATTGTCCACACGAATCCTGTAACGCACTGCCCGTAAACGCACTTTTTTTAAACCTGGTCACAGGGTGAATAAAAAAAAAAATACGAATCCAGGGAAGACGGATGCATTTTCATCCTAACGTCTTCATGTGGACATGGCCTTAAACTCTAGTTCATCCTCAGCACTGCTCCACTGATTATGGTTTATTTCTGTTTACCATTTTTATAATTGCTTCTATATTAATGTATATTGTCTGCTATGTAGCAGAGGGGAGTTACAAACTCAATTTATACTTTATACATTATAACCTGTTATATTGTGAGAAAATAAATCTACCCACTTACCTTAAAGAAGAATGAAGTGAATGTTTTGGAAAGGCCAAGTCAAAAGTTATGACCTTAAAATGACTGAAATGTTATGGAAGGATGAGGAAGCAAGCAGCTCATGTGAGGAAACCCAGCAACATCCAAGTTGAAGCTGTTCTGTACAGAGGAATGGGCAAAGATTTGTCCAAGTCAATAAGCAGGACTGTTCAAAAGTTACTGGAAACGTTTTGTTGCAGTTATTGCTGATGTACTCAGCGTTGACAGCCTGTTTTTAGTAATGTAATTATGTTTTTGGACTTTCTTTTGAGGACCTTGTAAAATCTTCTTACCTTAGGGCTTCACAGTAAATGTTCTGCAGCCATAGATTGTACATGCAATGCCTTTGAAAGCATGTATGTGGTATATATGTTGAATACATGTTTCAAGGATTCTCTTCACTTGCATGACACAATGGGAGTGTTGTATGTTATACACACTGGAATGTGTATAGAGAAGAAAGATTCACACAGTATATAGCACACTGGTAAATCATTCTTTTGGCCAGACGGCCTACATTAAGACATTTCTGATGGGAGTTTGTTGTCTGAGCTGCTAAGAAGCTGATAGCAGTGTTAGAATCAGGTTAAAACAGAAGGGCATGCAGGTTTAACTCTGGGCTGGGGATGAATGATGATGATGATAACTAGGTTGCAAATAAAATCAAAATTAAAAACCAAATGAAATGAACAACAATAAATACATGTGTATCAGTAATCTTGATTTAAAACAGTTACCAAAGACACAATACAGTCAGTCATTTAAGTACTGCCACCTGCTGGTAGAAAGGGGGAACAGTTTGGTCCATTACGGTGGAAACCACATTAAATATTAATTTAATTATGTAATATAGTGCTAACAGTAACAACTCTGCACTAGGGATGGGAATTGATAAGAATTTAACGATTCCGATTCCATTATCGATATTGCTTATCGATCCGATTCCTTATCGATTCTCTTATCGATTCTCATTGGGTGAGGAAATAAGTAGAAATTTGTTTGTTTGTATTAACTCGCTTTAATATCTGATAAGAACACTGCACATACTCAGAGTATACACAAATTATGTGTAGCAACCTCAGAACAAACCTAAAAGTAGGTGAGCTACAAAGTAAAGTCCAGGGACCTATAGATTTTTACACAGCCAAAAAAATAAATAAAACTGCCATTTAAGTGCCATAAAAACAAAAAACACAGACTGTAAACAGTCAAGGAAGAGCTTGTGCCTTTGGAAATATTCAACCTGAAACTAAATTCAACTCAACTGACATACAAAATAGAAAGAAGTCTTCTGTAAAGACGACAACTATCAACTTGGGCAAATTAACAATTTTTGTGCAGAAAAATGGTCATGTTTGCCCTCTCAGGAAGGATACGAGATCTCTCTGGACTTAGGGTGTCTCCAGCAGTGGAGAACACCCTTTCAGAAGGGGTGGAGGAAGCTCGGACACAGAGATACTTCTCAGCTAGAGCTGACAACACTGGCAACGCGTCACTCTTCTTCCACCACCAGAAACTGGCGCTGTCTTTGGTTGGAATGGGCGGAAGGTTTCTATAAAGCTGGATTTTTTCCGTATAGGTAAAGTTTACACAATAAAATGGCGCTCACATTAACTAAATAGACAAGTTACCTTTGGCATTAATAGCAGATGGCGTCTCGTTAGCTCCGCTGCTGCTTGACTCACTTGTTGTTGCTGTGTCGCTGAGTAGTAGAGAATCAAACACGCGACAGTCCTGCAAACGGATTGCGTGCTGTGTGGCCAAATGCTTCTGCATATTGGAGGCAGTTCCCCCCTTTGCCGAAATTAAACTTTTACAACTGTTGCAAATGACTGCATTGGCGTCTTTTCGAGTGAAATATAACCACACTTTAGATCGCTTCTGCCTCGATGACATGTTTGCTGCGTAACCAAAAGAACGCAGCGCGTGTGTGACGGTCATGACACATTTGCAACGAGCGGAACCGTTAAGCGGAATCGTTAAGCAGGTACACTAACGGTTCCAAGGAATTGATTCACTGGGAACCGGGTCTAAAGAAGAACCGGTGCTCGATTCCCATCCCTACTCTGCACACGCAATAAGTTCTTAGGTTAACTATTAGCCTACCAACTGTATTGAACCAAACAATGCGCTCATTAAACGTGACTAGTGATGTGTACGTGGATAGGCACCATATTAAATCACTGTAATAAACTACTGTTGCTAACATATTTATTTCGGTCCAGGTTTATATAAGCCTATTTATTGATTGATTTTTCTTTTCTTCTAACGTTACTCTGGTATAACCGTTCTAAAAGCTTGGCTTTTATTTTTATAGGCCATATTTACTATTACTTCCGGGTTACTGTCTTTCTTTTAATGTAGATATTCAAACAAAGAAATGAAAAAAAGAATTTCAAAAAACCAAAATCGGACCGTTATTTGAATTTGGTTTAGTCGTTTTTCGTTTTTGGATTCAGAAACCAAAAATGGGAGAACGGCTCTTTTTTTACCGTTTCTTTGTTTTTGGTTTGAAACGACAAACGAAAAACAGGTGGTTTCTCGTTATTTTGTTTTGTGGTTCAAACGAAAAAAACAAACTATCAAAATGTACACGGACCACCGACCACCTACCGTGACCAATTTTATCCTGCTCAATTCTAATGGCATTTCTCCCATTTCTACCTGCAATGCCGCGGTTGGAGTTGTTTTAAAAGCTGTACATAATTTCAAAGCCAGATATTGAATTGTCTCTAACTTTTTGAGAGTTGTGCTTGCTGCTGATCCATAAACCCTAATCTAGCACTGATCCAGTTAATCCACTGTATATGACCTTCAAAGCAATACTATCCCTATCCCTACTATTTTTTTCTAAATAAAGATTCATAATATTTTGAACATTCAATGAATTGACAGATGCACTTCCACTTACGATTTACTTTAGCTATTTCATTTGATTTATTTTTCATTACAATTTATTCACTTTAAATAAATTATAATATAAAATTATGGGATTAACAGGAATTGTAGTTGCTCAACACCACAGGAACAGTTAAAAAAAAAGTCTTAACTCACAACTCCAGAGGTTCACGGAATGAGAAGGGGGAGGAAGGATGGTGAACTTGCATGTTAGTAAAGGCAGGCGCAGGAAAAAAAACAGTTCAGTGTTCTGGGGACACCTTTTTCACCAGCATCTGAATCAAATAAGGAAGAAAGATAAGAGACAGAATTAAAGCAACATACATTTTTATGAAAAGCTTCCAAATGGTTTTCCAGTATAGACAGAGGAATGCAAACCCATCAGCATCACAAGGTGACAATACAAAAATGTGCCAAGATACAATCCTATGCAAAACAATGACATATTTTGACCTAAAAGGCTACTGTTTCCTAAAAGTGACACATTTGCACCCCTGTAGACAGTCCACCAATGTTCAAAA
The DNA here is from genome assembly GCA_023631565.1 of Gymnocephalus cernua. NCBI lineage: Eukaryota > Metazoa > Chordata > Actinopteri > Perciformes > Percidae > Gymnocephalus > Gymnocephalus cernua. Next base: position 34,780,022 of record CM042433.1, on the reverse strand, counting down.
TCAATCAAACTTCATCTTAGACAAATGGGGTCTTACATAACTAGGTTTCTTACCTTCAGGTTTCTTCTTGAACTTGTATTTCTTGTTGGAGCGTACAGCATTGAGGAGAACCTTCTCTTTCACCACATAAGTGTAGAGGTACTTGCAACTGAATGTGAAGTTGCTCTTCACCTGGATTTCTGACTTGATGAGGTTTACCGAACATCTGTTCCTTGTGTCTGTCCAGCATCCTGTCATCAGTGAAAAGACCCATTCCACTGAAGCATTGGTGATTGGTACACTCAAGAGGAAAGAAGCTAATGCTGTCATGTTTGGTGTGGTTGTGTGCTTGAGTAAGGTGGCCCACTTCTCCACGACTGGAGCTCCACGACTGGAGCTCCAGACTGCACGATGGCCTGTTGGTGTGGCAGAACGACACAATACTCATCATATAGCGTATCCATGTCCAACTTATTGCTTAGTTGCAGGGCCTCTACAGCTTCACAGAGATGGGAGAATTTGAATTGGCTCTTCTTTAGTGCCAGGCTAGCCACTTTATTATACAAATCTAATAAAATATCTTTGCTTTCCAACTTCGCCCCAGGTGTGTCTGTTTAAAACATGGACGGAGACGCAACTTCTCTCTTTTAATGTTTTATTTAATTAAGCAACAGTAGGCTACAAACATGGGTGGTCTCCTTTTTCTTTCTCTCACTTTACGAAACAAGAGGGCAAGCCAGCCTGGTGGCGAAGCTCTTTCTATATACTGTCTATGGCGAAGCTGCAGACCATAGAGCTCAACAGTCCCGCCCACAGCGGGTTCCGGAAATAAAAATGAATTACCTGTAGATCAAGGGGGTTGCCGTCACCATCCTGGTCATCCTTGAACAGCCGCCATAGTGACTTTGGGCACTGGTCCTCTCCCAATGAGAGAAAGTAGGTCTTGATAGGAGCCCAGCTGTCGTGAAGCCTCTTCACTGCAGGCCACAAGCTCAGCCATCTTGTGGGCACATAAGCAGGGACTGGTACGCTATCTCCACAAAGGTGTGAATTGACTTAAGTTCCTCAATGTGTTTGGCAGATGAGGAGAAGTGGCTAAAGGTCTTGTTGACGACATTTTCGAAGTCGATATTTAGCCGGTCTCCTGCATATTTTGCACTGTTGTGAACGATGTGGGCCACACAGTTTGCCTTCAAAATGCAATTGTTCTCTTTCAGTTTCTGGAAGACAGAGTTTTATCTCCCGTAATTCAGACTAGCATTGTCAGCGGAATACGCAGATATCATGTCTAGTCTCAGTCCGTTTTCCTCCAGCTTGGTGACTATCTGGTTGCGGATCGCGGCAGATGTTTCATCACTGTCATCATAGAAATCAAGGACCTTCGTCTGTACTCCCAAGTCTGGCGTCCAGTAACGCACTGACAGTGGGAAGAGCTTGGTGGTCCCATGATTGGAGGCATCTGAAGCCACTGAGAAGAATGGCGTGTGGGCTGTGGAGACACACACACAGATGGGATGAACTTAACCCTCATGCCCTCTTCGGGCAGTTTTGTACATTTTTCTCAAGTTTTTTTTTTCTTTTCATTTTGTGATCATTGTTGCTGTGTTACTGCTTATGGCATGAAATTTGGTCAAACCTTTTCTTTTTAGTCAAATTTTTTGAAATCCAGTGTTTTTTACTCTTACATGTTCTTTATACTCAAATGATTCATTTTGTACCCTCTCACCCTCTTCGTGGCAAAAACGTACATGCACACAAAAACTGCTATTAAATCATTATATATCAATATTCCTTTCTAGTTTTTTTCATAAATCACTTAAACAACTTGTAACTTGCTCAAAACTACCAAACATTCAATACTTTTCAGGATTTTAACCCTTTAAATGCCAGTTTCTTTAGTTGAAGTATTTCAATTTTTATTACAAAAAAACACAAAAAAATGATATTTTTTCCATATAATGAATAATATGGAGATGGGGCTTTGGTGGGGATTAGAGACTTGGATATGTCAAAGATAAACAACAAAATTAATTTGATTGCATTAGTATTTTTAACGTAGTGCTAAATACTCCCTCTCACCCTCTTCGTGGCAAAAACATACACGCACACAAAAACTCCTATTAAATCATCATATTTTTCTGCTTTTTTTCATAAGTCACTTAAACAACTTGTAACTTGCTCAAAACTACCAAATATTCAATACTTTTCAGGATTTTAACCCTTTAAATGACAGTTTTAATTCTTTGAAGTAACAATTATTTATGAAAAAAACCAACAAAACCATAAAATAAATTGTAGGGTAATGGGGCTTTGGTGGTGATTAGAGTCTTGGATATGTCAAAGATAAGAAACACAACTGATTTGATTGCATTAGTATTTTCAATGTAGTTCCACATACTACCTCTGGACACAAAAATGCCTCATTGACTTCCATTATAACCACATTTTTTATCTCACTGCCTTTACAGTATGAAAAACCATGCATTCTGCAATGTCAGCATTTCATTTTGAACAATATATTGATATTTTACATTTTTACTGTATTCCAGATTTCACCATTTTCCCTTTGTAGGCCGATGCATGAAATTATAGTTATATTATGGAGCTGTGTGTGTGTGTGTGTGTGTGTGTGTGTGTGTGTGTGTGTGTGTGTGTGTGTGTGTGTGTGTGTGCTGATCATTTTAGGGGTGAAAAAAGGGCATCTTTTGAAGGATGCATCTCATGTGTCTTTGGAGATGTGCTTGAATTAAAACATTGTCTCCTACCTTTGTTGTAATATATGATGATTTAATAGGAGTTTTTGTGTGCATGTACATTTTTGCCACGAAGGTGGTCAGAGGCAGTATTTAGAACTACGTTAAAAATAGTAATGAGATCAAATTAATTTTGTTGTTTATCTTTGACATATCCAAGTCTCTAATCCCCACCAAAGCCCCATCTCCATATTATTCATTATATGGAAAGAATATCATTTTTTGTGTTTTTTTGTACTAAAAATTGAAATACTTTAACTAAACAAACTGGCATTTAAAGGGTTAAAATCCTGAAACGTATTGAATGTTTGGTAGTTTTGAGCAAGTTAAAAGTTGTTTGAGTGATTTATGAGGAGGGCATGAGGGTTAAAAGAGATTCTCTAAAAACAGATTATTATAAAAAATACAAAATACTAATGCAATCAAATTAATTTTGTTGTTTATCTTTGACATATCCAAGTCTCTAATCATCCCCACCAAAGCCCCATCTCCATATTATTCATTATGAGGGTTAAAAGAGATTCTCTAAAAACAGATTATTATAAAAAATACAAGATACTGCTTTACTGTTTTGATCATTATCGATTTTATATAAATATTCTCTCTCTCTCTCTCTCATATATATATATATATATATATATATATATATATATATATATATATATATATATATATATATATATATATATAATTATAGTTGCTTTTGTTTGTTTAGTTTGGAAGATAATGAATAGTGAAATGTTGCTCACAATCATGTAAGGATACACAGAGCCTGGTTTCACGAAGGCACGGATGAGCAGCATTGTGTTAGCTAACATACCAGTAGAAGAAGATGATTAGCTAACATTAGCTAGCTAACATTAGACAAATAGCTAACACACAACAATGTTACATCCATGAATATAACTTTAACTTTACCTTTGGGTGTTGCCTCTCGTTGCTCATTCAGTGGTCTTCTGAGGACTTTCAAGCAATCTTCGACGGAGGCAGGGGCAAGCACATCCTTGACAATGGCTTCTGCCTTCGACCGACCACAGGCCATCCTCTTGGCAATGTCAGAGTCCGGATAAATTGTTGGGGCTAGCTTTGTGCCACAATCTCCTGCTCAATATGATGTAGCGTGTTGGACAGTGTGATACACACTCGTCACCTCTGCAGCAGTCACTTTGTCAGCTACAACCCCAAATCAGAAAAAGTTGGGACAGTATGGAAAACACAAATAAAAAAAGAAAGTAGTGATTTCTAAATGTACTTTGACTTGTATTTCATTGCAGACAATACAACAGCACATAATTTAATGCGTTCCTCATGATTTTTGTTGGGTTTTTTTTCAAAAAAAACAAAATTCCTATTTTGGTTCTTGCAACACATTTCAAAAAAAGTTGGAACAGTAAAGCATTTACCACTTTGTAATGTTGCCATTCCTTTTCACAACACTTAAAAGACATTTAGGGACTGAAGACACCAAGTGATGAAGTGTTTCAGGTGTAATTTTGTCCCATTCTTGCTGCAAACAAGTCTTAAGGTGGGCAACAGTACGGGGTCTTCGTTGTCGCATTTTGCGCTTCAAAATGGACCACACATTCTCTATTGGAGACAGGTCGGGACTGCAGGCAGGCCAGTCAAGTACCCGTATCCTCTTCCTCCGCAGCCAAGACTTTGTAATGTGTGCAGAATGTGGTTTTGCATTATCTTGTTGAAATATGCATGGACGTCCCTGGAAAAGATGTCTTCTTGAAGGCAGCATATTGTGCTCCAAAATCTCTATGTACTTTTCAGCATTAATGGTGCCATCACAGAAGTGCAAGTTACCTTTGCCAAGGGCACTGACACAACCCCTTGTTGACTTGTTGCTGGTAACAGTCTGGATGATCCTTTTCTTCTTTGGTCCGGAGCACACGGCGTCCATTTCTCCCAAAGAATACCTGAAATACTGATTCATCTGACCACAGTACACATTTCCACTGTGTGATGGTCCATCCCAGATGCCTCCGAGCCCAGAGAAGTCGACGGCGCTTCTGGACACTGTTAACATAGGGCTTCCTTTTGGCACAGTACAGTTTTAACTGGCATTTGTGGCTGTAACTACGTATTGTGGTACTTGACAAAGGTTTGCCAAAGTAGTCCTGAGCCCATGTTGTAGTGGGTATGAAGGAAATAGTGGACCAAAATGCAGAGATAACGGAGGCAGGAAAGCAGGAGAGTGTCCAACAAAAGGTTTAATAACAAAAAGGCAAAGTACAAACCAAAACTCAAGGAATCCAAAATGTGTAACAGAAAATCCAAAGGAATCCAACAATGAAGAAAGTCCAAAGAAACGGGGAAAATCAAAAATGGGAACACGGAACAGAGCACAAGTACCAAAAGCAGGAGCACAAGCAGAAACTCACGGGAACACAAAACCAAAAACAGTATAATGATCTGACACAGGACAAGGGGAACACACAGACTAAATACAGGAGGTAACGAGCAAACAAGGGACAGGTGATACAACAGGTGAGACACATCAGGGTGGGGCAGAACAATCAGACAGGCGGGAAAACACAAGACAGGAAGTAAAACTAGACAAGACCATGACGGAAACAGAATTCAAAATAAAACAGGAAACAGAACTAAATACAAAACAGACTACCAAAATAAGACAAAAACCCCAAAACCATAACAGTACCCCCCCCCCCCCCCCCCCCCCCCAAAGGACAGATCCCAGATGTCCAAAAAAAAAAAAAAAAAACAGGGCAGAGAAAAAGGCAATCCAGGGAGGGCGGAGGGGGTCCGGAGGAGGGACAACAAAAAACCAACCCAGGGAGGGCGGAGGGGGACCGGGGGAGGGACATAGTCACTGGGGCACAGGGAACAGAGGGCCCAGGGGCCCAGGGAGCGAAGAGCGCTGGGGCACAGGGAACGAAGAGCACTGGGGCACAGGGAACAGAGGGCCCTGGGGCACAGGGAACAGAGGGCCCTGGGGCACAGGGAACAGAGGGCCCAGGGGCACAGGGAACAGAGGGCCCAGGGAACAGAGGGCCCTGGGGCACAGGGAACAGAGGGCCCAGGGGCACAGGGAACAGAGGGCCCAGGGGCACAGGGAACAGAGGGCACAGGGAACAGAGGGCCCAGGAGCACAGGGAACAGAGGGCCCAGGGGCACAGGGAACAGAGGGCCCAGGGGCGCAGGGAACAGAGGGCCCTGGGGCGCAGGGAACAGAGGGCCCAGGGGCGCAGGGAACGAAGAGCCGGAGAGAAGAGCAAGACGTCGAGGGCTCCGAGGCGGTCTGCAGCAACGGCGAAACCCCTCAGGCGGCAGAGCAGGACGTCGAGGGCTCCGAGGCGGTCTGCAGCGACGGCGAAACCCCTCAGGCGGCAGAGCAGGACGTTGAGGGCTCCGAGGCGGTCTGCAGCGACGGCGAAACCCCTCAGGCGGCAGAGAAGGACGTCGAGGGCTCCGAGGCGGTCTGCAACGACGGCGAAATCCCTCAGGCGGCCGAGACGGACATCAAAGGTGGAGCCCCTCAGGCGGCCAAGCAGGACGTCGAGGGCTCCGAGGCGGCCTGCAGCGAAGGCGATATCCCTCTGGGGGCCGAACTGGACAGCGAAGGTGAAGCCCCTCAGGCGGCCGAGCAGGACGTCGAGGGCTCCGAGGCGGCCTGCAGCGAAGGCGATATCCCTCTGGGGGCCGGCGGCGAAGGCGATATCCCTCTGGGGGCCGGCGGCGAAGGCGATATCCCTCTGGGGGCCGGCGGAGAAGGCGATATCTCACTCGAGGCCGGGGGAGAAGGCGACATCCCCTCCGAGGCCAGGCAGGCGAAGGGCCAGCTGGGGAGCCAGACAAGTTAGTCGGACTGGAGACAGGCGACGAGTCAGCCGGACTGGAGACAGGCGACGAGTCAGCCGGACTGGAGACAGGCGACGAGTCAACCGGACCGGAGACAGGCAACGAGTCAGCCGGACCGGAGACAGGCGAAGAGTCAACCGGACCGGAGACAGGCGAAGGGACTGCTGGACCGGAACCAGGCGAAGGGTCAGCTGGGCCGATGACAGGCGACAGGTCAGCTGGGCCGATGACCAATGCAGAAGTCGACCGGACCGCCGACAGGACACGGGGGGCAGGAATCGGCCGGACCGCCGACTGGACACGGGGGGCAGGAGTCGGCCGGACACGGGGGGCAGGAGTCAGCCGGACCGCTGACTGGAAACGGGGGGCAGGAGTCGGCCGGACTGCCGACAAAACACGGGACTCTAGGAACTCAGGGGGGCCGCTACACGGCCGGGACTCTAGGAACTCAGCGGGGCCGCTACACGGCCGGGACTCTAGGAACTCAGGGGGGCCGCTACACGGCCGGGACTCTAGGAACTCAGGGGGGCCGCTACACGGCCGGGACTCAGGGGACCCGGAGGCCGGCAAAGTCTCCAGGGCAGTCTCTGGGGCGTTGACCAACGGCAAAGTCTCAGAAGAGCTGACCAACGGCAAAATCTGTGGCAGTCTCTGGGATGCTGTCCAACAAAGTCTCTCGGCAGTCTCTGGGATGCTGACCAACAAAGTCTCTCGGGCAGTCTCTGGGATGCTGACCAACAAAGTCTCTCGGGCAGTCTCTGGGATGCTGACCAACAAAGTCTCTCGGGCAGTCTCTCAACCATAACACATGTGGTGATATCGCTTATAGATGAATGACGATTCTTGATGCAGTGCCGCCTGAGGGCTCGGATCTCACGGTTGTTCAGCTTAGGCTTGCGCCCTTGTCCTTTACGCACTGAAATTCCTCCTCATTCCTTGAATCTTTTAATTATGTTATGCACTGTTGAAGGTGAAATAAGCAAATGTCTTCCTATCTTTCTTTGAGGAACATTGTTTTTAAACATTTCAATAATTTTCTCACGTATTTGTTGGCAAACTGGCAATCCTCGGCCCATCTTTGCTCTAAAGGACTAGACCTTTCTTGGATGCTGCTTTTGTACCAAATCATAATTACAATCACCTGTTGACATCACCTGTTTCAAATCACATCATTATTTAACCAATTTACCTGATTACTAGCCCTAAATTGCTCCTGTCCCAACCTTTTTTGCAATGTGTTGCAGGTCGGAATGACAGGAAAGGATGTATATTTACAAATGAAATTAAGTTGACCAGACAAAACATGAAATATTTTGTGTTCACATTGTCTGCAATGAAATACAAGTCAAAGTACATTTAGAAATCACTACTTTCTTTTTTTATTTGTGTTTTTCATACTGTCCCAACTTTTTCTGATTTGGGGTTGTAGAAAGTTTTAGAAATTTTTAGGTCAGAGGAAAACATCCATAGATTTGGATGTCTCTTTCTGTTGGACACGTTTCTTGTGAGTCTCCGTGAGTCTGTGTTGTTTGACATTGTATTCCCCTTCATGTCTGATTGAGAAGGACGTTTTGCAAAGGTCACAAAAAGCCCTCTCGGTATCCCCCTCAACACCTTTCAGCCACAAATATTCATTTTCTCAGTCTTTCTTGTACCCACACCTTCTCTTTTTAATTGATGGCGGTGCCTCAGACTCAGTCTCTTTCTCCATTTTTCGAATTAGAAAGTGCACATCTAAAAGTTCCTTCCCAGTGTGTCTGGTATGCACGTGCGTGGCTGCATGCGCTGTCATGACAACAACCTAGTCAGCAGTTCAACTGAGGGGTGGGTGTGGCAACAGTAGCGTGCTGAACTGTCAAGTAATGTTCGTTTGGCTGCCTGGGGCTCGAGGATATAGAGCGACCACCTTTTTTTTGAGCAAGCATTGATCATGCGTGACACGGTCTCAATTTGCGGGACGCATGAATTGGGCTTCAAACACTGTGCGCGCATGCGCTACGCGGGACGGGTGGTCACCCTACTTACTATGCTACCTTGAGGTGTTCCATTTTCAACAACAAATCTTTCTGAATAGCTCTTTCCTAATCTTTTTTTTTATAAGATTATTTTTGGGGCATTTTAGGTCTTTATTTATATAGGACAGCTGAAGACATGAAAGGTGAGAGAGAAGGGGAATGACATGCAGCAAAGGATCGCAGGTCGGAGATGAACCTGCGGCTGCTGGCTCTCTCTGTTTATCTGTGCTTTTTCAATTTCATGCACTAAACATGAAGCTGGGTCCTTAGTATTTCTTCCTCTCCTAAAGCCACTCTGATATTTTGTATATATATCCTTTATGTGCAATCCTTTCCTGGCTTTCGTACTGCACTGCCTCCTTCCAACTTTGTGTCAATTTCCCATCCTCCCACACTTTATTATACAAATCTAATAAAATATTTGCTTTGCTTTCCAACTTCGCCCCAGGTATGTCTGTTTAAAACATGGACGGAGACGCAACTTCTCTCTTTTGATGTTTTATTTAATTAAGCAACAGTAGGCTACAAACATGGGTGGTGTCCTTTTTCTTTCTCTCACTTTACGAAACAAGAGGGCAAGCCAGCCTGGTGGCGAAGCTCTTTCTATATACTGTCTATGGCGAAGCTGCAGACCATAGAGCTCAACAGTCCCGCCCACAGCGGGTTCCGGAAATAAAAATCCAATGCAATTTTTCCATTGACAATTTCAGTATAAGCCATAAAATCGTAACCGTCGATGTTAGACTTAAAACCAGCTACGGCATGACTAAGCTATTGTATATGCTCATATAGACGCCAAAAGTTCATAGGGCACAAACCTTGTTTTGAGATAAATGTCTTTTATTCGCGATGTCTTGGATAAGTACTTAATTACCCACAATCCTGAACAATCCCACAATCCCACAGTGATGCCACTGATTGGTGGAACTCATGCTGGTGAGGAGGGGCAGGAGGGGGAGCCGCCTGCACGATGATTGGCGCAAGATGATTTTCCAAAGATCTACGACACTGCCTGATTCACGACCTGTTCCACACTTGGGCCACTTCGGCCGGCAAGCTAACGTTAGTTTAGCTAACAGCTAATTAGGCTAACCGCTAGCTAACAGCTTGATTCAGTCTAAAATAACGTTAACTCAAACAAAATACTGGGAAAGCAGGCTGCAGCTGATGTAACAGCTGTTATATATTTTAACGATTCTTTTCAGGTTTTATTTTGAGGGTCTTTTAAAGTTATTACATGCTGTCTAAGCTAGCGGTTAGCCGAATTAGCTGTTAGCTAAACTAACGCTAGCTTCCTTTATTCAGTGGTGCGCGGTGGTTTGTGGGATTGTAGTTCCTTTGCTCGATATTGAAAATATGTACACAGTCTTGTACCTTTGACTTTTTGGGGATTTTCTGTTCGTTTTTTTCACTCGAAATGACACGTTGTATGCTTATGAGTCACGTCGTAGCTGGTTAGCCTAAGGCATGGTCTAAAACTCTTAGTACTATACGGATTCTTCCAGACGTCAATGGGAAAAATGAATAGGAAATTTACTTCCGGAACCCAAGGTGTCTCGGAGTGTGGGCGGGACTGTTCAGCTCTATAGACAGTATATAGTGCGCTCCCCAGCAGTCTCTCCCCCTGCTGTTCATAAGGTGCCTCTGCACCCTTTTTATTTCCGACCCTCCCACCAGTCTTCGGGCCACGCCTCCTCATTTACATTGACATGTGTCAAGTAGTCCAAATGAAGAACCAATGTTAAATCGAAATCGAAAAACAAATATTAAATCCAAATTAAAAGCCAATGTTAAATAGAAATTGAAAAAACAAATATTAAATCCAAATTAAAAGCCAATGTTAAATAGAAATTGAAAAAACAAATATTAAATCCAAATTAAAAGCCAATGTTAAATTGAAATTTAAAAGCCAAATTTAAAAGCCAAATTTTAAATCCAAATGTAAAAGCAAATGTTAAATTGAAATCTAAAAGCCAAATATTAAATACAAATTAAAAGCCAATGTTAAATTGAAATTTAAAAGCCAAATATTAAATCCAAATGGATAAGCCAAATGGAAAAAATTAAAAAAATTATAATATTTTTAATTTGATCTCACTTCGTTTTCTCTTTGGACTTTCAATTTCTCTTTGGACTTTGAATTTGGATTATGAATAAATATTTCCTCATAGAAAAACAGAAGTTAAAAGCATTATTAAACTGAAGGAAAGGTGGCAAAAGCAATGGGAGGAGGAGAGAAAAAGACGATGGTTTTACAGAATTCAAAGGAAAGTGCACAGGAGAAATGAGATATGAGAATGAGCAGAAAGGAGCAGGAGAGAAGAGACAATAATATCAAGGCTAAGGTTTGGACCCACTGGCTTAAACAGCACACTGTTGAAAATAGGTAAACCCAATACATGAAGATGTGATCACTGATCTTAGACAAAATAAAATGATTGTCAAGGTATGAGTTTATTCATGTATTTTTTTTGTTTTGTTTGTTTTGAGTGAATCAGATCCACACTCCATACCAGTTGGTGGCGGTAATGCGCCAAATCGTGTGCCAGCCGCTAATAAACCACAAAGAAGAAGAAGAAACGTCAGAATTCTGAAGTGTTTCTGACAACATCCTAAGGTGGAAGTCATGGATGTATTAAGAGAACGTGGAGGTAGGCTATTTCTAAACTTGGAGCACGATGCCTGGAAACAAAAAGTTAGATAAGTATATTTGTGATTAATTTGCTTCGGCTCTTGCCAGACACACCCCCACAGAGTCTAGGGCGAGAACGGGGGCGGGATAACAGGACAGAAGGCTGTCTTTAAGTCTGTGCGCTGACGCCTTCTTCTGTAACGTCAGTGTAGTTAGTAAGGTAACCTAAGATAACGCTATCTTTTGATTATTAGCCATTTAATTTGAAAATGGCCACAGACGAACTTTCGTCCAAACTCAATCGTCGGCTCCAGATCGAAGAAGGAGCCGAGGATCCTGTTGCTGTGGACGTCAGCGGGTACCAGAATGGGTCGGAAGAGAAACCGAGTACAGCTAATGCAGACTCGGAGCTCGGGGCTAAGCTGATTCGGCGAGAAGAGCTGAACGAGGGGCAGGGTGAGCACTGCCAGCCTAGCATGAAGGTCTTCAACCCATACACCGAGTTCAAAGAGTTCTCCCGAAACCAGATCAAAGACATGGAAAGAATGTTCAAAACGTGAGTGTGTGATAGTCTGGATGAACACCGATAACTTAAATCTTAAACATGCCTCCAGCCTCAGGTTAGTTGCCTTTTTAAATTTGATATAACAATAGGCCTAACAGGGAAGCAGTTTAAGAATGCTCATATAAGGAAGTTGAGTTAGCAGGTTGCTGACGTAGGCCACGTTAGGCCACTTCGATGATTTCAGTTTGGTTTACAAAATGTTCAAAACGTTCTAAAACATACAATGTAGGGCTGCAACTAACTATTATTTTCATTGTTGATTAATGTTGATTATTTTCTCGATTAATGGATTAGTTGTTTGGTCTAAAAATGTCTTGTTACTAGTTTTGCATTGAGTACTTTTACTTTTAATACTTTAAGATAATTTTCCTGATGATACTTACATACTTTTACTTGAGTAACATTTTCACTGCAGGACTTGTACTTGTAACAGAGTATTTTTACAGTGTAGTATTAGTACTTTTACTGAAATAAAGGATCTGAATAGGCTACTTCATCGAACACTGTTTAAACGTACAATATGTAACTTTCTGCTGCTAGGGGTCTCTCAACCAAAACAATGGATTGTAAACACGGACTTTTGATGACGTTGGTAAGTTGCGTGGAATTATGGGAGTTGTAAACAACTTCACTGATTAGAATGCATCTGTTCATGGACAAGTTTAGCTACACATTCAAATGTATTCACTTTATTACACTTTATTCACTTTATTCATGTCATTCTAATAACATAGCGGCATTTTCCCCAACATAATTAACTTTTTCTTGATTCGATCTGTATTGGTAGCTGACCAGTTAGCTAGCTAGTGAGCCAGCAAGCTAACGTTAGCCAGCAGCTAAAATCACAGTGACTATCACAATATATTTCATGTCACTGTCACCTTTTGGATGGTTTCACAGGGTTTGTTGTAACGCTAGCTAGCTACTCAACGAGCCTGAGAGACGGATGTGGGTGGGGATTGCCGGGGGAATCTCCGGCGGGAATGGACGGCCGATGGCCGATGTGCAGCAGCAGAACATCTCCAAGCTGCCCGGAACGAACTCCCCTTTCACTTTTCTTTAATCTTAACTATTCGTTTTGGTGCTTGTCGGGTTAATTTAGCTAACTGTAAAGACAGCTAAACGCGAAGGGGTGAGAAATTCGGCAGGGAGGAGATTTTCTGCACGAACACCGGTAGCTAGCGCTAACGGAGACGCAGCTAACACTAGCTATGGATGGCCGCTGTTGCGACTTAGGTCTGGGTCTGATATGGTCTGTTTCCCGATGCTTCATTAAACTGCCGTTAGCGTCGTAAGCACCCGGCACCGGAGTTAAGTGCTGTATAGTACTTATACTGTAGCTATGGATTGCTGTAATGGTGGCTGGCTGTTGGCTGGCTATGGGCTAACGGTATCTGGCTATTGCTACATGTCCCGGCTGTGTTGTCAGCTGTTATCCCAGGCAGACAGACCGGGGTGCTAGCTGGCTAAATTAGCATTAGATTAGTCGTCAATATACACAGCTAACGTTAACATTACTGGTAAACTCATTCGTGGGTTAGCCCAGCGCTGCTTTTTTCCATGGTGAAAACAATCATGCTACCAATAACTTTATGAGCATGTTGAACGATGTGGTAACCCTATAATGTTATCCACCAAGCATTAGCTAGCTAGCATTAAGTTAGCTACTTGTCAACCAACACATTGTAGTAACGTTAAACTGGATCGATATTGATGTATCAATAAATAAGATATCTGCTGTATTACTCTGTTGCAAAGTGGCATATTATCAATCACAAAATGATGCTGTGTGGCAGAAAAAGCAGTATTATGGTTAGGAGTATTGTTTTCTGTGACATTGTATGATTTACAATTACGCTCAAACGTATCATCTGGGAGCCGTGTTTTGAAGGAAGTTACGAGGAACTAGAGGGTGAAAGGTTATATGACGCCACTGACAGGCGACTAGGAAGGAAACGTGCTGTATCTGAAAATAAAAAGTTCGGTGGAAACATTTGGGAGAGTGTAACTACACATCTCAAAACAATATATAACATAGGTATGGTCGTTTTTAGACATTTTAATGCAGAAATGTTACATATTGTACCTTTAACACTAGGCTGCACTGTGGTTAGGTGCTGTTGTTTGCACTCTCAGTCGCAGATTGGATGAAACAAAACTTTTTCAAATTCGCTGGCAGGTTTTGCGTTAGGAGGGTTGACATTAAAGTCTCCCCCAAGCAGGGGGCTGTGTCGCAGAGTGGCCATTCCGTCACCACTTGTCTTAACCTGGCGTGAGGCTCAAACATGTAAGCCATGGCTGAATCTCCAACATGTCTAGTCATCTAGATGCGTACTACTGGTCAACCTTAATGTCTGGTCCACTGCCAAGCGTTATTTACATGCTTTCCATTCATTGTCAGGTAGTAAGCACTAAACGAGCCTTATCCAGCAAGAGCACGAGCAGCGGTGGTGGGCGAGGCCAAATCCAGAATTCATCAATGAGGGAGAAGGGGGGTAGTGTTGTGTTTTCAGCTCCTTTTCAGACTTTATTTAACATTTTCAGTGGGTTTTTGTTTATTTGTTTATTTAAAAGGATCCCCATTAGCTGACGCCGAGACGACAGCTAGTCTTCCTGGGGTCCAAACAATACATACAAAACCCAATAATTACAGTCACAATTACTCACAAGAATATCATATATAATTACACCTAAAAGAACAAAAAGAAGTAACAATACAAGAAGTACTGATTAAAATAATGATAAAATAATGCAAAACAATATACACATAATACAACCTCACTTAACCAATCCAGACGATATTATGATGTTGAAAACAAATACATTCTTAGTCTTTTTTTGAAACCAGTTTTTCCCTTAATTTCACAAACCCCAACTGGAAGATTGTTCCAAAACACAATTGACCTATAAAACACGGTCCTCTTCATAGAGTCAGATTTTGGTAGGGGTAAAGAAATCTGTCGACTATTTGCCCCTCTTGTGTAATGTGAATGCATATCTGAATAGTAAATTATATTGTCATAAAAAATTTTTGGAATCCGAGTGTTAATAATTCTATGAAAATATACTAACATATTAGCGGATAGTCTGTGCTTGACCACCGGCCAAGCAAGACGTTCATGCATCTCAGCGACACTAGTTCTCGGAGAACAACCAAGAACCACTCTTGCAGCCTTATTTTGCGCCACTTGTAATTTTTTTAAATGACTGCTTGATGCAGCAGACCATACACTGTAAAAAAAAATATGTAAAAAAACGGTAAAAAATCTGGCAGCAAAGTTGCCAAAGACTTACCGTCAAATTACAGTAAAAAACGTACATTATTTTACAGAAAAAATCTTTTTTTAAATACAGAGATTTCCTGTAAATATTTTCTGTATTTTTACAGTCTAAATATTGTAGAATTAAAAAACAATCTTGTTATAAAACATTTCTAGAATGTTAAAAAAATATATAAATCTTTATCAAAACTAAGAAATATTGCAGAAATACCTTAAAAGTACACAATTTAACTGAAAACTGCTGTTTTAATACGGTTTTCTTTGGTAAATTCACAAGATTATCCAATCCATCCACAAGAACTCCATGTCAAAGTACAGATTTCTGAATGTAAAACACACAAAAATGATGTCAAATAACTTTCAATTACCCTCATTTAGGCATTTATTTTATGATTATCCAATCTATTTGCAGTAAATTTCTGTTAAATACTGTTTTTTTACTGTATAAAAAAAGAATATAATGGGATAATACCTTGCATAAACCTAATAATAATAGTCATTACTTTATATAAACAATATTTTAGAGTATGTACAAGCAACTCTCCAATATATCTACATACTTTTACCATTAATGTATGGTGTTTACTTTAAATAAACATTATTTCATAGTAATTTAGAAGCAAATATCCAGTATATTTACATACCTTTACCATTATTATATGAGGTTTACTTTATATAAACATTGTTTTTTAGTTATAAAAAGCAACTATTCAATATATAAACATAGTATTACCATTATTGTATGGGTGTTCACTTTATATAAACAGTATTCAACAGTAATCACAAGCAACTATCCAATATAT
This sequence comes from Gymnocephalus cernua, assembly GCA_023631565.1. Classification (NCBI taxonomy): domain Eukaryota; kingdom Metazoa; phylum Chordata; class Actinopteri; order Perciformes; family Percidae; genus Gymnocephalus; species Gymnocephalus cernua. The sequence goes on along the minus strand of CM042433.1, from coordinate 34,764,166 downwards.
CTACAGACTTTACCTCATTATTGTATGGGGGTTTACTTTATATAAACTGTTCTTTATAGTAATTAATAGCAACTATCCAACATATATACATACTTTTATCAATATTGTATGGTGTTTACTTTATATAAACATTGTTTCATAGTAATTTAGAAGCAACTCTCCAATATATCTACATACATTTACTATTAATACATGAGGTTACTTTATATAAACATAGTTTTATAGTAATTTAAAAGCAACTATCTGGTATATCTACAGACTTTTCCTCATTGAAGGGGTTTACTTTATATTAACATTATTTGACAGTAATAACAAGCAACTCTCCATTATATGTACATACATGTTTATTTTATATAAACTTTATTTGACAGCAATAACAAGCAACACCAAAATATCTACAGACTTTGTGCAAGTGCATGGGACTTACTTCATAAACATTATTTTACAGTAATTACTATTACTATCCAATATATTTTCACAACGTCCTCATCAGTAAATGGGGTTTTGAATGTACAAAAACCAAAAGGACTATGTAAAAGTGCATTTGCATTAACTACGTTTACACTCAATAAATATATAAATCTTTTCTGCTGACATTTTACAGCATTGTCCAATCCATTCACTGCACATCCCTATTTGAGATGTATGAGATTTTAAGATGTATCATAACCAGAAAGTATCATAAAATGACCATTTACTGCTTGCTTTACAAATAAATTCACTATTAAACAGTGATATCCTTAACATATGAATAAACTTATGGGAGCAAAAACTGTCTGGTACATTGCATTATAGCAAAAGTGGAACTATGGGCAATTTGGGAATTCATTCATGTGTGTTCAAAATGTCAGTGAACATGAACAACTCTCTCCAAAATCCAAAAACTAAAAATGTGTGATATAATGTAATGTATAAGCTTTTCCAAAAACAATGAATTGAGAAAGATTTTAAAGATGACACTGAGAACAGCCAGGGGGATGTTAGGAGGTAACGGGGAGATTTTGTGTTTCAGAATTGAAACGCTAACATAGAATAAACCTCTTTTCTTTTTTTTTATTCTACAAAATTAGTTTCACATTTATTGTCTAAGAAGCAGCTTAGTAACCTGATGACATCATAGTTTGAGTCTTAAATCTCTGGTTTGTGGCTTTGCACACCAAGGACGTTTTTTCCATGCGATTATTTCACATGTCAATATATTTTGTAGGGCTGCACAATTAATCACGATATTGTCGAAATCGCAATATGAACTAGTGCAATATCCAAATCGCAGAGGGGAGCAATATTTGTTGAAGGCGAAAAACTGCAGAATCTAGCTGCTGTACAATCACTTCATATCTTCACCGCTAAACATATCTTCACCGCTAAACGTTAACTCTCCTATGGTCCAACTGCTCTCTCTTTCTCGTCAGCTCACACCACATCTTCTGTCACTTTCTCTCTTCAGCATCTGTTTTACCGACATGGTAGATGAGCTGGCACGAATATCGGAAACTTTAACTGAAAACTGTTGCAAATTCACATAGCTGCCGGTGTGAATAGTTTTGATGTGAAATATTCAAAGGCGATTACTTTGCATATTTGCATCGCTTAATCATCACGCCCCCGGTGTGTAATGGTCTTGAGTCACACATGTGCAAGTCACAAGTCTTAAAGCGTAACTCTGGCCAAAATGCATCCTAGGGTGTTTTTGTGAATGTATGTGAGTCATTACGTTTAAAAGCATAATTAGGACGGAAGCGCCACTTTTAAGGTTTACCGTATTCTCGTTTTTGGTAAACTGGCCTTTTGAATGGGAGAGCTAGGGGCATTACTATGATAGCATCAAAATAGCTATTTTTAAACACTAAGAAGGCTCGACCCAACATGAGACTTTGCTCCACGTATCACCAGTGGCTCTACACATGAACTCAGCATTGTGAACATTGTTTGTGTACACAGAGTTTACTAAAAAGAAAGGTTTTGAACAACTCACTGTAGCTGTTGTTTCCGGGCGCTACCATCTCTCAAAAAGTGTCAATCTCCAAATACGAATGAACAGACTCAATAAGAGGAAATGTAATTCTTATATGAGGCTCCTTTTTCAACTACCAGGTCAATATGGTTTTTCACTAACGACTAAACAATAAATTATCCGTGTATTTATATGGAACTAAGCTTTAGGAGCTTTCCATCTTTACTCTCCTCCCTGTTAAGCTGCATTTGGAGATGGTAGCGCCCGGAAACAACAACTGCTAAACTAAGTCGTTCAGAAACCTTTTTTAGTAAACTCTGTGAACACAATCAATGTTCTCAATACTTCCGTTAATGTGTAGAGCCCCTGGTGATACTTGGAGCAAAGTTTCATGTTGTGTTGAGCCTTCTTAGTGTTTTAAAAAAAGTGATTTTGATGGGATCATAGTAGTGCCCCTAGCACTCCCATTCAAAAGGCCATTTAACCGGAAAACGAAGATATGGTAAACAATGTGTGTAACAGGGTTTGCATAATAGGTTTGCTGAGGTGTAACAGGGTGTAACAATGTGACAAATACATGTTCGGTTCAGACCTCGGTTTGTTTTTTGTTTGTTTTTGTTTACAAGCACAGACCAGGTAAAGCAACCATTACCAGTGCAGATGTCATTTGGTACCTCCTTCAGCTGTATGTTGGTTTGCTGCCTCCTTCTAAGCCTCTGCTGGGCCCCCTCTTGCTCTGGGCTATCCTGTTCTCAGTCTGGTCTGTTGGTTCAGCCTTCATTAACTGGTCATTGGCCTCTTGATTCCTGTCAAACCGAACACAGAATGAGAGCCATATCATGGGTGAGAAAGATGTGGTAAGGTACAGCTGATTACGTGTGATACTGTATGGTGAACATCTCTTTACTTTAGCTTTCTTTTTCTCCTTGGTCTTCTTAATCTTGTATCCTCCTTTCTTCCATCTTGCCTAAACAGGGATTAAAGAATTAGGGTGAGATTTTTTTAAACATTTCAACATTACTGTAACAGTACTATAGCTACATAGATGTATTTGTGGTGGCTTGACAGCACTGACCACCAGGTAATTATTTATTTAGATTTACAGCAAAAATGAAACTTAAAATACATATTTAATTACATACTGAGTGCAATTGTCTGGACTGGAGGGAGAGACATTTCTAAGTAGAGCAGGTAGTTATTTCTTAGTTTGTTCAATTCACTGTCCATTTATTTTTATGTAGAAAGCGAGAATGGAAACATTCTCTCTGGAAAAACAGAATGGTAATGCTAAGTTGGACACATTGAATCATGAGTGAAAATAACGATCACGTTCAAATTAAGATGTTGTGGTCCACAAAGCAGTCTCTCTGTGTAATGTCATGTTGTAACTTGTTACACTTGTACATCTTGAATGAAGCAGGGGTAAAACGTTAATTACAACGTGTGGTTCACTGTTCATAAAGTAGAACCAAATTAAAGTTAGTCAGCTGAGATAGCTTAGCATGTAATGTACACTACCTAGTGTTAGGAGCAATGGCGCGTTATAACGTTTCTTTAATTACTAGCATAGATATATACATATATATCTATGAATTACTAGTATTAGTACCTGGCTAATCAAGCTAACCTGCTAAACAGTCTAGCTACTACTAATATTACGTTACTTAGCAAGTTAATGTTACTAAGTTAACTGCCACTGTCTTTGTCAGGTCCGTGTTTGCACGAGGAAATAGGAACTTAAGTTAAACATGGAACGTTGACTTAACCTTAGCGTTTGTCACATGGATGTATTAAGGTTTGTCAACTGACAAATATAATATAGTTAATTGTTAGCTAGCCTATATATTTAGCTAGCTAACATTACGACTGGTGCATGGTTCACATTCAAGGCTACCTAAGGACAGGCATAATGTTGCGCCAGACACATGTTGATAAGGCACATAAACGGCAAATGCTAACGTTATCCCTGCTGACATTTTAAAATTGCAAGTGTTATCTTAACTCATGTCCAGTTGATATCTCGTGAGGAAACTGCATGTACATAAAAACAACAGTATCACTTTACCTGAAGTGAAAGCTGAATGTGAATCTTAGTGGACATGTCCTGCATTAGCTAGCTACGTTATCCACTCCACAGTGTCTCTGTGCCGTTGATCTTGACGTTAGCCCCTCCCCCTCTGAAGTCAAACAATACCATTGGTCAAGATTGTCTCGCCTGGCATGATTCATCCAATGAGTTCGCAACATTCAGTTATTTGAATCTGCGCGCACTTTCTTGATATTTGAAGCACAGAGACTAAAGAGACTATTTCTGTTTACATTTATGTTTTTTCAACCATTGTAAGGTCTTACATCGCTTCACCCCCAGATTACTAAATTCACATTGATGCTACAGAAGCCTTGGTTGAACTGTTGAGCACTAACATCACTTCCCAGTCTTTCACACATTGCATGTATTGCTAAATTAAAACAATATATAGCACACCAATGTAAGGCTTTATTCACACTTCATGTCTTTATTCACCTTATATTACCTCAGCCCATGAAAAACTCTTTGTTCCCTTCTACCTGTAGAAACTGGGGAGAGGCAAAATGATTTGAGGGAGCAGTAGGACTGCACAACGACCTTGCATTTTGTTGAACACTCATTTTGGGTCTTAATATTAAGAGAAAAAAAATGTAACAAATGTATCATGCACCTTCATAAGGAAAACAACGTGTATGCTGCATATATTATTTCAAGTACACCAAATGCATAAAAAAGAGGTTTGTCACGCATGCATTTATTAGTTTCTGACTGATAAAAACACTAAACTTCCCCAAACTACTGTATTTCTGAATTCTTAATTTTCATTTACATTCACGAGCCTCCCCTAAAACAGTTTGGAGCTTCTTAGGGGGGCCTGCCTCCCACTTTCAAAACCTCTGGTCTAACATATTGTATTGTAACACAGCCTCCAACGTTTTTAAAGTGGATTAACAGCCTTTTATGAAAGGCCTATGAAATAACAGATAATTTCTCAAATAAGCATAATGTTGCAGTTGTCCATACTGTTTGTCAGTAGGCATGACTTTCATAACAGGGGACACACTTTAAATGGGCAGCCGCACACAATTCAAGATTTCTTTTATTGTTACAGTAAATTACAGGTATAGGACACTATCAAGCAACATCTGATATTACACGTAGGGCTCTGTTGTGTCTGTTATGGCGTATCAACGCAGGGTTGAATTAAACTGTATGAGGGTTGGAACTAGTGGAACAAGTTAGGTTAGGTGGTGTGTAAGTTAGGCAAGCAGGTATGTATTTGAGGTACTGGTGTGCATGAATATTGATTTTCCACCCCTTATAAAAGTGTAGCATAGCTTTGGCGTATTAATGTTACACCTAAATGGAACACATATTGCCCAGGCCATATGTGCATCAATGCCTGTGTAACTATTGCAAGTATATGGAAATTGCAGTGTAATTTCAGAGGCAGAGGTGATCAGATCACAGAGGTCTTGTCAGGCACTGGTGAGGCTTTTGAAGTACTGAACTTGCATGAATATTCATTCTACCCCACATAAGCTCATGCTCTGAGCTGTTTGCATGACATAGACAGGAACAAACATCAGAAGCCAGAGTGGACACAGTATAAGGCATCACAGCAGACAACAGCAAAGTAAGCAGTCAATGGAAAAAAATGTTGGACCTCCACGGAAGTGAAATGAGGCAAGAACATCAGATGCCCCCGAAAATATTAGGATGGTGAAGATGTAGGCTTACCCAGGCTGCCTGGCTCTCTTTGTACTGTATCGCCATCCTGTAGGCCTATAGGGTTGTGGGCCTATGTGATGTGAACTGTGGCTGCACAATTCTTTTGTCAACTCATTTGTCAGACCAAAACATGATTATATAGTGAAGAGCATATCACAGACTTGGACTAAAACAGACATCATGTACATCCAAGGCTTGCAGTTTAGGTTGACTCTTGTCTCTTATGCATTCCCGTAACTGAAGCTATGGCTTTGTTTCCAGAAATATTTAGGTGAAAGAATGTTTATTTTTACAAAGACAGATCTGAATACAGCATCTTTGTCCACATAGGCCCCAGTGGTGATTTGGTGCGGTACAGCTTTAGCTGGTTGTTTAAGCTTGTGTGCTGCCAAGTTGTTTTACTGTTTCTATTACCATAACATATTACAGTATTTTAGTTTCTAATAGAATTACATTGATCCAACTATACTTGAGAACAATGCTTGTGGGTTTGTGCTGTGGAGTGGTTGAGGCCATGCAGTGAGGGTTCATGTCAGCCTCATTCAATGCATTAAACGGGTATGGCTGGTCCTACCTGTCTCAGTACCTCTGTTAACCTCTTTAGTAGACTTCCATTAAGAGATATTGGCCAGGATGATGTTTGACAGCGAATAAAACACTAACACAGTATGTATGACACCACATTGAATAAGATACAATGGACCCCTATACATTATACCAATATTTACCCTCTGATATAGTCTCTGATGCATATATTGGATAGTTAATTGTAAATACTGTCAAATGTTTTTACAAAGTAAACAAACAGTACATTTATGGGATAAGTCTGTAGATATATTGAATAGTTGCGTTTAATCACTATAAAGTACTGTTTATATAAAGTAAAACTGTTATATTAATGGTTACAGTATGTACGTATATTTTTTTGTACAGTAGAAAACCAGTATTAAACAGGAATTTACTGTAAATAGACTGGATAATCATATAAAATAAATGCCTAAAGCTTTTAAGATACTATTAATGGGCTGTAAAAAGAGGGTCATTTTACATTCATTTGACATGATTTCTGTGTGTTTTACATCCAGAAATCTGTACTTCTTGTAGGGAGTTCTTGTGGATGGATTGGATAATCTTGTGAATTTACCAAAGTAGTAGTAGTGTTTGTACAGATTTATACATTTGTTTAACATTCTAAATATGTTTTATGATTACAATTCTTTTTAATTTTACAATAGTTGGACTGTGAAAATACAGAAAATGTACAGTAAATATCTGTATTTTAAAAAGAAGTTCTTTGTAGAATAACATAAGGTTTTTGACTGTCATTTCACGGTAAGTGTTTGGCAACTTTTGCTGCCAGACTTTTTACCGTTTTTTCACGATTGTTTTTTAACGTTTCTTTACATTAATTTTAAGGTTTAACTGTAAAAAACAGAAAGATGCCTCAATTTTACACTCAGTAAAATTATGGTTATTTTTTGTTTTTTTTACATACAATTCAACGTAATTTAACTTTCAAGCTCATTAAGCACTGGAATTATCCTGTTAAATAACTATATTTTCTCATGATATCAATTTACAGACTACAACCTTTATTTAATGTGTTTTTCTTTTAATAAAAGTATTTTTCCGTTTTTTTATGGCATTAACACTTAATGTAGAAAAAACTTTTTACAGTAAATTCCAGTGAAATAACTTTTTTTTTCACAACAGTAATCCAAATGACACAAAATCAATGTACAAACAACACGACTAAACAACCGTGAATTTAGAAATTGTGCACATTTAGGCGTTACTGCAACAGCTCTGCCCATTTTAGCAACAACTTTGTTGATGTGATCAGACCATGACAATGTAGAATCAAGCCAAAGTCCAAGAAGCTTCACTTTTTTTACTTGCTGTACATTTTGACCATTTACTTGTATATTAATTTTAGGATTATCAGATAATCTATTTCTGACAAATAGCTCTTAAACCACTTGATTGATGAGGAAGTAAAACCATAACTCAGACATGAAAATCACTCACCTTTCGGCGAAATTCGTCGTTTTGAAAACAAAATAGGTGACCTACGTGAATCGTGTAGATTCGATGAGAAAATGTTTAGGGGGGGGGGGGGGGGTAACCAGAGATTCAGTGAACTACGAAGTTAGTTTGGTTGGTTCCCCAAGGGCGGACGGTGCTTGCAAAGGTAACGATGTAGACAGTTTGATGTGACATTGTGAAATGAATTAATTTGCGTAGCCTACCTGTCAACTTTGGAGAAATATTATTTATTTACATTATTATTAATAAAGCCTTGACTTTGGTATACAAAGTCAAACATACTGCTTGGTATACTGCTTGGTATACTGCAGCTCTTCACCGGATTTGGCGACGGTCGCCCTTTAGGGGGCGCTACAACCGAAGTAGAAGCGTTGGGGCCTTTTGGGCAACGAAGAGGAAATTTGCATTTGCACTTCAGTACGTACTTTGGAGCTCGCGCTCGGTCAAATTTCCCGACTTTCGCCTCGCCTCGGCGGCGCCGGGGGCGGCTCGCGACGGGGGGGACTGGCGCACGAGGCTTGGACCCCGTTCATAACTGCTTGCAGTTCTAGTTGTATTTTGAATTGTTACCTGCCACCAGAATTTTGTCATTTCCTTTTACCATAAATTGGTGGCTAAAAAGGTATCAGAATGCAGGAATTGAAGTCTTTTACCCTCAAAATTTCCTGGGGGTGGACCCCCAGACCCCCCCCCCCCCCCCTCAGGACCAGGTGAAGCGATTGGTAAGCATGTGAACTAAACGATACACTATTCTGATGCCCAACCAGCCATAATTACATCAAAGACAGCGGTAATGGCACATTTGCTCTGCGTGCGTGTCGCCGTGTTCATGAACCAGAACTTCAACAATAAATCAGTAAGTTGCTACTCCTAAAAAATGTCAAGGTTGGCAGCTCTGCATCAGATTGATGCTTTAAAGTATGGAATATTTAACATTTTCTTCCGTCGGAGCATGCCCCCGGACCCCCCTAGAGGGGTAATATCCTTCTCACCTTTTTCACCCCCGACCTGTTTTCATGCCTGGCTACAGACGGATGGTCTCCTTCAGCGGTGTTACAGATTAGATATAAAGAATAATGAGGCTACTAAGAGCCCGTGTGATCTACAGATACCACATACAGAACACGGCACAACACTAACCTGTAAGAAATGTCTTACTTTTTATGAGACCTATGTACAACTAAGTCCTGCTCAGGTGGACAAGTTGACCGAAGAGACCCAGGTACAGAGTGCATCACAACTGTGGCATGATGCAAGGAAGCTGCGACTGACTGCGAGCACAGCAAAGAGAGTCCCCAAAAGGGTCACTACTAACCCACAAAAATTCCTAAATGAACACTTGCATCCCACCTTTACTGGCAATACTGCAACTAAATATGGAAAAGAAAATGAGCACATAGCCGTACAGCTCATGGAGGCTCAAGGGCACACTGTGGAGAGGAAAGGCCTGGTAGTTTGTCCTGACCAACCCTGGTTTGGAGCCAGCCCAGATGGAATTTTGGACTCAGTACAGCTCCTTGAGATAAAGTGTCCCCAAAAGAGTCCTGTGTCACTTGCAGAGTTTCTTGGCCGGCCAAATGGTGACATCAGATGCTTAAGTGATGGACAATATCTCATTCTTCCCAATGGGCAAAGTGGATACTACCTCCAGGTGGGTACACAAAATAGTGTTACTTATTTGTGAACTAATGCAACAGATATTTGTGAACCTTCATTAAAACATTAATGAGCCTTTTTTTCATTTATTCTTCCAGATCCAGCTGACAATGATGTGCCTGGGGCTGCAGAGCTGCAAACTCGTTATCTGGACATCAACTGAGCACCTGAAGTTGGACATTTCATTTGACAAAGACTATGCAGATGCACACATTAAACACCTCCAGAAGTTTTATTTTTCACACATGCTTCCAAGATTAGTATACTGTAACACACAGTTCTGCTCCAATATGGGGAGGAGAGCCCTCAATCACACCAAGTTCATTTTATAAAACACATACGAAGGCAGTTTGAAAAAATATGTTATACATTAAGCTATATCAAAGGACATCTGTATTATTATCAAAAAACATGAGGCATTAGAAACGTATATTACATTTTAACAAAAAACATACACTAATGAAAACACTTGTTTTATATTAATTTAGTTTAAGCTTTTTCTGCTTTATTTCTAGAGTAAAGGAGTTTTCAGCACTGTACCTGCTATGTGTAGTGTTATGTATTATAGGTATGATGATTGTAGCTGTATCTAATTAAAGTTTTTGAAATGTTAAATTAATGGTGTGTGTGTGTGTGTGTGTGTGTGTGTGTGTGTGTGTGTGTGTGTGTGTGTGTGTGTGTTGAAGTGCAATATATTAAATGTCTTCTTACTTTTCACTTGAAATAAGCTCACCTCTTAAATTCACTAGACCCACACAGATCTTGATTATTTTATCATTTTTTGGGACCAAGTTGATTGGCACTGTTTGAGAAAGAATCCTGTACACCTTAAGATGCCTAATTGCACGTTCAACATGAATGCGGGTGTGAGCAATGCGCCGTGTCTGAGTGACGACCTCATTGGTCAGCTGGCAACCTCTGCGTGTAAATGCTGGAATGATTAAGTTCACTCTACGCTCCTCCAGCAAGTCCCTAACTGTGAAACCACGATCACCCATCACCTCATCTCCAGCACGCAAATAGTCCAGAAACCCAGAGTTCTGTGTTATGTACCTGTCACTGCATTTGCCACCATAAGCATCTGAAATGAACATGATTATTCCAGAGGGAGAAATTGCCACTAAATATGTCACAGTGTTGCTGGCATAGTAGTGATTGTATGATTCACTTCTACTGTTCAGGTTTTTGGCTTTCTGTAAGACAGTCTCTGTACAGTCAATTACACAGGTTAGGTTTGAAAAGTGTTCTTTAAAAGCTAGGGGCAACATTGCTTGGATTGTTTCACGAGGCAACCACATAACAAGATCATTGGTGTGTCAGCATTTTAACCATTGTGTTTAATCCAGCTAGCCTACTAGCTAACGGTAACGTAGCGTCCCATGCAGCAATGCTTCTGAAAAAAAAAGTCAGAAACCTTATTCGGTCTCGTTACTACCGTTTACGTCGGAAACGGGGCCCTATTGGCACCGCGTTTCAGTACCCAACCCTAGTCCCAGGTTAGGTGGTAACAATATCTAGAGCACACTTTCAGTCATAGGGAATTGGAGACAATATGCGCAGGAGCCTAAAACTACAGTACTTCTTCAACAGCTCTAGATTATGATGATTACTAGAAGCAGATGTTGAATTTTTGATGTAGTAAGCATCACAAACAGTTATTATTGGAGCTCCAAAGAATAATTGATTTCATTAGTTAATCGCCAACTATTTTGATAATTGATTAATCAATTTGAGTATTTTTTTTTTATGAAAGAAGAAAACATTCTTTAATTATTTTTTTAAATTGCTTTACTCCTATGTTAGTAAAGTGAAGACATTTTAGGATCTCATCTTGGGGTTTGGCAAACAAAACATTTTTCACCATTTTCTAGGGCTGGGAAAAAAATCGATTTGATTTAAAAATTGAGTTGGTAGGTCAAATCGATTCATATTTTAAAAAAATAGATTTTTTAGATTTTTTTTTCTCCCCCTCTTCAGTATAGCGTACATACATTTTTCATTCGCCAAATCTTCCTTCAGGCTTTCCGTAGCACGCTCCCTGCGACTCCCTGTTGTTTTATTAGCTCAATCCAAATACAGTATAAATAATTTGGATGTTTAACAATCTTTGTTGCACACTGCACAGTGACTTTTAAGTTAGAGAAAGGGTTTGCCTTTGCAGTTTTGTTTATGTTGATGCACTTTAATTAAATACAGTAAATATATATTTACAGTTCGCAGTTATTTTGTTTTAAATGGAAGGGGGGGGAAATCGAATCGTAAATCGAGTTTTTTATTTAAAAAAATCACAGATTTTTTAAGTGAAAAAAATTGCCCAGCTCTACCATTTTCTGACATTTTATATAACAAAGAGCTAATTGATTAATCGAGAAAATCATCGATAGATTAATCAACCATTAGAATAATCGTTAGTTCCAGCCCTAGTCATTATAATGGGCTACAGGCAGAAGCCTGATATCTTAAACAGACACCTCAAAATCTGGATAAATAAAACCAAAACTTTATGCAAGGCTTAAAAGTTGCACAGCATGCACTTGGTGGGAGTTGTGTATTTTCCTTCAGCTCTGTAGCGGAGCTGTAACAAACCAGTTTTCTACTCTGTCAAGGTATGATGCTGGGAAAGACAACTACATTGACCTGATGGAGCTGAAGCTGATGATGGAGAAGCTCGGAGCTCCACAGACCCACATCGGCTTGAAGAACATGATCAAAGAGGTGGACGAGGACCTGGACAACAAGCTTAGCTTCAGAGAGGTGAAACAAAAAAAAACGAATTAGAATCAGTCAGAGGATGTGATTTTCCTTCTGTCTACATCCATGTATTTCTGTTCTTCCTGTCCTTCTCAGTTCCTACTCATCTTCAAAAAGGCAGCAGCAGGAGAGCTAGCAGAGGACAGCGGCCTTAGTGTCCTCGCTCGCCTCTCTGAAATCGACGTTTCCACAGAGGGGGTCAAGGGAGCCAAGACTTTCTTTGATGCCAAAGTAAGTAGTAGTAGTAGTGACTTCTTGTACAACACAGTAATTTGTTTTTACAGTCAATACACTAACACTGTTAAAAAAGAGATATGCTGTATTATATTTCATATTAGGGTTCAAATTAGTGGTGTAACGGTACACAAAAATCACGGTTTGGTACGTACCTCGTTTTTGAAGTCACGGTTCGGTTCATTACATACAGTAAGAGAAAAAATGCGAATCTCCCGACAAGTAAAGTAAAGAAGCAAAAGAAATGTGCTTGTTGTTTTTATGAACTTATGTAAATAACAATCAGTTTACAATTTTTAAACAAACTTTTAAACGAATTGTAATAAATAAAATAGATTATGAAATAAAACTGCTGCAAACTACTACTAAAACACATTATAACGTGTGTTCCAAAGTGATGCACGTTTGTCTCTGAAGTAAAGGCTGGACTACAATAGAGCTGTTTGGAGCAGTTTGTGAACAGTGTTTTCTGATGGAGATGGTAAGTGCCTTTGGGGTGGACTTTGGGCTTTTTCACTTTGTAAACCTATAACGTGCACAAAACAGGTATATAACACAATAAAGGAAAGAGAAAAGCCAAAAAGCATAATATGAGCACTAGTAGCAGGAAGCGCATCAAATTAAACCAGTAACATCTGAAGCCTTCAAGCAATAAATAAGAAAGAACTATTACCATTACAGCTTTCTCAAATGTAACTAAGTACATTTACTCAAGTACTGCACTATACAATTTTGAAGTACGTATACCTTACTTGAGTATTTCTATTTAATGCTACTTAATACTATACTCCACTACATCTCAGAGGCAAATATTGTAGTCTTTACTCCACTCCACTTTATTTGACAGCTCTAATTACTTTGCAGATTTAGATTATCAATACAAAATATAATCAAATAATAAATGCAGGGGTTTCCCTGCCATTATGTCTTAGCGTTTTTACACACAACTTCAAATTCAAATGTATTTGTCACATAGACAATCATACACAGTATAATGTGCAGTGAAATTCTTTGTGTACATGTTCCAGCTCAATAATAACAATAATAATAATAATAATAATAATATACAACACACTAGAGTAATAGAATAGAAAATAGCCGAGTGGACCACCCTCCTAAGGGCCGGGTAGTCGTTTTGGGTGCTACTGCCCATCTAGGTGGTGATGCTCCCAGGCAGGATGCTCTTTATGGTGCAGGTGTAGAAGTTCCTGAGCACCCTGACGTGGTGCCTAAAGTCTCTCAGGCGTCTTAGATGGTGGAGACACTGATGGGCCTTCTTCTCTATGGAGGTGATGTGGACACCAAGACTTCTTGTACAACAACACTGTTTTTTAAGGGTTTTTTTTACAGTCAATACACTAACACAAGTGTTTAAAAAAAGAGATATACTGTATCATATTTCATATTAGGGTTCAAATAAGGGGTGTAACGGTACACAAAAATCACGGTTTGGTACGTTCCTCAGTTTTGAAGTCACGGTTCGGTTCATTATATACAGTAAGAGAAAAAATGCAAAACTCCCAAAATGTAAAGTAAACCCCAAGATTTGTAAAGCTGTCCACCCTCTCCACCTGAGCCCCGCTGGTCCTGAGTGAATGGTATATCTTCTGCTGTTTTCTGCCGAAGTCCACAATATGCTCTTTAGTTTTGTGACGTTCGGCGTGAGATAGGTTTCCTAGCACCAGGTGGTTGATTTCCATGAGGTAGGCCTTCTCATAATTATCTGTGATCAGATTAAGGCATGGATACCCGACCCGAGCCCGACGGGTCCCGACGGTACCCGACGGGCCTGGCTGGGTTCAGACAGATATTTAGAAATTATGGTCGGGTTCGGGTCGGGCTCGGTCACATCAGCGCGATAAGGCATATGTTGTAAAATGGTGCTGAGGCTCCTTTTAAGAGAGCTCAGTGCGTGTGTGTGGAAAGAGCGCAGAAGAGAGATAGAGGAAGCAGACGTGTTGTAGATGCGACTGGAGCAGAGTTGGTGGAATAAGTTTATGTTTTGTACACAGTGTGTGCGGTGTCCGAAATAAACCCCAGACTGAAAGCCATGCTCATTAATTTGCTCACCAGAAACGGGATTTTAACCCCGACGTTATTCATGTTATAACGTCGTCCCTGGAGGTAACAAGTCTCCTCTGGTTTTCTGATCACGGTCGGAAACGAAGCAGGCAGGAAAGGTTAACACATTGAACATTTTAACAGCTTATTAACGTGCGTTGTTGCCCTGTGTGCGCTGATGCACTCATCTGTTGACATTTACGAATGCCTTCCTACAGAGGCTTAATAAAAGCGGGCTTTCCACGCAAAGAAACGTACATGTGTCAGTAGTATGAGAAAAAAATGAGATTTTAACTGTCGGGCTCGGGTCGGGCTCGGACACAAATTTCTTGATGCCTATCGGGCTCAGCCCGGGTTCGGTCACGCCTCTGTCAGACGCGGGCCGGGCTCGGACAGAAAACTTTTGCCCGATCCGGACCCTAGATCAGGCCCAACACAGCTCAGAACTCAGCAAACTTTACAATGATGTTGGAGTCTGATGTGGCCATGCAGTCGTTAAGTGTATAATGAGTACAGCAGGGGGGCTCCAGCTTTGGGGGGCTCCGGTTCTGAGGATAAGGGGGGATGAGACATGGTGGCCCAACTCACACTACCTGGGTCTTGCTGGTTAGAAAGTCGAGGACCTAGCAGCACAGGGAGGAGTGCAGACCTAGGTCTCTTAGCTTAGTGGCCAGTATGGGGGGATTATTGTTTATATAGTCCACAAACAGCAGTCTAACACATAAACTTTAGCTGTCTTCTTGAAGCTCCCAGCTAAGCTCCTTTAACTCGCGACGCAATTAGGAAACAAGAACATGCTAACATAAGCATTTGGCTCAGTGAATGTCGATTTTAAAGTCATGTTGAAACTATTTCCCATCCTTCTTCCAGTTCCTAGTCTGATCTTAGTTTTCGGCACCACATCGTACACTAGTTTTCCAATAAATCCCAATA